>OY997272.1:120444346-122844346 GCA_963921465.1 Triticum timopheevii
GAAAATTCCGGCTGGGCTCACGTAACTTTCCATCCCTAAATTAATCATGCCCCCTGATTTTAACGAGGTGGTGAGGTTGGGGGCCCCTTTTCTTAATTAGCAATAATGTGTCCACACACAGTTGCCCTAATCGGGCACATATTGCCTGGTCGGAAAATCGAGGCGTCGGAGCGCTCCTGCGCGCATTAGCCGTCCCCCGAAAGGTTTGAGTTTGTCGACTCACTGATAGTTGCCGCATCCATAAACTAATGTCGATTTGGATGACAAGGATTTTGCATATTACAATGTTGACATCAACATGAATAATAATAATGTGAGTGATCTTTGGCTTTTAAATCACCTGCAAGTCCTTGGAGGGTACCAAGTTTTACTATGGGTGTTTATGATCTAAGAAATACGGATAATCTCAATGAAATAGCTATTGGGCATACTAGTGAAGAAGAGACTCGTATAAAACAAAACAAAAAATGTATTTCCTTTAGCTGACAATTCAAGATAGTTATTTACTAGTCTTTTAGGTCTAGGGTAAAGGCCCCGAGTTATAGTTTCGTCCCGGGCCCCTGAATTCTCAGGACCGGCCCTGCTCCTACCTTGGAGGCGTCGACCCATAATCCATGGTTGGTGCTGGGCTAGGAGTGAAAGAAGACACTTCCACTCTTTCTACCGCAATGTGGGCAGTTAGTGGTATCTCGAGCATGGATGTCGTGGGGGCGGGACACATTGAGTCCCACCCATTAGAATTCCTCGGGGAAGAGAATTTTGGATGGTCAATGCATGGAAGGACAACGGCCAATGCGTGATGCTCGATCGAGGGTTCCAACAGCGCGGCCGCGAAGGAGCTTTCCTCGTCTTCCTACATGGCTTTTTGATGCTTAGCCAAACCAAATTTTCTTGTTTCCTTGAGGGTTTAATATATCCTTTTTCCAAAAAAAATTCCTTCCAAAAGTAATAGTAACCCCGTGTTTGTATTTTGTACCCTTTTTTGTTTTACCTCCACCAATTTTAACGGCATCTGCATTTGATAGCCGAGTTGTTCATCATGTTCCGAGCGACCTGGGTGATATGAACGTTCATCACTAGGAAGCCGGGGGCACCATGGCGGCGGTGATGGTTTGGATAATTAATTTTATGCCCCTACTTGTATCCCATCGGTTTGATTTGCCGCTAGTTTTAAATAAAATCAGTTTTGGGCCCGAGTGTGTTTGCTCCACTTATGCTTTTGCCCTTTAACCATTTGAACATTATTTTGAAAACTTCATAAAAAAATTCATACTAACCAGAAAAATGAAAACAAGATATCTAAATATTCTAGAAAAACATCATCTATATGTGCATGTCATTTGCATTCATGACAAGTGTGTGTCGACTCCATCAATTTAACGGCATCTGCATTTGATAGCCTAAGTAGTTCATCATGTCCCCGAACGACCTGGGTGATATGAAAGTTCATCACTAGCTAAGAAGCCGGAGGCGAAGGAAATGGTACGTCTAGATGTCCTTCCAGCATTAAGATGGCGGTTTTGGTGGATGGCCTAGACTCAGGTTCTCCTTGCACGCACAAGAGCCCAACCTTCACCACCCGCTCCACGGCCGCCGTATCGACCTCCTCCTCGTTTTTCATGGCCCTCTTCACCTCACCCTTCAGTAGGCACTCATACACCAGCTCCATCAGGGTTTGCTCCTCGCCGGCCTCCTCCATTCCCATGTTCCTCCTGCACGTCATGATCTCAAGCAGCACCACGCCGTAGCTGTACATGTCAATCTTCGCCGTGACAGGGCCCGTGCCCCTGTACCACTCGGGGGCCAGGTACCCACGCGTGCCGCGGACACCGGTGAAAGTGCGTGTCTGGTCAGGTTGGAGCAGTTTGGCGAGCCCGAAGTCGGCGATCTTGGCCGTGCCAGCCGCGTCTATGAGGATGTTCTGCGGCTTGACGTCGCAGTGGATAACGCGGCTGTCGAGCTCGTCGTGGAGGTAGTGCAGGCCCCGGGCCACGTCGAGCGCGATGCCAAGACGGTCGGACCACGGAGGCGTCGAGGCAGCACCCCTAAACAGCAGGTCGGTCACCGAACCGTTGCTCATGAACTCGTACACCAGGAGGCGGTGCGCCCCCTCGTGGCAGAAGCCGAGGAGGCGGACCAGGTTGCGGTGGCTCGTCCGCCCGATGGCGCGCACCTCTCTCTGGAACTCCCGTTCGCCGTCCTCCACGAGCTTCTCCAGCCGCTTCACGGCGATAGCCTGCTCGCCGTTGCGGAGCGCACCTTTGAACACCGTGCCAAACGCGCCGCGGCCCACCGGGTCACGGAAGCAGTAGGTGGCGCGCTCCAGCTCCTGGTAAGTGTACGACCTCAGGGGCGCCGCCGCCTCCTCCTCCTCCAAACCTTCACCGCCATCGGCATCCGCGTTCGTGGGTGCCACCACGTTCTGGAGCACGGCCCTCCGTTTCACGTGGAGCAGCCACCCGGACGCAATGAAGGCCGACAACGCGACGCATGCCAGGATGCCGATGCAAACCAACGCGATGACGGTCGTGCGCCCGACGGGTTTGCTGCGGGTGCCGCTGCCGCCTGTCGCCGCTCCCGCGGTCTTAACGAACAGCGTGTATCCGCCTCCAGTGCGGCCGTACCGCAGAGGGAGCTGCTGCTTGCTGCACGTGCCTTTGTCCGCGTCCCGCAGCAGTGCGACGCACAAGCAGTCGGCCATGCATGCCGCCATGCAGTCTGCCGCGCTCGTGGCCTTGCCCACCACCTCGTACGGTATGTCCGCCCACTCCATGTTTGACATGAACTTCACGGAGAAGTCTGGAGTATCTTGTTGGTGCCCTCCTTTACAGTCGCCGGCGCTGGAGTTCACCGTGCAACCGAGCGCCGAATTGCTTGCGTTGACAAAATCAAAACCATGCGGGCACAAACAGGTAGGCCGATCCTGATTGAGGACACAGTAGCTGTTGTACCCACAAACGCCATGGACAAGGCACTGATCGTTCAGAGCGCTCCAGACGACGATGGTATTGGACGAACCGCCAGACACGAAGGCATGGCGGTACAAACGCAGAACTCCATCAGGATCAAGTGTGAGTCGGTAGTAGGCTTGCTCTCCCGCTTTTAAGGCCCCAGAACGTGTCAGGTTCTTGGTAAAGCTGCCATCGTTGTTCACCTGGTAGAGCAGGCCAGTGGTATCAAGGCGCAAGATGAGGGTGAAACCCAAATCGAACGTCCCCGTGTTCCAGTACGACGAGGATGCGTCCTTGGTCGTGCCCACCGGGTACAACACCAGGTTGCCGTCCTCTTGCTGGTTGACGAGCCGGTACTTCCCTGCGGCCTTGTTGGTGTCGGACACGCTGGAGAAGAGCTGCGCCGCGGGCACGAGGTCCTGCCCGGCGACCAGGGTGTCCGTCGGGGACTCGAACGTCTGCCACACCACCGCGCCGTCAGCGCCGAACAGCACAAAGTTGCCATCATCGCGCATGGCGCCCGTCACGGCCGGCCTTGATGGCTGCGCGACGGTCCTGTCATGGTCGCTGGCGCCGGTCCAGAGGAGACGACCGTCGTCGGCGAGCCTTAGGGTGCCGCCCGTTGCCGTGTCGTTGCGGTTCGCAGTCCACGTGATGGTTACGTTGGGCGCGGTGATGAGCCAGACGCCAACTGCGAGGCCGCCTTCCGTGGCGTAGAAGCCGAAGAAGAAGCGGCCTGACGGGGACGACCAGCCGGCGCCGGCGTCGGCCTTCACGGGGGACAGAGATGTGATGCCCGTTTGCGCGCATGAAAAGTCGAGGGAAACAAGCATGGCTAGTGCTAAGCACAAGAGCAGATGCAAATGGTTAGCAGCCATGGATGGTGAGCTGCTAACTAGGCTCAAGCTATACTTGCTCGCTAACTGCGTAGAGTACTAGAGTACGATGATTGCACTTACTAGTACCAGTACTAGTTACCAACCATTCAACAGGTCAATCGTGTTTTCTCAAGGAAGACCAGACTTGTTGGGCGAAATAGTCGTAGCTTCGACCTTTCAAACGGACGACGGAATGTAGCTCTCGGTGATTAATCAAACTAGCAGAGAAGGCGTGCCGGTAGTGTGCAGGCGATAGGATAGTGATACTACGGACTTCTTCTGTGCCCGTTGCCGCCGCGATCGCGTAAAATAGTGGCGCCGGCTATCGATAATGGCCCGAGGACGCGTAAAAATTTGCCGGGTCAAGAGTCGTTGGATCTGTGCAACATTGTCATTAGCAATATTGGACATGTTGCAATATCACGGTGACCTCGCAGATGACATTGTAGCCCGACCACAACATCGGTCATGTTGCAATCCGGCTGCAACATCAGTCATCATGCTGCAATCTGGAGTCGGTGCTTCTGCAACACAGCCCTTGTTGTGGTGAGGCCGACGTCGGCGACGATGACAACATCACGTTGCCGCATGGGCAAATTGTCTCCAAGCTCGGGCTTGCAACAGCAAGTCGTCCTCAAGCACCGGCTTGCAGCGTCGAGTAGTTTGCGGCCGCACACGGCATCGCCGATAGCAGCATGCTCGTAGCAGTCAATGTTGGGTGATTTGTAGAAGTTAGTTGGGGTGGTGGTGGGGGGAGGTAGGGTAGACAGCGAGCTTACATGAGTTGGGGTCCACCGTGAAGCACGGATCATGACGCAAATCAGACGGACACGCGCTCGGTCGACCGGCCTCGATCAACTGTATGCTTTGTTTGCTCTTTTCTCCAAATTAGTAAATGACGGGAATTTGAAGGGGGTGACTATATGCCGAGGGGCACCGGTTATATCTCATCTTCTATTTGCGGATGATACTATGATGTTGTTTGAAGCTTCTGGCCAGCAAGCTAACATTGTCAAAGGTTTGTTGAGCACTTATACTTCGGCGACGGGTCAACTTATCAACCCCGAAAAGTGTTCCATCCTTTTTTCTGATAATTGCAATGAGTCAGTAATAGCTGAGGTCAAAAGCATCCTGGAGGTTACGCAACAGGTGTTTGAACCAAAATATTTGGGCCTCCCTGTTCCGGAAGGCAGAGTACACAAAGGGCAATTTGAGACCCTAGAGGAAAGATTAAGAAATAAGAGGCTTGTTGATTGGAGTGAACAATACGTGTCTTCAGGAAACAAAGAAATTTTGATAAAGGCTGTGGCGCAGACAATCCCCCTATGTTATGAGCGTATTCCGTCTGCCGGCATCTGTGTATGACGATCTTACAAAAATGATGAGGCAGCATTGGTGGGGGGTGGAAAATGGCAAGAGGAAGATGGCTTGGCTCAGTTGGGAAAGGATGATGCTCCCTAAGTCTATGGGAGGTATGGGGTTTAGAGACATGCGCGCCTTCAACCAGGCTTTGTTAGCAACGCAAGCCTGGCGTCTGTTGGACAGCCCGGATAGCCTGTATGCCCGACTATTGAGCGCTAAATATTACCCACGAGGAAATTTGTTGGACACCATCTTTTCCACGAACGTCTGCAGTATGGAAAGGGATTGTTCACGGATTATAGCTACTCAAAAGAGGTATTATATGGCGCGTCGGCGATGGTACCCTGATTAAAACATGGAGGGATGCTTGGATTCCAAGGAGGCATGACTTCTGCACTACCAGAGAAAAGCTTAGTAGTGGCGCTGGTTTTTTACATACCAGTAGCGCGGGCATCCGCGCTACTGCTAGGGCGCTACAGCTATTATTTAACAGTAGCGCGTTTCTGAACAAGCACTGCAGCTAAAATACTTATTAGCAGTGATGCTTTCTCCACCAGCGCTACTACTATCATCACGTAGTAGTGGCGCCCTATTTTCTCCCCACGCTACTACTAGGCAAATAGAAATAAAAAAAATAAAAAAAGCAGTCAATCAGGTGCAATATTCATAGAAATCAAGACAAGTCCAGTGCAAATAAACTAAGTTCACAGAACCATCTCACAAACATTAACGACAGTACCACATTTAATATAACCACACAATCTCACAAACTCATATAGTAGTCAACAATGCATGGATAGATCATAGTTGATAAGTCTACTAGGTAGTCATACTAGCATATATATGGTTCAACAGCCACACGCATGCATATGAAGTTCTAGATGATGTCGATGACGACCATCATCCTCAAGCCTGGGCGGTGGGTGTTCCTGATAGTAATTAGGATTGCTTGTCCAACATGAAGATTCTTGCCGACGAGGAAGCTCTTCCACCCAACCGAGTTGAAGTGTGTGCGACCGTCCGTGTCCACACCGTACGCACAAGTGGTGACGGAGCCCCTTGCGGTAAGGCGTATTCCAGCAGAGCCTTCTTCATCAGGCTTGATACCACAACTCTCAGATAGACTCTTGGGGAATTTCTGAATAAGAAAAACATATCAATTAATAAGTAGCCTCACACATTCTACACGAAGCATATATATCATCGGACTCTACACTAAGCATATATATCATCGGACTCTAAACTAAGTATATATATCATCGGACTCTACACTAAGTATAACAATAAAGCATATAAGATTCACTAAGCATATAAGATTCACTAAGCATATATATCATCGGACTCTACACTAAGTATAACAATAAAGCATATAAGATTCACTAAGCATATAAGATTCACTAAGCATATATATCATCGGACTCTACACTAAGTATAACAATAAAGCATATAAGATTCACTAAGCATATATATGATCGGACTCTACTCTAAGTATAACAATAAAGCATATAAGATTCAATAAGCATATATATCATCGGACTCTACACTAAGTATAACAATAAAGCATATCATCAAATTACTCTAAAAACTACAGTAAATGCAACATACCATCATATGCCAATCAACCATGGTACTTGTCAGGCGGGTCACGAATGGCACCCCGACGAAGTCAGCACGTGGCGGAATAATGTCCCATAGGTTGCACACCTCCTCCTCGCTCAACTTCATTCTTTGAGCTACGATGGCATCACCGAGTGGGTCGTCATCATCCTCATCATCGTCATCATCCTCATAATCTTCTGCTTTGTTGATATAAATCACGACCAGCTTGGGTCTTTCAGCTCTGAAGGAGAAGCTGATCAACTCACCACCGGTGATACGCATGTTGTCGATGAAACGGACCCATCCATCTCCTCCCACCTGCGTTATCTTTCGTCCTTTCTCGATCTCCATAGTGTAGGGGCCCCCAGGAGCCTCAAAGGTCACAGAGTCTCCAGTCAGATTGTTAAATTCTGACCTCACATTGCATGGGACAATTTGTGTACAAAAAGCAAAATGATATATACACGATGCATTAATGCCAATAACACTAAAAACAAAATAGTAGTTACTAGTTTCATATAATTTATTACTGCCGCATGAAGAAAACTAGACTCGAAGTAGATGCCCACCTTGACTTGCACCGTCGACATGGTGGTGGTGGTGGTGGTGGCGCCATTTCCCTAAAGCAATATGATTAAAGGATTAACGATCCAAAAAGTAAACATAAAGTTTTCATAGCTAGAGTTCACATGGCAAGCAAAATAATAACTAAAAAGTAAACATAAAGTTCAGTCCAACAATCATAAAGCTAGCAATCTAGTAAACTAATGTCCCCAACTCTTCAGATGAAGCGTTGCTATCAGCATGAAATTTGCACTAAACACAAGGTTAAACAATACTAGTAGCTCAATAATCTAGAGATGTAAGAAACAAATATATGGCAAAACATAACAATACTTTGATCTCATCTCATCTTCGTTAATCACAACAAAGCACACTAAATAAACTACCCCCTTCTCATATCAGTAATCCTAAATCTTGATGATTTCTCACAACAAAGCACACTAAATAAACATGAGCTTGTAGCTTTGTCTCTCACATGAACAACACCTATACAACATCCTATAGAAGGGCACTTGATACAACCCGAACCGAGCACTTGCATTCCTATAGAAGCAATATCCATAACATCACATCAGAAAAGTCGAAACCGCCCAACCACAAAGCAAAAAATCAAACATGAGCCAACCCAATCCAATGCCAAATCATGTCAGCAACAACCAACCCAAATCCTCTACTCTCTCCCCTATGTGATACTAATTAACAGTACGATCTAGAGATGCATATGTGATACTAATTAACAGTAGGATCGATTGGAGCCATGCATCGAAGCGCGCGCGGAGCCACCGTGCAATCCCTAAATCCCAAAACATGGTGAGCCGTCGCGGCAAATCGATTGGAGCCCCTACGACGAACCCTAACCGCGTGATCGAGAGGAGCTACTGTGGCGCGCGCAGGGAGGAGGAGATCGAGAGGGGGACTTACGGGGCTGGAGCGTCGGAGGAGGCGAGAGGCGACCGCACGGCACCGTCGACGGGGGTGAGGCGGCCGGGGACGAACCCTAACCGCGGCGGCAGCAGCGTCGGGCGGAGGGGATTGTGTGAGACGAGGGGGTGCGAGGGCGCTCGCGGGCCGGTTTTCTTTAGCTATAGTAGTAGCGTTGGTAGGAGCACCACGCTACTGCTAAGCCCACCAGCTGTAGCGCCCTTTCAGAACAAACGCTACAGCTAAGTGGGCTACAGATGCTGCCCTGCGGCCCATGTAACAGTAGCACGGCCCAAACAAACAAACGCTGTTGCTATATGTTAGTAGTAGCGTGTTTTCTACACAGCGCTACTGGTAATTACTAGTAGCGTGGGGTCAAAAAAACTCGCTACTGGTAAATTTCTATCTATAAGCATTTTCGTAGTAGTGCCGACCTGTCACATCGAAGAGAAATTGTCGTTTCAACTGGGTTGCTGACTTCCTGGATGATCATGGTGCATGGAACACACAAAGATTGCAAGAGGATTTCTGGGACTTGGATGTACGTGAGATTTTGAAGATCCGCACCTCACCAAGGAATGGCCAGGACTTTCTTGCGTGGTATCCGGAGAGGAGCGGACAGTTTTCGGTTAAAAGTGCTTACCGTCTGGCAACTGAGGATCGGATGGCTTTAAGCTTAGGCTCATCGAGCACTCAACTGTCAGCGACCTGGGCCTCGCTGTGCCTCGGACACTACCCAGCCCACAAAGGAGACGCACTACATATACAGGGGGAGGCCTCCAGGAGCGGCTTGGCTGGGACGGATGGGCTTCGGCCTAGGCTTGGCGAGGCGTGCGTTCCTCCTCTGTAGAGCTCGTCTTCCTCCTCTGTCTCCTCCCTCTCTCTTGTTCCTCCTCTTGTAATCCTTGAACCACAACTAGATCATGGTGATTGAGTGAATCAACTAGCAGGATCCTAACAATTGGCATCAGAGCCATTCGATCCTCCTCCAAATTCCTCGAAAATTCCACCAAAAATTTTGTTCTCCATCCTCCGCTTGCAATCTGTTCGACAAAATGCCCAGCCATAAATTCACCTACCCCGAGGGTGTTCTTCACGCCCGGATCAGCGACATTCGCCAGGCGGTCACCGTCGACTCGATTCGCCAGTTGTTTCGTCGCTCCAGTGATGGCTATGTGATCTGCGCCTACGAGCGGATGGTGGACGGGATGTACGGTGTGGAGGTGTACGTCGAGTACCGGTCTCGATGGAGGGCGGCCCGAGCTCGAGCTGCTCTCGATGGCCATGCTATGTATGATGGCTGCTGCATCCTTGCTGTCGATCTCATCCAGCCGGTCTACACCACCATCACCATGCCTGATGAAGATGGCATGTCACCCTCGTACTTCTACGACGACACTCCCTACACTGAGTGGGCTGCAACGTTGGCCGCGGTCGAGCGCCATGATGAGGTGCCCGCTACATCCACCGACGACCTCCAAGCCGAGGCGTCCATGAGCACCGTCGGCGCCACTTCGTCCGAGCTCGCCGCGCCTACGCCACCAGCTTTGTCCGCGACTGCTGACAGCGCTATCATGGAGTTCAGTGTGAGCGACAAGGGGCTCGAAGTGGACGACACCAGCGACGCCGCTCCGACACACACCATCTGTTCGATGGGATGTCCAAGCTGCGCCACGGCTGAGGAGTCGGCGCTCACCTCGTCCACAACACCACCTTCATCCATGATTGTCAGCAATGTCGCTCATGTGCCTGGACTCGACCATGACACCGACAAGGATAACCCCATGGTGGCGTTCTCGGCCCTTTGGAGTGTGCCTACGTTTGTGCCGGTTCCCTTTGCGTCGACCCTGGCAATGACCGCCACCCCCTGGGTTGTGTTTGCATTGTTTCCCATCAATGGCAGCATCGACATCACTAAAGGGCAAGCAGAAGAAATGGGTATTACTTCTCTGATTAGAGATTATCTACTTGTCAACTCAGGTTTGCCTTTGGATCCAGGGACTAGCAAGTTTAGTGAACAATCAGATGGAAAAACTGACGAGAAGGTATCTTCAAAGCTAGTTTCGTACAAGGAGGATTTAGACGAGGATGATTTTCAGCAGAGATGTGGTCTTCATTCATATCCAGATGAGGAAGTGTGGCTAACCCAGCTCAAAAATGAATCGGAGAGGAGCCGTGGTGAATTGCTGGCAGACGCGGAGACGAACTCAACAGGCTTGCTCACTATCAGGATCCTATTTCAGTCTTTTACAGGTTATGGGTTCTTGACATTGCCATGGGATCCTGGACAGCGTGCAAATGATTCAACTGCAATTATCTATGCTCGAGTTTCTGTATTCAATACTCAGTTCTCGGTTCTTGCATATTATGTTGGCAATGCTGCCTTTTCTCAGTTTGGTTTTGGAGCTATGGCGTTCTCCTGGCAATTGGGGCAGTTCCTCGGTGCCAACCACTTATTAATCGACGGCAATGGGCGTGTTATTCTCGTGAAGAGCTTGCTGTTCCCAAGCCAAAATGGTGGCAACACTTTGCCTTCTCTCAGTGGCACCCATTGGGCACAAATTTGGTTACATGATATCCTTGTACAGACTGTATTTAGCCAAAGTGGCGCAGTTTGTTGTTTCAGGGAAACATCTAATCATGGGCAGAAGAATTCTTGCAGTTGGTAGTGGTCTGACCATGGGAGATTTCATTGTCCTGTAGTAGAAGTTGATCACACTACAAGATGGAGCTCTGTTGAACTGAAATCTTGGTCTTCTGAGCTTATTCTGAAGTCGGCATCAAGGGAATTTTACTCTTCGTGTCCTGGAGATGACATGCTGGAAGGTCACATTATCAGTGCAAAAATTACTAGTGCTTTGTTTGCTAGGAAGGAGTTCCATGGAGATGAACATTTCTGGTTCCTTGGGTTTTCTTGTTCTGGTTTGATCTTGTTGGCTCTTGAGCACTTCAAATGGCCAGACGCCTGGCCACCTTGGAATGGTTTTGTGCTTGACTGTGTGTATCCATCTACCTTTGAATTTTTTCAATGGGAGATTGCTTGGGCATTTGCTTGTGGATATTCTGATGGTGGTACTGTATTCAAGAAACTAGTTGAGTTTATGAGGATTTTAGCGCTTGGGAAAATTTTTAGCAGGTTGAAGTTTAAGGAGAGTGGAGATTATATTGTGCAATCAATGGTTGAGGCTATGGACTTGCAATCAGTCTGCTATGTTTGTACTGAAGCCATGGATTCCTTGATAATGTTTCTCTCTGAAAGAACTTGGTGTCCTGGTTCAAGCATGGTTGATGCTCAAGATTGTAGTGTTCTGGTTTTACCAGTGCCCAAACTCGAAGGTTTCATTCAATTGGTGTCCTTGGTTGCTGCCGCTATATGTGTTCCAGAGAACATAGCTATGAGCTACAGTGCTGCAGATGTTAATGGCCAAGAAACGGGAACATGTTATGCTGAATGCAACGGTACACTGCTTATTATGATAGCTACATATTCAGTCTTCAGGAGGAAATGTATCAGTGCATCGTCGAGATGCTACAAATGCAATGGGACACATATCACAACAAAACTGATGCAATGCAAAGATTGTTTGCTGCTCATTAATGTTCTATCCCTGTCGGCTGGGATACCGTTTGCATTGGAGTATGGTGAATTTCAAGCAGCCTTGCTAGCTAATTGTGTTGTTATCAGATTGCTCAGTGTTGCCACAGCCAATGGGTTCTTACATGTTCCTGCAGCTGATTGTGATGCCCTGTTCAATTCCCAGGAGAAGCTGTATCAGTGCATCACCCAAATGCTACAGCTGCAATGGGACCCAGGTGATTGCTTTGTTTCAGTTTGGCGACGTGAAAATCTTGCAAGCACACATGATGTCTGCCCCGGGCTTGGTATTACCACTCTTCAGATGACATGGGATCTGGGAGGTTCGACACAATATCAGTTTGTGGACCAGGCTGAAGACTGGGTTCTAGATGTTTTGCGAGTTCTATGGGATCCCGATGGCACTTTACAACATCGACTTGAGGGCAAGTCGAATCTTATGGGGGAGGGATTGTCAGCGACCTGGGCCTCGCTGGGCCTCGGACACTACCCAGCCCACAAAGGAGACGCACTACATATACAGGGGGAGGCCTCCATGAGCGGCTTGGCTGGGACGGATGGGCTTCAGCCTAGGCTTGGCGAGGCGTGCGTTCCTCCTCTGTAGAGCTCTACTTCCTCCTCTGTCTCCTCCCTCTCTCTTGTTCCTCCTCTTGTAATCCTTGAACCACAACTAGATCATGGTGATTGAGTGAATCAACTAGCAGGATCCTAACATCAACCGTCAGGCCAGAGACCTATTTGGCAGCGAATTTCGAGTGCCCAGGTTCCGCTAAAAATGAGGATTATGGCTTGGAAAGTTGTCTCTGGAGCCCTTGCTACAAACGCCTCTAAAAAATATAGACACATATCTACTAGGGATGGCTGCCCTTTATGCGGACGTGACAAAGAATCAAGCTTCCATGCCTTGGCTTCATGTGTTCATGCAAGTAATATCTGGAATCAGATGCGTTCAGTATGGAAACTGCCAGCTCAAGAGTGGTTGCTAGATACCGGGAAAAATTGGCTCTTGAACATACTGGCAAACTGTGATGATCATATGCGTGATTGCACAATAATGTTGATCTGGAGAATTTTGTCACTGAGGTCTGACCTGGCGCACGGAAAGGATACTCCATCTTTGGAGGCAACGGCTGAATACCTGCAGAGCTATATGAAGTCCATACATATGAGCAGGAGATACACAACGGAGGAAATTATCAAGGGACAAATGCCATTGGTTCAGGATATGCCTGTCGAGCAACGGGTTACGCCCGCCCCCCCTCCCCCCACTACCATGGCCGAACCCACCCGCGGACTGGGCTGCGCTATCTGTCGACGGAGCGTTCTCACCCTCTGATGGAACGGCAGCGGCGGGAATGATTCTGCGCAGGCAGGATGGCAACATGATTTTTGCGGCCTACCGGTGCATCTTCAACTGCAATGATGCTTTGGAGGCGGAACTACATACGGTAATGCAGGGCATGGCACTATCTATTCAACATTGTTCCTTACCGATCATCGTTCAGTCTGATTCCGTGGAGGCATTGGCGGCTCTGAAGGGGGAAAGTCTTATCAGATCGGCATATGGCCACTTGGTAACGGAGATTCGGCATCACATGATGGAGCGGGAGTTTATTTCGTCAAAAATTAAACGGGAACAAAATAGGGTAACACATCGGCATGGTATAGCCGTACGGAGAATACTACTGCTGTATGGCTTGGTAGAGGTCTACCTTGTATTGAGGAGTTGGTGCCTCTCGATTGTAACCCTATTCATATGGAATAAAACTCTTTTATCATCGCAAAAAAAAAATATTTTTAACGAGAAAATCTAAGTCGGACCGCTCCCGTGCCTTTGTTTACTTGTTCCTTCTCTAATCTGCCTCATAGCGGCGATCGGCTGCCTGCTGCCACCACCCACGCCCGGTGGCGTTTTCTCCCCGGCTATGGGTCACTCCCGCCGAGAACTCAGGGCTAGTTTGGCAGCATTTTTTTTTAACTGTGGTAACTAAAAACTACAGTATTACTCTGGATGGGCAAAAAATACTATAATTTCCTAAAACCAATGTTTTTCTCAGTTTTACATGTGTTCGGTTGCTGTTTAATCAAAAATTTGACCAAGTATTTTAGCGTGGATAACTAAGTAATTAGCGGCCGGACAGCTGCATGCAGCTGCCATACACACGTAATACCATCCTAGGATCAGTCAACTAGATTGAATAAATACCATCCTAGGAGTAGTCAACTAGATTGAAGTAATACAATCCTAGAAGCGTGTGGCATTATATGTCTATATACGTGCGTGTACTTTCAGCCGGTCCTAAATTCTTTGTGCGTGTGCATGCACCATTTATACTGAATCAGCTAGCTAGCTAGCATATATAACCTGCTCTTATTAGTGTTCTCCAAAAGGATCAATCAATCTAATCCGTGCGCTACTCGCCGGAAATACATAGGCAACCAAGGACTCGAGAAATAACTTGCTGCGAACGAGTGTTCTCCCTGGTGAGCTTGATTCAGTCATGGCACTGCAGAGAGATGGAGACTCTCACGTGACACCGGCTAGAAGATAGACCAATCAAACTGAATCGGCTATAACCAGAAGATATAATATGGTCGTTTATCATATAAGAGAAAGAGGGAAAATAGGATGAAATCGCTTTGAATATTCTTATCTCGACGTAGATGCCAACGTCAAGTGCGATCTTCCAGAAGATTTCTCTCCGTTCTGTTTTTTTTTTAAAAGTCGGGACCTCTTTTCCGGGTACTGCAAAAAAAAAACCCATTGTTTCTAGCATATTGTGGTTTACAAAACTTTGGTTTTTCTGAAGCCAAACGCAACAAAGTATTCAAAACCATGGTATTTTTCAAAAACCACGGTATTGCCAGAAAACTTTAAAAAAAACTTTGATGCCAAATGCAGCCTCATCGGTGTTTCAGCACCTCGTCGTGCTTGCTGCCGCCATCTTCCGCCTTGACACTGCATGTCTCTTCTATGCTGAATCGACTTATCTCAATTCAAAATTTAGGCAACTTATGTGTAGTTTCTGTGTAAAATAATACCATGTGTGTGTGTCTGTGTGTGTGTTTCTTCTTATTAACCCTGCATATAACTCCAGACTGAGAAAAGGAAAGACTTCTCCACAAAAAAAAAGGAAAAAAAAAGAAAAAGAAAGACTGGGTTGCATGCAGCATGTGCATGTTGGTCCACGTTCTAAAATTTAAGGTTTGTGAAAAGTAGGATCGCACGAGGCGATCTTAGGAGGCGACGAGGGTTCCCTTGCGCGCCGCCGGTTCCCTCTCTCTTCATCGGCCGCTCCGGCGGCGGGAGGGAGAGGGAACCTCGGGTCTGTCCGCTAGGTGGGTGTGTGGTAGGGTTAGGGTTGAGGGTGACGCTGCCGAGGCCGTTGCGGTGGTGTCGCGTTGGAATAAGTTTCTTCGGGCTCCGTTCGCGGTCAGGCGAGGCTTTTGCCTTCGTCTAGGAGCCAGAGGGGTGGGGGATCCCCGGATCTCGTCGAGGTCGCGGGCTATGGTGGAGGGAGGTCCATCGGCACTGGCCATTTGGGTCCTCAGATGGGCGATGGATTCAGGGAGACGAAGACCCTTCTTCTTCCTTGTCGGGATGATTTGCTGCTGCTGTTCTTCTTCTTCCCCTGCGCTGATGCTGGAGGGAGATCCTTTTTTGACCGGTCGGATGACTCGAGTTCTCTTCCTTCCGGAAGGGACATTTTTTGCGGTACTCAAAGCCAAAGATGGCGACGGCTGTTGCAGGTCTGTTGGATTGATGTCCATGCCCTCTCAGCGCTGGTGTCAAGAAAGGAGGAAGCAGCGTGGCGGCAATTGTTTCGTGGTCGAAGATGATGACCTGCTTGCGCCTGGTTGCAGATCTTTCTGCTGCAGGGGTCTTCTCTCAAGATTCAGGGATGATGACACGGAGCTCCGGATATCTTTTTGTGTTATGGTTGTCTTACGGTACTCTAGGTGTTCATGGTCCGTTTGTATTTGCATTTCAGTGTGCTTGTAAAGGTCAACTACTTTGTATTGTTTCGTGATTTGAATCAAGAATTCTCAAAAAAAAAAATTAAGGTTTGTTTGTGGTGAATACATTGATGTAGATGGGTAAAACACAAACTAATTGAATTTTTTTGCACAAACTTAATTTGCCGAGCAAAAAGACTGGGAGTATTTATCAAAACATGACAACGCGTGTGCAATACATAAATTACTTAGAGCACATCTAGATGTGTTTTAGCAAAACTGTTATAAAAACCGCTTATATGCTCTAACTTCTAAAATCGCTAGCAGCTGGCACGTATATCCGAATTCACTGTATTTTAAAACTTTGACGTCGGGCGTCAGATGTACGATATACACGATAAATTCCTTCACTTCAAAAAACGCATACACACCTTATTCTGATAGATGTGTGTTATAATGTTTTTGTTGTTGGGTATTATTCTTTTTAAATATTGTATTCTTCATATACTTTTTTTGTAAAGAGAATATCTAGGGCCAGTTCTTTTCAGTTGATTCCGACGAATCAAAATCGCAAAAGAACTCGTTTCTGCCCCAGAAATTATCTAAGAATCATCAAAATCAGCAGTGCAATCCAAAATCGTCTGACAACCATGATTTTGGCGATTCTACGAGCTCCCGCAAAAGAAAACGGTTCGCTGCTAGCGTCTATCCTTATTTGAGCGACATACTACGGCAACTCCAACACGTCGACCCAAATGGACGCGGATTTTGTCCATTTTTTGCCCGTTTGGGCGGGCCGAGCGGATGACTGTGTTGCTTTTTCGTTTAGGTCAGCCACTGCATCCAACAGTGACCGACACATTTTTCGCATATAGACTTAAAGAAAATAAGTTCAAAAACATGCGCCCAAATTTAACATAATTAAACATTAAACGGGTGGTCAACCGCCATCCAAAGTCCACTTAAACATTAACAAACCATAATTTTAAAAAACTTACGCCTTCTACCCGCCACCCAACACGCCACCCTAGGCCTCGCCATTGTCCTCTGAGCCGGTGAGGTCGAAGAAGTCGGGCGGTGGTGTAGCCCACGGGAATGCGGTCTGCCATATGCCGCTTGTGCCGCCTCCTCCGCCATCTGCTCCGCCGGCGGCCCTGCTGCGCGGTGGGCACCCTCATCCTCCTGCTCCCGCCGCTCTTCCTCTTCCTCTTCCTCCCGTGCCCAGCGGGCACGATGCTCCTCCTCCTCGTGTTGGGCTTGCTTTTGGCGCTCACTATTGACGCGCTCCTCCGCCAGCCCGCGCTACCTCTAGTGCTCCAGGTAGGCCGCCTCTTGCCCAGCGTCACACCCAGCGTGATAGGCGGTGCGCTCACCCACTCGCGGAGGACGCGGGTCTACGGCACATCTCTAGCGCAGGCCCCGTAGGCGGTGTGGGCGTGGGCTCAGCCTTTGTCTCGGGGAGAGGTGGCGGTGGCAGGGGGTAGACGCAGTCCCCACCGTTGACAAGTGCAACGCCTCCTACATTCCTGGCATGTGTGCGTCCTCCTCACGATGGCTCTCCTCCAAGGCGTAGGAACGCCGCCTCTAGTGCGGTCTGGTAGGCCTCCTCCTCTGGCGCCACCTCTGGGGGCGGCGTTACATACCGGGATCAAGATGGACGCCGTGGCGGCGTGCCACATCATGTGCTCTGTGGTGAACCAAACCTTCCAGTTGGGGGAGTCTGGCGCGTACGCTAGGTCGCGACGCTGCTCTGGCATCAGGAGGGCACAATGCTTGCGCATGTCCTCCGTGTGCACGTGCGCCGCCCGCGGCACCGCCAGCACCAGGATGCGGTGGGGGTCAAGGTGCCAGCCATGGGGGAGATTGACGTCCGGCCACGGAAGCGGCACGCGGTAATACCAGTGGTACCGTGTGTAGTGCACGGGGATGTAGAATAAGTACCGTGGCCGGTGACCCCTTCCCGCACGCGCCACCAATGCGAAGGCGTCCGGCGGCGGCGACGGTGGCGAGCTTGCCCTTGCCTTTGCTGTTGAACAAACCCATGGCGGACACGCTTGCTAGTTATGGGTTTGTTATCGCGGGCGAGGGAGCAAGGCTGGACAGATGTGGACGGGAGAAGTGGATGAGCCCCCCTAACCCGGCACACTTGACTCCAGAGACTTCTAGACGCTGGCTTGCTGGCCCAAGTTAGGTGGACTCGTTGACTTCAGTAGTGTGGGGGTAGTTAGGCGACCGACACGCGAGCCCGGGGCAAACAATGAGCGGACGTGCGGAGGGCTTCTACATCAACATCATAGCCTCTCCGATGAAGTGTAAGTAGTTTACCACAGACCTTCGGGTCCATAGTTATTAGCTAGATGGCTTCTTCTCTCTCTTTGGATCTCAATACAAAGTTCTCCTCGATCTTCTTGGAGATCTATTCGATGTAATTCTTTTTGCGGTGTGTTTGTCGAGATCCAATGAATTGTGAGTTTATGATCAAGATTATCTATGAACAATATTTGAATCTCCTCTGAATTCTTTTATGTATGATTTGTTATCTTTGCAAGTCTCTTTGAATTATCAGTTTGGTTTGGCCTACTAGATTGATCTTTCTTGCAATGGGAGAAGTGCTTAGCTTTGGGTTCAATCTTGTGGTGTCCTTTTCCAGTGACAGCAGGGGTAGTAAGGCACGTATTGTATTGTTGCCATCGAGGATAAAAAGATGGGGTTTATATCATACCGCTTGAGTTTATCCCTCTACATCATGTCATCTTGCCTAATGCGTTACTCTATTCTTATTAACTTAATACTCTAGATGCATGTTGGATAGCAGTCGATGTGTGGAGTAATAGTAGTAGATGCAGAATCGTTTCGATCTACTTGTCGCGGACGTGATGCCTATATACATGATCATGCCTAGATATTCTCATAACTATGCGCTTTCCTATCAATTGCTCCACAGTAATTTGTTCACCCACCGTAATACTTATGCTATCTTGAGAGAAGACACTAGTAAAACCTATGGCCCCCAGGTCTATTTTCCATCATATAAGTTTCCGATCTATTTTATTTTGCAATCTTGACTTTCCAATCTATATCATAAAATACCAAAAATATTTATCTTATTATCTCTATCAGATCTCACTTTGGCAAGTGGCCGTGAAGGGATTAACAACCCCTTTATCGCGTTGGTTGCAAGGTTCTTATTTATTTGTGCAGGTACGAGGGATTTGCGTGTAGCCTCCTATTGGATTGATACCTTGGTTCTCAAAAACTAAGGGAAATACTTGCGCTACTTTGCTGCATCACCCTTTCCTCTTCAAGGGAAAACCAACACATGCTCAAGAGGTATCATCCATCAACATGGTTTCCGGCAGTGGTTTGGTTGTGGGCCGCGAGTTCCGACTCGGCGCGCTCACTTTCATCGCCGACGACTCCTCCTGGCTTCAAGAAGCCCCCCTCGATGTCGAGGCTCTTCCGATCCGTGGGGCATCGCTCTTCCGCGCGAGTGCCTGCGGCGTCCTTCTGCGGCAGCCCTCGACCCCGTATCGGTCGGTTCCCACATCGTCCGCTCACTCCATTGGACGCTGCTGCAAGCGATCTGGTTGGTCGTTGCTGCGGTGGTGGGTAAAGCATGTGGTGGCCCGCCAGTCGGCCACCCCAGAAGTCGCGGCGATCGAGCCCGACGAATTTCTCTATGGACCGTTCGACTGGCTCCGCAAATACTCTTTCCGAGCGCGGGAGCAGTGACCCCGCGACAGAAGTCTCATGGTCGACTCTCGTCGCAGCCCACCTAGGTTTCGCTGCAATGGCGGCAACGGCGACGGTGATGGCCCGCCTTATGATCATGATGTGTACGAGCCCTAACCTCTCAATTCACAGCATAGGGAAGAGTTGCACCGCCGCAACATGGAGGCGCTCCAGACCCCTATCTCGGGGGAGACTTTTGAGGCTCGGGCCTTGGAGGCTGCACGCCTGGCCACTTTGGCCGAGCGCACGCGTCTGGAGAACCTCCAACATTCTCTCGACGAACGCGCTCGTCGACTGATCCCCGAATCCAGTCGACGACAACAACAATTGTTTCCGCCCGAACCCCAGGTATACCGCACTCCGATCCATAATCTTATAGTTGTTGCACGTATAGCAGAATCTATTCTTCCGCCCCGTTTAGAGGCTGGAAAAGACTTGGAGCAGATCCGAGCGCTACTCCGGGCGGCAAGAGAGCAAAACTCAGCCATTTCTCAGTCGCGCAACAGGATCCATAGCAGGTCAGTGAGGGCAGACATAGTTCAGTCGGCACACAGTCCTGGGTCGCCTTTGCGACGTGAAGATCGTGATCACCATTGAGATCGGCACCTGGGAAGAGCCGACGGAGAATTTGATCGTGAGTATGCCCGTGACAACCACCGTCAAGTGCCTTCGCCCCCTCCGAGGGGTGGGTCATACGCGCCCCGGTGGTATGACGACAGGCGCACGTATGGTAATGACTGCGGAGTTCCAGTTGACCCAAGAGAGCCTGGGTTTGATGCAAGGTCAGTCCTTGTGCAAGGTTTGGTCGACAGGAATAGAGCATACAGAGAAGGGCTGGATAGAGATCGACCCAGTGGAAGCAGGGTGCATGTCTCCGGCCCCGAGTGCTTCGGAAGAGCCATCCGAGCTGATATCCCCCACAACTTCAGGTTGGCGACGAGCGTAAGCAAGTTCATCGGAGAATCAAAGCCCGACACTTGGTTAGAGGATTACCGAGTGACAGTGCACATTGGTGGTGGCAATGATGAGGTGGCCATGAAACACATCCCTTTGATGCTTGAGGGTTCTGCCAGAGCTTGGTTGAATCAGTTGGCCCCTAGGAGCATTTTCAATCGGGAAGAATTAGCCCGAGTGTTTACCAAAACATTCGAGGGTACCTGCAAGCGACCCACTGGTTTGGCAGAATTGCAGCATTGTGTTCAGAAGCAGAATGAGACTTTGAGAGACTATATACAGAGATGGACTACCCTTCATCATACATTGGAGAATGTATCAGAGCATCAAGCAGTTTGTGCCTTTAAAGAAGGCGTCCGGTACAGAGAGCTCAACTTGAAGTTCGGTCGGACCGGGGACATGTCTCTGACTCGGATGATGGAGATAGCCACTCGGTATGCTAGCAGCGAAGAAGAAGACCGACTCCGGAGCGGCAAGAACAAATCACTCGTCCAGGACACCGGAGGAGGAAACTCCAGTCAGAAGTAGAAACGCAAAGCTGAGGCTACAGGTCCTGCTGAGGCAGCAGTTTTGAATCAAAGGAAGTTCAAGGGGAAGCCTAAAGGACCTTGGACCCCCAAAAAAGTGAAAGATCAAGCAGGAAATGATGTGCTTGATTTACCATGTCATATACACACCAAAAATGAAGAGGGGAACCTGATTCTTCCCAAACATACCACTCAACAGTGCCGACTCCTGATTCAGAGTTTCCGAGAGGGTCAGCCCAGTGAGAAGGAAAAGAGTCTGATAAGGAGGAGGATAAATAGGAAGATGGCGGTTACCCCAACGTTAATGCCACTTTGGTGATTTTTGCTGACCTCGAGAGCAAGAGTCGTCTGAAAGTTATCAATAGAGAAGTAAACATGGTTGCTCCGGCAACGACGACATATTTGAAGTGGTCAAAAACCCACATTATGTTCGACCAGTCTGACCACCCAGCGCTTGTTGCTACCCCTGGGCGGCAAGCATTGGTGGTCGACCCAGTCCTTCGGGGCACTCGACTGACCAAGGTTTGTAAGTGCATCTAGTGCCCCTTAGTGATTTTGGTGTATTGAAGACTTATATGTTAAGGGACTAATATGTTTGTGAGTGTACACAGGCTCTATAAGTCAATGAGGAGTTTGATAATTACAGTGAAATTCGATCCCTAAAAATGAATGTCTTCCGCTGAAGACTTTGGTTCTCCTGAAGACTTTGAAAGTGAAGAAATTGGTGTGACCATGAAGACTCGATATTCATGCGAGGAATCTGGTGCGTGAAGATTTTTGTTTTCGTAGTTTCATTTTCTTCTTCTTGAGTCATAGGAAACACCATACTATTAAAGGGGGTCGAGGTAATACTAAGGAAACAGATTTCCAAGTGATGCTCATGTCAAAATCATACACTTACCCAATCCTTCGAGTGAAGCCATTGGAAATCTCATATCAGTTCAGCCAATTTCTTCAGTGACAGAGACGAAGATCTTCTGATCTCTGAGGAATTTGTTCTGACTGAGGAGTTAGGAATTCCCCAGTGCGGATTTCCTACACAGTGAGGAACATGATAGCCCTGAGGAATTCGAACCTCAAAATATCCAACCGTTGCTGAGCCGCGCGCTAGCCATTCCAAAATATCTACCACCTAACGGTCATATCTGTCAAGGGCATTTATGTCTTATCATGTAGGGTGATACGTCTCCAGCGTATCTATAATTTTTGATTGTTCCATGCTATTATATTACCCCTTTTGGATGTTTATGGGCTTTATTTTACATATTTATATCATTTTTGGGACTAACCTACTAACTAGAGGCCCAGCCCGTATTGCTGTTTTTTTGCCTATTTCAGTATTTCGAAGAAAAGGAATATCAAACGGAGTCCAAATGGAATGAAACCTTCGGGAGCATGATTTTTGGAACGAACTTGATCCGGAGAACTTGGAGTGCAAGTCAAGAAGCTTGTGAGGCGGCCAGGAGACAGGAGGGCGCGCCCACCCCCTCTGGGCGCGCCCCTATCTCCTGGGCCCCACAGGCGGCCACTGACGTACTTCTTCCTCCTATATACCTACGTACCCCGAAAACATCCAGGGAGCCAACGAAACACAATTTCCACTACCGTAACCTTCTGTATCCGCGAGATTCCATCTTGGAGCCTTCACCGGCGCTCCGTCGGAGGGGGAATCGACCATGGAGGGCTTCTACATCAACACCATAGCCCCTCCGATGAGTTGTGAGTAGTTTATCACAGACCTTCGGGTCCATAGTTGTTAGCTAGATGGCTTCTTCTCTCTTTTTGGATATCAATACAATGTTCCCCCCCTCTCTTGTGGAGATCTATTCGATGTAAACTCTTTTTGCGGTGTGTTTGTCGAGATCCGATGAATTGTGGGTTTATGATCAAGTTTATCTATGAGAAATATTTGAATCTCCTCTGAATTCTTTTATGTATGATTGAGTTATCTTTGCAAGTCTCTTCGAATTATCAGTTGGTTTGGCCTACTAGATTGATCTTTCTTGCCATGGGAGAAGTGCTTAGCTTTGGGTTCAATCTTGCGGTGCCCTTACCCAGTGACAGAAAGGGTTACAAGGCACGTATTGTATTGTTGCCATCGAGGATAAAAAGATGGGGTTTATATCATATTGCTTGAGTTTATCCCTCTACATCATGTCATCTTTCTTAATGTGTTACTCTGTTCTTTATGAACTTAGTACTCTAGATGCAGGCAGGAGTCGATCGATGTGTGGAGTAATAGTAGTAGATGCAGGCAGGAGTCGGTCTACTTGTTGCGGACGTGATGCCTATATACATGATCATGCCTAGATAATCTCATAATTATTCGCTTTTCTACCAATTGCTCGATAGTAATTTGTTCACCCACCCTAATACTTATGCTATCTTGAGAGAAGCCACTAGTGAAACATATGGCCCCCGGGTCTATCTTTTATCATACAAGCTTTCAATTTACTTTTATTTGCATCTTTACTTTTTGCATCTATATTATAAAATACCAAAAATATAATTATCTTATCATACTATCTCTATCAGATCTCACTTTCGCAAGTGGCCGTGAAGGGATTGACAACCCCTTTATTGCGTTGGTTGCGAGTTCTTTGTTTGTTTGTGTAGGTGCGTGGGACTTTTGAGGAGCCTCCTACTGGATTGATACCTTGGTTCTCAAAATCTGAGGGAAATACTTACGCTACTATTGCTGCATCACCCTTTCCTCTTCAAGGAAAACCAACGCAAGCTCAAGAAGTAGCATCGGGCTACTCCCTAGGCTATAGATAGCCGCTGAGGTAGTCCTTGATTAGGGGGTATCCGGACAGCCGGACTATATACTTTGGCCGGACTGTTGGACCGTGAAGATATAAGACTCAAGACTTCGTCCCGTGTCCGGATGGGACTCTCCTTTGCGTGGAAGACAAGCTTGGCGATCCGGATATTATATTTCCTTCTTTGTAACTGACTCCATGTAAACCCTAGCCCTCTCTGGTGTCTATATAAATCGGAGAGTTTAGTCCTTAGAGACACGATCATAATCATCATAGGCTAGCTTCTAGGGTTTAGCCTTTACGATCTCGCGGTAGATCCACTCTTGTAATACCCATATCATCAATATCAATCATGCAGGAAGTAGGGTTTTACCTCCATCGAGAGGGCCCGAACCTGGGTAAAACATCGTGTCCCTTGCCTCCTGTTACCATCAGCCTTAGACCCATAGATCGGGACCCCCTACCCGAGATCCGCTAGTTTTGACACTGACATTGGTGCTTTCATTGAGAGTTCCTCTGTGTCGTCGCTGCAAGGCTTGATGGCTCCTTCAACCATCAACAACACAGTCCAGGGTGAGACGTTTCTCCCCGGACAGATCTTCGTGTTCGGCGGCTTCGCACTGCAGGCCAATTCGCTTGGCCATCTGGAGCAGATTGATAGCTACGCCCTTGGCCACCAGGTTAGGTTTGGAAACCTGAAGTACACGGCCGATATCCGCGGAGACTTGATCTTCAACAGATTCGGGCCTGAGCCAGGAGCGCCGAATAGTCACGACGAGCACGACTTAGACCTGTCGTCTGACAATACTCGGGATATCGCGCCTGTAGGAGCTCCGGACCTAAATCCGGGGCAAATCGCGTCGTCCGAGGATGGGTGGATGGAAGCCGCCCCGGAGGCCGCACACCCATTGGCGGTAGAGCCGAGAACCGGCTTCACCCCCAAGGAAGCCTGTGTCACCGGACCCCCGAACTCGTGTCCGGCTGTAGGTTCCAGTCCGCGCACCCCCGAGCCTGCCGAATCTGGATGGGCTCCGATAATGGAGTTTACGCTGTGGATATCTTCCAGTACTCGCCCTGGCGACATGTTGAACTCATTAAAGTCTCTCTCTTTGTCAGGAGACTCTTGGTCGAACTATGTCCGGCTCAGAGGGGAAGAAGGCGACGAAGAAATCCGTTGCCCACCCACCACCCACTTCATAGCCACTGTCGCCGATGTATCAGACATGCTTGACTTCGACTCCGATGATACCGACGGTATGGACGTCAGCGCAGGAGACGATTCAGAACCAACAGGGTGCTGGATTGCCACCTCGTCATATGATATATACATGGTGGAGACGCGTAAAGAGGACGACGGCGACAAACCGGAGGGTAAAACCCCCGGACAAAAGCCAAAACGACGGCGCAGATGCCGCTCCAAGTCCAGCAATAGTAAAAATAGTGATAACAGTGCTAGAAAGATCGACACCCCAGTCAACTCTGAAGGCAACCACAACCATATGGACCCAGCAATGGAGCAGGATGAGCCAGGTCACGCCGAACACAGCTCGGAGCAGACGCCCGATCACAATGATCCCGAGGGACGAACTCATCAAACCGCCCCGGGACAAGAGCACAGTCCGGACGACGATGCATTCATCATCCTGGAAACACGCTTGGAACGAGATAACCTCCACAGAAGGCTTATGGCCACTGCGAGAAGTCTAAAGAAGCAGAAGCAACGGCTTAAGGCAGCACAGGAAATGCTCAATCGCAGATGGAATAAAGTGCTAGACACTGAAGAAAAGTACGGCGACAATCGCCAAACAAAGAGCTATCCAAAGCGCAAGCTGCTACCAGAATTCGACGATGAGGCTATTCCACTAAAGAGCAATACGGCCAGCAGGCCGAACAAACCACTTCGTAACTGTAATAGAGCAGTTACCGACGCTGCACACGATTTACGCGAGCTCCTGGATAAAAAGGCCGGCGCAAACAGGCCTGTCTATGGACCTAGAGGACACGCCCTGGCGCAGGACTATGGTCACCAAAATGATTAGACTGATCGGATACCAGTTCGGACTTAGCACCGGACACAACAACAACCAACGGCGTGCCACAAAACATCCAGATACAAAGGGGCTACTCACCCCCTGTGCTTCACCGAAGAGGTGTTGAACCATGAATTTCCACACTGTTTTAAACCTGTGAACATAGAGGCATACGACGGAACGACAGACCCAGGGGTCTGGATCAAGGATTTTATCCTGCATATCCACATGGCTCGTGGGGACGACCTCCACGCCATCAAATACCTTCCCCTCAAGTTGAAGGGACTAGCTCGACACTGGTTGAAAAGCCTTCCCGAAAATTCAATTGGAAGTTGGGAGGAACTCGAGGATGCTTTCAGGGCCAATTTTCAAGGGACCTATGTTCGACCTTCGGACGCGGACGATTTAAGTCACATAATTCAACAGCCCGAAGAGTCCGCCCGCAAGCTTTGGAACAGATTCCTCACTAAGAATAATCAAATCGTCGACTGTCCGGATGCCGAAGCCCTAGCGGCTTTCAAGCACAGTATCCGGGACGAGTGGCTCGCCAGACACCTCGGGCAAGAAAAGCCAAGGACAATGGCCGCCTTAACGAGCCTTATGACCCTCTTTTGCGCAGGCGAAGATAGCTGGTTGGCCCGTAAAGGCACCAGCGACCCAAGTACATCTGAAATCAGGGATGGCAACAGGAAGCCACAGCGCAATAAAAACAAACATCAAGACAAGGAAGAAAGTCTGGATAACACAACGGTCAATGCCGGATTCAGGGGCTCTCGACCCGGTCAACAAAAGAAGCCATTTAAAGGCAGCAAAGAGGGACCGTCCGGCCTGAACAAAGTCCTGGACAGACTGTGCCAAATCCATGGCACCTCCGAAAAACCTGCGAACCACACTCACAGAGAATGCTGGGTCTTCAAGCAGGCTGGCAAATTAAACGCCGAACACAAGGAAAGAGAAACACCAAGTGAAGACGAAGATGAGCCTCGCCAGCCGAACACTGGGGGACAGAAAAAATTCCCCCCAGAGGTAAAAATGGTAAACATGACCCACGCGACTCACACATCCACGAGAAGGCGGGAATGCGTGCTCAGAGACGCATACGCTATAGAGCCCGTCGCACCAAAACTTAACAACTGGTCGGCTTGCCCGATCATCACAGGGACTGCCCGACTAGTATTCGACACGGAGGATCAGATGCCTTGGTGCTCGACCCAATAATAGACGGATACCATCTTACTCACGTCCTCATGGACGACAGCAGTAGTCTTAATCTAATGTACCAGGACACTGTCCGCAGGATGGGGATAGACCCATCCAGAATCAACCAAAGTAACACCACCTTTGAAGGGGTGATACCAGGCGTTGAAGCCTACGGCAGGGGCTCCCTCGTACTGGAGGTAACATTCGGTTCACCAGGCAACTCCAGAAGCGAAGCACTACTCTTCACCATCGCCCCCCTCCAAAGCGGCTATCATGCATTGCTTGGGAGAACGGCCTTCGCCCGCTTCAACGCAGTACCGCACTACGCCTACCTTAAACTCAAGATGCCCGGTCCACGTGGCGTCATCACCGTTAACGGAAACACCGAGCGTTCCTTACGTGCGGAAGAGTACGCGACGGCTCCAGCCGCCGGACTCTAAGGGGCCTCTCATACCTAAAAACATGACTGGTCGTTAAGACCACGGACACGGTTAGACGAGTCTGGCAGCCCAGATAAACCTTATCTAGCCGCCACACATGTAATCCCATAGAGGACACCAGGGGCTGTAGATAATTAGTAAAGCCCAATTTTCGGCCTGACCTTATTAACAGGCCAATGTCTTACACTTTTACTATCCATTAGTGATAGCCAACTTTTCGCACGCTTACGTCATACTCTTCTACATGAGTTTTTCTTTTTACAGACACCATTCGTGCGACAACCTCCCAGGACACGGCACAACGGAGATAAAGGCGCAGATGTGCAGCAGGGCCCCGCTCAAAGGTTTCTCTTTAGATTAAGCCCCTGTGTAAACCTTCTTTATTGTCTCTTGTTGCTTACACATCCCATGGGTACTACACCCACAGGGGATACTGCCGTTATTGGTATTTCGCCACGACAGACTAATGCACGTACCTGGGAATACAGGGTTCATAATAAAGGGCGTTGCTCAGCCCAGTATACGTTATAAAGTCCGAATACCTTCGGGGGTGTTCGGCGTCGCGACTTTGGACTTATGTGCATCAACTCTGAATCATGTCTTTGGTCAAATGTTGGGTTTGCCCGACTCCTGGGTTCGTTGCCTTATGTTCCGTTCTTATCGGCTAAGGCGGCCAAAGGAGAACTACTGCGATTGTGCCCTGGTTATTCCGGATGAGCACCTCAGTAGAGAAAGCCGAAAACTGACTGTCATGATATAGCGAGAGACTGTTCAACCACTCGAAGACTTATCGGAATCTCTAGGATTCCTCCGCATTAACGAAGGACTGTTTCCCGGTCATGTACACATGCGCCCGTATTCGGATGCACGCAAAGGTACCAGGGGCTACATAGTAGCCCCACCGTCAAACTCCTATGGCTAAGTGAAAGTGTTACAGCTATATAGTCCGGTTGCCTAGTTCGACGTGTGATCACCTCCTTAATGGACCAAGACGTTGGATCAAGTGTGATTACGCATATTTTTCGCGAACAACCCCGCATTGTATGCGTGGGGGCTGAAGCCAACGACTGCTAACTTTCAGATTACACATATACATAAAAATGGCCGCACAGGAGGCCCAACAATACTTTCGGGCAAAAAGTATAAATATAGCCTCCATAATCAAAATAACATTGTTTTACAATTTGTCACTCGAACATGACATTCTTCGAGCACTGAGCCTCTATTAAGCGAGCACCTTCTACTACTTGCTCCAAGATGTGCTCGGCCGGATCCTGGCCGCCCGCCGGATTCTGGGTCGCAACGATGGTGGCCTCCATATCTGTCTAGTATGCTTTAACACGGGCAAGACCTCTTCATGGCATCGACCCGCGCTACGACACCAAGGAATTGTTGCACCAAACCAAAATAACTGTCCGCTTAGGCCCCTTCGGCCATAGGTGGTCTATTACAGACGGCATTGCAAGACCGGACAGCCTGTGGAGCTCGGCCACAGCAGCCATCTTCTCACACAAAGGCAATGTGCGCGTTGGAGCACTGAACTGCGACCAGAACAGCTTTTCCACTTCATCATCTTTTTGATCCTAAAAAACTTGGCTGCATCAGCCGCACTCTTCGCCAAATCCGCATAGGCGTCTGCAGGACTCCAGCGTCGATCCAGAGGAGCATACTTTGAATCTAAAAACTTCATCCGCAACAAATAGGGGTTTCCAGCCGCGATCTCTCCGGCCTGTCGTAGCTCCTCACGCGCATCCCTAATGTCGGAACGCGTCTCCTTGGCCGCATCAAGGGCCTTCTTTAGGTCAACCTTATTCGCATGATTTTCTTTTTCAAGAAGCTCATACCGGTTGGCGGCGTTTTCTAGCTCCACGTCCATTTCGGCTATTTTGTCCTCGCTCCGGCAACGAGCAGCCTGTTTGGCTCTCAACTCTTCGGCTGCCTTTAGGGCAGCCGCATTGCTCTCCCGGGCCTGTTCCTTAGCCAGGGCAAGTTCCGCCCTCAGGGCTTCCACGGCAGCAGCACTGTCTGCAGCCCAAGCATATAACATTAGCATTATGCCCCTCTCAGTTTTTCCTATAAAAATAATAAGGAAAGCAGAGCGCATACCTTGTGACTCGTTAAGCCGCTCGTTCACCAGTGTGATATCGGCATCAATAGCTCCAATCTACCTCCTTAGTTCGGCAACTTCAACGGACCGGTCGGCTGCCGGATCCTTAGACACCTGCGCATAAATACAACGCAATCATTACTTAAATAATATGATCCTCCGTTTGTTGCCTAGGGCGGGCAACCAGAGTCTCATGGGCTACTATCCATATGGAGCACACCTAGCGCGTGCGTCACAGCCAAAAATTACGTATTTTTCATAACATACCTCAAAGCCTCTAAGCAGGCTCGTCAAGGCTTCATGCAACCCGCTTGTGGCAGAGGAAATTTTTTTGAGCATCGTGCTCATTAATGAACGGTGCTCCTCCGTGAGAGAAGCTCGCACCAGAAGGCCCGTTAGTATGTCCAGCCGGGCGCCGAACTGTGCCGGACCCTTCTTATCGCCCCCCGTGGGAGCCGAATGCTCCGGGCTCAGGGCGGTCGAAGTATTAGCTTCTGGCTTCGGCAGATCTGGACTCCTCCGTGACGACACCTCGGGGTCGCCCGCCTCATGAGGCGGAGAGGTTGGTGGGGTCTCACTCTCCATCATCTCCGGAAGGAGATCCCCCAAAGACGAACTCTGTCGAGAAGAGCTGCTAGCCGGACTGCAAAGAATGGATCCTGGTTATTGTTCTCGGAGAAAAGCAGTACCTTCATATTTATGATTAACTTACAGCTTGGCTGAGGGTTGGCCCGTTAGTGGGCATGACGCGGTGAGGACACCCTTCGGGGCAGGGCCCCCTGGTGAAGCTTTCTTCCCCTGTTTGGGCACCTCTATCTCCAAGTCTTCAGAGGCGGCCCTCTTCTTCCCGCGAGGGGAGGAGGCCTTAGATTCCCCTTCTCGGCTATCCTCCTTTGGGGAGGTAGCAATTCCCCTGGTTTGGATGCGCAATGCGTGAAGTTCTGCTTCCCTGTTCTTCCCTTCGCTTTCCCTGAGGGCATTTTGCTTAGCACACGACCAAGCATCTTGGCTATGGTGGGACTTGGCAAGCCTTCGAGAAGTGGCGCCGGACACCTAATTCTCTCCGCCTTGTTGAGCCATTCCTGGCCACGGAGGATTTTCAGAATAATGACTATGACAAAAATAGACGAAGTGTTCGGTTTGTAGGTTACTTACTTGGGTATCTGGGCGATTGCAGCTTAGGCCCGCATCTTCGGTGGTATCCGGACACTTTACTTGTGGTGCGAAGAATAATTTACACATCCCTTCGAGCGTTAGGCCGAAGAAGTGTAGAATAGTCCGCGGACCTTCCGGATTGAACTCCCACATCCGGAGAGGCCGACATTTGCACGGCAACATCCGTCGGATTAGCATTACCTGAATTATGCTGACAAGGCTAATGTCCCTCTCAAGAAGCTCCCGATATGGCTCTGCAGTATTGGTACATCACTAGCAGATCCCCAATCCCGTCCTACATTGGTCCATGACGCCAGTTGAGAAGGAGGGCCCGGACGGAAGTCGGGGGCAGCCACCCACTTTGTGTCTCTGGGAACCGTGACGTAAAACCACCTCCGCTGCCATAGATCGTACACCTCTGGGAAGGAGCCCTCTGGCCATGGGGCATCGGCATTCCTGCTTATTACAGCACCTCCGCACTCTGCGTGTCGCCCCTCAATCATCTTCGGCTTCACATTGAAGGTCTTGAGCCATAAGCTGAAGTGTGGAGTGACATGGAGAAAAGCTTCGCACACAATGATGAACGACGAGATATGGAGGATAGCGTCCAGGGATAGATCATGAAAATCTAATCCGTAACAGAACATGAGCCCTCTCACAAAAGGATCAAGGGTGAAGCCCAAGCCACGAAGGAAGTGGGAAACAAATACGACGCTCTCGTTGGGCTCGGGAGTAGGGATAACCTGCCCTGGAGCAGGAAGCCTGTGCTTGAAGTCGGCGGTCAGATATCCGACCTCCCTCAGCTTCGCAATGTCCTCCTCTGTGACGGAGGAGGCCACCCACCGGCCTTGAGGGTTGGATCGGGACATGGTTGAGGATCCGAGGTTCTTGAGCTTGAGTTTCGGGTGTTGGAACTCGAGATGCGAAAAGGCGCAAGGGTGGTGGAAAAGAGGGATAGGCCTCGGCCCCTTTATAAAGGGGGTGAATATCAAGCGTCCTCAGCGTAACCGCTCAGGACTTACCCAAAAACACAGGGACGTCGCGGGGACGCATGCGCCTATATTAATGGAAGATCCCACGACAAAGGGGAGCATGATCTCTGCTTTGGCAAGGTGTGCCAGTAAAACCGCCTCGCAACACGTGTCGAGGCAGGCCAAGTAAAACCGGTTCATGTTGGGCCGGGCCATGATGCAGGAGCATGACGTACAAAAATTGCCAGCAGATCAGATTTAGGAAGCGCTGTGCTCTCTACGGTGCTATGTGAAGATCATCTTGCGGAACTGGACACAGTTTAAGTGTTCGATAACTACTTTGGAGTATTCGGAGATGGAACCCGCCTTGCAATGCCGAAGACAAAACTGCGCGCCGGACTCATCGTCATTGAAGCCTGGTTCAGAGGCTACTGAGGGAGTCCTGGATTAGGGGGTATCCGGACAGCCGGACTATATACTTTGGCCGGACTGTTGGACCGTGAAGATACAAGACTCAAGACTTCGTCCCGTGTCTGGATGGGACTGTCCTTTGCGTGGAAGACAAGCTTGGCGATCCGGATATTATATTTCCTTCTTTGTAACCGACTCCATGTAAACCCTAGCCCTCTCCGGTGTCTATATAAACCGGAGAGTTTAGTCCTTAGAGACACAATCGTAATCATCATAGGCTAGCTTCTAGGGTTTAGCCTTTACGATCTCGCGGTAGATCAACTCTTGTAATACCCATATCATCAATATCAATCAAGCAGGAAATAGGGTTTTACCTCCATCGAGAGGGCCCGAACCTGGGTAAAACATCGTGTCCGTTGCCTCCTGTTACCATCAGCCTTAGACGCACAGATCGGGACCCCCTACCCGAGATCCGCTGGTTTTGACACCGACAGCCGCCCCCTACAACCACTAGCTAGTTGGCTGTTCCGAGAGAAACTGACACTTGTCATTTGAGAGCATCCCATCCTCCGAGGACTTTGAGCGAAAATCATCGAGTGAGGAAAACCCAAATCCCAAACCCAAACCTACAAACCCCAAAGTGATTAAGCATCACTAAAGAGATTGTTCCTGTGTGGAAGCGACACTTGTTACCTTTGAGGACTGTGTATCCTCCAGATGGTTAGGTGTCATGGTCTAAGCATCCAAGAGGAATTGTGGATTGCCGAGTGACCAAGTCTGTGAAGGTTTGGAAGTCACCTGTAAAGACTTACCACTACTGTTGGGCGAGATTTGCGTGATCTTAGCTCAAGGAGAATATGGTGAGGACTGTGTGTCCGGGACTGTTTGTCCTCGAGTTTAAATACTCAGCCGCTCCAACCAGACGTACAAATGTCACATGAGTTGGAACTGGTCGAACAAATCATTGTCTTCACCAAGCCTACTGGTTCTATTTCCTCAACTCTTTCATTTCCTCATTTATGTGTCGATGTACCTAATCATTATTGCTTGAAGACATTGACTGAAGACTTTCTCTATTTCCTCAATCCTATTTCTTCAGTCTGTTTGTCTTCATCTTGCTTATCCTGTGTTTACGCTTTCTGTACTCAGTGCTTGTCTTTCATTTCTTCATGATGATTATGTTGTTACTCTGTTTTGCTTATACCTGAGTACTTATTCCGCTGCAAGTAGTTCTTCGCTTAGGAATTTCCTCACCTTGAAATTCCTCAGCGAAGATTCCTTAATAATCGCCTATTCACCCCCCCTCTAGTCGACGTAACACACTTTCAATTGGTATCAGAATAAGGTACTCCCTTGTTCTCTGTGATTTTGGTTTAACCGCCTGCAGTTTTAGTTATGTCGACTGCAGGTATGATCAATGTCTCGGCTGGGTGTCCTACCTTTGACGGAACAGACTACCCCTACTGGAAGAACAAGATGCGTATGCATCTTGAGGCAATTGATAACGATCTCTAGTACGTTGTGGAAAATGGCGTTCCCTCAGTCACTCCATCTCTGAATGCTACCGATGTGAAGAGATTCAAGCAACTCGATTCTCAAGCGAAGAATATCATATGTGGCCATCTGAGCAAAGGTCAGTACGGCAGAGTGAGTGCATTGGAAACTACTAAGATGATTTGGGATAGGCTGTCCAAGGTCAACGAAGGAGTCTCAACTCAACGTGACTCCCGAGTTGATGTTCTTCGCAATCTCTTCAACCGTTTCAAAAGACTCGACAACGAAAATGTTCAGCAAACCTTCGATCGCCTCACTGACATCTCAAATGAGCTTCAAGCACTTGGTGCCACTGATATCACCGATCATGAGGTGGTGAAGAAATTGCTGATATCACTTGACACCTCATTTGATACCCTTGCACTGATGATTCAAGAACGAGATGATTACAAGTCACTTGATCCCGCTGATATCCTCGAGAGGCTAAATTAATACTCATGTGTCCCAGCTTGCTGAAAAGAGAGATCTCTATGGATCAAGCTATGGAAGATCACGTGCACTGAAGGCCAAGGCAGTATCTGAGTCCGAAGCTGAGGATTCTGGTAGTAGCCTTGGTGATCCTGAAGAACTGAGCCAGGAGCTAGGAATTCTTGTGAGGAAATTCCAGAAGTTCTCTCGTCATGGCCGTTTTAGAAAGTCTTCAAGAAATGATGATTCCTCATCCCGTGACTACAAGAAGAGAACTTGCCACAAATGCAAGAAACCTGGTCACTATATGTCTGATTGTCCTCTGTGGGAAAAGGAATCAAAGAAGAATAAGTACAAATATGGTGATTTTGACGATTCAAAGAAGAAGAAGAAATCCTCAAAGTCTTCATCGTCAAAATCCTCAAAGTCTTCATCTCACAAGAAGAGTAGCTCCAAGAAGGCCCGGGCATTCATTGGCAAGGAAATGGACTCTGAAGCGAAATCTGAGGATAATGTGGAATCTGAGGAATCTGACTCTGGTGTGGCTAGCCTAGCCCTCGCTACTGCGTACGTCAGGAAGTCCATCTTCAACGCTGAAGAAAATGACTTCTTCGACTCTGCTGACAAGGGCAACAGTGACTATGCTCCCACCTATTGCTTCATGGCAAAAGGTGCCAAGGTACTCAAGCATTCCCCATCTGAATCTAGTGAGGATGAATCTGATGACAATCTTAAGCCTAGTTATTCAAAACTTGCTAAAATTGCTGTTAAACAACAGAAGGCTTTAGAAAAGATTCAAAATCAACAAGATAGAAGCGATGACCTGTTGGGTGAGGAATTGAATCGAACTAAGACTCTGACAGATAATCTTCAGAGACTTCAAACTCGGTTTGACAACGTTCAAAATCATCATAACACTCTCTTAACTGATCATGAGACGCTTTCTTATGAATTTCTTCAGAGAAAGCAAGACCTTGAGACGTTAAAAGTGAGTTATGAAGATCTTCAGAAGGAAAACGGTTCATTGCTCGCTCAACAGATCAGTTCCGCTCAGGAAGAATTTGTTCCACCATGTCTTAAATGCATTGAGTGTGAATCTGCTAATTCATCACCTGAATGTTCAAATGCTTCTATTGCTGCAAATTCTTCAACTATCTTTGTGGTCACAAATTCCTCATCTGAGGATACCACATGTATCACTGACTATAATGCAGGGCTGAAGGAATTGTATGTGACAGTCATTTACAAAAGCCTCAAAGGCCATCAGACTCTTTGTGATGTGCTCAAAAAGCATATCTTGAACAGGAACCCTAGGAAAGAGGGTATTGCCTTTGAGAGGTGATACGTCTCCAACGTATCTATAATTTTTGATTGTTCCATGCTATTATATTACCTGTTTTGGATGTTTATGGGCTTTAGTTTACACATTTATATCATTTTTGGCACTAACCTACTAACCGGAGGCCCAACCCGTATTATTGTTTTTTTGCCTATTTCAGTGTTTCAAAGAAAAGGAATATCAAACGGAGTCCAAACGGAATGAAACCTTCGGGAGCGTGATTTTTGGAACGGACGTGATCCAGAGGACTTGGAGTGCAAGTCAAGAAGCAATCGAGGCGACCACAAGGGTGGAGGGTGCCCCCCCCCTACTGGGCACGCCCCCTATCTCATGGGCCCCTCGGGCGTCCATCGAGTTACTTCTTCCTCCTATATATACCCACGTACCCCGAGAACATCAGAGGAGCCCACGAAAAACTATTTCCACCACCGTAACCTTCTCTATCCGCGAGATCCCATCTTGGAGCCTTTGCCGGCGCTCTGCCAGAGGGGGAATCAACCATGAAGGGCTTCTACATCATCTCCAAGGCCTCTCCGATGAGTTGTGTGAGTAGTTTACCACAGACCTTTGGGTCCATAGTTATTAGCTAGGTGGCTTCTTCTCTCTCTTTGAATCTCAATACCATGATCTTCTTGATCTTCTTGGAGATCTATTCGATGTAACTCTTTTTGCGGTGTGTTTGTCAAGATCCGATGAATTGTGGGTTTATGATCAAGTTTATCTATGAGAAATATTTGAATCTCCTCTGAATTCTTTTATGTGTGATTAAGTTATCTTTGCAAGTCTCTTCGAATTATCATTTTGGTTTGGCCTACAATATTGATCTTTCTTGCAATGGGAGAAGTGCTTAGCTTTGGGTTCAATCTTGCGGTGTCCTTTCCCAGTGACAGCAGGGGCAGCAAGGCACATATTGTATTGTTGCCATCGAGGATAAAAATATGGGGTTTATATCGTATTGCATGAGTTTATCCCTCTACATCATGTCATCTTTCTTAATGTGTTACCCTGTTCTTTATGAACTTAATACTCTAGATGCATGCTAGATAGTGGTCGATGTGTGGAATAATAGTAGTAGATGCAGGCAGGAGTCGGTCTACTTGACACGGACATGATGCCTATATACATGATCATGCCTAGATAATCTCATAATTATTCGCTTTTCTATCAATTGCTCGACAGTAATTTGTTCACCCACCGTAATACTTATGCTATCTTGAGAGAAGCCACTAGTGAAACCTATGGCCCCCGGGTCTATCTTTTATCATATAAGCTTTCAATCTACTTTTATTTGCATCTTTACTTTTCCAATCTATATTATAAAATATGAAAAAAATATTTATCTTATCATACTATCTCTATCAGATCTCACTTTCGCAACTGGTCGTGAAGGGATTGACAACCCCTTTATTGCATTGGTTGTGAGTTCTTTGTTTATTTGTGTAGGTGCGTGGGACTTTTGAGGAGCCTCCTACTGGATTGATACCTTGGTTCTCAAAAACTGAGGGAAATACTTACGCTACTATTGCTGCATCACCCTTTCCTCTTCAAGGAAAACCAACGCAATCTCAAGATGTAGCAAGAAGGATTTCTGGAGCCGTTGCCGGGAAGGTCTTTGCTCAAGTCAAGACATACCAAGTACCCATCACAAACTCATCTCCCTCGCATTTACATTATTTGCCATTTGCCTCTCGTTTTCCTCTCCCTCACTTCACCCTTGCCGTTTTATTCGCCCTCTCTTTCCCAATCTCCTCTCTCTTTCATTTGCCCTTTTGTTTGCTCGTCATCGTGGCTAGTCCTCCTATCCTTGTTATCACTCCCGTGCATGAAATTCTTAATTTTAAGCAAAGGGAGGGAGAAAATTTAAAAGATGCTTGGCATAGAATTTGCAATGCCCAAAATAAATCTACTAGGAAGCTTTCTACTTCCGTTCTTCTTTGCAATTTTCATGTAGGCATTACTCCTTGGAATAGATGCATTCTTGATACCATTACTGGAGGGGATTTCTTGATTATCCATACGTTTGATGCTTATAATGCTATGTTAGATTTGTTTGGCCCACCACCTCTTTTGGTTAATGGAACTGTTGTAACTTTGGAACATGTGATGCAAAGGCTTGAAATTATTGAAAATAAAGTTGCCACTATTGAGTTAATTGAAAATTTGGATAAAAAGATTCACAATCAAATTACCCAATATGGATCTAGGGTTGGAGTTACTTTGAATTTTTTTAAAGAGAAAGAACCTATAGTTATTGAAAGAATAGATCTAGATTCTACGAGAATCGGTAAACTTGAGGATATCATCACCAACTTAGGGTCGGCATTTTATTCCGTGAAAAACACTCCAAACCCTCCTACCAAAACTGCCAAATTTATTTATGTTCCTAAAAATAAGGGTGAATCTTCTAGTAAGGGAAATGCGGATCTCAAATCAATAAGTTTTCATCCCAATTGTCTCTCTTTCATTAAGGAACCTTTTGCTACAAATGAATTTATTGAATTTTTGTCTAAGGGTTTAATCATTGGTAAAAAGGGAGAACCCCCCAAAGATTATAAATGCTCTATTGAGGAATTAGATGCCAAAGATGGCACTACTTAGATCTATCCTCGCTTTTATGCCTAGCTAGGGGCGTTAAACGATAGCGCTAGTTGGGAGGCAACCCAATTTTATCTTTGTGTTTTTTTTTGTTTTTTTTTTCTGTTTAGTAATAAATTTTTCTTCTACCTTCTGTTTAGATGTGTTTTTATGTTTTAATTAGTGTTTGTGCCAAGTATAACCTATAGGGTAACCTATGGTGATAGTTAATTTGATTCTGCTGAAAAACAGAAACTTTGCGCGCACGGAAATAATTTTAGTAATTCACAGAAACGTGATTTTGCGTTGATTCTTTTTGATGTAGATCAAAAGACAAATTTCCCAGGACTCTCCAATTTTGGTAGGATTTTTAGAGTTTATAAGTATTCGAGGATTACAGATTGCTACAGACTGTTTTGTTTTTGACAGATTCTGCCTTTCGTGCGTTGTTTGCTTATTTCGATGCATCTATGGCTAGTATTAAGTGGTATGAACCATAGAGAACTTGGAATACAGTATTAACACCAATATAAATAAATAATGAGTTCAGTACAATACCTTATGTGGTGGTTTTGCTTTCTTGCACTAACGGAGCTTATGAGATTTCCTGTTGCGTTTTGTGTTGTGAAGTTTCCAAGTTTTGGGTAAAGATTTGATGGACTTTGGAATAACGATTGGCAAAAGCCTAAGCTTGGGGATGACCATGGCACCCCAAGATATTCAAGAATAGCCCAAAGCCTATGCTTGGGGATGCCCCCGGAAGGCATCCCCTCTTTTGTCTTCGTTTATCGGTAACTTTACTTGGAGCTATATTTTTATTCGCCACATGATATGTGTTTTGCTTGGAGCGTCCTGTATGATATTAGTCTTTGCTATTTACCACAATAATCCTTGCTGTACACACCTTTTTGGAGAAACCCACTTGATTGGAATTTATTAGAATACTCTATGTGCTTCACTTATATCTTTTGAGCTAGATAGTTTTTGCTCTAGTGCTTCACTTAAATCTTTTAGAGCATGGTGGTGGCTTAATTTTGTAGAAACTATTAGTCTCTCATGCTTCACTTATATTATTTTGAGAGTCTTTTAGAACAGCATGGTATTTGCTATGGTTATAAAATTGGTCCTAGAATGGTGGACATCCAAGCTGGGTATAATAAAAACTATCATATGAAGTGAATTGGATGCTATGATCAATTTGATACTTGATAATTGTTTTCAGATATAGAGGTAGCGATATTAGAGTCATGCTAGTTGGGTGATTATGAATTTAAAGAATGCTTGTGTTGAAGTTAGCAAGTGCCGTAGCATGCACGTATGGTTAAAGTTGTGTAACAAATTTGAAACATGAGGTGTTATTAGATTCTGCATCCTTATGAGTGGCGGTCGGGGACGAGCGATGGTCTTTTCCTACCAATCTATCCCCCTAGGAGCACTTGCGTAGTGCTTGGTTTTTGATGACTTGTAGATTTTTGCAATAAGTATATGAGTTCTTTTGACTAATGTTGAGTCCGTGGATTATACGCACTCTCACCCTTCCATCATTGCTAACCTCTTCGGTACCGTGCATTGCCCTTTCTCACCTTGAGAGTTGGTGCAAACTTCACCGGTGCATCCAAACCCCGTGATACGATATGCTCTATCGCACATAAACCTCCTTATATCTTCCTCAAAACAGCCACCATACCTACCTATTATGGCATTTCCATAGCCATTCCGAGATATATTGCCATGCAACTTTCCACCGTTCCATTTATCATCATGACACACATTATCATTGTCATATTGCCATGCATGATCATGTAGTTGACATCGTATTTGTGGCAAAGCCACCATGCATAAATTTTCATACATGTCACTCTTGACTCATTGCCCATCCCGGTACACCACCGGAGGCATTCATATAGAGTCATATCTTGTTCTAGTTTTGAGTTGTAATTCATGAGTTGTAAATAAAATAAGTGTGATGATCATCATTATTAGAGCATTGTCCCCAAGTAAAAAAGGAAAGGCCAAAGAAAAAAAAGGCCAAAAGAAAAAAAAGGCCCAAAGAAAAAAAGAAAATAAAAAAGGGGGCAATGTTACTATCTCTTTTTCCACACTTGTGCTTCAAAGTAGCTCCATGTTCTTCATATAGCGAGTCTCATATGTTGTCACTTTCATATACTAGTGGGAACCTTTCATTATAGGACTTGGCTTGTATATTCCTATGATGGGCTTCCTCGAAATGCCCTAGGTCTTTGTGAGCAAGCAAGTTGGATGCACACCCACTAGTTTCTTTTGTCGAGCTTTCATACATTTATAGCTCTAGTGCATCCGTTGCATGGCAATCCCTACTCCTCATGTTGACATCAATTGATGGGCATCTCCATAGCCCGTTGATTATCCTCGTCAATGTGATACTTTCTCCTTTTTTGTCTTCTCCACACAATCCCCATCATCATATTCTATTCCACCCATAGTGCTATATCCATGGCTCACGCTCATGTATTGCGTGAAAGTTGAAAAAGTTTGAGATTATTTAAGTACGAAACAATTGCTTGGCTTGTCATCGGGGGTGTATAAGATGGGAGCATTTTTGTGTGACGAAAATGAAGCATAGCCTAACTATATGATTTTGTAGGGATGAACTTTCTTTAGCTATGTTATTTTGAGAAGACATGATTGCTTTGGTTAGTATGCTTGAAGTATTACTATTTCTTATGTCAATATGAACTTTTATTTTGAATCATTTGGATCTGAACATTCATGCCACAATAAAGAAAATTCCATTGCGAATTATGCTAGGTAGCATTCCACATCAAAAATTCTGTTTTTATCATTTACCTACTCGAGGACGAGCAGGAATTAAGCTTGGGGATGCTTGATACGTCTCCAACGTATCTATAAATTTTTATTGTTCCATGCTATTATATTACCCGTTTTGGATGTTTATGGGCTTTAGTTTACACATTTATATCATTTTTGGGACTAACCTACTAACCGGAGGCCCAGCCCGTATTGATGTTTTTTTGCTTATTTTTGTGTTTCGAAGAAAAAGAATATCAAACGGAGTCCAAACGGAATGAAACCTTCGGGAGCGTGATTTTTGGAACAAACGTGATCCAGAGGACTTGGAGTGCAAGTCAAGAAGGAATCAAGGCGGCCACGAGGGTGGAGGGTGCGCCCCCTATTGGTCATGCCCCCTATCTCATGGGGCCCTCAGGCATCCACCGACCTACTTCTTCCTCCTATATATACCCACGTACCCCGAGAACATCAGAGGATCCCACAAAAAACTATTTCCACCACCGTAACCTTCTGTATCCGCGAGATCCCATCTTGGAGCCTTCACCGGCGCTCCGCCGGAGGGGGAATCAACCACGGAGGGCTTCTACATCATCTCCAAGGCCTCTCCGATGAGTTGTGAGTTGTTTACCACATACCTTTGGGTCCATAGTTATTAGCTAGATGGCTTCTTCTCTCTCTTTGAATCTCAATACCATGTTCTCCTTGATCTTCTTGGAGATCTATTCGATGTAACTCTTTTCGCGGTGTGTTTGACGAGATCCGATGAATTGTGGGTTTATGATCAAGTTTATCTATGAGAAATATTCGAATCTCCTTTGAATTCTTTTATGTGTGATTAAGTTATCTTTGCAAGTCTCTTCGGATTATCAGTTTGGTTTGGCCTACTAGATTGATCTTTCTTGCAATGGGAGAAGTGCTTAGCTTTGGGTTCAATCTTGTGGTGTCCTTTCCTAGTGACAGCAGGGGCAGCAAGGCACATATTGTATTGTTGCCATCGAGGATAAAAAGATGGGGTTTATATCATATTGCATGAGTTTATCCCTCTACATCATGTGATCTTTCTTAATGCGTTACTCTGTTCTTTATGAACTTAATACTCTAGATGCATGCTAGATAGTGGTCGATGTGTGGAGTAATAGTAGTAGATGCAGGCAGGAGTCGGTCTACTTGTCACGGACGTGATGCCTATATACATGATCATGCCTAGATAATCTCATAATTATTCGCTTTTCTATCAATTGCTCGACAGTAATTTGTTCACCCACCGTAATACTTATGCTATCTTGAGAGAAACCACTAGTGAAACCTATGGCCCCCGGGTCTATCTTTTATCATATAAGCTTTCAATCTACTTTTATTTGCATCTTTACTTTTCCCATCTATATTATAAAATTCCAAAAATATATTTATCTTATCATAAAATCTCTATCAGATCTCACTTTCGCAAGTGACCGTGAAGGGATTGACAACCCCTTTATTGCGTTGGTTGCGAGTTCTTTGTTTGTTTGTGTAGGTGCGTGGGACTTTTGAGGAGCCTCCTATCGGATTGATACCTTGGTTCTCAAAAACTGAGGGAAATACTTACGCTACTATTGTTGCATCACCCTTTCCTCTTCAAGGAAAACCAACGCAAGCTCAAGACGTAGCAAGAGGAAACTCAATGCTGATGGAACCTACTGGAAACCTGAGCAGTACCCCAAAACCTCATGGGTTGCTGTGAAAGGACCTCCTGCAGATCCATGCAATTTATCTGGCTTTACTTCTGATTCTTCATATTCCTCTGATAAGTCATTTGACTCCACTTATAAACTGTTCAAGAATCAGAACAGTGAAGTATTTGCTCGCTATGTTGGTACTAACTGCAGGAACGGTCCCCCTATGAAGAAAATCTGGGTTCCTAAAAGTTGCCTTGAAAAGCTTCAGGTGAATGTCATCATGACACCACCCATGAATAATAGGAACCCCAGATCAAATTCTTCATATGGATCCAAGTCCTCATATGGACCAAATTCTTCAGGAGGATCAAATTCCTCACATGGATCAAAATCCTCATATGAACATCATCGTGCTAACATTTCTGTTTCGCGGGGAAAGTCTAAGGGCCATGAATATGTGCATTATTCTTCAAACCATTGTGTTCATAAGTCCTCGAAGAATTTCTCTGCTTATTCATATGCTTATCATAACCACTCCTCTATGAAACGAAGTGCACTGGCTTCTATGCCATCGTTTTCTTATGGAGCTCGTAGAATGATGAACTCTTTGCCACCCCTCCAGATGTGGGTGGTGAAGAAAAAGAACTAACCTCTTATGCAGGGTCAGGTCTCCAGACGAACTTGATCATCTGAAAAATTTGCTGGAGACCTGAATGTGCTTGAAAGGACACAAGCTAAACATGAAGAAGTGAATCATTCATTTCTCACGTCCTCATATTGCTATATTTGTTAATGTTGATGAAATTGATATCATATTCTTCACTGATGAAGTATATGGGTATGTAAGTTGCACTAATTCATCTGCAGGATGAACAACCCAAAGCTACTGAGTGGGTCCTCGACAGTGGATGTACAAATCACATGACTGGTGACAGGAGCTTGTTGATGGACACTGATTTGTCACCTTCTCATCTAAAGCATATCACCTACGCTGACAAAGGCAAAAGGAAGGTATTGGGTCTAGGTAAGGTTGCAATCTCAAAGGATAAACACATGGACAAAGTCATGCTTGTTGAGTCCTTAGGATTCAATCTTATGTCAGTCTCAATGCTTTGTGATCTTGATATGGTTGTTGTCTTCGGCAAATTTCGTTGCCTTGTGCTAATGGAATCTGACAACTCCAAAGTCTTCAAAGGCTTTAGGAAAGGAGACTTGTATATTGTTGATTTGTCTGTAGGTCCACAGCCTGCCACATGTCTACTCGCAAAAACTTCAGAATGCTGGTTATGGCATCGACGACTTGGTCATGTTGGGATGAGGAACTTGCATACACTCGTGAAGAAGAAGCACGTCATTGGCATCGAGGGTGTCAAATTCCTCAAAGATCATCTTTGTGGGGATTGTGAGGCTGGAAAGATCACCAGAGCCAAGCATTCTGCGAAGACTATCATGACCACTTCTAGTCACTTTGAATTACTTCATATGGATCTATTTGGCCCTACTCATTATGCCACGTTCACTAGTTCTGCATCATTATATGGCTTTGTCATAGTTGATGACTATTCTCGTTACACATGGGTGCATATCATCACTTACAAAAATGAAGTGCAGGAAGTCTTCAGACGATTTTCCTCAAGGGCTTCCACAAACTTCGGTGTGAAGATCAAGCATATCAGGAGTGATAATGGAACCGAGTTCAAAAACACTGGCCTCGATGAATATATTGATATTCTTGGTATTACTCACGAATTATTTGCTCCTTATACTCCTCGGCAGAGTGGCATCGTGGAGCGCAAGAACATGACTCTTGTTGAGATGGCTCGCACTATGCTTGATGAATACAAGACAGCTGAGCGCTTCTGGCCTGAACCAATTGATACTGCGTGCCATATCATCAATAGGGTATATCTTCACAAATTCTTCAAAAAGACCTCATATCAACTCCTCACTGACAAGAAACCCAATGTAAGTTATTTCAAAGTCTTCGGTGCTAAATGCTGGATTAGAGATCCTCACCATCACTCTAAATTTGCACCAAAAGCACATGAGGGTTTTATTCTTGGTTAAGGAAAGGACTCGCACACCTACAAAGTCTTCAACACCGTTCATCACAAGGTTGTTGAAACTGTAGATGTGCGGTTCGATGAAACTAATGGCTCGCAAAGAGAGCACCTACCTCCTGTGCTAGATTAAATGTCACCTCAGGAATCCATCAAGTTCAAAGCTACTGAGGATGTCATCCCTTCCGAAGAAATTGCCGAAGAAGTCATTCCTGATCGTGAAGAAAATCATGTTGGTGCTGTTGAAGAAAATGGTCTTGAAGAAATTGCTGGGCCTAAGCAAAGTCGTCAACCTGCACATCCTCGCATTGCAAACGAAGTGCAAGTCAAGAAGATCATCGATGACATTTGTGCACCAGGTGCCCTCACGTGCTCAAAAGCTTCACATTTATCTAACTTTTGTGGGCATTTTGCATTTGTCTCTATCATAGAGCCCACCAAAGTAGATGAAGCATTCATGGAATCCGAGTGGATTCAAGCCATGCAAGATGAATTGCATCAATTCGAGCTCAACAATGTGTGGGAGCTTGTCAAGCGACCAGACCCTCACAAGCACAACATCATCAGTACCAAATGGATGTACCGCAACAAACAAAATGAAAATGTCCTCGTGGTGAGGAATAAGGCTCGTATTGTAGCTCAAGGCTACACATAGGTTAAAGGAATTGATTTTGAAGAAACTTTTGCACCTGTTGCTAGACTTGAGGCTATTCGCATATTGCTTGCTTATGCTAACCATCATAATATCATCTTACAACAAATGGATGTGAAAATTGCATTCCTCAATGGTAAGCTTGAGGAAGAAGTATATGTTGCTCAACCACCAGGTTTTGAGGATCCAAAATTTCCATATCACGTCTACAGACTCAACAAGGCCCTCTATGGCCTCAAGTAAGCACCTCGGGCGCGGTATGACACACTGAAGGAATTCCTCATGAAGAAAGGCTTCAAACCCGGTTCACTTGACCCAACTCTTTTCACCAAATCATATGATGATGAATTATTCGTGTGCCAAATATATGTTGATGATATTATCTTTGGCTATACTAACCAACGTTACAGTGATGAATTTGCCTATATGATGAGTGAAGAATATCAAATGTCTATGATGGGAGAATTAAAATTCTTTTTAGGTCTTCAAATTCGTCAACAATACAATGGCATATTCATATCTCAGGAGAAATACCTCAAGGATGTATTGAGGAAATTTGGCATGCAAGATTGCAAAGGCGTCAAAATTCCAATGCCCACAAATGGCCATCTATGCACTGATGAAAATGGTAAAGACTATGATCAAAAGGTATACCTTTCCATGATTGGCTCTTTATTGTACCTATGTGCATCTAGGCTGGATATTATGCTTAGTGTTTGCATGTGTGCCCGATTTCAAGCTACACCGAAGGAATCACACCATAAGGCTGTGAAGCATATACTTCGATATCTAGCTCACACACCAATACTTGGATTATGGTATCCCAAGGGCTCTTCCTTTGATCTCATTGGATATTCAGACTCTGACTATGCTGGCGATCGGGTGGACCACAAGTCAATGTCAGGCACATGTCATTTCCTCGGACGATCCTTGGTATGTTGGTCCTCGAAGAAGCAGAACTGCGTATCACTCTCCACTGTAGAAGCTGAGTACATTGCTGCCAGATCGTGCTGTGCTCAATTACTATGGATGAAGCAAACACTTAAGGACTACGGCATCAACGTGAAGAATGTGCCTCTCTACTGCGACAATGAGAGTGCTATCAAGATTGCTCACAACCCAGTTTAGCACTCGAAGACAAAGCACATCTAGATTCGTCATCATTTTCTTCGTGATCATGTGTTGAAGGGCGACATCTCCATCGACCACGCAAGCACTGAAGACCAGCTGGCCGGTATCTTCACAAAGCCCTTGGATGAGAAGAGATTTAGCAAGTTGCATCGTGAGCTAAATATCCTAGAATCTTCGAATGTTCTTTGAAAAGGACACTCATCCTAACACTTATGCTGACTTGATGACTTAGATGTGCGACGCACGAAGTAACGTTTTTCTTCAATCAATGAAGACTAACCCTCTAAGTGTGAAGAAATTAATAAAGAAATTGATTCTCAGAACCCTACGAGAATTGTACGCGGTGTCTGAAATCATCTTTCTTATACGGTGGGTTATGCCACCAACCAAAGTTGAAAAAATCTTCAATTTGAGTTTTTCTTCATTTTTGAAATTCCTCAGTTTTTCAAATTCTTCAACTTTGCATTGTCGTCACTCTTTCCGTCGTTGTTCTTCATTTGACTATATATATATATATATATATATATATATATATATATATATGAGTTTATGTCCTCTACAACATTCACTTATTACTAATTCTTCAAGTTGATTTTTTCTGCTAAGTGAATGTGATCGGACCCTTCCCCCTCTATGATAAACTCAACCCAGTCCGTTCACAAATTCTTCATGTGTGTTCTATTTGAAACTCGTTCAAATTCTCCACGGAATACTTATCTATTCATCCACGATATCCACTTCTCAGTATGTGGGTGACACATGTCACGCAAATGAGAAGGGTCAGGGGCACGTTCGTCCAAATTCTTTGGGCGAACATTTATTCATCTCCGATATAAATACCCCCTCTCCTTCCTCATTTCATTTTTACTCCGCTCGAACTCACTCCCTCGCTCGAGATTCTCAAAACCTAGCACCGCCGCTAACTCCATCGTCGCCAGTGAGGAAGAGCTTCACTGCCTCGACCTCGTCGCCGTTGTACTCGCACCGGCCGCAAAAATCTTCCCTCCGTCGCCGCCGTAGACGTCTTCCTCCGCCAAGTTAGGGCGTGGAAGATCTGAGCCGACGAACTTCCAAATCTACACTTCTAGTTCGTCGTGTTCTTCGTCAAGGGTAATTAAAAGTTACTTTTACCGCATTTATTCTACTGATGATTTTCATCAAATCCTCAAAAGGTGTTTATTCTTCAATACACCAAAATCACTAAGGGGCACTAGATGCACTTACAATCTCCCCCTTTTTGGTGATTGATGACAATATAGGTTAAGTTTTCAACGGGGATAAACATATGAATTGAAAGTACTCAAAATTGAGGAGTTTGATTGCAAGATATAGAAGAACTCCCCCTAAAGTTGTGCATAGTGTGGATTATGCTGATGAATGGGCCATGCGGCAAGCAAAGTTGGCCAAGCAGGCCAAAGAAGCAGTGAAGAAATACAATGAAGATTCTGCTGTTGCCGCTACCACTGCTGAAGCTTCTTCAAGTAAGAAGGCCATGCCTAAGAAGCCAGCAAAGAAACCACCAAGTTCTTCTACAATGCCCTCACGGCCAAGTTCTTCTGCAATGCCCTCAGGGCCAATTTCCTCAGTACCACTGAGGCAAATTCCTGAAGCTGCCCCAGTTCCACAAGCTACACCAATTCCTCGGGTTTCAAAACCCTCAGCTCCTCCGGCAAAGTCCTCAGCACCCGTGCATCTCGCCACGTGCCAAAGGACCACTGGCATATCTATTGCCTCAGGAGCATCAGCGAGTTCTTCAGCTCACCCGTCAACTACCGGTCCCACTCTGCTGAAGACCAAGGCCATTGCTGGACGAGGCACTAGACCAAGTCCTCACAAGAAGCAGGTGGTCTTTCAAATTCCATCTGATGATGATGAGGCTGATGATGATGAACTTCCGATATCATCAGAGACAGACAGCAGCGGGCCGCTAGAGCCAAAGGAAGTGTTGTGCCCCTACTTGTGGATCCGAAGAAGATCCTTGATTTCATCGATATCTGGCACCCTCAATGATCCCATGCCAGATTTGGGCCTCACTCTTGGACAAAGTCACGTTGTGACTGCGTTTATCACTGAAGAAAAATGGAAGCTTGACCAAGCCAGGTCAATCAAGAAAACCCAGTACAAGAAGCAGCGCTACTTAAAGGACAATGTCCTCAGTCTTTCTCCTGAGCAGCTCCTTGCACTGCAAGCTGAAATCAAGAAGCTCAGCAAAGACATTGAAGCCTACAAGGCTGACTGGAAGGGCGCCAAGGTCTAATTCGTCAAGTTGACGAAGACTTTCACTTCAAGAGTTGCTGCTCCTGTGCGCGTTGAAGTCCCTCCGGCTAAAGCATCTGCCCAAGCCACTGAAGGAATTGCCAACACCGCTGATGAATTTCAGGCTGCTGATGAATCTGCAAGCACCAGGGCTGCTGAAGAAATTCCAGCTACTAAAGAAATTGCCAGGGCAACCACTAGTGTTGCGCCTGAAGAGATTGCTAGGCCAGCTGAAGACTCTGTCGCTGCGCCTGAAGAAACTGCTCAAGATAGGCCAACTGCATCAGTTGTGCTTGAAGAAATTGATCCCACTGCCACTGCTCCGCCCGCACCAACTCCAAGTCCGATTCTTCCTTCTGCTCTGGAAGTGAAGAAAACCAAAGCTGCGGAGCGTGCTGCTTTGAAGAAGAGGAAGGCATCAGCTGCATCAGAATCTTCGGTCCCCAAGAAGGCGAAGATTTTGACAAGTTCACTAGAGAATCCCATTGATGTTGTTCCTCTCGCAAGCATGCCATCCAAGGAACTTGGTCCTCATGGTGAAGAATATCAGATTCCTGAAGAATCTGCAGAAGAAGATCCCTCTGCTGCTTCCACAGAGCAGATGGATGAAGAAATTGAGGTTGAAATTTTCACCTCAACCCCTTAGGTATCATCGCCAATGCCTTAGTTTACTGCTGAAGAGGCCGACGTTGAAGAAATGGAAGAGGATGTGGACATTGGCTGCACCACTCCTGTGCTAAATGATAATTTCTGGGAGAGTCAGCACCCCAACTCGCCTGTGTTCACACCGATCCAATAAATTCCTCAGTCCCCGGCTCCAACTGAAGTTCTCGTAGGTTCTGAAGAGATTCAAGTCACTCCTTCCATTCCTGAAGAAATTCCAGCCACTAGTGCTGATGAACATGTTGCTGAAGAAATGGAGGCCCAGGCTGCTACTGAAGCAGAAGCTGAAATTCCTCAGCCTGCGGCTCCTGAAGTTGAAGTCCCAGAAGTTATTCTTCAAATCACTGATACTCCTCAGCCACAGCCGAAGAATCCATTCTCCAAGACTCCAAAGTTCAAGGCTGATGCCTTTTTCAATAAGCATGTATTCTTCACTGAATATAATCCATATGATTCTACTTGTCTGAGGAGAAAGCGATTCTGGACTGCCAGCCAGGCAAACTTCTATTCTTCAGTGCTATTCAACAAAGACAAGGTCTTCGATCATGAGAATATTCCTCACTTGGATATGGAATCACTGCCTTGCTTTAGGCATGTCCTCGCTGCCATTCTTGATGCTGGCCTGCTCAATTTCTACATGAACATATGCGATTGGAATGAAGAACTTATTCTTCAATTCTATGCGATGCTACACATCACCGGAAATCCAGAAGATGTGAATTCATGGGTGTTGGACTGGATGACTGAGAACATGCACTACAAGGCACCAGCAACTGAATTGCTTCATGCCATGCCAGTCAGTCCTCCCCCAGAAGGTGCGCATCTGATATTTTCTTAAACTGAGTTGTCGGATCATTTCATGCAAGTGCTGATGAAGCCACTGAAGCCTGGACAAGCATCAAGGACCAATTCCTCAGGAAGGAATTGCAGTATGTGCCGAGGACAGTCTATCGTATTCCGACGAAGACTTTGATTCCAATCAAGGGCCACAACTCAAATGATGAGGAAGTCATTGGAATCACGAAGAATCTGCTGTTCAACATCATGCACGGTATTCCCGTGAATTATCATGATTTCTTCATGAGGACTCTGGCAAATGTTGCTATGTCCCCGTTTGAGCTGAAGCCTTACGCTCCTTGGATCATGAGATTCCTTAGAACAAGGTCTTCACTCAACTACAAAGCTGATACGCTCAACCATGGCAGCTTCTTGCCCCTGATTGAAGTCCTCAAACGGACATTTTCCTCAGCTGATGAGAAGGGAAAGGCCACTGCTATCATTGATGAGGGCATTCGTCCATTGGATGGACAGTTCCGCAAAGCTGCTTCATACTCCACCAATGATGATTCTGCCACTCATGATTCTGTTGCAAATGCTTCGAAGCAAAGTCCTCAGGCAACAGCTCCAAGGGTGATGACTGATCGTGAGCTACTCCTCAGCCTTCATTAGAAGGTGGATCACAATCACAAATGGGTGAAACGCCAGTTTGGTTCAATTCTTCACAATATGACCGCTACTTATAATTCTGTGAAGAAGAACCACTACTACCTCAATGAAATGTTCAATCGCACCTGGGCTGTATTGTCTCACCTTTACGGTGAAGAGGATCTCAAGCAGATGGGTTTCAAGTAGGACTTCGGCTAGGCTAAGACTCCACCGAAGAAATTCAAGAAGGTCGAAGTTCCTCCTTTGGTGCCAAGTTCATATTCTTCGTCCTGCGACACTGATGAAAATGAAGATCTGGACAACACTACGGCAGGCCCTACTCCAACCGACGACCCCAACAACACTGACGCTCCTCCATCGACTTCGTGAAGAAATTCTTTAGGGGCGTTAGTCCTCATTTTTTGTCCCTTTTGGTCATTTGATGACAAAGGGGGAGAAATTTGAGTTAGTCTTCAAGCGGGTCTATATATATGGACGACATATTTGAAGTGGTCAAAACCCCACATTATGTTCGACCAGTCTAACCACCCAGTGCTCGTTGCTACCCCTGGGCGGCAAGCATTGGTGGTTGACCCAGTCATTGGGGGCACTCGATTGACCAAGGTTTTAATGGACGGTGTGACAGTGGTTTGAACATACTGTATGCTGAGGCCCTCCGAGGATGGGCATTCTGATGTCCAAGCTCAGTGAGAGCAACATGAGATTCCACGGTGTCATCCCAGGAAAGAAAGCTGACTCACTCGGTCAGATCACTCTCGATGTGGTTTTCGGTGATTCAAAGAATTACTTCAAGGAAAAGTTGACGTTTGAGGTGGTGGATTTTGACAGTGCCTATCATGCTATTCTAGGCAGGCCCGCTTATGCTCGTTTCATGGCTCAACCGTGTTACGTGTACCTCAAGTTGAATATGCCTGGCTCCAGAGGCATGATCACAGTCACTAGAAATCAACAGAGAGTGGAAGATTGCCTCCAGAAGGGCTCAAAGATCGCCGATGAACACATGGCAGCAGTAGAAATGCAAGAATACGAGAAGAATGCAGATCCGAGTGATTTGCTGCATGCCAAGAAGCCTGCTTCAAAGTCTGCATTTTAGTCATCTGGTGAAACAAAGCCAGTTCACATTCACCCAACCGATCCCAATGCTGCTCTGACTCATATCTCAACGACACTCGACAATAAATAGGAAGAAGCACTCATGCAGTTCCTCTGTGAGAACTGGGACATCTTCGCATGGAAACCATCAGACATGCCAGTTGTACCCAGGGGACTGGCCGAGCACCGTTTGCGAGTCGATCCAAAAGCAAAACCCGTTAAAGAGCATCTCCGTCGGTCCGCCGCGGAGAAGAGGAAGGCAATTGGCGAGGAGGTGGCTCGGCTTCTGGCAGCTGAGTTCATTCGCGAGATATACCACTCTGAGTGGCTCGCCAATGTTGTCATGGTCCCCAAGAAAGATAAGTCACTTCGAATATCTATTGATTTCAAGCACATCAATTGGGCCTGCCCGAAAGATCATTTCCCTCTGCCCTGCATCGACCAGATAGTCGACTCAACTGCGGGGTGTGAGCACTTGTCCTTTTTGGATGCATATTACGGGTACCATCAGATCCGACTGTATGGACTCGACGAGATAAAAACAGCTTTCATCGCCCCATTCGGGTGTTTTTGCTATGTTACTATGCCCTTTGGCCTCAAGAATGTTGGTGCCACGTTCATGCGCATGATTCAGAAGTGCCTGCTCACTCAAATCAGTTGGAATGTGGAAGCATGCATGGATGACATTGTGGTCAACTCACGCAAAGGTTCTGACCTGCTGACTGACCTCTCTGAAACCTTTGCCAACTTAAGAAGATATGATATCAAGCTCAATTCGTCAAAGTGCATGTTTGGAGTCCTAGGTGGAAAGTTACTCGGTTCCTTGTTTTTGAACGAGGAATCGATGCAAACCCAGAGAAGCTTGGCACAATCCTCTGAATGAAACGCCCTGTGCATGTGCACGATGTTCAGAAGCTTACTGGTTGTTTGGCTGCATTGAGTCGATTCATCTCATGCCTCGGTGAAAAGGCATACCTCTTTATCGACTGATGAAGAAGTCTGACAAGTTCGAGTGGAATGATGAAGCTAAAGCAGCGTTTGAAGAGCTCAAAGCCCTGCTTTCCACCCAGTCGGTGCTTGCCGCTCCAATCAGCAAAGAGCCTTTACTGCTTTACATCGCAGTCACTGGACAAGTTGTCAGCACAATGCTCACGGTTGAACGGGAAGAAGAAGGCAAAGCCTACAAAATTCAACGTCCTATGTATTTTACTGAAGTCTTGACTCTGTTCAAGCAGAGATATCCTCATTATCAGAAGCTTTTTTATGGAATTTACTTGACCATGAAGAAAGTTGCACACTACATCTCAGACCACTCGGTTTCAGTTGTCAGCAACGCTCCATTATCAGAGATTCTGAACAATAGGGATGCAACTAGCCGAGTGGCAAAGTGGGCGATTGAACTCCTTCCTTTGGATATCAAGTTTGAGGCAAAGAAAGCAATCAAGTCCCAAGCAATATCAGATTTCCTTGCTGAGTGGATTGAACAGCAGCAACCGACTCAGATTCACTCGGAGCATTGGACTATGTTCTTTGATGGGTCCAAGATGTTGAATGGCTCTGGGGCAGGAGTGGTTTTGGTATCCCCTAGAGGCGACAAGCTCAGCTATGTCCTCCAGATTTACTTTGATTCTTCAAACAATGAAGCTGAGTATGAGGCACTTTTGTATGGGTTACGTATGGCCATTTCACTCGGCGTCCGACGCTTGATGGTCTATGGCGACTAAGACTTGGTGGTCAACCAAGTGATGAAGGAATGGGATATCAGGAGTCCAGCAATGACCGGTTATTGCAATGTAGTAAGAAAGCTAGAGAAGAAGTTTGAGGGGTTGAGCTCCACCACATACGCCGAATCACGAATCAAGCCGCTGATGATCTGGCGAAGATAGGTTCCACTCGGAAGCCTATCCCCAGCAATGTGTTCTTGGAGCATCTCCATACCCCATCAGTTCAAGAAGATCCCTTCAAGGAAGAGCCCCCGCAATCGATAAGTTCAACCAATACGACTGAGATTGAAGTCCCAGTTGTAGTCGACTTGGTCATGGAAGTTTTAGTGATCACCCCCGACTGGACGGTGCCATATATCGCATACCTGCTCAAGCAGGAACTCCCAGAAGATGAAGATGAGGCCCGCCAGATTGTCCGTCGATCCAAAGCATTCACCGTGATAAGAGGCAACTTTGTAGGGAAAGTGTCACATGAGTGGCTCAACGTTGCATATCCCCAGAAGGAGGTCGAATGATCTTAAATGAGATCCACTCGGAGACCTGTGGTCACCATGCGTCCTCTCGGACCATCATGGCCAAAGCATACCGAGCGAGATTCTATTGGCCACGTGCAAATGAGATGGCAAAAGATATAGTCGACAAGTGCGAAGGATGCTGCTACGTCTTGAGCTTGTGTTGGTTTTCCTTGAAGAGGAAAGGGTGATGCAGCAATAGTAGCGTAAGTATTTCCCTTAGTTTTTGAGAACCAAGGAATCAATCCAGTAGGGGGCTCCTCAAAAGTCCCACGCACCTACACAAACAAACAAAGAACTCGCAACCAACGCAATAAAGGGGTTGTCAATCCCTTCACGGCCACTTGCAAAAGTGAGATCTGATAAAGATAGTATGATAAGATAAATATATTTTTGGTATTTTATAATATAGATTGGAAAAGTAAAGATGCAAATAAAAGTAGATTGAAAGCTTATATGATAAAATATAGACCCGGGGGCCATAGGTTTCACTAGTGGCTTCTCTCAAGATAGCATAAGTATTACGGTGGGTGAACAAATTACTTCCGAGCAATTGATAGAAAAGCGAATAATTATGAGATTATCTAGGCATGATCATGTATATAGGCATCACGTCCTTGACAAGTAGACCGACTCCTGCCTGCATCTACTACTATTACTCCACACATCGACCGCTATCTAGCATGCATCTAGAGTATTAAGTTCATAAAGAACAGAGTAACGCATTAAGAAAGATGACATGATGTAGAGGGATAAACTCATGCAATATGATATAACCCCATCTTTTTATCCTCGATAGCAACAATACAATACGTGCCTTGCTACCACTACTGTCACTGGGAAACGGCACCGCAAGATTGAACCCAAAGCCAAGCACTTCTCCCATTGCAAGAAAGATCAATCTAGTAGGCCAAACCAAACTAATAATTCGAAGAGACTTGCAAAGATAACTTAATCAAACATAAAAGAATTCAGAGGAGATTCAAATATTTCTCATAGATAAACTTAATCATAAACCCACAATTCATCGGATCTCGACAAACACACCGCAAAAAGAGTTACATCGAATAGATCTCCAAGAAGATCAAGGAGAACATGGTATTGAGATTCAAAGAGAGAGAAGAAGCCATCTAGCTAATAACTATGGACACGAAGGTCTGTGGTAAACTACTCACAACTCATCAGAGAGGCCTTGGAGATGATGTAGAGGCCCTTCGTGGTTGATTCCCCCTCCGGCGGAGAGCCGGCAAAGGCTCCAAGATGGGATCTCGCGGATACAGAAGGTTACGGTGGTGGAAATAGTTTTTCGTGGGCTCCTTCGATGTTCTCGGGGTACGTGGGTATATATAGGAGGAAGAAGTAGGTCGGTGGATGCCCGAGGGGACCACGAGATAGGGGGCACACCCTCCACCCTCGTGGTCACCTCGATTGCTTCTTGACTTGCACTCCAAGTCCTCTGGATCATGTTCGTTCCAAAAATAACACTCCTGAAGGTTTCGTTCTGTTTGGACTCCGTTTGATATTCCTTTTCTTCGAAATACTGAAATAGGCAAACAAAAACAGCAATACGGGTTGGGCCTCCGGTTACTAGGTTAGTCCCGAATATATATAAATGTGTAAAGTAAAGCCCATAAACATCCAAAACGGGTAATATAATAGCATGGAACAATCCAAAACTATGGATAGGTTGGTGACGTATCAAGCATCCCCAAGCTTAATTCCTGCTCGTCCTCGAGTAGGTAAATGATAAAAACATAATTTTTGATGTGGAATGCTACCTAGCATAATTCTCAATGTAATTTTCTTTATTGTGTCATGAATGTTCAGATCCAAATGATTCAAAATAAAAGTTCATATTGACATAAGAAATAGTAATACTTCAAGCATACTAATCAAAGCAATCATGTCTTCTCAAAATAACATGGCTAAAGAAAGTTCATCCCTACAAAATCATACAGTTAGGCTATGCTTCATTTTCGTCACACAAAAATGCTCCCATCTTTACACCCCCGATGACAAGCCAAGTAATTGTTTCATACTTAAATAATCTCAAACTTTTTCAACTTTCACGCAATACATGAGCGTGAACCATGGATATAGCACTATGGGTGGAATAGAATATGATGATAGGGATTGTGTGGAGAAGACAAAAAAGGAGAAAGTCTCACATTGACGAGGATAATCAACGGGCTATGGAGATGCCCATCAATTGATGTCAGCATGAGGAGTAGGGATTGCCATGCAACGGATGCACTAGAGCTATAAATGTATGAAAGCTCAACAAAAGAAACTAGTGGGTGTGCATCCAACTTGCTTGCTCACGAAGACCTAGGGAATTTTGAGGAAGCGCATCATAGGAATATACAAGCCAAGTTCTATAATGAAAAATTCCCACTAGTATATGAAAGTGACAACATGTGTGACTCGTTATATGAAGAACATGGTGCTACTTTGAAGCACAAGTGTTGAAAAAGAGATAGTAACATTGCCCCCTTTTATTTTCTTTTATTTTTTTTCTTTGGGCCTTTCTTTTTTCTTTTTTTTGCCTTTTTTTTCTTTGGCCTTTCCTTTTTTTATTTGGGGACAATGCTTTAATAATGATGATCATCACACTTCTATTTATTTACAACTCATGAATTACAACTCAGAACTAGAACAAGATATGACTCTATATGAATGCCTCCGGCGGTGTACCGGGATGGGCAATGAATCAAGAGTGACATGTATGAAAATTTATGCATCGTGGCTTTGCCACAAATACGATGTCAACTACATGATCGTGCAAGGTAATATGACAATGATAATGTGTGTAATGATGATAAACGGAATGGTGGAAAGTTGCATGGCAATATATCTCAGAATGGCTATGGAAATGCCATAATACGTAGGTATGGTGGCTGTTTTGAGCAAGATATAAGGAGGTTTATGTGTGATAGAGCATATCGTATCACGGGGTTTGGATGCACTGGCGAAGTTTGCACCAACTCTCAAGGTGAGAAAGGGCAATGCACGGTACCGAAGAGGCTAGCAATGATTGAAGGGTGAGAGTGCGTATAATCCATGGACTCAACATTAGTCAAAAGAACTCATATACTTATTACAAAAATCTACAAGTCATCAAAAACCAAGCACTACGCGCATGCTCCTAGGGGGATAGATTGGTAGGAAAAGACCATCGCTCATCCCCGACCGCCACTCATAAGGATGCACAATCTAAGAACACCTCATGTTTCAAATTTGTTACACAACTTTAACCATATGTGCATGCTACGGGACTTGCTAACTTCAACACAAGTATTCTTTAAATTCATAATCACCCAACTTGCATGACTCTAATATCACTACCTCCATATCTCAAAACAATTATCAAGTATCAAATTGATCATAGCATCCAATTCACTTCCTATGATAGTTTTTATTATACCCAACTTGGATGCCCACCATTCTAGGACCAATTTTATAACCAAAGAAAATACCATGCTGTTCTAAAAGACTCTCAAAATAATATAAGTGAAGCATGAGAGACTAACAATTTCTACAAAATTAATCCACCACCGTGCTCTAAAAGATTTAAGTGAAGCACTGGAGCAAAAACTATCTAGCTCAAAAGATATAAGTGAAACACATAGAGTATTCTAATAAATTCCAATCAAGTGGGTTTCTCCCAAAAGGTGTGTACAACAAGGATGATTGTGGTAAACTAAAAATCAAAGACTAATATCATACAAGACGCTCCAAGCAAAACACATATCATGTGGCGAATAAAAATATAGCTCCAAGTAAAGTTACCGATGAACGAAGACGAAAGAGAGGATGCCTTCCGGGGGCATCCCCAAGCATAGGCTTTTGGCTATTCTTGAATATATTTGGGTGCCATGGGCATCCCCAATCTTAGGTTCTTGCCACTCCTTATTCCATAGTCCATCAAATCTTTACCCAAAACTTGAAAACTTCACAACACAAAACTCAACAGGAAATCTCATAAGCTCCGTTAGTGCAAGAAAGTAAAACCACCACATAAGGTACTGTAATGAAATCATTCTTTATTTATATTGGTGTTAAACCTACTGTATTCCTAGTTCTCTATGGTTTATACCACTTAATACTAGCCATAGATGCATCGAAATAAGCAAACAACACACGAAAGGCAGAATCTGTCAAAAACAGAACAGTCTGTAGCAATCTGTAACTCCTGAATACTTATGGAACTCTAAAAATCCTACCAAAATAGGAAGTCCTGTAAAATTTGTCTTTTGATCTACAGAAAAAAAGAATCAATGCAAAATCACGTTTCTGTGAATTACTAAAATTATTTTCGTGCGCGTAAAGTTTCTGTTTGTCAGCAAAATCAAATTAACTATCACCATAGGTTATCCTATAGGTTCTACTTGGCACAAAAACTAATTAAAACATAAAAACACATCTAAACAGAAGGTAGAAGCAAAATTTATTACTAAACACAAACAAAAACAAAAAACACAAATAAAATTGGGTTGCCTCCCAACTAGCGCTATCGTTTAACGCCTCTAGCTAGGCATAAAAGCGAGGATAGATCTAAGTAGTGCCATCTTTGGCACTCAATTCATAAGTAGCTCGCATGATAGATTCATAAGGTAATTTAACTTACTTTCTTGGAAAGTGCTCCATGCCTTTCCTTAATGGAAATTGGAATCTAATATTCCCTTCCTTCATATCAATAATCGCACCAATCGTTCTAAGGAAAGGTCTACCAAGAATAATACGGCAAGAAAGATTGCAATCTATATCAAGAACGATAAAATCTACGGGCACCAAATTTCTATTTGCAACAATGAGAACACCATTGATCCTTCCCATTGCCTTTTTAATGGTAGAATCCGCAAGGTGCAAATTTAAAGAGCAATCATCAAGATCATGGGAACCTAGAATATCACATAAAGTTTTCGGAATCGTGGAAACACTAGCACCCAAATCACACAAAGCATAACACTCATGATCTTTAATTTTAATCTTTATAGTAGGTTCCCACTCGTCATTAAGTTTTCTAGGTATAGAAACTTCAAAAATAAGTTTTTCATCAAAAGATTTCATCAAAGCATCCACAATATGTTTGGTAAAAGCTTTATTTTGACTATAAGCATGAGGAGAATTCACAATGGATTGCAACAAGGAAATACAATATTCTAAAGAACAATTATCATAATTAAATTCCTTGAAATCCAAGATAGTGGGTTCAATGCTATTTAAAGTCTTGACCTCTCTAATCCCACTTTTACCAAATTTAGCATCAAGATCTAAAAACTCCGAATCATTGGGACGCCTTTTAACTAAAGTTGACTCATCTCCAGTCCCATCATTATTAAGATTCATATTTCAAAACAAAGATCTAATAGGGGACACATCAATAACTTTAAGATGTTCATCATTATTTTCATGGAAACTAGAAGAACACTCCTTTATAAAGCAATCTTTCTTGGCACGCAATCCAACGGTTCTTTCCTTGCACTCATCAATGGAAATTCTCATAGCTTTGAGAGACTCATTGATATCATGCTTAGGAGGAGTAGATCTAAGTTTCAAAGAATCAACATCAAGCGAGAGTCTATCAACGTTCCTAGCCAAATCATCAATTTTGAGCAATTTTTTATTCAAGCAAGGCATTAAAATTCTTTTGAGAGATCATAAATTCTTTCACACTATTCTCAAAATCAGAGGGCATCTTAAAATTACCATAAGAATTATTGTAGGAATTTCCATAATTATTAGAGTAATTACTAGGGAACGGTCTAGGATTAAAGTTTCCTCTATAAGCATTGTTTCCAAAACTATTCCTACCAACAAAATTCACATCCATAGATTTATTATTATTATCAATCAAAGTAGACAAAGGCATATCATTGGGATCAATAGAAGCACCCTTAGTAGCAAACAATTTCATAAGTTCATCCATCTTTCCACTCAAAACGTTAATTTCTTCTATAGCATGCACTTTTTTACTACTAGATCTTTCGGTGTGCCATTGAGAATAATTAGCCATAATATTATCAAGGAGTTTTGTAGCTTCTCCTAAGGTGATTTCCATAAACGTGCCTCTCGTGGCCGAATCTAAAAGATTTCTAGAAGTAAAGTTCAAACCGGCATAAAATATTTGTATGATCATCCATAAATTCAAACCATGAGTAGGGCAATTGCAAATCATCAATTTCATTCTTTCCCAAGATTGGGCAACATGCTCATGATCAAGTTGTTTAAAATTCATAATATCGTTCCTAAGAATGATGATCTTAGCGGGAGGAAATACTTAGAGATAAAAGCATCTTTGCACTTGTTCCAAGAATCAATACTATTCTTAGGCAAAGATGAAAACCAAACTTTAGCACGATCTCTAAGTAAAAACAGAAACAACTTCAATTTAACAATATCATTATCCGTATCTTTCTTCTTTTGCATCTCACACAAATCAACAAAGTTGTTTAGATGGGTAGCGGCATCTTCACTAGGAAGGCCGGCGAATTGATCTTTCATAACAAGATTCAGCAAAGCAGTATTGATTTCACAAGACTCAACATCATTAAGAGGAGCAACCGGAGTACTAAGGAAATCATTATTATTGGTATTGGAGAAATCACACAATTTGGTATTATCTTGCGCCATCGCGACAAGTAATCCAACACACAAGCAAAAAAAAGGCAAGCGAAAGAGAGAGGAGATTGGGAAAGAGAGGGCGAATAAAACAGCAAGGGTGAAGTGTGGGAGAGGAAAACGAGAGGCAAATGGCAAATAATGTAAATGTGAGGGAGATGAGTTTGTGATGGGTACTTGGTATGTCTTGACTTGAGCGAAGACCTCCCCGGCAATGCCGCCTGAAATCCTTCTTACTACGTCTTGAGCTTGCGTTGGTTTTCCTTGAAGAGGAAAGGGTGATGCAGCAATAGTAGCGTAAGTATTTCCCTCAGTTTTTGAGAACCATGGTATCAATCCAGTAGGAGGCTCCTCAAAAGTCCCACGCACCTACAGAAACAAACAAAAAACTCGCAACCAACGCAATAAAGGGGTTATCAATCCCTTCACGGCCACTTGCGAAAGTGAGATCTGATAGAGATAGTATGATAAGATAAATATATTTTTGGTGTTTTATATTATAGATTGGAAAAGTAAAGATGCAAATAAAAGTAGATTGAAAGCTTATATGATCAAAGATAGACCCGGGGGCCGTAGGTTTCACTAGTGGCTTCTCTCAAGATAGCATAAGTATTACGGTGTGTGAACAAATTACTGTCGAGCAATTGATAGAAACGCAAATAATTAAGAGATTATCTAGGCATGATCATGTATATAGGCATCACGTCCATGACAAGTAGACCGACTCCTGCCTACATCCACTACTATTACTCCACACATCGACCGCTATCCAGCATGCATCTAGAGTATTAAAATTCATAAAGAACAGAGTAACGCATTAAGAAAGATGACATGATGTAGAGAGATAAACTCATGCAATATGATATAAACCCCATCTTTTTATCCTCGATGGCAACAATACAATACGTGCCTTGCTTCCCCTGCTGTCACTGGGAAAGGACACCGCAAGATTGAACCCAAAGCTAAGAACTTCTCCCATTGCAAGAAAGATCAATCTAGTAGGCCAAACCAAACTGATAATTCGAAGAGACTTGCAAAGATAACTTAATCACACATAAAAGAATTCAGAGGAGATTCAAATATTTCTGATAGATAAACTTAATCATAAACCCACAATTCATATGATCTCGACAAACACACCGCAAAAAGAGTTACATCGAATAGATCTCCAAGAAGATCAAGGAGAACATGGTATTGAGATTCAAAGAGAGAGAAGAATCCATCAAGCTAATAACTATGGACCCGAAGGTTTGTGGTAAACTACTCACAACTCATCGGAGAGGCCTTGGAGATGATGTAGAGGCCCTCCGTGGTTGATTCCCCCTCCGGCGGAGCACCGGCGAAGGCTCCAAGATGGGATCTCGCGGATACAGAAGGTTACGGTGGTGGAAATAGTTTTTCGTGGGCTCCTTCGATGTTCTCGGGGTACGTGGGTATATATAGGAGGAAGAAGTAGGTCGGTGGATGCCCGAGGGGCCCACGAGATAGGGGGCGCGCCTAGTAGGGGGGCGCCCTCCACCCTCGTGGCCGCCTCGATGGCTTCTTGGCTTGCACTCCAAGTCCTCTGGATCATGTTCGTTCCAAAAATCACGCTCCCAAAGGTTTCATTCCGTTTGGACTCCGTTTGATATTCCTTTTCTTGGAAATACTGAAATAGGCAAAAAAAAAAACAGCAATATGGGCTAGGTCTCCGGTTACTAGGTTAGTCCCAAAAATGATATAAATGTGTAAAATAAAGCCCATAAACATCCAAAACGGGTAATATAATAGCATGGAAAAATCAAAAATTACAGATACGTTGGAGACGTATCATATGCCAGTTCTACACGAACATGTCTCACAAGCCTGCATCAGCCTTGAAGACTATTCCACTCGTCTGGCCGTTTGCAGTCCGGGGATTGGATATGGTTGGACCCTTCAAGACCGGTAGAAGTGGTTTCACTCATTTGCTCGTATCAGTCGACAATTTCACCAAATGGATCGAGGCCAAGCCTATCAAGAACCTTGATTCAATCACTGCCATTAGTTTCATCAAGGAGTTGATATTCAGATTTGGAGTCCCTCACAGCATTATCACAGATAACGGCTACAACTTTGATTCTGATGAGTTCAGGGTGTTCTGTGCTTCCCAAGCACTCGGGTCGATTACGGATCTATTGCGCACCCGCAGTCGAATGGGCAGGCAGAAAGGGCGAATGGTTTGATCCTTCAAGGGCTGAAACCCCGACTGATGCGCGACCTCAAGCACGCTGCTGGAGCCTGGGTGACTGAGTTGCCATCCATCTTATGGGGACTGAGAAGAACTCCGAATCGGTCGACTGACCGAACCCCTTTCTTGATGGTGTATGGTGTTGAAGTTGTGTTTTCGAGTGACTTGTTGCACAACGCTCCCCGAGTGGAACTCTTCTCAGAAGCTGAAGCAGAACATGCATGCCAAGATGCAGTTGACCTCCTGGAAGAAGAACGTGAGATGGCTCTGATCCGGTCGACCATCTATCAACAAGACCCGTGTCAATTCCATGCCCGTAATGTCAGAGGTTGAGCATTCCAGGAGAGACCTTGTGCTCCTAGTGCATCAGAAACGGCCTCACAAGCTTGCTCCGGCCTGGGAAGGTCCCTTCATCATCACCAAGGTGCTCCACAACGGGGCGTATCACCTCTACAATGTTGCCAAGAAAGAAGAGGAGCCACGCTCGTGGAATGCGGAGCTGCTCCGCCGTTTCTATACCTAGACCACTCGGATCGACGAGTTGTAATAAGAATCCTTTAGTTTTCTTATCAATGACAAGATTTTTGCAATATATTAATGATTGTTTTCCCGTAAACACATGTGTTCAAATCCCCCAGTGGGTGGCTTAGGCGTGAACCTGATTCGCCTAAATTTCAAAACCACTCCGAGTGAAGAGCAACCCTCTTACTCAAGGGCTTAGCCGCAAACCTGATTTGCCTAAGTTTCAAAACCACCCCAAGTGAAGAGCAACCCTCTCACTCGGGGGCTTAGCCGCGAACCTGATTCGCCTAAGTTAAAAAAAACACTCCAAGTGAAGAGCAATCCTCCCACTCGGGGGCTTAGCCGCGAACCTAATTCGCCTAAGTTAAAAAACCACTCTGAGTGAAGAGCAATCCTCCCACTCGGGGGCTTAGCTGCGACCCCGTACTCGCCTAAGTTAAAAAACAATTCCGAGTGGAGAGCAATCCTCCCACTTGGGGTCTTAGCTGCGACCCCGTACTCGCCTAAGTTAAAAAACCATTCCGAGTGGAGAATAATCCTTCCACTCGAGGGCCTAGCTGCGACCCCGTACTCGCCTAAGTTAAAAAACCATTTCGAGTGGTGGGCAATCCTCCCACTCACAGGCTTAGCTGCGACCCCGTACTCGCCTAAGTTAAAAAACCACTCCGAGTGGATAGCAATCCTCCCACTCGGGGGCTTAGCTGCGACCACGTACTCGCCTAAGTTTAAAATCCACTCCGAGTGAAGAGCAACCCTCTCACTCGAAGGCTTAGCTGCGACCCCGTTCTCACCTAAGTTACAAAGATCCTCCGAGCCGCGTCACAAGGACAACGTCCGCTCCATCCTGATCTGTAAGGACGACGAGGTGCCAATCGAGCACGTCATCGGAGCTGCGTCACAAGTACAACGTCCGCTCCATCCTGATCCGCAAGGACGACGAGGTGCCAATCGAGCACATCGTTAGAGCTGTGTCACTAGTAAAACGTCTCTTTCGAGTGAGAAATCAAGCTCCACTCGGAGTTAAAAGATCTAAAAGTGGTGAAGACAAAGCGACCATATTCAACGAAAAACCAAGTTTAGATAAATCCAGCAAAGTTCAGAACCACGAGCAGAAGTACTCAGGCATCAGGCCTGAAAGAGTTTAACAGTTACAAAATCACTCGACATTCCGAGGCAAATAAAGGTGAGGCATTAAGTTTGTTCACTCGGAGGTCACGCCCAATATGCGACCCTATCCAAAAGGAACTCGAAGGTCCCACCAAGGATAGACCCGCATATTGAAACGCTTTTGCAAGGTGGATATCATTATATCAACATTACATAATAGATGGGGATACATACAAAACATACAATGTCACATGAATACAACAATACAACATACAAGAACAACATCCGACTACGGATGAATCATAAACAGAAACTCAAACAATATCCACCCTGCTAGCCCAGGCTGCCGACCTGGAACCTATCCCCTGATCGAAGAAGCAGAAGAAGAAACTCCAAAACAAGCAACATCGCTCTCGCGTCAAGATCATCGCATAACTTGTACCTGCAACTGTTGGTGTAGTAATATGTGAGCCACGAGGACTCAGCAATCCCATTACCATGGGTATCAAGACTAGCAAAGCTTAATGGGAAAGGAAGGGGTAAAGTGGTGAGGTTGCAGCAGCGGCTAAGCATATATGGTGGCTAACATACGAAAATGAGAGCGAGAAGAGAAACAAAGGAACGGTCGTCAACTAGTAATGATCAAGAGGTGATCCTGAGCTCCTACTTACGTCAAACATAACCCAAAGACCGTGTTCACTTCCCGGACTCCGCCGAGAAGAGACCATCACGGCTACACACGCGGTTGATGCGTTTTAATTCGGATCAGGTGCCAAGTTATCTACAACCGGACATTAACAAATTCCCATCTGCCACATAACCGCGGGCATGGCTTTTGAAAGATCATAACCCTATAGGGTTGTCCCAACTTAGCCCATGATAAGCTCTCGCGATCAACGAAGGATATTCCTTCTCCCCGGGAAGACCCGATCAGTCTCGGAATCCCGGCTACAAGACATTTCGATAGTAATAAAACAAGACCAGCAAGACCTCCCGGCGTGCCGAGATCCTGATAGTAGCCGCGTGTATCTCGTCTCAGGCCACGACCGGATGAGCAGTACGTACAACTAGAACCAGCCCTCAAGTTTCCCCGAGGTGGCGCTGCAAGTGGCTCTAGTTTGGACCAACACTTAGACAAGCATTGGCCCGGGGGGGCTAAAATAAAGATGACCCTTGGGATGCGCGACTCCCAAGGGAAAAAGGTAATAGGTGAGGCAAAAGGTAAAACCAATGTTGGGCCTTGCTGGAGGAGTCTTATTCAAAGCGAACTGTCAAGGGGGTCCCATAAATCACCCGACCGCGTTAGGAACGCAAAATCCGGGAACATAACACCGGTATGACGGAAACTAGGGCGGCAAGAGTGGAACAAAACACCAGGCATAAGGCCGAGCCTTCCACCCTTTACCAAATATATAGATGCATTAATAATATAAGAGATATTGTGATATCCCAACATAAACATAATCCAACATGGAGCAATCTTCATCTTCACCTACAACTAGCAACGCTATAAGAGGGGCTGAGCAAAGCGGTAACATAGCCAAACAACGGTTTGCTAGGAAGGGTGTCAAAGGTTAGAGGTTCATGGCAATTTGGCAGGCTTGAATAGCAAATGATAGGTAACGCAGCATAGCGATAGAACGAAGCAACTAGCATAGCAATGTTAGTAGTGAGATCCAAGGTGACGGTCATCTTGCCTCAAATCCTGCAAGGAAGAAGAATGAGTCCATGAAGAAGAAGAAGCCACGAAGACGAACCACACGTAGACGAACGCATCCTCACAATCTTAACGAAACGGGAACTATCGAGAAGAAGCACACAACATGGTAAACACACCACACATAGGCAAGACATGATGCACAACAAGCATAATGCATGACAAGGCTACATGAAGCTACTCATGGCAAGAGATGATGCAAACAAGAACAACACATCAAGGCAAGTTTAAATGAGGCCGGGAACAACATATAACAATTCCGGTAAGTCCTCATATGCAAATTTCGAAATTGGTCCAGAACTGAACAAACATTAAGTTGAAGTTTTTAAACAGCAAGTTAAAGAGCACCAAGATGATCTACACGAGATTCTAGTCAAGTTACATATAGGGTTCATTTAGTTCGGAGCTACGGTCTAGAAGATATGAGCAAAACAAGTTAAACATGGCATTGATGCAAAACGCATACAAACATCAAGCTAACACCTCAAAATAAGGATGCAACATGATAATATGAAGCTACATGCAAAATCAAGCAAGTTTCATATAGAGCGCACTCAAATCGGAGCAACGGTTCAACACACACACACTATACAAGTCATAGCAACAATCTGTCCAAAACAGCAACTAGGCATATTGCAAGAACCAAAACAACAAGCTACAGCATCCCAACATAATAACAAAAGGCATGAGCGTGAAGTACAGGTAAAGCATGACAAAATATGAACACTGAGCTATCTCCAGAAATCACTAGAACATGCTCAAACACACATGGAAAGATTGCAAATAATAACAGTTTCAGACTTATCAGGAAATAACATCAGGTTGCAATGTTTAGAGCAAGCAAACAACATGTTACAGGAACATATCATGGCAAACAAAGGTATGACATGAATCTACTAATTGCATAGAACAAAAGTTCCTTACTGACCATGAGCCAAAAAGGCACAGAAAATATGATGGCACCCATGTAAACATGGCAAGTTATATTACAGATTCATACATGGCAGGAACAACAATAAGTAGACATGTTGGTGAGCTTGAATCACTCACCACAGAGCAATACATGGCATGAAAAGGCAACCAAAAGTAATAAAACATGTTTGTGAAGCTAAGCATGGCAAAAACAAGTTCATAGGGTTCATGGATCACTAACAAAGCTCATGGCCAAAACTGAACTTAAAGTTAACAGGCTGACAACAATATTTTTTTAGCAAGTTTGGAGCAAGATTACAACAAGCAACAGCAGGCTATAAATGCAACCAGGGGCATGAATGGATAGAGCATGACATGTATAACAATTCATCCTTAGTGAACATCTCCAGATTATACATATAATGACTAGTAGCATCAGGTTAACATAGCAACAAAATATAACAGAATCAGCCTAGCAAAACAGCAACAGCAAGTGCTCTACTTAACAAGCTCGATGCACTCAGCGCACAACTCACAGAAATACATTGTTTGCACCTCTGGAAAGATGACATATCATATATCAAAACACATGTAGACATCAACCTCATAGGATGCACACATCAAACATGGCAAAAATGATAAATGAGCATGTTATAACAGTTCCAGCAGATTAACATCAACATGCACTCTTCCGACAGCATTTCGGGCATCAATATGAGCTCAAATGAAAATGGTGCAATGGAATGAAATGAAGTACTCGTCGAGGCGAACAATTTGACATATTACACACACGAAACGGAGCAGTGTGCACAGAGTTATGACGCAATGAACATGGCATGATAATGCAAAAATATTCGGGACTTGGTGGAATTTTTGGAGGGGGAAAGTCAACCTTTGGTGGATCCAGATCTGAAGTTCGACGGAGTTCTTGCCGGAGAGGAGGGAGGCGGCCGGAGTTGGAGGAGGGGAGGCCGGATCCGGCAAGGAGGAAGTCGGTGGGGGCGCGGAACGGTGCCGGGGAGGTCGGGGACGGCCGGATCCGGTCCGGCCCGACCGGATCCGCAGCGACGATGGCGGACGACGGAGCTCTGGCGAGGAGCCGCGCGACGCGGGGCGTGGTGCTCCGGTGAGCCGGGCAGCGCGGGGGCGCGGGCGGAGGAGGCCAGCGCGGGGCACGGCGCGGAGGCGACCAGGGGCGGCGGCCGCGGGAGCGGACGGCGGCGGACGACGCCGGGACGGCGGGCGGCGGAGGGCGGCCAGGCCGGGCGGCGGCGGGGCGAGCCCGGGCAGCGGCGGGGCGAGCCCGGCCGGCGGCGGCGCGGGGAGCCGGTCGGGGCGGCGGCGCCTCGGGCGCAGAGGCTGCGGCGGGCGAGCCGCGCGGGCCCAGCTCGGGCCCTGCGGGCTGGCGGCGAATGCCACATGGCGCGCTGCGGTTGGGCGAGGGCGAGGGCGGACATGTCCGTCGGCGGGGAAGTTGTGTCCGGCGGCGCGAGGGGAGTGGGGCTAGGGTTTGGACCCGGGATTTGGACAGGGTGCACATATTTATAGGTAGAGGGAGCTAGGAGAGTCCAAATGAGGAGCGGTTTTCGGCCACGCGATCGTGATCAAACGATCGAGAGCATGGAGGGGAGTTAGATGGGTTTTTGGCCACTTTGGAAGGGGTGTTGGGCTGCAACACAAAGAGGGCTTTACGGTTACCCGGTTAACCGTTGGAGTATCAAACGACCTCCAAATGGCACGAAACTTGACAGGCGGTCTATTGGTGGTATACCAAGGCCGCTTCGCGAACCTCGGTCCATTCCGAGAAAGTTTAACACCCGCACATGAAAAGAGGCAAAAGGGGGACGCCGGGGAACATAGGAGTGCCGGATTGCAAAATGGACAATGGGGAAAATGCTCGGATGCATGAGACGAACACGTATGCGAAATGAGATGCACATGATGACATGATAAAATGCAACACGCAAGCAAATGACATAGCAACAACGGCGAATAACTGGCAGACACCTGGCGCATCGAAACCGGGGCGTTACAACACTCCTCCACTAACAAGAGATCTCGTCCCGAGATCTTAGGACCGAGACGGAAAGGAAAAAGGGATGAGGTGAAACAAGAACCCAAGAGAAGAAGCAAAGAATCGAAAGCACTCGAGAAGAAGAGAGGAACGACGAGAATGACGAGAATCGAAAGCTCACGGAATAAGATAGACTAAGAAACCACTCCGGTTAGAACGAGATAAGAAACGAATAAGACTGAAAAGGATTTAGGCAGCACTCCGACTGAAACATGGAGGAATAGAACACGAGCTTGAGAGGATGGAATGATACTTGATGAAGACATGACACAAAAACCTCCGGAAAGAATTGAAAGAGTTGAATGAAAGAACGGATAAGAAAACGACACCTTGTGTCACGAATGAAACTGAAAGCATCTTTAGAAGAAAGGATGAACGGAGTTGTTGAGAAAATCAACAACGAAAAGAATAAGCTTGTTGTGGACTTATAGATAACATCTCAAAATTATGAGGTGATCTACGACCACAAACGGAAAAGATTGAATAGCTGAGAGGAACGAAGAAATGCAAAACTCCACTTCAAAAGAATACGGAGATTTAATTGCACTTCGAGATGCAAGAAGAAAAGGTACTTGAATTTCTCCAACAAAATGTTGATGAACTCTTGAAGAATGAATTAAATCATGAAGAACCACCATGAAGAACTCCGGTGACAAAAGATGATGAGATAGAATGAAGGATGAAAGAATAAGATTAAAGCATGCGATGATTTAGATGGAGCCTCGCGACGATAATGCGGAAAAGTTGGAACTCCGGAAAAGAAAAGATGAAAACACTTGGAAGTAGAATTTATTCACCAAGAACAAACTCTGAAGGAAGGGATTAATCACTTGGGTGAAATAAGAATAAGATTTCTTGTATGCTTATATCCTTCATCAAATTAAATTGATGACAAGCAATGGATTTTGCATACTACTTATTCTTGTTGAAAAAGAATTGAGGGGTATAGCACAAAACTTGAGAAAGTCTCCATGAACCACCAGTTGAATTGGAAAGAACGAATGGATTAAAATGATAATCAAGGAAAAAGAATCTTGAACGAACCACCGTTAGAAATGAAAATGAACGAAGAGAAGAGAAATAATCGTCGGGAAGAATTAGAAGAACAAATATGCTTGAGGGGACTTTGATGCAAAAGAATGAAGAGATCGCGAACTGATTGAAGAATACTTGAATGAAGCACCGGAAGAATATTGAGACGAACGAAAGGGCACGGATATAGAATAATTGGAGAACGAATCTGAAAACTTAGAATGAAGAAATCTTCCGAAAAGATGGCCTCCGGATGATCGAGAGAGAAAGCAACTCCTGAAATGCTCCGGATGGATGAAAAGAATTTGCATGACTTGAAACAATTTGATAGGATAACATCGAGCTAGCACCACGAATCTCCGGGGAACGGACAAGATTTAGAGGAAAAACTCTTCTTCAATCTTCAAATGATGACGAGAAACACCACCAAAATTACTGAGATACTCCAGGAGAATGAAAAGCAAAGAGGTAGAGTCGACGATGAAAATGATTCCAAATCGATCTTGGAAAAGACATGTGACTGATGAAATCCATTCTTACGTCACACTTGAAAAGAATTGAGAATAACTCCGGGGGAATTAGAAGAGTCGGGTAAGATCCTGGGAAAAGACCTGTGGGTTAGGGCCCACTAAAAAGAAAAACATCGTTGGAAAGGATTGTTGAAGAGAGAGAAGATGCACCGGAATGATTGAAAGATTTGAATGAGGTGACAACCTCGAAATAATGAATGCAAACACAAATCTTCTGAGATGTCTTGAACACTCCGGAAGGATAAACTGGCGAGAGGCTAATGAGCAGGGAAAACACTTGAGCCGAGGAAAAGAATATAATCAGTACCGAAAAATGGAATTGAATCCACCGGAGAGATAAAGAGATGAATAATGACGAACGAGAGGAGAATTCACCGGTTGAAATGATTGTGGGAAGACTGAAGAGGCTCCGTACGAATGAAATTGATGGTCGAAAGAGACTCAAACTCCGGGAAGAAGAGGGTGGGAGGGCGGGAAAACAAGGGTAACTAGAAGGGGGGAAACCGACAAATATCTTGAAGAGAAAACACCGGTTGAAATCATTGAGGAAAGAAATCAAAGACTTCGCACGAGTAGGATGGGTACTCGATTACAGACTTCGGTTCCGAGAGGAAGAAGGGTGGGCGGGAGGGAAAATAAAACAACTGAGGATTGGACTTGGCAAAGATGAAGAGGCTCGAGTCAACTTGACGAGAGATGCACCGGACAAAAGAGGATGGACAACTCACGAAACTAACCACGTGATCCTAAAGAAAAAATTTGAAAGGGAAGAGGAATATTTCAAAACACCTACGTCAAGATTCCTTACCAGAGCGACGAAGGGGCTGAGGAGTAAAAAGAATTCCTACTCTCCGATATAACTAGACTCCGAAAACAGTTTTCTTCTAGACTCAACAACGGCCAAACTACACGATCAATCAAGGGGGCTCCTAGGGTCGGTCGAGGCTCTGATACCAACTTGTCATGCCCAATATGCGACCCTATCCAAAAGGAACTCGAAGGTCCCACCAAGGATAGACCCGCATATTGAAACGCTTTTGCAAGGTGGATATCATTACATCAACATTACATAATAGATGGGGATACATACAAAACATACAATGTCACATGAATACAACAATACAACATACAAGAACAACATCCGACTACGGATGAATCATAAACAGAAACTCAAACAATATCCACCCTGCTAGCCCAGGCTGCCGTCCTGGAACCTATCCCCTGATCGAAGAAGCAGAAGAAGAAACTCCAAAACAAGAAACATCGCTCTCGCATCAAGATCATCGCATAACCTGTACCTACAACTGTTGGTGTAGTAATCTATGAGCCACGAGGACTCAGCAATCCCATTACCATGGGTATCAAGACTAGCAAAGCTTAATGGGAAAGGAAGGGGTAAAGTGGTGAGGTTGCAGCAGCGGCTAAGCACATATGGTGGCTAACATACGCAAATGAGAGCGAGAAGAGAAACAAAGGAACGGTCGTCAACTAGTAATGATCAAGAGGTGATCCTGAACTCCTACTTACGTCAAACATAACCCAAAGATCGTGTTCACTTCCCGGACTCCGCCGAGAAGAGACCATCACGGCTACACACGCGGTTGATGCGTTTTAATTCGGATCAGGTGCCAAGTTATCTACAACCGTACATTAACAAATTCCCATCTGCCACATAACCGCGGGCACGGCTTTCGAAAGATCATAACCCTGCAGGGGTGTCCCAACTTAGCCCATGATAAGCTCTCGCGATCAACGAAGGATATTCCTTCTCCCCGGGAAGACCCGATCAGTCTCGGAATCCCGGCTACAAGACATTTCGACAGTAATAAAACAAGACCAGCAAGACCTCCCGGCGTGCCGACATCCTGATAGTAGCCGCGCGTATCTCGTCTCAGGCCACGACCTGATGAGCAGTACGTACAACTAGAACCAGCCCTCAAGTTTCCCCGAGGTGGCGCTGCAAGTGGCTCTAGTTTGGACCAACACTTAGACAAGCATTGGCCCGGGGGGGCTAAAATAAAGATGGCCCTTGGGATGCGCGACTCCCAAGGGAAAAAGGTAATAGGTGAGGCAAATGGTAAAACTGATGTTGGGCCTTGCTGGAGGAGTCTTATTCAAAGAGAACTGTCAAGGGGGTCCCATAAATCACCCGACCGCGTTAGGAACGCAAAATCCGGGAACATAACACCGGTATGACGGAAACTAGGGCGGCAAGAGTGGAACAAAACACCAGGCATAAGGCCGAGCCTTCCACCCTTTACCAAATATATAGATGCATTAATAATATAAGAAATATTGTGATATCCCAACATAAACATAATCCAACATGGAGCAATCTTCATCTTCACCTGCAACTAGCAACGCTATAAGAGGGGCTGAGCAAAGCGGTAACATAGCCAAACAACGGTTTGCTAGGAAGGGTGTCAAAGGTTAGAGGTTCATGGCAATTTGGGAGGCTTGAAGAGCAAATGATAGGTAACGCAGCATAGCGATAGAACGAAGCAACTAGCATAGAAATGATAGTAGTGAGATCCAAGGTGACGGTCATCTTGCCTGAAATCCTGCAAGGAAGAAGAATGAGTCCATGAAGAAGAAGAAGCCACGAAGACGAACCACACGTAGACGAACGCATCCTCACGATCGCAACGAAACGGGAACTATCGAGAAGAAGCACACAACATGGTAAACACACCACACATAGGCAAGACATGATGCACAACAAGCATGATGCATGACAAGGCTACATGAAGCTACTCATGGCAAGAGATGATGCAAACAAGAACAACACATCAAGGCAAGTTTAAATGAGGCCGGGAACAACATATAACAATTCCGGTAAGTCCTCATATGCAAATTTCGAAATTGGTCCAGAACTGAACAAACATTAAGTTGAAGTTTTTAAACAGCAAGTTAAAGAGCACCAAGATGATCTACACGAGATTCTAGTCAAGTTACATATAGAGTTCATTTAGTTCGGAGCTACGGTCTAGAAGATATGAGCAAAACAAGTTAAACATGGCATTGATGCAAAACGCATACAAACATCAAGCTAACACCTCAAAACAAGGATGCAACATGATAATATGAAGCTACATGCAAAATCAAGCAAGTTTCATATAGAGCACACTCAAAACGGAGCAACGGTTCAACACACACACACTATACAAGTCATAGCAACAATCTGTCCAAAACAGCAACTAGGCATATTGCAAGAACCAAAACAACAAGCTACAGCATTCCAACATAATAACAAAAGGCATGAGCATGAAGTACAGGTAAAGCATGACAAAAGATGAACACTGAGCTATCTCCAGAAATCACTAGAACATGCTCAAACACACATGGAAAGATTGCAAATAATAACAGTTTCAGACTTATCAGGAAATAACATCAGGTTGCAATGTTTAGAGCAAGCAAACAACATGTTACAGGAACATATCATGGAAAACAAAGGCATGACATGAATCTACTAATTGCATAGAACAAAAGTTCCTTACTGACCATGAGCCAAAAAGGCACAGAAAATATGATGGCACCCATGTAAACATGGCAAGTTATATTACAGATTCATACATGGCAGGAACAACAATAAGTAGACATATTGGTGAGCTTGACTCACTCACCACAGAGTAATACATGGCATGACAAGGCAACCAACAGTAAGAAAACATGTTTTTGAAGCTAAGCATGGCAAGAACAAGTTCATAGGGTGCATGGATCACTAACAAAGCTCATGGCCAAAACTGAACTTAATGTTAACAGGCTGACAGCAACATTTTTTTAGCAAGTTTGGAGCAAGATTACAACAAGCAACAGCAGGCTATAAATGCAACTAGGGGCATGAATGAATATAGCATGACATGTATAACAATTCATCCTTAATGAACATCTCCATATTATGCATATAATGACTAGTAGCAGCAGGTTAACATAGCAACAAAATATAACAGAATCAGCCTAGCAAAACAGCAACAGCAAGTGCCCTACTTAACAAGCTCGATGCACTCAGCACACAACTCACAAAAATACATTGTTTGCACCTCTGGAAAGATGACATATCATAGATCAAAACACATGTAGACATCAACCTCATAGGATGCACACATCAAACATGGCAAAAATGACAAATGAGCATGTTATAACAGTTCCAGCAGATTAACATCAACATGCACCCTTCCAACAGCATTTCGGGCATCAAGATGAGCTCAAATGAAAATGGTGCAATGAAATGAAAGTAAGTAATCGTCGAGGCGAACAATTTGACATATTACATGCACGAAATGGAGCAGTATGCACAGAGTTATGACGCGATGAACATGGCATGATAATGCAAAAATATTCGGGACTTGGTGGAATTTTTGGAGAGGGAAAGTCAACCTTCGGTGGATCCAGATCTGAAGTTTGACGGAGTTCTTGCCGGAGAAGAGGGAGGCGGCCGGAGTTGGAGGAGGGGAGGCCGGATCCGGCGAGGAGGAAGTCGGTGGGGGCGCGGAACGGTGCCGGGGAGGTCGGGGACGACCGGATCCGGTCCGGCCCGACCGGATCCGCGGCGATGGCGGCGGACGACGGAGCTCCGGCGAGGAGCAGGGCGACACGGGGCGCGGTGCTCCGGCGAGCCGGGCAGCGCGGGGGCGCGGGCGGAGGAGGCCAGCGCGGGGCGCGGCGCGGAGGCGACCGGGGGCGGCGGCCGCGGGAGCGGACGGCGGCGGGCGACGCCGGGACGGCGGGCGGCGGAGGGCGGCCGGGCCGGGCGGCGGGGCGAGCCCGGCCAGCGGCGGCGCTGGGAGCCGGTCGGGGCGGCGGCGCCTCGGGCGCGGAGGCGGCGGCGGGCGGGCCGCGCGGGCCCAGCTCGGGCCCCGCGGGCCGGCGGCGGTGGGAGGCGACGAATGCCACGTGGCGCGTTGCGGTTGGGCGAGGGTGAGGGCGGACATGTCCGTCGGCGGGGAAGTTGTGTCCGGCGGCGCGAGGGGAGCGGGGCTAGGGTTTGGACCCGGGATTTGGACAGGGTGCACATATTTATAGGTAGAGGGAGCTAGGAGAGTCCAAATAAGGAGTGGTTTTCGGCCACGCGATCGTGATCGAACGACCGAGAGCATGGAGGTGAGTTAGATGGGTTTTGGGCCACTTTGGAATGGGTGTTGGGCTGCAACACAAAGAGGGCTTTACGGTTACCCGGTTAACCGTTGGAGTATCAAACGACCTCCAAATGGCACGAAACTTGACAGGCGGTCTATCGATGGTATACCAAGGCCGCTTGGCAAACCTCGGTCCATTCCGAGAAAGTTTAACACCCGCACATGAAAAGAGGCAAAAGGGGGACGCCAGGGAACATAGGAGTGCCGAATTGCAAAACGGACAACAGGGAAAATGCTCGGATGCATGAGACGAACACGTATGCGAAATGAGATGCACATGATGACATGATAAAATGCAACACGCAAGCAAATGACATTGCAACAACGGCGAATAACTGGCAGACACCTGGCGCATCGAAACCGGGGCGTTACAGAGGGCTTGCTAGCTCGACGAAGCTGTAAAGGTCGATGCCGTCTGCAATACGAGTGGCAGCATCGATGAAGGTCTCCATGAAGGACTGGAATTGGAGCTTCTTGGTGTTGGCAACCTTGAGAGCTACCAGCTTATCTTCTTTGACCGCCTTGCAATGGACTTGGACTAGGGACAGAGCCACATCAGCGCCACAACGAGCAGACGACTTCTTCCACTCTTGCTCTCGACTAGGGATTTCTTTGAGTCGAGTCATCAGGGACTCGAGATCATTCTGGAACTCCACTCGGGGCCAGAGCTCAGTGTCAATCCGTGACACTGCTACTTTCACGCGAGAAAGATAATCCATAGCACTGGCAAGGTGAGACTCCAATCGCAGTATGTTCATCGCAGCTTCATCCTTGACAGGGAGTTTATGGGACCAGATCCGTCTCGATCCGCCCAGTCTCTTCCTCGAAGTCTTAACAGAATTCTGCACACCCGGAAAAAAAAGTGAGTCGGCAGTTATATGATGAGTCGACAGTTACAAATCAGTCAGACAAGGGAAAGTACCTTCAAGCGTCAGGAACATCTTCTTGGCAAGTCCTCCCAGATAAGCCTCCAGTTCACTCCTCTTTCGAGTGAGATCTCCAACCTTGTCGGACAGAGCCTCCTTTTCCTTCTTCAGCTGCACGACTTCTTTATTGGCCTCGCTAATGGCAGTCTTCAACTGGGCGTTCTCCTCTTCCAACTTGTGGACTGAAGCCAGCTTCTTGTCAGCAAGTTCAGTTTTCTCTCGCGCCTCTCTCTGCGATGCGGCAACGTCGAGGTCCTTTTGCTCCAGAGCCTGCTTCATTTTGACTAAAGAAATAACATTCTTCAGACGAGCTTGGAGTTGACGGTTTTCACTATGCACATCTGTTTGAGTGGAGTCACTCGGTTCAAAAGATTAAAAGGGAAAAATTATAAAGTGGACAATCGACGAGTTATTACCTCCCATAGTAGTTCCATCATCCTTGGCCTTCTGAAGATTCTTCTTGGCTAGCTCCAGATCGAGGTTGAGACTGATCTGCTTCTTCTCCAATTTAGCAAATTGGGCCCCGAGCTCACAAGATTTCTACAGTCAACGAATAAGACATGTCAGTCGACAGAAAGAAAGGTCAATCACAACAAAATCACAGCAAAAAGTGTTCTAAGACTACTGCCGAATCAAACATTCAACAGTAGTCTCAGGGACTACACCCAGTGGGTGCACTTGGCGTGCCCCCACTGGTCTAATTTCCCACTCGGCATGGTCTGCCCAACACGAGTAAAAAAATCTCTCGTAGACCCCTGCCGACTGCCCGCAGTCGACCGTGGTCTCGGGGACTACACCCAGTGGGTGCACTCTGCGTGCCCCCACTGATCTGGATCCCACTCGGCATGATCTGTCTCGACCGAGTGGAAGAACTATAAGAAACATTTGATAAAGACCCATGCCGAATAAAACATTCGACGATGGTATCGGGGACTACACCAAGTGGGTGCACTCTGCGTGCCCCCACTGATTCAAGGATACACTCGACACGACTTGGTCGACTCAAGTGGAAGAACTATTCAGCAAAATTTAAAACACCCAGTGGGTGAATGGATATAAAGTGCAGACTCATGATAGATGCACATACAAGGTTCTAAAATGCTCATCCACGGACATCTTACGGATAATAAAGCAGCAGTTTCTGTTTAGCCGGAAATCAACTCACCTTGACATTAGTCTGAAGAGCAGAGCTGGCATCGTAGGCAACCTTGCTGGCCTCGTGCACCACCTTCATTTGGTCCATCACAAAACTTGCTTGGCGCATAGCTTCCTTAGCAGCACTCACCGGGTCCTCTAGGACATGATGGGTGACAAAGAGCGGAGTTGGTGGAACAGTCGGAGCATCCAGAGGATCTGAAGCATGGAGTTGCACGGACGGAGCAGGGACTTGAGCAATCGATGCCGAAGGATGGTCAGTCGATACAGGATTGGCAAAAGAAACAGAGGCCCGAATTGGATCTTCGGATTGCTGGATCACTGTTTCCAGCGCTGATGTCGACTGAGGCACCTGGATGGCAGGACTCTCCTGCTCAAAGTCCTACCTTTCCTTCCCGTATTCTTCTGTGGAACTTCTTTGTCATCGTCTGGAAGTTCAATGACATCTTGTGGTGCTGCACAAAATTTGACCATAAGAGTTCAGTCGACCGATAGTTCAATCAACAAAATGAGCACAAGATTGCAGAATTTTACCTGCTTTGGAAGTGGCCACGTCTTCAGTTTCCTCATCATTTTGAGACTTGTTAATATCCATGGAGGTCCCAGAAGTCGCAGCACTGAAAGATTCAGAACTCACTCGGTCAAGCAGAGGAATGAGTCGACGGTAACGTAGAGAAAGACAGAACACTTACGCGGAAGCGACGGGAACGTCCATCTTGATCTTGGGCAAGGTGTTCCGAGGCTTTGAGAGGGCGACCTTGGGCTGCTTGGCGACCTTTTCAGACGGCTCCGGAGACGAAGTCCGAGTGCGTTTCTGCACTGGTGTGCTTGGAGGAGCTGCCTTGTTACGCCCACCTGTAGGGTCGTGAGACTGTTTGGATCGACGTTCTGTGCGAGGTGCTGAGTCGACCTTTTCACCATCGTCCGACTCATCACTCTCCTCCTCATCATCGTCGTTGGGGGATTGCCAGTCAGCACTCTTGTCCACGCTCTCCGCTCCTTCCTGGACTTGCTCCCTGTTCGGCATCGAGTACATCTCAGTATAAATCTGCAAGGCAATAAGTTAAACAAGCATCAATCAGATTCAAAGATAGTTGCAAATCAGAATGAAAAGACACTCGGTAACAAGATCCGACCTTGTCTAGCTCATTTTCAGCGTCGAATGGTGCAACTCTTCTGGACCCCCTGGGTTATCTTTGTTTTCAGTAATGCTCTTCAGCCACTGTGACACCTTCTCATTGGCGACCTCCTCTGGGTGGACCCGAGCGGTGTCATTGGTGCCCGAGTACATCCACATTGGATGATCGCGAGCTTGGAGGGGCTGGATGTGCCAGTCACACCGTCACGGACCAATTGTACTACCCGCTTGACTAGCCTGGACACCTCTACTTTCTCTGCTGAAGTCACGGTCAATGAAGAGGGTTAGCGGACTCGATCCATGGTGAAGGGAGGAAGACCAGTCGACTAACTAGGGGTCGGAATATCATGGAAGTAGAACCAGGTCGACTGCCATCCCCTAACCGACTCGGGAAGAGCCATTGGGGGAAAAGTACTCCTAACCCTCATCTGAATCCCTAAACCCCCGCACATTTGTATCATGTGCATTCTGTCATCAGTCGGATTCGCTTTCTTCACAGATTGGGAACGGCAGGTAAAGATGTGTTTGAATAGACCCCAATGCGGTCGACAACCCAAGAAGTTTTCACACAGAGAAACATACGCAGCGAGATATGTGATAGTGTTGGGAGAAAAATGGTGGAGCTGGGCACCAAAAAAGTTTAGGAAACCCCGAAAAAAGGATGCAGAGGCAGACTGAAACCATGGTCGACATGGGTAGCGAGGAGGAAACACTCACCCTCCTGTGGCTGGGGCTCGATCTCGTTCCCAGGCAACCTCCAAGACCCGTCAACAATCAAGCCTGCAGCGGCCAGATCCTCCAGATCTTCTTTCCGAAGCATGGACCAAATCTAGTCCCCCTAGATCCAACCAGGCGACAATCCGGACCTCGACGACGACCCCCAACTCGTCTTCTTGCCCTTCGCCATCGTCGTTGCCTTCTTCGCGCGCTCCAGGGCCGTCGTCTTGTCCTTAACCATTGCGGCAGACTGCGCACGGGCGGGGCGGCGGCGTCGAGAGTGGAGGAGGATGCAGTGGGGAAGTAGAGGAAGAAGAGGGGGAATAGGGCGCACTATGCAAACGCATCAGCCACGACGCCTTTTATAGGCCTGCTTCCGAGTGGCTGACTCGTGGGCCCAAGCAATCCTATCAAATCCCGCAATAGTCGCGTGCCCGATACATGGCGAATAAGGTGGCGTGAGAATCGAGGCACCCCTGTCTATCCACCCCGTTTACTTCAGCGCGCTCCATCCCGCGCGCTTCCCAAAGTTTTGAATCCCGTGAGATCCGGGAACCACAGAGTAACCAATCGCGCCGAAGATTTCGTACCATATCAACACTCGAAGATGGCCAGTATAGTTCACTTGACGACCTCTGAATCGATCAAGGCAACTGAAATGAAGTTGAAGTTTCAGCATGATGCCCAGAATCGGTAAGAATGCCTGCGAATCATAAAAATCAGGTCGAAATCAACTTCAACTCTCTTTTCGTTTAGACCTCAATCCATTCGGGGGCTAATGACGACGCCATAGACCTAGGGTAGGGTCATAGGCCTGACCTAGACACCCTACCCAAGGTCACTACCCTAGAAGCAAGGACATTCAAAGAATAACAAGAAATACCGACTGAGGTAACCTTGGAGTGCAATCCACTCGACCAATACCTCACTCGGATACCCCAATTCCATTCGACCAAGATGAAGTCACTCGACCATACAAGAAACCACTCAGAGTACAGAAGACCTAGAGTCACCCAAGATGGCAACGGTCAGGCGTTCACTCCGTAGTCTTAAAGATCATTAATAACCCTTTATAGCTGGCGTTACCAGTAACGCCCTGTCTTAATGTACATTGAACCCTGTAACGGTGGATTGTTGGGGTCCTGGCGCACTCTATATAAGCCACCCCCTCCTCTGGCACAAGGGTTCACACCCCCTGTAACACACACACACACACACACACACACACACACACACACACACCATATTCCAATCGACCGCCTCAGGGCACCGAGACGTAGGGCTTTTACCTCCCCTGAGAGGGGCATGAACTCGTAAACTCGTGTGTACACCCTCGTCGTAGCTAGGGCCTTGCCTCCTCATACGTACCCCCTACTCTTACTGTCAGACTTAGTACCACGACACGTGCTCCGCGGCCTTTCCAAGCGTCTGCGTCGCCAACACCGGCGCAACACTCCTGTTTACTGTCCTTGCCACCTGGGACGTCGTTGTCGGCCCTGAAGCCACCGCGGTATGTCCGGCAACTCCCGAACTCCCACTTGCACTCTTTTGTTTGACACATTGTCTGGCCTAGTTTTTTGTGCATTTTTAGGGAAATGATCAATTCCGATGCTTCGTCGGACGAGGAGTATGGGCCGATGGAGCTCGATCAATGATCCAAGATGAGTTCTTCGATTTATCGGATTCGAACGAAGAAATGGATATGCTCATGCTCATGAGCATGCAAGAGGAAATGGATCGGCAAGTGAAGCACATTCTCAACTTCAAGGGCTCAATCATGGCAAGAAGAGTGATCAATCGGGATATAGTATCCGGAGCACGGCTACTGCAGAAGGACTACTTTGCTCCGAACCCAACTTTTCCGGATGATCCATGGTTTCGTCGTCGTTTTCGTATGAGGAAACCATTGTTTTGCGCATTGTGAAGGGAGTGGATGCACAGCTACCCAGTGATCTTGTGGAGCATATGAGGCCCATAATGGAAACAAAAAGAAGTTAATGTTTGAGTTGTGCAGTGTAAACACTATTTTTTTTGTACCAACATTTACTACTTACGTGTGACATTGACGTGTATGATTGAAATACATTGCATGGATTTGAGGGTCCGGATTTGAGATACGTGGATGATGGGAGCGAGATATGAGAGCCCGTTCAAATGCGTCCACGGGCAAACCCGGCGCGTGTTCTAGACATATAGGGGGCCGGATCTGCCAAGTCCGACTGTAAACGCTCTTACACATATTTCAGCACACAATTCATACAACAAACATAGGGCGGAAGCTCTGAAAAGAACTGGGCAACTGATCCTATGAGCAGATGATTCTGTGGACACTGGCCCCTAATCTACTGTCCAGCTTGCGGAGGGGCTTGCATTTATGTAATTAATGGTCTTGCCCCTCATTTTTGTCGCATGCAAATCCAATATTGTACGGTATTGACCGCAGGTGGACATGGCAGCGTCTAGATAGATTATTAGTTTAATCCTGTGGTGGAGGACTTAGACCTGCATAGAATTAGCAAATCCGTATAATAAAAGGCTTGTCCACTGGTTTGCTGGTTCATCATCTTCTGTTTCTCTTTTTTTCTTTATCAAATGCAGTGTTTATTCTAAATTAGTACCAATGCTCGTGCGTTGCAATGGGCGAACAAATTTGAACATGCTCCATGTTGCATTATACAACATTTCTTATATCCTAATGACATTTTCAGGATCTAATTCAGCTCCGCGGTTTCATCCGATGAAAGAGTAGTTGTGCATGGAGTTGTCTTTCAAACTATTTTATTTGTTCTTGTTCAGAAAACACCTTTTTCTTGAAAGGGTGTTTTTTTAAAAAAATAGAACATTTTTAAAAAGTGATTTGATTTTTTGGCGAAGAACCTTTTTTGGAAAATTATATTTCATTTGTATATTTGTTTTTTGCACTGACTTTGGGCTTGGCCCAAGCAGAAGGACTTGACTGACACACACATGGACAACTCTCTCTCTCTCTCTCTCTCTCTGATAACTCTCCCCTTCTCGAGGCCAAGGACGACGAATGGGGCCGCCTTCTCATCCTCCGCCGCCGACAAGGGCTCCGCCGTGCCGGACAGACGGCATGGCTAGGACCGGCTGAGGCCGGAGAGGGTTGCCGGCGGCACAGTCACAGCAGTGCGTGCTCGCGGCTGGCGCTGGCGGACGGCGCAATCACCCTGCCTCCTCAATGCATGGTCTCCCTCCACCAACAGCGCGAGCGCGAGCGCCTGAGCCGCTCCGTCCTCACCTCTGCTCCTTCCTGCTTGCGAGCACCTATGCAACCATGGTCGACCACCTCCCGTCGTCCTCTGCTCCGACAACCCCTTGGCTAGCCAACGTCGGTGCCTCCTTGTTGCCTTCCCGTCGTCCTCTGCTCTGGCCGCCCCTTGGCTAGCCGACGCCAATCATGACACGGGCGTTTGGCCGTGGGAGGCACGGCGACTGATTTATGTTAGCTGCTGCCCTTTGAGGCGGGGGCCGGACCCAGAGCACTGCGGGTTGAATATTCTAAGTGACAGGGGGTTTTGTGCAAAAACCGAATCGTTTCTCAGACACACACTTAAAAAGGGACCGCAGGTTTACTTCTCAGAAACAAAGGGACTTTTCTGTAAAAACGCTGATGACGTACCACCAGAAGCAGTAGACGCTTTATTATTAGAGAAAGAAAGATAAATTTATTTGTCTTATCATGCCTTAATTAGGAAGGAATGCGGATAAAGATCCAATGGCCTGTATTTTTGCATAATTATCTTTGTGTTATCATGCCTTTGTTAGGCAGGAATGCGGATATATATCTGATAGTTTGTATCCTTGCTTACAACTCGGAGAACATTATTCAGAAAACAAAATTCTCCTTTGCTGGACTTGCAACTTATATATATAGTTCCATGTAAAATCGATAGTGCGGCATATTTCAATTTTCTGGGTGATTGTTCTAGGAAGCAAAATTCTCCTTTGGTGGAGTTGCAACTTATATAGATGATTTGCCGTCAAATCGACAGTATAGCAGTTTTTACCACTATATAGCAGTGGTCACAATTTTATGAGATGCAGACATATTTTTTCTTTCATTGATAGCATTCTTTGCTGCTACATTAGTTATGCACCATTCAGGGACATTCCATGCCTTCTCTTTCTTCGGCTGATTCTGTATGTAGTGCATGAAAGCTCACTTTTTATGCACCTCAACTTTTTAATTAATCGAAGGCCCAAAACCCGCTACCATATTTTCAAGTTGTTCAACACTTCTATTTACTTTTTAGAACGATCAAACTGATCCAATAGTTGGTTACAAATTCTATTTATCCATCTTATGGCTTTATGCTCTGGCAATGCCCTGTCTTTTTTTTTTCCAAATCAGCTTGGGTTCAGAATGTTTCTCAGGATATTCAATATCTGTATGTGTCACATGTGTGATATTCATAGAAATAAATATATATTCAGTCTCTTCAGGTGCCACATGCGTGTTCCCATCAAAGGCCTATGGTATTTTTTTTCAAACAAATAGCAGTCTCTGAAGCAAACACAAGTATATCAACTCATCAGGGGAGAGGAAAGATAATAGGGGAATACAAGTACCTCCACAGAAAAAATGATTCATATATGCCTCTCTTTCTATTGTTCTCACATGCTGTAGCTGGGAAAATATCGCATAGCTGGTGATTGGCGGCTTTGCGCACTCAAGTTGATTAATGTTGATTTTGCTCATTTTTTTTAGAAAAGGAGGATGACCCCCGGCCTTTATATTTGGGCGATGCATGCGGCCACTTTATTAATTATTCTCATAAGACCTTATAAAGTTATACAACAGTAAGATTGAAGCCACTGTCTAAGCAACAACTGTCGCTACACCTATCCAGTTGATGAAAGGGCGCTGATAGTCTAGGCCTAGTACCAAACAGACATCGCAGCCAAACCTAAACATCTAAGACCTGAGGTCCCAATCAGGACAACTGCCTGGTATGGGGCACCTACCAGTCCGGCGCACTCCTCAACCAGGACGCCTGCCGGGTATGGGGCCGCCGCAGCCACCTGCCACGAGTCCATCTTCAAAGATGTACTGTTGTATCTACCGTGCCAGGTCTCTCTGCCATCGACGCCACCACGACGCCAGACATCGTCGTCCTCCTGCGCGAGTCCATCCTCCCACATCGAACTCCGAATCTGCACTGCACCACGCTATCCAGATCCGTCGCCATCAATGTATGGATGAAGCACCGCTCCACTAAAGAAGCCGTCCGCTGGTCTCGCAAAGCCGAGTGCACCTCCAAGAATGCCGCCCCCAAAGGGGTTACGCCACATGATTGCCGCCAACATCCGATCAGCTGATCTAGGGTTTCCCCCGGAGGTATTGAGTGGAGTTGGTAGCTTCACCTCGATGATGCCTTCATGAAGGAAACGATGACAAGGGCATCGTCATCACCGTCTCCGGCCATCGACTAAAGGTCAGGTTTTTACCCGGATCCGTCCCAAGAAATCCACCCAACAACCTGTGCACTGTCTCAACCGCTTTCAAAGCCCTAGATCCAGCCGCCTTAGATCCGGCGACCAACCGCAGCAACAGTGCCACCGTGGGACCCTGGCGCATCGGCCACTGCCTGAGTGTGCCACCACTGGAGCCTAGGAGGAGGGCTCCCACCCCGCCTCGCCAAGCCGCGAAAGCCACCGAGAAGGATCCCGCGCGCTCGTCGCCGTCTCTGATCCGAACCAATCCATAGCAGATCGCCGTCACAGATCCGCGTTGGACAGGGACTGCACCACGCCATGCTGTCGCGGGAAGCCCGAGCTTCAGCGGCCTCCACCCTTCAGGGCCGCCGCCCCGAGATCCAGACAGAACTTTGCCGCTGCCACCGGCCAATTTCCGCCGCCACCGACCGGCCAAGCCGCCGGTCACTGCATGACCATGCGAGCACAGCCAGCCGGCCGACCAACTCCGACGAAGAAGAAGGCCACCACCACCAAGCCTAGGGCCGGCGCCCCAGACATCCTCGTGTTGCAGATCAAGTCCAGGAGCAGGGGCAGCGGAGGAGGGGCGAGGCTGTAGGAGGAGGGCGGGGGCTTCGCGGTGCGGGGCGGCGCCACCGCACGGGGGAGGGACGGGAGGACGGTTTTTTGGGGAGAATTTCACTTCCCCTGCCTCTGCACCAACTAGGGATGCATACGACCATTTTAGTACGAGTACCAAGATAAACATGGTCATCATCTGTCAATTCTAGGAATTGAGCTCGGGTCGTTAGGCTGCACAACCGCATGCCCAACCACTAAGCCAAGGCTCTCTTTGCAAAAATTACAGGGTCTTCTTTGATGAATACAGGGAGGGCTGCAACAGCAGGTACTACATTTGAAATGTCTACTGTTTTTCACATTGGTAATTCTTGCATCCACCGTTCATTGAGAAATCTTTATCGGAAATGTTAACGCCCACACGTGTGGGCATTAGCCAACTCACCCACACGTCTCCATCACCGTTCAGTAACTTCTGCATGAATCTTGGCACGAATTAGCTGATTTTGTATCCACGTAGGACAACTCGTGTGTGTGGTGTGTGAGAGAGGTCGCCCACACATCCGTTTTACCACACGGAGGGGCCGGTGTGTGGGCGTTCAGCAGTTCACGCCACACGCCACTTTGCACGCACACACAAGGGCTAGTGTGTGGGCATTTGCCATCTCGCCCACACGCCCGTCTCCTCTCCCACACCCAAGCTGCTAGTTGCCATGTGTTTTCGCAGCGCACATGGCAACTGCCCCTAGTGTGCTTTACAAGCAGGTGGCAACTCTCTTTTTTTACCCGAGTTGCCATGTGTTTTTGCAGGGTACACGGCAACTGCCTAGTGTGCACGTAAGCAGATGGCATACCTTGGAAGCTTTGACACAAGCGTGCCATGTCTGAGTGTGACTCCCCATGGCTGAGTCTGACTCATCACTGGCATGGTTGAGTTCCACTCTCCATGGTTGAGTCTTACTCAAGCACGCAATGGTTGAGTCCGACTCACCCATGGTTGTGCCCGACTCATCTGGCCGAGTCTGACCCACCCTTGCAATGACCGAACCCAGGCCGAGTTTGACTCACCCATGAAGTGATCCAGTCCGACTCCTCTGGTCGAGTACGATTCAACCATGCAGGCGTTCTCTGGTCGAGTCCAACGGACCCAAGCAATGGACGAGTCTAGACTCCCCTGGTTGATTCCGACTCACCCTGCAATGTGTCGGAGTTGAATCCGGTGGATCTCGGGTAGGGGTGCGGAGCTGGTGATCTTGGCTAGATGATAACAGGACAAAGAGGAACATGATGTTTTACCCAGGTTCAAGTCCTCTCGAAGATGTAAAAAACCCTACTTCTTGCTTCTGTTGTTTTGATTTTGGATGGGGTACGGAATACAAGATGATCTACCTTGAGATCGAGATTATATGTGAATGAATCTAACCCTACAATCTAAACCCCTCGGCTTAGGCACCGCCGCACCGGGGATACCTAGGGTTACATGTAGGTCATTTACATAAATGGATAAACATGTGGATGATTCAAATTTGTCTTGGAGTATGCGCCAAGTCTTCGGAGGATTCCATCTTGAATACGCCGTGGGGCATGGCTAACGTGGCCACTTGTCGGTTGTCTGGGGGTCCTCGGCCCAGTGCGTGATTGGGGGCCGACGTGGTTAGCACCCCCTATCCAGAATACCGTCAGTAGCCCCTGAATCGGTCTTTCAAGCCGAGGGTAAGTTCTCGTACGGCTTGCCCTCTGTTACTGATCTTCGGCCTTGCAAACTGGTTCATCATTTCTTTCTGCATCTCCGTTCATTGTAAACATGCTTTAGTCCAAGTAGTGATACATCTTGGACATACAAGGAGCTCCAACCAAGCTCCCAACGAAGTACTTTTATTTCATTGGATCCAAAGACCCTATTCATGTCTGGCTAGCTTAATGCCGAAGTTTCCCAACGCTAGCGTGGGTGAGTTGATTAGGTCGCGTCCTGACAACTTTAACCGAAAACCAAATCGTCACCACGTACTATAGAACCGAAAGTCCCATTAGTAGTCATTATGCCGGGTTTTACTATGGCTCGAGGCCGTTGCTATCGGCACATCCAGTCAATAAAGGGATCCTGCACTGGATTTTTGGCGACATTTTTAATAAAATCCCTCGACTCACGCGTGTAACGCATGTCGTGTTGGGAACTGGCAAAATTACCGCGCGGTATCATGCCCATTGGTGTTTTTACTGGGCTATAAAGTGGTGTCGATGAATCCAATCAATTCTTAGCCTCCTCCCTTGCTCTGAATCCCCAAAGCTCCAGCGTCTAGAGCACAGAGCACATAGCCAGCTTATACATCCTCCCTCCACCTCCTTTCCAGCCTCCAATCTTGCCAGAAAGGGCAAGGGTGCCGCCGAATAGAAGTCGACAAGCAAGAGGGGGTTGGGGCTCCCTTCTCTCGCCACCACCGACAACATCGTTGAGCTCCAGTCGAGCGGCTACTTTCCATGGCAAGACGAGATCAAATGCTGCTCCGCCTTATCGGGAAAGCCATCCTCTCTACCTCCGAAGTTCAAAACATCGGGAGGGCGAGCACGTCGTCTTTGTCTCCCACCTCATCCGAGGTTTGAGTTTTCCGGTCCATCCCTTCCTCCAGGGCCTCATGTACTTTTATGGCCTCCAGTTTCATCATCTGGAAGCCAACGCTATCCTCCACATCGCCTCCTACATCGTCTTTTGCGAGGCATTTCTCTGCATTGAGCCCCATTTTGGGTTATGGCTTAAGCCGTTCTGTGTAAAACGATAGACCAACAGCGGCCAGATCATAGAGTGCGGAGGAGTCATGACCAGCAAGCTCCATGGCGTCAAGTGGCTGCGTGGCAAGTTCATCGGGATAGTGAAACAATGATAGGAGGAGTGGTTTTACATGGCCGACGTGTCATCAAGGGGCAGAAAAGGAGTCTCTGCTTTCTCGGCCACACCCTTCAAGAGGATGCACTCTTTGACGGCCAAGACCCTTGACTGGGGGAACAAGGAGGAAGTCGAGGCCCTCCAAGAATGGGTGAAGTTCCTTATCGACGAGGGCATCACTCTGGTGGATGTGATCCACATGATGCTCCACCGCAAGGTCCAACCCCTACAGGCACGCGCATATCCTCTATGGAGGTACGTTCCGGACAACAAGATCTTGGTAATCCGAAGCCTCTGCATGGGGAAGGACCTCGGTGGGATGCTGACGCTCATCTTCAAGCCCTCGGCCAAGGAAAATACCTTCCGGATTGAGGAAGATGACATCAGATATAGTCGAGCAAGTCCAAATGTCGAGATTTGTCTTTTATTTGTGGTCAAACCTTTATTTTTTCATCTTTAGCCGAGTAACTAAATTCGATTGACCACATTACATGAACGGCGCACCTTCGCCGGGTCAGTCAGATCGCCAGCGTCGCCTCAACGGCGGGAGCTCGTGAGCGTCGAGCTGGAGAAGCTACAGACCAAGGACCCATACGTGGTCACGGTCAAGCCGAAGAAGACAAGGGGACTCGGGAGACTAGGGCCTCAAAGGGCTTGGCTATTCAAGACAGCCTCCCCAAGCTCCCCGTGGGGAGCCAACCGAGCTCAGGCTCCGACTCTAGCTCCCAATAGCAGGAGGAGGAGTCCAGTGAGGCCCCACCATGTTGAGGTGGGAAAAACAGGGGTGGCGTTGGGGCGATGAGGAATTGCCCTCTCCTCAGGCTCCCAAGCACCCGAGGGGCTCCAAAGCTTCCGCGATGGCCCACTCCTCAGCGCGGACCGATCAAGACACCTACCCCGATTCCTCCAAGAGGTCATGGCCAAACGGGCGCCCTCATCATGCACATATGATGAGTCCAAATTATGTGATTATTTTGTTAATATTTTTGTGCCTACTATGTAGCACTACAAAAAAAAAGACACATCTGTGACATTTTGGGCCGAACAAAAAAAAATTCCGTCATACATATGACACTTCTATGACGATAATTGTGACAAAACCCAGTATCATCATAGATGTGGTGGGCTCCTACTTCTATGACAAAAAATCATGACAGAAAATGGGCTTTTCGTCCTGGGCGGGCCGGAGACGCAGCTGCATGACATTCTTTGGGCCGTCCATGACGGAAAAAACCGTGGTAGAAGCGAGGGGAGGAAAATTTCAGGGAGTTGCCGGGTACGGTGGGAGGTCTGGGGCCGAGCGATGCGCGTTTCTCTCGTACACGTACGCGCGTGTGTGCGAGGCGTTGGCTCTAACTGAAGCCGAGCGAGGCGTTGGGCTCTAACTGAACCCGAGCGATTGCACTGCAGGCTGCGTGTTACTGAACCCGAGCGATCGATCGATAGCTATTAACTGAACCCGATGGAGTGATTCCTTCGCTACTGCTGCTAACTGAAGCCAGTCGATTGGACGAACAGTGAGCGTTGCGGGGGTTTTGGATGAACAGTGAGCGGTGGCGTTGCCTCTGGATGAACAGGACCCCGTGGTGTGGAGGGCTGGATGAACAGTAGACGGTGGAGGGGTGGCTGTGGAGGGGTGGTTGAACAGGACCCCTGTCACGCCCAAGATGCGACCCTATCCTAAAGGAACTCGAAGGTCCCACCAAGGATAGAAGCGCATCTTGAAGACGCTTTTGCAAGGTGGACATCATTACATCAACATTACATAATAGATAGGGATACATACATAGGACATACAATGCCACACGGATACAACATCATCTTACATAAGAGCACCATCCGACTACGGATGAAACACAAACAGAAACTCAAACGACATCCACCCTGCTAGCCCAGGCTGCCGACCTGGAACCTATCCCCAGATCGAAGAAGAAGCAGAAGAAGAACTCCAAAACAAGTGGACATCGCTCTCGCGTCATGATCATCGCATAAACCTGTACTTGCAACTGTTGTTGTAGTAATCTGTGAGCCACGAGGACTCAGCAATCCCATTACCATGGGTATCAAGACTAGCAAAGCTTAATGAGAAAGGAAGGGGTAAAGTGGTGAGGTTGCAGCAGCGACTAAGCATGATATGGTGGCTAACATACGCAAATAAGAGCGAGAAGAGAGCAAACAGAACAGTCGTGAAGCTAGCAGTGATCAAGAGGTGATCCTGAACGCCTACTTACGTCAAACATAACCCAAAACCGTGTTCGCTTCTCGGACTCCGCCGAAAAGAGACCATCACGGCAACACACGCGGTTGATGCGTTTTAATTCGGATCTGGTGTCAAGTTATCTACAGCCGGACATTAACAAATTCCCATCTGCCACATAACCGCGGGCACGACTTTCGAAAGATAAAACCCTGCAGGGGTGTCCCAACTTAGCCCATGATAAGCTCTCACGATCAACGAAGGATATTCCTTCTCCCAGGAAGACCCGATCAGTCTCGGAATCCCGGTTTACAAGACATTTCGACAATGGTAAAACAAGACCAGCAAAGCCGCCCGATGCGCCGACAATCCCGATAGGAGCTGCACATATCTCGTTCTCAGGGCAACACCGGATAAGTCAAGCTACGATTAAAACCAGACCTCAAGTTTCCCCGAGGGGGCCCCGCAGGCTGCTCGGTTCGGACCAGCACTTAGAGAAGCACTGGCCCGGGGGGCTAAAATAAAGATGACCCTCGAGAGAGCGACTCCCAAGGGAAAAGTAGGTGGTGGTGAGGCAAATGGTAAAACCAAGGTAGGGCCTTGCTGGAGGAGTTTTATTCAAAGCGAACTGTCAAGGGGGTCCCATAAATCACCCGACCGTGTTAGGAATGCAAAATCCGGGAACATAACACCGGTATGACGGAAACTAGGGCGGCAAGAGTGGAACAAAACACCAGGCATAAGGCCGAGCCTTCCACCCTTTACCAAATATATAGATGCATTAGTAATATAAGAGATATTGTGATATCCCAACATAACCCTGTTCACCCTGGAGCAATCTTCAACTTCACCTGCAACTAACAACGCTATAAGAGGGGCTAAGCAAAAGCGGTAACATAGCCAAACAACGGTTTGCTAGGAGGGGTGACAAGGTTAGAGGCTGACATGGCAATTTGGGAGGCTTGAGGAACAAGTGATAGGTAGCGCAGCATAGCAATAGAACGAAGCAACTAGCATAGCAATGATAGTAGTGAGATCCAGGGTAGCGGTCATCTTGCCTGAAATCCCGCTACGAAGAAGAACGAGTCCATGAAGAAGACGAACGGGAGTAGTCGAACGAATCCTCACAATCGCAACATTACCGGAACTAAGAAGCAACACCGGAAAGAAACAAACAATATGGTAAACACGCAAGCATAAACATGGCATGATGCACAAACAAGTATGATGCATGTCCGGTTTAATGAGGCATGGCATGGCAAAGTGCAACAAACACACAAGCAATTATTTAGTTTGATCTTGTTTAAGCTACCAAACAATATTAAATGTTGTTAAACATGGCAAGAGGTGAAGCATAAATAAACTAACTATCTAGGCAAGTTTAAGTGAGGCCGGAAACAACAAACGACAATTCCGGAAAATCCCCATATGCATATATCGAATTTGCTACTGTTCTGCCCTAAAACATATTTTATTATTGTTAAATAGGAAAATAAAGTGCACCATGTTAAACTAGGCATTTTTCTACCCCATTTACATATAAAGTTTAATTAAAATGGAGCTACGGTTATTTAGTTATGAAATAAAACATTTTAGCATATTATTTAAGCAAAATTAAACAAACAACATTTTAAGCATTTTAAACATGGATGAAAGTGGCATAATGTGAAACTAGATGAAATTCTAAGCATTTTACATATATGACATGGTCTATTTGGATGCATGGATATTTAGCTATGCACAATTCAAAATGATGGCATTTCTGTAAATATGCATGCACTGGGAAAATGCTAAAACCACACAGCAGGAAAAAAATACATACGCGGGCCAAAAGCAACATAGTGCAGCGGCCCAGGAGGAGATTTGGCCCAGCGGCTGAGTGTGTGTGCAGAAAAATAAAAGGAAACAAAGCAAAAACTAAGCATTTTAAACATGGATGAAAGTGGCATAATGTGAAACTAGATGAAATTCTAAGCATTTTACATATATGACATGGTCTATTTGGATGCATGGATATTTAGCTATGCACAATTCAAAATGATGGCATTTCTGTAAATATGCATGCACTGGGAAAATGCTAAAACCACACAGCAGGAAAAAAATACATACGCAGGCCAGAAGCAACATAGTGCAGCGGCCCAAGAGGAGATTTGGCCCAGCGGCTGAGTGTGTGTGCAGAAAAATAAAAGGAAACAGAGCAAAAACTGGGGCTGCTGGGACTCGAACCCCAGACCCCTCGAATGAATAATGGCGGCGCTAGCCACTGGGCTAGCTGTGTGTTTGTGCTACAGAGGGGATCGGTAGCTCTTCTGTGGCCGGGAAAAGAACAGCAGTTCAAAAACAAAACAAAGAAAAAAGGGTACCACCTGGGATTTGAACCCCAGATCCCCTGGATATGTCCGAGGTGCGCTAACCACTGCGCTGCTGCAGTTCTAGTGTTCGAAGAGGGATTCAGACTTAGATGAACTGCATAAGGACGGGGCTTTCTCCTACATGGCGGACGACTGCTTCTCGTCGGCGATAGGAACAAGCAGCGGCGACTACTGCGGCTACCAAGCGCCGGCGGGGTGCGAAAAAGGCTTGCGGTGGGATGTGCGCATGTGTGGGTGCATCAAGGGGCGGCCGTGTGGATGCAAAGACTCGAGCACGAGCTCGCGCTCAACTCGGGCGAGGCCATGGCGAGAGACGGCGACAGGCGCTAGGTGGGTAAGGGGAGGCTTGAGGGCAAGCTGCGGTGCTGCGGTGCGGCGGGTGGCGTGTGTGGATCAACTAGCAGAGCAACGGCATGAACACAAGCACGAACTCGAGGCCGTCCATGGCGGATATGGAATAGGCGGTCTCGGGAAGCTGACTACGGCGACAGAATTGAACTGGAGAGAGTGTTGGGGAGGAGCGGGGCTTCACTGTGGGGGTGCTGCTGGAGTCGAACACGGTCGCGGGTGACCGGAGACGGCAGGAGGACGCGATGATCGACGGAGGCGCTCGGGTCCGTGAAGCAGAGGAAGATGACGAAGATGGCGTCGAGGAACTTGGCGTTCCGCGGCGATGAAGAGGAAGAAGACGATGTCGTGGAAGAAGATCGCGGCGCCCTTGGGCCCTTCTGGCTCCTGGCCTTGCTTGAAGTCGAAGAAGACGACGAGGGGGCCTCACAAACGACGGTGGAGCGCGCTCGGTGGTTCTCTGCTCCTCTGTTTCTTGAGGAAGAAGGAGAAAATAGAGGGAAGAAAGGGGTGGCGGCGGCGAGAGGGGGGAGAGGAAACCCTAGGGCGCGGGGCTGCGGCTTTATAGGAGGGGCGCGACGCGAGCTCGGCCACGTTGGCCATGTGCCTCGCTCGGCTGTGCGAGTTACTGTGAGAGGGGGTGCTGCCAAGGTGGAAGAAAAAGGGGAGGAGGGAGAGGATGACATGCGGGGCCGGCCCGGTGCATGTGTGGGATTTACCAGGGGAGAGAGAGCGAGAGGCCCCGGTGGGCTGGGCTCCGGGTCGGCTGGGCTTCAGGTAAGGTTTTTCTTCCCTGTGTTGCTTTATTCTCCTGTTTACAAAATAAACATGATTTGGAGAAAAATAACACAGGCTTAGGGAAGGAATCCCGGAGATAAAAATATATCCATGGAGTCCTGGGATTATGCACTATTTGATAAAATTGCTTTGGGAGATTTTAGAGACAGAAAATTTAAACAAGTTTGAATTTGGTTCAAACTTGAGTAAATTATTAGCCCAACCAAAACAACTTTAATAGAGATGAAATTTGACAGAGAAGGTGCAGGCATGGTGAATTAGATATAGAGAAAGAAGGAACATTAATGGAGGAAGGGAAGAAGGTGATCATGCAATGCTTCGTGGGTGGAGAAGAAGATGAAGAGAAGGAGTTGCAATGCACATGATGCTCATGGCAACAACATGAATGAACAAATGCAATATGACAAGAGGTAGAGATGGCAATGCAATATAACCAGTGATGAACATGATGCAAGAAGCAAAATATGACAAGGCACTCAACATGATCATGGCATAAACACATCGGAATGAAATATGCAAAACAATTATGATAATGGCATAAACACATTGGAATGAAATATGCAAAACAATTATGATAATGCAACAAACATAATAAACACACGTCAACAACTAAAATAAATGGAAGGGCAACTGAAGCGTCGGTCTCGGGGCGTTACAACCCCGCATGGTGTGGAGGGCTGGATGAACAGTAGACGATGGAGGGGTGCCCGTGGAGGGGTGGTTGAACAGTAGCCGGTGGAGTAGCGCGCGGTGGAGGCTGGATGAACAGGAGCCCATGGAGGCTGGACGAGGTCGACGGTAGCCCGTGGAGGCTGGAGGAGGTCGACGGTGGAGATGAACAGTATCCCGTGGAGTCCCATTTTGAGGTACGCCACACCCCTCCCGATGAACAGGACCCCCGTTTCGACCGTAGCGCTCCAACACAAGTCCGTTTCATCCGTTTTGCGGTACGCCGCACCCCTCCCGATCAACAGGACCCCCGTTTCGACCGTAGGAGGTCCGTTTCCTCCGTTTTGCGGTACGCCACACCCCTCCCGATCAACAGGACCCCCGTTTCGATCGTAGGAGATCCGTTTCCTCCGTTTTGCGGTACGCCAGGCCCCTCCCGATCAACAGGCCCCCGTTTCGAACGTGGCCGGCCGAACACAAGGCCGTTTCCTCCGTTGTGCGGTACGCCAGGCCTCGTTTCCATCGCCTGTTCCATCCAAGCGCTCCCTATGAACACGACCACGCATTCTGTTCCGACCAGCTGGTTGGCTCCCCATGAACACGACGACGACGCTGTTTCTCTGTTCCGACCCAGCCATGTACGTATGCGATAGGCGTTCGAGACCCTGCTCGTATGTACGTACGTGGCCGTATATTCTTTCTTTCACCCTCGCCGCTGTACATACGTGTACATGCTACGTGCGCGCCTCTACTACGACACGTGCGCGCCTCTACTACGACACGTGCGTGCCTCTACATCCACCAGTATATATGTACGTACACGTTCGCGACCAGAATGACAACGCTACGTACGCTTTGACCAGGTGGGTCCCGACTGTCAGGCACTTCCTTGCGTGCGAAGATGTAGCTGGTGGGTCCCAGCAGTCAGAGGGGCGAATCGTTTTTTTTTCGAACGCACTTCCTTGCATGCAAAGATGTAATTGGTGGGTCCAGCAGACAGGGGGAAACATTTTTTTCGCTAAATACGGTGGCCCGTCCGGTGGGTCCCCGCTGTCAGGCGGAGGAATAATTATTTTGCGCGTACTAAGGACGCACTTCCTTGCTGCGGTTGTGGACCCAGCTGTCAGCCTCTCCACGTACAGTCCACGTCCGATGGAAGCCATTCCTTGACCATGTTGACCATGCCGCACCGAGAGCACCAGGGCGGTGGACGACGGTGAGGCCTAGGAAGGGGACGATGCGGAGCCGGGGAAGACGCGGCAGTGGATGCCCACGCGTAGAGGAGTATGAGGGTTCACTCGTTCGGCTGCGGTGTGAGGCTACCGTCGCCGCAGAATAACAGGGGGTGTGGGTGCGTAGAGTGATGGCCTGGCCAGCGGTAGGAGTAGTAGGGGCGGTGAGGCCTCCGCGGCATCACAGCCGGCCACGGGCGGCAGGAGCAGGCGGCACGACCGGCGCTGCTTTGGGCGGCTGGAGCAAGAACACCAGAGGTTGAAGAAGCACTATGGCCGTTGGATGGACATCGTACGGTCACTGGAGCTAGAATCGTTCATATATTGACTAAAGTTGACAAAGGCCTCCGTCTCAGTCAACTTAGTAGGCCCACAAGTCAGCGTCCCACCAAGGTTGGTCCCAGCTAGCAGGGGGTATTCATTTTTTTGTGCGTAATAAGGAGGCACTTCCGGTGGGTCCGAGCTGACAGCGGGGGGAACATTTTTTTCATGAAATACGGTGGCCCGTCCTGTGGGTCCCAGCAGTCAGGGGGAAACGTTTTTTCGCAAAATACTGGTGGCCCGTCCGGTGGGTCCCTGCTGTCAGGTGGAGGAATAATTATTTTCCACGTAATAAGGAGGCACTTCCTTGCGGCTGTCGTGGACCCAGTTGTCAGCCTCTCCACGTACAGTACTCTTCCGATGGAAGTCGGTCGTTGACCACATTGACCACGCCGCGCCGAGAGCACCACGGCGGTGGACGACGGCGAGGCCTAGGAAGGGGACGACGGGGAGCCGGGGAAGACGTGGCAGTGGAAGCCCGCGCGGAGAGGAGTACGAGGGTTCACTGGTTCGGCTGCGGTGTGAGGCTGCCGTCGCCACAGGGCTTGGCCAGTGGTGGGAATAGTAGGGGCGGTGAGGCCTCTGCATCAGCACAGCCGGCCACGAGAGGCAGGAGCATGCGGCATGACCGGCACTGCTTTGGGCGGCTGGAGCAAGAACACCAGAGGTTGAAGAAGCACTACGGCCGTTGGATGGCCATTGTACGGTCACTGGAGCTAGAATCATTCATATTGACTAAAGTGGACAAAGGCCCCCGTCCCAGTCAACTTAGTAGGCCCACAAGTCAGCCTCCCACCATGGTGGGTCCCAGCTAGCAGGGGAGTATTCATTTTTTTGTGCGTAATAAGGAGGCACTTCCGGTGGGTCCGAGCTGACAGCGGGGGGAACATTTTTTTCATGAAATACGGTGGCCCGTCCTGTGGGTCCCAGCAGTCAGGGGGAAACGTTTTTTCGCAAAATACTGGTGGCCCGTCCGGTGGGTCCCTGCTGTCAGGTGGAGGAATAATTATTTTCCACGTAATAAGGAGGCACTTCCTTGCGGCTGTCGTGGACCCAGTTGTCAGCCTCTCCACGTACAGTACTCTTCCGATGGAAGTCGGTCGTTGACCACATTGACCACGCCGCGCCGAGAGCACCACGGCGGTGGACGACGGCGAGGCCTAGGAAGGGGACGACGGGGAGCCGGGGAAGACGTGGCAGTGGAAGCCCGCGCGGAGAGGAGTACGAGGGTTCACTGGTTCGGCTGCGGTGTGAGGCTGCCGTCGCCACAGGGCTTGGCCAGTGGTGGGAATAGTAGGGGCGGTGAGGCCTCTGCATCAGCACAGCCGGCCACGAGAGGCAGGAGCATGCGGCATGACCGGCACTGCTTTGGGCGGCTGGAGCAAGAACACCAGAGGTTGAAGAAGCACTACGGCCGTTGGATGGCCATTGTACGGTCACTGGAGCTAGAATCATTCATATTGACTAAAGTGGACAAAGGCCCCCGTCCCAGTCAACTTAGTAGGCCCACAAGTCAGCCTCCCACCATGGTGGGTCCCAGCTAGCAGGGGAGTATTCATTTTTTTGTGCGTAATAAGGAGGCACTTCCAGTGGGTCCGAGCTGACAGCGCGGGGAACGTTTTTTCGCGAAATATGCTAGCCCATCCGGTGGGTCCTAGCAGTCAGGGGAGAAACGTTTTGTTTCGCGAAATAAGGTGGCCCGTCCAGTGGGTCCCTGCTGCCAGGTGGAGGAATAATTATTTTGCGCGTAATAAGGAGGCACTTCCTTGCGGCCGCCTGGACCCAGCTGTCAGCCTCTCCACATACAGTACTCTTCCGATGGAAGTTAGTCATTGACCACGTTGACCACACCGCGCCGAGAGCACCAGGGCGGTGGTCTGGACGACGGCGAGGCCTAGGAAGGGGACGACGCGGAGCCGGGGAAGACACAGCAGTGGTAGCCCACACGGAGAGGAGTACAAGGGTTCACTAGTTCGGCTGCGGTGTGAGGCTGCCGTCGCCGCAGAATAACAAGGGGTGTGGGTGAGTAGAGGGATGGCCTAGCCAGCGGTGGGAGTAGTACGGGGCGGTGAGGCCTCCACGGCATCACAGCCGGCCATGGGAGGCAGGAGCACGCGACACGACTGGCGCTACTTTGGGCGGCTGGAGCAAGAAGACCAGAGGTTAAAGAAGCACTACGGCCGTTGGATGGACATCATACTATCACTGCAGCTTGAATCATTTATATTGACTAAGTTGACAAAGACCTTGGTACGCGTCAACTTAGTAGGCCCACAACTCGGATTTGGCAGAGAACATATAGCCGTTTGCGATTTGTAAGAATGTACAGCCCATTTTTCCATTCTAATGGAATTTACTACAGCCCATTTACGGGTTTGTTAAAAGTACAGCCCAACTTCTAGCTAGGACAACGATTAATGATTTCAAACAACCGCTCAAAACAGAATTCAAAAAAAAATCCCACATTTTGATGGGATCCGAAATATTTTAATTCAAAATTTCTAGTCAGGTTAAATATAATTTCAAAAAAAAAGTTGTATCACGTTAAAATCCAACAAAATATTGCGCGTGCAACAAGTAATGAAATTAAAATTTCCAAATTCCAAAAATAATATATTTTTCAAACTAATTACGTGTTTGGTGCATAGTAATTGCCTAGTTATTATAATTACATCCCATTTATTATTTCTTAAAGTCCATTTTCTTGTTAATCCTAATGCATACCTCCTAGGAAACTTTGCAGCCCAGCGGGGCGGATGACAAGTTGACCCGAATATTGTGTACAAATGTCGGCCCAGTTGCATTGCTGGTGTTGAAAAAAAGGCCTGTGCAGTACAGTATAACCTAACATGGTTACTCAGCCCACATTCAGGGACGCCGGAAAGGCCCAAACAAGGCTTCTATACAACTTTTTGAAGTCACTGAGCTCAATTAATAACTTAAGAAAAAAGTTAGATTACAATGGAACCTAATTAAAAGCTGTCACGAGCAAATAAATAATTCAACGGGTCCCACTTGTGCGTGTGCGTGTGTGTGTGCACACGTGTGTGTGTGTGTGTGTGTGAGAGAGAGAGAGAGAGAGACCCATCGGTCGATGCTCGTAAATACATCTTTCAGCCATATGCATTGCTGATGCTCAGTAAAAACTTATATAGTTGACACAATCATATAGAACATCATAGCACACTGAACTTGCATACAAAAATTTCACGCAGGCGACACAATCAGGATGGAAGCAGTGGATCGCTACGGGAAGGGCTATGTTGAAACCAACGAAGTCGTACATAACAGTTCATCGTCTTTATAAATGACGGGGAAATATCTTGAATGTTGTGCAAAGAAAACAGATAGACAACACAACAAGTTCTGCTAGCACATTAAGTTGACGTATAGCCCTTTCTAAAAAAGTTCAGGTACAAAATTAGAACATGTCACAATCAAATGTACTGGCATATCAGTGCTTCAGACCCATAGCTCGGATTTAACTAGTATTATCTGACAAGATTCAGTTGTTACCTCAAATTAGAGCACATCCAGGCAGCCAGCCCTGCCTCTTCTCCCAAAGAAGCAGTGGCCTCCGCCGCGCGATGGAGTAGGCCCTGTGCCATCCATCGTTCCAAGCAACATGGGGAAAGTCTGACGTTGACTCCTATGATGGACGTCGTCGATGGACCCTGGCACCAGCGGCGGCGGCAGGACTTCAATTGATGGATTGACCACTTCTTCGACATGCACGAACACTCGATACAGGTACATCCCTAACGTGGTCCGCGGCGGCCTTGGTGGCGATGAATAGTACAACCCCGGTTCCTGCACCGGTATCTCAACACCAATCACCTTCGGTATGGTGGATGGCTTCTTCATCCATGCCATAACCGTCAGAGCCCAGCTGTCTGGAGGAACAAACATACTTACAAGCTCACCTTCAAGGTCGTTGATAAGCTCGTTCATGGAGCGCTGTTCCAAGCACGTCGAGGCATGTTGTGGAAGGTAAGCTTTGTTAAAAACTCAAGCTCAGAGGGCACCGAGCCCCATCCTGGGTGCCACCGATCAAAGCTCACCAGCGCGCCATCGCAGAACAAACGCCGGGAAGATTCGAACACACGACTGCAGTCGAAAGTTGTTCGAAACCTGACGAAGAAATCAGCCGGTGGCGGACAGACTTTGACGAGAAAGTCACTTATTTGGATGCCGTGTGCAATGCCAAGAGCTTTGACAAGGTCGTCCGGCGAGACGGGAGGCCGGTCGCCGTTGATGGTTACCATCAGCACTTTGCCGGCAAACTGGTCTTCAAGCGCCGCCATGCCACTGTTGAGCGACAGCACGCAGCGACCGAAGGCAGGACGTGTTGGAAATATGCCCTAGAGGCAATAATAAATTAGTTATTATTATATTTCCTTGTTCATGATAATCGATTATTATCCATGCTATAATTGTATTGATAGGAAACTCAGATACATGTGTGGATACATAGACAACACCATGTCCCTAGTAAGCCTCTAGTTGACTAGCTCGTTGATCAATAGATGGTTACGGTTTCCTGACCATGGACAATGGATGTCATTGATAACAGGATCACATCATTAGGAGAATGATGTGATGGACAAGACCCAATCCTAAGCCTAGCACAAAGATCGTGTAGTTCGTATGCTAAAGCTTTTCTAATGTCAAGTATCATTTCCTTAGACCATGAGATTGTGCAACTCCCGGATACCGTAGGAATACTTTGGGTGTGCCAAACGTCACAACGTAACTGGGTGGCTATAAAGGTACACTACGGGTATCTCCGAAAGTGCCTGTTGGGTTGGCACGAATCGAGACTGGGATTTGTCACTCCGTGTAAGCGGAGAGGTATCTCTGGGCCCACTCGGTAGGACATCATCATAATGTGCACAATGTGATCAAGGAGTTGATCACGGGATGATGTGTTACGGAACGAGTAAAGAGACTTGCCGGTAACGAGATTGAACAAGGTATCGGGATACCGACGATCGAATCTCGGGCAAGTATCGTACCGCTAGACAAAGGGAATTGTATACGGGATTGATTAAGTCCTTGACATCGTGGTTCATCCGATGAGATCATCGTGGAACATGTGGGAGCCAACATGGGTATCCAGATCCCGCTGTTGGTTATTGACCGGAGAGTCGTCTCGGTCATGTCTGCATGTCTCCCGAACCCGTAGGGTCTACACACTTAAGGTTCGGTGACGCTAGGGTTATAGAGATATTAGTATGCGGTAACCCGAAAGTTGTTCGGAGTCCCGGATGAGATCCTGGATGTCACGAGGAGTTCCCGAATGGTCCGGAGGTAAAGAATTATATATAGGAAGTGCTATTTCGGCCATCGGGACAAGTTTCGGGGTCACCGGTATTGTACCGGGACCACCGGAAGGGTCCCGGGGGTCTACCGGGTGGGGCCACCTGCCCCGGGGGGGCACATGGGCTGTAGGGGGTGTGCCTTGGCCTATATGGGCCAAGGGCACCAGCCCCAAGAGGCCCATGCGCCAAGAGAAGAGGAAAAGGGGAGAGTCCTAAAAGGGGAAGGCACCTCCGAGGTGCCTTGGGGAGGATGGACTCCTCCCCCCCCCTTGGCCGCACCCTTCCTTAGAGGAAGGGGCAAGGCTGTGCCCTCCCCCTCTCCCTTGGCCCTATATATAGTGGGGGAAGGGAGGGCAACCATACCTAAGCCCTGGCGCCTCCCTCTCCCTCCCATGACACATCTCCCTCCTCCCGCAGCGCTTAGCGAAGCCCTGTTGGAATCCCGCTACTTCCACCACCACGCCGTCGTGCTGCTGGATCTCCATCAACCTCTCCTCCCCCCTTGCTGGATCAAGAATGAGGAGACATCGCTGCTCCGTACGTGTGTTGAACGCGGAGGTGCCGTCCGTTCGGCGCTAGGATCGTCGGTGATTTGGATCACGACGAATACGACTCCATCAACCCTGTTCTCTTGAATGCTTCCGCGCGCGATCTACAAGGGTATGTAGATCCACTCCTCCCTCGTTGCTAGATGACTCCATAGATAGATCTTGGTGACACGTAGGAAAATTTTGAATTTATGCTACGTTCCCCAACAGTGGTATCAGAGCTAGGTCTATGCGTAGTTACTATGCACGAGTAGAACACAAAGTAGTTGTGGGCGTTGATATTGTTCAATATGCTTGCCGTTACTAGTCTTATCTTGATTCGGCGGCATCGTGGGATGAAGCGGCCCGGACCAACCTTACACGTACGCTTACGTGAGACCGGTTCCACCGACAAACATGCACTAGTTGCATAAGGTGGCTGGCGGGTGTCTATCTCTCCCACTTTAGTCAAATCGGATTCGATGAAAAGGGTCCTTATGAAGGGTAAATAGCAATTGGCATATCATGTTGTGGTTCTTGCGTAGGTAAGAAACGTTCTTGCTAGAAACCCATAGCAGCCACGTAAAACATGCAAACAACAATTAGAGGACGTCTAACTTGTTTTTGCAGGGTATGCTATGTGATGTGATATGGCCAAAAAGGATGTGATGAATGATATATGTGATGTATGAGATTGATCATGTTCTTGTAATAGGAATCACGACTTGCATGTCGATGAGTATGACAACCGGCAGGAGCCATAGGAGTTGTCTTAATTTATTTATGACCTGCGTGTCAACATAAACGTCATGTAATTACTTTACTTTATTGCTAACCGTTAGCTGTAGTAGTAGAAGTAATAGATGACGTGACAACTTCATGGAGACACGATGATGGAGATCATGGTGTCATGCTGGTGACGATGATGATCATGGAGCCCCGAAGATGGAGATCAAAAGGAGCAAAATGATATTGGCCATATCATGTCACTATTTGATTGCATGTGATGTTTATCATGTTTATGCATCTTATTTGCTTAGAACGACGGTAGTAAATAAGATGATCCCTCATTAAAATTTCAAGAAGTGTTCTCTCCTAACTGTGCACCGTTGCTACAGTTCGTCGCTTCTAAGCACCACGTGATGATCGGGTGTGATGGATTCTTACGTTCACATACAACGGGTGTTGACGAGCCTAGCATGTACAGACATGGCCTCGGAACACATGCAATACACTTAGGGTTAACTTGACGAGCCTAGCATGTACAGACATGGCCTCGGAACACGGAGACCGAAAGGTCGAGCATGAGTCGTATAGAAGATACGATCAACATGAAGATGTTCACCGACGTTGGCTAGTCCGTCTCACGTGATGATCGGACACGGCCTAGTTGACTCGGATCATGTAATCACTTAGATGACTAGAGGGATGTCTATCTGAGTGGGAGTTCATAAGATGAACTTAATTATCCTGAACATAGTCAAAAGGTCTTCGCAAATTATGTCGTAGCTCGCGCTTCAGTTCTACTATTTAGATATGTTCCTAGAGAAAATTTAGTTGAAAGTTGATAGTAGCAATTATGCGGACTGGGTCCATAAACTGAGGATTGTCCTCATTGCTTCATAGAAGGCTTATGTCATTAATGCACCGCTCAGTGTGCTGAACCTCGAACGTTGTCTGTGGATGTTGCGAACATCTGACATACACGTTTTGATGACTACATGATAGTTCGGTAATGTTAAATGGTTTAGAATTGAGGCACCGAAGACATTTTTGAAACGTCGCGAAACATATGAGATGTTTCGAGGGCTGAAGTTGGGAATTCAGGCTCGTGCCCACGTCAAGAGGTATAAGACCTCCGACGATTTTCTTAGCCTGCAAACTAAGGGAGAAAAACTCAATTGTTGAGCTTGTGCTCAGATTGTCTGAATGCAACAATCACTTGAATCGAGTGGGAGTTGATCTTCCAGATGAAATAGTGATGGTTCTCCGAAGTCATTACCACCAAGCTGCTTGAGCTTCGTGATGAACTATAATATATCAGGGACATATATGATGATCCTTGAAATACTCGCGATGTTTGACACCGCGAAAGTAGAAATCAAGAAGGAGCATCAATTTTTGATGGTTAGTGAAACCACTAGTTTTAAGAAGGGCAAGGGCAAGAAGGGATACTTCATGAAACGGCAATTCAGTTGCTGCTCTGGTGAAGAAACCCAAGGTTGAACCCAAACCCGAGACTAAGTGCTTCTGTAATAAGGGGAACAGCCACTGGAGCAGAATTACCCTAGATACTTGGTAGATGATAAGGCTGGCAAGGTCGATAGAAGTATATTGGATATACATTATGTTAATGTGTACTTTACTAGTACTCCTAGTAGCACCAGGGTATTAGATACCGGTTCGGTTGCTAAGTGTTAGTAACTTGAAACAAAAGGCTATGGAATAAACGGAGACTAGCTAAAGGTGAGCTGACGATATGTGTTGGAAGTTTTTCCAAGCTTGATATGATCAAGCATCGCACGCTCCCTCTACCAAAGAGATTGGTGTTAAACCTAAATAATTGTTATTTGGTGTTTGCGTTGAGCATAGACATGATTGGATTACGTCTATCGCAATACGGTTATTCATTTAAGGAGAATAATGGTTACTCTGTTTATTTGAATAATACCTTCAATGGTCTTACACCTAAAATGAATGGTTTATTGAATCTCGATCGTAGTGATACACATGTTCATGCCAAAAGATAGTAATGATAGTACCACCTGCTTGTGGCACTGCCACATAAGTCATATCGGTATAAAACGCATGAAGAAGCTCCATGTTGATGGATCTTTGGGCTCACTCGTTTTTGAAAGGTTTGAGACATGCGAACCATGTCTATTGGTGTATATGCATGAAGAAACTCCATGCAGATGGACCGTTTGGACTTACTTGATTTTGAATCACTTGAGACATGCAAATCATACCACATTGGCAAGATGACTGAAAAGCCTCGGTTTCAGTAAGATGGAACAAGATAGCAACTTGTTGGAAGTAACACATTTTGATGTGTGCAGTCCAATGAGTGCTGAGGCATGCAGTGAATATCGTTATGTTCTTACTTCACAAATGATTCGAGTAGATGTTGAGAATATTTACTTGATGAAACACAACTCTGAATTGAATGGTTCAAGTAATTTCAGAGTGAAGTAGAAGATCATTGTGACAAGAGGATAAAATGTCTATGATATGATCATAGATATGAATATCTGAGTTACGAGTTTTGGCACACAATTAAGACATTGTGCAAATTGTTTCGCAATTAATACCGCCTGGAACACCATAGTGTGATGGTGTGTCCGAACATCATAGTTGCACCCTATTGGATATGGTGCGTACCATGATGTCTCTTATCGAATTACCACTATTGTTCATGGGTTAGGCATTAGAGACAACCACATTCACTTTAAATAGGGCACCACGTGATTCCGATGATATGACACCGTATGAACTATGGTTTAGAGAAACCTAAGCTGTCATTTCTTAAAAGTTTGGGGCTGCAACGCTTATGTGAAAAAAGTTTCAGGCTAATAAGCTCAAACCCAAAGCGGATAGATGCATCTTCATAGGACACCCAAAACAGTTGGGTATACCTCCTGTCTCAGATCCGAAAGCAATAAGGGATTGTTTCTAGAATCGGGTCCTTTCTCGAGGAAAAGTTTCTCTCGAAAGAATTGAGTGGGAGGATGGTGGAGGCTTGATGAGGTTATTGAACCGTCTCTTCAACTAGTGTATGGCAGGGCACAGGGAGTTGTTCCTGTGGCACCTACACCAATTGAAGTGGAAGCGTATGATATTGATCATGAGACTTCGGATCAAGTCACTACCAAACCTCGTGGGATGACAAGGATGCGTACTACTTCAAAGTGGTACGTGATCCTGTCTTGGAAGTCATGTTGCTAGACAACAATGAACCTACGAGCTATGGAGAAGCGATGGTGGGCCCGGATTCCGACGAATGGCTCAAAGCCATATAATCCGAGAAAGGATCCATATATGAAAACAAAGTGTAGACTTTGGCAGAACGACTCGATGGTCGTAAGGCTGTTGAGTACAGATGGATTTTAAAAGGAAGACGGACAATGATGGTAAATGTCACCATTAAGAAAGCTCGACTTGTCGTTAAGATGTTTTCCGACAAGTTCAAGGAGTTGACTATGGTGAGACTTTCTCACTCGTAGCGATGCTAAGAGTCTGTTGGAATTATATTAGCGATTACTGCATTATTTATGAAATCTTGCAGATAGGATGTCAAAAACATTGTTTCCTCGACAATTTTCTTGAGGAAAGGTTGTATGTGATACAACCGGAAGGTTTTGTCAATCCTGAGAGATGCTAATAAGTATGTAAAGCTCCAGCAATCCTTCTAAGGACTGGAGTAAGCATCTCGGAGTTGGAATGTATGCTTTGATGATGATCAAAGATTTTGGTTTTATACAAAGTTTATGAGAAACTTGTATTTCCAAAGAAGTGAGTGGGAGCACTATAGAATTTCTGATAAATATATGTTGTTGACATATTGTGGATCAGAAATGACGTAGAATTTCTGGAAAGCATATAGGATTATTTGGAAAGTGTTTTCAATGGAAAGCCTGGATTAAGCTACTTGAACATTGAGCATCAAGATCTATGAGGATAGATCAAAACGCTTAATAGTACTTTCAAATGAGCACATACCTTGACATGATCTTGAAGGTGTTCAAGATGGATCAGTCAAAGAAGGAGTTCTTGCCTGAGTGGTAAGGTATGAAGTTAAGACTTAAAGCTCGACCATGGCAGAATAGAGAGAAAGGACGAAGGTCGTCCCCTATGCTTAAGACATAGGCTCTACAGTATGTTGTGCTGTGTACCGCACCTGAAGTGTGCCTTGCCATGAGTCAGTCAAGGGGTACAAGAGTGATCCATGAATGGATCACAGGACAGCGGTCAAAGTTATCCTTAGTAACTAGTGGACTAAGGAAGTTTCTCGGTTATGGAGGTGGGAAAAAGAGTTCGTCGTAAAGGGTTACGTCGATGCAAGCTTAACACCTATCCGGATAGCTCTGAGTAGAGATATCGGATGCATATAATGGAGCAACAATTTAGAATAGCTCCAAGTAGAACAGTTATTTGGAATAGCTCCAAATAGAACGTGGTAGCTGCATCTAGGAGATGACATAAAGATTTGTAAAGCACACACGGATCTGAAAGGTTCAGACCCGTTGACTAAAACCTCTCTCACAAGAAACATGATCAAACCCAGAACTCATTGAGTGTTAATCACATAGTGATGTGAACTAGATTATTGACTCTAGTAAACTCTTTGGATGTTGGTTACATGGCGATGTGACCTGTGAGTGTTAATCACATGGCGATGTGAACTAGATTATTGACTCTAGTGCAAGTGGGAGACTGTTGGAAATATGCCCTAGAGGCAATAATAAATTAGTTATTATTATATTTCCTTGTTCATGATAATCGTTTATTATCCATGCTATAATTGTATTGATAGGAAACTTAGATACATGTGTGGATACATAGACAACACCATGTCCCTAGTAAGCCTCTAGTTGACTAGCACGTTGATCAATAGATGGTTACGGTTTCCTGACCATGGACAATGGATGTCATTGATAACAGGATCACATCATTAGGAGAATGATGTGATGGACAAGACCCAATCCTAAGCCTAGCACAAAGATCGTGTAGTTCGTATGCTAAAGCTTTTCTAATGTCAAGTATCATTTCCTTAGACCATGAGATTGTGCAACTCCCGGATACCGTAGGAATACTTTGGGTGTGCCAAACGTCACAACGTAACTGGGTGGCTATAAAGGTACACTACGGGTATCTCCGAAAGTGTCTGTTGGGTTGGCACGAATCGAGACTGGGATTTGTCACTCCGTGTAAGCGGAGAGGTATCTCTGGGCCCACTCGGTAGGACATCATCATAATGTGCACAATGTGATCAAGGAGTTGATCACGGGATGATGTGTTACGGAACGAGTAAAGAGACTTGCCGGTAACGAGATTGAACAAGGTATCGGGATACCGACGATCGAATCTCGGGCAAGTATCGTACCGCTAGACAAAGGGAATTGTATACGGGATTGATTAAGTCCTTGACATCGTGGTTCATCCGATGAGATCATCGTGGAACATGTGGGAGCCAACATGGGTATCCAGATCCCGCTATTGGTTATTGACCGGAGAGTCGTCTCGGTCATGTCTGCATGTCTCCCGAACCCGTAGGGTCTACACACTTAAGGTTCGGTGACGCTAGGGTTATAGAGATATTAGTATGCGGTAACCCGAAAGTTGTTCGGAGTCCCGGATGAGATCCCGGATGTCACGAGGAGTTCCAGAATGGTCCGGAGGTAAAGAATTATATATAGGAAGTGCTATTTCGGCCATCGGGACAAGTTTCGGGGTCACCGGTATTGTACCGGGACCACCGGAAGGGTCCCGGGGGTCCACCGGGTGGGGCCACCTGCCCCGGGGGGCCACATGGGCTGTAGGGGGTGTGCCTTGGCCTATATGGGCCAAGGGCACCAGCCCCAAGAGGCCCATGCACCAAGAGAAGAGGAAAAGGGGAGAGTCCTAAAAGGGGAAGCCACCTCTGAAGTGCCTTGGGGAGGATGGACTCCTCCCCCCCCCCCCTTGGCCGCACCCTTCCTTGGAGGAAGGGGCAAGGCTGTGCCCTCCCCCTCTCCCTTGGCCCTATATATACTGGGGGAAGGGAGGGCAACCATACCTAAGCCCTGGCGCCTCCCTCTCCCTCCCATGACACATCTCCCTCCTCCCGCAGCGCTTAGCGAAGCCCTGTTGGAATCCCGCTACTTCCACCACCACGCCGTCGTGCTGCTGGATCTCCATCAACCTCTCCTCCCCCCTTGCTGGATCAAGAAGGAGGAGACGTTGCTGCTCCATACGTGTGTTGAACGCGGAGGTGCCGTCCGTTCGGCGCTAGGATCATCGGTGATTTGGATCACGACGAATACGACTCCATCAACCCCGTTCTCTTGAACGCTTCCGCGCGCGATCTACAAGGGTATGTAGATCCACTCCTCCCTCGTTGCTAGATGACTCCATAGATAGATCTTGGTGACACGTAGGAAAATTTTGAATTTATGCTACGTTCCCCAACAGGACGGACCTCAGGATCTCCAGCTCGGAGATCCGCGTTGACCGGCGACATGATAGTGCACTTGAGTACAGGGAGTACTGGAGGGGGATTTGGGGGGACTGGAGTAGGAATCGAGATTCCAGAGGTGGGGGAGGGGCGGGAGACTGGGGATGAAAAGGTAGCATGAATTTCGAGCACGCGCCAATATGCTCTCGGCGCGCAAACGCACGAAAACACCGGTGGCGCCCACATGTCGGCCTAAGAGTCCTTATTCTTTCTTTTTTGGAGAGCCTGGCCTTCTTTTTTCAGGATCTTTTGAGAGCCCGGCCCGAGAGTCATAATTGACCTGTTTGGCATTGCGTTACTACTCGGCCACTATTCAACGACACCTCATTGGCCCAAACAAGTGTACATCATCGAAAAGACAGTGAGCTCAAATTATATAACTTGAACAAAGGAGATATACTCTGAACACTGGAGAATGGTGATGCCCTCATTTAGCCCACCAGTAGTTCGAGACAATAAACAGTTCGAAACAACGATATATACAACATTCAAACACTGACTAGTGACTACTACTGACATAAACAGCAAGACATGATAGTTCATAAGAAGTCTTGCTACACAACCAAAACGTACACATCTGCAGCGCTCAGACTCTCATGATCCAGACGAGAATGACATTCTAAACAGAAGCAACTATTACATAGAAAGAGTGACATAGACGAGGATGACCAAATGACAAGGAATATGCATAACAAAAGAAAGAACTACCCATCCAGAACCAGCAGCAAAGACAACAAAGTCATTCGAAGAGATGATCCAACACCATCATAATTTGCAGCCCCGCTTCAGCGACCAGTGATCCAGAGACACCAGTACTCCACCCTTTCGATGCAACAGCCCAATTACCTATCAACCTGAAGGCTTGAACCACATCACTGCCTGTCGTAATTGAGACATCCAAGGATCAAAGTTAATTCGGATGCCTTTGTCATTTTCACCTTCTTTTGGCTGCAGGCTGTATCATTGACAATCAGGGGAGTATGCTCCCGAACTCCTAGGGCTCGCCGTGTAGACACAGTTTTCCATAGCAAACAGAGCCTCTCTGCCATCAAGGTCCTTGCCAACGGTGATCTCCTGGTTAATCGGATAATTGAGTCCGAGAAACAGAGAGTGTGAACCAAGGCTGTTTACCCGCCTCCAACTAAAAAATCCTAAAGGCCCCAACAAGCTGGTATCTTGCTCATAGACGTGACAGCCACTGTCCGGATACTCACGTATTACACGGTGCTTGTATACAGTGGGGTTTTTGCAACATAACTTTTCCGGCTCATGTGTCGGAATGATCATCAGTCTTTTGCCATCGTCTGATCGAGCGAGGAACCAGTTGTGCTTCCCTGTTTTTGGCAAAGGTGGTGTAATTAGAAAGGGCAGTAACTGTAGGGACACTGCATCATATCAAAAAGGACAGGCATTGTTAATGTAAGATCAGCATTGTTCAGAGTATGAGTAGGATAATGCAAGAAACAGCATTGATATGTCCCTGTTGGAACTGGGAGGAAAATACAGGGAAATGTATACTGGGTTCGAAAATATAGAAGTGCCATGCATGGTTATACTCATGTTATCTCGCAATCGATTCTTCACAGGAAACTACCATGTCATGCATGTTATGTAATCATGTTCTGTCCTCACAAGCAAATTCTTCAAGGTAACTAATAGACCATGCATTGTTATATACTCGTGTTCTGTGGGCAAAATTTTTGTGAGGATATTATTCTAGCCATTGATTGCTGAAGGGCGAATATAGGTATGTACACATGGTAAGCATTGCAAGATTTCACTACTTCCAAATATAGAGTTCTCCATATGCACATTTACTTCCCTAATGTATGGTTAGATGAAACCAACAGTGTGGTGCATGTTTAGTAGTAGTATATAGATTACTGTAAAATAAGGATAATATCCATATATTCCTAACTGTTTGATTATTCAGAGTACAAATTGGCTGTAATGACATGGTCACAATCACATGAATTAACTCATTCCAAATATAGCTGATTTACGGCGTCTCTAATATATTGCCATAGTTCTACTCAAATTATGCTCAAACAGGGATATGCCAATCATCACAAAAAGTTCAAATAGTGTCATGGTGTCATCATTAACATGAGATGGAAACAACTTACACGTGCCGTCCCAGCAATACGTGGTGCCATCTGCTTTGTCGATCGTGTTGGGGAACGTAGTAATTTCAAAAAAATTCCTACGCACACGCAAGGATCATGGTGATGCATAGCAACAAGAGGGGAGAGTGTTGTCCACGTACCCTCGTAGACCGAAAGCGGAAGCGTTAGAACAACGCGGTTGATGTAGTCGTACGTCTTCACGATCTGACCGATCCAAGTACCGAACGTATGGCACCTCCGAGTTCAGCACACGTTCAGCTCGATGACGATCCCCGGACTCCAATCCAGCAGGGTGTTGGGGAAGAGTTCCGTTAGCACGATGGCGTGGTGACGATGATGATGTTCTAATGAAGCAGGGCTTCGCCTAAGCACTGCTACGATATGACCGAGGTGGAATATGGTGGAGGGGGGCACCGCACACGACTAAGGAACGATCACGAAGATCAACTTGTATGTTCTGGGGTGCCCTCCTGCCCCCGTATATAAAGGAGGGAGGGGGGAGGTGCAGCCGGCCCCTAGGGGTGCGCCTGGAGGAGTCCTACTCCCACCAGGAGTAGGACTCCCCCCTCTTGCCTTGTTGAAGAAGGAAGGGGGAAGGGGGAAAGAGGAAAGCCCCCCCCCCCCTTTCTTGTCCTATTCTAACAAGGGGGGAGGGGGCGCGCGGCCTGCCCTGCCGGCCCTCCTCCCCTCCTCTTCTCCCTTAGGGCCCATGTAGGCCCATTAACCCCCGGGGGGGTTCCGGTAATGATGTCTACTACACAACCTTCTTCTTGAAGACGTTGTTGGGACTACAAGTGCACAGGTTTGTACTACAGTAGCAAATTTCCCTCAAGTGGATGACCTAAGGTTTATCAATCCGTAGGAGGCGTAGGATGAAGATGGTCTCGCTCAAACAACCTTGCAACCAAATAACAAAAATTCTCTTGTGTCCCCAACACACCCAATACAATGGTAAATTGTATAGGTGCACTAGTTCGGCTAAGAGATGGTGATACAAGGGCAATAAGGATGGTAGATAAGAGTATTTGTAATCTAAAAATATAAAAACAGCAAGGTAACAAGTGGTAAAAGTGAGCGTAAACGGTATTGCAATGATAGGAAACAAGGCCTAGGGTTCATACTTTCACTAGTGTAAGTTCTCTCAACAATAATAACATAGATAGATAATATGACAAGCCCTCAACATACAACAAAGAGTCACTCCGAAGCCACTAATAGCGGAGAACAAACATAGATATTATGGTCGGGTACGAAACCACCACAAAGCTATTCTTTCGGATCGATCTATAAAAGAGTTCGTACTAGAATAACACCTTAAGATACAAATCAACCAAAACCCTAATGTCACCTAGATACTCCATTGTCACCTCAAGTATGCGTGGGCATGATTATACGATATGCATCACACAATCTCAGATTCATCCAACCAACATAAAAGTACTTCAAAGAGTGCCCCAAAGTTTCTACCGGAGAGTCAAGAACGTGTGCCAACCCCTATGCATAGGTTCCCAATGTCACGAAACCCGCAAGTTGATCACCAAAACATACATCAAGTGGCACATGATATCCCATTGTCACCACAGATAATCACGGCAAGATATACATCAAGTGTTCTCATAAAGACTCAATCCGATAAGAAAACTTCAAAGGGGAAACTCAATTCATCACAAGAGAGTAGAGGGGGAGAAACATCATAAGATCCAACTACAATAGCAAAGCTCGGGATACATCAAGATCGTATAACCTCAAGAACACGAGAGAGAGATAGAGATCAAACACATAGCTACTGGTACATACCCTCAGCCCCGAGGGTGAACTACTCCCTCCTCATCATGGATAGCGCCGGGATGATGAAGATGGCCTCCGGTGATGGGATCCCCCTCCGGCAGGGTGCCGGAACGGGGTCCCGATTGGTTTTTTATGGCTACAGAGGCTTGCGGCGGTGGAACTCCTGATCTATCTTCTTTTCTGGAAGTTTTAGGGTACGTAGGTATATATGGGTGAAAGGGGTATGTCGGTGGACCTCCAGGGGGCTCACGAGGTAGGGGGCGCGCCCAGGGGGGAGGGGCGCTCCCCCCACCCTCGTGGGCAGCCCGGGGATCCCCTGACGTGCACTCCAAGCCCATCTGGTTGGTTTCCTTCCAAAATTAACTTCTCCAGTTGATTTCGTTCCGTTTTGACTCCATCTGATATTCCTTTTCCTCGAAACACTAAAATAGGCATAAAACAGCAAATCTGGGTTGGGCCTCCGGTTAATAGGTTAGTCCCAAAAATAATATAAAAGTGGATAATAAAGCCCAATATTGCCTAAAACAGTAGATAAAGTAGCATGGAGCAATCAAAAATTATAGATACGTTGGAGACGTATCAAGCATCCCCAAGCTTAATTCCTGCTCGTCCTCGAGTAGGTAAATGATAAAAAGAATTTTTGATGCGGAGTGATACTTTGGCATAATTTCAATGTAAATCTTCTTAATTGTGATATGAATATTCAGATCCGAAAGATTCAAGACAAAAGTTTATATTGACATAAATATAATAATACTTCAAGCATACTAATCAAAGCAATCATGTCTTCTCAAAATAACATGGCAAAAGAAAGTTCATCCCTACAAAATCATATAGTTAGGCTATGCTTCATTTTCGTCACACAAAGATGTTCCCAACTTCTATACCCCCGATTACAAGCCAAGCAATTGTTTCATACTCAAATAATCTCAAACTTTTTCAACCTTCACGCAATACATGAGCGTGAGCCATGGATATAGCACTATGGGTGGAATAGAATATGATGACGGGGATTGTGTGGAGAAGACAAAAAAGGAGAAAGTCTCACATTGACGAGGCTAATCAATGGGCTATGGAGATGCCCATTAATTGATGTCAACATGAGGAGTAGGGATTGCCATGCAACGGATGCACTAGAGCTATGAATTCTCAACAAAAGAAAACTAGTGGGTGTGTATCCAACTCGCTTGCTCATGAAGACCTAGGGCATTTGAGGAAGCCCATCGTAGGAATATACAAGCCAAGTTCTATAATGAAAAAATTCCCACTATTATAAAAAGGACAACTTTATGAGACTCACTACATGAAGAACAAGGTACTACTTTGAAGCACAATATATGAGACTCACTACATGAGGAACAAGGTGCTACTTTGAAGCACAAGTGTGGAAAAAGAGATAGTAGCATTGCCCCTTTTTTGGGGCCTTTCTTTTTTTTGGCCTTTTTTTTGGGCCTTTCTTTTTTTTGGCCTTTCTCTTTTTTTTGGGCAATGCTCTAATAATGATGATCATCACACTTCTATTGATTACAACCATAAGGATTACAACTCGAAACTAGAACAAGATATGACTCTATATGAATGCCTCCGGCGGTGTACCGGGATGGTGCAATGAATCAAGAGTAACATGTATGGAAAATAATGCATGGTGGATTTGCCACAAATACGATGTCAACTACAAGATCATGCAATGGCAATATGACAAAAGTAATGTATGTCATGATGATGATGATGGAAGTTGCATGGCAATATATCTCGGAATGGCTATGGAAATGCCATGATAGGTAGGTATGGTGGCTGTTTTGAGGAAGATAAAAGGAGGTTTATGTGTGATAGAGCGTATCGTATCATGGGGTTTGGATGCACCGGCAAAGTTTTCACCAACTCTCAAGGTGAGAAAGGGCAATGCACGGTACCGAAGAGGCTAGCAAAGGTGGAAAGGTGAGAGTGCGTATAATCCATGGACTCAACATTAGTCAAAAGAACTCATATACTTATTGCGAAAATTTAGAAGTCATCACAAATTCAAGTACTACGCGCATGCTCCTAGGGGGATAGATTGGTAGGAAAAGACCATCGCTCGTCCCCGACCGCCACTCATAAGGATGCACAAGCCAGGTACACTTCATGTTTCAAACTTGTTACATAACTTTAACCAGACATGCATGCTACGGGATTTGCAAACTTCAACACAAGTATTTCTCAAATTCATAATCACCCAACTAGCACGACTATGATATTATCACCTCCATATCTCAAAACAATTATCAAGCATCAAACTTATCTTAGTATTCAATTCACTCAAAAGAAAGTTTCACATATCTTGAACACCAAGTATTAACATTAAGCAAATTACCATGCTATTAACGACTCTCAAAATAATCTAAGTGAAGCATGAGAGATCAAGTTTCTTTAAAACAAATCCACCACTGTGCTCTAAAAGATCTAAGTGAAGCATTAGAGCAAAAATTATCATGCTCAAAAGATATAAGTGAAGCACTATGAGCAAAACTATCAAGCTCAAAAGATATAAGTGAAGCACATAGAGTATTCTAGCAAATTCCAATTTGTGTATGGCTCTCTCTCTTTAAAGGATTTCAGATCTTGATACTTTATTCAAACAGCAAGCAAAGCTAAACAAAACTACAATGCAAGGATAGCACAACTCATGTGAAGAAGCAAAAACTTAGGCTCAACCGATACTAACCGATAGTTGTTGAAGAAGAAAGGTGGGATGCCTACCGGGGCATCCCCAAGCTTAGATGCTTGAGACTTCTTGAAATATTATCTTCGGGTGCCTTGGGCATCCCCAAGCTTGAACTTTTGTGTCTCCTTAATTCCTCTCATATCATGGTTTCTCTTTTTATCAAAAGCTTCATTCACAACAAACTCAACAAGAACTTGTGAGATCGGTTAGTATAAACCAATGCAAAATCTTATTATTATCTACTGTAACAAATCACTAAAATTATTATTCAACAATGAATACTAAATGCCTCTCAATATTTAAAACTCCTATCCTCAAATAGAATCATTAAACAAGCGAACATATGCAAACAATGCAAACATAACAGCAATCTGCCAAAACAGTAAAGTCTGTAAAGAATGCAAGAGTGTCAATACTTCCCTAACCCCAAAAATTATGAACTAAAATTCCCACTGTAATAAATTTATCATATCTCAATATTCAAAAAGATTCAACATTATACCACTCTCTGACTTTTCTAGGGAATTTTTGCAACAGCGGTAAACTTTCTGTTTTCAAACAGCAACATGTATACTAGCAAAATAAGCATGGCAAAGGCTATCCTTGACTTCTTTATTGAAACTAAAGATGCAAAACATTATTATAACTAACAGAAAGCAAATACTAACAAAAGAAATTGACGCTCCAAGCAAAACACATATCATGTGGTGAATAAAAATATAGCCCCAAGTAAAGTTACCGATGAACGAAGACGAAAGAGGGGATGCCTTCCGGGGCATCCCCAAGCTTAGGATTTTGGCTATTCTTGAATATTAACTTGGGGTGCCTTGGGAATCCCCAATATTAGGCTCTTGCCACTCCTTGTTCCATAGTCCATCGAATCCTTACCCAAAACTTGAAAACTTCACAACACAAAACTCAACAGAAAACTTGTAAGCTCCGTTAGTATAAGAAAATAAAACAACCACCTAGGTACTGTAATTAACTCATGCTAAATTCATATTGGTGTAATATCTACTGTACTCCAACTTATCTATGGTTCATACCCTCCGGTACTACTCATAGATTCATCAAAATAAGCAAACAACACATAGAAAACAGAATCTGTCAAAAACAGAACAGTCTGTAGTAATCTGTATAAAACGTGTACTTATGGAACCCCAAAAATTATGAAATAAATTGCTGGGCCTGAGTAATTTGTATATTAATCATCTGCAAAAAGAATAAACCTAAAAGAACTCTCCAGTAAAAAATGGAAGCTAATCTCGTGAGCGCTAAAGTTTCTGTTTTTCACAGCAAGATCATATAAACTTCACCCAAGTCTTCCCAAAGGTTCTACTTGGCACTTTATTGAAACAAAAGCTATAAAACATGATTACTACAGTATCATAATCATGTGTACACACAAAAACAGTAAGGATACATATTGGGTTGTCTCCCAACAAGCGCTTTCCTTTAATGCCTTTTAGCTAGGCATGATGATGACAATGATGCTCACAAAAAAAGATAAGAATTGAAACATAACGGGAGCATCATGAAGCATATGACTAGCACATTTAAGTCTAACCCACTTCCTATGCATAGGGATTTTGTGAGCAAACAACTTATGAGAAAAATAATCAACTAGCATAGGATGGCACAACAAGCATAACTTCAAGATTTTAAGCACATAGAGAGGAAACTTGACATTATTGCAATTCCTACAAGCATATGTTCCTCTCTCATAATAATTTTCAGTAGCATCATGAATGAATTCAACAATATAACCAGCACCTAAAGCATTCTTTTCATGATCTACTAGCATAGAAATTTCACTACTCTCCACATAAGCAAACTTCTTCTTTATGGCATACGTATCATCACAATAATCATCATAGATAGGAGGCATGCTTTCATCATAGTAAATTTGCTCATCAAAGCTTGGGGGACAAAAAATATCATCTCCATCAAACATAGCTTCCCCAAGCTTGTGGCTTTGCATATCATTAGCATCATGGATATTCAAGGAATTCATACTAACAACATTGCAATCATGCTCATCATATAAAAACATTCTATAGATTTCTTCTTCTAGCATTTGAGCACAATTTTCCTTTCCATCATACTCACGAAAGATATTGAAAAGGTGAAGCGTATGAGACAAACTCAACTCCATTTTTTTGTAGTTTTCTTTTATAAACTAGACTAGTGCTAAAACAAGAAACAAAAAGATTCGATTGCAAGATCTAAAGATATACCTTCAAGCACTCACCTCCCGAGAAAAGAGCTTAGTGACGGAGTGTGAGTACCCTTTACCTAGCCTCCCTGGCAACGGCGCCAGAAAAGAGCTTGACGTCTACTACACAACCTTCTTCTTGTAGACGTTGTTGGGCCTGCAAGTGCACAGGTTTGTAGGACAGTAGCAAATTTCCCTCAAGTGGATGACCTAAGGTTTATCAATCCGTAGGAGGCGTAGGATGAAGATGGTCTCTCTCAAACAACCCTGCAACCAAATAACAAAAAGTCTCTTGTGTCCCCAACACACCCAATACAATGGTAAATTGTATAGGTGCACTAGTTCGGCGAAGAGATGGTGATACAAGTGCAATATGGGTGGTAGATAAGAGTATTTGTAATCTAAAAATATAAAAACAGCAAGGTAACAAGTGGTAAAAGTGAGCGTAAACGGTATTGCAATGATAGGAAACAAGGCCTAGGGTTCATACTTTCACTAGTGTAAGTTCTCTCAACAATAATAACATAGATAGATAATATGACAAGCCCTCAACATGCAACAAAGAGTCACTCTGAAGCCACTAATAGCGGAGAACAAACGTAGAGATTATGGTCAGGTACGAAGCACCACAAAGCTATTCTTTCGGATCGATCTATAAAAGAGTTCGTACTAGAATAACACCTTACGATACAAATCAACCAAAACCCTAATGTCACCTAGATACTCCATTATCACCTCAACTATCCATGGGCATGATTATACGATATGCATCACACAATCTCAGATTCATCCAACCAACATAAAAGTACTTCAAAGAGTGCCCCAAAGTTTCTACCAGAGAGTCAAGAACGTGTGCCAACCCCTATGCATAGGTTCCCAATGTCACGAAACCCGCAAGTTGATCACCAAAACATACGTCAAGTGGCACATGATATCCCATTGTCACCACAGATAATCACGGCAAGACATACAGCAAGTGTTCTCATAAAGACTCAACCCGATAAGAAAACTTCAAAGGGGAAACTCAATTCATCACAAGAGAGTAGAGGGGGAGAAACATCATAAGATCCAACTACAATAGCAAAGCTCGGGATACATCAAGATCGTATCACCTCAAGAACACGAGAGAGAGAGATCAAACACATAGCTACTGGTGCATACCCTCAGCCCCGAGGGTGAACTACTCCCTCCTCGTCATGGATAGCGCCGGGATGATGAAGATGGCCTCCGGTGATGGGATCCCCCTCCGGCAGGGTGCCGGAACGGGGTCCCGATTGTTTTTTGCTGGCTACAGAGGCTTGTGGCGGCGGAACTCCCGATCTATCTTCTTTTGTGGAAGTTTTAGGGTACGTAGGTATATATGGGTGAAAGGGGTACGTCGGTGGACCTCCAGGGGGCTCACGAGGTAGGGGGCGCGCCCCCACCCTCGTGGGCAGCCCGGGGATCCCCTGATGTGCACTCCAAGCCCATCTGGTTGGTTTCCTTTCAAAATTGACTTCTCCAGTTGATTTCGTTCCGTTTTGACTCCGTCTGATATTCCTTTTCCTCGAAACACTGAAATAGGCATAAAACAGCAAATCTGGGCTAGGCCTCCGGTTAATAGGTTAGTCCCAAAAATAATATAAAAGTGGATAATAAAGCCCAATATTGCCTAAAACAGTAGATAAAGTAGCATGGAGCAATCAAAAATTATAGATACGTTGGAGACGTATCAGGTAACCCCCCGGTACTCCGGTAAAATCCCGATTTCACCCGGAATGATTCCGATATCCAAATATAGGCTTCCAATATATCAGTCTTTCTGTCTCGACCATTTCAAGACTCCTCGTCATGTTCGTGATCACATCCGGGACTCCGAACAACCTTCGGTACATCAAAAACTATAAACTCATAATATAACTGTCATTGTAACGTTAAGCGTGCGGACCCTACGGGTTCGAGAACTATGTAGACATGACCTAGAACTGTTTCCGGTCAATAACCAATAGCGGAACCTGGATGCTCATATTTTCTCCTACATATTCTACGAAGATCTTTATCGGTCAAACCGCATAACAACATACATTGTTCCCTTTGTCATCGGTATGTTACTTGCCCGAGATTCGATCGTCGGTATCTTAATACCTAGTTCAATCTCGTTACCGGCAAGTCTCTTTACTTGTTATGTAATGCATCATCCCGTAGCCAACTCATTGGCCACATTGCTTGCAAGGCTTATAGTGATGTGCATTACCGAGAGGGCCTAGAGATACCTCTCCGACAATCGGAGTGACAAATCCTAATCTCGAAATGCGCCAACTCAACATGTACCTTTGGAGACACCTGTAGAGCTCCTTTATAATCACCCAGTTACGTTGTGACGTTTGGTAGCACACAAAGTGTTCCACCGGTAAATGGGAGTTGCATAATCTCATAGTTGTAGGAACATGTATAAGTCATGAAGAAAGCAATAGCAACATACTAAACGATCAAGTGCTAAGCTAACGGAATGGGTCAGGTCAATCACATCATTCTCCTAATGATGTGATCCCGTTAATCAAATGACAACACATGTCTATGGTTAGGAAACATAACCATCTTTTATTAATGAGCTAGTCAAGTAGAGGCATACTAGTGACATTAAGTTTGTCTGTGTATTCACACATGTATCATGTTTCCGGTTAATACAATTCTAGCATGAATAATAAACATTTATCATGATATGAGGAAATAAATAATAACTTTATTATTGCCTCTAGGGCATATTTCCTTCAGTCTCCTACTTGCACTAGAGTCAATAATCTAGATTACACAGTAATGATTCTAACACCCATGGAGTCTTGGTGATGATCATGTTTTGCTCGTGGAAGAGGCTTAGTCAACGGGTCTGCAACATTCAGATCCGTATGTATCTTGCAAATCTCTATGTCTCCCGCCTGGACTTGGTCCCGGACGGAATTAAAGCGTCTCTTGATATGCTTGGCCCTCTTGTGAAATCTGGATTCCTTTGTCAAGGCAATTGCACTAGTATTGTCACAGAAGATCTTCATTGGTCCCGATGCACTAGGTATGACACCTAGATCGGAAATGAACTCCTTCATTTGCTGCTTCCGAAGCAGCTATGTACTCCGCTTCACATGTAGATCCCGCCATGACGCTTTGTTTAGAACTGCACCAACTGACAGCTCCACCGTTCAATATAAACACGTATCCGGTTTGCGATTTAGAATCGTCCGGATCAGTGTCAAAGCTTGCATCGACGTAACCATTTACGACTAGCTCTTTGTCACCTCCATAAACGAGAAACATATCCTTAGTCCTTTTCAGGTATTTCAAGATATTCTTGACCGTTGTCCAGTGATCCACTCCTGGATTACTTTAGTACCTCCCTGCTAAACTTATTGCTAAGCATACATCAGGTCTGGTACACAGCATTGAATATATGATAGAGCCTATGGCTGAAGCATAGGGAACATCTTTCATTTTCTCTCTATCTTCTGCTGTGGTCGGGCACTGAGTCTCACTCAACTTCACACCTTGTAATACAGGCAAGAACCCTTTCTTTGCCTGATCCATTTTGAACTTTTTCAAAACTTTATCAAGGTATGTGCTTTGTGAAAGTCCAATTAAGCGCCTTGATCTATCTCTATAGATCTTGATGCCCAGTATGTAAGCAGCTTCACCGAGGTCTTTCATTGAAAAACTTTTATTCAAGTATCCCTTTATGCTATCCAGAAATTCTATATCATTTCCAATTACAATATGTCATCTACATATAATATCAGAAATGCTACAGAGCTCCCACTCACTTTCTTGTAAATACAGGCTTCTCCAAAAGTCTTTATAAAACCATATGCTTTGATCACACTATCAAAGTGTTTATTCCAACTCCGAGATGCTTGCACCAGTCCATAAATGGATCGCTGGAGCTTGCACACTTTGTTAGCACCTTTTGGATCGACAAAACCTTCTGGTTGCATCATATACAACTCTTCTTCCAGAAATCCATTCAGGAATGCAGTTTTGACATCCATTTGCCAAATTTCATAATCATAAAATGCGGCAATTGCTAACATGATTCGGACAGACTTAAGCACCGCTACGGGTGAGAAAGTCTCATCGTAGTCAACCCCTTGAACTTGTCGAAAACCTTTCGCAACAAGACGAGCTTTGTAGACAGTTACATTACCATCAGCGTCAGTCTTCTTCTTGAAGATCCATTTATTCTCGATGGCTTGCCGATCATTGGGCAAGTCAACCAAAGTACATACTTTGTTCTCATACATGGATCCCGTCTCAGATTTCATGGCTTCAAGCCATTTTGCGGAATCTGGGCTCATCATCGCTTCCTCATAGTTCATAGGTTCGCCATGGTCAAGTAACATGACTTCCAGAATAGGATTACCATACCACTCTGGTGCGGATCTTACTCTGGTAGACCTACGAGGTTCAGTAGCAACTTGATCTGAAGATTCATGATCAATATCATTAGCTTCTTCACTGATTGGTGTAGTTGTCATAGGAACCGGTTCTTGTGATGAACTACTTTCCAACAAGGGAGCAGGTATAGTTACATCATCAAGTTCTACTTTCCTCCCACTCACTTCTTTCGAGAGAAACTCCTTCTCTAGAAAGGATCCAAATTTTGCAACGAAAATCTTGCCTTCAGATCTGTGATAGAAGGTGTACCCAATAGTCTCTTTTGGGTATCCTATGAAGACACATTTCTCCGATTTGGGTTCGAGCTTATCTGGTTGAAGTTTCTTCACATAAGCATCGCAGCCCCAAACTTTAAGAAACGACAACTTTGGTTTCTTGCCAAACCACAGTTCATAAGGCGTCGTCTCAACGGAGTTTGATGGTGCCCTATTTAACGTGAATGCGGCTGTCTCTAAAGCATAACCCCAAAACGATAGCATAAATCAGTAAGAGACATCATAGATCACACTATATCTAGTAAAGTACGATTACGACATTCGGACACACAATTTCATTGTGGTGTTCCGGGTGGTGTGAATTGCGAAACTATTCCGCATTGTTTCATATGTAAACCAAACTCGTAACTCAAATATTCTCCTCCACGATCAGATCGTAGAAATTTTATTTTCTTTTTACGATGATTTTCCACTTCACTCTGAAATTCTTTGAACTTTTCAAATGTTTCAGACTTGTGTTTCATCAAGTATATATACCCATATCTACTCAAATCATCTATGAAGGTGAGAAAATAACGATACCCACCGCGAGCTTCAATATTTATTGGACCACATATATCAGTATGTATGATTTCCAATAAATCAGTTGCTCGCTCCATAGTTCCGGAGAATGGCGTTTTAGTCATCTTGCCCATGAGGCACGGTTCGCAAGTACCAAGTGATTCATAATCAAGTGATTCCAGAAGTCCATCAGTATGGAGTTTCTTCATGCGCTTTACACTGATATGACCTAAACGGTAGTGCCACAAATGAGTTGCACTATCATTATCAACTCTGCATCTTTTGGCTTCAACATTATGAATATGTGTATCACTACTATCGAGATTTAATAAAAATAGACCACTCTTCAAGGGTGCATGACCATAAATGATATTACTCATATAAATAGAACAACCATTATTCTCTGATTTAAATGAATAATCGTCTCGCATCAAACAAGATCCAGATATAATGTTCATGCTCAACGCTGGCACCAAATACCAATTATTTAGGTCTAAAACTAATCCCGATGGTAGATGTAGAGGTAGCGTGCCGACCGCGATCACATCGACTTTGGAACCATTTCCCATGCGCATCGTCACCTCGTCCTTAGCCAATCTTCGCTTAATCCGTAGTCCCTGTTTCGAGTTGCCAATATTAGCAACAGAACCAATATCAAATACCCAGGTGCTACTGCGAGCATTAGTAAGGTACACATCAATAAAATGTATATCACATATACCTTTGTTCACTTTGCCATCCTTCTTATCCGCCAAATACTTGGGGCAGTTCCGCTTCCAGTGTCGAGTCTGCTTGCAGTAGAAGCACTCAGTCTCAGGCTTAGGTCCTGATTTGGGTTTCTTCTCTTGAGCAGCAACTTGCTTGTTGTTCTTCTTGAAGTTCCCCTTCTTCTTCCCTTTACCCTTTTTCTTGAAGCTGGTGGTCTTATTGACCATCAACACTTGATGCTCCTTCTTGATTTCTACCTCTGCAGCTTTTTGCATTGCGAAGAGCTCGGGAATAGTCTTGTCCATCCCTTGCATATTATAGTTCATCACGAAGCTCTTGTAGCTTGGTGGCAGTGATTGGAGAATTCTGTCAATGACACTATCATCAGGAAGATTAACTCCCAGTTGAATCAAGTGATTATTATACCCAGACATTTTGAGTATATGTTCACTGACAAAACTATTCTCCTCCATCTTACAGCTATAGAACTTATTGGAGACTTCATATCTCTCAGTTCGGGCATTTGCTTGAAATATTAACTTTAACTCCTGGAACATCTCATATGCTCCATGACGTTCAAAACATCGTTGAAGACCCGGTTCCAAGCCGTAAAGCATGGCACACTGAACTATCGAGTAGTCATCAGCTTTGCTCTGCCAGACGTTCTTAACATCATCAGTTGCATCTGCAGTAGGCCTGGCACCCAGCGGTGCTTCCAGGATGTAATTCTTCTGTGCAGCAATGAGGATAATCCTCAGGTTATGGACCCAGTCCGTGTAATTGCTACCATCATCTTTCAACTTAGCTTTCTCAAGGAACGCATTAAAATTCAACGGAACAACAACACGAGCCATCTATCTACAACAAACATAGACAAGCAAAATACTATCAGGTACTAAGTTCATGATAAATTTAAGTTAAATTAATCATATTACTTAAGAACTTCCACTTAGACAGACATCTCTCTAGTCATCTAAGTGATCACGTGATCCAAATCAACTAAACCATGTCCGATCATCACGTGAGATGGAGTAGTTTCAATGGTGAACATCACTATGTTGATCATATCTACTATATGATTCACGTTCGACCTTTCGGTCTCCGTGTTCCGAGGCCATATCTATATGTGCTAGGCTCGCCAAGTTTAACCTGAGTATTCCGCGTGTGCAACTGTTTTGCACCCGTTGTATTTGAACGTAGAGTCTATCACACCCGATCATCACGTGGTGTCTCAGCACGAAGAACTTTCGCAATGGTGCATACTCAGGGAGAACACTTCTTGATAATTTAGTGAGAGATCATCTTAAAATGCTACCGTCAATCAAAGCAAGATAAGATGCATAAAGTATAAACATCACATGCAATCAATATAAGTGATATGATATGGCCATCATCATCTTGTGCTTGTGATCTCCATCTCCGAAGCACCGTCGTGATCACCATCATCACCGGCGCGACACCTTGATCTCCATCGTAGCATCGTTGTCATTTACGCCATCTATTGCTTCTATGACTATCGCTACCACTTAGTGATAAAGTAAAGCAATTACAGGGCGTTTGGATTTCATACAATAAAGCGACAACCATATGGCTCCTGCCAGTTGCCGATAACTTCGGTTACAAAACATGATCATTTCATACAATAAAATATAGCATCACGTCTTGACCATATCACATCACAACATGCCCTGCAAAAACAAGTTAGACGTCCTATACTTTGTTGTTGCAAATTTTACGTGGCTGCTACGGGCTGAGCAAGAACCATTCTTACCTACGCATCAAAACCACAACGATAGTTCGTCAAGTTAGTGTTGTTTTAACCTTCGCAAAGACCGGGCGTAGACACACTCGGTTCAACTAAAGTGAGAGAGACAGACACCCGCCAGTCACCTTTAAGCACGAGTGCTCGTAACGGTGAAACCAGTCTCGCGTAAGCGTACGTGTAATGTCGGTCCGGGCCGCTTCATCTCACAATACCGCTGAACCAAAGTATGACATGCTGGTAAGGAGTATGACTTGTATCGCCCACAACTCACTTGTGTTCTACTCGTGCATATGACATCTACGCATAAAACCAGGCTCGGATGCCACTGATGGGGAACGTAGTAATTTCAAAAAAATTCCTACGCACACACAAGGATCATGGTGATGCATAGCAACGAGAGGGGAGAGTGTTATCCACGTACCCTCATAGGCCGAAAGCGGAAGCGTTAGAACAACGCAGTTGATGTAGTCATACGTCTTCACGATCCGACCGATCCAAGTACCAAACATCTGGCACCTCCGAGTTCAGCACACATTCAGCTCGATGACGATCCCTAGACTTCGATCCAGCAGGGTGTCGGGGAAGAGTTCCGTCAGCACGACGGCGTGGTGACGATGATGATGTTCTACCGACGCAGGGCTTCGCCTAAGCACCGCTACGATATGACCGAGGTGGAATGTGGTGGAGGGGGTGTCGTGGGAACGATTCTGACAATAATAAGATATATAGGGTAACAGAGCATGATCTATCGAGATGCATATGGGTGACACGGTGGTTTTAGCGAGTTCGGGCCTCTCACGGTGGAGATAACAACCCTACGTCTCGTGCTCCGAAGAGGCTTTGTTTTATCTGAGTATATATCCGGAGATTACAATGTGTGTGTGAGAGAGGAACGGATCCCCATACCTGAGCTAAGTCTTGAGACTAATGGTGAAGAGAGAGAGAGAGAGAGGTGGAAGAAAAGAGCCCCTAGTCTAGTGGTGGGGGGTGGCTTATATAGAGTGTGCCACCCCCTCACCTCCTATGTTACAAAGTGGAGCATCAATGCCATAATGCCTGCCCACTACAAAATCGTCATGCCGACTATTGGTCTTCGCATATCCGAGTGAGTTACACGGCCAAGTGGAATGAGCTCGTCGAGTGGAGTGCCGTGCTCCGAGTGGTCGTTGTTGTCCGAGTGACTTTCAAGTTGCAGTACATCTGGACGGCGATCTGGCCCAGGGGCCCAGTACAAAGTGTATGGTGTCCATGGGTAGGGTCTTTAGGTCAGGCCTGTTACCCTACCCCTAATACATGTCCTCGTCATTAGCCCCCGAATCGGTCGAGGTTGAGCGGGTCGAGTCGAGGTGAATCCCAGATGAGTCGAGTGCTACGGAGGCACTTATGAACTTCCTCTGGTCACCCGGCAGTCTTATCTCCGCATGTTGCCTTGACGGATTCTAGACTGCATGGTGTCCGAGTGAAATGAGCTCAAACGGGTCCACGGAGGAGCGTTGAACTCACCTTATAGCGATTTTTTTGGAGTGATTTGGAGCTGGTCCTGCATTGAGTAACTGATTACTCGGAATTTCTTCATGCCTGGAACGTGTATTTTTTTGTTGTTTGGCCGTCACTCGGACCGGGCGGACCGTTCCGAGTGGATACCATTCTAGTGGGGGCACGCTGAGTGCACCCACTGGGTGTAGTCCCCGAGACTGCAGTCGACTGCGGGCAGTCGGCGGGAGTCTTAGAGCCTATCTTTTTGTTGTTGTTTGGCCGTCACTCGGACCGGGCGGACCATTCCGAGTGGATACCAACAGTCGGCGGGAGTATTAGAGCCTGTCTTTTTGTTGTTGTTCATCACTCGGACTGGTCAGGACATACCGAGTGGATATTACTCCAGTGGGGGCACGCTTAGTGCACCCACTGGGTGTAGTCCCCGAGACCGCCATCGACTGCGGGTAGTCGGCGGGGGTCTGAGAGAACTAAAACTCTTTTTAGCTGGTACTGATCGAACTTGTTCTTCTCTCGGATTGGTTTCTATTTGCTTGATACAGCTTCTGAAGAGGAATCAGCAGTCGACCAGTTGGACGATCCTTGAGCAGCATTGATCAGCTCATCAGCAAGGCCCTCAGCAATGGTCTTGACATTCTTGAGTGTGGCTCGCCTTGGCGACACGCTCTTGTCCTTCTTCTTGATGGTACAAATCTGAAGTGGTGGTCGTGGCCGACCCGTGCCACCCCGAGTGGGAGGATTGCTCACCACTCGGTAAAATTTTTCAAACTTAGGCGAGTACTGGACTGCAGCTAAGCCTCCGAGTGGGAGGATTGCTCACCACTCGGTAGGATTTTTCAAACTTAGGCGAGTACCGGACTGCAGCTAAGCCCCCGAGTGGGAGGATTGCTCACCACTCGGTAAGATCTTTCAAACTTAGGTGAGTACTGGACTGCAGCTAAGCCCCTGAGTGGGAGGATTGCTCACCACTCGGTAGGACTTTTCAAACTTAGGCGAGTACTGGACTGTAGCTAAGCCCCCGAGCGGGAGGATTGCTCACCACTCGGTAGGATTTTTCAAAATTAGGCGAGTACTGGACTGCAGCTAAGCCCCCGAGTGGGAGGATTGCTCACCACTTGGTAGGATTTTTCAGACTTAGGCGAGTACTAGACTGCAGCTAAGCCTTCGAGTGGGAAGATTGCCCCCACAATCTCGTCCTTCTTCTTGACGGTGCAACCCCGGGGGGGCATGGCTAACCCGTACCGTTTGGTAGGACTTTTAAAACTTAGGCGAGTACTGGACTGCAGCTAAGCCCCCGAGTGAGAGGCAGGCTCACCACTCGGTAGGATTTTTCAAACTTAGGCGAGTACTGGACTGCAGCTAAGCCCCCGAGTGAGAGGCAGGCTCACCACTCGGTAGGATTTTTCAAACTTAGGCAAGTACTGGACTGCAGCTAAGCCCCCGAGTGAGAGGTAGACTCACCACTCGGTAGGATTTTTCAAACTTAGGCGAGTACTGGACCGCAGCTAAGCCCCCCGAGTGAGAGGCAGGCTCACCACTCGGTAGGATTTTTTCTTCGACTTAGGCGAAACGGATTCGCAACTAAGGCACCCGCTGGGGGATTTTAGAACATGTAAAAAATGAACAACAATCATTCGGAAGACTGTAAAATCATGTCTTTTGATAATCAAACTAAAGGGTACTTCTTTCTGAGTTCTCTTCCAGTGGGTGTAGTCCCCGAGCCTCTGTCGGACTAGATGAGTCTGGCAGAGGATTTAAGTCTCACGGTAAACCTCCATGCAGTTGGCACGGTAAATATCTTTGTCTGGAATTGAATCGATAGGATGGATGCGTAACGAGGTGATTATACGAATGACATTCGACGAGTAAGGCCGCTTGTACGATTCAGCGATGGTGCTTCATTTTTACCCTTTTGCATGAAAGGGGTATTTATCCAAGTGGACGTGCTTCCCGACTGATCGGGGTATGTTGACTGCAAGGAAAAACTTAGTGGCACTTGTATGTCTCTCGGAGGAGATAGACTAGTGGTCTGACATGGACGTGCCATGAAACCCTAGTAACGAGGCTAGTGTGTGGACTGACTCTCCAGAGAGAGGCCACTCATTATCCCGGGAGAAAACTAGCACATGCCATCTCTGAGTCCAAGTTTGTGAAACTGACGCCTTGGAGCCTAGGATAGGGCCAAGTGTATCCGTAGAGGAGTGTTGTTTTCACCCTTTTGCAGTCCTGAAGATGACTTTAGGTAATGATTTGGGCGATCGTCCGAGTGGATAGTACTACCCTTATAGATTTTCGGCAGACCAAGCAAGTATGGTCAGAAAGATATTCCTGATGTGATCAATGGGTTGATTGAATGGGCGTAACCGCTGAGGGCGGCATGGCCAACGGCTATGCATAGCCCCCGAGTGATGCTCGAAAGAGGCAAGCTTGCTACAGAGTGTGATATGAGGTTTCATCATACGAGTAACTTAGTCGTTCCCGTGTTGGGAGTGTAGAGGTAAAGATATGTCCAAGTGGTGCTGACGCATGAGGCGACCGAGGGGCGATGATGTGTACAACCGAGAGGCACCGCGCGGGGCGGTCGAGTTAGGATGCGCGAGGTGGCCGAGTGAAGGACTACGTGTCCAGCCAAGTGGCGACGCGCGGGGTGGCCGAGTGATGAAGCGTGGGGCAGCCGAGTGAAAGATTGCATGTCCAGCCAGCTAGATGCTTTCGAAGCTAATGTAGCGACGAGGTCGGTGTAGTGTGGTTGCAATGTAACAAGACCGGCGTGACAACTGATTCTGAGTAGGAATGAAGATGGCGCGCAGAGCGTCTGTGTGATTATAAAACTTGTCAAAGTGGCGGATCGAATGCACTTGTTGAAGTGAAGGATCTGACTGGTGATGAAGCACTCGACCACTCAGGAGATTGTCATTCCAAATGAGATGCAGCCCCCGAGTGCGGCGTAGCCCCCGAGCATACTATAGGCTTCGACAACAAACATGCCGGAATATGAGAAATGTAGTTTTGAATGGATGATTTTCAATTCATCGAGTCGGACTCGGGTAAAGATGAGGAAAAGCTTCCGAGTGATGCTCGAAAGAGGCAAACTTGCAAAAGAGTGAAGTGTGAAGTTTAAAAATAAAAGGAACTTATTTGTCTCATGCCTGACAAGGTCTATATAATTGATACGATGAAGAGGATTCCATAGAGGGGTTGGCTGGATGTGTTTGAAGTCAACAGAGCTACAAGGTCGATGTTGTGGTGCGCTGGGACCGGTATGGTGACCGAGTCTGAGCAGCGATGAATTTGGTGCATAGGGCCGTCGAGTGATCGCATAACTTGTGTAAAAAAATGGCACAAGCCAACGAAATAATTTCTCGAGGAAATTCGATGTGTGCTGAAATAAATTGTGTGAATAACACCCATAGACACCCGCTGGGAGTGCAAGGGGCTTGCTGGTTAACTAGCAAGAGTCTGAAAGAGCAAAGGATCCGTTCGAACTAGTCGAAGTGCTGGCTCAAATAAAATGGAAGTGTAGTGTTTTGAATGAGTTGCAGCCCCGGAGGACCGATGCAAACTCGAAATAAAGAACACATGGTGTTCGTGAATGATGTATGCGAAAAAAATGGAAGTTGGACTCAGGAGTCACATAACCAGTACTAAGCAAGTATGTGAAAATAAGCAGCCGAGCATAGAGGTACACTCGGTGGCGTGGCCTCCGAGTGAACGTGATGTGTGAATTACGAGATACTCGGGAAGATGGAAATAACATAATGTAAAATGACTTAGCTGTCTTAAGGCGCGCGAGTGGCCGAGTGGTGATGAGGCGACTAACCGAGTGGCGACGCGCGGGGCGACCGATTGATGTGGATGTGTCCAACTGAGTGGTGATGCATGGGGCGGTCGAGTGGTTATGAGGTGACCAACCGAGTGGCGACGCGCGGGGCGGCCGAGTGGTTATGAGGTGACCAACCTATGGCGACGCGCGGGGCGGCCGAGTGGTTATGAGGTGACCAACCTATGGCGACGCGCGGGGCGGCCGAGTGGTTATGAGGTGACCAACCTATGGCGACGCGCGGGGCGGCCGAGTGGTTATGAGGTGACCAACCTATGGCGACGCGCGGGGCGGCCGAGTGGTTATGAGGTGACCAACCTATGGCGACGCGCGGGGCGGCCGAGTGGTTATGAGGTGACCAACCTATGGCGACGTGCGGGGCGGCCGAGTGGTTATGAGGTGACCAACCTATGGCGACGTGCGGGGTGGCCGAGTGGTTATGAGGTGACCAACCTATGGCGACGCGCGGGGCGGACGAGTGCGACGCGCGGGGCGGCCGAGTGGTTATGAGGTGACCAACCTATGGCGACGCGTGGGGCGGCCGAGTGGTTATGAGGTGACCAACCTATGGCGACGCGCGGGGCGGCCGAATGGTTATGAGGTGACCAACCTATGATGACGCGCGGGGCGACCAAGTGGTTATGAGGTGACCAACCTATGGCGACGCGCGGGGCGGCCGAGTGGTTATGAGGTGACCAACCTATGGCGAAACGCGGGGCGGCCGAATGGTTATGAGGTGACCAACCGATGGCGACGCGCGGGGCGGCCGAGTGGTGATGAGGTGACCAACCAAGTGGCGACGCGCGGGGCGGCCGAGTGGTGATGAGGTGACCAACCGATGGTGACGCACGGGGTTGCCGAGTGGTGATGAGGTGACCAACCGATGGCGACGCGCAGGGCGGCTGAGTGGTGATGAGGTGACCAACCGATGGCGACGCGTGGGGCAGCCGAGTGGTGATGAGGTGACCAACCGATGGCGACGCGCGGGCCGCCGAGTGAAGTAGACGTGTCCCGCGGAGTGGCGATGCGCGGGGCATCCGGGTGATGTAGACGCGTGCCGCGGAGTGACGATGCGCGGAGCGTCCGAGTGAAGTAGAGGCGTCTCGTGAAGTGGTGACGCGCGAGGCGTCCGAGTGGTTGCTGGAGCAAAAAGTCTTTGTCCGACTGTCGTAGTGGTTTGTTAACCATCCGAGTAAATTCGTTTGAGCATGCGTGCGACTCGTTCGAGTGGATGGTCATTCAAGTGTGCTTTAATCCCATCCGAGTGAACCTGGCTTCAAACAGAAAAGGGACTGTTAAGCAATTGTACAGTAATTTCAGAGCTAATTTGTAAAATGATCGGAGAGGATAAGGTCCTTAATCCTCTGCCGAGTGGCTGAAGACTTGGTCTGCCAGTTTCATCGTTATCAAAGCGGAGTGCCGCCAGCCCCCGAAGGGAGGGGCCGTATGTGGGGGTTCGTCGATGACGTTGTAGATGAGGCTGGAGACTACGGCAAGCCGGATGGCGTCGATGGTCGTGCGTGGAGGTTCGACGATGGCCTCGCAGACAACAACGAGGCGGATGGCGCTGGTGGTTGCATGCTGAAGCCAACCAACCGAGTAGCCTGCACGTTAATTGTCCAAAGTGCAAAAATTCATCTCTGGGCTAGCCGGCCGAGTGAACCTGTTCATTAGCCGGCCGAGCGAAAAGGTGAATCGGCCGAGTGAACCATAACTAGGTTGTGATCTGGTCGCAACACCATCGGTCGAGTGGAATAAATGATGGGTCGGTCAGACGACTTTGTTCGTTTTAGAAAGCCTGTAAGTTAGCAAGTACAGATACCTCCACGAATATTTTTTGTTGGACTAATAAAGTGTCCACACATGAATGCTATTTTGCAGGGCGTAAAGACCACGGATGGTCGTGCATGCATGCACAAATTAACCCGCGCATTAGTCATCAATCGAGGGCAGAGAAAACTGGCGCATTAACTCCTCTGCATGCCCAGCGGACCATTAAATGATTGGCTAACGGCCCAAGGACTTGAGGTCGTGGGCAAGTTTTTGCATGGGCTAGCTTAACTATCTAATAAGTGATCAGGTAATTAACTGCTACAATTGACTTGCGTACCTGGGAACGGGTCCATCGGCGGTGCCGGAGAGAAGTTCGGACAGTGTACCTCGCAGGCGTAGAGCAGCATGTCAACCGGCCCGGCGGCACTTTCGGTAACGGCGAATCTGACCGTGGCATTTCAGGTCGCGCTGCGCCTGCCGGAGTGGTTGGCGGTGACGCGCTGTGGCGAGTGCAGGTCACCGGACAGTGAGATGATGTCTTAGCCGCCGGAGCGGTCGGCGGTGACGCGCTGTGGCAGGCGCAGGTCACCGGACAGCGAGACGACGGCGTAGCCACCGGAGCGGTCGGCGATGACGTGCTGTGGCGAGTGCGGGTCACTGCTTGCCATCACCGTCGGAGCCGAGGAGGATCTTGAGGAGGGCGACGGTGGCGTGCTGCAGCGCGGCACCGTCGGGGAGTCACTGGGGCTGAGCGTCTGCGAGGACATCCATTGTCGTGGCTCTCTCCTCTTCCATCGTTCACAAGTGTGACATGCAAAAGAAACAAAAACCAATTAGCAAATCATCGATTGATTGTAAACAGGACAGGATGAGATGAGCAACTCCCTGATCCTTTTGTATGATGAAGAGTATTTTGTGTGACGGTCGGGACTCCAATAGTCAAAATTGGAAGCGGCGATTGTTTGATCTCGGGAGATCATCCCAAGAAAGATTGGGTTGCCTGCAGAAATTAATCTATTGCCGGCGATTGAAGAAAGAACCATATGCATCATGGCTCGATAGACGCCATGCCCCACGGTGGGCGCCAACTGTCGTGGGAACGATTCCGACAATAATAAGGTATAGGGTAACGGAGCATGATCTATCGAGATGCATATGGTGACACGATGGTTTTAGCGAGTTCGGGCCTCTCACGGTGGAGATAACAACCCTACGTCTCGTGCTCCGGAGAGGCTTTGTTTTATCTGAGTATATATCCGGAGATTGGAATGTGTGTGTGAGAGAGGAACGGATCCCCATACCTGAGCTAAGTCCTGGGACTAATGGTGAAGAGAGAGAGAGAGAGAGAGAGAGAGAGAGAGAGAGATGGAAGAAAAGAGCCCCTAGTCTAGTGGTGGGGGTGGCTTATATAGAGTGCTCCACCCCCTCACCTCCTATGTTACAAAGTGGAGCATCAATGCCATAATGCCTGCCCACTACAAAACCGTCATGCTGACTATTGGTCTTCGCATATCCGAGCGAGTTACACGGCCGAGTGGAATGAGCTCGTCGAGTGGAGTGCCGTGCTCCGAGTGGTCGTTGCTCTCCGAGAGACTTTCAAGTTGCGGTACATCTGGACGGCGATCTGGCCCAGGGGCCCAGTACAAAGTGTACGGTGTCCATGGGTAGGGTCTTTAGGTCAGGCCTGTTACCCTACCCCTAATGCATGTCCTCATCAGGGGGCACCGCACACGGCTAAGGAACGATCACGAAGATCAACTTGTATGTTCTGGGGTGCCCCCTGCCCCCGCATATAAAGGAGGGAGGGGAAGATGCGGCCAGCCCCTAGGGGTGCGCCTGGAGGAGTCCTACTCCCACCGGGAGTAGGACTCCCCCCTCTTGCCTTGTTGGAGAAGGAAGGGGGAAGGGGGAAAGAGGAAAGGGGGGCGCCCCCCCCCCTTCATTGTCCTATTCGGACTAGGGGGAGGGGGCGCGGCCTGCCCTGGCCGGCCCTCCTCTTCTCCCTTAGGGCCCATGTAGGCCCATTAACCCCCGGGGGGTTCCGGTAACCCTCCGGTACTCCGGTAAAATCCCGATTTCACCCGGAACGATTCTGATATCCAAATATAGGCTTCCTATATATCAATCTTTATGTCTCGACCATTTCGAGACTCCTCGTCATGTCCGTGATCACATTAGGGACTCCGAACAACCTTTAGTACATCAAAAACTATAAACTCATAATATAAATGTCATCGTAACGTTAAGCGTGTGGACCCTACAGGTTCGAGAACTACGTAGACATGACCTAGAACTGTTTCCGGTCAATAACCAATAGCGGAACCTGGATGCTCATATTGGCTCCTACATATTCTACGAAGATCTTTATCGGTCAAACCGCATAACAACATACGTTGTTCCCTTTGTCATCGGTATGTTACTTGCCCGAGATTCGATCGTTGGTATCTTAATACCTAGTTCAATCTCGTTACCGGCAAGTCTCTTTACTCGTTACGTAATGCATCATCTCGTAGCCAACTCATTGGCCACATTGCTTGCAAGGCTTACAGTGATGTGCATTACCGAGAGGGCCCAGAGATACCTCTCCGACAATCGGAGTGACAAATCCTAATCTCGAAATACGCCAACTCAACATGTACCTTTGGAGACACATGTAGAGCTCCTTTATAATCACCCAGTTATATTGTGACATTTGGTAGCACACAAAGTGTTCCTCCGGTAAATGGGAGTTGCATAATCTCATAGTTGTAGGAACATGTATAAGTCATGAAGAAAGCAATAGCAACATACTAAATGATTAAGTGCTAAGCTAACGGAATGGGTCAGGTCAATCACATCATTCTCCTAATGATGTGATCTCGTTAATCAAATGACAACACATGTCTATGGTTAGGAAACATAACCATCTTTGATTAATGAGCTAGTCAAGTAGAGGCATACTAGTGACATTAAGTTTGCCTATGTATTCACACATGTATCATGTTTCCAGTTAATACAATTCTAGCATGAATAATAAACATTTATCATGATATGAGGAAATAAATAATAACTTTATTATTGCCTCTAGGGCATATTTTCTTCAGATCGCGTAGATGATGCCATTGTGTTCAATAGCATCACAGAAGTGTGTATCATCTTTGATGATGATCCACTGCGAGCCGAGTTGTCTCCAGCTAAAAAAGGCACTGGCGTAAAGATAGGCGAGTCCGCGGTCGAACAAGGCAATTAGCTTGAAGTCTCCGTAATTCGCATGTCGTGTGGGTACTTGGCAGATTACAATCTTCTGCAAAACAAGGTCCGTCCAACTGACGTAGTAATCTAGATGACTTGGACCGCGATGGTAATACTCTATATAATCCAATGGAGGAAGGATAATCTTATGGGAGGTCTGGAAGTTCACGAGCACCAACTTTTTACCGTCTTCTCTGAAGGCAGCCATCCAGTGGGAGTTCATGCCGACCCAGTACATACCTGCCAAGAAGTTTCGGGCGATGGTGATCGGATCGATGTCGAGGGAAATGATGTACGACGACATACTACATACCTGCAAAGAAGTTTCGGCTAATGGAGATCGGATTGAAGTCGAGGGGCATCATGCACGCCTCCGTATCATGGTGAGCCAATCTCGCAAGACCAGATAGCACCAAGCAGGGTGTCTTGAAAAGCTTAGGCCTCGCTTCGATGATGGTCGTGTGCATGTCCCTCGAGCATGCAGCCAGCCGCAGGGCGGTCAACATATCCATACACGAACAACATAGGTCGAGGATGTCACTGGGGAGATTGCTCCAATCACGACTCATATGGATGCTGCGCGGTTCTGGTGCATGAAGGACGGCATGCAGATCGTTCCACACTTGAGAAGAGGAAAATGGAAAGGTAGAACATGGCAGCAGAGGAAGAGAACGCTGGCTAACGAGGCTTGGAGGGGATCGAGCAGGAAGTTAATGCTCCACGCCTAAAGGTTTTGGGAAAACCTGATTTTCATAAGGTGACTTACACTCACCTAAACGGAGGGAGTATTCCTTAACCAGAGAATGTTGTGTCTCCCACTCACGCGCTAAAAAAAAAGCTACGACACATTTTTTTATCTGTTTGCATAGGTCCCACCTATCAGGAAGGATGGGCACGTACACGAACAGGCACGACTCCTCGGTCTACCCGCATAGCCTTTTCGTTTAGTCTACCTAGCCGTCTAATCAACTGCCTGCACGCCACTTCTCCCATTTACTTCTCCATCGGGAACCAATTCGCCTCGGCTTCTTCACCTCCCCTTCGTCTTCATTTGCATCCATACCCCACTGCGTTCACATTGTTTTAACATCTTTAAATAATCATCTACTACTTCAGTTAGACTAGCCATCTAATCCTAATTCTCCAAACCATAGCCCTCGGTTCCAGCGGTTCCAAATGGCGAAAGAGATCGAGATGCAGGTTTTTAGCGTCCAACATGTCCTCGTCGAAGGCTCGATCCGCATAGTTGCCACCGTCACCGTCCACCCAAGGGTTGTTTGGCAGTGGATCAACAATGTATCCAACTCCCTCAAAAAGGTAGAGACGAGGGTCATCGGTCTCGACGCAGAGTACACGGAGCGTGCCACTGGGAAGATCCAGCGCGCCGCCGTCCTTCAGCTGTGCCTCGAAGATGATGTTTTGGTGTACCACATCATACACTCGCCCTCCATACCAGGTGAGCTTCACGATTTCTTGTCTCGGGAGGACGTATACTTCTGTGGGGTAGCCATCAAAGGGGACAAACAAAAGCTAGAGCCATACAACCTTGATTTGAAAAGCACCGCTGACCTACAAACCAAAATCAAAATTCATGTAGAAGATCGTGCTAAACAGACACCATCCCTATTCGACGTAGAAAATTTTGTGCTCGGTACAAAACTTCAGAAGGGTGACGAGATGGTGGCATTAAGGTTGTCTGGATGGGAGAATTATCCCTTGACGTACGAGCAGATAAAATATGCTGCCATCAATGCCCGTATGAGTTTCGAGATAGCTGCAAGGTCCAAAGAGCTTGTTGCGAAGCCGTCTCCCACAGAGAATGAGAACAAGAAGAAGAAGAAGAAGAAGAAGAAGAAGAAGAAGAAGAAGAAGAAGAAGAAGAAGAAGAAGAAGAAGAAGAAGAAGAAGAAGAAGAAGAAGAAGAAGAAGAAGAAGAAGAAGAAGAAGAAGAAGAAGAGGAAAACGCTGCACCAGCAGGAGGGCATTATGGATGGATGAACTATTTCCTCTCTTGTAAAAAAAATTGTTCCCTCTCGGTGTATATTGATATAGATGGACTATTTCGATGGTGTGCATGTCTTTGGAACAGAGTAGTAGTGTGGGTCCGTTTGACTATAAGGAACTATTTATCTGCATATATAGCTTTCTCTGCTACTCCTTCCAGTGATCAGTATGCAGTGCATGTGTCCGTAGACATGACAACTTGTCCATGGAAGTTCAACTACGGTGACCATCACATTTCATCTCGCGATTCCCACGACGCCTCTCCAACCCACGGCACCATGCCCCCCGACGTGCGCCTCACCCCTCTCGGCCGCACCGCCCCTCTGCCTTTGTGTGCATGACATGTGGGCCACCTAAAATGCGGCGAGCATCAAGTTTCTACCATAGCCACCCACGATTCCCACGACGCCACTCGAACCCATGAAACCACACGTCCCCCGACATGTGGCTCACCCCTCTTGGCCCCACTGCCCCTGCCTTCGGGAGCATTACATGTGGACCAGTCACCTATCGGGTCCACATGTTATTGACTCAAAGGTAGGTGTAGTAAGGCGCTGAAGCTCAGTCCCGACGGCCCTGAGAGGGAAATGTAACTCCTGCGCCAGGGCTTGTGGTGCTCCCGTAGCACGAACTCGTGCCAAACTCAAGATTTGTTTCTTTACTATACATGCACGCAACGATTTAATGGACATTGTAATCTCAACATGTGATGGGGAGCTCTAAATTTGAATTTGAAACTTATAAAACAAAAAGATTCAAAACAAATAAACTAGGAGAGAGGGAGTATATCGTAGGATGTGTCCCATACAAAATAAGTCCCCTGGTTTGTCACCGCGAAGATGCGGTTAGAAAGGAGCACAGCGTCTTCCTACTCGTACGGCAACAAATCGGGCCGCAGACAGCATGGTCCGCCTTTTACCGCCATGTGCAAGGTTCGTGCTATCTTTTATTCAATCTCACCGTGGTTCCATCGTACCAATTCATGCGGTGGCCCGTTGCATGGCTGATCCCAATGTTGGACAAAGGTTCTACGGGAACGGTGTCACCGTTGTAAATGTTGTGCAAATTGATATTGGTACCCTACCGTACATATGCAAGCCAATCTCCACTCGCACCGAGCCTAGCTTGTGAAACAGTGGGTAGGGGGAGAATTAGGAAATGGACATGGAAGTAGTCTTTAGAATGCATTTACTATGTGATCAAACTCATCTTACCTGCTCATCGGAGGAAATCCGAGTGCCCCTCAACGTCGGCATCTCAAGGGGCGTCAACTTGCAACTACGGCCACGCCGCGCTGGAGAGACCCCCAAGGAAACATCCTCATGCGTTCCACAGAACATCAAGATGCATTTGTATGTGTAGTTTATCTTGTGAGAGAAAAGGATGAACGAGGGAAGGCCTCTAGAGATAGAGATGGACACTACTACTACCAATGTGCTGGCCCGTGCGTTGCAATGGATCCAAACTAGTAGAATAATACTTGTTCACGTGCTTGAAATATAAACACTCTAGTTTTGATATACATGTGTCAGCAGACACGACAACTTGTCCATGGAAGTTCAACCACGGCGACCATCATGTTTCTTGTTTCTACCACTGCCACACCCACACGCGATTCCCACGACGCTGCTCCAACCCACGGCACGACGTCCCCCGACGTGGACATGGATCCTCTGACGTGGCTATCACTACCTTGCTTGCCTTTCCTTCGCTGACAGGTAGGACCCACGCTTATGGGTCCCACATGTCAGTGACAGAATGGTAAGATTGTTCGTGCCCCTCATCCCTGTCGGCCCCACCGCTCCTCTGCCTTTGTGTGCATGACATGCGGGCCAGCTGAACTGCGGCGACCATCAACTTTCTACCACAGACACACCCGATTGGATGCGTTTTGCCTGCTCCGCTGCTGTGCTCCGATCCGTACTCCCGCACCATCGAATTTTCATCCAGCGGTTGTGACACATTTCATCCCGGGCATCAATCCTCAGCTGGAGTACTTATGTACTACAGGTAGTACCCGCCGGTGTGGCCATCTACGCCTCGTAACGCCCCGACGCCCAGCTGTGGTACCCACGCCACGGCCACGCCACCACCGGCCGGTTCATCTCGAACGAGTGAGTCGCGAACCACGCCACCACCATGAGAATGACATGTGGGCCAGCCGCATTTAAGGCCCGCATGTCATTGACTCATAGGCCGGGCACTAAGCCACTGAAGTTCGGTCCCGTGGGCCCCGAGAGGGAAATGTAACTCCTGCGGCAGGCCTTGTGGTGCTCCCGCAGTACGAGCTCGTGCCAAAACTGGAATTTGTTTCTTACTACTACCAACTAGTACTAGTAAGGTACACATGCATTGCACGCATGAGATTCTGGTGGTTTGTGCATTATGCTTCTACATGTGGAGTTTTCTGGATTCTAACATGTGGCAAAATCTGGTGGAATGTAAGGTTAGGCAAGTTTGATTAACTTAGGTGAGTGTTTGGTTCAAGCCACACCTTAGGCAAGCCACACTGGCCCCACATGACATACACACAAAAAATGTGGCAAGATTCCCTTAGGCTTGCCAACTTGTGGCTCCCATTTTGAAGAACTTATTAATAACTTTCCCTGAGCTTAGTTGTGGCAAAGTTAGTCATGAATTAAGTTCAACCATGGAGTCTTCTAGATTATACATGTGGCAGAATCTGGTGGATGATATCCAATGGCCAGTAGTGCTCGGATTTGCCATCTTTGTACCGTCGGATTGGCTTCATCCAACGACCAACTTTCAAAGTTTTTCTCACACTATATAGGGGGTATAGATATAGATGTGTCGTTCCGTTGCAATGGATCCAAAGTATATCTATTTAGTGGAGTGCACTCTAAACACATTATCTATTTATTTTTCTCTAACCTTCCGTAGCCATGCAACCAAGCCACATAAGCTTCATGGGTGTCCCCCGCATCATATTATTCATACTACGTTGATTGAAAAAAAGATAAATCACCCAAAACAAGATCTTCCCGTTTTTTGTTCCTACGATGTTGTGCCGTGCACGTATCTACTAGTTGTATAGTGGTAGTACTAGTAATATAGTATTAGGAGTACAAACTTGGTAAGTACTAGTAGGAGTAGTACTAGTACGGAATGCTCCTACTCTATCAACGAGCCCCGTCTGACACAAAATTTCTTGGCTTCCGTGCTACAGCTAGATCTTCCCCTTGTTTCTGTTTTCCAACCCGGCGGCGGGCGGGGTGTCGGTTTGCTCAACGGGCGGTCCCACATGAAAGTGAAAATGCTAGGCACAGGGGCGGAGCTACGTGAGGGCCAACACGTGCCCTGGCCCGCCCAACCTAGCAGGATTTTCGTAGTTGTACATCCAGTTTTGAGGCATGGAACGTCAACGCAAGGGTAATTTCTATAGCCTGGCTAGACTCGCACGCCCAACATTTTGCTTCAAGCTCCACCACTGCTAGGCAACACGCCTTCCCTAAGCTATGCGTCGTGCCAGACGGGCCGTGTTGTACTCCCGATTCCCGGGCGTGTGGGGGTGCGACGTGAATGTGGCAGGCCTTTTCCTTTTACTAGCAATGTGCCCGTGCGTTGCGACGGATCCAAAGTAGTAGAATAGTAGTATTTGTTCACAAACTTGAAAGAAATCACTATTGTTTTGATATACTCCTAATATATTACTCCCTCCGTACCTAAATATTTGTCTTTTTTGAGATTTCAAATGGACTATCACATACGGATTATATAGACATATTCTAGTGTTTCTAGCAAGATGCCCGCGCGTTGCACGAAGTTGATGGAAAAGGTAAGCACAATTTATAAATTGACGGATGGAGTACTAGTTACAGTGATGCATATAATTAAGCAAAGGGATCGCACATGTCGGTATTGACTAGAACGAGAATGCAACAGCACAATAAGAATTAAGGCCACGATGATGTGATCACAGTGGTGGTTACAGAAAGCAAGAAGAAAGATGGATCCACGAACGTACAACCTCCTCCTCCTCAACTTAGTGCACCGGGCCACCGACCGGCGGCTAAGGAGCGGCGGCTTTTGTGGCGAGGTCGAGGTGCTTCTCAACAAAGGCATCCAAGGCTTCCAGCCGGTTGAGGAAGGCCAACGTCGTAGCGTCCTCACTGGCCTTGTAGATACCTATGTACACGATTTGCTCGTACGCGTGGATGTGTAGGTCGACAAATTCTTGCAGGGCGAGGTGCCTCGCGGCGAGCGCGACCTCCAGGTGGACATTCTTCATGGCGTCAACGGGCAGTCGCAGGGCTACCAGTGCTTGAAAGAGGTTTCGGCCATGGAGGCTGATTAGGGTGGCAGGCAATGAGGAGCCCGAGCGCGCGGGCTGGAGGAGTACGGCGATGTCGTTCGCGAGCTTCTTGAGGATGGTGAACTTGTTGCTGGTGGCAACGATCATCTGGTCCAACTGAGAGTCGTAGTTGGCGTCGACGGCGGCCATCCACCAGCCGGTCTCCAACACCATCTGGAGACGATCCTCGGCGCCATGCCGCAGGCCGGCGTTGTGGACCATCTGGCGCAGCCGCTGGCCGCTCACGCGCATCGCCGCCATGGGTCTAGAGCAAGCTCTTTTGCGCTTAGTGTAGGTGCTTAGGCAAGTGCTTAGGTGCGTACGATGTGGTAGATGCATTGGAATGGAGGAGGGGCGCCTTTATATGAGGGCAATGAGGGCAAACTGCGTTGCATTCACATCGTGCAGCCTCTTTTCCCGGACCTCCTCCCATTACTTCCCTCATGCATTAGTTGAAGGAGGATGCATTGGCCGTTCAACATATCGGGAACCGCTACTCCCTCCCTCGTCTGCATTAAAGGCGTATCGGGAACTGCGCCGCCTGCTGTCAAATCGAATACTCCCTCTGTCTAGGTGAGTATTAAATCATCTTACGAAAACCAAATACTAGTAAACACATAGGCGTGGTGCATTAACTCTCACGTTGTTTCTTATTTTTTGACATAAATAGAGGAATCAACCAAGAAGAGATGTGGGGCTTGTATGCTTTTAATGACTTGAGACTACTACCTCCGTTTCGGTTTACAAGTCCTACGCGTATACCTAGGTTGCCAATTTTATCACCCTAATATAAACTATATAATATAAAAATTATACCTTTTCAAAATAGAACATCTGAAGTTTATATTGATATATTTTTTGTAATATATGATTTGTATTAGGTTGGTCAAATTGACGACCTAGGGGTACGCACACGCCCTGTAAATTGAGAGGTAGTATCAAACATGACATGCAGTGGTCAGTTCGTTGCACAAGAACAAATACAACCCACGTCAGCACACACACATCTTATAGCATCACATCCAATGGCTATAAAAGATGAATGAGACTAAATTATATCTCATCTAGATGAGTTCTAGCAGAACTATATTAATAATACTTAGTACTCCTGCGCCATGTATCATATAAGTATCATGTAGTACTTTATTTATTGCCATGTATGACACATAGTTCACGAGCGCTCTCTATATGTACCACCTTTTTTTAATTTCAAGTTTTGCACCATGGCGCAATCCATCGATACTACTACTGTACAAAAGTGGAGTATATCATTTTTAAAAGGCTAGAGGGAGGGGCCGTCTAGCTCGGTCGGTTTCACGAGAGGCGAGGGCCTTTGTGATTTGACGGCTCATTAATGCTGTCAAATCAAATAGTACTGCGTCGCCAGCTGCACGCCCGACGCCTCCATTAGACCCCTCAGTTAAACCCGCATGCAAACCGAGAATCCTACTCCGGCCACACGTCCGTTCATGAGCGGGCCGGAATTAAACGAAACACCGGCCGAGCTCCTCCCGTCCGCCCTCAGTTTAAACAAGGCCAGACGCCGGCCAAGCTCCTACCGTCCGCCCTCTATTTACACGAGGCCAGACAGACAGCAGGCAAGAATCGCACCCCTCCGCCGCTCCCCCATCTCCTCCTTCACCATTTTCTCCACCCTTCCGATGGCTTCCGATGAGCCGTTCTCCGGCATATTACCCGGCTGGGTGGCCCGCCGAGCCCTCTGGATACGAGCGAGGCCGCTCGGTGCTTCACCAACCTCGCTTGGCCCGACGGAGCCAGTTGTCGCCCCAAGCAGGCGCGTGGTTCAGCAACTCGCCGCTCCAGTTCAGCTCGATGAGGAGTGGCGAGTTGCTCCACGCCGGCACGGCGGCGAGCACGCCGGTATGGCCACCGTCGCTGTCGCGTCGTACCGCGCCACCAGTGTCTGCGGCGGCCGCGCCTCCCGTGTATGTGGGCGCGCCTCCCGTGCCTGCGGCAGCGCCATGCAGGCAGAGACAGAAGCCGGGTGCGTGGAGAGCGACGAGTCTGTCGCCAGCTTCTCCGTATCCGCCGCCATCATCGAGGAGAAGTAGAACACGGGAGGCCGCCACCACTTGGGACCCATGAAGGCCACCGCCGAGGCGACGACCGCGGATTCAGGTGGTTTCTTTGTTGCTTCGTCTCTTCCGAGGACCTTCGTCGACCCCGCAAGTGTCTGACGGACATGAGGAAGACAAAGGGATCCGCGGGCGGCCATTTAGAACTAAAATAAGTCTAGATGTATCCATTTCTAGGACAAGTATTTTCGAACGGAGGGAGTATTAATTATACAAGAGAGCCGGATTGGCACCTCTTAGTTCATGTAAATGTAATGAAATCCATCATGTTTATATGAAGATCCGGCTTTTTTATACGAAATCCTTCATGCTTATATGAAATCAGTCCGTGTTTGCACGAATTTCATCTGGTTGGTTAGAGTTGTAAAAATGTATGCCGCTGGCGTTTGATGTCATCCTCCGCAGAAGGAAGCGGGAGAAAATTTGTCGGCTGCCGTTGGAGATGCTCTTTATGCTGGAAATAATAGAGTGACATCCAATCCATTTGAGTTCATTGCCTGTATGATTGTCCCTCTATAAAAAGTTAATTGCATGTATAGTGTACATGTGACTTGCAGGGTGGCTACAACTTTGTACATAAAGTTAAAAAGAAACAAGTCCATCCTTAATATTCTAAGTACTCTGTGGGTTCTATTGTCAGTACAGTAGCGAAAGAAGTATATATTAAATAAGTAGAGTAATATATAATATACAAATCTAAAGTTAAAATACAGAATTCGAACTCATGTCATTGCGTTGCGAGCATCTGGCGCTAACCAGCCCAGCACATTTTTGTTGTAGACCATGCTGGAGATATATCTCCATGTCTACTCTTATATATACTCCATTCGTTCCTAAATATTTGTCTTTTTCAGATTTCAAATGGACTACCACATACGGATGTGTATGCAGACGTATTTTAGAGTGTAGATTCACTCATTTTGCTACGTATGTCTTTTCAGGAAGGGGTTAGATTTGTCCTTGCTTTATTTATGAGGTATCCAGATGGCACTGCACCGCCAAGAAAAGAGGGTAACATCAAAATTATGGACTACTTTTTTGAGTATGTTGGTAAGGTCCGGTCATAGTCACTTGTTGAAATCTCTAAAAAGACAAATACTCCCTCCGTCCGGAAATACTTGTCATCAAAATGGATAAAAGGAAATGTACCTAGACGTATTTTAGTTTTAGATACATCTATTTTTATCCATTTTGATGACAAGTATTTTTGGACGGAGGGAGTAGAAAATAGAGTTGGTGATGATGGTGTGCGTGCCATCCTGCAATATAGGCCGTCGGATTTATATCTAACGGATAGGAAAGAAACTATGGCAATTTTGCAAACATATACGCACACATCTCTCCACGTTCGCAAATAAGGCCTTCCCTTGTTTAGCCTTTTCTCTCACAAGATAAACTACTCATACAAATGCATCTTGATGTTCCGTTCAACGCACGGGCAGCTAGCTAATTTCTTTTAAAATAGTTGCTGCGATAATTGGGTTGAAGTGATATATTTTATGTCTGCCCCGAATGATTTCAGATTCACTAGTAGTAACAAAGAAAAGGTTGCCTTGTTAATTAACAGAAAACAGGGTGAAAACTATCACATGAGGCCGGTAAAAACAAGGCACACTGGGTTCAGCGTCATCGTCACTACAGCTGTGCGCACGCGAGAAGTCTACATATCGAGGGGGCCACCGAGCGAGGCACCGAGACACAATGTTTGAGAGAGAAACCAATTGACATATTATGATCAGATCGAGTTGTCACCCTTCTGCTGTCATTGTTGGGGGGGAGGGAGAGAAAGACGTATCGAGAGTGTGCGCGATAGGCACAGAGGCACAACTAGCGAGTGTGTGTGTGTGTGTGTTTGAAAGAGGAATTGATAGATTATTATCAAGATCGATGTGCCACCCTACTCCTTCGGTGCCGGGTTGTGTGTGTGTGTGTGTATATTTGAGAGAGAATCCAGTCGATAGATTCGTATCAAGATCGAGGTGTCACCCTACTCCTTCGGTGCCGGGTAGTGTGTGTGTGTATGTTTGAGAGAGAAGCCAGTCGATAGATTAGTATCAAGATCGAGGTGTCACCCTACTCCTTCGGTGTTGGGAAGTGTGGGTGTGTGTGGGGGAGGGGGGGCAGTGACACTCACATATCTCTACTCATAAAAAAATAGAGTTGGTGATGATGGTGTTCCTGCCATCCTGCAATATAGGCCATCGGATTTATATTCGACGGACAGGAAGGAAAATATGGCAATTTTGCAAAAAGATACCCACACCCCTCTCCGCATTTGCAAATAAGGCATTCCCTCGTTCATCCTTTTCTCCCACAAGATAAAGTCTCATACAAATGCATCATGATGTTCCGTGCAACGCACATGGGCATCTTGCTAGTAGGGAGAAGGAGTTTGTGTGACACATATCTAGCTATATTAAGGGATAGGTAGATAGCATATGTGTGAGAGACATTATTATACTTTGAGACATTAGTGGCTGTGGGTGGGCGGAATTAAAGGGGTGGGCGTGTTAGACATAGAGAGCGTGTGCGTTTCTATGTGAGAGACTTGCAGGATGGGGTAGAAAGACGAATTTAACCCTGACAGAGGGAGAGAAATACAGGAAGTGCGCGTGTGTGATTCCGATGCCCACAGGGAAATGAGATATGTATGCGTGTGAGAGAGATTGCACAATTCATTCACGTATCACTATCTAGCGATTGTGGATGTGCATCGCTTGAACATAAGTCAATATCTACTTCGTATCGTGGCCAAAGGTACAATATCGATTCAACGCTATAAAGATTGGACACTCACATCTCACATTTTTTCTATTTAAATAAACCTTTTCAGTTGTGCAGGCCAAAGTTACAGTGATGTTTCTTCAAACAACCAATGTAGCTATCATGCACATGCACCATTGTTACTCTTGCATTCAAATTCATTAGTCTTGGATGATTTAAGTTTCTATTTTGAAGTAATATATGTAATATTCATATATGAATTCAACGGGTACGCAATTTATGAAATGGAGGCTATGTAATCATATGAGGTAACACTTTTAAGTAGCTAACTACAATATCCATTTCTTTTTGTACGCCTCTACACTAACACGTCAATGCATTATGTTTAAAGTAAATAACCAATGGCACTAAATTATCTATTTACACGAGAAATACATAGCTGAGCGTTTGATCCATTTTTTTGTGAACGCGCCACTACACCCGTACGATTGGCCGCGCCCATGTGAACATCCAAGTTATCGGCGCATCATCCCGAGTTATTGTCTTTTTTTTCTGGGGTGGACTTCACACCAGTTATTAACTGCTGATGTGTGCCCCGTGTACACAGTCTAGCATGACCTTCCCGCTAGCACGGTCCAAAATTAGTTGAAACTGGATACGAACGATCCCGCGGGCGGCAAAATCTCCCGCCTCCTTCTAAAATTTCCGCCACCTTTAGCATGCGAAACCCCCCTTTTGTCCTTGGTGCACGGAGACCAATAGTTACAATACCGCCCTCATCTACATGATAGGTCGGGGCTGCTTTGGTAACTTCCGGTTCCCCCCACTACACGGCACCCCCATTTCCTCTCCCCCTCCTGCAAAAATGACTAACTCCACAACACCAGAGCATCTTACATCACGCCGTCCATACTTCATCGCCCTTTCTCCCCTCCCCTCTCGAAACCCTATACTGCTCATCCACCGGCGTACCATAGCCCATTCACTGCCAGCGGCGTCCACCTCGCCGGATCTGCTTCTGCGGCCGCATCTACCCCTCCCAGCTCCCCTAGAAACAAGTAGACTGCTCATCCACCACTGTACCACAGCCCATTCAGTGCCGGCCTTGTCCACGGCGCCGGATCTGCTTCGTCGGTACTCTCGTCAACCGCCGCACATCTGCAGCGGCTCATTCGTACTCCCCACCGGAGACGCTTCGTCCACACCCCCCGGAGCCGCCCCACCGACGCCCCCGTCGACAGCCTCTGATCCTCTTCGCCGACACCTTCCTCAATCCTACCGGAGCCACTTCACCGACACCTTCCTCAACCCTACCGGAGCCACTTCACCGACACCAGCGCCAACCCTACCGGAGTAGCTTCGCCTATACCATTCTCAACCCTACCAGGGCCGCTTTGCCAACTCACAAGTCCACGGCCTCAAATCCGCTTCCTCGCACCCTCATCCAACCTACCGGAGCAGCTTCTGATGCCCCGTCCACGGCTACAGATCTGCATCGTCAACACCACCCTTAACCCAACCACCGGAGCAGCTTCTGACGCCCCGTCCACGGCCGCAGATCCGCATCGTCGACACCATCCTTAACCCAACCACCGGAGCAGCTTCTGATGCCTCATCCACGGCCGCAGATCCGCGTCATCGACACCATCCTTAACCCAACTACTGGAGCAGCTTCACCTACGCCCTCGTCCACGGCCACAGATCCGCTTCGCCCACACCGTAGTCCACCCTACCGGAGCCGCTCCACAAACACCCTACTCGACGGTTCTAGATCTCCTTACCGGACCCCGACAGCCAGCGCAGCGTCATCACCCTCGACGTTTCTAACCTGATTCCCACCGTCTGGAGAGATGCCAAGCACCCGCCACGGCCTAGGTACTTGTCACCTTTAAACCCGTCCAGCATCACCTGCCCGATGTACTTCAAATATACTAACCGGTCGCTGTTACCTGTTATGCAGCTGGCAAAAACTACAAGGACGATGTTTCTTCTGGATCTAATAGCTTGGCCAACCAAGATCCTGGACTGAGGCATTGCTATGATCTTGTAAGTGCGTCTCTCTCTCTCTCTTGTATTGTTCTGTGCCTGCCAGCGTGCTTTGCTAGGATTTTCGACCAGTAATCCCTTTGTGCAGACAATGATTTCTACTACTGGCTGCTAAATTAGATATGTAGATGTCATACATGATACTACCCCGTACCTCCGTTCCTAAATATAAGTCTTTCTAGAGATTCCACTATAGGCTACATACGGAGCAAAATGAGTGAAACTACACTCGAAAATGCATCTATATACATCTGTATGTGGTCCATACTGGAATCTCTACAAAGACATATATTTAGGAACAGGGGCAGTACATTACACAAAATCATAGGTGGCATGTAGGAATTCCAGTGCACTACATTAGGCTCCCTTAGAGTGCCTGCCAGTCCAGCATACAGAGTCATGGCTAGTTTATTGTACGCACACAATCGTTAATTGGTGGTTTAAATATGTGCAAGGGATATGCAATGTAGTATCATGTAGAGATGTCTGAAATTAGCCGTGTCAACTTGCAGATAGGGTTACACAATGAAAAAGTACAAGATGTATGTGGCAATTTCATGGAACATCGCAAAAAAAGGAGAGGCAGCGGTGAGCCTATACAGTGTGCTATGGTACGTCACTCCTCCATTGCAATCATCGTGACATGTTTATTTGTATGCCAGTTCTATTAGCCAAGTTTCTTAGGGACAGTTATTACGAGTTATCCTAAGAAAATAAGCACATGTGAATATAAGCTCCATGTAATACGCCAACCAGTTCTTTTCATTGCGTTTTCAGCTTATCTTTGGTATGATCAGTGGAAAGTCTAGATTGCATTATATATTTTTTTCATTTTGCTGCCCATATGGAAATTAATTTGACTTGCAAACATCACAAATTGAACCCAGTGCAGTAATTAATATGATAGGAAAACAGACCATCACTATTTGCTCAAAATGCAAATACAAAGATACCATCTACTTGGCACAATCTACTTTGGTCAATGTTTTCCATAGAGATCACATTGCCTAATTTAAACGAAGAACGCATGACCCACATTTAAATGAAGAGCAATTATTTATTGAAATTCGATGGTCCAAGTGGCTGGTTATTATCATATAGCAGCACCACCTGAAAGCATCATATAGCAGCAGAAGCAGCTCATAGCAACTCATCATATAGCAGCAGCAGTATGCAATTCATCATATACCAGCAGCAGCTCATAGCAATTCATCATATAGCAGCAGTAGGAGCAGCTCATAGCAATTCATCATATAGTAGCAGCAGGAGCAGCTCATAGCAATTCATCATATAGCAGCAGCAGGAGCAGCTCATAGCAATTCATCATATAGCAGCAGCAGGAGCAGCTTGTAGCAACTCATCATATAGCAGCAGCAGCAGCTCATAGCAATTCATCATATAGCAGCAGCAGCAGCAGCAGCTCATAGCAACTCATCATACAGCAGCAGCAACTCATAGCAATTCATCATATAGCAGCAGCAGGAGCAGCTCATAGCAATGCATCATATAGCAGCAGCAGAAGTAGCTCATAGCAATTCATCGTATAGTGGATCAGAATGAAAATTTGGCAAAAAATCTGAGGAGATCCTCACCTTGTGGGATGAGCTCATCCTTCAACAGCACCTCAAGGCCATGGCCTGGGAGGAGGGGAGGGGAACAAGGTGCCTTCTGCCGCAGTGTGGCATCAGCCGTAGTTGTGCAGCGCCCACCGGAGTAGTGCGTTGGACGAACCACAGTGGAGCAGCTACTGGAGACCATGAGAATGAGGGGCGGCGCTAGAGGGAGGAGCAGCCAGGGAGATTTGCCCCTACTCTCCGGCCATGTAGCCTAGCTGGACATAGCATCGTCGAGGACCAGGCCAGATGGGACCAGTGGCGACGACTCGCCGGAGGAACCCTAGTGCTGCAGGTAGGGGATCGAGGTAGAGGGAAAGGGGAGAGGAGATGCAAGCGGGCAGGGCAATGAATGCTTGCGTGTTTGTTTTTACTTGAGGGTCATGTGTGACACGGGCGTCAGCAGTTGCATTTTGAGTGTAATATAGGCAGACAACAGAGTCATTTCACTATTCCCCTTCCCTTCAATTTTTAGTGAGGTTCTACCCGAAACACCCCCCTCCAAAGCGAAATTAGTTAAGCCCAAGCCCATAACTCAAAAATGACTTCTTTACATCTTTTATGGCTTATTTTGACAATATACCCTGAAAAGACGGAATCGAACTGCCCCTTAACCTGCAATTCAATTATGCGTGCAATGATGAATCACTCCTGCCTGCTATTTGTACATTTAGGCATCATCATACATGGCATAACCTAATACATGTGCATTCCATTGTAGAATCTGGAATATGCAATGTTTATGTTAGTTCATACGTTGCACATGATGTTTAAATGCCCCTTAAATCTGGTCAGTCAAGTGATGGTCTTTAAGCCTCCTTCTTTGCTTCTTTTCTTGATATGTAAGATTTGCTCACACATCTGTTCAATTGCTTGTTTGCATCAGCCAGCCATACTAGGACTCTTTGCTTTGATTACTTGCTGTTCTTGACCTAACACTCTAACAGATCTTGTCAACGATTTAAACACTAAGGGCTGATGTAGTGGGGCCTTGTCAACTCATAGGTGACATAAAGGTTTGGCTGTACACTACAGTAGGCTCTCCAAGAGTACCTGGAGATCTAGTTCAAAGGTATGCCTAGTTTTTACATAGTGCAGACATAGTAAATGCTCATTTCATTGTGTGCAAGTGCAAGAGATGCGGCATGTTTCATTATGTTGTGTTGTTTTGTTATAATCTCATCCTTTTGTGTTCATAGACTGGAAAGTATGCATATTTATCTTCCAAGGAGACGAGTAACTAGTTTGTGTCACCTTGCAGAGGGGGTGCAATGAAGATAAGATTGAGGATTTCCAAGTACAAGATGTTAGGAAGGAGCCTTGCAAGAGAAGTAGGAGCTGCGCTGAGCCTCTTTCAACCTGCTAAGGTAAGTCACTGTATGCAACTCAACAGTTCAATTCCTTGTTTGTTTCAGGCATAGTTAATTTTCTCTTTTCAATTGCTTTATTTGTCCTCACTTAATGAGATGCCCAAATAATTATGCTTGATGTTCGGTACTTGTATCACTATTAGTTGACATAATTAAAGGCCTTACCATTTAATTACTCTGCCGAAGTGTGCCTGAAGCTTTGAAGTCTATTAACCAACTATTATTGCATGAGGCTCACAATCTAGTTTATACTACGCTAATGACTGCATAGTTTTGCCTGCTGTAGTATGTTTGTATGAAACCCTCTGCTGTTCATTATGCTCCCTAAGACTTTAATTGAGGTACAGAATGGCCAACTGCTTGCTTACTTATACGCAACGTGTTGTCTAAATTTGTAACTTGTCTGTGTTTTTGATTGGGCCCCAACATCATGCTCCTCTGGTGAGCTAAGAGGGATTTCTGTATGCAGGCTGCACAGACTATATTTTTTATAATTTTTAAAATATCACCTGCTTATGCTTCATGACGTGTAACATTTTTTTGTGAAAGTGATGTGTAACATTATTGTTAGTCCTGTTTTGCCATGTAGTACAAATAGTGTCTTGTTCGCATCACTGTTGTAACTATATTTTTGCCCTAGTCATGTGTACTTACAGAAACATTTGAGGATGAAGTGACATCAACACAAAAATCTGCGAGCAGTGCGGCATGGCCGTTACCGAATGATTATGGATTGGAATTGGAATGTGTTGATGTTCTCGAGCATCAACTAGAGGTGGCAAGACAACGTGTACATGATTGTCAACGTATAATCAACAAGTTGAGACTGGACATGCAGGTATTAGATGCAGGAGTCAAAAAAATGAAACAAGACACCGAGGTAACCATGAAGGAATTGGAGATTTTGCAGACTGGAATTTGTGCTATCTGAATCCAGCCAATCCTATTTTCTAAAGAGATTATAGTTCAAATGGAGTTAAGTTGATGCGCGTCCATGATGTATGAGCCGTATTTGCCCAGTGTATGTAATTTGTTGTTTGTGTATGCTTTATTATCACCTGTGCCATACCATAATGCCCAGTGGGTATAATCGGCTGTAATTTCTTTATTGTATAGTGTAGGATTATTCTACCTTTCTATGCCTTGATCTCTTTGTTGTATAGTGTATGCTTTTTAGAGGTGATAGTATTGAGTAGGATAATTCTTTGAATATGCTATATCGTTCAAACGGGGGCCAACTCGCCCGACCATGGGCCTTCTATGTCTCATAGGATCCATGGGCCTTCTACGTCTCGTAGGATCCATGGGCCTTCTACGTCTCGCAGGATCCATGGGCCTTCTACGTCTCGCAGTGTCCATGGGCCTTCTACGTCTCGCAGTGTCCATGGGCCTTCTACGTCTCGCAGGATCCATGGGCCTTCTACGTCACATAGGATCCATGGGCCGTCGACTCATTTATGGGTCTTGTACTGGCCTTTAATGGGCCGTAGACGGGCCTATAACAGAAATCGTACATTTTATGGGCTGACCATAACGGACCGTTAATAGGACGTATTTGGTGATGCTATGAAAATGGCCCAACATACTAACGGACCACAAACGGGCCGACTGTAACGACAGGCTGAATTTGGCCCACAAGCAGAAAATGATAGTAACGGGCCGTAAGTAACCAAATGCTGCAAATGAGCCCAAGAATAAATGGGCTCGGAGAAGGCCGAAAGATAACATGGGCTGGAAACGGCCCAACTGAATAACGGGCCCTTAATGGGTATAAAGTGATACACTGTTCATTACGGGCCAGTTTCACCACGGGCCGTTAATGGGTCTAAAGTGATACACTGTTTATTGCGAACCAGTTTCACCACGGGCCGTTAATAGGCCAAGAGTTACATAGGGCCTCATATGGGCCGAAAGACGTCATGGGCCATACATGTGCCAGAAGTGAAAACGGACTGGAATCATATTGGATGGCCCAGATGACGCTACTGGGCCTAATTCGGATAGGGTGTAACGGGCCTTGGGTTAGCGGGCTGTAAATGGGCTATATGCGAACAGGCCGTTAACAGGCTTTCCATGGGCCAGCCCGTCACCTTTTGACCAAGTCAAACGGGCCGGCCTTTTCATAGGAATGGGCCTCTATTCGGCCATGCCACGTGTCGACGTATCATAGGCGCCTTCTGTCCAATGAGTGGATGACATCTATCCCAACAATGAGCCGACACGTGTTTCCTCCAGCCAATGATGATTTTACACGTGGAAAATCCCCATTGGTCAGGGCTGTTAATGGGTTATCGGATCCAAAACCCGACCCGATAGCTTAACGGCGTTCCGTTATGGTGGATGCCACATGTCGGTCACCCTTGACGAAAGCACTTCTGTGACGCGCGATTTATCGTCATGGAAGTGGACACTTCCGTGACGATAATTTTGGTAATGTCATGGAACACTTCTATGACAACACAAGTATGACTATCTTGATTCTGTCATAAATTTGTCATGGATGTACATGCATGACAAAAAACGAGACCTACTGTGACAAACACGTATCATCACGGAAGTGTATTTTTTTGTAGTGTAGGCTTTGTGGAATTTTACCACGTTCGCGTACTTCTTTTTGCCGTTTTCCTCAGATAATGGTTTTTGGACCAAATATTAATATATGGAGGAATCTTAGGAAATGGTACTGGAATCACGCAATTAAAGTGATAATCACCTACCATAAAAGAGAGAAGCAAACTAGGCAAGGAGGCAATCACCATAGAACGACCAGAGCAAAAGATGACGTTCCATACAACCGCACCCGCACATATGAGCGGTCATATGGACGGCCATCGCCGCCGCTGGATCAACTATATTCACCCCGTGAAGACGGATCATGGATCAGATGCCCAGAGACACCAGAAACTATTCCAAAAGCAGAAATCCTAGCTGCCGGAGTGATCCGGAGGGAACCGGCAAGGAGTAGGTCGTCATCTTCACCATCTCCATCAAGAAGGCCTCAACATCATCCCCATTGTCATCATCATCATCCACCTTTCTCCTATTGTAATATCAAGAACCCTAGGGGAATAGCTTGTGTGTTACATGTGTGATCCGTTCATGTTTTCCCATCTTTGGTGGTATGATGTTTGTTGCCTTCATGTGCAAGAAGTTCCCTTAGTTCTTGGGGATATGGATGAACCCTAGTGTGTAATAGATCGATTGATATTAGGATTTAATATCCTCTTTGCATGTTTACGTTGATAATCTTCTTGACGTTGGGTGAAGTCGACCATCCAACGTATGCCAATTTTGGACGGAAGGTTATTACTGTTGGCGAGGTGGGTGAGTGACAGACCCCATTTTCATTCGTAGCGGATCATTGCAATAGGGGGTAAAACAGAGACCACCTTGCCTGCGTTAACGGGGATATCCTTCCCCTTAATTATCGTTTGATAACCGGAGTGGGGAAGAACGGTAGTGGCGTATGTGATACGGAGATGCTGCGTGTAGGAACATATCTGAATCGGCTCTACCCACAAAGAGAAACATGTAAAGTGGCTTAGGAATCTGGAGTAGCATTGTGTTTAGGAACCACTATAGATGCACACTAGTGGGGATTCCGGACACCCTAAGAATGCCTTCATATCATTTCTTTTCAGCCTTTCGCATTATTATTCAGTTATTTGCTTTTACTTATTTACCTTTGTACCTTCAACATCATCCTTTTGTCACGTTACTTCTGCTTTGGAAAACTAACAACTTGCAGACCCTCTATTCACATCATTTGAGAGACGAAAAGATTAGTTCTTAAGCTCCCTGTGGGATCGATACTCTTATTTTGAAAAGGCTACAACTAAATCATGTACACTTGCAGGATATCAACGTCCTACTGCCCCACCCGGTTAGTTTGTAATAAAATTTTAATTTAGCAAGGTGTTGCGAGTCATAGGTTCTCGTTTTCTCCTTCTTGAGCACCTCAGCAATTCTCGGCAATATGGGAGAAGCTTGCGAACATTACCATCCAACCGAGTGTCAAGGACTCCATCATCTGGAAGCTAACCAATGATGGCCATTACTCCGTGAAGTCTGCTTATATAGCGCAATTTCGCGGTCTCCCATGCTCAAGCTTGCCTGTTACTGTCTGGAAGGCATGGGCTCCCGCCAATTGGAATTTTTTGCCTGGCTAGTTATCCCAAACAGAATTTGGACCGCCGACAGACTTCAGAGGAGAGGATAACCAAATTGCGATAAATGTCCCCTATGCAATCAGGTGCAAGAATCTGATGCACACCTTCTCTTTAAGTGCAGATTCTCTGTTCGGATTTGGAATGTGGTCTTCTCATGGCTTCAGCTTGTTATCCCCACGACCCCTTGGCTCCCGTTCAACACGGTGAAACCTTGGTGGGATGCGGTCCTATCTACCAACAAGCAGCCGGTGGCGGCCTGTCTTCATTATTACTTCTTGTGGGATGGGAAATTTGGAATGAAAGAAATGCTCAAGTTTTCAGGAGCAAAGCAGCACTGGTGGCGGTTGTCATGCCAGGCATCAAATATGAAGTGTCTATTTGGGCCATTGCGGGTGCCAAGCATTTGCGAAATATAATGTTGCTAGAGTATTTCTTTTGTCATAGCCGCATAGCGGCGTGTAACAAAACCTCTTCTTAATCAATGAAAATGACAAGTCTTTTGCCTTGTTTCAAAAAAAGAGAGGTTACCATGAAGGAAGAAGAAGAGCACCGTGCATACCCTTGAGTATGGATGACATTTCTTTGGATGATGACTTCCGCCCAGCTAGCTTGAACGAGTCCACATGAAGCGACCATGTGTGCGTCATGGCTCGGGGTGTGGAAATCAAAAATCGAACCGAAATTTCGGGTTGTTCAGGTTCTGGTTATGGTTTCAGTTTGCGAAACAAGAAACTGAATTCATTTCGATTTTTCGGTTTTAAACCAAAATAATTCGGTAAACCAAATAAAACCGAAGTCACCCAAGTCAGGCATCCATCGGGCTTCAAAATAAATATTTATTCCTCTTTTTAGTATGCGCCTAGCCTCCTACCAGAAAACGTATAGAACGAACCGAATCAAATCGAACAAACCGAATGCACACCCTGAGTCATGGTTCTTCGTGATCTCACGTCTCCCGCCGCCGCGGACTACGTACATCTCCTGATCTAGCGCATCGTCAGTGATCTTGCCTCAACGAATTGCACATAAAAAGAGATTAAATTAAGGTTAACTGTTAGATTAAGATTGCTTGGTCTAATCATACAATGAAAATGGATTTGTAGGGTGCATTTAGAGAAGATAATGTCTGCTTTTTATAAGTACAATAGAGATAGAGATAGTAGAGAAATGTACAAAAAATAGATATAGGAACGCGCGATCGTAACCAAAATCTCCGAGGCCAATCCACCCGCCCGTGATTTGCCCCACCCACACAAATCGAGGAGAAACATAAAGCCAACTCCAACCGGCAGATGCAAAAGAACACCCCTTTTTTCCAGTCTTCGTCCATTTGGGTCATCCGAATGGGCGGCACCTAGCCTCTATCATGTTTTTGTCGCCAGTGCGCCCAAACTACTAACCCATTTGGTCCGCCCGACCGATATTCCAAATTTTAGCATTACATTATATGCATATGAATACAAATAAAAATTCACATGATTTTTATTACATTACAATATAGATAGTTTACAACCAAATAAAAATCTCATGGTTTACAAAACCAAATTAATATAAAATTGTCACAAATACATCAACAAAACATGTGATACATCTATTGGTTGCCTAGGTGAGTCTACATATACTCAACCAAATCATTTGAAGTTGAATGTGAGTTGTCCCATCATTCATTTCATGATGAAAATCGATGAACTCTGCAAACGTTGCCGGTCCATGCTCAGGCTCAACATTTTCACCCTGAAAATCAAATCCTTGGTCGAAGATGTTGTCATCACGCTCATCTTCTACGATCATGTTGTGCATGATCACACAAGTAGTCATCACAGTCCACATCTTTTGCAGGCTCCATGTTCTTGCAGGGTGCCGAACAATAGCCCATCAACATATTGGAGCACAAAGAAAGCACGCTCCACATCCTTCCTTGCACTCTCTTGTGCTTGGGCAAACCTAACCCGCTTCTCTACTATCGGCATGGCGATTATCTTCACAAGAGTTGACTCTGAGAATAGCTACCATCAGCTAAGTAGTATCCCTTATTGTAGTGGTGGCTATTGACCTCATAGTTGACCTCTGGGCAATTTCCTTCTGCAAGTCGTGCAAACATCGAAGATCGCTGAAGCATGTGATGTCATTGTGAGAACCTGCCATGCCGAAGAAAGAGTATGAAATACAGAGGTCTTGTGATACCACAACTTCAAGTATGACCATGCAATCTTTAATATGCCCCTTATACTGCCCCTGGCAAGTGTTGGGGAACATAGTAATTTCAAAAAAAATTCTACGCACACGCAAGATCATGGTGATGCATGGCAACGAGAGGGGAGAGTGTTATCCACGTACCCTTGTAGACTGTAAGCGGAAGCGTTAGCACAACACGGTTGATGTAGTCGTACGTCTTCACGATCCGACCGATCCAAGTACCGAACGTACGGCACCTCCGAGTTCAGCACATGTTCAGCTCGATGATGTCCCACGAACTCCGATCCAGCAGAGTTTTGCGGGAGAGTTCCGTCAGCACGACGGCGTGATGACGGTGTTGATGATGCTACCCACGCAGGGCTTCGCCTAAGCACCGCTACAATATTACCGAGGTGGAATATGGTGGAGGGGGGCATCGCACGCGGCTAAGAGATCAATGATCAATTGTTGTGTCTAGAGCTGGCCCCCTACCCTCGTATATAAAGGAGCAAGGGGGGAGGCGGCCAGCTAGGAGGAGGGTGCGTCAAGGGAGGAGTCCTACTCCCATCGGGAGTAGGACTCCACCTTTCCTTGTTGGAGTAGGAGAAGGGAAGGAAGGGAGAGAGGATGAGAATGAAAGAAGGGGGGCACCCCCCTCCTTGTCCAATTTGGACTAGAGGGGGAGGGGGCGCGCGGCTGCCCTGGCCGCCCCTCCTCTTCTCCCACCAAGGCCCATTAGGCCCAATATACTCCCCGGGGGGTTCCAGTAACCCCCCAGTACTCTGGTAAATGTCCGAAACCTCCCAAAACACTTCCGGTGTCTGAACATAGTCATCCAATATATCGATCTTTACATCTCGACCATTTCGAGACTCCTCGTCATGTCCGTGATCATATCCGTGACTCTGAACTACCTTCGGTACATCAAAACACAAAAATTCATAATACTGATCGTCACCAAACTTTAAGCATGCGGACCCTATGGGTTCAAGAACTATCTAGACATGATCGAACACGTCTCTGGTCAATAACCAATAGCGGAACCTGGATGCTCATATTGGTTCCCACATATTCTACGAAGATCTTTATCGGTCAAACCGCATAACAACATATGTTGTTCCCTTTGTCATCAGTATGTTACTTGCCCGAGATTCGGTCGTCGGTATCTCAATACCTAGTTCAATCTCGTTACTGGCAAGTCTCTTTACTCGTTACGTAATGCATCATCCCGCAACTAACTCATTAACTACATTGCTTGCAAGGCTTATAGTGATGTGCATTACCGAGAGGGCCCAGAGATACCTCTCCGACAATCGGAGTGACAAATCCTAATCTCAAAATACGCCAACTCAACAAGTACCTTCGGAGACACCTGTAGAGCACCTTTATAATCACCCAGTTACATTGTGACGTTTGGTAGCACACAAAGTGTTCCTCCAGTAAGCGGGAGTTACATAATCTCATAGTCATAGGAACATGTATAAGTCATGAAGAAAGCAATTGCAACATACTAAACGATCAGGTGCTAAGCTAACGGAATGGGTCAAGTCAATCACATCATTATTCTAATGATGTGATCCCATTGATCAAATGATAACTCATATCTACGCTTAGGAAACTCAACCATCTTTGATCAATGAGCTAGTCAAGTAGAGACATACTAGTGACACTATGTTTGTCTATGTATTCACACATGTATTATGTTTACGGTTAATACAATTCTAGCATGAATAATAAACATTTATCATGATATGAGGAAATAAATAATAACTTTATTATTGCCTCTAGGGCTGATATGTCTCCAACGTATCTATAATTTTTTATTGTTCCATGCTATTATATTACCCCTTTTGGATGTTCATGGGCTTTATTTTACACATTTATATCATTTTTGGGACTAACCTACTAACCGGAGGCCCGGCCCATATTGTTGTTTTTTTGTTTGCCTATTTCAGTATTTCAAAGAAAAGGAATATCAAACAGAGTCCAAACGGAATGAAACCTTCGGGAGCGTGATTTTTGGAATGAACGTGATCCAGAGGACTTGGAGTGCAAGACAAGAAGCTTCCGAGGCTCCCACGAGATAGGAGGGCGCCCCCTATAGGGCGCGCCCCCTGTCTCGTGGGCCCCTCGGGCGGCCACCGACGTACTTCTTCCTCCTATATATACCTACGTACCCCGAAAACATCCAGGAGCAAGACGAAACACAATTTCCACCACCGTAACCTTTTGTATCCGCGAGATCCCATCTTGGAGCCTTCACTGGCGTTCTGCCGGAGGGGGAATCGACCATGGAGGGCTTCTACATCAACATCCTTGCCCCTCCGATGAGTTGTGAGTAGTTTACCACAGACCTACGGGTCCATAGTTATTAGCTAGATGGCTTCTTCTCTCTTTTTGGATCTCAATACAATGTTCTCCCCCTCTCTTGTGGAGATCTATTCGATGTAAACTCTTTTTGCGGCGTGTTTGTCGAGATCCGATGAATTGTGGGTCATGATCAAGTTTATCTATGAATAATATTTGAATCTTCTCTGAATTCTTTTATGTATGATTGAGTTATCTTTGCAAGTCTCTTTGAATTATCAGTTTGGTTTGGCCTACTAGATTGATCTTTCTTGCCATGGGAGAAGTGCTTAGCTTTGGGTTCAATCTTGCGGTGTCCTTACTCAGTGACAGAAAGGGTTGCAAGGCACGTATTGTATTGTTGCCATCGAGGATAACAAGATGGGGTTTATATCATATTGCTTGAGTTTATCCCTCTACATCATGTCATCTTGCTTAATGCGTTACTTTGTTCTTATGAACTTAATACTCTAGATGCAGGCAGGAGTTGGTCGATGTGTGGAGTAATAGTAGTAGATGCAGCCAGGAGTCAGTCTACTTGTTATGGACGTGATGCCTATATACATGATCATGCCTAGATAACCTCATAATTATTCACTTTTCTATCAATTGCTCAACAGTAATTTGTTCACCCACCGTAATACTTATGCTATCTTGAGAGAAGCCACTAGTGAAACCTATGGCCCCCGGGTCTATCTCCTATCATATTTGCTTTCAATCTACTTTTATTTGCATCTTTACTTTTTGCATCTATATTATAAAATAAAAAAAAATATCTATCTTATCATACTATCTTTATTAGATCTCACTTTCACAAGTGGCCATGAAGGGATTGACAACCCCTTTATTGCGTTGGTTGCGAGTTCTTTGTTTGTTTGTGTAGGTGCGTGAGACTTTTGAGGAGCCTCCTACTGGATTGATACCTTGGTTCTCAAAAACTGAGGGAAATACTTACGCTACTATTACTGCATCACCCTCTTCTCTTCGAGGAAAACCAACGCAAGCTCAAGACGTAGCAAGAAGGATTTCTAGCACCATTGCCGGGGAGGTCTTCTCTCAAGTCAAGACATACCAAGTACCCATCACAAACCCATCTCCCTCGCATTTACATTATTTGCCATTTGCCTCTCGTTTTCCTCTCCTCCACTTCACCCTTGCCGTTTTATTCGCCCTCTCTTTCCCAATCTCCTCCTCTCTTTTTCTCTTGCCTTTTTCTGTTTGCTTGTGTGTTGGATGACTTGTTGCCATGGTGCAAGATAATACCAAATTGGGTGATTTCTCGAATACCAATAATAATGATTTCCTTAGTACTCCGATTGCTCCTCTTAATGATGTTGAGTCTTGTGAAATCAATACTGCTTTCCTGAATCTTGTTATGAAAGATCAATTTGCCGGCCTTCCTAGTGAAGATGTCGCTACTCATCTAAACAATTTTGTTGATTTGTGTGATATGCAAAAGAAGAAAGATACAGATAACAATATTGTCAAATTGAAGTTATTTCCGTTTTCTCTTAGAGATCGTGCTAAAGTTTGGTTTTCATCTTTGCCTAAAAATAGTATTGATTCTTGGAACAAGTGCAAAGATGCTTTTATCTCTAACTATTTTCCTCCCGCTAAGATCATCACTCTTAGGAACAATATTATGAATTTTAAACAACTTGATCATGAGCATGTTGCCCAATCTTGGGAAAGAATGAAATTGATGCTTCGCAATTGCCCTACTCATGGTTTGAATTTATGGATGATCATACAATTTTTTTATGCCGGTTTGAACTTTGCTTCTAGAAATCTCTTAGATTCGGCCGCGGGAGGCACGTTTATGGAAATCACGTTAGGGGATGCTACAAAACTTCTTGATAATATTATGGCTAATTATTCTCAATGGCACACCGAAAGATCTTCTAGTAAAAAAGTGCATGCTATAGAACAAATCAATGTTTTGAGTGGAAAGATGGATGAACTTATGAAGATGTTTGCTACTAAAAATACTCCTCTTGATCCCAATGATATGCCTTTGTCTTCTTTGATTGAGAATAATAATGAATCTATGGATGTGAATTTTGTTGGTAGGAATAGTTTTGGAAACAATGCTTATAGAGGAAACTTTAATGCTAGACCGTTCCCTAGTAATTCCTCTAACAATTATGGAAATTCCTACAATAATTCTTATGGTAATTTTAATAAGATGCCCTCTGATTTTGAGAATAGTGTGAAAGAATTTATGATTTCTCAAAAGAATTTTAATACTTTGCTTGAAGAAAAATTGCTCAAAGTTGATGATTTGGCTAGGAAGGTTGATAGACTTTCGCTTGATGTTGATTCTCTTAAACTTAGATCTTCTCCTCCTAAGCATGATATCAATGAGTCTCTCAAAGTAATGAGAATTTCCATTGACGAGTGCAAGGAAAGAACCGCTAGATTGTGTGCTAAAAAAGATAACTTTATGAAAGCGTGTTCTTCTAGTTTCCATGAAAATAATGATGAGGATCTTAAAGTTATTGATGCCTCTCCTATTAGATATATGTTTTGCAATATGAATTTTGATGATTATGGTACTAATGATGAATCAACTTTGCCTAGAAGGTGCCCCAAGAATTCGGAGTTTTTAGATCTTGATGCTAAATTTGGTAAAAGTAGGATTGGAGAGTCCTCAACTTTAAATAACATTGAACCTACTATCTCGGATTTCAAGGAATTTGATTATGATAATTGTTCATTAAAAGGTTGTATTTCCTTGTTGCAATCCGTTGTTAATTCTCCACATGCTTATAGTCAAAATAAAGCTTTTACCAAACATATTGTTGATGCCTTGATGCAATCTTATGATCAAAAACTTAATTTGGAAGTTTCTATACCTAGAAAACTTAATGATGAGTGGGAACCTACTATAAAGATTAGAATTAAAGATTATGAGTGTTTTTCTTTGTGTGATTTGGGTGCTAGTGTTTCCACGATTCCGAAAACTTTATGTGATATTCTAGGTTTCCATGATCTTGATGATTGCTCTTTAAATTTGCACCTTGCGGATTCCACCATTAAAAAGCCTATGGGAAGGATCAATGATGTTCTTATTGTTGCAAATAGAAATTTGGTGCCCGTAGATTTTATCGTTCTTGATATAGATTGCAATCTTTCTTGCCCTATTATTCTTGGTAGACCTTTCCTTAGAACGATTGGTGCGACTATTGATATGAAGGAAGGGAATATTAGATTCAATTTCCATTAAAGAAAGGCATGGAGCACTTTCCAAGAAAGAAAGTAAATTACCTTATGAATCTATCATGCGTGCTACTTATGAATTTAGTGCCAAAAATTGCACTCGTTAGATCTATCTTTGCTTTTATGCCTAGCTAGGGGCGTTAAACGATAGCGCTAGTTGGGAGGCAACCCAATTTTCTTTGTGTTTTTTTGTTTTTGCTCCTGTTTAGTAATAAATCTTGCATCTAATTTCTGTTTAGATGTATTTTTATCTTTTAATTAGTGTTTGTGCCAAGTAGAACCTATAGGATAACCTACGATGATAGTTGATTTGATTCTGCTGAAAAACAGAAACTTTGAGCGCACGAATATAATTTTGTTAAATCACAGGAACATGCTTTTGCGTTGATTCTTTTTGATGCTGATCAATAAACAAATTTTTCAGGACTTCCTATTTTGGTAGGATTTTTAGAGTTCCAGAAGTTTGCGTTAGTTATATATTGCTACAGACTATTCTGTTTGAAGGAAATATGCCCTAGAGGCAATAATAAAGTTATTATTTATTTCCTCATATCATGATAAATGTTTATTATTCATGCTAGAATTGTATTAACTGGAAACATAATACATATGTGAATACATAGACAAACATAGTGTCACTAGTATGCCTCTACTTGACTAGCTCGTTTATCAAAGATGGTTATGTTTCCTAGCCATGGACAAAAGAGTTGTCATTTGATTAACGGGATCACATCATTAGGAGAATGATGTGATTGACTTGACCCATTCCGTTAGCTTAGCACTTGATCGTTTAATTAGTATGTTGCTATTGCTTTCTTCATGACTTATACATGTTCCTGTAACTATGAGATTATGCAACTCCCGTTTACCGGAGGAACACTTTGGGTACTACCAAACGTCACAACGTAACTGGGTGATTATAAAGGAGTACTACAGGTGTCTCCAAAGGTACATGTTGAGTTGGCGTAATTCGAGATTAGGTTTTGTCACTCCGATTGTCGTAGAGGTATCTCTGGGCCCTCTCGGTAATGCACATCACTATAAGCCTTGCAAGCAATGTGACCAATGAGTTGGTTACGGAATGATGCATTACGGAACAAGTAAAGAGACTTGCCGGTAACGAGATTGAACTAGGTATTAGATACCGACGATCGAATCTCGGGCAAGTAACATACCGATGACAAAGGGAACAACGTATGTTGTTATGCGGTTTGACCGATAAAGATCTTCGTAGAATATGTAGGAGCCAATATGAACATCCAGGTTCCGCTATTGGTTATTGACCGAGAATAGTTCTAGGTCATGTCTACATAGTTCTCGAACCCGTAGGGTCCGCATGCTTAAAGTTACGATGACAGTTATATTATGAGTTTATGAGTTTTGATGTACCGAAGGAGTTCGGAGTCCCGGATGAGATCGGGGACATGACGAGGAGTCTCGAAATGGTCGAGACATAAAGATCGATATATTAGACGACTATATTCGGAGTTCGGAAAGGTTCCGAGTGATCCGGGTATTTTTCGGAGTACCGGAGAGTTACGGGAATTCGCCGGGGAGTATATGGGCCTTATTGGGCCATACGGGATTAGAGAAGAGAGGCTGAAAGGAAGGAGGCGCGCAGCCCCCCTCTGGTCCGAATTGGACAAGGGGTGCGGCCCCCTTTTCCTTCCTCCTCTCCTCCTCTTTCCCCCTTCTCCTACTCCAACAAGGAAGGAGTGTTGGAAATATGCCCTAGAGGCAATAATAAAAGTATTATTATATTTCATTGTTCATGATAATTGTCTTTTGTTCATGCTATAACTGTGTTATCCGGAAATCGTAATACACGTGTGAACACATAGACCACAATATGTCCCTAGTGAGCCTCTAGTTGACTAGCTCGTTGTGATCAACAGATAGACATGGTTTCCTGACTATGGACATTGGATGTCGTTGATAACGGGATCACATCATTAGGAGAATGATGTGATGGACAAGACCCAATCCTAAGCATAGCACAAAGATCGTGTGGTTCGTTTGCTAGAGCTTTTCCAATGTCAAGTATCTCTTCCTTAAACCATGAGATCGTGTAACTCCCGGATACCGTAGGAGTGCTTTGGGTGTATCAAACGTCACAACGTAACTGGGTGACTATAAAGGTGCACTACAGGTATCTCCAAAAGTGTCTGTTGGGTTGACACGGATTGAGACTGGGATTTGTCACTCCGTATGACGGAGAGGTATCTCTGGGCCCACTCGGTAATGCATCATCATAATGAGCTCAAGTTGACCAAGGTGTTGGCCACGGGATCATGCATTATGGTACGAATAAAGTGACTTGCCGGTACCGAGACTGAACAAGGTATTGGGATACCGACGATCGAGTCTCGGGCAAGTAACGTACCGATTGACAAAGGGAATTGTATACGGGGTTTGATCGAATCCTCGACATCGTGGTTCAACCGATGAAATCATCGAGGAGCATGTGGGAGCCAACATGGGTATCCAGATCCCGCTGTTGGTTATTGCCCGAGAGTCGTCTCGGTCATGTCTGCGTGTCTCCCGAACCCGTAGGGTCTACACACTTAAGGTTCGGTGACGCTAGGGTTATTAGGAAGACTAGTATGTGATTACCAAATGTTGTTCGGAGTCCCGGATTAGATCCCGGACGTCATGAGGAGTTCTGAAATGGTCCGGAGGTAAAGTTTTATATATGGAAAGTTGTCATACGGACACCGAAAAGTTTCGGGGGCTTATCGGTATTGTACCGGGGCCACCGGAGAGGTTCCGAGGGTCCACCGGGAGGGGCCACCCCTCCCGGAGGGCCACATGGGCCGCAAAGGGGAGGGAGCCAGCCCCTGGAGGGCTGGGCGCGCCCCCCACCTTGGGCCCATGCGCCTAGGGTTGGGGGGGAAACCCTAAGGGGGGCGCCCCCCTTGCTTGGGGGGCAAGTCCCCCCTCCCTGGCCGCCGCCCCCCCTCTAGATCCCATCTAGAGGGGTCGGCCCCCCTTGCCCATTCCCCTATAAATAGAGGGGTGGGGGAGGGCTACTGTACACACCTCCAAGGCGCAGCCCCTCCCCTCCCCAACACATCTCCTCCTCCGTTGCGCGCTTGCGAAGCCCTGTCGGAGTACTGCTGCACCAACACCACCACGCCGTCGTGCTGCCGTTGGAGCAATCTTCCTCAACCTCTCCTTCCCCCTTGCTGGATCAAGAAGGAGGAGACGTCTCCCGTCCCGTACGTGTGTTGAACGCGGAGGTGCTGTCCGTTCAGCACTTGGACATCGGTGATCTGAATCACGTCGAGTACGACTCCATCATCACCATCCCCTTGAAAGCTTCCGCACGCGATCTACAAGTGGTATGTAGATGCAAACTCTCTCCCATGACTCGTTGCTTAGATGAACTCATAGATGGATCTTGGTGAAACTGTAAGAAATTTTTTAATTTTCTGCAACGTTCCCCAACAGTGGCATCATGAGCTAGGTCTATGCGTAGTTCTCTAATGCACGAGTAGAACACAATTTTGTTGTGGGCGTGGATCTTGTCAACTTGCTTGCCACTACTAGTCTTTTCTTGCTTCAACAGTATTGTGGGATGAAGCGGCCCGGACCAACCTTACATGTACGCTTACGTGAGACCGGTTCCACCGATTGACATGCACTAGTTGCGTAAGGTGGCTGGCGGGTGTCTGTCTCTCCGACTTTAGTTGAAGCGGATTCGATGAAAAGGGTCCTTATGAAGGGTAAATAGAAGTTGACAAAATCACGTTGTGGTTATTCGTTGGTAAGAAAACGTTCTTGCTAGAACCCAATTGCAGCCACGTAAAAGATGCAACAACAATTAGAGGACGTCTAACTTGTTTTTGCAGCGATTGATCATGTGATGTGATATGGCCAGAAGTTGTGATGAATGATGAATTGTGATGTATGAGATCATGTTCTTGTAATAGGATTCACGACTTGCATGTCGATGAGTATGACAACCGGCAGGAGCCATAGGAGTTGTCTTTATTTTTTGTATGACCTGCGTGTCATTGAAGAACGCCATGTAAACTAATTTACTTTATTGCTAAACGCGTTAGCCATAGAAGTAGAAGTAGTCATTGGCGTGACAACTTCATGAAGACACGATGATGGAGATCATGATGATGGAGATCATGGTGTCAAGACGGTGACAAGATGATCATGGAGCCCCGAAGATGGAGATCAATGGAGCTATATGATATTGGCCATATCATGTCACAACTATATAATTGCATGTGATGTTTATTATGTTTATGCATCTTGTTTACTTAGGACGACGGTAGTAAATAAGATGATCCCTTACAACAATTTCAAGAAGTGTTCTCCCCTAACTGTGCACCGTTGCTACAGTTCGTCGTTTCGAAGCACCACGTGATGATCGGGTGTGATAGATCCTTACGTTCACATACAACGGGTGTAAGACAGTTTTACACAGCAAAACACTTAGGGTTAACTTGACGAGCCTAGCATGTACAGACATGGCCTCGGAACACGGAGACCGAAAGGTCGAACACGAGTCGTATGGAAGATACGATCAACATGAAGATGTTCACCGACGATGACTAGTCCGTCTCACGTGATGATCGGACACGGGCTAGTCGACTCGGATCGTGTAACACTTAGATGACTAGAGGGATGTCTAATCTGAGTGGGAGTTCATAATTTGATTAGAACTTAATTATCATGAACTTAGTCTAAAACCTTTGCAAATATGTCTTGTAGATCAAATGGCCAACGCTCATGTCAACATGAACTTCAACGCGTTCCTAGAGAAAACCAAGCTGAAAGATGATGGCAGCAACTATACGGACTGGGTCGGGAACCTGAGGATCATCCTCATAGCTGCCAGGAAGCAATATGTCCTAGAAGGACCGCTAGGTGACGCTCCCGTCCCAGAGAACCAAGATGTTATGAACGCTTGGCAAACTCGTGCTGATGATTACTCCCTCGTTCAGTGCGGCATGCTTTACAGCTTAGAACTGGGGCTCCAAAAGCGTTTTGAGCATCACGGAGCATATGAGATGTTCGAAGAGCTGAAACTAGTTTTCCAAGCTCATGCCCGGGTCGAGAGATATGATGTCTCCGACAAGTTCTATAGTTGTAAGATGGAGGAAAACAGTTCTGTCAGTGAGCACATTCTCAAGATGTCTGGGTTGCACAACCGTATGACCCAGCTAAACATTAACCTCCCAGATGAGGCGGTCATTGACAGAATCCTCCAGTCGCTCCCACCAAGCTACAAGAGCTCTGTGATGAACTACAACATGCAGGGGATGGTGAAGACCATTCCTGAAGTGTTCTCAATGCTGAAGTCAGCAGAGGCTGAAATCAAGAAAGAACAACAAGTGTTGATGGTCAATAAGACCACTAAGTTCAAGGGCAAGAAGAACTTCAAGAAGGATGGCAAGGATGTTGCCGCGCCCGGTAAGCCAGTTGCCGGGAAGAAGTCAAAGAATGGACCCAAGCCTGAGACTGAGTGCTTTTATTGCAAGGGGAAGGGTCACTGGAAGCGGAACTGCCCCAAATACTTAGTGGATAAGAAGGCCGGCAACACCAAAGGTATATTTGATATACATGTAATTGATGTGTACCTTACCAGTACTCGTAGTAACTCTTGGGTATTTGATACCGGTGCCGTTGCTCATATTTGTAACTCACAGCAGGAGCTGCGGAATAAACGGAGACTGGCGAAGGACGAGGTGACGATGCGCGTCGGGAATGGTTCCAGAGTCGATGTGATCGCCGTCGGCACGCTGCCTCTACATTTACCTACGGGATTAGTTTTGAACCTTAATAATTGTTATTTAGTGCCAAGTTTGAGCATGAACATTGTATCAGGATCTCGTTTAATACGAGATGGCTACTCATTTAAATCCGAGAATAATGGTTGTTCTATTTATATGAGAGATATGTTTTATGGTCATGCTCCGATGGTCAATGGTTTATTCTTAATGAATCTCGAGTGTAATATTACACATATTCATAGTGTGGATGCCAAAAGATGTAAAGTTGATAACGATAGTCCCACATACTTGTGGCACTGCCGCCTTGGTCACATTGGTGTCAAGCGCATGAAGAAGCTCCATGCTGATGGACTTTTAGAGTCTCTTGATTATGAATCGTTTGACACATGCGGACCATGCCTCATGGGCAAAATGACCAAGACTCTGTTCTCCGGAACAATGGAGCGAGCAACCAACTTGTTGGAAATCATACATACCGATGTGTGCGGTCCAATGAGCGTTGAGGCTCGTGGAGGATATCGTTATGTTCTCACTCTCACTGATGACTTGAGTAGATATGGGTATGTTTACTTAATGAAACACAAGTCTGAGACCTTTGAAAAGTTCAAGGAATTTCAGAATGAGGTGGAGAATCAACGTGACCGAAAGATAAAGTTCCTACGATCAGATCATGGAGGAGAATACTTAAGTCACGAATTTGGTACACACTTAAGGAAATGTGGAATCGTTTCACAACTCACGCCGCCTGGAACACCTCAGCGTAACGGTGTGTCCGAACATCGTAATCGTACTCTATTGGATATGGTGCGGTCTATGATGTCTCTTACCGATTTACCGCTATCATTTTGGGGATACGCTCTAGAGACAGCTACATTCACTTTAAATAGGGCATCGTCTAAATCTGTTGAGACGACACCGTATGAATTATGGTTTGGGAAGAAACCTAAGCTGTCGTTTCTAAAAGTTTGGGGATGCGATGCTTATGTCAAGAAACTTCAACCTGAAAAGCTCGAACCCAAGTCGGAAAAATGCGTCTTCATAGGATACCCTAAGGAAACTGTCGGGTATACCTTCTACTTAAGATCCGAGGGCAAGATCTTTGTTGCCAAGAACAGATGCTTTCTGGAAAAAGAGTTTCTCTCAAAAGAAGTAAGTGGGAGGAAAGTAGAACTCGATGAAGTACTACCTCTCGAACGGGAAAGTGGTGCAGCTCAGGAAAATGTTCCTGTGATGCCCACACCAACTGAAGAGGAAACCAATGATGATGATCAAGATACTTCGGATCAAGTTGCTACTGAACTTCGTAGGTCCACAAGGACACGTTCCGCACCAGAGTGGTACGGCAACCCTGTCCTGGAAATCATGTTGTTAGACAACGGTGAACCTTCGAACTATGAAGAAGCGATGGCGGGCCCAGATTCCAACAAATGGCTTGAAGCCATGAAATCCGAGATAGAATCCATGTATGAAAACAAAGTATGGACTTTGACAGACTTGCCCGATGATCGGCGAGCGATAGAAAACAAATGGATTTTTAAGAAGAAGACGGACGCGAATGGAAATATTACCATCTATAAAGCTCGACTTGTCGCTAAGGGTTATCGGCAAGTTCAAGGGATTGACTACGACGAGACATTCTCTCCCGTAGCGAAGCTGAAGACCGTCCGAATCATGTTAGCAATTGCTGGATACTATGATTATGAGATATGGCAGATGGATGTCAAAACAGCATTCCTTAACGGGCATCTTAAGGAAGAGCTGTATATGATGCAGCCGGAAGGTTTTGTCGATCCTAAGAACGCTAACAAAGTATGCAAGTTCCAGCGATCCATTTATGGACTGGTGCAAGCATCTCGGAGTTGGAACATTCGCTTTGATGAGATGATCAAAGCGTTTGGGTTTATGCAGACTTATGGAGAAGCCTGCGTTTACAAGAAAGTGAGTGGGAGCTCTGTAGCATTTCTCATATTATATGTAGATGACATACTCTTGATGGGAAATAATATAGAACTTCTGGACAGCATTAAGGCCTACTTGAATAAGTGTTTTTCAATGAAGGACCTTGGAGAAGCTGCTTATATATTAGGCATCAAGATCTATAGAGATAGATCGAGACGCCTCATAGGTCTTTCACAAAGCACATACCATGATAAGATTTTGAAAAAGGTTCAAAATGGATCAGTCCAAGAAAGGGTTCTTGCCTATGTTACAAGGTGTGAGATTGAGCTCGGCTCAGTCACCGACCACGGCAAAAGATAAAGAAGAGATGAGTGTCATCCCCTATGCTTCAGCCATAGGATCTATTATGTATGCCATGCTGTGTACCAGGCCTGATGTAAACCTTGCCGTAAGTTTGGTAGCAAGATACCAAAGTAAACCCGGCAAGGAACACTGGACAGCGGTCAAGAATATCCTGAAGTACCTGAAAAGGACAAAGGACATGTTTCTCGTTTATGGAGGAGACGAAGAGCTCGTCGTAAAGGGTTATGTCGACGCTAGCTTCGACTCAGATCTGGATGACTCTAAGTCACAAACCGGATACGTGTATATGTTGAATGGTGGAGCAGTAAGCTGGTGCAGCTGTAAGCAGAGCGTCGTGGCGGGATCTACGTGTGAAGCGGAGTACATGGCAGCCTCGGAGGTAGCGCATGAAGCGATTTGGGTGAAGGAGTTCATCACCGACCTAGGAGTCATACCCAATGCGTCGGGGCCGATCAAACTCTTCTGTGACAACACTGGAGCTATTGCCCTTGCCAAGGAGCCCAGGTTTCACAAGAAGACCAGGCACATCAAGCGTCGTTTCAACTCCATCCATGAAAATGTTCAAGATGGAGACATAGATATTTGCAAAGTGCACACGGATCTAAATGTCGCAGATCCGTTGACTAAACCTCTCTCGCGAGCAAAACATGATCAACACCAGAACTCTATGGGTGTTCGATTCATCACAATGTAACTAGATTGGTGACTCTAGTGCAAGTGGGAGACTGTTGGAAATATGCCCTAGAGGCAATAATAAAAGTATTATTATATTTCATTGTTCATGATAATTGTCTTTTGTTCATGCTATAACTGTGTTATTCGGAAATCGTAATACACGTGTGAACACATAGACCACAATATGTCCCTAGTGAGCCTCTAGTTGACTAGCTCGTTGTGATCAACAGATAGTCATGGTTTCCTGACTATGGACATTGGATGTCGTTGATAACGGGATCACATCATTAGGAGAATGATGTGATGGACAAGACCCAATCCTAAGCATAGCACAAAGATCGTGTAGTTCGTTTGCTAGAGCTTTTCCAATGTCAAGTATCTCTTCCTTAGACCATGAGATCGTGTAACTCCCGGATACCGTAGGAGTGCTTTGGGTGTATCAAACGTCACAACGTAACTGGGTGACTATAAAGGTGCACTACAGGTATCTCCGAAAGTGTCTGTTGGGTTAACACGGATCGAGACTGGGATTTGTCACTCCGTATGACGGAGAGGTATCTCTGGGCCCACTCGGTAATGCATCATCATAATGAGCTCAAGTTGACCAAGGTGTTGGCCACGGGATCTTGCATTACGGTACGAGTAAAGTGACTTGTCGGTACCGAGACTGAACAAGGTATTGGGATACCGACGATCGAGTCTCGGGCAAGTAACGTACCGATTGACAAAGGGAATTGTATACGGGGTTTGATCGAATCCTCGACATCGTGGTTCAACCGATGAAATCATCGAGGAGCATGCGGGAGCCAACATGGGTATCTAGATCCCGCTGTTGGTTATTGCCCGAGAGTCGTCTCGGTCATGTCTGCGTGTCTCCCGAACCCGTAGGGTCTACACACTTAAGGTTCGGTGACGCTAGGGTTATTAGGAAGACTAGTATGTGATTACCGAATGTTGTTCGGAGTCCCGGATGAGATTCCGGACATCACGAGGAGTTCCGGAATGGTCCGTAGGTAAATTTTTTATATATGGGAAGTTGTCATACGGACACCGGAAAGTTTCGGGGGCTTATCGGTATTGTACCGGGGCCACCGGAGAGGTTCCGGGGGTCCACCGGGAGGGGCCACCCCTCCCGGAGGGCCACATGGGCCGCAAAGGGGAGGGAGCCAGCCCCTGGAGGGCTGGGCGCACCCCCCACCTTGGGCCCATGCGCCTAGGGTTGGGGGGGAAACCCTAAGGGGGGCGCCCCCCTTGCTTGGGGGGCAAGTCCCCCCTCCCTGGCCGCCGCCCCCCCTCTAGATCCCATCTAGAGGGGTCGGCCCCCCTTGCCCCTTCCCCTATAAATAGAGGGGTGGGGGGAGGGCTGCTGTACACACCTCCAAGGCGCAGCCCCTCCCCTCCCCAACACATCTCCTCCTCCGTTACGCGCTTGCGAAGCCCTGTCGGAGTACTGCTGCACCAACACCACCACGCCGTCATGCTGCCGTTGGAGCAATATTCCTCAACCTCTCCTTCCCCCTTGCTGGATCAAGAAGGAGGAGACATCTCCCGTCCCGTACGTGTGTTGAACGCGGAGGTGCTGTCCGTTCAGCACTTGGACATCGGCGATCTGAATCACGTCGAGTACGACTCCATCATCACCATCCCCTTGAAAGCTTCCGCACGCGATGTACAAGTGGTATGTAGATGCAAACTCTCTCCCATGACTCGTTGCTTAGATGAACTCATAGATGGGTCTTGGTGAAACCATAAGAAAATTTTTAATTTTCTGCAACGTTCCCCAACAAGGAGGGAGTCCTACTCCCGGTGGGAGTAGGACTCCCCATGGCGCGCCCCCTCCTAGGCCGGCCGCCCCCTCCCCCTTGCTCCTTTATATACGGGGGCACCCCATGACACACAAGTTGATCTACGGATCGTTCCTTAGCCGTGTGCGGTGCCCCCCCTCCACCATATTCCACCTCGGTCATATCGTCGCGGAGTTTAGGTGAAGCCCTGCGCCGGTAGAACATCATCATCGTCACCATGCCGTCGTGCTGAAGGAACTCATCTCCAAAGCTTGGCTGGATCGGAGGCCGGAGATCTTCATCGAGCTGAACGTGTGCTGAACTCGGAGGCCCCGTACGTTCGGTGCTTGGATCGGTCGGATCATGAAGATGTACGACTACATCAACCGCGTTGTGCTAACGCTTCCGCTTACGGTCTACGAGGGTACGTGGACGAACACTCTCCCCTCTCGTTGCTATGCCATCACCATGATCTTGCGTGTGCGTAGGAATTTTTTTTGAAATTACTACGTTCCCCAACAGTGGCATCCGAGCCTAGGTTTTATGGTTTGATGTTATATGCACGAGTAGAACACAAGTGAGTTGTGGGCGATATAAGTCATACTGCTTACCAGCATGTCATACTTTGGTTCGGCGGTATTGTTGGATGAAGCGGCCCGGACCGACATTACGCGTACGCTTACGCGAGACTGGTTCTACCGCCGTGCTTTGCACACAGGTGGCTAGCGGGTGTCAGTTTCTCCAACTTTAGTTGAATCGAGTGTGGCTACGCCCGGTCCTTGCGAAGGTTAAAACAGCACCAACTTGACAAACTATTGTTGTGGTTTTGATGCGTAGGTGAGATTGGTTCTTGCTTAAGCCCGTAGCAGCCACGTAAAACTTGCAACAACAAAGTAGAGGACGTCTAACTTGTTTTTGCAGGGCATGTTGTAATGTGATATGGTCAAGACGTGATAAGATATAAGTTGTTGTATAAGATGATCATGTTTTGTTGAAGTTATCGGCAACTGGCAGAAGCCCTATGGATGTCTCTTTGTTGCATAAGATGCAAGTGCCAAATAATTGCTTTACTTTATCGCTATACGATAGCAATAGTTTCAAGAGCAATAGTTGGTGAGACAACCATGTGATGACACATTGATATAGATCAAGATGATGAAGATCATGGTGTCGTGCCAGTGACGATAGAGATCATGACAGTACTTTGGAGATGGAGATCAAAGGCGCAAGATGATCATGGCCATATCATGTCACATATTTTGATTGCATATGATGTTTATCTGTTATACATCTTATTCTGTTTTGTTTGACGGTAGCATTTTAAGATCATCTCTCACTAAATTTATCAAGAAGTGTTCTCCCTGAGTATGCACCATTGCCAAAGTTCGTCGTGCCCAGACACCACATGATGATCGGGTGTGATAAGCTCTACGTCCATCTACAACGGGTGCAAGCCAGTTTTGCACACGCAGAATACTCAGGTTAAACTTGACGAGCCTAGCATATGCAGATATGGCCTCGGAACACGGAGACCGAAAGGTCGAGCATGAATCATATAGTAGATATGATCAACATAGTGATGTTCACCATTGAAAACTACTCCATCTCACGTGATGATCGGTTATGGTTTAGTTGATTTGGATCACGTGATCACTTAGATGACTAGAGAGATGTCTGTCTAAGTGAGAGTTCTTAAGTAATATGATTAATTGAACTTAAATTTATCATGAACTTAATCCTGGTAGTATTTTGCAAATTATGTTGTAGATCAATAGCTTGCGTTGTTGCTTTCATATGTTTATTTTGATATGTTCCTAGAGAAAATTGTGTTGAAAAATGTTAGTAGCAATGATGCGGATTCGATCCGTGATCTGAGGTTTATCCTCATTGCTGCACAGAAGAATTATGTCCTTAATGCACCGCTAGGTGACAGACCTATTGCAGGAGCAGATGCAGAAGTTATGAACGTCTGGCTAGCTCAAAATGATGACTACTTGATAGTTTAGTGCACCATGCTTAACGGCTTAGAATCGGGACTTCAAAGACGTTTTGAACGTCATGGACCATATGAGATGTTCCAAGAGTTGAAGTTAATATTTCCAGCAAATACCCGAGTTGAGAAATATGAAGTCTCCAACAAGTTCTATAGCTAAAAGATGGAGGAGAATCGCTCAACTAGTGAGCATGTGCTCAGACTGTCTGGGTACTTCAATCGCTTGAATCAAGTGGGAGTTAATCTTCCAGATAAGATAGTGATTGACAGAATTCTCTAGTCACCATCACTAAGTTACTAGAACTTAGTGATGAACTATAGTATGCAAGGGATGACGAAAACGATTCCCGAGCTCTTCGTGATGTTGAAATCGACGAAGGTAGAAATCAAGAAAGAGCATCAAGTGTTGATGATTGACAAGACCACTAGTTTCAAGAGAAGGGCAAAGGGAAATAAAGGGAACTTCAAGTGGAAAGACAAGCAAGTTGTCACTCCTGCGAAGAAGCCCAAAAGCTGGACCATAGCCTGAAACTGAGTGTTTACACTGCAAAGGAAATGGTCACTGGAAGCGGAAATGCCCTGAATATTTGGTGGATAAGAAGGATGGCAAAGTGAACAAGGGTATATTTGATATACAGATTATTGATGTGTACCTTACTAGTGTTTATAGTAGCCCCTGAGTATTTGATACTTGTTCGGTTGCTAAGATTAGTAACTCGAAATAGGAGTTACAGAATAAACAGAGACTAGTTGAAGGGAAAGTGACGATGAGTGTTGGAAGTAGTTCCAAGATTGATATGATCATCATCGCACACTCCCTATACTTTCGGGATTAGTGTTAATCCTAAATAAATGTTATTTGGCGTTTGCGTTGAGCATGAATATGATTTGATCGTGTTTATTGCAATACGGTTATTCATTTAAAATCAAAGAATAATTGTTGTTCTGTTTACATGAATAAAACCTTCAATGGTCATACACCCAATGAAAATAGTTTGTTGGATCTCGATCGTAGTGATACACATATTCATAATATTGAGGCCAAAATATGCAAAGTTAATAATGATAGTGCAACTTATTTGTGGCACCGCCGTTTGGGTCATATCGGTGTAAAGCGCATGAAGAAACTCCATAAAGATGGATTTTCGGAATCACTTGGTTATGAATCATTTGATGCTTGTGAACCGTGCCTTTTGGGCAAGATGACTAAAACTCCATTCTCCGGAAAAATGGAACAAGCTACTGACTTATTGGAAATAATACATACCGATGTATGCGATCCAATGAGTGTTGATGCTCGTGGCAAGTATCGTTATTTTCTGACCTTCACAAGATGATTTGAGCAGATATGGGTATATCTACTTGATGAAACATAAGTCTGAAATAGTTGAAAGGTTCAAAGAATTTCAGAGTGAAGTGGAAAAATCATCGTAACAAGAAAATAAAGTTTCTGCGATCTGATCGCGGAGACGAATTTTTGAGTTATGATTTGGTCTTCAATTAAAACAATGTGGAACAGTTTCACAGTTCACGCCACCTGGAACACCACAACGTTATGGTGTGTCCGAATGTCGTAACCGCACTTTATTGGATATGGTGCGATCTATGATGTCTCTTATTGATTTACCATTGTCGTTTTGGGGTTATGCATTAGAGACAGCTGCATTCACGTTAAAAGGGCACCATCTAAATCCGTTGAGACGACACCATATGAACTGTGGTTTAGCAAGAAACCCAAGTTGTCGTTTCTTAAAGTTTGGGGCTACGATGCTTATGTGAAAAAGTTTCATCCTGATAAGCTCAAACCCAAATCGGAGAAGTGCATCTTCATAGAATACCCAAAGGTAACTATTGGGTACACCTTCTATCACAGATCCAAAGGCAAATCATTCGTTGCTAAGAATGGATCCTTTCTAGAGAAGGAGTTTCTCTCGAAAGAAGTGAGTGGGAGGAAAGTAGAACTTGATAAGGTAATTGTACCTTCTCCCGAATTGGAAAGTAGTTCATCACGGAAATCAGTTCCAGTGATTCCTACACCAATTAGTGAGGAAGCTAATGATGATGATCATGAAACTTCAGATCAAGTTACTACAAAACCTCGTAGGTCTTCCAAAGTACAGTCCGCACCAGAGTAGTACGGTAATACTGTTCTAGAAGTCATTTTACTAGACCATGATGAACCTACGAACTATGAGGAAGCGATGATGAGCCCAGATTCCGCGAAATGGCTTGAGGCCATAAAATCTGAGATATGATCCATGTATGAGAACAAAGTATGGACTTTGATTGACTTGCTCGATGATTAGCAAGACATGTTAAATAAATGGATCTTCAAGAGGAAGACGGATACTGATAGTAGTGTTACTATCCACTAAGCTCGACTTGTTGCAAAAGGTTTTCAACAAGTTCAAGGGGTTTAATACGATGAGATTTTCTCACTCGTATCGATGCTTAAGTCTGTCCGAATCATGTTAGCAATTGCCACATTTTATGAAATCTGGCAAATGGATGTCAAAACTGCATTCCTTAATGGATTTATTAAAGAAGAGTTGTATATGATGCAACCAGAAGGTTTTGTCAATCCTAAAGATGCTAACAAAGTGTGCAAGCTCCAGCAATCCATTTATGGACTGGTGCAAGCCTCTCGGAGTTGAAATATACGCTTTGATGAGTTGATCAAAGCATATGGTTTTATACAGACTTTTTGAGAAGCCTGTATTTACAAGAAAGTGAGTGGGAGCTCTGTAGCATTTATAATATTATATGTGGGTGACATATTGTTGATTGGAAATGATATAGAAATTCTGGATAGCATGAAAGGATACTTGATAAAGAGTTTTTTCAAAGCAAGACCTCGGTGAAGCTGCTTACACATTGAGCATCAAGATCTATATAGATAGATCAAGACACTTGATAAGATTTTTCAATGAGTACATACCTTGATAAATTTTTTGAAGTAGTTCAAAATGGAACAGTCAAAGAAGGAGTTCTTGCCTGTGTTGCAAGGTGTGAAGTTGAGTAAGACTCAAGACCCGACCATGGCAGAAAATAGAAAGAGAATAAAAAGTCATTCCCTATGCCTCAGTCACAGGTTCTATAAAGTATGCTATGTTGTGAACCAGACATATTGTATACCTTGCTCTGAGTTTGGCAAGGGAATACAATTTTGATCTAATAGTAGATCACTGGACAGCGGTCAAGAATATCCTTAGTAAGGACTAAGGAGATGTTTCTCGATTATGGAGGTAATAAAAGAGTTTGTTGTAAAAGTTACATCAGTGCAAACTTTTACACTGATCCAGATGACTCTAAGTCTCAATCTGGATACATATTGAAAGTGGGAGCAATTAGCTAGAGTAGCTCCGTGCAGAGCATTGTGGACATAGAATATTTGCAAAATACATACGGCTCTGAATGTGACAGACCCGTTGACTAAACTTCTCTCACGAGCAAAACATAATCACACCTTAGTACTCTTTGGGTGTTAATCACATAAGCGATGTGAACTAGATTATTGACTCTAGTAAACCCTTTGGGTGTTGGTCACATGACGATGTGAAATATGAGTGTTAATCATATACAGATATGAATATTGGTGTTAAATCACATGGCGATGTGAACTAGATTATTGACTCTAGTGCAAGTGGGAGACTGAAGGAAATATGCCCTAGAGGCAATAATAAAGTTATTATTTATTTCCTCATATCATGATAAATGTTTATTATTCATGCTAGAATTGTATTAACCGGAAACATAATACATGTGTGAATACATAGACAAACATAGTGTCACTAGTATGCCTCTACTTGACTAGCTCGTTTATCAAAGATGGTTATGTTTCCTAGCCATGGACAAAAGAGTTGTCATTTGATTAACGAGATCACATCATTAGGAGAATGATGTGACTGACTTGACCCATTCCGTTAGCTTAGCACTTGATCATTTAATTAGTATGTTGCTATTGCTTTCTTCATGACTTATACATGTTCTTGTAACTATGAGATTATGCAACTCCCGTTTACCGGAGGAACACTTTGGGTACTACCAAACGTCACAACGTAACTGGGTGATTATAAAGGAGTACTACAGGTGTCTCCAAAGGTACATGTTGAGTTGGCGTAATTCGAGATTAGGTTTTGTCACTCCGATTGTCGGAGAGGTATCTCTGGGCCCTCTCGGTAATGCACATCACTATAAGCCTTGCAAGCAATGTGACCAATGAGTTGGTTACGGAATGATGCATTACGGAACAAGTAAAGAGACTTGCCGGTAACGAGATTGAACTAGGTATTAGATACCGACGATCGAATCTCGGGCAAGTAACATACCGATGACAAAGGGAACAACGTATGTTGTTATGCGGTTTGACCGATAAAGATCTTCGTAGAATATGTAGGAGCCAATATGAACATCCAGGTTCCGCTATTGGTTATTGACCGAGAATAGTTCTAGGTCATGTCTACATAGTTCTCGAACCCGTAGGGTCCGCACGCTTAAAGTTACGATGACAGTTATATTATGAGTTTATGAGTTTTGATGTACCGAAGGAGTTAGGAGTCCCGGATGAGATCGGGGACATGACGAGGAGTCTCGAAATGGTCGAGACGTAAAGATCGATATATTGGACGACTATATTCGGAGTTCGGAAAGGTTGCGAGTGATCCGGGTATTTTTCGGAGTACCGGAGAGTTACGGGAATTCGCCGGGGAGTATATGGGCCTTATTGGGCCATACGGGATTAGAGGAGAGAGGCCGAAAGGAAGGAGGCGCGCAGCCCCCCTCTGGTCCGAATTGGACAAGGGGTGCGCCCCCCTTTTTCTTCCTCCACTCCTCCTCTTTCCCCCTTCTCCTACTCCAACAAGGAAGGAGGGAGTCCTACTCCCGGTGGGAGTAGGACTCCCCATGGCGCGCCCCCTCCTAGGCCGGCCACCCCCTCCCCCTTGCTCCTTTATATACGGGGGCAGGGGGGCACGCCATGACACACAAGTTGACGGAACTCATCTACGGATCGTTCCTTAGCCGTGTGCGGTGCCCCCTCCACCATATTCCACCTCGGTCATATCGTCGCGGAGTTTAGGCGAAGCCCTGCGCCGGTAGAACATCATCATCGTCACCACGCCGTCGTGCTGACGGAACTCATCTCCGGAGCTCGGCTGGATCGGAGGCCGGAGATCGTCATCGAGCTGAACGTGTGCTGAACTCGGAGGCCCCGTACGTTCGGTGCTTGGATCGGTCGGATCGTGAAGACGTACGACTACATCAACCGCGTTGTGCTAACGCTTCCGCTTACGGTCTACGAGGGTACGTGGACGAACACTCTCCCCTCTCGTTGTTATGCCATCACCATGATCTTGCGTGTGCGTAGGAATTTTTTTTGAAATTACTACGTTCCCCAACACTGTTTTTGACAGATTCTGTTTTTCGTGTGTTGTTTGCTTATTTTGATGCATCTATGGCTAGTAAAATAGTTTATAAACCATAGAGAAGTTGGAATATAGTAGGTTTAACACCAAAATAAATAAAGAATGAGTTCATTACAGTACCTTATGTGATGGTTTTGTTTTCTTTCACTAACGGAGCTTATAAGATTTCCTGTTGAGTTTTGTGTTGTGAAGTTTTCAAGTTTTGGGTAAAGCTTTTATGGACTATGGAATAAAGGGTGGCAAGAGCCTAAGCTTGGGGATGCCCAAGGCACCCCAATATATTCAAGGATAGCCAAAAGCCTAAGCTTGGGGATGCCCCGGGAAGGCATCCCCTCTTTCATCTTCATTCATTGGTAACTTTACTTGGAGCTATATTTTTATTCTCCACATGATATGTGTTTTGCTTGGAGCGTCGTGTATTATATTAGTCTTTGCTTTTTAGTTTACCACAATCATCCTTGCTGTACACACCTTTTGGGAGAAGCCTATTTGATTAGAATTTGCTAGAATACTCTATGTGCTTCACTTATATCTTTTGAGCTTGATAGTTTTGCTCTAGTGCTTCACTTATATCTTTTAGAGCACGGTGGTGTCTTAATTTTGAATAAATTATTAGTCTCTCATGTTTCACTTATATTATTTTGAGAGTCTTTTAGAACAGCATGGTATCTGCTATGGTCACAAAGTTGGTCCTAGAATGATGAGCATCCAAATTCGGTATAATAAAAACTATCATAGAAAGTGAATTGGATGCTATGATCAATTTTATGCTTGATAATTGTTTTGAGATATGGAGGTAGTGATATTAAAGTCATGCTAGTTGGGTGATTATGAATTTAAAGAATGCTTGTGTTGAAGTTTGTGATTCCCGTAGCATGCACGTATGGTGAACCGCTTTGTGATGAAGTTGGAGCACAATTTTATTTATTGAGTGTCTCCCTTATGAGTGACAGTTGGGGATGAGCGATGGTCTTTTCCTACCAATCTATCCCCTAGGAGCATGCACGTAGTGCTTTGGTTTTTGATGACTTCTAAATTTTTGCAATAAGTGCATGAGTTCTTTTGACTAATGTTGAGTCCATGGATTATACGCACCCTTTAACCCTTCCATTATTGCTAGCCTCTCTTATGCCGTGCAACTTTCGCCGGTACCATACACCCACCATATACCTTCCTCAAAACAGTCACCATACCTACCTATTATGGCATTTCCATAGCCATTCCGAGATATATTGTCATGCAACTTTCCACTGTTCCGTTCATATGACACGCATTACTTTTGTCATATTGCTCTTTGCATGATCATGTAGTTGACATTGTATTTGTGGCAAGGCCACGTTCATAATTTTCATACATGTCGCTCTTGATTCACTGCATATCCTGGTACACCGCCGGAGGCATTCATATAGAGTCATACCTTGTTCTAGCTTTGAGTTGTAATTCTTGAGTTATAAATCCATAAAAGTGTGTTGATCTTCATTATTAGAGCATTGTCCTAGTGAGGAAAGGATGATGAATACTATGATTCCCCCACAAGTCGGGATGAGACTTCGGACTTTACAAAAAGAAAAAAAGGGAGAAAAAGAAAGAAAAAGAGAAAGGCCAAAAAGAAAAAGAAAAAGGCCAAGAAAAAAAAGAGGAAGAAAAAAAAGAAAAAAGAAAATAAAATGAGAGAAAAAGAGAGAAGAGACAATGCTACTATCTCTTTTTTCACACTTGTGCTTCAAAATAGCACCATGACCTTCATGCTAGAGAGTCTCATATGTTGTCACTTTCATATACTAGTGGGAATTTTTCATTATAGAACTTGGCTTGTATATTCCAATGATGGGCTTCCTTAAAAGTGCCCTAGGTCTTCGTGAGCAAGCGAGTTGGATGCACAGCCACTTAGTTTCTTGTGTTGAGCTTTCATATATTTATAGCTCTAGTGCATCCGTTGCATGGCAATTCGTACTCACTCACATTGATATCTATTAATGGGCATCTCCATAGCCCGTTGATACGCTTAGTTGATGTGAGACTATCTTCTCCCTTTTTGTCTTCTCCACAACCACCATTCTATTCCACATATTTTGCTATGTCCATGGCTCACGCTCATGTATTGCGTGAAAGTTGAAAGAGTTTGAGATTATTAAAGTATGAAACAATTGCTTGGCTTGTCATCGGGGTTGTGCATGATTAAATACTTTGTGTGATGAAGATAGAGCAACAGCCACACTATATGATTTTATAGGGATAACTTTCTTTGGCCATGTTATTTTGAGAAGACATGATTACTTTGCTTAGTATGCTTGAAGTATTAATATTTCTTATGTCAATATGAACTTTTATTTTGTATCATTTGGATTTGAACATTCATGCCACAATAAAGAAAATTACATTGAGAATTATGCTAGGTAGAATTCCACATCAAAAATTTCTTTTTTATCATTTACCTACTCGAGAACGAGCAGGAATTAAGCTTGGGGATGCTTGATACGTCTCCAACGTATCTATAATTTTTGATTGTTCCATGCTATTATATTACTCCTTTTGGATGTTTATGGGCTTTATTTTACACATTTATATCATTTTTGGGACTAACCTACTAACCGGAGGCCCAGCCCATATTGTTGTTTTTTTTTGCCTATTTCAGTATTTCGAAGAAAAGGAATATCAGACGGAGTCCAAACGGAAAGAAACCTTCGGGAGCGTGATTTTTGGAACGAACGTGATCCAGAGGACTTGAGTGCAAGCCAAGAAGCTTCCGAGGCTCCCACGAGATAGGAGGGCGCCCCCCTCCTATAGGGCGCGCCCCCTGTCTCGTGGGCCCCTCGGGCGGCCACCGACGTACTTCTTCCTCCTATATATACCTACGTACCCCGAAAACATCCAGGAGCAAGACGAAACACAATTTCCACCATCGTAACCTTTTGTATCCGCGAGATCCCATCTTGGAGCCTTCACCGGCGTTCTGCCGGAGGGGGAATCGACCACGGAGGGCTTCTACATCAACATCCTTGCCCCTCCGATGAGTTGTGAGTAGTTTACCACAGATCTACGGGTCCATAGTTATTAGCTAGATGGCTTCTTCTCTCTTTTTGGATCTCAATACAATGTTCTCCCCCTCTCTTGTGGAGATCTATTCGATGTAAATTCTTTTTGCGGCATGTTTGTCAAGATCCGATGAATTGTGGGTTCATGATCAAGTTTATCTATGAATAATATTTGAATCTTCTCTGAATTTTTTTATGTATGATTGAGTTATCTTTGCAAGTCTCTTCGAATTATCAGTTTGGTTTGGCCTACTAGATTGATCTTTCTTGCCATGGGAGAAGTGCTTAGCTTTGGGTTCAATCTTGTGGTGTCCTTACCCAGTGACAGAAAGGGTGCAAGGCACGTATTGTATTGTTGCCATCGAGGATAACAAGATGGGGTTTATATCATACTGCTTGAGTTTATCCCTCTACATCATGTCATCTTGCTTAATGCGTTACTTTGTTCTTATGAACTTAATACTCTAGATGCAGGCAGGAGTCGGTCGATGTGTGGAGTAATAGTAGTAGATGCAGCCAGGAGTCGGTCTACTTGTTATGGACGTGATGCCTATATACATGATCATGCCTAGATAACCTCATAATTATTCGCTTTTCTATCAATTGCTCGACAGTAATTTGTTCACCCACCGTAATACTTATGCTATCTTGAGAGAAGCCACTAGTGAAACCTATGGCCCCCGGGTCTATCTCCTATCATATTTGCTTTCAATCTACTTTTATTTGCATCTTTAATTTTTGCATCTATATTATAAAATACCAAAAATATATCTATCTTATCATACTATCTTTATTAGATCTCACTTTCGCAAGTGGCCGTGAAGGGATTGACAACCCCTTTATTGCGTTGGTTGCGAGTTCTTTGTTTGTTTGTGTAGGTGCGTGAAACTTTTGAGGAGCCTCCTACTAGATTGATACCTTGGTTCTCAAAAACTGAGGGAAATACTTACGCTACTATTGCTGCATCACCCTCTTCTCTTCGAGGAAAACCAACGCAAGCTCAAGACGTAGCAAGGGCATATTTCCTTCACCAAGCACATGGACAGTTCTTCCACTTTCAGTGCATACAATCTATGCTACCAAGCATTCCTAGAAAGCCTCTAAATTCATTGATCGCTAACAATCGGGTTGTATCCACAACATTTGGTTCTCTCATGTACTCCGGACCAAACGCTGCAACCACAATTTTGCAGAACCTATACAAATGATTCAAGGCATGTGGACTCACTCATGCGGACATACTCAACCACAAGATCACGGGAAATTTCGTATGCAAGCATCTGGATAGCTGAAGTGCATTTATGATAAGAGAAGAAGCCAACCCTTCTGAGGGCATTATTCTTGCATCTAAAGTAATCATCATACTCCACCACTCCCTCTCGAATACGGTTGAACACATGTCTAGCCATTCGGAAGCGTCGCTAAAAAAGTTTGGCATTGTAGAGTAGGGACGTGCACTAGAAATAATCGATATAGAGTAGGCAATGGCCGCTCTCTCTTTTATGATTCAACGCTAGAGCATTGCCCCTGGATCGACCCCCTAAACATCGGGCGCATCCTACAAATGTGCTTATTGACAACCATAATAGCAACCATAAAGTCCTCATCTTCGGACGATGAATCATCCGATGAACATATATGATGTTGTCGTAAAGAAAACTCATCATCACTATCAGCCATGGTACCTTGTTGGCAAAAGTCCGAACACATTACCAGCGGCAACGGAGTCGCGCATGGGGGAAGTCGCGACCAATGAAGGGTAGCAGGTCTATTGACGTCTGCGCCCTCCGGTGGTGCCCGTGCAGGCGAGGGCCGTGCTGACGGCCCTTGGCAGGTGCCCCTTTTCCTGCTACGATGACGGCGATGAGCGATCATAGACGCGGTGGCAGTGAATTGGTTGGTGGATGTGGCGGCCGCGCCTGGGCGTCGTCGCGACTGGAACTTGATGGCGGCGACGAGGGTGAGGAAACAAGTAAGGATGGGAAAGTGGGGAATAATCGTCGCTATGCCACCGATGGACGGATCAGGGGAGGACAAGGGCGGGCATCGCTCTGAGTCGCGCCGGACAAAAATCCGAATACCCATCCATTTACATCGGTGCATTCGGTCGTGTTTTCTGTTTGCGCAGACCAAAACAGACACGTTGAAGTTGGGCTAACACAGGCGAACACAGCGACGCGAGGAGCAGGCGCTGCGAACCCTAGTCTCCCTGGCGACGGCGGCCGCGGAGATGGACGTCGACCTACTTCCCGCCCACTCCAGCATGGGGCCTCCCGGCTCACTCCCCGCTCCAGTAGTGCAGGAAAAGGAAGCCGCAGTCGTGAAAAGCCCACCCGTCCCGTCCCGGCCCGGCCCGGTTGCAGCGCTAGATAGTACAAAAGGGCCTGGTTGAAGCTCAAAGCGAGCGCACGCACGATGAAAGCGTAAAAGCCAAGGGAAAAAAACAAGGCAAAAAGAGAGAGAGGGGGGAGGCACCAAAATACCACTGACGCTACGTTCCCCTCTCCTTCCTCCTCCACCACGCCGAAACCCTCGCCGCCGCCGCCCTCGGATCCCTCGCCGCGGCGGCGATCACCGCTCCGCCTCCCGGTGGCCGCGGCGGGGACGCGGGACCCTCCCGCCGCGCCATGATCTCGCGCCTCCACGCTCCGGTGCCCCGCGCCGCTCCCCAATGTGAGCCCCTGCCTCCCCGCTTCCCCTTCCCCTTCCCCGCCGCGACCTAGGGTTCTCGCTCTCTCGACAAGGCGACCGACCGAGCGCGCTCCCGTGCTTGCTCTGCTTCTGTTGGACTCTTTTACTGCTTGACACGCCCTATTTTCCTGCGATTTCCCCCCGTCTTTACCTATTATTGGAGGATTCCTGGGGCGCCTTCTGCCGGCTGGGTTGGGTTGGGATTTGATTTCTTGTCCTCCTTTCCCATCCGGGTTTCTTGCAAGCCTTCTTGCAAAGAAGCCGCGACTTTTACTGCGCAATTCAGAGTTAGTCCAAAGCCGGGTCTTTTTTTAGTCTTTACGCGCATTCCGCTCCAGATTCTTTTCTCCCTTTTCTCGATGCGTTTTCCGTACGCCGGCATATGCAACTGGAATTCTACTAAACCCTACTCAATTCATGTCTGCAATCTTTCACAGAGGAAGGAAGAGAAAGGAGACCCTTCCTCTCTCTTTCATGCAGCCAGGGATGGAGTCCCTCCAAGGGAAGGAGAGCAACGGCGCCGTTCCTGACTGCAATGGGGCTGCTGCCCCCCCTGCGAAGCAGCAGCTGCCGGAAGGGGCTGACGCTCTTCGCTATGCCAACATCCTCCGGTCACGCAACAAATTTGCTGATGCTCTCCAGTTGTACACTACCGTGCTTGACAAGGATGGAACCAATGTGGACGCCCTTATCGGAAAAGGGATCTGCCTCCAGGCCCAGAGCCTGCCAAGGCAGGCCTTGGATTGCTTCACCGAGGCTGTCAAGGTCGATCCCAAGAATGCCTGTGCTCTCACGCATTGTGGGATGATATACAAAGACGAGGGTCACTTGGTTGAGGCCGCAGAGGTATGGAGCAATCATTCTCTCATCTATCTGCTGGCTTGCTGGTTCTTGTGAGCTGTGTCTCAGAAAAAGCAGACTTTGTTTCTTCATAGCATTGTTGTGAACAGCTAAACACCTGAAATCTTTGATTGAGTATGTGCCTCGAATCTGATCTATTCCTCCATGTTGACCTGAATGGATGATCTGGCATTAGTGTGTTTCCTGAAATTTAGTTTTTTGTTTTTGACTTCTTGTTTTGCAGAATACAAGTTAGATCTAAAAGCTAATTTAAAGGGCTCTTTATGAACTTCCGTTTTACGCTAAGTTTGTCCAAATTAACCTAGCCATCAGTGTGTCCTGTGTATAATCTCTTGTGTGACGGAATTACTGTTTAACAGTCTAGCTGATGTGGGTAGAAAGCACATAAGTGTTTGCTAAATCAGGGCAGATGACAACTGCAGTAAAAGAAAGCAGGATTCTGCTTGGAATGTCTATGCATACTATTTCTCCCTTTAGCGAACACCAACCCCTTACATTTAGTGTGAGTACAAGAAATCCTAACCAATCTTAGTTCGTTAGGTTAAACATCATACTGTGCAAAACTGTTAGTAGGGCCTGTACACAATGTTTTTAAGTTTTTGTTGTTGTTTTACTGTAGCTGTGTTGTACAAATTTTATGTTCTAATAATGGAGAAAACAATCTGGAACAGGCATATCAAAAAGCTCGAAGTGCGGATCCATCCTATAAAGCTGCTGCGGAATTTCTTGCTATAGTTTTGACCGATCTTGGAACTAGCTTGAAGCTTGCAGGCAATACAGAAGATGGGATTCAAAAATATTGTGAAGCTCTTGAAGTGGATAGCCACTATGCGGTACAATCATCAACTCTAGCCGTTATTATTTTTGTCTGTCAATTTAGCATTGTGCTAATGTATACACCTGATTTATGCAGCCTGCTTATTACAACCTTGGGGTGGTTTATTCGGAGATGATGCAGTTTGACGTAGCTCTTACTTGTTATGAAAAAGCTGCATTGGAGAGACCATTGTATGCTGAAGCTTATTGCAATATGGGGGTTATTTACAAGAATCGGGGAGAGCTAGACGCAGCAATTGCCTGCTACGACAGGTAAATTTGCCATTATTTTGATATGAATTGTGCCGATATACATAAAATAATCTACAACAAGAATGTGAAGTTCACCCATGGCATGACTTTCCTGTACCCAGGTGCTTGACTATTTCCCCCAACTTTGAGATTGCTAAGAATAACATGGCAATAGCACTAACCGACTTGGGTACAAAGGTGCGGACTTGTCCACTTCTACTGTTGTGTAAATTCTACCGCTTACCATCAATTTTCATTTTGTTCTTTTACCGACTGTAACATGGCCTTCAAAGAGGATCATATACTCATATTCCATTGTTTACTCCATGCTATACAGAAGCTCAACTGCACTTGCATTCTCTTTTGTATACCTTTAGTTGTCTACTAGATAATTGTCCGTGCGTTGCAACGAGTGTAAATATTCTTTAATATGTTAGCCCATGATTACCTTCCATGTTAGTGTGATTATCTAAGTAATTGTTTATCAAATCATTCCCATGATTACCTTCCATGTTAGCCCATGATTACCTTCCATTAGTGTGATGATATAAATAATTGTTTAACAAATCATGCCCATGATTTACCTACCTAAATAACTTTTAGGATTTTATTTGGTAATCACTTAGTAAGAACTTATTGTCTTCCAAAGAAAACATAATTTTATTTGGTAAATCAATAAAAGACAACAGGGAATGTGGAATGTTGGATGAAGGACGAGGTGGATGACAGAACCTTACACCCTTTTTAAGTAGGACGAGATAGTACCGACACCTTTTGTGTCTGGTTAAAGGCAACTGTTTGTGTTTGATTAAGGCACAACTATATTTTTTTATTAATTATCATTTTAAACATCGGAGATGCTCAGGTTAAAATTGAAGGTGACATCAATCAAGGTGTGGCATATTACAAGAAAGCTCTGTTCTATAATTGGCACTATGCTGATGCAATGTATAATCTTGGTGTTGCATATGGTGAAATGTTGAATTTTGAGATGGTGAGTTACATGAAAATTCCATCAATTTGGTTCTACTATTAGCATTCACTTTTGACTGACTTAATCAACTTGTGATTTTCATGAAGGCTATTGTTTTTTACGAACTCGCTCTGCACTTCAATCCTCGCTGTGCGGAGGCATGCAACAACCTGGGAGTAATATACAAGGATAGGGATAATCTCGACAAAGCCGTTGAATGTTATCAAGTGAGTGCATGCAATTCTGTTCATGTTTATTAGAGTCGTGTTTACTTATTGCCTATTTCCTTCTTTTTTTTTGTAGATGGCCTTGTCAATTAAGCCAAATTTCTCCCAGTCATTGAATAACCTTGGAGTTGTCTATACGGTTCAGGTATGTTCCTCTATCATTATTGATTTATTACATTCTTACTGTGGTTGACTGGTTACATTGCATTTTTAGCTTACTGAAATACATTTTTCATATTTAGGGCAAGATGGACGCTGCTGCAAGCATGATTGAGAAGGCCATACTTGCAAATCCCACTTATGCTGAAGCATACAATAACTTAGGTAACGAACAGTCAACCTCTGTCACTTTAGAGACTTAATACTAGCATGTCATTTGAAACCTGTTCCAGCTAAGAATCCATGACGGCTCTGTGACCACCAATCATCTTTTATAGTTGTACCATACACGATGAGGATACATTGATGCATGAGTATGCATGTATTTAGATAAAAATAAGCACCATGCAGGCAGTATTGGACGATGGACGGTGTATAAATGAGTAGCATTGAACAGTCAGCTATAAAATAGTATTCCCTCCGTTCACTTTTATAAGAGGTTCTAACTTTTTCCTGAATCGGATGTGTATATAGACGTGTTTTAGTGTGTTTTTACTCATTTCAGTACGTATCTAGTCCATATTGAAATATCCAAAACATCTTATAATTCGGAACGGAGGTAGTAGTAAACAGGGGACAGGGTGGCCATTAGGGGTTTGCTAGTTTTGCCGATTTCGTTGGACTTCTGTGGCCTTCCAAAGTGTCAAGGAATATCAGGATTTATTTTAATTTGTTTTGGAAATCAAAATTCCTCGATATTCCCCAATGTGTGTACCTCCTGCTTGTCCACGAGCAATGGGTACAAGTATGGAAGCTTTGCAAAAATTAATTTATTTGAATATTCTTTTTAACATCGATTAGGCGTTTGCAAAGTGACTGACAGTTCACCATTACCTGTCATAGGTGTTCTTTACAGAGATGCTGGAAGTATTACGTTATCTGTACAGGCATATGAAAGATGCCTTCAAATTGATCCTGATTCACGAAATGCCGGTCAGGTACTTTGTGAGGCCTCAAGCTTGTTATTTAAGCTATCTTCCGTACTCTTGTATGTCGCTATATGAAACTGCATAGCTTACATTCTCTCCATACATGGTAGACTAACAGAACAACTCTTTGCAGAACCGTTTGCTTGCCATGAACTATATTGACGAGGGCTCAGATGACAAGCTTTATGATGCTCACAGGTCAGTTTATGCACTGTTTGCAATGAAAGTGCCATTTCTATGTTACCATGATCATGTATTTTGATATGGCACTAATACTATTCAGTATTAACTCAATATTTTGCAGGGAATGGGGAAAGCGCTTTATGAAATTGTATGCACAGTATACTAGTTGGGATAACATAAAAGTCGCTGATCGTCCACTGGTCATTGGTTATGTGTCTCCTGATTTTTTTACTCACTCTGTGTCTTACTTCGTTGACGCCCCCCTTACACACCATGATTACACAAATTGCAAGGTGGTCGTCTATTCTGGTGTTGTGAAGGTATAGACAATTTGTTCCTTGCTAGCTATTCTGGATTTTGGGCACACAGTGACAATCAACTTATTTTGGCTGACTTGCTACCCCTTTAAAAACAAAAACATTAATCCAGTGTCCAACAGCCTAGAAAATTTATCTATCAATATTAGTTTGGTAACACGAGATATACAGACTAGAAAATAAGTAACTGCAATGTGAAGCTATCAAGGTGGATCTGGGGTTATTTCATCATTTATCCTTCTGTTCACACACTTTGGTCTTTTTTCTGATCATATTTTTTATTATTGATGATTCTCTAGGCAGATGCCAAGACCCTTCGATTCAAGGATAAGGTGTTAAAAAAGGGCGGGGTCTGGAGAGATATATATGGTATTGATGAAAAGAAGGTTGCTACCTTGGTCAGAGAGGATAAAGTGGATATACTTGTGGAACTTACTGGTCATACAGCAAATAATAAACTAGGAACAATGGCGTGCCGGCCTGCTCCTATTCAGGTATTTGTGTTCCACGTGGCATTTCAATGACTTAACTTTATTTTCAGAACAGCTTGCTATGAGCAGTTTTATGCTTATTATTATGTTCTGGGAGCTTCTATTTGTCTCCTTCCATCCCTATCCACTCAAATCATTCCAAGTAGTTTGATCAATCTGTCAATTGCTATCTGACTGTTTTGCTGAGAAGGGCCTTTCTAACTTGGGTATGTATGTCCTTACAGGTTACATGGATTGGTTACCCTAATACGACAGGTTTACCAGCAATTGACTACAGAATAACAGATTCATTGGCTGATTCTCCTAATACAAACCAAAAGTATGACAGATGCTTTTCATGTAGTTATTCTGTCATGCAGTTTCTCCCTATGCGTCTAGAACCTCATAGTAACGACTGTCTGCAGGCATGTTGAAGAGTTGGTGCGCCTTCCTGAAAGTTTTCTTTGTTACACTCCTTCTCCAGAAGCTGGGCCAGTTTGTCCCACACCAGCAATCTCAAATGGTTTCGTCACGTTTGGTAGTTTTAACAATCTAGCAAAGGTGCATAACAGATTTGAACGCTTTATTTTATCTCTATTGAATCACTCTGTTCATAAAGTTATTTTTGGCAGATCACACTGAAAGTTATGCAAGTTTGGGCCAGAATATTATGTGCAGTCCCTAACTCACGGCTTGTGGTTAAGTGCAAGCCATTCTGCTGTGACAGTATAAGGCAGAAATTTTTATCGACACTTGAGGAGTTGGGTTTGGAGTCACTACGAGTTGATTTACTACCACTCATCCATCTAAACCATGACCACATGCAAGCATATTCCTTAATGGACATCAGGTGAGAAGTTGTTTCACTTGTAATATAGTTGTGTCATATACTCATATATAGGATCTTCTATGTCAAGTCTTACATGTTTGTCAGGGTGTGCGTTTATATATAATCTTTAGATCCATGCCAATAAATATCATTATCCTAATCCTTACTATTTTCGTGTGAATATTCAGAAAATGTGTTCTCCATTATCGGTGTTCCTCTGAAGCTGATTGAACTTCCATTTGTGTTTTTGCAGCCTAGATACGTTTCCATATGCTGGGACTACCACTACATGTGAATCTCTTTACATGGGGGTTCCATGTGTTACAATGGCTGGTTCAGTTCATGCTCATAATGTTGGTGTTAGCCTACTCACTAAAGTTGGTACGTTCTAACAATAGGCAGACATGAATTTTTATTTATTTTTCTCCTGCCTAGTTATTTATTTTTTCACCGTCTAGTTCCATCTGTTATTATGGAACCTAAAAAAGGGGACCTGTATATTGTTGTTATATAAACATAGGGAATTGTCTGACTGAGAATTATTTGTTGCAGGGTTGGGGAGGCTGGTTGCCAAAACGGAGGATGAATATGTTAGCTTAGCACTGGAGTTGGCATCAGATGTGAGTGCCTTAGAAGAACTGAGGAAGAGCCTCCGGGAACTGATGATAAAATCACCTGTCTGTGACGGAGAGAGTTTCACACGTGGCCTGGAATCTGCATACCGAAGCATGTGGCATAGGTACTGTGATGGGGATTCACCAGCTCTCAGGCGCTTAGAAGTGTTGGCGGGTGAAGACTTGGACAAGACGGCTGTAAAACTTGCAGATCTTAAAGCACAGAAAGCGAATGCTACTGCAGAGGAAAATAATCAGTCCCCAATAAAGAAGGTTGACGCCATGTCCAAGGGAGGTGAGCGCCAAATAATGGCGAACGATGTGAGTTCACCTGAAGGTAACCAGGCCCTCGTAACGGCGAAGGCGCAGCCCCAAATAATGGTGAATGGTGTGAGTTCTCCTCACTCCCCTTCCGGGAGATGCGAAGCAAATGGGCATATCAGCCGATGACCAATGGGAGGCTCCATTGATGTAGGCACACACTGATGTATTATAGGTTGAGATTTGCCATTGATGTATCGTCACAAAGTCGCTGCTCGGGGTCAATATAGGTGTTCTGGTTGTTGACCTCGGAAATGAATGTGGTTGTGAAACACTGGTGACCCCTGACTTGTAGCAGATGTAATATAATTCGTGGGGGATGCTTAGTCTGATTTGTAGATCAAGGTGTATGAGTAAAGAGTATATGCCAAGTTGAGTTGGGATGGTAGAAACAGAGAGAAAGGCGTTGGTTGTATATGTAGGAACAGCTTCTAGATTCTCTAAAATTTAACTGAGGCTATTTCAACTTCTAGATTCTCTTGAGTTTAACTGTTTTTGTCTTCAGTTTCTTGTCTTTTTGACCATGCAACCTTGATGAGTTTAACTGTTTATTGGCAGGGTGGAGCTGCGTACATGATTTTGTAATTAAAAGCTTTGCGATCTCGTAGAATGATAACAAAACTCATGTAAAACAGGAGTAAATTGCAAAAAGAAAAAACACAACCATTGTTCTTTGATAGGTGGGTCCTGTTGTCAGGTGCCATGTGGAGCAATGCCGTGTGGAGGTGGAAGGCCTACGGGTTGTCAACTTCTTTTCTCGAAGAAGAAACAATGATGTCAACTTCTTTTCTCGGAGAAGAAACAATGACGGCATCCGAGGAATAAGCATTGGCTAACTCTGTGCTAGCAGCCGCGGTAAGACAGATGATGCAAGCATTATTCAGAATGATTGAGCTTAAAGTGTATGTAGGTGGCTTTTCAGGGTGACGTCGTACGGTGATGCCGTTCTCACGGCGCTAAGGTTCATGTTAGAAAAAAAAGGTTTCACAAGTCCAACTCACAACCGTCGCACCACCCCGCACCCGTCGGCAAGCTTGCCTTGCAGCGTCGCCGCCCCGTGCTAGGCCGCGCCCTCACCGTCGCTTCCCTTCCCCTAGGTGTGCCGCCGCCACCTATTATAGGGCGAGCCACCCGACGCTGTGGAGCACTCATCGGGTATGACTCCAGGGGCTTCGGGAGGTCGAAGAAGACCTGAGGAAGCGACGATAAGAGCCGGGGACCAACGATGGTGGTGAATCGGGCGAGGTGGCCGGCGAACAGAGCCGGGGAAGACGAGATGGTGCGGTTGATTCGCGGCGGCTTGATGCAGTTTCTTCGGTAGAGATAAGCTGGTGGGCGAGATAGAGCTCCCTGACATGGTTGCAAGGCGAGAAGGATACATTGGTCGGTAATTGTCAAGAGCCCAACTAAAGGCGTTCGTTGCAAAAAGGGAAAAAACTTGAAGGCTTAGGGCATCTCCAATGCTGACCCGCAAATTTGCTCCGGTATCCGTTCGCAGATAGGGAGGACTAGTCCGTGGACACTGATGCTGGAGGTCGCCATCCAATGCTGGCCACATACATTTTAAACACCTTTTCAACTAACTGAACGAAATTCATGCAAACATGATGGATTTTCATATAACCTGGACGACATTCATGCAAACATGACAGATTTTCATTACCTTTCAAACATTTAGAAAAAATGCTCTGACCCTAAACCTATCTTACGGCGAAGGCCGTCGCCCTCTTTGTATTCCGCATCGGCGACCACGTCCTCCATATGCCGTCTTCATGAAGAAGGGGAGAGGCTCAAGACCCATGAAGTGGAGATGCGATCTCCTGCGAGGAAGAGTAGAACATGGGAGACGGACCGACCCACTTGGGACACAATGCCCTGCCGCCTCGCATGCCCTACTCATCCTTGGAGTCCGTGGCCTATCCATAACCAGCGCCGGTGGACACGAGGTCGATGATGGACGTGGACGGTCCGTCACTGTCCACCTGCCACATGTGCCCCGAAAGTTGGACGGCGGCGCGCAGGATGCGCAGTTGGCACGGCGGGACTGCCAGGCGGCTGTAAGGGCACCCACCTCATTCTTCATCTCCAGCGGCAAACTATTTCATAGAGCGTGACCACTCATGGTCATGGCAGATGTGGAGCAAAAGAGGAGGATGTGTTCTGGTGTGAAGTTAGTTGGGTATGGCCGCCTTTAAATAGCGGATTTCGGTGAGGCTAAGCGTCTGGGTGCGTCAATGCGCGGTGCCAAAGCTCGTTCCTCGGCTAGCGAGTCTGCTTAATGGCGGCATACGGACGGACGGACATTGAACGGGTGTGGTAGATACCCGTCTCATCCCGTACCTCATATGTCTCTCCAGCATTGAACAGGCGTAGACAACGGGGACACGAGCCGGGCGACGCTCTTGACCGGCACACTGCTCCCATGCTGGCTTCAGTGAGAGTCGTGTCCGCTCTGGGCCGACGTTAATGCGGAGTGGCCCACTCTACAGCGGCATGAATGCAGGCACCTAGCATCGAGCGGGAATGCGTGCGGGTGCGGGAGGAGAGTTTTTGATGGGCTAGGGTAGTCAGCAGTGGATGTGGTAGCGGTCCAGGCACTCGCAAAGCCCCCCCACTTTGTTTTTGGTTGCGCGAAAAAGTGCATCCAGATCGCTCGCGGATAGACATAGAACCACATTGAATGGCTTCGGTTGTTCGGACAACGCGGTCCGGATGGCAGTTTGAGGGTTGACATTGAAGATGCCCTTAGCCCAATACGGGACGCCTTCTTCTTTTAACAACCTCCCATTTTTGCTAACGCTGCATTTGGATGTCTACATTGAAAGGGTTGGAAACGGACTTGGTATTCCGAAATTTCAATTCACCTGTTTGGCTGGACACTGAATTGGCAGTCCGTAAGGAAACCAAATTCAGGTTAAATTGACTCCCGCGCTAAGTTCCCTGCCCGTAATACGAAGGGACCCACCTCCGATTTGCGTTGAAATCACTCAGTCCGTAAGAGTATCTACAACTGGACTTTGCAAATCCGGCCCCTTAAACACTTGCGGACGCGTCCGTGGACACTAACCAGGCACTCCTCAAAAAATTTAATTCACATTCGGACACCTCAATTACCATATCTCAAATTCATACAAACTCATGCAACTACATCGACACACACACATCGTCCGGCTACTTCATCACACTACACTAAACATGCCATCGAACTACCAAAATTTGGCATGTTTGCCTATGGTGGAGTTCATCCACGGCTGCCCTTGCCCTTCCCGGTGCCCTTGCCGTTCTTCTTGCAGAAATACCGGTCGAAGATGCAGTATGGACCGAGCCGGATCTGCTCGTCGCCGGAGCTGTCCTCGCTGTCGTTGTCCTCTTCCTCCTTTGGTGGCAGTCCGGCCATGGCACGGACCGCACGATTCTGCTCTCGAGTGAGGGCATGCGTGTTCCTCTGCTATCGTTTCTTCACAATGTGGGCGCGGATGGCTTCCTCCTCTACGGCCGCCCGCGCCGCCGCATCAGCCGCCTCCGCCGCCGCCATTTCCGCCACGATACGGGCCTCGGTGGCCCTTATCCTCTCCTTCCCACGGCGTGCCGCCCGTTCCCGGTGGGACTCATAGTCTGCTCGACCAGTGATGGGGAAGGAGAGGTGTTCCGACTGCCGGGACCGCGAGGATCCAACACCAGAGGACCCGAGCACCCGGCGAGCCGACGCTATGGTGTCGCGGTGGACGAATCCGTCCATCGGTCGGGCACTGTCCTCCCGAGAGCGGCGAAGTGCAATGCGTACTGCTATTGCCTCCTCCAACCCACACGGAATGACACCCCAGTCGACGGATCCAGACTAGTTGGAGTCCGATCCGCTGTCTGCCATGGCGGAGAAGGCCGAAATCCGCTAGAGGTGAGCTCGGATGGCAGAGGGGAGTGGAGTGAAGTGGCTAGGGTTTGCTCCGGCGAGCGGTGAGGACAAATATAAGTGTGGTCGGGTGGGCTAGCATGGGCCGGTTCTGAAGGAAATATGCCCTAGAGGCAATAATAAAGTTGTTTTCTTTATTCATGATAAATATTTATTATTCATGCTAGAATTGTATTTACCATAAACTTGATATATGTGTGAATACATAGACAAAACACCGTGTCCCTAGTATGCCTCTACTTGACTAGCTCGTTAATCAAAGATAGTTAAGTTTCCTAGCCATGGACATTTTGTCATTTGATGAACGGGATCACATCATTAGGAGAATGATGTGATGGACAAGACTCATCCGTTAGCTTAGCATAATGATCGTTCAGTTTTATTGCTACTTCTTTCTTCATGTCAAATATATATTCCTCAGACTATGAGATTATGCAACTCCCGGACACCGGAGGAATGCCTTGTGTGCTATCAAATGTCACAACGTAATTGGATGATTATAAAGATGCTCTACAGGTATCTCCGAAGGTGTTTGTTGGGTTGGCATAGATCGAGATTAGGATTTTTCACTCCGAGTATTGGAGAGGTAACTTTGGGCCCTCTCGGTAATGCACATCATAGGAAGCCTTGCAAGCAATGTGACTAATGAATTAGTTACGGGATGATGCATTACAGAACGAGTAAAGAGACTTACCAGTAACGAGATTGAACTAGGTATGAAGATACCGACGATTGAATCTCGGGCAAGTAACATACCGATGACAAAGGGAATGACATATGTTGACATAGTGGTTCGACCTATAAAGATCTTCCTAGAATATGTGGGAGACAATATGAGCATCCAGGTTCCGCTATTGGTTATTGACATGAGAGGTGTCTCGGTCATGTCTACATAGTTCTCAAACCCGTAGGATCCGCACGCTTAACGTTCGATGATGATATGTATTATATGAGTTGTGTGTTTTGGTGACTGAAGGTTGTTTGGAGTCCCGGATGAGATCACGAACATGACGAGGAGTCTCGAAATGGTCGAGAGGTAAAGATTGATATATTGCAAGGTGGTATTCGGACACCCGAAGTGTTCCGGAATGTATCGAGTACATACCGGAGTACCGGAGGGGTTACCGGAACCCCCCGGGGAAAGATATGGGCCATATGGGCCATAGGAGGGAGTCTAACCAGCCCACAAGGGGCTGGCGCGCCCCCACCAGGGAGGAGTCCAAAATGGACAAGGGGTGGGGGCAGCGCCCCCCTTTCCTTCTCCTACTCCCTCTCCTTCTCCCTTTCCCCCTCCGGTAAAAGGAAGGGGGGGGGGGGCGAATCCTACTTGGAGCCCAAGTGGGACTCCTCCCACTTGGGGCGCGCCTAGGACTGGCCTCCTCTCCCTCCCTCCTTTATATACGGGGGGGGGGGGGGGGGGGGGGTGGGGTGTAAGTGCATCTAGTGCCCCTTAGTGATTTTGGTGTATTGAAGACTTAAAGGTTAAGGGACTTGTTGGGGATGTAACTATTTGTATAAGCCGTATATGAGGGGCCGGGTTATGCAAGAGAGATTAATCAGAAGAAGCCCAAGACCATGTATGAAGATGGAGGTTCAATAAAGGGTTTAAAGCCCGCCAACGACTTAAGGCCCGTCGTAGTAAACCGCCATAATGGCATGACTTGTATCATAAGGTAGATTTAACTAGTCACCGAGCCGGACACTGTTTATGAGCCGGCCGAGACTCTGTAAGCCGCAGGGCGTCAACCCGTGTATATAAGGCGACGACCCGCCGGCGGCTTAGGGTAAGAAACAACTCATCGAGAACCGAGCATAGCGTATCTCGCTCCCTGGTCATCGAAACATCAAGCAATACCAACCCAACTAGACGTAGGCCTTACCTTCACCGTAAGGGGCCGAACTAGTATAAATCTCCCATGTCCTTTGTCCCGAATTAACCCCTTTAAGCTTCCTAGTTGCGATGGCTCCACGACTAAGTCCTTGCAAGAGGACATCTGCCGTGACAATCCCACGACAGTTGGCGCCCACTGTGGGGCCAGCGCACGGTGGATTTGAGTTCTTGAAGGGCAACTTCGAAGGGCTCAAGGGATACGCAGTGGGCCGGATGACCAAGAGTCGTCACGGCAAGCTCTACATCGACGATGAAGGTTGGGGTCCCGACGCCGGCTCAATTGAGTACGGGTACCGGGTCCCCTTTGGCGGAATCCACGTCTTCATCGGCCGGATTGGTGAGCCCGGCCCTGAGCCAGATTGCTGCATCGACCTCGTCGAAACAGCTCAGCGTGCGAGACCTGCCCGAGCTCAACCCGTCGTGAAGCGTGCCTTCGTGGGTTGCATCCACGGAGGAGAACTTTCTGAAGGATCTATAGATGGTGGTGAGACGGCCGCCCTCTCCGACGGTGATTCGTCCGCTGGTTCAACAAATTTGTTGTATCTGTTACAGGATGGTGGGCTTAGGGGCTGTTCCGACGGCTCTAGTATTCCGAACCCCTATGAGCCGCCAAGATGGGCAAGAGTCTTCATGGCTGGTACTCAACCCGGTCAAAACTCAACGGCTGCAGCAGCAATAACGTCCGGGTCAGGAGCGGCCGGGGCAGGAGGCCCTGTGTGCCCGCCGGCTCAGGTGCTGATGGATCTCATGGATAAGCTGACGGCCCTGCTAACCACCACAGTCATCCCTGCGAATCAAGATGAGCATAACGCGGAGGTGGCACAGGTGTGTGAGGAGATAGCTCGGGCCAAGGAGGCCTTGGCAGCTGAGGACACCAGGTTAACCACAGAATGGGCGGCTTTGGATGCACGGGCACAACAGCTATAGTCAGAGGCCTTCCAGCTTACGATGAGCCTGAACGCATCTAACGAGGTGATGAGGAGGAGACATCAGAAAACCCAGTCCCGTTTACCTCCGGTTTATGATCCTCGGAATCTTTTCGCTACACCCGGACCCGGCCCAAGTAACCCGCCAGATGTAAATCAGTTTATGACAGCCAGAACAGGAGGACCGGCTCAGCCTCGGGAGATGGCACCTCCTCATGGGAACATGGCACCGCCTCGTTACGTGCCGATACCGCTGGGTCACTTTTCCATCCCCATGGAGAACTTGATCGCAACATCAGCACGTTTGGCGGCTCTCCCAGTGGACGGTGACGATCCAACAGCAGTGGAGACCCGAAGGATCAGAGACCTCGTCCAGACAGCCCTGGCTCAGGAAGAGACTTATTCCTACAGCCGGGACATGATTCATTCAACTCCTCCTTGGTTAGCTCCAGCTCGTCCAAACCGGAGTCCAAGTTACAGCAGGCACATGGAGTCAGAAGCTTTGTCAAGCAACGCCCAGCGCCGTAACCAGCCCGGTGGTTATAACCCGGTGCAGGACCGAATACGTCAGGAGGACGAGCGGGCGGCTCAGCTAGCGGCTCAACAAACAGCTCATCAGGACTTTCCAGATTATCCGACGACTTCCGTTGAGGCGGGAGTGGCTACCAGAACCGGCGGTGTTCCTTGTTTAGTGCCGGCTCTACGTAATGTACGTTTACCCAAGGACTTCAAGGGACCTCGGAAGGTGCCGAATTACACGGCCGACTTACATCCCGGAGCGTGGATCGAAAGTTATGAGATGGCCATGGAGCTGTTGGAGGTCAGCGACGCAACAATGGCTAAGTACTTCACCAGGATGTTAGATGGAACGGCCCGGTCTTGGTTAAAGGGCTTGCCACCCAATTCCATTAGTTCGTGGGCAGAGCTAAAGGCCTGTTTCATCTAGAACTTCAAGGACACTTGCAAGCAATCTATGTCGATTGTGGACTTGACAAATTGTAAGCAGGAGGAGGGTGAATCCATGACTCATTGGGTACGCCTGGTCAAGGAGATAATACATTCGTCTGACAAGATGGATGCCGGCTCTGCAGTCCTTATGTTGGAGAAGAGCTACCGCTTTGAGCCGCTGAGACAGAAACTGGGGCGCCTTAAGCGTGATTGCAATGATATGGGTACACTGATGGCAGCTTTAGTCAAATACGCAGACTCTGATAGTACTAAGGATCCCGTGTCTGATAAGGAAAATATAGGGAAGGGAAAGAAGAACGGTAATGGAAAGGGTCAGCAACATAACCCGATGAATCAAGGAGGCAATAAGCGTAAGGCGGAGGGTAACCCGGAGTTTGTAGCCAACGCCAATGCACAGGGTAACTATCAGAGACGTAAGGGCAAACTGCCCCCCTCGATCTGGCGGGTCAGGCCCATCTCTTGAGCAGCTACTCAATGAGCCTTGCCCGAGACACGGCACCCGAGAACGACCCGCCACCCACTTATGGAAAGATTGCGCGATCATGAAGGCTTTTAAGACCAACATGTTTGATGGCAATCATGGGTCGGGCGGCGGCTCAGGAGCTGGCGGCTTTCATGGCCCGGGCGGCGGTTCAAGTTTCAGCTTTCAAGGACATCAAGGCGGCTATAATCAATAGCAGTCTGGTCAAGGGGAACAACAACAGCAGTAATCGGGTTATCAAAGCCATCCGAAGCAGCTAAATAGTGGGCAGTATCACGTGTTCACCACTAGCTTGTGCAAACGTGACCAGAAGGTTCATAAGAGGGCCGTGAATTCTATTGAGCCGGCGGTTCCCCGTTATTTGAGGTGGTCAGAACAACCCATTGTATGGAGCAGGGAAGATCACCCCCACCGGGTTGATAATCCGGGTCAGTTAGCCTTGGTGGTAGCACCTCAGGTTGGTGGATATAAATTCACTAAGGTACTCATGGACGGGGGTAGCAGCATCAATATTCTCTATTATGAGACCTTTCGATGCATGGGGTTGACTGATAAGAATTTGAAGACGTCCAACACTGTTTTTCATGGAGTGGTTCCTAGTAAGTCGGCTTACCCAGTTGGCAAGGTTGAGCTGGAAGTGGCCTTTGGAGATGAGTATGATTCTAGAGCTGAGAAATTAACCTTTGAGGTGGTCAAAATCAAGAGTCCATATCATGCTCTCTTTGGACGGCCGGTTTATGCCAAGTTCATGGCATGGCCGTGTTATGTTTATCTGCAACTTAAGATGTCGGGTCACAAGGGCACCATCACCGTGCATGGAAGTCGAAAGGTAGCCCTGGAATGTGAGGAGGGCGACGCGGCTTATGCTGAGTCTGTTTGTGCAGCAAAGGAACTAAAGTTTTATCAAGACAATGTTGACCCAACGGATATGACCTCTCTAAAGAAGCCAACCACCGAGCATGACCCGGCGATGAAGTTTAAGTCGGCTGCTGAAACCAAGCTTGTTGATTTCAATCCAGGTGATTCATCTAAGCAGTTCAATATCAGTGCCAATTTGGATCCTAAATAGGAAAGCGCGCTCATCGAGTTCATCCGTGAGAACCGGGACATCTTCGCGTGGAAACCTTCTGACATGCCGGGTGTACCGAGAGAACTCGCTGAGCACACTCTCAATATTGATCCGAAGTATAAGCCGGTCAGGTAGTTTATTCGATGATTCAACGAAGAGAGACGGAAAGCTATTGGAGAGGAAGTCGCCCGGCTCTTAGCGGCTGGGTTTATTGTTGAAGTTTTCACCCGGAGTGGTTGGCTAACCCGGTGCTCGTGCTCAAGAAGAACAACACCTGGCGGATGTGTGTGGATTACACGGACTTAAATAAGGCTTGTCCAGCTGATCCCTTTGCTCTCCCCCGTATTGATCAAATCATTGATGCTACGGCGGGTTGCGAGCGTTTGAGCTTTTTGGATGCTTACTCTGGTTATCATCAGATCAAAATGGCAGTTAAGGACTAGGAGAAGACGGCTTTCATCACTCCGGTTGGAGCCTTCTGTTATGTATCTATGCCATTTGGGCTCAAGAGTGCTCAGGCGACTTATCAGCGATGTGTACAAAACTGTCTCCACGATCAAATTGGGCGCAATGTTCATGCTTATGTGGATGACATCATGGTGAAGTCCAGAGAGAAGGAAACCTTGATATCTGATTTGAAAGCGACCTTTGATAATCTCCGGGTTTATAAGATGATGCTTAACCCGGCCAAGTGTGTATTTGGTGTACCTGCAGGCAAGCTCTTGGGTTTTCTGGTCTCAAACAGAGGCATTGAAGCTAATCCAGAGAAGATCAAGGCAATTACCTCTCTGGCTAAACCGGCGTGCATCAATGATGTTCAGCGACTGGCGGGTCGTGTTGCTGCTTTAAGCCGGTTCATAAGCCGGTTAGGTGAGAAGGCCCTACCGCTGTATCAGATGATGAAGAAAATGGACATTTTTGTCTGGAGTGATGCTGCTGATACTGCCTTTGAAGATTTAAAGATATAGTTGTCTGAGCCACCGGTCCTTGCGGCTCCCATTGATAAAGAGCCGTTGCTGTTATACGTGGCTGCTAATTCATGAGCCGTCAGTGTTGCCATCATGGTGGAGTGTAAGGAGGCTGGCAAGGAGCATCCGGTTCAACGACCGGTTTACTACATCAATGAGGTGCTCATTGAGTCTAAACAAAGGTATCCACATTGGCAGAAACTTGTTTACGGAGTGTTTATGGCAAGACGGAAGCTGAAGCAGTACTTCCAAAGTCATCCTATAACTGTGGTATGTTCTGCCCCCTTGGGAGACATCATCTAGAACAGGAAGGCCACAGGACGAGTCGCCAAGTGGGCTATTGAGCTTGGGCCTCATGGTTTGAAGTACATGCCACGTACCGCTATTAAGTCTCAAGCCTTGGTGGACTTTATCAATGATTAGACAGAGTTGCAGGCACCTGAGGAGAAGCCAGATAACACATATTGGACTATTCATTTTGATGGGTCCAGGCAGTTGGAAGGCTCGGGGGCTGGAGTCGTTTTAACTTCCCCCCGAGGTGATAAATTTTGTTATGTACTCCGGCTTATGTTTCATTGTACTAACAATGCAGCTGAGTATGAGGCCTTACTCCATGGTCTCAGGATGGCCAAAGAGATGAATTTTGAGCTGGGTAAGGTGTTTGGGTGACTCAGATCTCGTGGCTCAATAGGTATCAGGCAAGTGGGACTCCAAGGATCCCTTAGTGGCGGCTTACCGTCGTGAAGTTGATGATGTGGCTAGGCATTTCAAAGGTTATCAAGTGGAGCACATTGATCGAAGGAAGAATGAGGAGGCTGATGCTTTAAGCCGGCTGGGATCTCAGCGAAAGCCGGTGCCGCCTAACACCTTTCTTGATGTTTTGCATAATCCTTCTGTCAAGGTGCCCACAGAGGAGGACTTAGCAGTGCCAGACCCGGAGACACAGCTGGTAGCAGCTTTTCGTGTTATCCCGGATTGGACAGTGCCATATTTGGCTTACATGACCCGGGGAGAGTTGCCTGAGGATGAGACCTTGGCGAGACAAATCATCCGGCGGTCCAAATCCATGACAATTGTTCATGGCAAGTTACATCATCGCAGTGTCACTGGAACTTTTCAATGTTGTGTATCGCCTGCGGAGGGTTAGGAGATACTTCATGAGATCCATGAAGGGGATTGTGGTCATCACGCCGGCTCAAAATCTCTTGTGGCCAAGGCTTTCCGTCATGGCTTTTATTGGCTAACGGCTCATGCTGATGCGGAGGATCTGGTCAGTAAGTGTGACGGATGTCAGAAATTCTCACGACGAGCTCATGTGCCGGCTCAAGTGTTGAGGATGATTCCAATTATTTGGCCGCTCGTAGTTTGGGGGCTTGACATGGTTGGACCTTTCAAGAGGTCTAAAGACAAAAAGACACACCTCCTGGTGGCAGTGGATAAATTCACAAAGTGGGTTGAGGCAGAGCCAGTCAGTAAGTGTGATGCAGCCACGGCGGTTCAGTTCATAAAAAAGGTGATCTTTCATTTTGGTTTTCCACACAGTATTATAACTGATAATGGCACTAATCTTTCCAAGGGTGCCATGGAAGATTTCTATCAACAAGAACATATCCGGCTCGATGTTTTGGCTGTTGTTCATCCTCAATCCAATGGTCAAGCAGAAAGAGCTAATCGGGAGATTTTGAAGGGTATTAAACCCCGGCTCTTGGTCCCCTTACAACGAACGCCAGGTTGTTGGGTGGAGGAGTTACCCTCTGTGCTTTGGAGTATCAATACTACGCCTAACAGATCGACGGGTTACACACCTTTCTTCATGGTGTATGGAGCAGAAGTGGTCCTACCAAGTGACATCCGGCATGATTCACCCCGAGTGGCGGCTTACGTTGAGGCTGATAACGAAAAAGCTCATCAGGATGCACTTGATTTATTGGATGAGGAGCGAGACTTGGCAATAGCCCGCTCGGCGATATACCAGCAAGACCTGTGCCGCTATCATAGCCGCCGGGTTAGAAGCAGAACCTTTCAGGAAGGCGACTTAGTGCTCCGGCTCATCCAGGATCAGTCTGATATGCACAAGCTGTCCCCACCTTGGGAAGGACCCTTTGTGGTCAGCAAGAATCTGAACAACGGGTCATACTACCTCATTGATGTTCGAGAGCACAAAGACTCACGTAAGTCGGAGGAGGAGACCCGCCGGCCGTGGAATATCGCTCATCTCCGGCCTTACTATACTTGAGCCACCGGCTCTCAAGATGTATATATTCTGACGATGTATATATTATATAAAGCAATAAAGCAGGACCTCTGTCCTTTTCACCCTCAAAGGTTTATATGTCTTCTTTATCAGGTGGTGGAAACAACCAACAGGGAGCGGATCATATCTGAATCCGGCTTTCCCTTTGGCCCGGCTTATGATCATATCTGAATCTAGCCATGATCACTTGGGGGCTTCCTGTTCAAACATAGGTCGTATTCGAACCAAAGAGAACATAGCTGTCGATACCCACTTGATCGGCATACTGCCAAACCCATTTGGAGGCTTCTTGATCATATTTGAATCATAGCTTAACCCCTTTGGGTCTGACGTGGATCGTACTCGAATCAGCATCATTAAACAACTCTTATGGTCACTTGGGGGCTTCCTGTTCAAACATAGGTCGTATTCGAACCAAAGAGAACATAGCTGTCGATACCCGCTTGATCGGCATCGCCAAAGTCACTGGGGGCTATATGATCGTATCTGAATCTTAGCTTAACCCTTTGGAACAGTTTATTGATCGTATTCGAATCAGAAGCCTTTGAATATTGTTTATTATCCATTATATTTCATAAGCATAATTACTTGACTATCTTGAGACCTTCTTGAAAGCTCTATGAGATGGTTTTTGTTCTTCCGGCTTAAAATTGATCACCCTAGGTTGTTAAGTGCCAGGTGAACATTATATGTTCCAACTTTCAGGAGTTAAATTTACCCGCATGGGTTGGGTCATATAAGCATGCGGGATTACCAAAAGGATCGCAGGACAAGACGAGCAATTGTTTTTGTTTTTGTTTAACATAAAGGAAATAGAAGATCAATATAAGCTGGAAGGATATAGCGATGGCGGCTTAAGGAAATATTGAGCACCATAAACGTGCGCGAAGGCATGGCAAAAGTCGAGAGGTTTTTTCTACCCTATTACAAGACTCCCCGAGTCTGAATAATGAAGAATTGTTTTTACAAAGACATAAACATATGACGCCTGGTGGTTCACTCATTTGGTTGGCTTGAAGAATCCGGGTTATCCTTCTCCGCCTCTCCGTCGGCTGCCCTATCCTGGAAGGTGGACGATGCCCAGTCAATGCCACTCAAGGCTTCAAACTCAGCTTTGTCATCTATTAAACCGGCTGGGTCAACTTCTTGGGCAAAGGTATGCTTACGGATTGGAGGGATCAGGCTGACGTCGTCATAAAGAGGCGTTGGGATTCTCCGATTCTCGCTGTCATAACCCGGCTGATATTTGGTAAGATCAGTATCGTTCCTAATAAGAGTAGCCGCGGGGCGTATATCTTTGACACAGGCGGTGAAATCATGTTCATCAAATACGGTCCCATCCTCTTTCAGACTCGGGTATCCAAGAGCGATGTCGGCCGGGTCTAGTTCTGGAATCCATGCTTTCGCCCGGCTCAACGCGGCTATGGCCCCGGCTCTTGCGGACGCCCGCCTTAGATCTTGGACCCGCTGAGGTAGCACAACAAGCCGCTTCAGCAAGTCTTGCAGGAGGTGAGGAACGTCATTTGATAAAGCTACAACGGCCAAAGCACGTTGTGACCCGGTGTAGAGTTGTTCCACCAGAGTATAAACCGCCTTCAGCTTGATCAACATGTTCTGCTTGAGGTTCGTGCTCCTGGGGCCTGCATTATTAAACATAAGGTGAGCTGGAGGTGACAATTGAAGTAATCATTGAATGAAGGTTTGCAAACTTTAAAGTTTATATGAGTAAGTTACCAAAGATTGCTGAGACCATTTGAGATATCTGGCGCTTTAAGCCGGATAGCTCCGCTGTTGCTTCTGCAAGCAATGTCTCTGCCGTCTCGACCCAGGTCACCAGTGAAGCCTTTTCATCAGTCCAGTTTTTCTTATCTGTTGCAAAGTTTTTCTTCAACTTCTCTTGTTCAGAGATACTGAATTCAAACTTGGAGTTGGCCTTTTGGATTTCAAGTTCTTGGGCTGCCAGGCGATTCTTCAGGTTAGCAACCTCTGATTCAAATTGACTTATGGTGGCCTGTATTGATGCCGGGTTATAGTCAGAATCATTATAAGATAAACATTAAGTCCCAAGCACTTTGCAAGCAAAGGTACTTGACACTTGGGGGCTAATGTATACTGAAGAACTTTAAATTGCTACGCCGGTTCATGGAAATTTAAGTCCCAAGCACTTTGCAAGCAAAGATGCTTGACACTTGGGGGCTAATGTGTATCGCAAGTTCAAAGTATCATGCTACAATCGGGTTAAATAACTTTCTTTCCAAGCCGGACAAGCTATGTTAGGCAATTTTCTAAGTGTACAACATATTTACTTATAAGCAATAGACTTGGGGGCTGGTACAGTAAGTATGGTTAAGGAAAAGTAACATAGGTCATACCTCAGATTTTTGCTATATCTGCCTCACCATGTCAATTTCCAGGTCGCGGCTGCTATGTGCTTGACTGATATAGCCAGAGACGATATCCCCAATACTCAAATGAGTATACTCTGCAATGTCTAACTTGGCCTTTCGGCGCTCCAAAAGCTCCTCCTTGGCAGAGCACTTGGCAAGGACAGTGGGCTGACCCGGCTCGACAAACTGAGTCTTGAGGATCTCAACTTCCGGATCAGTTGTCTTGGCCGGGCTAGGAATTTACGGTTTATCAGAACCGCCAAGAGTTTCCTCAGCGGGCGGATCAGAGGTTGGTGCTGGAATATCATAAACCGGTTTAGACGACGGTTGATGAGTGGAAGTGTCAGGGGCAGCTATTCCGAGTTCCGCTTCAGTTATGATCGGATCTTGGGACGGCTTATTCTTTTTTGCCCTCTTACTGGCTTTCACTTGCACGCTGTGGACAAGGCAGAAGGGTGAGTACAAAAACATGAGTACAGTAAAATATAAGGTAAATAAGTTTACATTACCCGGGGGCGATTTTGAAAGCCGGCATGTTGGATTGCATAGACTCGCTGGAGGAAGGTGAGGTCTCCTGGTAATTTGAGTCAGATGAATTGAGAGGAGGACGTATTAAGCCCGCTAAGGGGAAAGCAGAATATAAGTCGGAGATAACCTCAGTTTGGCGCTTCCTGGTTACATCAGGTAAGCCGGAGGAGAGTTCTGCATCCTTGGAGGTCCGGGTATGCCTCCGGTTTTCATGAGTCTGTTGCTTCAAAAGAAATTGAGGATCTTGATAAGCTAGAGGATGTGAAAATCTTACTTTCCGGGTCACCCTTCGAATTTTTTGCTTTGGCAAAGGCTCTGAGTCGGAGGAGATTATAGTTACCTCTTCATAATCCTCGCATGAATATCCAAGTGTTCAAGGTCACACCAATTTGAGTAGTTTCTTTTACCCTTCTTGAGTCATAAGAAACACCGTACTGTTAAAGAGGGTCGAGGTAACACTACAAAAAAAAGACATATCTGTGACATTTTGGGCCGAACCAATTTTTTTCCTGTCATACTTATGACACTTCTATGACGATAATTGTGACAAAACCCGGGATCATCATAGATGTGGTGGGCTCCTACTTCTATGACAAAAAATCATGACGGAAAATGGGCTTTTCGTCCTGGGCGGGCCGGAGACTTAGTTGCATGACATTCTTTGGGTCGTCCATGACAGAAAAAACCGTGGTAGAAGCGAGGGTGAGGAAAATTTTGGGGAGTTCCCGGTTATGGTGGGTGGTCGGGGGCCGAGCGATGCGCGTTTCTCTCGTATACGTACGCGCGTGGGTGCGAGGCACTGGGCTGTAACTGAACACGAGCGAGGCGTTCGCCTATTGAACCCGAGCGATTGCACTGCAGGCTACGCGTTACTAAACCCGAGCGATCGAGCGATTCCTTCGCTACTGCTGCTAACTGAAGCCGATCGATGCTGCCTCTGGATGAACAGTGAGCGTTGTTGGGGGGGGGGGGGATTGGATGAACAGTTCCCGGTGGGGGTTGGATGAACAGGACCCCGTGGTGTTGCCGCTGGATGAACAGGACCCCGATCGATCGAGCCGGTTGGGCGTGCATGAACAGGACCCCGTGGAGGGGTGGATGAACATGACCCTGTGGAGGGAAGGTTGAACAGTAGACGGTGGAAGGCTGGTTGAACAGTAGCCGGTGGAGGGCTGGATGAAAAGTAGCCCATGGAGGGGTGATTGAACAGGAGCCCGTGGAGAGGGCTGGTTGAACAGTAGCCGGTGGAGGAGCGCGCGGTGGAGGCTGGATGAATAGGAGTCCGTGGATGAACAGTCGTAGGTGGAGGCTGGAGGAGGTCGACGGTGGATGAACAGTAGCCCATGGAGGCTGGAGGAGGTCGACGGTGGAGATGAACGGTATCCCGTGGAGTCCCGTTTTGCGGTACGCCACACCCTTCCGATGAACAGGATCCCTGTTTCGTCCGTAGCGCTCTAGCACAAGTCCGTTTGCTCTGTTTTGCGGTACGCCACACCCCTCCCGATCAACAGGACCCTATTTCGACCATAGGAGGTCTAACAGAAGTCTGTTTCCTATGATTTGCAGTATGCCAGACCCCTCCCGATGAACAGGATCTCGTTTCGACCGTGGCCGGTCGAACACAAGGCCGTTTGCTCCGTTCTGCGGTACGCTAGGCCTCGTTTCCATTGGCTGTTCCGTCCAAGCCCTCCCGATGAACACGACGACACATTCCATTCCGACCCAGCTGGTTGGCTCCCCATGAACACGACGACGAGCAGTTTCTCCGTTTCGACCCAGCCATGTACACGAGCCCTGGCCCTACGTATGCGCGAGTAGGCGTTCGAGACCCCGCCCGTATGTACGTACGTGGCTGTATTTTCTTTCTTGCACACTGGCTGATGTACGTACATGTACATGCTACGTGTGTGCCTCTACTACAACACGTGCGCGCCTCTACATCGACCAGTATGTACGTACACGTTCGCGACTAGAATGACAATGCTACGTACGCTTCGACCAGGTTGGTCCCGATTGTCAGGCACTTTCTAGCATGCGAAGATCTAGCTGGTGGGTCCCAGCAGTCAGGGGGACGAATCTTTTTTTTGCCCGGACGCACTTCCTTGCATGCGAAGATGTAGCTCGTGGGTCCCAGCAGTCAGGGGCAAACTTTTTTTTTCATGAAATACGGTGGCCCGTCCGGTGGGTCCCTGCTGTCAAGTGGAGGAATAATTATTTTGCGCGTAATAAGGAGGCACTTCCTTGCAGCTACCATGGACCCAGCTGTCAACCTCTCCACGTACAGTACTCTTCCGATGGAAGTCGGTCGTTGACCACATTGACCACGCCACGCTGAGAGCACCACGACGGTGGACGACGGTGAGGCCTAGGAAGGGGACGACGCGGAGCCGGGGAAGACGCAACAGTGGATGCCCACGCGGAGAGGAGTACGATGGTTCACTGGTTCGGCTGCGGTGTGAGGCTGCCGTCGCCGCAAAATAACAGGGGTTGTGGGTGAGTAGAGGGATGGCCTGGCCAACAGTGGGAGTAGTAGGGGGCGGTGAGGCCTCCGCGGCAGCACAGTCGGCCACGAAAGGCAGGAGCAGGCGGCACGACCGGTGCTGCTTTGGGCGGCTGGAGCAAGAAGACCAGAGGTTGAAGAAGCACTACGGCCGTTGGATGGACATCGTACGGTCACTGGAGCTAGAATCGTGCATATTGACTAAGTTGACAAAGCCCTCCATCCCTACCAACTTAGTAGGCCCACAAGTCAGCCTCCCACTATACTAGGTCCCAGCTAGCATGGGGTATTCATTTTTTTGTGCGTAATAAGGAGGCACTTCCTTGCGTGTGAAGATATCGCTGGTGGGTCCGAGCTGCCAGCGGCGGTAACATTTTTTCGTGAAATACAAATGCCCTTTCGGTGGGTCCCAGATGTCAGGTGGAGGAATCATTATTTTGCGCGTAATAAGGAGGCATTTCCTTGCATGCGGCCATGGACCCAGTTGTCAGCCTCTCCACGTACAGTCCACTTCAGATGCATGCCGGTCATTGACCACGTTGACCATGCCGCGCCGAGAGCATCAGGGCAGTGGACGACGGCGAGGCCTAGGAAGGGAACGACAAGGAGCCAAGGAAGACTCGACAGTTGTTTCCCACGCGGAGGGGAGTACGGCTGTACGAGGGTTTACTGGTTTGTCTACCGTTGCCGAAGAATAACAGCAGGTGTGGGTGAGTAGAGGGATGGCTAGGCCAGCGATGGGAGTACGGTGGGGCGGTGAGGCCTGCGCGGCAGCACAATCGGCTGCGGGAGGAGGGAGCAGGCAGTCACGCTGGCGCTTGTTTGAGCGGCTGGAGCAGGAAGAGCAGAGATTGAAGAAGCACGACGGCCGTTGGATGGACATCCAACAGTCACTGCTTGTGCGTCAATCTTTTTTTAGGAAAGCCTCAAATCTGTGGAAAACAACATACAACCCATCTGCCATTATTTCTAATAATTTACAGCCCATTTGCTAGTTCTTAAGGTTTTTTTGAGCCCATATTCTTTTTGCTAGCATTACAACCCATATTGTGGCCACGGTTAAAAAATTATACAAAATTTTGCGTATTTCGGTGCGGTCTGAACTATTTTTAATCCCGAAATTTTGAGTCACATTCAAACTGATTTTAAAAATAAATGTATATCAATATAAAATCCAACAAATTGTCCATGCATAAAAATCAATGCAATTTAAAATCTCGAAATGAAAAAAAGAAATTTGAAACTAATTGTCGGTTTGATGTGTTTTAAAAATATACAACCCATTTCTCATTACTGATAGGCCATTTTCTCGGCCAGCCGAATGAAGCTCTCCTCGTCTTGAAAGATTTGCAGCCCAACAGGCCTGACAAAGCGACTTACTTAACAAATAAAAAAAATAGGCTAGCTATTTTCAAAAAAAAAACTAATGGGCTGGTCTGTGGTAAACATAAAAGAAAAGGCTGTCTAGACAGGCCAGAGTGCCCCGCACAGCCCAGTTGACACCCTGCTTCCGTCTCAAAAACAAATTAGATAAATGCCACTCCAATTATGGCAATTCATAAAAATGCCACTGGACATGGCATGAAATGGCATTTTTCAAAGTTTGGAAATTGCAGTGGCATTTCTCGGAATCACCAGATTTGGAGTGGCATTTATCAAATTAACCCAAAACAAAAATAACTGGGCGAGCTGCTGGGTCCCTAGTGTCAGCCACTCGTTGTGCAATTCTCTCGTTTATTGACTATACGTTGACAATGGCATTGGAACCCAGATGTCAGAAATCCATTAGGAGGAGCCATTTTTTATTGGCCTGAAATAAGGAGGCACTTGTTTGCGTACTGCCATGACCTTGGTGGGTCCCTGCTGTCATCCTCTCCATGCATAATCATCTCCTGATTGTGTACGCGTCAACCTGGTAGGCCCACAAGTCAGCCTCTAAACCCGTGGCGGACAAATACAACCCATTTAAAAAATAACAGCCCATTCCATACGTTTGAACAGAAAAAGTTCAACATTCAGAGCAAAGTAACAGGTCTGATCCAGTCATCCAGATATAGAGTACTGAACTTCCACATTGACAACCATCATAGCCAAGTTAACTATCTACTCCCACTAATACTCTAGTAGCGTACAAGTACTAACTTACTCTTAGCTAACTAGACGATGCCGACTGTCATCTGGGGTACACGCTAAACACCGGCAACGGCCTCCTCCGCCTTGCCTCGGACTTGCTAGAGGTGCGATAGGGCGCGTTGCTCGCGCGCGTTGGCCCTTTCCATGCCGGCATGGTCCACCGGAGCTTCGGTTTCTAAGCGGGAAACCCACTTGACGAGCTAGTAGTGAAAATTGGTGTCGCGAACGCGTGTGTGCCCGACAGCCTCCAGGGCTATTTGCCGGGCGTCGGCTCCACGTAGTTGGCCCAGTTGTGGGCGCTCTGCTCACAACTCAGAGCGTTGGTGCGCCGCTGCTCCATGTCCCGTTGGCGGCGCAAATCGGCGATACGCTGCTCCTCCGCCAAGCGGTCGTGCTCCAACAACTCCTGCTCCTCTGCCAGGCAGTCGTGCTCCAACAAGCCCTCGATCTCCGCATTGCCATCTAAATACCAATAGAATGCCTCCTCCCTCCATCTTCGTACCGGTGAAACACTAGTTCCGGCGGTGACCGCCTCCGGCGTCGCCTATTGCTGATGGGTGATGGCATGGCGGACATGGCGAGAGCGAGGATAAGTGGCAAGCGACATCGGGCCGGTGGGGGCTCATGAGTATAGGGCGAGTTGGGTCATGGTGCCACCGGAAAAGGCCAGGAAACAGTACTTATAGGTGGAAGGTAGCGCGACGGTCATTGGAATTCAATGCATAAGCAGGCATAGCTTGTCGCGCCAGCTTGCCATGGAAAACTAGAAAAACTGAAATTATAACTGTGCCGTCCCGTCCCGTCCGTGCTGGTTCGCACGCCGGCATGACGGTCCAACGAGTGCACTCGAATCATCCAGATGAGGTACTCCCTCCTTGTCAATAATGATTCCACGGATTTAAAAGGCCCGCAACAATTAAAGCGCATCTTTTTTCGCATCAGTTAGCTGCCTTAATTACGGCCGGCTGCATGCAGCCACTCAGAATCGCTCGCAGCCAGTACGCGGAGCAGCATGCAACGAGCTGCAACCGAGGGCACACATGCAGCCACTTAAATCGCCGGAGGCTTAAACTTCTGCATGCAGTTAATTATTGCCATGCCTTGGTCTTGCTGCTTTGGCTCACGGGACTAATAAACCCAGACGGAGGGAGTACCTTGGTTGGTGAGATTTTTGAATTAAGCCCTGCAAACCGGAAAGGAGGTACTAGTACGTGTGTGATCCGCTATTTATTCGTGTAGAATCGAGTAGGTCGTTTCTTAAATTGAGCCCTGCAAACCGGAAAGGAGGTAGTACGTGCGTGATCCACTATTTATCCATGTAGGATCGAGTAGGTCGGGTAGTGTACGTGTAGGATCGAGTAGGTCGGATGGTGTACATGTACGATCGTATTAGCTGATGAATGTTAGCTGGGAGATAAGGCATTTGCGAATGTTTTTGATGGCAACTTCTTCAGATTTGCATGGCATTTTCTTCAGAGCAGCTTGTCAGTTTCTTCAGAGGTAGGCATTTTTATTCAAAAAACTGCCTCTTCGGATCTTGTGTCGCAACTAAAACTACCAGGAGCGCATTAGTAGGCTAGCTAGTGATCGATTAGTAACTTGTAAACACTAAGCGAACAAAAATAAGGAACTGTTATTAACTTGTAAACACTGAGAACACAGAAATAAGGATCATGCTGTGCACAATAGTAAGAGCCAATTCGTTCAAAATGTTCACACGAGACTCACAGGCCTGGCATTGTAATATGTTCACATTAGTAGCCCATTCAAAACCAACTAGTATGATTCCCATACATAAGATCAAGATGTTAATGCATCTCAATGATTGACAGATCATATACAAATATGTAGCTCCAAAAGCAAAGATCTAGAAAAAACATATATTCTTCCTACTAAAATGGATGCTTCTCTTGGCCAACATTCAGTACAGACTGAAAGACAAATTTGTTTGTGAAGTCTATAATTCCTCTTACAAACGTAAGTGGTTTCACCAACAGCTGGAACCATGAGAATGAGCCACACATGATGGAGGAACATCCACTACAATATGATTTGTTCTTCTCTCGATCACACGGTGAGACTATTTTTGGAATACAAACTTCAACTTAGGCCAAATGATGCCCATTATATAATCAGACCAAAGCAATGAAGCACCTAGTGTTGGCCAATAAATAGTACAATACTACTTTTCTGCAGTCCGTGAAGTAACTATCTAATCTTTCTGTGTCTATTTTCAAATGGCACTGCATGCAATGACTATACTATTCTCTTGTGTTGTTCAAGCAAAATTGTGCTCACTTTGTTTGTTTGCCAAATAGCAACGGGCAGACATCTCTATGTGCACAAATATCAAGCAGCTAGTAAACATATACCCCACCTTGTATTTTCGGTTTAAACACGTCTCTTCCACTTAGCATATGTCATGTTTTGCACTGGGCAATTTGATACAGTCATATTTTGCCTTGGAGAATTTCATACTGAATTGATTTGCTGGTTCAGAGCAGAAATATAGCGCCTATTCTTCATTAGACCAAGGATATCCATGTTCGCAGTGATGGAAGAGGTGAAATCGATACAACCGCAATTGAGCATCCGATCATTGAATCCTGTCCTGCACCTCCAATGTAGGTCCACCCTGCCAATAAATTCACATGCAAACCACTAGTATTACTATCTAATGACAGTACAAAAAGAGTAGCAAGATAGTAGCAAACCATGTACCTTCGTAATGAACAGCTCATAGTGCCACCAATTGGATATAAAGGTTTGGAAGAGAACATGCTCCTAATGTTGAACTATTTGGACTTTTTGTGCAGTTCCACTAAAATCGAGCATCCCTGTTTGCATAGATATTGGAAGTGTAATTACTATAAAAGTGGCACTAGTTGAAGCATAAACTCACAAATATAAGCATTCCAATTTCTTAATGGGAAAAGATGGCAAGACTATTTCTAACCACCTGTTTGAAGGAATAAATAAGGCAACAACGGCTGATGTTAGGAAGGCATACACAGTTCTTTCTGAAAAAATGATCGATTCCTGACCTTTCCTCTTCTTTTAAGCATATTTTGTGCAGTTCAACTAAAATAAAACACCATCACCGCCTTAACAATTCAGTGACACTGTACAAAAGGAAATGACTTAACATTATATCATGATGTCAGGTATGTAGTCGACAGGCATTAGAGACAAACATACAGACCTCCTCCGATAACATAATGAGCATTAATTTTAACAAAGGTGTGACTAGCTTTACCAGGATAATTTGAGTGAACTCTACACCCTCTGTTCCTTAATATAAGACGTTTTCGCAGTTCAATTTAAATGCCCAAACGTCTAGTATTTAGAAAAACAGGTAGTAGTTTTCTTGAGCACATATCTAGCAAAGCTTGCCACACTTTATTTATATCCATACGCTAATGCAACACCATTCGAATAGTACAAATATACACTAATCCAGTGGCTAGTGCAACAGTAGAGTAGTTATTTTATTACAGTGTACAGTACAATGGTTTTACTGAACAGATTTCAATAAACTCTAGCACTGGAAGATTTCTATAAGAATTAACAATACAAAATGTAAAGGTAACAAGTTTCAGCATTGGTATACTAGCTGTGCATGAGCATTAAACCAAATACAAAAGTCTGAAGGTAACTAGCATTATTAACTAATGACAGTATAAAAAATTGCATACCATGTACCTTCAAGGTAAATATCATTTCTAACTCGAGGGGACCTAAAATATGCTATCCTAATCTTGATAATCGGTCAACATAAAAACTTGATCAAACGAATGAAGATAACAGCCGGAGGAGGAGGTGCCCACTCTTGACCTTTCCTCTTGACACTGTACAAAAAAATTAACTTATCTCATGAAAGTGAGGTATGTAATCTATAAGCATTAACAGTCCAAAAATCTGAAGGTAGTAACAAGATTCATCATTGGTATACTGGCTGTGCAACAGCATTAGAATGCCTTAGCTGAAAAATCTTTAATACATCCACAATCAACAGCTAACCCTGAAATAATCCAGTGACATTAAATGGCATTTCTTAAATTTATCGGTGGCATTAGACTGAGTGCGGCATTAGTTAAATGTGGCATCACTTTAGCAGTATCATTTCTTGACTTGACTGCTGGCATTATACTAACAGCAAAAAAGTGACAATAATAGCATGGGAGGCCCATTCGGACAGTGGGCGCACCAGTACGATGTACCTCCACGGACGCATAGAGTGGCGAGGGAGGTATGGTTGCCCAGAGCAACAAATATCTAGGCAGCATATGTGGATTACGTCCCATTTTTGTTCTCTTTAGCCACCTTTTTCCTATGTGAGGACAACAAACCGATCGACCTGGTCATTCTCTATTCCATTGTCATGCCTTTCTACCCTTCTTCAACCAAGAGAGAGGAGACTCGTTCCTTAGCTAATAATTTTCCCCTTTTCAACCTAGATGCGGGTTCGATGCCTACTCTCTTGGACAGTATAGTCTCCCTTCCTTTCCTTATTCAACCCAGACATGGATTAGTCTGCATGAAGTAGGGTTTCCTTTAATAGTGCAAATTAAGGTTTTCGTCTACGTGACCAACAGAGCAGAGGATAGAAAATTGGGAAGATGGTGGAGTGGGAAAAGATCCACATGTACCGACGTGGCAGATGGGGCAATAGAACAAGGGTATGGTTCGAAAAGAGGTAGCATACCCTTGGATTGGCGGGAAGTGGCTTCGCTCGTGGTCGTCATCATCCACACACACTAAGGCAGCAAGCTTGGGGACGGAGGCCATCCCGCGCGAGCGCTAGGTCTGAGAGGACGGCCTTGTCGTCAGTGCGTGACCTTGCTTGCTGACGAGTAGTGCGTCAATGCTGCACGTCCTTTTCTTCCCTGGTGGATCTATGACCACCGATGAGGTGGGAGAGAGAGGTCGTCTTTTTTAGATCTGGATAGAGGGTGATAGTGTGAGAAGCAAGTGGGCAGCCCTTAGCAAGAAAGCGTTGAAGCTCCAGCCTATATATCTTTTTTATACTTCTAGTACTAGAGGTGGAGTAGTGGTAGAGTAGTTTATATTTTCTCTGCATACAGTACCAATTAGTCATGCTTCAAAACTTAACAACACACCATTAAAAAAATAGAGTCGAGAAATAATGCGGCACTTCGGGCCAACGCGGCCAGATCGCATTTTGCACGAGAAATTACAAACCATGTTTCGTTGACATGTGGTCCCGTTCCAACATGTCAGTGAGACGACGACGAGTCCTTTTTTACTATTTCCGAACGGACGTGTAGGCCGGGGCGCCTCTTCGTGTACCGTGGCAAACTAGCAACCGTCCACCGACTCTTCGCCTTTCCCTCTCAATTTGGAACTGCTGACGCACGCTCTTCCTCCCTCCTCCATTTGCCTTCACCATTCCTTCTGCCATTGTTCCATTGTCTTCTCCATGGAGGTAACAAGCCAGAAACGACCCCGTTATTCTTGCCCCGATCTGAAAGATGACATGGTGGAGGAACTCACTAATCGGTGCGACATCATCACCTCGTCTAGCATGGCAGGTTCGTTCAAGACCATTCTCGACTCAACTAATAACATCATTACAAGGAACCCAAGGGTCTAGGAGCGGTTTGATCTCCCTTATCTTCTTCGCTATAAGCCTGTTCGTATGGGCTCGGACAACGAAGGCCTGGCCTGGTGCAAGTTGATGCCGCTCGATAATGATACATGTGATGTCAAAATGCCATCGCTTAAGGGTAAGGCCTGGGCTGGCGCAAGTGGAGATTGGGTTGTTTATATTGGGTACAATTGCGAGTGGGAACTTGTGAATGTGTACACTCATCAGCGGATTCCACTTCCAAAAATCTCAGAGTGCCCTGAGGTTGAGCACATAGATGATCTACGTACGTTCAAATATGATCATGGTGGCTGTCGTCTACGGAAGATAGCAATTTGTCGTGTTCCCAACCGCTCTTGGAATTACAAGAACTATGAAGTTGTTGCTATCTTCGACAAGCTTGTTGCCGTTGTTACTGATTCCACGGTTCGTCCATGGATATTGCTCAAAAATTAGTTTCTATACACGGATGATGAGTACTATGATGCAATTGAATGCGAGGATCTTGTGTTTGCTTCCACCACTCATGTCACTGTTTTTGCATGGGATCCTCGTAGTTTCAGTATGTTTGTCTTCCACCGTAATTATAATTGTTTCATCCACATGCATGCGGGTTAGCAAGTTTCCCTTTACTAATTAACCTTCTTCTTGTGTTTCCAAGGTCCTGGGAACATTCCACCACCTATACTTAAAATGTTTTATAACCAAGGGGGAGATGACGATGGTGATGATCACGAGCATGAGGACGAGCATGACTTATATAATCAGTGGCGCCTGGCAACTAATTCCGATGGATCATCTCTTCTTGTCTGTATACAATGCACTGAGATTGTTACTACTGAGGGAGCACGTGTTGTCTCCCATGGTCACCCTCCCCGGACTTATTCCAACACCTGTGGCAGGGTATTTGGGGTGGATACTAGTGTGCTAGCGCCAACACCTTCTCCCTGGTTTAGTATTGATAGTCTTGGAGAAATCTCGCTCTTCCTTGGACCAAACTATCCAATGATGGTTAAAGGAGATCCAGCTGCTATTGACACAACGTTACTACCATTTATGAGAATCAACTGTATCTATACCTCGGACATTGCGATGGTTCCTTACCCTGCTCCTGATATATGCTGCTTCAGCCTGGATGATCAGTCCTGTGTTGCTCTCGATATTGACAATAGCTGGCCCTTCCCAGAGCACCTATGGTTCAAAGCAAGCGTTTCCAACGCTGAGGATTGGTTGAGTTGAAGTTTATTTCATTGCTTGTTATTTGTTGTGTGATGAAAACATCAGTATTTACTAGAATGTTTTGTTGGAAATAATCTATAATCCAACATGTATCCTCGTTGTCGTTATGTGTTGATGACTTGTTGTATGTAATGAATGGTACATTTGCAAATGCATGTCATAGGATCAATTTATGAATGGTTTTCGAGTCACTTCTTGGAGTGTGAGTACCGTAGTAGTATAGCCAGCATCCGGTTAGTATATGAAGTTGCCACATCACATAGAGCCAACCTAATATTGGAGTATGCTAGTCCTCCACCGGCGCGCCGCTTCAAATGGCGGACGAAGTGAGAGGTCGCGTCACCTTGTGTCCAGATATGAGATGCCACGTGTACCAGATGAATGACTCCAAGTTCGACCACCGTGATGCTAGGTGCGAGTCGAGGAACACTGTTGGAGATACCCCCCTCATAATTTTCCTACATTGGTCGTTTGATTCATAGGATATAATGCCATAGGATTTCCCCCCTATGTAATCATGTTTTAATTGGCAATCTAGCATCCACTCCAACTTTTGTTTCACTTCCTTTGTTCCTACAAAGAGAGTACTTGCTCTAAATGATGTGCCGCTGAAAGAGCTGCCTATATTAATTAACCATGCTCTAAAAAGGTGGACCAGCTTTGGCTATAGTAGTACTGTACTAGGTTAGTAGGTGACCTTGCACTTGGCTCTTCTCCTCTTCTGGAAGTCGAACAATAATGATGGTACTACAATAGTACTTCTGGCAATCTGACACCAAATGAACTGCTGCACATCCACCGCTTGTAAGCAAAAGTTTCTCCTCGTGCTACGAGCCACTGTGCATGCGTTGGCGAGGGAGAAGGCGTACTAAGCAAGCTTCTCGTCTAGTTGACGGGACACATCAAAGTTATTTATTAGTACTCTCTTCAAAAAGGGCCGACCATGTCCATGGCTACCATCCCGTGCTCTGTCATTGAGTATGTGCACTATTCACGTGCCATCGAGGAGAAAAAATATTGCGTAGTACTAGGTGCCATCAAAGTGCACGACTCACTTACGCACTGCATATCTCCATTTTCTTGCATGACACACACCTCGATGCTAGATGTCCTGTGTGTCCTGGAGGCATATAGTATGATTTTTAAAATGGAGGCATATAGATGTCCCGTGTGTTGGCAAAAGGATGAACAAAGCTCATGTCTTAAACGAATGAGTGGAAGAACATAGATCCCCGACGACCGAGAAGGAGCAACAAACATCGCGGTGTAGCGTTTGCACTTATAATATTTTATATTATTCAGCAATATAAAATCAACCAAATCTCTCCATGTTCCTATACCACTCTATAGTATGAGAATAACTTTGAACGTAAGCCATTGATTCACTCTATCCAATGGTCATAGTTGGAAAATCCAAACAAAACCAAGCATTGGATCAACTCTTTTAGCACTCAGATTGTTGCCGCCTGCCCACCTAGCCCACCTATATATCCGCTCATGTGTGATGACCACAGGAGCTATCCACTCAGATTGTATGTTAAATAAATAAAGGTCGATAACTAATGCGGCACCTCGGGCCAATGCGGCCGGATCGCATTTTGCACGAGAAATTACACACCATGTTTCTTTGACATGTGGTCCCGTTCCAACATGTCAGTGAGACGACGACGAGTCCTTTTCTACTATTTCCGAACGGATGTGTAGGCCGGGGCGCCTCTTCGTGTACCGTGGCAAACTGGCAACCGTCCACCGACTCTTCAACTTTCCCTCCCGATTTGGAACTGCTGTCGCACACACTTCCTCCCTCCTCCATTTGCCTTCACCCTTCCTTCTGCCATTGTACGATCGTCTTCTCCATGGAGGGAACAGACTAGAAACGACCCTGTTATTCTTGCCCCGATCTGAAAGATGACGTGGTGGAGGAACTCATTGATCGGCGCGATGTCATCACCTCGGCTACCATGCAGGTTCGTTCAAGACCATTCTCGACTCAACTAATAACATCATTACAAGGAACCCAAGGGTCCATGAGCAGTTTGATCTCCCCTATCTTCTTTGCAGTGACCCTGCTAACTGGCGCGGGGACGACGGAGGCCTCGCCTTGTGCAAGTTGATGCCGCTTGATAATGATACATATGATGTTAAGATGCCATCGCTTGAGGGCAAGGCTTGGGCAGGCGCAAATGGAAATTGGGTTGTTTATATTGGGTACGACTGTGAGTGGGAACTTGTGAATGTGTACACTCGTCATCGGGTTCCACTTTGAAAAATCTCAGCAGACTGCCCAGAGGTTGAGCACACCGGTATTCTACGCATGTTCAAATATGATCATGGTGACTGCCTTCTATGGAATATAGCAATTTGTCGAGTTCCCAACCGCTCTTGGCATTACAGGAACTAGGTAGTTGTTGCTATCTTCAACAAGCTTGTTGATGTCCTTCGTGGTTCGACTGGATGGATATTGCTCAAAAATCAGTTTCTATACACGGATGTGTACTGTGATGCAATTCAATACGAGGGTCTTGTGTTTGCTTCCACCACTAGTGGCACTATTTTTGCATGGGATCCTCCTAGTTTCGGTATGTTTGTCTTCCACCATAATTATAATTGTTTCATCCACATGCATGCGGGTTAGTAAGTTTCCCTTTACTAATTAACCTTCTTCTTGTGTTTCCAAGGTCTTGTTAACATTCCACCACCTATACTTGAAAAATTTTATAACCAAGGGGGAGATGACGATGGTGATGATCACGAGCATGAGGACGAGCAGGGCCTATATACTCAGTGGCGCCAGGAAACTTATTCCGATGGATCACCCCTTCTTGTCTGTATACTGCCCACTGCTAATGTTACTACTAAGGTAGCAGGTGTTGTCTCCCGTGGTCGCACTCTCCGGACCTATTCCAACACCCGTTGCATGGTATTAGGGACGGATACTAGTGTGCTAGCGCCAACACCTTCTCCCTGGTACAGTATTGATAGTCTTGCAGAAAACTCGCTCTTCCTTAGACAAAACTACCCAATGATGGTGAAAGGCGATCCAACTGCTGTTGACACAATGTTACTACCATTTATGAGAAGCAATTGTATCTATACCTCAGACATTTCAGTGGTTCCCTACCCTGGTACTGATATAGTAGGCCACTTCAGCCTGGATGATTATTCCTGCGTTGGTCTCGAGATTGACAATAGATGGCCCTTCCCAGAGAATCACTTGTGGTTCAAAGCAAGCGTTTCCAACACCGAGGATCAGTTGTGTTGAAGTTCATTTCATTGCTTGTTATTTGTTGTGTGATGAAAACTTTAGTATTTATAATGTATCCTCGTTGTCGTTGTGGGTTGATGACCTATTTTATGTAATAAAATGATATGCCTGTGATAAACTTAGTAAATTTATGAATGGCTTTCGAGTCGCTTCTCTGAGTGGGTGCTGCGACGAGGCAAAGAAATATTTTTCGAATACATAATTGTACGTGCATTGCAACAGGTTATCGGATGAGGCCAATCAAAAATAGTACACTATTTGTACTAGCTTCACATACTTCGTGCGTCGGGCGGGTGTTTTTACTGTAGCTGCGAATCCCATCATCCTAGGTCCTCGGATGACTCCAGTAGAAATTGCATTCTGATGTTTGGGTTAAAACTTTCAGAACTGCTGCACTATCTCTACGTCTACGTATACGTAATACAACAAGTTTTAAACTTGAGACCAGCCACCCACCCTCACAACGAACACCTTTTAACCTAGCATAGACTCCAGGAAATTTGGCTAAAGTGTGAGGTGGGCCATAAGTTAATGTGTTCGCTGTACGTAACTAGCACCTCGAATCCTCGATACTACTACTATATAGTAGTAGGGTGGCATGGGCCAGAACAAGCATTCACGTCCAGGAGTACGGCACACGTCACCAACACGACTTCCATCTGACACCATATTTCTTGGAGTTTGTGCTACATCTATCTCTTCAACCTCGTCATTTCTCTAACTCAGCCATCACGCGGCAGAAGAGGTGGGGGTTTGCCTATAGTCGGTTTCCTCAACTGTGGTCCCACTTGTAAGGCCAACTACAATGCACGACCCCAAATGGACCTTCGTTTTGCCTGGATTCTGTCCGTTTGGGTAGGGCAATGGGGTCGTGTTCGGGCCATTTCTCGGATGCGGTGGCCATACGCCCAACGCGCGGACGCATCCCAGCTGCGTACATTTTTCTTTGCAAACACATATCTTTTTTTCATCATTGATTTTTGGTACATGGAAATACATCACCAAAATTTGACTAGAAAAGTAAGACCAAAGAAAACAAGAACCACAAGAATACATTTTAGAAGATATCCAACTTCCATAACCGCTCCTGTAAGTTGGATTAGTGCCTTCTCGATGCATTCATTGTTGATCTGCGGAGGATTGATCTTGCGTGCTTCTTTCTTCTTCGAGTGTAAAGAAGTATACATTGCTTCCTCGCGCCTAGTCTCATGTCTAGCCTCTATTCTATCAACAAGTGCACTAGTCTCATCTCTAGCCTCTATGCTAGCTAAAAGTGCTAGAACATCTACTAAATTGCACTCTATCAATATATCGATGCACTCTTCTTCCCAATACCAAAACTTGCATCCATTCTACACAATAAAATTTAAAGTTAGCACAACTAGTCTAATTCGAGAGCACAACCAAAGATTTGATCGAGTTCTTCCTCGTTTTGCCGACATGTGGGACATCCAGCATCCAGGTCATGTCATTCAAGAAAATAGAGTGGTAGTTGAAGCCACGTGATGTGCATCTTGGGTTAAACTGTAAATAGAATCTTACTACTCTTGAGTAACTATAAAAGCGGCCACCGAAGATCTTTATTGGATTTGTTTTTCATCACCAGCACGTCGAGGTGAAAGATGTGCAGGTTTAGTGGGTCCTCTTGCATTTTCATTGACATGTGGGACCGCATATGAGCAAACAGACGATGGGCTCCGCGCGTTTGCTGGCTGGTTGAGAAGAGAAATAGAGGAGGGCTAAGCACGGACTCCAGGAAATTTGTTATACGTAACCAACACCTCGATATAGGCTTAATATAGTGGGGTGGCATGGGCCATAACTAGCATTCACGTCTAGCAGTACGGCACACGCCACCCACACGAGTCCCATCCGACACCAATTTTCTTGGAGTCCGTGCTACAACCATCTCTTCTCCCTCCTGTTTTCTCAGCCATCGCGCGGTGTGCGGGGTGGGGGTTCGCCGATATTCGGTTTGCTCAACTGCGGTCCCACTTGTAAGTGAAAATGCAACACAACACGCATTCCCCCTTGACCGGCGTGCCGGACCAACCATGTGGAGGTGCAACGCGAACACGGCAGGCTTTTCCTTTTGAACTTGTAACTTGAAAATTTGGTTCTGCCCCATGGCGCGATCGATAGATAGAAATAACGATTTTCCCTAGAGTAATGAGAAGTTTGGTTTTGGTGCGGTTCATGCATGGAGTACGTATGAAGTTGATGTGAAAGGTAAGATAATTACTAGTAGTACCATATACTACTACATGGATTTGACGAAAAGATAAAAATACATACGGATCCATCAACGACATCCTCATGCCCTAGTGTGTCGGGTCCCCAACCGACGTGTGAGGAGCAGCGGTGCTGGCGGCGAGCTCAACGTGCTTCTGAACAATGCCGTCCAAGGTTGCCCTGCGGTCCAAGAAGGCCAGCGTCCTATTGTCCTCCTATTACATGTAGTAGTCCTTGTGGACGATTTGCGCATAGATGTGGGTGATTATGTCGATGGTGTCTTGCTGCGCCAGGCGCTGCGCGGCGAGCGTGACCTCGAGGTGGACATTCTCCGATGCGGCGGCGGGCAGTCGCAGGGCCACCAGTGCGTCGAAGAGGTTGTCACCATAGTGGCCGTTGAGGGTGGCGGGCATCGCAGAGCCTGGGCGCGTGGGCTGGAGGCGTACGTTAAGGTCATCCGCGAGCTTCTTGACGACGGTGAACTTGTCAAGGAAGCCGACGAGGACCTCATTCTCCGGTGCTGGCAGCCTCAAGCACTACCTAGAGACGTTCCTCGGTGTCGGGCCATAGGCCGGCATCGTGGACATCTGGCACAGCCGACTGATGCTCATGCTCATCGCCTCCATAGGTCTAGCTTAGCTTCTAGTCAACTGATCTTGCGATTGGAGTGATCACTCTTGCCCTTGGTTAGCATGCATAGGTGCGTAGGATTTCGTACTAGATTGTACTGGCGGGGAGCCTTTATATGAGAAGTGCAGACTGCATTGAATTCACGTGTGTGTTGGCCATCTACTCCTCGGCCCTCTACTGCACCTGCCTTTGGCTGTATGATAGGTGGGCCAGCCACCCGTTGGGCCAATGTGTCATGCACCCAAAGGCAGGTGCAGTAAGTCAATGAAGCTGCGTCCCCCCGTGCCGATGCAGTATAGTCATCTCACCGGACCTCTAGTTGGGGCCAAATGAGAGAACTTTGATGTTTACTGGTTTATTGGTCCCCTTTGCATTTTGCGCCAAGTTTTGACCTTTGATTTAACTCATAAAATGTTAATGCATGTAACCAAAAATGTTGTGTAAGTCACCTTACAAAAACCAATAATCCCAAAACACTTAGGCACGGTACATTAACTCCCTCCTCGTTTCTTACTTCGTGACATATCAACCAATGAGAGATGTGGGCCGTGCATGCTTTCAATGACTTGAGACTACCAAACATGACATGCAGTGGTTAGTTCATTTCATGTAATCCTATTAATTAGCAAAAAGACATTAAGTTCTCTCGCCGATAGGAATAACACAATACACCATGTATTTATTTATAGAGGGAGTTGTACATTTTTTTGTGACATGCATTACTAGATATTGCTAGTCAAATTCTAAAATCCAGATGGACGTGGTAGTACTAGTAGTAGTACTACCAAAGTAGTAGCACTGTACTACCCGTTGGTCAAATTATCACGTGCTGCTCCTCACAGTGAAGTGACAAGACCCTGCGCCGGAGATGACACCTGAGTATAGGTGTTGTGTTCGGCATACCATAGACAGCCTCACCGTCTGCAGTCACTATCATCACCTGCTTACAACTAGCCATGTTCGACATAATTTCCCATGCGTAGATGCCCGTGCATTGCACAGAACACCAAGATTGGGGGTGGACGGCGCCTGCAGCAGCCATCACGCCAAATTTTTCCATGGCCTTCTAGATGTGGTGGGGAGGAGATAAGGCTGATTGTGAGAGACAAGGAGTTGTTTGTAAACAGGGAACAAGTGCGGGCATCTTTTTGCAAAACTGGAGAAGTTTGGTTTGTATGTGTCAGATCTAGATCCGACGACTATTGGTGAAAGATGGTAGGCACAACATCATCACCAACTCAGGACCTGTTTGATTCATAGGATTTTGAAAACGCAGGAATAGGAAATGGCAATATTACAAGTTTCAAACTGATATTACAAATGTTAGGAGTAATGCTACACCTATGAAGAGGGAATTACTAGGAAGTTTATGTAAGAACTTTTGTTACTTTAGGTGGATGCAACATTATCATACAAACTAAAATCCACCGCCCTGACAAGTCACTAATGGGCAAATAAGTTTTCGAGTCTTTGGCCACTTGATGTTTCAAAAACAAATTCAGCTTCTGCGGAGACTTTGTCATTTAGGCTTAGACGCTTGCGGTGATCAGCACGCCATTCATTGTTGCACCAGAGAACGCCAAACCTCATTACCTTGAGCACACTTGCCTTCAGAACAAAGAACCTGGCCAATTTAATCTCAGATGTGCTGCCTCGGTAGTCGATCAAATCAATTTCTGTAAGATGGAGATCAAGGCATTCGATGAGATTGTTATAGTGCAACACATTTTTCACTTTCAGGTCTTTTTTTATCTGCAAAAGAAGAGAACATATTAGAGCAGCTGGCTGTATAAGATTGCCGTGTCATCAAGAGGTACCAATATCATTCGCTCATACGATAGGGTTGGCTGGCTAGTGATATTTTTTCACTCTCTCTCTATCTCTCTTTCCTCTCATTTACCTAGGAGCACGTGAAGAGCTTGGGCATTCGTTGCCTTCCACTATGTGGCCGATGCCATATTTCTCAAAAGTATGCCGCATAATACGCATCGATGTCAAATCAAAAGATTTTGGCACCGCCCTCGCGATGTGAGAGAGTTGGCACCGCTGTGCACACAGACCCACATGTATAAACAAATCAATCAAACCAACTACACCAGCCTCTCACTGTCCCAAACAAGTGTTTTTTATTGCCTCAGTCCTCTCTCTCTCCCACGCAAGTGTTTTTTCATTGCGTGAGTTAATTTGGCACCGGAGAAAAGTAGGTGATCCAGATTGGGGCACCAGGTGAGCAATGGAGGGGCTTCGATGCCAAATGCATCACAAGTGAATTTGGCACGTGTTTTGGCCTACATACTGGAGGGCCGTTATAGCCCACTTTTTTAATTATACCATTTGAAATTATGTTCAAATACGAATCAAACGATATATTTCTTAGTGACATGCATTAACATTTTGCCAGTTAATCTATGGTCAAATTTTGATACTACAAAATAGGAAGAGTAAACCAGGACGGAGGTAGAACTTGCTCTTAGGGTAACCATAGAGTTACTAGTCTAAGTTACTTTCCACTATGACTAGCCTAGGCTACTATAGTAGTACAACAAAAAAACAATGGAGGTGATCACGTGATAAAAAATACTAAAAACATTTCTTTCGGTGTAGTGCGTAGATGCAGTTATGAACACTACACTTGTCATCGTAATTTGGGAAAATTACGAAAAAATTGAGCTACGTTGTGATTACCGTTTACTAATAGGAAACAAGTTTCACCTTGATGAATAGCTTCTCCATGCATGGAAAGCATGTAAGGAATCCAACAACTTGATCCAGATTGGGGCCGATAGATTTTATTGCCAAGATCTTCACTGTGCGCATAGACTGGGTCAAGCTTGTGGGAATCATTTTCTGGAAGACAGTCATAAATACATAAGGAAGAAATTTAAAAATGTGAATTTCAAGAAGACGGAGAAGAAGATGAGTGTTGTACCTGAATGATTACGGATCCAATAAAGAGTTCGGAGAATTTGGCAGGCGAGTACACCAATGCTGTCAATTTCGGCGCGTCAATGACCCTGATTTTTGTTGGACCTTCTAGATCCGATACAAGCAATCTCTCAAGGAAAAGCGCATTCTCAATGACCATAACATGGAACAGCTGGAGTGATCTCTTCCCAATTGATGTCTTGTTGCGGGGCCAGCAAGACACATAAATACATTAGAGATTCGTCGAGGTGATGTGGAGGCTAATGAACTCGTGGATCTGCTCAAGATGAAGGTACTCGAGCGCAGTACAGCTACAAAGCAGGTGCTCCATAGTCTTCTTCGAGATGACAACGTCGAAGAGGTCGAGCTGCTTGAGTTGAGGGAGAAGAAGGGCGGGCGTGGCATTAATCTGGGGAAGATAGCAGGAGCTGAAGCTGGCGCGGCGCAGCATTGGCGTGAGGCGGAGCGTGGACGGCGGCAGAGAGCGACATCGTCCAGCTTCAAAGTTGAGCTCCTCAAGCTGATCTAGGGTGGGGGATAAGAACCACTCGTCGAACTTGGCTTGGACCTTGCAGTTGGTATTGAACATGCGGATGTCAAGGCGTCTTGCTGGCCCAGGGTGTGATGAAAGGATCTTGGAGATTGCGGCCATGCGTTTGCAATCCCCGTTGCAGAGGCAGTTGTCGATGGTGAGGTTGATGGGGATGCGGCGCCAAAGGGGGCGCCACCGCCTAGAGAACAGGGCAGTCCGCACAGTAGATTTGGTGGGGAGGATGCTGATGATGACGAGCAACATGTCGTCGGGGAGGCTGCTGATGAAGTCCAAGCTCGCCGGATGCGGATTTGGCTCGAGCTACCTCTGCTTGTTGGCTGCCTCGCCGTCCATCTCAACCGGCGGCGACACTGGTGTACACGTGTGCTGGTGTGTGTTGTGTGCTGGGTGTGCACGAGTGCGTCCTTCTGTGCATGCCGCCGCGTAGTGGTGAATTGTGCGCGAGTGCGTCCTTCACGCGGAAGAAGTGTGTCCTCAATGCGCCCTCAATTTACTAGCGTGCGGGGTGCTACCCCAAGTGGTTTCAACTTTGTTTACTTCACCGTGTGTCAGATGGGCCTCTAGTTTACTTATTTTCACCCACTGCCACATGGGCCAGCACACGAAGATAGAGAACACGAGCTCACAAGGTAGCATGTGGACTGGTTGACCGGTCAACTAAACAATATACAGAGCTATACGCTGACACAGTGAGTGTATAATCCATCAGTATAGAGAGTTCGAGTAAGAGGGGAGGCCCGTGAGAGATAGCAGAGAGAGAGAGAGAGAGAAAGAGCTACTCCCTCCATTCGATAATGTAGTTCCAACATTTTTTTTAAGTCAAACTTTTGAAACTTCGACCAACTTTATAAAGAAATTACTTATATCTACAATACCAAAGATAAATGATAGTATAAAGTAAGTTCATGTTGTGATGAATCTAATGATCGTTCCAGATGTAAATGTTTTTCTCCACATATACCTGGTCAAACTTTTCCGAGGTTTGACTTTTCAAAATATCCATATGCTTATGGACGTGAGAGAGTCCCTAACTAGAGAGAGAGAGAGAGTGAAGTAGAAAGAGTGAGTGAAAAAAGTGTGTGTGCGTGTGTGAAAGAGACATGGACAACACACAATAAAAGTAGAGAAAAAGCGTGTGTGTCTTATGCAAACATATCACACATGCATCTTCTACAACGGAAGCAAGGTGAGGAGATAGTGTGTGGTTGTTTGCAACCGAGAGAGAAAGACCCCTAGCAAGTGGCCAAGAGGGGTTTGACAAACAAGGGAGAGAGGTCGAGAGAGACGTACGGAGAAAATGCAGACATGGACAAGAGAGTGTATGTTTGTCATAGAGAGATCCCCTGGAGATCGTGATGGGATTAAATGGGTGGGAGATCGAGTGACAAGGTGTGTGCGTGATAGAAGATACCCCGAGAGATATCGAGATAGACGTATGGATGGAAGGAGACAATACGTGTGTTCCTGATGGCTAGTGAGAGATAATCATACTTAGGGGGGGGGGGAGTGCTTGCGCCTATGATGGTGTGAGGGATTATGGTACTTAGGGGGTGCGTGTCACATAGAGAGAGAACAAGGGCGGAGAGTGTTGGATGGGTCTATATGCATAACGTGAGCGGGACATGTGTATGTGTGAACTAGGGAGATATAAAGTTTGAGAGAGATAGAGGAGCCCCGATAAGGCTCAGTGGTGCGTCAGATAGCTGAGAGGGGAAAAGAGATATTCCATCTGCTCGATAATGCAGTGCATGTAATTTTTTTTAGAAGTCAAACTTTGGAAACTTTCATTAGGTTTACGCAAATGTTATTTATATCTATAATACCAAAGATACATCATATGAAACTACATCTCATGGTGAATCTAATGGTATATGTTTGCCGTTCTAGATGTAGTTGTTTTTCTCCACGTACATATGGTCAAACTTTGTGATGTTTGACTTTTCAATAAATGTATATGCTATGGACGAAGAGAGTGCCTAAGTCGAGAGAGATCAAGTGCGTGTGAAGGAGAATGAGTGAGTGTGCAAAAAGAGTATGTGTGTGAAAGAGAAAGTGACAACAAACGATAAATTTGAGAGAGTGTGGTTTTTCGTTTCTTACGCAAACATATCACGCATGCATCTCTAAGATAGAAAAGCGAGGCGAGGAGATACACGAAGATAGCTAGTGCGTGATTGTTTGCAAAGGAGAGAGACACCCCTACAGCACATGTCCAATAGAGGTCTGGCCAACAAGGAACAAAGGTCGAGAGGGACACATGGAGAACATGGATGCATGGGGAGGGAGAGAGGGTGTGTTTGTGATAGAGAGATCCCCTTGAGATCGTGAGGGGACTATATGGGTGGGATATCGAGGGAGGTGCGTGCACGATAGAAAGATGCCCCGAGAGAAATCGAGATAGACCATGCACATGTTTGTGATGGAGACTAAGATTAGCTAGTCATATACATATAGGGGGACTGCGTGTGCCTACAATTGAGTGAGAGACCATCATACTTGGCTAGCTAGGCATGAGATTGTGTGGGTGTGCGTGTGAGATGGAGAGAGAACGAGGGAGAGACATAGAGTTTTAGATGGGTCTATCGAGTGTGGGTGAGATATGCATGTGTATGTGTGACTCAGGTAGATGGAGAGTTCGAGAGAGAGAGAGAGAGGGAAGAGCTCCGAGACAAGAGAGTGGTGTGTGAGAGAGTTACGGGCAACGAGCCAAGGAATTTGTGTGCGTACGATGAGTGCACCCAAGATATCTAGCTTGGACTAGAGAATCATACATAGTGTGCAAGAGAGACCTATGGATGGAGTATATATGCATGCGAATTACAAAGACCCCCCCACACACACACAAAAAGAGAGAGAAAGAGATGGAGAGAGAGAGGGAGAGGGACCAACAAGGTTTGTGTGTTGGATGCATGCGACAGAATTGAAGATTGTCGGCGAGAGAGAGAAAGAGATGGAGAGAGAGGGAGAGGGACCAACAAGGTTAGTGTGCTGGATGCGTGCGACAGAATTAAAGATTGTCGGAGAGAGAGAGAGAGAGAGAGAGAGAGAGAGAGAACAAGAGTCCGGGAGAGGGGGAGGTCGTGTTTTATGCATCAAAGACTGATACAAACCATGTTTCGATATAAACTTGCATTCAAATATTTAAATTGGAGAACATGTTGTCTGCAATCCACACATGAACGGAGATATGCGTATATCAAACAAGTTCATTAATTTGACTTTCAACATGTTCATGGAGTACTATAATACTGTACAACATGCTACTCGATTGAGGTGTTCAATTTTGGATTTAGTTCACTATTTTGACCTGGTGAACGAGGTATTTCATTGAATCGAGATATTTCATTTTGGGTTTGATTCCTGTTTTTGAGTGGGTCAACTATTTGTCATATAGTAAATCGCTAGCAACGAGCATGTAAAAACACATTACTCCCGAGCATCATCTCTCCATCTAAAAAAGAAGTGGCAAGCTAATATTTCAAAATTTGATTCGAGTCGACTTGGTAAGGTAGACATGGATGCTTGTTCTCCCAAAATTTGAATGAACCATTAAATACCCTCTGCTCGGTGGAATTCGCCCGAGCAAATAAATGGGAGACGCAAAATTACCGGCCTATGTGGGGCACGCATCAATTGGCCCGTTGTACATCGAGGGTAGGTTCGTAACTTCATCAAAGCGCGCCTTCTCCTCGGCCGAAATGATATGTGCCGAATAATTCATAAACCATGGTCGGCAAAACACGCTCTCCTTGCCCGAAATAGCTCGCGCCCACTATTTCAAAACACGCTCTCCTCGCCCGAAATCGCTCGCGCCCACTATATTTCAAAACACGCCCTCCTCGCCCGAAATCGCTCCCGCCCACTATTTGGGGAGAAGCAAAGTTACTCTACTATCCCGACCATCAGTACACAGACCCAAGCCGAGAAGCCTAAAGGCAAGGGTAGAACTATAACTCCCCCCACATTTTAGACAAATGCGTCCGTAAGAAATGGTTCCACTCCCCTCCCAATTCCCTCCCCATTCATACCTCGTGGGCGCCAAATCACCATCTCCCAGGAAGCTCCCTTCTCTCGAGCCACGAAATCTTAGCCCCTCCTCCATGGCGCCCCCACCGCACCAATTTCACAGCCGCCCTCCTCCCTAATGCCGGAGACGCTGTCCATTTTCAATCATGCACTGGGCCATGTGCCTCTTACTCCGTGCTGCTGGAGCTGCCTCGACGACGGCCACGTGAACTGTACCGGAGACGATTCACGCCCGCCGTTGTTCACGATGCCGGAGCGGCTCCAACTTCGGATCCGTCCAGAGTCCCGACGCTGCTTCCCCGTAGCCGTCGACTATCGCGGCATCTCTGCTTCCCTGCCGCCGGTCACCACCGCAACCGCGACGGCCTCACCGACTCAGCAGCTGGAGCTGCCTACTTCACCATGCCGCCAGATAGGTCGCACCCTCATCTCAAATCACTTTTTTTAGGCGTCAGTTGTCTGAATTTTTATTCTGGGCCAATCGATTCCCAATGGGAAGCAGCACCCCTCGAGGCGACGGAGCTCCTAGGCTGCCAGTTGGCTAGTTTCTAACATAAGGGTGCGGGGGCGCAAGTTCACCGCGGAAGCAGCGCTTAGATGGCTATCTTAGAGTTGCATGGGTTGAAGGTACTGCCACCGCCAGATATGGATGACGGCGAGTCTTTGTGGATTTGCCCGGGGGCGGCGCAACCATGACAGTGTGGTGGGACGGGGAGTGGGGTTTTGGTCGGGGCCACAGACGGCGGAGGCAGGCTGCTCTGCCGTTGGTCGCTGGCTCTTCGGGGAAGATTCCGATCAGTGTCAGCCTGGAGGTACAAGACGGCCATCAAGCCATCCAGTGTAGATCAGACAGTACCAAAATAAAATAAAATTGTGTGACCCCAATTTAGTCTTCAGTCAACAGACGTGTGACCACTCTCGTACCTTGCTGTTGATCTCTTAGGGTATTTCTTCAGATCAAAGAGATGTGTCGTTCTTAACATTATGCATTATGTGCATCTTCAGCCACACCATCTTCCGACTGACCGCGGCTGCTCCAACAAGGGAAGCATACACCAGAAGGGAGCTATAGTCCCCACTCAACAGTTCCCTGCATCGAATGCGTGTGCCCGACATGGATAGCCACAACAACTGTAGGGCCATCGACAAGTCAGCACATGATGCTCACTCCTATGGATGGCGGCCAGATAGGTTGTACCCCCATCTTACTTGTGTGCAACATTTATGGCTTTTTTATTCATCTAAGCATGGAAAATAGATTATCACATTTCACTGTATATTCATGCTGATCTCTTACGGGTCTTGTTCGGGAGTTAACGTTGTTCCATAGTTCAGCTAAGATACTTGTTCTTTAGGTAACACTGTTCCATAGTTATCATCCATCATCCAATACTATCCCATAGGCTGGTGATTTAGTATTATACCACTTCTAGTATTACCTATGTTGTTCTTTAATACTTTTGTGTGCCATCTAGTTAATCTCGAGTACAAACGATACATATTCTCTAGCTTTCATCTATGTTCTCCCATTAGTTTTTGAGACCTGTTGCTACTAGTTAACCCCAGTCCTACTATTTATGTCGTCTCCTACAGTCACTCATTACATAAATCTAACTACTAGTTGTCTTCCATGCATGTCAGATATAATTGCACACACTGATATATCCACAACAACCTCACGGAGCAACGTAAAGGCCAATAAACTTGATGTCAATGATACCCAATATGATGGAACATGTAAAGGCAGTTCTTCAGAAGACTTGCAGAAAGATGATGAATCCTCTTCACCCCCATAAGGTCCTTGCTCTAACTTGGCCCGTGATATGGGTACAACATGCATATAATGTCCCAGAGTGTATCTACTCTGTTGCAATGCCATGTGCTTAGCATGTTGATCATGCATGTAAATATGTCATGCCTTCCTGTTTTTCAGTACCTATTCCATTCATGATAACATGTTTTCAAATTCAAGTACTGTCATTCTACTCTATCGCAATGCCATCTGCTTAATTTGTACATCATGCTTCTGAATATCTTATGCATTGTTATTCATTAGTATGTACTTCATCTGTCTACCATACCATATTTTTTACATTGAAGTATTGTTCTAGTGCTCTGTTGCAATGCCATCTTAGTTTCCCAATCATACACGTGTATGTTGCCTTAGTTTTTTTTGTATGTATTCCTCTAGCATACAGTTTTACATTCAACTAGTGTTTTTACTGTGTTGTCCTGTCGTATCCCTAGCTCTTACACCATACTCCCTCCGGCCGGATTACATGTTGTCGAAATGGATAAAAAGGATGTGTCTAGAACTGAAATATGCCTAGACCCATCCATTTTTTTCGGATTGAGGGAATACATGTCAATATGTCATGCCTTTCTCTTCTTCAGTACCTATTCCATCTCTCTGTTGTAGCATGTTTTATAATTGAAGCACCATTCTTCTATACAAGGCATGCAAGGGGAAGACGACTATGTTAGAATCTGAAGGGTTACAAACAAGGTCTTTGCAAAAGATCCAAACGCCAGGAGATAGTAAACCAACTCTAGTTTTTATAGATACTGCTCCAGCACAGAGAAACCCAACTCCTACTGATAATAAGAAGATTCCAATGGCCAAAGAACTAGTCCTCTCCAGTCCAGCAAAAATATGTCAACTCCACTCTAAGAAGCGTGTGTGTATCCTTGCATCATGAAATGTTGTAGCATGCTGGTGATATTTTCTACATGTTTCTTACCCATCTCTCTTTTAGAAAATAAGCTTAACAGATAGAAGAATTTTTGCACTGGTATCGTCTGTGAGGGAAGATTCACTACTAGGAAAAGGCCTGCTAGTGGCGCACCAGTTTTGCCTACTAATGGCGCACTACTGGTGCGCCACTAGCACCACACCATTAGAATTAAATACTAATGGCGCACCCCTGGTGCACCATTAGTATCTGGTATACTAATGGCGCACCACACAGTGCGCCATTAGTATAGTCCAACGTGTGCCATTACAATGCCTCCCAGGGGGCCATATTTACCCATGTGCTTTGGCATACTAATGGCGCACTAGGGGGTGATGCGCCATTAGTGTCCTTTCTGCAGTGCGCCATTAGTGTGCTGAGTGGTGCGCCACTAGTATGAATATTAGGGATTTTTTCTTTTCTGATATTTGCACAGGTTACAAAATATATTATTGGACAGAATATAGACAGCACCACACAACAACACAGATTCATCGAATACAATAGAAGATTAGTCTCCGAATACAATTCATCATATTAGTCTCCGAATTCAAAAGACCGAACAAAGATAGAACATTACAAGTCTCGAGACCACGAGTAGCGAGTTTGTCTTCGCATTACAAGTCAATATCAATCATCTAAACTACCATCACATAGAAGAGAGTTGCAGTCATCACGATGAGCATCATCGCGATGAAACTAGTCTTCATCCGGTTCCTCCAACGCTCCCTCCTCTCTCCCGCTACATAGCGCGCGTATCTAGATTCCGCCTCCGCCCTAGTGGTGTACCCTTTGTAATTGTTACCGCTGAAACGGTGAACCTGTCTCCCACACTCCTCCTAGTCGTCATAGACCCCGGGAACCTTACCCTTGTACACGACATACGGCGGCATCTCTATGCACTAGCCAAACAAAACATTAGTAGCAATTCATAGACAATACATAAGCAATATATAAGTATGCAACAAAAGGATCGGAAGAGAAAAGCAAGACATTAATAGCATGATTCATGGTCCTACTAATAAATAGCATCGATTACATCTAAGTTGAATGACTGTCCAAACCAAAGAGACATACAAGTTCATTAAAGTTTAATTACAACATGAGTTAATCGATGTTTCAGAACTACACATAGCATCACTACTTTCGACTCGACTCAGGGACCGGAGCGTGGATGAAGCCGCCGTCTCTCGTGATGGTCATGAAGCCGCGGGCATTGTCAGCCTGCATTTGTAGCGTTGTGTCTATATCACTGTTGGACGATTGATATCTGAGGTAGAACTGCCCCGAGGTACGAAGGACATCTTGATGGATGATTTCTGCAAACTCCGACTGGATGCGAAAGAATTCTTGTCTGATGTCCGCGTCCTGGATTGCCGACAAGCTTGCAGCCCAATCTTTGAGATCATTTGGTAGCAGAAGGTGATTATGGTCCCGTACGATCGCCCACATGTGATGGAGGGCGTAGTAGGCATCCTTCTGACCGCCAGGCGGCTGCTTGACGCAGGGGAACAACGTATTGTGGGTGAGCACGTGCTTGCCGTACCTACGAACTGGCCTCTTAAAGGTGCCTCCAGATCTGGCGTAGCCGGGGAGAGCATCATCAAGAACTTTCTTGATATTTGTGTAGTCTATCTTGGACTCATGGTCCGGGTCGAAATACGTGGCCATGGAATATTTCGGGCTTAAGAGGATGAGTGTGCAATGTGTGTCACTGCACAAAACACGGAATGTTAGAAAAAAAAGAACAATCAAAATCTAAGAAATCATATGTTACGGGGCGGTGAGGGGATGACTTACTCGGGAAAGTAAGGCACGAGGAAGTTATCCTTATCTGGGTCTGCTAGAATGACGCCTTCGAGGTATGAACTCGCGACTTGCCGGTCCCCAGCGCTGCCCAAGATCTTGGCACGCATGTAGAAGGGGTCGACTATCCCGATGTCCGGGGTCTTGTCTCTAATGATCCGCATCTCCATACTCAGCGAAAATAGCTGAACGAAGGTGTAGTGCAGCGGATGAAGGTTAAACATAGCGAAGATGTCATCAAACCGCAGGACGATCGTACCCCCGATGGCGCTATCCACAAAGCCCTTGCCCTCTGGCACCTTGGCCACGAAAACTGGGTATGCCACATCATTCTGGGAGAGACGCAACTTCTCCAAAGAAAGAACACTGTCATGCAGACTCCGCATAGCACTGGTTGCAACATTGAGAAGATTTGTCGGTAGCATTGCCCTACCCGCCACATCCACCCTCCTCGAGATATCCTTAGGTGAAGGTGGCCCGTCCTGAGCACGGATCGTACTCGGTGCCGGCTGGCTCGCACCGGCGCCCTTGTTATTCTTTCGTTTCCGCCCCTTCTTCTTCATCTGATGTAATGGGATCGAGTTCTGCTCACAGACCGCCTTCTTGAGTGTGTTGGGGCTGATAATATTTCGCACCTTGGCTATCTGAGGCTCAGTGAAGGCGGCAGCTGGAGGCGTCTCTTGAGAACTGAACGCCAGACGGCGCCTGTTGTAATTGGGTTTCTCCGTGGTACCAGCTAGATCGCGGTCGTCTTTTTCAGGGTTGGGTTCTTGAGAAGGAGGCCCACAGCATTCGTCACCGTACCCATGTTCGACAAAGTACTTATCGATGTTGGTAAATGTACCATCATCGTTGCCGTCGTCGTCCAGATCCTGTGCCATGTGCATGTCCGGATCCTGTGCCATAGGGATGTCTGGCATGTCCGGTAGCGTTGCGGCGGTCTTGCCATGGCTTGGCGCCGGCACGACTGGCGGTCTTATCTGTGGGGTGGTGTCCCCCGCCCCCAAACAAATCTGGCTCTTCGACCAAAGCAGGGGCCAGCTTACGCAGGCGCTGAGGGTCATCACATCATCTTCACCGGCCCCAGCGGGTCGAATCGGAGGTAACAACTCGTTGTAGCCTGACAGCACCCGAACCAGTTCAACCCTATACATGGTGGGTGGCATCGGATTACCGTGGAACACGGGGTTGCCCGGTTGAACGATTCTGCCCTTGGCGACATCGACCAACTCGGCACCCACGAAGTGCAGGAGAGTGCATGGAACGTCGGCGGCGCCCTACGAAAACATGTAGGGCATCAGGAATGCCCAGTCAAAGGCAAGGAGATGAAGTCGTCGGCCGAGAGGCTTAGTTACCGTGATGCCGTCGAGCTCGGCTAATGTCGAGGCACCACCAACGGCGGCCGTGCAACTGACGGAGGGGCCGCTTGCTGGCGAGGTGCCGGCCGGCGTACACCTGGGTGCATTAAGCTCCAATGCCCGTGCCGGCGCCGGAGACACGAATACCGCCTTCGTCGGAGACACCAATGGCGCCTCATGCGCGTTGTGCGAGTTGCTGGCCGTGAAGCTGGGAACCGGGGGCGGCCCCTGTTGGCTGCCCGCAATCCACATCGTCAGCCCCTGAATCAAGGTAGGCACCATGGCGGTGAGCGTCGTTCCCAGTTGTTGTTGCACTTGCTCTTGGACAATCTCCAGAATCCGCGCCACTTTTGCCTTGAGTTCTTGAACCTCGCGCGACTGGCTCTCCGAGCTGGTCTTTTTCTCCTTTTGCCCACCAGCGGTATAGTATGACGACCATTTTGTGGACAAGCCTTTGCCGGCCACACGACCAGCTGACGATGGCTTACTAAGCTTATCCTTGTTTTTCATTATGTTCAACGCCCTATTTAGAGTGTTGTCCCAAGGGTTGCTCTGAGACGACCCCACGCTACTGCTTTCAGTCTCCTGCGGAAGGAATGTGAACCATTTAGAAATTTGGCTTCATTAATTAGAATGCAGTCATATGGAGCTAATTACGCGGGGGTGTATTCCTTACGAGAACAAGCTCAAGCGCCCTAATCTTCGGATCCGTGGTAAGCTCCTTTGTTACCGGCTCCTCCTTGTACCGGGCCCTGACAAAGTTCCTGGTCTGCTTGTCACGGTATTTCTCGAAGCAGGGCGGTAGGCCTTGCTCGGCATGCTCCGCGTCCTCCTTGTCCCATATAGGCTTCGCCACTCTTTAACCGCCGGGACCAAGTTGGTGGACCCCTAAGTTCAACTGCCGCATTTCTTTCCCCCACTGACTTGATTCGGAGGTTGCGCTGCTCTCGCACTTGATCTTGAACTCCTTGTAGTCATCTTCGCTGATCGAAGGATTTTTCGCCTTGATCTTCTCATAACTATCACCTTTGTCAATCATTCCCTTCAACGGGGAACTTGTATCGTTCGTGCAGCTTCATGAAGAGGAGGTTGCGCAAATTCCCTCGGTCCTTATGCCTTAGGTTCTCGGTGTTGATCAAGACGGTGCTCCGGAGAATGCACCCAAGCTGAACCAAGTACCCCTTGACTAATTCTTTGGGCGCTGTTGGATGCCCGTCGGAGTTCACTTCAGTAAATTCCTCCTTGACGGTGTCGAGCACGTTCGGGCGCCGGTCCTTCCGTTGCCTCTTCAGTTGGTTGCCATCTGTGCATGCGCTACCATCATCAGTGGTGGCATCCTCGGTGGCACCATCAGTGGTGTCATCCCCGATGCCACTAGGGGTTGTGTAGTAAGGATCGGTGTCTTCCACGGCATCCTCATAGCGGTGAGGTTCTTCCTCCATCTCCTGGGACAGCTCCGAGAATTTCTTGCCGCCCGAACCGCCGGCCTCATCATTGTGGGCCATGTTTCGCTCTAAATAGGAAAAAAGTTTGGTCAAAAAGTTAGTTATTGTCAAGGAACAAGATCATGGTCTCATCATTTAGGGTTTGTCGACACCGAGGCATCCTAAAAGCTAAGCTTTTATCATTTAGGGTTTGTCAACGCCGAGGCACCCTAAAAGTCAAAGCTTTCATCATTTAGGTTCTTATCGACACCGAGGCACCCTAAAAACCGAGGTTTTATCATTTAGGGTTTGTCGATGCTGAGGCACCCTAAATGCTAAGTTAAGTTTTCATCATTTAGGGTTTATCGATGCCGAGGCACCCTAGGTTGACTGATATATATGGGTATCTTCTAATAATATACCCTGTCAAGAAAAGGGAAGGAGAATTCTATGTTGGGCCTAATCACTTGGATCTATTGCCACCTATGGTCTAATGCAACAAGAATAAAGCGGCCGTTGATCCTACTTAATTAAGTACTAAGATACCCCGGCCCATGCATTAGTCGCAAGTACCCCATATGTCCTATTTTTAGCAAAGTCATGCTAAAATTCACGGAAAATTCAGCACGACCTTTGCTGAAAATAGGACATACTCCCTCCGTTTCTTTTTAGTCTGCATATAAGGTTTGGTCAAAGTCAAGCTTTGCATAGTTTGACTAACTTTATATTAAAAAATATCAACATTCACGATATGAAATCAACATTTTTAGATGCACCATGAAATGTATTTTCATATTATATAGTTTTAGTATTGTAGATGTTCATATTTTTTAATATAAATTTGGTCAAACTTTGTCTAGTTTGACTTTGACCAAAGCTTATACGCGGAGTAAAAAGAAATGGAAGGAGTATGGAGTACCCGAATTTGCCAGAACGGAAGTTAATCGACATTCCGGCAAACTCAAGGGCCTCTCAGGGTACCTGCAAAATCATTATCCCCGCGTAATGAAGTCGCCAATGAGTCATTTCAGAAGATCACAAGTAGCATCATCACAAGTACAACATCATCACAAGTACAGCAGCACGATACAGCAGCAGCAGCACAAGTACAGCAGCAGCAGTAGTAGCACGATGAACCCCTCAAACGGTATACTATGAGAACCCAGCAACCATATAAACATCTAAATTTATATATACTGAGCATTCATGGCAGTTCTAGCTACAACATCAAAATCAAGGAGAGATAGGTCAGATTACACAAATAGGTTCCATATTCTGAGAGAAAAGAACAAGTGATAAAATGTATAGCTGGAGCTTTTAAGAAAAAGTTGTAGAAGCTTGTAAAACTATACTTTTAAACATCAATCCCCTCACTCACATCTACACCTACCAATATCATACGGTTACGGTAGCAGATGATTGCTAGATTACACTCTTAAACTCATTTTGGGATCAGTGGAAAACAGTTAGTGCCACATTCCTGCTCCACTTTTCTGTCTTGTTTTTTCACTGAAAACTAGTGTGCACTGATCTTAAGTTTTAAGTTTCTGTTGTTTCTAGTATAGTCTGCATCCTTTGCAGACTTGCATAAGCAACGAGGATTCAGAAATAAAGGGGGTAGGGTTGTGGTTCACATGCCTATATGCAAAGAAGCTAGCAATTCATAGAACAAAAAAAGTACTTATCTAGAGCACAATTGTACTAGTGTACCTAACAGCTTGTCCTTTCTTTGAGCCAAAGCCAAATCTGTAAACCAATCACAATTGTGAGTTAAAGGCTGATCTGTATAAATACCCAGGCAAACAAACACATGATATAATTTATCATCTAGGAGTATCTATGAGAAAAGAGCAGCATCGCAGGGACTATATTGTCAACAAGTGACCACAATGGCAAGCAAGTATAACTTAACATCGAACAAAAAACAAGAACTACAATGGCAAACCAATGAATCATTTTTTCTAATTGAATATCTAGGAGTCACAACTATGCACAACCAAACAATAATGACAAGGAGATTATCAAGGTAGCTTAGCAAGTAATTGGGCATGTTTAGCCTGCCAGTGCCATTGGGCCTCTAGCTATAGTTCAAAGAGCAGAATAATAAAACCATAACCAGCAAATCAAGTGAGAACTATACTTCCCTCAAAAAAAAGTGAGAACTATACTACAGATGTTTTAAAGAGCTACATACTGATGTATGCATTCCTAGAGACAAATTTTATCAGAAATGTCTGCGTATACAGTGAAGTTCAACAGATACCATCTTTGGAAATAGTATTAAACTAGTCCATCTTTTCTTTTGCGGGGGAAACAAACATCTTAAATGTTAAACTACATCTTACAACCCAGGAAACAACATGAAAACTATGGAAGGAATACCATATGATAATTTACTTCCATAGTCTTGCCTGCGTCCTGTGCATAAAGCTTTGCAAAAAAGTCATTGGCAAAATTAGTGGATACAAGTGTGCCTCTATTTAGAAGAAGAAAGCTAGAACTCACTGGAAGTTTCAGATCTAACAACAAGCGGTGCTTTACCCTACAAAAATCCAATTTAAGCCCCTTACAGCATCACTAAATTAAAACAATCAAAACTAACACAACCTGAAATTTCCAACATTAGCATCCCTTCTCTCCCACAACTTAATAAATGTTAACACAATACACAAATAAACTAACACAGACTTAATTCAGTTTATTTTACACACCAAGATGACACTATACATCTCTCGCAATGTTAACACAGAAACTAGAGCACTAATGTACTTCCTTTGTGGCTTAATGAGCAGAGCAGAGACCTAGCTAGCTACAGTTAGTTTGGACCCATATGATGAGTGGTTGATCAAGCCCCACAACTAGAGCAGAGCACTAATTAACCATGTAGTGTGCGCTACAGTGAGTAAGCCTGAAGATTTGAAGGCTAGCTAGCGAGGTTAATTATCTGCCATAGGTCTGCTAAAATCTCATCTTGGTTTCGGTCGACAGCGGCAGCAACAGCTAGTGAGTAAGCCTGAAGATTTGAGTGTGAGTGTGAGTGTGACCACATCTCTCTTTCTTCTCTTGCAAACCCCCAACCCTAGCTACTTAATTCTCCAACCCCCTTTCCTTGTCCAAAATTGGTCATACGTGTTGCATGGCCGACACCAACTCGTACATGATGCATGAACTAGAACACGTCAGAAGGAAATCAAGAGGGGGAAGAGGGGGATGCGGCTCGAGTGCCCACTGGGGAGGTTGAGGGCGACTCGGGGTAGCCGGAGCTAGTCGAGGCGGCGCGAATTCGGCGTCGAGCGGTGGCGATGGTGGCCGAGGCGGAGGAAATCAGCGAGCGTCGAAGGGATGGCTCGAGGGCGTCCGAGCTTGCTGGGTCCTTGTAGTCGAAGAGGAAGACGGCGGTGGTCCTCCTGGGCAAGCCGCGGAGTGTTGGATGGCGAGCATGAGGTTGACGCAGGCGGGGCTGCGGGGGGAGGGGCACTTGGCGGGAGGACGTCGAGGGCGCGGGCGCGGGCGGAGGGGGGACGGCGAGGGAGGCGGCGCTCGGTGAGGGTTTTGTGACCTCGATTTCGGGGGAGGTGGGGCGACGGGCAGCGAGGCACCGGGGCATTGGGGGCGATGGTTGTCGGGTGCGGCGGGGGCAGCAAGCACGGCCGGGGACGGCGAGCACGGGGGCGGTGGTGGTCGGGCGCGGGTGAGATGAGGCAGGGGAGGGATTAGAGAGAAATGTGAGATTGGGGATTTTAGTGTGGGGGGCAGGCTTAGCAATGGCGCACCACCTAGCAGTGCACCATTAGTAATCTTTTTTTAGATAGCAATGGCGCACCACCCAGCGGTGCGCCATAAGTAACTTTGTTTTTGCATAGCAATGCCGCACCAACCAGAGGTGCGCCATAAGTAATTATTATTATTATTATTATTTGTTGCATCTAATAATTTTTTAGAAAATGAATATGAATATGAAACAGTAATAATTTTTTTAAAAATATCATCAAATTTGTTATTTGAAAATATTTATGAATATGAAAAAATATCATCAAATTTATTATTTGAAAATATCATCAAATTTGTTATTTGAAAATATAATCAAATTTCTTTTTTGGATTTTCAGTTGCATTCATTAGTGACGGTGGAGCAGGGGAGGGTGCGGGGGGTCGGCGGCGGCGGTGGAGCAGGGGAGGGTGCGGGGAGTCGGCGGCGGCGGTGGAGCGGGGGAGGGCGCGGGGGGGTCGGCGGCGGCGGTGGAGCGGGGGAGGGTGCAGTGGGTCGTCGTCGGCGATGGATCGGGGGAGAGGGTGCAGGGGGTGCTCGGCGGCGAGGGGGGTCTGGCGAGGTGGGATAGCGATCGAGATGGAGGGGGATCGAGATCGAGTGTCCCTCATGAATATTCAATAATTTTTCATATTGAATATGAAAAAATATCATCAAATTTGAAAAAATATTCATGAATTCAAAAAGTGCCCATGAAATTTAAAAATATTCATGAGTTCAAAAAGTGCCCATGAAATACAATCGAGAAATGAAGGCTACAATTTAAATACAATTGATCTTAGCTAGCTATCTGTTCACAATCTTCTTGCCCTTATTTTTCGTAAATGGAGTTCTTCTCTTGAACGGACGTCCTTTAGGTAGGGTGGTCCTCCTTCTTCTTGTGGTGTATGCTGATACTTCATCATCGTCGTCATGTTCCATCTTCGGGTCACCGTACTTGTCGAAGTCTTGCTCATTGGTGACTCCATCCATTCCGATGATCTTCCTTTTGCCTCTCCTCACGACAACATGACTGGGCTTTGACAGGTCGGTAATGAAGAAGCATTGGTCCACTTGGGAAGCCAGTACCCATGGCTCATTTTTCGCGATGACGTTTGCGCCTGCGGTCTTGGATTTGGCTTCGGGTATAACCATGGTGGTGAAATACCGGTCTTCTTTTATGATGCTCTTGGCCCATCTTACACGGAACATCGGGACCTTCTCTCCAGCGTAGCTTAGCTACCAGATCTCCTCGATCCTTCCGTAGTATCTGTCCTTGTCATTACCAGTGTAGGATTCCATTGTTACCCCGGAGTTCTGATAACAATCGCTCTTCATGTACTTTCCCTCGGTGTAGAATGTGTAGCAATTGATATCGTACGCCTCATACGTCATCAGGTTGTGCTCGGCGCCCTGTGACAAGGCGAATATGATTTGTTCTTCCGTGGAAGAATCCTCGTGTAAAGGGTACGACAGAAGCTTCTGCTTGAACCAACGCGTGAAACATGAGTTGTGCTCTTTGATTATATCTCCGTCCGTCCTCTGTTTGCCTCGGTCATTGTACGTCTTCTCAATAAAGGTTTTGTGCTCTACCACCCAAGGATCGACCACGTCTATGTGTTGCAGCGTGACTAGGTTTGCTCTTTCAAAGTCGGCGAGTCGACCCTCGAAGTCGACATGCATTTCGCGACGACCCTCACGATGACCCCATCCAGCGAGCCTGCCGAGGTGCCTGTTGATGGGCAGACCAACGGGGTTCTCGATGCCTAGATAATTCGTGCAGTAGGAGATGCACTCTTCGGTCAGAAAGCCCCTAGCTATGCTTCCCTCTGGACGTGACATGTTGCGAACGTATCCTTTGATGACACCATTAATCCTTTCGAATGGCATGATGCTGTGAAGGAACGTCGGCCCGAGTTGGTTGATATCCTCCATGATATGGACCAGCAGATGCACCATAACATCGAAGAATGCGGGGCAGGAAGTACATCTCAAGCTCGCATAGTATCACCATGATCTCTTCCTGTAGCCTTCTAAGTTGCCTCACGCCAACCGACTTCCAAGAGATGACGTCGAAAAAGTTGCATAGGCCAAATAGCATTTCACGGACGTGCGTGTCCATGATCCCTCGGATTGCAACTGGAAGTATCTGTGTCATCAGCACGTGACAGTCGTGAGACTTCATCCCGCTGAACTTCTGCTTTGCTGAGTCTAGGTATCTGCTTATCTTCCCCGCGTAACGGTAAGGACGTTTTACTCCTACGAGGCAGGTGAAAAACTGACTAATCTCCTCCTGACTTAGAGTGAAGCACGCGGGAGGGAAGTCATTTCCGGTCTTCTTGGCCTTTTTTGCCTTTATGACGACTTTCCGTGTCCTACTTCGCCTCATCATCATCATCATTAGCGTGAAGCTCCTCCCTGATGCCCATTGATTTCAAGTCTGCCCTTACTTTCAGCCCATCTTTGGTCCTCTCTGGCATGTTGAGTAGGGTACCAAGTAGACTCTCGCACACGTTCTTCGTGATATGCATGATATCAAGGCTGTGAGGCACACGGTGGATCTTCCAGTACGGCAAGTCCCAGAAAACAGACCTCATTTTCCATACCTTCAGCAGCGGCTCTGGCGCCTTTCGCTTCTTTCCCTGCTCTGGCGCCTTTTGCTTCTTTCCCGGCAGTGGGCAATCTTTCCAATTTTTCAACAGCTCGTCTATTTCCTCGCCGCTCCTCGTACGCGGGTGTTTCACCATCGAACAGATCCTTGCATTTTCTCCACGGGTCAATGTCGCGAAGCCACCTTCGACGTCCCATGAACACGGTTTTCAAAGACCCGAGATCTCTATCTAGCTGGCGATACGTTGTGTCATCCATGCACCTGATGCATCCGGAAAATCCGTGGACCACCTGCCCCACGACATATCTGTAACCGAGATAGTCATGCACCGTTGTGAGTAGTGCGGCTCTCATAGGGAAATATTCTTTCTATGTGGCGTCCCACGTATTGGCTGGCGTTTTCCACAGCATGTCTAGCTCCTCTTTCAGCAGCCCTAGATACAGATTGATGTTGTTCCCTGGTTGTTTCGGCCCTTCAATTAGCATACTCATGTGAATGTACTTCCTCTTCATGCACAACCAGGGGGGAAGGTTGTACATCCACACAAACACAGGCCAGGTGCTATGTGTGCTTCTCTGGCTGCCAAACGGATTAACTCCATCGGTGCTCGCGCCCAGCACAATGTTCCTTGGATCCTTCCTAAATTCTGGGTGTTTGAAGTTCAACGCTTGCCACTGGCTCCCATCCTTAGGGTGACTCAGCATCTTGTCTTTTTTATTTATCTCCAGATCATTTGCGTCATCTTCTCGCTTCTTCTCCTCCCTATCCGCGTGCCAACACAGGAGCTTTGCTACCTTAGGATCCGTGAAATACCACTGCAGACGAGGAGTGATCGGAAAGTACCACACCACTTTTCGAGGAGCTTTCTTCCTCTTCTTGTATCGAGTGACGCCACACACCGGACATATGGTAGAGTCCATGTGCTTGTCCCGATAAATGATGCAATTGTTCATGCACACATGGTATTTCACGTGCGGTAAATCCAGAGGATACACGATTTTCTTCGCCTCCTCGAAACTGGTCGGGCACTTGTTCCCCTTGGGAAGACGTTCGTGCCAGAATGACATGTTCTCGTCAAAGCATGCGTCGGTCATTTTATGTTTTACCTTCATCTCCAGAGCCATGAGCGTTACTTTTAGGCGGGTATCCTCGGGCCTGCATCCTTCATACAATGGAGTAACCGCGTCTATCTCCAGTTGATCCAGCTTGGCTTTCTCTCGGGCGGCAGCTCTTGCGTTATCCGTCTGCTTGAGAAGCAGCTCTTGAATATGAGGGTCCTGCACCCAGCCCATCGATGGTCCATCGTCGTCTGCTCTGGCATCTTCATCTTCATGATCATGCCCTTCATCTTGATCTTCCTCATCATCATGTCCTGCATCTTCTACATGATGACTGTGTACATCATCACCGTCGTGATCATGTCCTGGAGATTCTTCGTCTTCTCGCCCGCCCGAGCCGTGGTGGTTGTCTTGCTGCCCCTCCTCATTTCTTACCCGCCCCCCATGGCCGACTTCATTGTCATCTTGCCATCCATGAAACCACGCAAGAGCAGGTGGTCCCGCACCTGCCCGAAATCTGGGTCCGCAATAAGGCTCTTCAGCTTGCATCTTTGACACGGACATCTTATCTCCGTCTCATTCTTTTGAAGCATCTCGGCCTTCGTGGAGCTCAAAAACCTATTCACGATGCCTTCGGTCATCGTGCGGACCATGGTCGCGTACGGGGTAGAGCAAAACAAAATTTTAGAACCAAGAAAAAATTTGGCATGACTTTGCCTAAAAATAGGACCAAAAAGAATGCATAGTGCCAAAATTCTCGCCGAAACGGAAATGAATCAACATTTCGGCAAAATATTGGCAACTATCGCATTTCAAATACCGGTACCTGCAAACACAAACATATATGCAACACCACAAACATATGCAACACCACAAACATACATAGATCTAGCTAGGCCATAAAAAGTGCATGTGCACGTTGTTGGAGGGAGAAAAAAGTAGATCTACAACATAAAGATAGCTTTCCCCTTACTTACCTATCAAAAAAAGGTAATTAAACCACTTAATTTGGATGAATCTATGGTGCAAATGAGGTGAGGAGGAGGCAGCCGAGACAAGCTTGAAGGAGGAGGTGGAGAGAATGAAGTGGGGAAAGTGAGTGGGTAGGTGTGGCTGTCCAAAATATCTAGATGGTCCCAGGTTACTAATGGCGCACCACCTACAAATGCGCCATTAGTAACCCTGGTTACTAATGGCGCACCACTAATGGCGCACCAGCTGGTGGTGCGCCATTAGTAGTTTTGCAAAAAAATAAAAGAAAATATAGTAGTGGCGCACTGTGTGGCTGGTGCGCCATTACTAGTTAAACTAGTAATGGCGCACTCTTACCTGGTGCGCCATTAGTATTTTTGGAAAAAAAATTGTTACTAGTGGCACACTGTGTGACTGGTGCGCCATTACTAGTTAAAACTAGTAATGGCGCACTCTGCCCTGGTGCGCCATTAGTATTTTTGGAAAAAAAAGTTTGTTACTAGTGGTGCACCAGCACATGGTGCACCACTGCTATATAGTAGTGGCGCACCACATGTCTGGTGCGCCATTAGTGGCCATATCATATATAGCCCTTTTCCTAGTAGTGATTCTTGCAGGAATTCTCTGTGCTCCAATGCAGAGGTAAGTACCTGTTGTATATCACTATACTTTTACATCACCATGTATTTTGTTAACCAGTGTGAATCCAACCTTTATCTGATCTAAATTTAGTTGAAGCAAAATCCGTGATTGAAGGCCACAATGTTGATTTTTGTAAGGAAAACTGCCTGGTAGTTTTGCATCCTGAGCTGCATGAGTGTACTATCTCATATCAGTGGGTTTGAATACTTTGGTTCTGCAGTGGGTTTTCAGTGTTTTTTACAGTGTTGTCATGTCGTATCCCTAGCTCTTACATCATACTCCCTCCGTCCGGATTACATGTCGCAGAAATGGATAAAATTGGATGTATCTAGAACTGAAATACGCCTAGACCCATCCATTTATTTTCGGGTGGAGGGAATGCATGTCAATGTGTTATGCCTTTATATTCTTCAGTACCTATTCCATCTCTGTTGTAGCATGTTTTATAATTGAAGCACCATTCTTCTATATAAGGCATGCAAGGGGAAGACGGCTATGTTAGAATCTGAAGGGTTACAAACCAGGTCTTTGCAAAAGATCCAAACGCCAGGAGATAATAAACCAACTCCATTTTTCATAGATACTGCTCCAGCACAGAGAAACCCAACTCCCACTGATAATAAGCAGATTCCAGTGGTCAAAGAATTAGCCTGCTCCAATCCAGCAAAAGAATGTCAACTCCATTCTAAGAAGCGTGTGCGTATCCTTGCGTCATGAAATTTTATATCATTCTGATCATATTTTCTACATGTTTCTTACCCATCTCTCTTTTAGAAAATAAGGTTAAATGATAGAAGACTTCCTCCATTGGGATTGTATTCGAGGAAAATATCTTGCGGGAATTCTCTGTGCTCCAATGCCGATGTAAGTACCTGTTGTATATCACTATATTTTTACATCAGCATGTATTTTGTTAATCGGCGTGAATCCAACCTTTATCTGATCTAAATTTATTCGTAGAAAAATGTTAAAGGCGCCAATGTTTATTTTTGTAAGGAAAACTGCCTAGTAGTTTTGCATACTGAGCTGCATGAGTGTACTATCTCATATCATGCACATTACTGAATTGTAGTGCTGCTCTGGTTGCCCATTCATTCATTGTGTCAATGTTGCTTTCGTGTTACCTTACCTAGCTGATGATAGATGTGCCATATTGTGTTAATTTGGTGTAGGCTAGTTGCTCAAAAGTTCGTTGTGTCAATGTTGCTTTCCTATTATCTGACTTGGCCAATGATAGCAATGCTAGTGTGTTAATTTGGTGCAGGCTGCTGAAGATAAGAAGACAAACTCTGAAAACAGCAAGGCAACCCCATTGTTTCTTTCCAATAACTAGGCCAGGTAATATGGCAATAACTCATGATTAATCTGTTTGGTTCCCCTCCTAATTTGTGTTATGATGTAGTGGTCGAGACACTCTCCACTATCAATAATACATACCTGCCAAAATCGCCATTTGAATCTGTTCAGTATCCTCTGTCACGAATGCAACGGAAAAAATGTATGTTTGTGAACCAATTAATGGCTGAAGCAATGATGGAAATGGTGGAGGAATCAGAGGTGCAGATTCGTGCGCAACAACAACTGATCAATGTTTTTAGAGACAGTGTAGCAAAGCAGCAAGAACTTGCCCACATGCTTATGGGCGTGATCCATGCTAAGGTTGCAGATTGTGACGTTGTAGATCGTTAGGTTCTGTCCATTTATTTGCACTGGCACCAATCTTTGATTGCCCAGTGGATGTAATTTCCTATAATATATGTGATGATCCACAAGTGTAGGGGATCTATCATAGTCCTTTCGATAAGTAAGAGTGTCGAACCCAACGAGGAGCAGAAGGAAATGACAAGCGGTTTTCAGTAAGGTATTCTCTGCGAGCACTGAAATTATCGGTAATAGATAGTTTTGTGATAAGGTAATTCGTAACGGGTAACAAGTAACAAAAGTAAATAAAGTGCAGAAAGGTGGCCCAATCCTTTTTGTAGCAAAGTACAAGCCTGGGCAAACTCTTATATAAATAAAAGTGCTCCTGAGGACACATGGGAATTATCGTCAAGCTAGTTTTCATCACGCTCATATGGTTCGCGTTCGTTACTTTGATAATTTGATATGTGGGTGGACCGATGCTTGGGTACTGCCCTTTCTTGGACAAGCATCCCACTTATGATTAACCCCTATTGCAAGCATCCGCAACTACAAAAGAAGTATTAAGGTAACTTGAACCATAGCATGAAACATATGGATCCAAATAAGCCCCTTACAAAGCAACTCATAAACTAGGGTTTAAGATTCTGTCACTCTGGCAACCCATCATCTACTTATTACTTCCCAATGCCTTCCTCTAGGCCCAAACAATGGTGAAGTGTCATGTAGTCGACGTTCACATAACACCACTAGAGGAGAGACAACATACATCTCATCAAAATATCGAACGAATACCAAATTCACATCACTACTTATAGCAAGACTTCTCCCATGTCCTCAGGAACAAACGTAACTACTCACAAATCATATTCATGTTCATAATAAGAGGGGTATTAATATGCATATAGGATTTGAACATATGATCTTCCACCGAATAAACCAACTAGCATCAACTACAAGGAGTAATCAACACTACTAGCAACCCACAGGTACCAATCTAAGGTTTTGGGACAAAGATTGAATACAAGAGATGAACTAGGGTTTGAGAGGAGATGGTGCTGGTGAAGATGTTGATGGAGATTTACCCCCTCCCGATGAGAGGATCGATGGTGATGACGATGGTGATGATTTCCCCCTCCCGGAGGGATGTTTCCCCGGTAGAACAGCTCCGCCGGAGCCCGCCTAGATTGGTTCCTCCAAGGTTCCACCTCGTGGCGGCAGTGTCTCATCCCGAAAGCTTGCTTGTGATTTTTCCAGGGTAAAAGACTTCATATAGCAGAAGATGGGCACCGGAGGCCTGCCAGGTGGCCGACGAGGCAGGGGGCGCGCCCAGGGGGGTAGGGCGCGCCCCCACCCTCATGGACGGTGGGTGGCCCCCCTCTGGTATTTTCTTCGCTCAGTATTTTTATTAATTCCAAAAATAACTTCCGTGGAGTTTCGGGACTTTTGGAGTTGTGCAGAATAGGTCTCTAATATTTGCTCCTTTTCCAGCCCAGAATTCCAGCTGCCGGCATTCTCCCTCTTCGTGTAAACCTTGTAAAATAAGAGAGAATAGGCATAAGTATTGTGACATAATGTGTAATAACAACCCATAATGCAATAAATATCGATATAAAAGCATGATGCAAAATGGACGTATCAACTCCCCCAATCTTAGAGCTCGCTTGTCCTCAAGCGGAAGCCGACAACGAAAAATATATCCACATGTTTAGAGATAGAGGTGTCGATAAAATAAAATACGGACATGAGGGCATTAGGATCATTCTTACAACAGCAACATATATATATATATATATATATATATATATATATATATTGTCATATGATTTCTTATGCTCAAGTAACAATCTATTCACAATGTCAAGTATGAATCAGAAACTTCATTGAGAACCAACAAACTATGATCTCAGTCATTGAAGCAATTGAAATTAAGGACAGTATAACTGAACCCCTTCCCTGCCCTCTCACGCATCCACACTTTCTAGCCGTCAGATTGTGTCATCAGACTTGTTTTTGGCCGTTAATTGCTGTGTAATCTTGTGCTTTGTCACTAATGGGCCTGTTGTCCTTGAGGGCAGCTACTCTGGTGGAAAAATTGGTGCACTGTGGTTAACCGGGCCTGCCTCACGCACAAAGCCCATCTAGCACCACAATGATTCGATCCGCAGCGTCAGTACAACCACCACTCCCTTCCATATTCTCGCTCTTCTCGTGACCTCTCGTCTCTCTCACAACCTGGACGAACCGGGTGTGCCGCGGTCGTCGCGCCGATCTCCCACTGTAGCACCGCCGCCATCCCCGCTGCTCCCCGTGTACCTTTCCAGTAGACCTAGATGGCAACGTCGGACAGGAGCGGATCGCCAAGTGCCTCTCCCAGAGGAACACACACGATAGTGACGAGGACGGCGATGACAACTAATCTCATGAGCCACGCTCCGGCTGGATCCCCTTCTCTCCGTTCGCGCCTCCATTTTCACCTCCCACAGTGTCGCCCACCATGGTGATGGAGACCATATTGGTTCACCTCAACGCTCAACCAGGTAAACCCTAACCCTACCTCTTTGCCCGATTTAGAAATCTGAATCCTCTATCAAATCAAAACTTCACTGTTCTTCTTTGCTTCAGGATCATCTGGTGGGAAGCAATGCTCATGTCCTGTCCTTCTTGTTTGGTCAATACGGGATTGGCTCCAGATTTTGAGTCCGGCGGCCGCAAATATGCAAAAATCTAACATCTAGATCTAGGACCACGAGGGCGAGCGCTTGGTCATCCCCACACCCCGCAATTTCACTTGAACTTCGATAGTGGAACACCTATTTTTCGGCTACTTGTTCTGTGAGGATTTAAAGTAGCAGCTATATGCCACATTTATCTTATATGTTATTTGTGTAAAAACATTGAATTTGTTTATGGCTACCCTCCCAACTCTTTTGTAGATTTGACTGGGCCTATTTCATGTGCTTGGGTAAACAGACATGAACATTGGCATGCCCTTTACGTAGTTTGAGAATGACACCAAGCTAATAGACAACATCCAGATGGTGAATCTACACTCGTTCGACGCCAACTCGCCAAGGCGACGAAGGCAAGCAGACACATATGAATTTGTTCTTGGGGTCTATTGGTCCTGGAGTGTGCTTGATGAAATGATAACAGTGTTGTGCTTTGTTGTGATGACAGATTTACAAGGTTGGAACACTGCTACAAGAACGACAACAGAGGTAATGCACATTTTAGGTAGCAGTTAGACTGAATAGTACAGTTCAAGTATAGTTCTGATTTGGTGTATTAATGCATGTTGTGCTTGATAGATTGTCCTGTAACCTGTTGGTGAGTGCTCCTTCCCAGAGTGAGAATCTTATTGTTTCATAAAACAAAAAATATGGTGAAATCTCAGGGAGTAATCGTCATGATGGTAAATTAGCACCTCACCAACCAAGCTCTTCCCTTCCCCATGATGGTTATGACAACGGCGATGACCTTCCTCTCTCTTTTGGACTGAAGTTTATTATTCCAGGGTCCGGTGCCTTGAGTTCACTTTTGTGTTACTGTGGACGTACATGATAGTAGGATCTAGATAACCAATGTGTTTGAGTAGACTAAATGTAATAATCTTAAAGGTAAAATCAATCATGTTAGGCAGCATTAAAGGTAAAATAGTTCAATGTGCCGAAATAGACAAAATACATCAATGTTAGGCAGCATTAATGTTTGTATCGTTGGTTCAATCATGTCCTTAATAATCTATGTATTTTGAAAAAAATTCAGAGATTACATGATCGAGCCAACCTATATATGCAACTTCATTTATGATAACTCAACTTCTAAAGGAGCTTCAAATCACAGGATCATCTGATAACATTTGTGCCATATACAAGTTACAAACATTGAAGGTACGGTAATCCTAACCGTTGAGTGGAAACAAGGAAAAGGTAAGCAGCAAGGAACCTCTCTGATAATGAAGAAACTATTAATGTAACATTTATTTTCTTGATTACTTGTCGGCTTGTGCTTTAAGGCTCTTGTATTAGTGTTTGGGCTGCTAATGGCAGAGCACCTGTGCTATTCATTATACTTGCTGATGCTTTTTTCACCTTGATTACAAGGAGATGGTTAGCTCCATGAATGCCAGGGAATTTCAGGATAATATTCCACTGCATGGATTTCATGACAGTGATATATTCAAACTCCAAGAGTTAATTTTTTGGAAAGCAGAAAGAGCTAGCCTCTCAAGAGGATAGCATAAGATAAATGTTATGTACATTTTTTTGCAGCTTCTCTTACAATTAATGTGCATAGATTGCTCATTTCATGTGGCCATGTGTTTACAAAATTTCTGAAATTCTATTTTACAATTGTATGGGCCCGGCAAATTAACGTGTTTCATGCAGCCATATGTGTGCTAATGAACATTCTGATGACTTTATAGTTAAACAAGAAAACTTCAATGCTTATGTTGGTAGACAATTGAAACGAAATGCTTATATGATTGAACACTTGGGTGATTATATGTCTAGAGTTAAAGGTGAACTTAAACTTATTAGTAAACATGCTTCTATGGTTACCACTCAAGTACAACAAGTGCTTAAAGCTCAAAATGATTTCCTCAATGAATTAAATGATAAGAAAAATGACAATGCTGTTAGAGTTATGACTAGAGGGGGTAAAATGACTCAGGAACCTTTGTATCCTGAGGGCCACCCTAAGAGAATTGAGCAAGATTCTCAGAGAACTAATGTTGATGCACCTAGTCCTTCTAAAAAGAAGAAAAAGAAAAATGATAGGACTTTTCATGCTTCTAGTGAACCTGTTGTTGACACACCTGAGGATCCCAATGATATTTCTATTTTTGATGCTGAAACACAATCTGGTGATGAACATGAACCTAGTGATAATGTTAATGATGATGTTCATGTTGATGCTCAACCTAGCAATAACAATGATGTAGAGGTTGAACCTGTTGTTGATCTTGATAACCCACAATCAAAGAATCAACGTTATGATAAGAGAGACTTCATTGCTTGGAAGCACTGTAAAGAAATACAACCATGGGTTCATAAACCCATGCCTTTTCCTCCTAAACCATCCAAGAAAAAGGATGATGTGGATTTTGAGCGCTTTGCTGAAATGATTAGACCTATCTTTTTGCGTATGCGTTTGACTGATATACTCAAAATGAATCCTTATGCTAAGTACATGAAAGATATTGTTACAAATAAAAGAAAGATACTGGAAGCTGAAATTTCCACCATGCTTGCTAATTTTACTTTTAAGGGTGGAACACTTAAGAAAATAGGGGATCCAGGAGTACCAACTATACCATGCTCCATTAAAAGAAACTATGTTAAAACTGCTTTATGTGATCTTGGAGCCGGTGTTAGTGTTATGCCTCTCTCTTTATATCGTAGACTTGAATTGAACAAGTTGACACCTACTAAAATATCTTGCAAATGGCCGATAAATCAACTGCCACACCTGTCAGTATTTGTGAGGATGTGCCTGTTATGTTTGCACACATTACTATCTTAACGGACTTTGTTATTCTTGATATTCCCGAGGACGATAGTATGCCGATTATCCTTGGTAGACCCTTTTTTAATACTGCAGGGGCTGTTACTGTTGGAAATATGCCCTAGAGGCAATAATAAAAGGATTATTATTATATTTACTTATTCATGATAATTGTCTTTATTCATGCTATAACTGTATTATCCGGAAATCGTAATACACATGTGAATATAGAGACCATAATATGTCCCTAGTAAGCCTCTAGTTGACTAGCTCGTTGATCAACAGATAGTCATGGTTTCCTGGCTATGGACATTGGATGTCGTTGATAACGAGATCACATCATTAGGAGAATGATGTGATGGACAAGACCCAATCCTAAGCATAGCACAAGATCGTGTAGTTCGTTTGCTAGAGCTTTTCCAATGTCAAGTATCTCTTCCTTAGACCATGAGATCGTGTAACTCCCGGATACCGCAGGAGTGCTTTGGGTGTATCAAATGTCACAACGTAACTGGGTGACTATAAAGGTGCACTACAGGTATCTCTGAAAGTGTCTGTTGGGTTGACAAGGATCGAGACTGGGATTTGTCACTCCGTATGACGGAGAGGTATCTCTGGGCCCACTCGGTAATGCATCATCATAATGAGCTCAAAGTGAACAAGCGGTTGGTCACGGGATCATGCATTACGGTACAAGTAAAGTGACTTGCCGGTAACGAGACTGAACAAGGTATTGGGATACCGACGATCGAGTCTCGGGCAAGTAACGTACCGATTGACAAAGGGAATTGTATACGGGGTTGATCGAATCCTCGACATCGTGGTTCATCCGATGAAATCATCGAGGAGCATGTGGGAGCCAACATGGGTATCCAGATCCTGTTGTTGGTTATTGACCGGAGAGTTGTCTCGGTCATGTCTGCATGTCTCTCGAACCCGTAGGGTCTACACACTTAAGGTTCGGTGACGCTAGGGTTATTAGGAAGACTTGTATGTGATTACTGAATGTTGTTCGGAGTCCCGGATGAGATCCCGGACGTCACGAGGAGTTCCGGAATGGTTCGGAGGTGAAGATTTATATATGGGAAGTTGTCATGCGGACACCGGAAAGTTTCGGGGGCATATCGGTATTGTACCGGGGTCACCGGAGAGGTTCCGGGGGTCCACCGGGAGGGGCCACCCCTCTCGGAGGGCCACATGGGCCGCAAGGGGCAGGGAACCAGCCCCTGGAGGGCTGGGCGCGCCCCCCACCTTGGGCCCATGCGCCTAGGGTTTGGGGGGAACCCTAGAGGGGGCGCCTCCTTTGCTTGGGGGGCAAGTCCCCCCTCCCTGGCCGCCGCCCCCCCTCTAGATCCCATCTAGAGGGGCCGGCCCCCCTTGCCCCTTCCCCTATAAATAGAGGGGTGAGGGGAGGGCTGCTGAAAACAACCCAAGGTGCAGCCCCTCCCCTCCCCAACACCTCTCCTCCTCCGTTACGTGCTTGGCGAAGCCCTGTCGAAGTACTGCTGCACCAACACCACCACGCCGTCGTGCTGCCGTTGGAGCAATGTTCCTCAACCTCTCCTTCCTCCTTGCTGGACCAAGACGGAGGAGACGTCGTCCGTTCCGTACGTGTTTTGAACGCGGAGGTGCTGTCCGTTCAGCACTTGGTCATCGGTGATCTGAATCACGGCGAGTACGACTCCATCATCACCCTTCCCTTGAACGCTTCCGCACGCGATCTACAAGTGGTATGTAGATGCAATCTCTCTCCCTTGACTTGTTGCTTAGATGAACTCATAGATGGATCTTGGTGAAACCGTAGGAAAATTTTTAATTTTCTGCAACGTTCCCCAACAGTGGCATCATGAGCTAGGTCATGCGTAGTTCTCTATTGCACGAGTAGAACACAATTTTGTTGTGGGCGTGGATCTTGTCAACTTGCTTGCCACTACTAGTATTTTCTTGCTTCAGCAGTATTATGGGATGAAGCGTCCCGGACCAACCTTACACGTACGCTTACGTGAGACCGGTTCCACCGACAGACATGCACTAGTTGCATAAGGTGGCTGGCGGGTGTCTGTCTCTCCCACTTCAGTTGGAGCAGATTCGATGAAAAGGGTCCTTATGAAGGGTAAATAGAAGTTGACAAAATCACGTTGTGGTTATTCGTAGGTAAGAAAACGTTCTTGCTAGAACCCAATTGCAGCCACGTAAAAGATGCAACAACAATTAGAGGACGTCTGACTTGTTTTTGCAGCAATTGTCATGTGATGTGATATGGCCAGAAGTTGTGATGAACGATGAATGATATATTGTGCAGCAATTGTCATGTGATGTGATATGGCCAGAAGTTGTGATGAATGATGAATGATATATTGTGACGTATGAGATCATGTTCTTGTAATAGGAATCACGACTTGCATGTCGATGAGTATGACAACCGGCAGGAGCCATAGGAGTTGTCTTTATTTCTTGTATGACCTGCGTGTCATTGAAAAACGCCATGTAAACTACTTTACTTTATTGCTAAACGCGTTAGCCATAGAAGTAGAAGTAGTCGTTGGCGTGACAACTTCATGAAGACACGATGATGGAGATCATGATGATGGTGATCATGGTGTCATGACGGTGACAAGATGATCATGGAGCCCCGAAGATGGAGATCAATGGAGCTATATGATATTGGCAATATCATGTCACTACTATATAATTGCATGTGATGTTTATTATGTTTATGCATCTTGTTTACTTAGAACGACGGTAGTAAATAAGATGATCCCTTACAACAATTTCAAGAAGTGTTCTCCCCTAACTGTGCACCATTGCTAAAGTTTGTCATTTCGAAGCACCACGTGATGATCGGGTGTGATAGATCCTTACGTTCACAAACAATGGGTGTAAGACAGTTTTACACATGCAAGACACTTAGGGTTAACTTGACGAGCCTAGCATGTACAGACATGGCCTCGGAACACGGAGATCGAAAGGTCGAACATGAGTCGTATGGAAGATATGATCAACATGAAGATGTTCACCGACGATGACTAGTCCGTCTCACGTGATGATCGGACACGGCCTAGTCGACTCGGATCGTGTAACTCTTAGATGACTAGAGGGATGTCTAATCTGAGTGGGAGTTCATTGAAATAATTTGATTAGATGAACTTAATTATCATGAACTTAGTCTAAAACCTTTGCAAATATGTCTTGTAGATCAAATGGCCAACGCTCATGTCAGCATGAACTTCAACGCGTTCCTAGAGAAAACCAAGCTGAAAGATGATGGCAGCAACTATACGGACTGGGTCCGGAACCTGAGGATCATCCTCATAGCTGCCAGGAAACAATATGTCCTAGAAGGACCGCTAGGTGACGCTCCCGTCCCAGAGAACCAAGACGTTATGAACGCTTGGCAGTCTCGCGCTGATGATTACTCCCTCGTTCAGTGCGGCATGCTTTACAGCTTAGAACCGGGGCTCCAAAAGCGTTTTGAGCAACATGGAGCATATGAGATGTTCGAGGAGCTGAAACTAGTTTTCCAAGCTCATGCCCGGGTCGAGAGATATGAAGTCTCCGACAAGTTCTATAGTGGTAAGATGGAGGAAAACAGTTCTGTCAGTGAGCACATACTCAAAAAGTCTGGGTTGCACAACCGCCTGTCCCAGCTGGACATTAACCTCCCTGATGAGGCGGTCATTGACAGAATCCTTCAGTCGCTCCCACCAAGCTACAAGAGCTTTGTGATGAACTACAATATGCAGGGGATGGTGAAGACCATTCCTGAAGTATTTTCAATGCTGAAGTCGGCAGAGGTTGAGATCAAGAAAGAACATCAAGTGTTGATGGTCAATAAGACCACTAAGTTCAAGAAGGGCAAGGGCAAGAAGAACTTCAAGAAGGACAGCAAGGATGTTGCCGCGCCCGGTAAGCCAGTTACCGGGAAGAAGTTAAAGAGTGGACCCAAGCCTGAGACTGAGTGCTTTTATTGCAAGGGGAAGGGTCACTGGAAGCGGAACTGCCCCAAATACTTAGCGGATAAGAAGGCCGGCAACACCAAAGGTATATTTGATATACATGTAATTGATGTGTACCTTACCAGTACTCCTAGTAACTCCTGGGTATTTGATACCGGTGCGGTTGCTCATATTTGTAACTCACAGCAGGAGCTGCGGAATAAACGGAGACTGGCGAAGGACGAGGTGACGATGCGCGTCGGGAATGGTTCCAAGGTCGATGTGATCGCCATCAGCACGCTACCTCTACATTTACCTACGGGATTAGTTATAAACCTTAATAATTGTTATTTGGTGCCAAGTTTGAGCATGAACATTGTATCTGGATCTCGTTTGATACGAGATGGCTACTCATTTAAATCCGAGAATAATGGTTGTTCTATTTATATGAGACATATGTTTTATGGTCATGCCCCTATGGTCAATGGTTTATTCTTAATGAATCTCGAGCGTAGTATTACACATATTCATAGTGTGAATGCCAAAAGATGTAAAGTTGATAACGATAGTCCCACATACTTGTGGCACTGCCTCCTTGGTCACATTGGTGTCAAGCGCATGAGGAAGCTCCATGCTGATGGACTTTTAGAGTCTCTCGATTATGAATCATTTGACACATGCGAACCATGCCTCATGGACAAAATGACCAAGACTCCGTTCTCCGGAACAATGGAGCGAGCAACCAACTTGTTGGAAATCATACATACCGATGTGTGCGGTCCAATGAGCGTTGAGGCTCGCAGAGGATATCATTATGTTCTCACTCTCACTGATGACTTGAGTAGATATGGGTATGTCTACTTAATGAAACACAAGTCTGAGACCTTTGGAAAGTTCAAGGAATTTCAGAATGAGGTAGAGAACCAACGTGACCGAAAGATAAAGTTCCTACGATCAGATCGTGGAGGAGAATATTTAAGTCACGAATTTGGTACACACTTAAGGAAATGTGGAATCGTTTCACAACTCACGCCGCCTGGAACACCTTAGAGTAACAGTGTGTCCGAACGTCGTAATCGCACTCTATTGGATATGGTGCGGTCTATGATGTCTCTTACCGATTTACCGCTATCATTTTGGGGATACGCTCTAGAGACAGCTACATTCACTTTAAATAGGGCACCGTCTAAATCCGTTGAGACGACACCGTATGAATTATGGTTTGGGAAGAAACCTAAGCTGTCGTTTCTAAAAGTTTGGGGATGCGATGCTTATGTCAAGAAACTTCAACCTGAAAAGCTCGAACCCAAGTCGGAAAAATGCGTCTTCATAGGATACCCTAAGGAAACCATTGGGTATACCTTCTACTTAAGATCCAAGGGCAAGATCTTTGTTGCCAAGAACGGATGCTTTCTGGAAAAAGAGTTTCTCTCGAAAGAAGTAAGTGGGAGGAAAGTAGAACTCGATGAAGTACTACCTCTCGAACGGGAAAGTAGTGCAGCTCAGGAAAATGTTCCTGTGATGCCTACACCAACTGAAGAGGAAAATAATGATGATGATCAAGGTACTTCGGATCAAGTTGCTACTGAACTTCGTAGGTCCACAAGGACACGTTCCGCACCAGAGTGGTACGGCAACCCTGTCCTGGAAATCATGTTGTTAGACAACGGTGAACCTTCGAACTATGAAGAAGCGATGGCGGGCCCAGATTCCAACAAATGGCTTGAAGCCATGAAATCCGAGATAGAATCCATGTATGAAAACAAAGTATGGACTTTGACAGACTTGCCCGATGATCGGCGAGCGATAGAAAACAAATGGATCTTTAAGAAGAAGACGGACGCGGATGGAAATGTTACCATCTATAAAGCTCGACTTGTCGCTAAGGGTTATCGACAAGTTCAAGGGGTTGACTACGACGAGACATTCTCTCCTGTAGCGAAGCTGAAGTCCGTCTGAATCATGTTAGCAATTGCCGCATACTATGATTATGAGATATGGCAGATGGACGTCAAAATGACATTCCTTAACAGACATCTTAAGGAAGAGCTGTATATGATGTAGCCGGAAGGTTTTGTCGACCCTAAGAATGCTAACAAAGTATGCAAGCTCCAGCGATCCATTTATGGGCTGGTGCAAGCATCTCGGAGTTGGAACATTTGTTTTGATGAGATGATCAAAGCGTTTGGGTTTATGCAGACTTATGGAGAAGCCTGCGTTTACAAGAAAGTGAGTGGGAGCTCTGTAGCATTTCTCATATTATATGTAGATGACATACTCTTGATGGGAAATGATATAGAACTTCTGGACAGCATTAAGGCCTACTTGAATAAGTTTTTTTCAATGAAGGACCTTGGAGAAGCTGCTTACATATTAGGCATCAAGATCTATAGGGATAGATCGAGACGCCTCATAGGTCTTTCACAGAGTACATACCTTGATAAGATTTTGAAGAAGTTCAAAATGGATCAGTCCAAGAAGGGGTTCTTGCCTGTGTTGCAAGGTGTGAGATTGAGCTCGGCTCAATCCCCGACCACGGCAAAAGATAAAGAAGAGATGACTGTCATCCCCTATGCTTCAGCCATAGGATCTATTATGTATGCCATGCTGTGTACCAGACCTGATGTAAACCTTGCCGTAAGTTTGGTAGGAAGGTACCAAAGTAATCCCGGCAAGGAACACTGGACAGCGGTCAAGAACATCCTGAAGTACCTGAAAAGGACAAAGGACATGTTTCTCGTTTATGGAGGTGACGAAGAGCTCGTCGTAAAGGGTTACGTCGACGCTAGCTTCGACACAGATCTGGATGACTCTAAGTCACAAACCGGATACGTGTATATGTTGAATGGTGGAGCAGTAAGCTGGTGCAGCTACAAGCAGAGCGTCGTGGCGGGATCTACATGTGAAGCGGAGTACATGGCAGCCTCGGAGGCAGCGCATGAAGCAATTTGGGTGAAGGAGTTCATCACCGACCTAGGAGTCATACCCAATGCGTCGGGGCCGATCAAACTCTTCTGTGACAACACTGGAGCTATTGCCCTTGCCAAGGAGCCCAGGTTTCACAAGAAGACTAGGCACATCAAGCGTCGCTTCAACTCCATCCGTGAAAATGTTCAAGATGGAGACATATAAATTTGCAAAGTACATACGGATCTGAATGTCGTAGATCCATTGACTAAACCTCTCTCGCGAGCAAAACATGATCAACACCAGAACTCTATGGGTGTTTGATTCATCACAATGTAACTAGATTATTGACTCTAGTGCAAGTGGGAGACTGTTGGAAATATGCCCTAGAGGCAATAATAAAAGGATTATTATTATATTTCCTTATTCATGATAATTGTCTTTATTCATGCTATAACTGTATTATCCGGAAATCGTAATACACATGTGAATACAGAGACCATAATATGTCCCTAGTAAGCCTCTAGTTGACTAGCTCGTTGATCAACAGATAGTCATGGTTTCCTGGCTATGGACATTGGATGTCGTTGATAACGAGATCACATCATTAGGAGAATGATGTGATGGACAAGACCCAATCCTAAGCATAGCACAAGATCGTGTAGTTCGTTTGCTAGAGCTTTTCCAATGTCAAGTATCTCTTCCTTAGACCATGAGATCGTGTAACTCCCGGATACCGTAGGAGTGCTTTGGATGTATCAAACGTCACAACGTAACTGGGTGACTATAAAGGTGCACTACAAGTATCTCCGAAAGTGTTTGTTGGGTTGACACGGATCGAGACTGGGATTTGTCACTCTGTATGACGGAGAGGTATCTCTGGGCCCACTCGATAATGCATCATCATAATGAGCTCAAAGTGAACAGGTGGTTGGTCACGGGATCATGCATTACGGTACGAGTAAAGTGACTTGCCGGTAACGAGACTGAACAAGGTATTGGGATACCGACAATCGAGTCTCGGGCAAGTAACGTACCGATTGACAAAGGGAATTGTATACGGGGTTGATCGAATCCTCGACATCGTGGTTCATCCGATGAAATCATCGAGGAGCATGTGGGAGCCAACATGGGTATCCAGATCTCGTTGTTGGTTATTGACCGGAGAGTTGTCTCGGTCATGTCTGCATGTCTCCCGAACCCGTAGGGTCTACACACTTAAGGTTCGGTGACGCTAGGGTTATTAGGAAGACTTGTATGTGATTACCGAATGTTGTTAGGAGTCCCGGATGAGATCCCGGACGTCACGAGGAGTTTCGGAATGGTCCGGAGGTGAAGATTTATATATGGGAAGTTGTCATGCGGACACCGGAAAGTTTCGGGGGCATATCGGTATTGTACCGGGGCCACCGGAGAGGTTCCGGGGGTCCACCGGGAGGGGCCACCCCTCTCGGAGGGCCACATGGGCCGCAAGGGGCAGGGAACCAGCCCCTGGAGGGCTGGGCGCGCCCCCCACCTTGGGCCCATGCGCCTAGGGTTTGGGGGGGAATCCTAGAGGGGCGCCCCCTTTGCTTGAGGGGCAAGTCCCCCCTCCCTGGCCGCCGCCCCCCTCTAGATCCCATCTAGAGGGGCTGGCCCCCCTTGCCCCTTCCCCTATAAATAGAGGGGTGAGGGGAGGGCTGCTGAAAACAACCCAAGGCGCAGAACCTCCCCTCCCCAACACCTCTCCTCCTCCGTTACGTGCTTGGCGAAGCCCTGTCGAAGTACTGCTGCACCAACACCACCACGCCGTCGTGCTGCCGTTGGAGCAATATTCCTCAACCTCTCCTTCCTCCTTGCTGGATCAAGACGGAGGAGACGTCGTCCGTTCCGTACGTGTGTTGAACACGGAGGTGCTGTCCATTCAGCACTTGGTCATCGGTGATCTGAATCACGACGAGTACGACTCCATCATCACCCTTCCCTTGAACGCTTCCGCACGCGATCTACAAGTGGTATGTAGATGCAATCTCTCTCCCTTTACTCGTTGCTTAGATGAACTCATAGATGGATCTTGGTGAAACCGTAGGAAAAATTTTAATTTTCTGCAACGTTCCCCAACAGTTACTGATTGCAACAAAGGCAATGTCACTTTTCATGTTAATGGTAATGAGCATACGGTACACTTTCCGAGGAAACAACCTCAAGTTCATAGTGTAAATTCTATTGGAAAAATTCCATCGATTATTATTGGAGGTTTTGAATTTCCTCTTCCTACTGTCAAGAAGAAATATGATATTCTTATTATTGGGGATGTACATATCCCCGTTGAGGTAACCTAGTGTTATTCGAAATTTCTCCGGTTTCAGGCAATTCAGAATGAGTTTGTTAACAAGACTTGATCAACCTTGTTAGTGGATTCCTTTTGATGAGCATGAGATGGATGAAGTCAGAAAGCACAACCTTCTGTACCCTCCTTTTACTTTCTGTTATTTAGATTAAATAAAGCAAAAATAGTATTTTTTGTCTATTTTCTGATTTATCCATGCAATAAATAATACCCCGAAAATAAAAGTTCTCCAAATGTCCTGAAAATGAAATATGATTTTTTTTCTAGAATATTTGAGAATATTTGTTACTGAGAACACACCAGAGGGGGCAAGCACCTAGCCACGAGGGTCCAGGGCGCGCCCCCTGCCTCGTGGGACCCTGGTTGCCCCCCTCCACTTATTCTTGCACCCACACACTTCTTTTTCCTCCCCAAAAAATCACCAACCAGCTCAAGCACGTGTTCTAGCTCATCTTGCTGCCATTTTCGATCTCCTTGCTCAAAGCTCCATTCACAAAACTGCTTTGGGGGATTGTTCTTTGGTATGTGACTCCTCCAATGATCCAATTAGTTTTTGTTCTAGTGCTTTATTCATTGCAAATTTTTGTTGTTTGATAACCCACAAGTATAGGGGATAGCAACGGCTTTTGAGGGTAAAGTATTCAACCCAAATTTATTGATTCGACACAAGGGGAGCCAAAGAATATTCTTGAGTATTAGCAGTTGAGTTGTCAATTCAACCACACCTCAATAACTTAGTATCTACAGCAAAGTATTTAGTAGCAAAGTAGTATGATAATAAAGGTAAAAGTGGCAAAAGTAAAGATAATAGTTTTTGGGGTTTTGTAGTAGTTATAAGAGTAGCAACGGAAAAGTAAATAAGCGAAGCACAAGATGTGAAAAGCTCGTAGGCAATGGATCAGTGATGGATAATTATGCCGGATGCGATTCCTCATGTAATAGCTATAACATAGGGTGACACAGAACTAGCTCCAGTTCATCAATGTAATGTAGGCATGTATTCCGTAAATAGTCATACATGCTTATGGAAAAGAACTTGCATGAAATCTTTTGTCCTACCCTCCCGTGGCAGCGGGGTCCAAGTGGAAACTAAGGGATATTAAGGCCTCCTTTTAATAGAGAACCGGAACAAAGCATTATCACATAGTGAATACATGAACTCCTCAAACTATGGTCATCACCGAGAAGTATCCCGATTATTGTCACTTCGGGGTTGTCGGATCATAACACATAATAGGTGACTATAGACTTGCAAGATAGGATCAAGAACACACATATACTCATGAAAACATAATAGGTTCAGATCTAAAATCATGGCACTCGGGCCCTAGTGACAAGCATTAAGCATAGCAAAGTCATAGCAACATCAATCTCAGAACATAGTGGATACTAGGGATCAAACCCTAACAAAACTAACTTGATTACATGGTAAATATCATCCAACCCATCACCGTCCAGCAAACCTACAATGGAATTACTCACGCACGGCAGTGAGCATCATGAAATTGGTGATGGAGGATGGTTGCTGATGACGACGGCGACGAATCCCCCTCTTCGGAGCCCCGAACGGACTCCAGATCAGCCCTCCCGAGAGAGATTAGGGCTTGGCGGCGGCTCTGTGTCGTAAAACGTGATGAAACTTTCTCTCTGATTTTTTTCTCCCCGAACATGAATATATGGAGTTGGAGTTGAGGTCGGTGGAGGTCCAGGGGGCCCACGAGATAGGGGGGAGCGCCCAGGGGGAGGGGGCACGCCCCCCACCCTCGTGGACAGGATGTGGGCCCCCTGGTCTTGATTCTTTCGCCAGTATTTTTTACATTTTCCAAAAAGTCCCTCCGTGGATTTTCAGGACATTCCAAGAACTTTTCTTTTCTACACATAAAACAACATCATGGCAGTTCTGCCGAAAACAGCTTCAGTGCGGGTTAGTTTCATTCAAATCATGCAAGTTAGAGTCCAAAACAAGGGCAAAAGTGTTTGGAAAAGTAGATACGTTGGAGACGTATCAACTCCCCCAAGCTTAAACCTTTGCTTGTCCTCAAGCAATTCAGTTGATAAACTGAAAGTGATAAAGAAAAACTTTTACAAACTCTGTTTGCTCTTGTAGTTGTAAAATATGCAAAGCCATCATTCAGGTTTCAGCAGATATTATGAACTAACCATACTCATAATAACACTTAGTCTCACAATTACTCATATCAATAGCATAATCAGCTAGCGAGCCATAATAATAAAACTAGGATGACAACACTTTCTCAAAACAATTATAACATGATATAACAAAATGATATCTCACTAGCCCTTTCTGAGACCGCAAAACATAAATGCAGAGCACCTTTAAAGATCAAGGACTGACTAAACATTGTAATTCATGGTAAAAGAGATCCAATCAAGTCATACCCAATATAAACCAATAGTAATGAATGCAAATGACAGTGTGCTCTCTAGCGGGTGCTTTTTAATAAGAAGGGTGATGACTCAACATAAAGGTAAATAGATAGGCCCTTCGCTGAGGGAAGCAGGGATTTGTAGAGGTGCCAGAGCTCGATTTTAAAATAGAGATTGAATAACATTTTGAGCGGCATACTTTTGCTGTCAACGCAACAACTATGAGATGGCTGTATCTTCCATACTACATGCATTATAGGCAGTTCCCAAACAGAATGGTAAGGGTTTATACTCCCCCAACCACCAACAAGCATCAATCCATGGCTTGCTCGAAACAACGAGTGCCTCCAACTAACAACAGCCCTGGGGGAGTTTTGTTTAATTATTTTGATATGCTTTGATCTTTTTAGATCATGGGACTGGGCATCCCGGTTACCGACCCTTTCTCGTGAATGAGGAGCGGAGTCCACTCCTCTTGAGAATAACCCACCTAGCATGGAAGATATAGGCAGCCCTAGTTGAAACATGAGCTGCTCGAGCATACAAAACAGAATTTCATTTGAGGGTTGGGAGTTTGGCACATACAAATTTACTTCGAACGGCAGGTAAATACCGCATATAGGAAGGTATAGTGGACTCATATGGAACAACTTTGGGGTTTATGGAGTTTGGATGCACAAGCGGTATTCCCGCTTAGTACAGGTGAAGGCTAGCAAAAGACTGGGAAGCGACCAACTGAGAGAGCGACAACAGTCATGAACATGCATTAAAATTAATTCACACCAAGTACAAGCATGAGTAGGATATAATCCACCATGAACATAAATATCATGAAGGCTAAGTTGATTTGTTTCAACTACATGCGTGAACATGTGCCAAGTCGAGTCACTCAATTCATTCAAAGGAGGATACCATCCCATCACACCACATCACAATCATTCTAATAGCATGTTGGCATGCAAGGTAAACCATTATAACTCATAGCTAATCAAGCATGGCACAAGCAACTATAATCTCTAAATGTCATTGCAAATATGTTTACTTCATAATAAGCTGACTCAGAAATGGTGAACTCATCATATTTACAAAAACAACAGAGGTCGAGTTCATACCAGCTTTTCTCATCTCAATAAGTCCATCATATATCGTCATTATTGCCTTTCACTTGCACGACCGAACGATGTGTATAATAATAATAGTGCACGTGCATTGGACTAAGCTGGAATCTGCAAGCATTCAACTCAAGAGAGAAGACAAGTAATATGGGCTCTAAGTTAAATAAACAATCATGCATATGAGAGCCACTAAACATTTTCAATATGGTCTTCTCGACCCCCAAAGGAAAGAAAAGAAAAGAAAACTATTTACACGGGAAAGCTCCCAACAAGTAAGAAGAAGAACTAGAAATATTTTGGGGTTTTCATTTTAATTTCTACTACAAGCATGGAAATTAAACTAACTAATTTTTTTTTGGTTTTTCTTAAGGTTTATCAAACACACAAGAAGAAAACTAGAAAAAGAAATTTAAACTAGCATGTATAATACAATGAAAGAGTATGAGCACCGACGACTAGTGTGTGAACATGAATGTAAAGTCAGTGAGAAATACATACTACCCCAAGCTTAGGCTTTTGGCCTAAGTTGGTTTAGTACCAAGGACCGCCTGGCTGATATCCGTAAGTGAAACTGGGGTCGTACTGAGATGCAGCGGCAACCGCCTCCTGAGCTGTGGCGTGTTGGCGAGCTGCCTCCGCTCTCCCTTCGTGTTCAGCTGCTTCCTCCCCGGTGACAACATATCTTCCTTTTGCCTGATAATCAAAAAGGTGGGGAGCAGGAAGAGTAACATGGACGACGTTGCTTCTGTCATAGATTAATCGATATTGGAGGATTGTTCATTCCTCCTTATAAATTGATGATTGACCATAGCTTCATAATCCAAATAAACAGGAGGTATCAACATATCTCCCTCTCGTGGGGCTATACCAAGATAATTAGCCACACGGGTTGCATAAATTCCTCCAAATTAATCTCCATTTCTACTATTATTCTGCAACCTACGTGCAACTATTGCCCCCAAGTTATAACCTTTATAACCTGACACAACACTCTTGAGGACACATATATCAAGGACACACATGTGACATGCTTCATCGTTACCGTTAATGCATCTACCAAGGAAGAGAGCAAAATAATGTATGGCAGGAAAATGAATGCTCCCTATGGTAGCTTGTGCTATGTCCCTGGATTCTCCCATAGTAATACTAGCAAGGAAGTCTCTAAATTCAGATTTGTGAGGATCATTAATATTACCCCACTGCGGAAGTTTGCAAGCAGTTGTAAAATCCTCTAAGTCCATGGTATAAGATTTATCATAAATATCAAATATGACACTAGGAGAATTACGCGCACAGTTATATTTAAACCTCCGCACAAAGGAATCAGTCAATTGATAGTACCGAGGACACTTATCTTGTAAGAAGTCCTCCAGCTCGGCATTACACACAAACGCGTCAAATTCCTCCTTAAAGCCTGCTTCGATCATAAAATTATCGGATGGCCACTCATAAGCTCGTACATCCGCGTCCCTCGTCAATTCAACATCTTGCTCACGTATCGCAATCCTGGGCCCTTTCTTCACCGAGGAACCACCTTGGTACATTCTTCTAAGCATAATTCTTTTTCTGAAATAATTCTGAAATTTTAGTAACTTCAAAATAAAAGTGAATAAAACTAAACAAGATTGGTAGCAACTACTCCTACAAGTGCCTAGAGCCTATATCATGCATTAGAATTGCTTGGGACCTCATAAATTCAACATGCAAGCTCAAGAACATGGTCACCTATGCAGCAAAAATTTGCAAAGAATAAAGCACTAGAACAAAAACTAATTAGACCAATGGAGGAGTCACATACCAAGCAACAATCTCCCAAAGCAGTTTTGTGAATGGAGCTTTGAGCAAGGAGATCGAAAATCGCGGCAAAATGAGCTAGAACTCGTGCTTGAGCTGGATGCGTATTTTTTGGGTAGAAGATGAAGTGTGTGGGTGCTGGCATAAGTGGAGGGGGCCCACCAGGGGCCCACACGAGACAGGGGGCGTGCCCAGGTGGGGTGGGCGCGCCCTCCACTCTCGTGGCTTGGTGCTTGCCCCTCCTGCAGTGTTTTCAGTGCCTAAAATCCTCAAATATTCCATAAAAAATCATACTAAATTTACAGGGCATTTGGGGCACTTTTATTTTCAGGATATTTTTTTAATGCACGGATAATTCAGAAAATAGACAGATAATACTATTTTTTGCTTTATTTATTCTAAATAACAAAAAGTAAAAAGTGGGTACAAAAGGTTGTGCCTTCTAGTTTCATCCATCTCATGATCATCAAAATGAATCCACTAACAAGTTTGATCAAGTCTTGTTAACAAACTCATTCCGAATAGCACGGAACCGGAGAAATTTCGAATAACACTAGGTTACCTCAACGGGGATATGAAAATCCCCAACAATAAGAATATCATACTTTTTCTTGACAGTAGGGAGAGGAAATTCAAAACCTCCAATAATGATAGTTGGAACTTTTCCAATAGAATTGATGCTATGAACTTGAGATTGTTTCCTTGGAAAGTGTACCGTATGCTCATTACCATTAACATGAAAAGTGACATTGCCTTTGTTGCAATCAATAACAGCCCCTGCAGTATTCAAAAAAGGTCTACCAAGGATAATCGACATACTATCGTCCTCGGGAATATCAAGAATGACAAAGTCCATTAAGATAGTGACATTTGCAACCACAACAGGCACATCCTCACAAATACCGACAGGTATAGCAGTTGGTTTATCAGCCATTTGCAAAGATATTTCAGTAGGTGTCAACTTATTCAATTCAATTCTATGATATAAAGAGAGAGGAAGAACACTAACACTGGCTCCAAGATCACATAAAGCAGTTCTAACATAATTTCTTTTAATGGAGCATGGTATAGTTGGTACCCCCGGATCTCCAAGTTTCTTTGGTATTCCACCCTTAGTGTAATTAGCAAGCATGGTGGAAATTTCAGCTTCCGGTATCTTTCTTTTATTTGTAATGATATCCTTCAATATTTAGCATAAGGATTTACTTTGAGCATATCAGTTAAACGCATACGTAAGAAAATAGGTCTAATCATTTCAGCAAAGCGCTCAAAATCCTCATCATCCTTTGTTTTGGATGGTTTAGGAGGAAAGGGCATGGGTTTCTGAACCCATGGTTCTCTTTCTCTACCGTGCTTCCTAGCAACAAAATCTCTCTTATCATAACGTTGATTCTTTGATTGTGGGTTATCAAGATCAACAGCAGGTTCAATCTCTACTTCATTATTTTTGCTAGGTTGAGCATCAACATGGACATTATCATTAACATTATCACTAGGTTCATGTTCATCACCTGATTATGTTTTAGCATCAGAGATAGAAATATCATTGGGATTCTCATGTGTGTCTACAGTAGGTTCACTAGAAGCATGCAAAGTTCTATCGTTTTTCTTTTTCTTCTTTTTAGAAGAACTAGGTGCCTCTAAATTATTTCTCTAAGAATCTTGCTCGATTCTCTTAGGGTGGCCTTCAGGATACAAAGGGTCCTGAGTCATTCTACCAGTTCTAGTAGCCACTCTAACAGCAAAGTCATTTTTATTATTTAATTCATCAAGCAAATCATTTTGAGCTTTAAGTATTGCTCAGCTTGAGTAGCAACCATAGAAGCATATTTGCTAATGAGTTTGAGTTCACCTTTAACTCTAGCCATATTATCCCTTACGCATCCTATCTCGAAAGCATTATTCCTTAACTCTCTACCAACATAAGTATTAACACTTTCTTGTCTAGCCATAAAGTCATCAAATTCATCTAAGCATGGGCTATGAAATTTAGTGGAGGGGATTTCAACTTTATCATATCTATAGAGAGAATTTACCTTTACTACCTGTGTCGGGTTATCAAGACGATGTGGTTCTTCAACAGGTGGTATATTAAGACCATGTATTTCTTCAATAGGTGGTAAATTCTTAACATCTTCAGCTTTAATACCTTTTTCTTTCATTGATTTCTTTGCCTCTTGCATATCTTCAGGACTGAGAAATAAAACACCTCTCTTCTTCGGAGTGGGTTTAAGAATAGGCTCAGGAGTTGGCTTGATTAGTTCAGGAATTGGCTCAGGAAGAGTCCAATTATTTTCATTAGTCAACATATTATTCAATAGTAATTCAGCTTCGTCGACTGTCTTTCCCTGAAAACACAACCAGCACAACTATCCAAGTAGTCCCTGGAAGCATCGGTTAGTCCATTATAAAAGATATCAAGTATTTCATTTTTCTTGAGAGGATGATCAGGCAAAGCATTAAGTAATCGGAGAAGCCTCCCCCAAGCTTGTGGGAGACTCTCTTCTTTGATTTGCACAAAATTATATATTTCCCGCGAGGCAGCTTGTTTCTTATGAGCAGGGAACTATTTAGCAGAGAAGTAATAAATCATATCCTGGGGACTACGCACACAACCAGGAGCAAGAGAATTATACCAAGTCTTAGCATCACCCTTTAACGAGAATGGAAATATCTTAAGGATATAAAAATAGCGAGATTTATCATCATGAGTAAACAGGGTGGCTATATCATTCAACTTGGTAAGATGTGCCACAACAGTTTCAGACTCAAGGCCATAAAAAGGATCAGATTCAACTAAAGTAATAATCTCAGGATCAATAGAGAATTCATAATCCTTATCAGTAACACAGATAGGTGAAGTAGCAAAAGCAGGGTCGGGTTTCATTCTAGCATTAAGAGACTGCTGCTTCCATTTAGCTAATAATTTATTAAGATCATATCTATCATTGCAAGAAAAGATAGCTCTAGCAGCTTCTTCATTCATAACATAACCCTCAGGAACAACAGGCAATTCATAATCATTGGGAGAACTTTCATCATCACTATCATCAATAATAGCATCTTCAATAATTTCATTCCCCCCAACTCTAGCAAGTTGTTCATCAAGAAATTCACCTAATGGCAAAGTAGTATCACACACAGAAGTAGTTTCATCATAAGTATCATGCATAGCAGAAGTGGCATCATCAATAACATGCGACATATCAGAATTCATATCAGTAGCAGGTTTAGGTGTCACAAGCTTACTCAAAACAGAAGGGGAATCTAGCGCAGAGCTAGATGGCAGTTCCTTACCTCCCCTCGTAGTTGAGGGAAAAATCGTAGTTATGTCGTCTTTCAAGTTCTTCATAGTGATCAACAGATATAAATCCCAAGCGACTCATAGAATAGAGCTATGCTCCCCGGCAAAGGCGCCAGAAATTAGTCTTGATAACCCACAAGTGTAGGGGATCGCAACAGCTTTCAAGGGTAAAGTATTCAACCCAAATTTATTGATTCGACACAAGGGGAGCCAAAGAATATTCTTGAGTATTAGCAGTTGAGTTGTCAATTCAACCACACCTTGATAACATAGTATCTACAGCAAAGTATTTAGTAGCAAAGTAGTATGATAATAAAGGTAGCGGTGGCAAAAGTAAAGATAATAGTTTTTGGGTTTTTGTAGTAGTTATAACACTAGCAACGGAAAAGTAAATAAGCGAAGCACAAGATGTGAAAAGCTCGTACGCAATGGATCAGTGATGGATAATTATGCCGGATGCGATTCCTCATGTAATAGCTATAACATAGGGTGACACAGAACTAGCTCCAGTTCATCAATGTAATGTAGGCATGTATTCCGTAAATAGTCATACGTGCTTATGGAAAAGAACTTGCATGACATCTTTTGTCCTACCCTCCCGTGGCAGCGATGTCCTAGTGGAAACTAAGGGATATTAATGCCTCCTTTTAACGGAGAACCGGAACAAAGCATTATCACATAGTGAATACATGAACTCCTCAAACTACGGTCATCACCGAGAAGTATCCCGATTATTGTCACTTCGGGGTTGTCGGATCATAACACATAATAGGTGACTATAGACTTGCAAGATAGGATCAAGAACACACATATATTCTTGAAAACATAATAGGTTCAGATCTGAAATCATGGCACTCGGGCCCTAGTGACAAGCATTAAGCATAGCAAAGTCATAGCAACATCAATCTCAGAACATAGTGGATACTAGGGATCAAACCCTAACAAAACTAACTTGATTACATGGTAAATCTCATCCAACCCATCACCGTCCAGCAAGCCTACGATGGAATTACTCATGCACGGCGGTGAGCATCATGAAATTGGTGATGGAGGATGGTTAATGATGACAACGGCGACGAATCCCCCTCTCCGGAGCCCCGAACAGACTCCAGATCAGCCCTCCCGAGAGAGATTAGGGCTTGGCGGCGGCTCCGTGTTGTAAAACGCGATGAAACTTTCTCTCTGATTTTTTTTCTCCCCAAACATGAATATATGGAGTTGGAGTTGAGGTCGGTGGAGGTCCAGGGGGCCCACGAGATAGGGGGCGCGCCCAGGGGGAGGGGGCGCGCCCCCCACCCTCGTGGACAGGGTGTGGGCCCCCTGGTCTTGATTCTTTTGCCAGTACTTTTTATATTTTCCAAGAAGTCCCTCCGTGGATTTTCAGGACATTCCGAGAACTTTTATTTTCTACACATAAAACAACATCATGGCAGTTCTGCTGAAAACAGCGTCAGTCCGGGTTAGTTTCATTCAAATCATGCAAGTTAGAGTCCAAAACAAGGGCAAAAGTGTTTGGAAAAGTAGATACTTTGGAGACGTATCACTGCTAAGGTGACCCTGTTCTTGAGCTTGCATGCCAAATTTATTTGGTCCCAAGTAGTTCTAATGCATGATATAGTCTCTAGGCACTTGTGGGAGTAGTTGCTATCAATTTTGTTGAGTTTGGTTCACTTTTATTTTGAGTTACTAAAAATTTCAGAAATTTTCAGAAAATGATGAAGAGATTTTTGAGGGGCTCTTTGAGCCGAAGCTCGAAAGATAAGCAAAGTGAAGAGAATAAAAGGCCCAAATTTAATCTCCCTCGCACCGCGGAGGTTCGGCCGTGTGAATGGCCTTGTGATGAGTTCCTGAGAGCAGTCGGGATTCATGATGAATTTTATCATTTGGCTGACAATGCAGGCCTCACCAACTTCCTCCATGACCAGCTCGATCAGTATCTCCTACTCACTAATACGTTCGTGCAAAATTTTCACTTTCATGCTAGGAAATCACCACCTTCGGTGGAGTTTCATTTATATGATGAGGGTAAGGAGATGTCACTATATGATTTTTGTGAGGTTTGCAAGATACCTCTCGAGGGCAACATAGAGGAACCACATCGTAGTGATATGGATGGATTTATTGTTATGATTGCTGTAGGGGAAACGAGGAAGGTTTCCGATGCAAGAATTACTAGCACACACTTTCCTGTTATACGTTACTTTGCAATATTTGCTAGTAGATGCTTAATTGGTCGTGGGAATTGTGGAAACCTTAGTGCCCCTGATATTGTTATCTTGTGCCATGCTTTGTTTCGCGATAACACTTTTAGTTCAGGAGCTATTATTTCTAAATGATTAAGCCTAAACCATATAAAGGGCCCCATCTTTGGAGGCATCTTTGCTTCACGCCTTGCTAAACACTTTAGGATACCTATTACGCATTATGAGTAAGAGGAAAAGTTGTTGCCCTCTATTTTTCTAGACTATAAGAGTATGGTAGCACATGAGTTTATTGTTAAAAATAATGAGATGATGCTTAAGTATAATTTGGGATTTAATAAAACTCATAGTGAGACTATTATCTTGCCTGCACCCTCTTTGTTTAACATACTTCTAGGCACGTACCTCATCTTGCCGGAGGCCGTTTACGAATACCGGAGCCAGACACCAGCTCCAGAGCCTGAGCCGGAACCACCACTTGACCCTTATCGACAGTCCTTTTATCAGTGGGATCCGGAGGAGATCGCCAACCAGTGGCACTCAGATGACACTCCTCAGTACACCAGAGAGAGTAGCTCTGATCCATGGGCATAGACCAACTTAGGCCAAAAGCCTAAGCTTGGGGGAGTACATATTTCTCACCGACATTACATTTATGTTCACACATTCGTTCTAGTTGTCGGTGCTCATACTTTTTCATTGTACTATCCATGCTAGTTTATTCTCCTTTTCTTGCTTTCTTCTTGTGTTTTTGAATAACCTTAAGAAAACCAAAAAAATTAGCTATAGCTTTTAGCTAGTTTACTTTCCATGCCTGTAGTAGTAGTAATTAAAGAAAACTCAAAAATATTTCTCGTTCTTATTTTTCTTGTTGGGAGCTTTCCCGTGTAAATAGTTTTATTTCTTTGGGGGTCGAGAGGAGAAGACCGTGATGAAAATGTTGAGTGGCTCTCATATGCATTATTGTTGATTTAACCAAGAGCCCATATTACCTTGTCTTCTCCCTTGAATTGAATGCTTGCAGATTCCAGCTTAGTCCAATGCTCGTGCACTATTATTGTTATCTACACCGTTTGGTCGTGCAAGTGAAAGGCAATAATGACGATATATGATGGACTGATTGAGATGAGAGATGCTGGTATGAACTCGACCTATCTTGTTTTTGTAAATATGATTAGTTCATCGTTCCTGATTCAGCCTATTATGAATAAACATGTCTGCAATGACAATTAGAGATTATAGTTGCTTATGCCATGCTTAATTATCTAGGAGTTTATAATGGTTTACCTTATGTGCCAACATGCTATTAAAGTGGTTGTGATGTGGTATGATAGGGTGGTATCCTCCTTTGAATGATTCGAGTGACTTGACTTGGCACATGTTCACGCATGTAGTTGAAACAAAATCAACATAGCCTCCACGATATTTATGTTCATGGTTTATATCCTACTCATGCTTGCACTCAGTGTTGATTAATTTTAATGCATGTTCATGACTGTTGTCGCTCTCTAGTTGGTCGCTTCTCAGTCTTTTTCCAGCCTTCACTTGTACTAAGAGGGAATACTGCTTGTGCATCCGAAATCCATAAACCCCAAAGTTATTCCTTATGACTCCACCATACCTTCCTATATGAGTTATCTACCTGCCGTTCCAAGTAAATTTGTATGTGCCAAACTCTAAACCTTCAAATGCAATTCTGTTTTGTATGCTCGAACAGCTCATGTATCAACTAGGGCTGTCTGTATCTTCCATGCTAGGAGGGTTATTCTCAAGAGGAGTGGACTCCGCTCCTCACTCACGAGAAAATGGCTGGTAACCGGGATGCCCAGTCCCATGCGCAAATCAAATCAAAATAATTGCAAACAAAACTGCCCCAGGATTGTTGTTAGTTGGAGGCACTCGTTGTTTCGGGCAAACCATGGATTGATGATTGTTGGTGGTGGGGGAGTATAAACTTTACCATTCTGTTTGGGAACTGCCTATAATGTGTGTAGCATGGAAGATATCGAGATCTCTCGGTTGTTATGATGACAATGAAAGTATACCGCTCAAAATATTATTTATCTCTATTTCAAAATCGAGCTCTGGCACCTCTACAAATCCCTTCTTCCCTCTGCGAAGGGCCTATCTATTTACTTTTATGTTTAGTCATCACCCTCTTATTAAAAAGCACCAGTTGGAGAGCACCGATGTCATTTGCATGCATTACTATTAAATTATATTGAGTATGACTATGACTGGATCTCTTTTACCATGAATTAGAATGTCTAGTCAGTCCTTGATCTTCAGAGGTGCTCTGCATTTATGTTTTGCGGTCTCAAAAAGGGCTAGCGAGATACCATCTTGTTATATCATATTATGATTGTTTTGAGAAAGTGTTGTCATCCGAGATTTATTATTATTGCTCGCTAGTTGATTATGCCATTGATATGAGTAAACATGAGACCTAAGTTTTACTGTGAATATGGTTAGTTCATAATCTTTGCTGAAAACTTGAATGCTGGCTTTACATATTTGCAATAACAAGAGAAAACAGAGTTTGTAAAAGTTTTTCTTTATCACTTTCAGTTTATCAACTGAATTGCTTGAGGACAAGCAAAGGTTTAAGCTTGGGGAGTTGATACGTCTCCATCGTATCTACTTTTCCAAACACTTTTGCCCTTGTTTTGGACTCTAACTTGCATGATTTGAATGGAACTAACCCGGACTGACGCTGTTTTCAGCAAAACTGCCATGGTGTTATTTTTGTGCAGAAATAAAAGTTCTTGGAATGACCTGAAAATCCACGGAGCAACTTTTTGTAATTAATAAAAAATACTGGCGAAAGAATCAAGGCCAGGGGCCCACACCCTGTCCACGAGGGTGGGGGGCGTGCCTACCCCCCTGGGCGTGCCCCCTGCCTCGTGGCCCCCCTGGTGCTCCACCAACCTCAACTCCAACTCCATATATTCACGTTCGGGGAAAAAATCAGAGAGAAGGATTCATTGCGGTTTACGATGCGGAGCCGCCACCAAGCCCTAAACTCTCTCGGGAGGGCTGATCTGGAGTCCGTTCGGGGCTCCGGAGAGGGGAATCCGTCACCGTCGTCACCATCAACCTTCCTCCATCACCAATTTCATGATGCTCACCGCCGTGCGTGAGTAATTCCATCGTAGGCTTGCTGGACAGTGATGGGTTGGATGAGATTTACCATGTAATCGAGTTAGTTTTGTTCGGGTTTGATCCCTAGTATCTATTATGTTTTAAGATTGATGTTGCTATGACTTTGCTATGCTTAATTCGTGTCACTAGGGCACGAGTGCCATGATTTCAGATCTGAACCTATTATGTTTTTATGAATATATGTGAGTTCTTGATCCTATCTTGCAAGTCTATAGCCACCTATTATGTGTTATGATCCGACAACCCCGAAGTGACAATAATAGGGACCACTCTCGGTGATGACCGTAGTTTGAGGAGTTCATGTATTCACTAAGTGTTAATGCTTTGGTCCGTTACTCTATTAAAAGGAGGCCTTAATATCCCTTAGTTTCCAATAAGACACCGCTGCCACGGGAGGGTAGGACAAAAGATGTCATGCAAGTTCTTTTCCATAAGCACGTATGACTATATTCAGAATGCATGCCTACATTACATTGATGAACTGGAGCTAGTTCTGTGTCACCCTATGTTATAACCGTTGCATGAGGAATTGCATCCAACGTAATTATCCATCACTAATCCAATGCCTACGAGCTTTTCACATATTGTTCTTTGCTTAGTTACTTTACCGTTGCCACTGTTACAATTACTACAAAATTGCTACTGTTACTTTTGCCACTGTTACCGTTAATTCCATACTACTTTGCTACTAAATACTTTGCTGCAGATATTAAGTTATCCAGGTGTGGTTGAATTGACAACTCAACTGCTAATACTTGAGAATATTCTTTGGCTCCCCTTGTGTCGAATCAATAAATTTGGGTTGAATACTCTACCTCGAAAACTGTTGCGATCCCCTACACTTGTGGGTTATCACAGTGTCGTCCAAATCTTCATTTTTATCTATCTCGCGCGATGAAGAAAACGAGCTAGCCACCAAATGAGGAACTTCGAGTTTCTTGAATTTCTTTGATGGTCGCTTAGACCAGTCAAAGTCCTGCTTGAAGCCCATCTGCTTAAGATCTTCTTCACCGTAGAGATGAGACAGAAGAACCTAGGTGCGATCAAATACTTCATGGAGGTAGTAGTGGTTCTTCTTCACTGAATTGTGTGTAGCAGTCATGTTATGAAGAATTGAACCAAACTGACGCTTGACCCATTTGTGGTTGCGATCGAACTTCTCATGAAGACTGAGGAGAAGCTCATGATCAGTTATCACCCTTGGATCTGTGCCTTGAGGATTTTTCTTTGAAGCATTGGCGACAGAGTCATGAGTGGCAGAGTCATCATTGGTGGAGTAGGATGCAGCTTTGCGGAACTGTCCATCCAATGGACGAATGCCTTCATCAATAATAGTGGCCTTGCCCTTCTCATCAGCTGAGGAACCGCTTGAGGACTTCAATGGGGGGCAAGTAACTGCCATGACTAAGTGTATCGGCCTTGTAGTTCACTTGAGGACTTCAATGGGGGGCAAGTAACTGCCATGACTAAGTGTATCGGCCTTGTAGTTGTTTGAAGACCTTGATATGATGAATTTCATGATCCAGGGAGCGTAAGGCTTCAATTCAAATGGAGAGAGAGCAACATTTGCCATAGTCCTCATGAAGAAATCATGGTAGTTGATTGGACTACCATGCATGATATTGAATAGCAGATTCTTCATGATGCCAACGACCTCTTCTTCATTTGAGTCTTGGCCTTTGATTGGACTCAGGGTCTTGGTCGAAATTCTGTATACGGTCCGAGGCACATAAAGCAATTCCTTCACGAGGAATTTGGTCCTTGGGGCTTGGCCAGACTTCAGCTGCTTCATCAACACTTGCATGAAATGATTAGAGAGCTCAGGTTCAGGATAGAGTATACATGCACCTTCAAGGGGAGGACTGACAGGCAGGGCATGAAGCAATTCAGAGGCCGGTGCTTTGAAGTGTGTGTTCTCTGTCATCCAGTCCAACACCCAAGAATATATATCTTCATAATTGCCGGTGTGTCAGTGCAGAAGTTGAGTAGCCCAGCATCATGAAGAACACTAAGGACTGGGGTGAAGCAAGGCAGCAATTCTATATCCACATGAGGAATATGCTCATGGTCCAAGATCTTGTCCTTATCAAATAGCACTGAAGAGTAGAAGTTCATCTGACTTGCTTTCCAGAAACGCTTCCTTCGAAGACGAGCAGAGTCATATGGGTTGTAGTCAGTGAAGAATACATGCTCATGAAAGAAGTCATCAGACTTGAACTTTTGCTTTTTTGAGAACGGATTCTTTGGCTTGGGCTGAGGTGTATTAGTCAAATTCTTCACTGCCTCTTGATTCACAGTCTCAGGGGCCACAGGCTGAGGAATTTTAGTTTCCACTTCAGTAGCAGCCTGGGTCTCCTTTTCTTCAGCATCATTAACATCAGCACTAGTGGCTGGAATTTCCTCAGGGATGTTAAGAAGAGATGCTTGAGGTTCATCAGTGCCCGTATGAATTTCTTCAGCCCGGACTGGGGACTGTGGAATCTGTTGCAGTGGGTGAACATGGGGGAATTGAGGTGATGGCTTTCCCAATAGTCATCATTTAGAACTGGAGTGGTGCACCCAATGTCCACGTCTTCTTATTCTTCACCAACTTCCTCAACGCCCGCCTCTTCAGCCGTGAACTGAGGCATGGGCGATGATACCAATGGAGTTGAAGTGACATTGTCCACTTCAATTTCCTCATCCAACTGCTCCGTTGAAGTAGTAGAAGGATCTTCTTCATCTGATTTGCTTGGAATCACATAATCTTCACCAAAAGGAACGATTTCCTTTGATGGCATGCTTGAAAGAGGAACAACATCTATTGGATTTGCAAAAGAGCTGGTCAAAGTCTTCGCCTTCTTGAGAGCAGAAGACTCCGAGGAAGCAGATGCTTTCCTTTTCTTCACTGCTGCTCGCTCCGCAGCCTTGGTTTTCTTCGCTTCTAATGCAGAAGGAAGAATAGGACTTGGCGTTGGCGTTGGTGCAGGAGGAGCAGAGGAAATTGGTGCAATTTCTTCAGGCATGACTGATGCAGTCATCCTGACTTGTTCAGTTTCTTCAGGTGTAGCGTCAGATGCTTCAGCTGGCCTGTCTTGTTCTTCAGGTGCAACATTAGTGGTTGCCCTGGCAATTTCTTCAGCGGCTAGAATAGTTTCATCAGCCCTGGTACTTTCAGTTTCATCGGCAGCCTGATTTTCATCAGCGGTGTTGGCATGTTCTTCAGTAGGCTGCGCAGAGGCTTCAGCCTGAGGAATTTCAGTGTGCGTTGGAGCAACAACATTGGTGGTAAATCCCTTCGCCATTCTGACGAATCTGACTTTGGCTCCCAGCCATTCTGCCTTGTAGGCGTCAAATTCATCATTGAGTTTCTTGATTTCTGATTGCAGAGCAACAAGTTCATCAGGTGATAGCTTTAGAACATTTTCCTTCAGAAAGTGTTGTTTCTTGTACTGAGCTTTCTTCACAGACCTGGCTTTCTCAAATTTCCATTTTTCTTCAGAAATGAAAGCCGTCAACATATGACTTTGGCCAAGTGTGAGATTTAATTCTGGCTAGGGAGTGTTTGGGTCCTTGTGCCAGAGATCAATGAAGTCCAGGATCTTCTTCGGATCCAGCATGAGTGGCATAGCACTGCCCTTGGCTCTAGCAGCTCTTTGTTGTCTGTCTATGATGATTTCTGCTAATTCCTCATCATCAGCTTCGTCTTCATCTGACGAAACTTGGAAGGCAACTTGCTTCTTATGAGGACTTGGTCTTGTACCTCGTCCAGCAGTAGCCTTGGTCTTCAGCAAAGTGGGGCCTGTTGAAGACTGAGGAGGAGCTGAAGAACTTGCAGATGCTTCTGAAGCAATTGATATGCCTATGGTCCTTTGGCAAGAGGCGAGATGCATAGGTGCCAAGGACTTTGCTGGAGGAGCTAAGGGTTTTGCAACTTGAGGAACTGGAGCAGCTTGAGGAATATGTCGTGAGGGCATAGATGAGCTTGGCCGTGAGGGCATTGCTGAGGAAGGTGGTTTCTGAGCAGGCTTCTTAGGCATAGCCTTCTTTCTTGTATAGGCCTCAGCAGCGGCAGCAGCTGAGTCTTCATTGAATTTCCTCACTGCTTCCTTGGCCTGTTTGGCCAACTTGGCTTGCCGCTTGGCCCATTCATCAGCATAGTCCTCACCGCGCTTGATGCTAGTGGGATCAGCAATTTTTCCAGGTGCCAACGGAGGTCTTCGGCAAGGGGGCTGAAGAGCGAATTTCTTCATGTACTTTGGAGTAACATATCTGTATTCCCTCCATTCCCGTGCCCATCTTTGTTCAATTCTTTGAATGCGCACCTTGCGCTCATTCTTTGTTTCTTTTCCGTGAGTTGCCTATTCTGGAGTGCAATACCCTGCATAGATGTCATTAGGGATTTCAAAAGCAGTGTTCACTTCCAGTTTCTTCCCTCCCTTCTGAGTTTCTTGCCATCTGCCATTTTCTTCAACTCAGGATTTTGAACAATTGAGTTCTCTGAAGAGGTATGCAGTTTTTCTTCGAGGAACGCTACAAATGAGTTAAGTTGATGAGAACCTAGTGATTCAGCAGCGGACATGTGTACCTATGAATAGAGTATAGGTGCAAAGAATTTGGAGACGTCATATGCGTTCTTAGAAGTTTTTGCAAAAAGGAACAAGTTTGAGGAATTTGACCAGATATGTCTTGAGGAATTTCATTAAGCGTTCTTTGACTTAGGTTCCAGAGTTGTATGGATTTGAGAAATTCACAGAATTGAGGAATCTTGAAGAAAAATGTCGCTTAGAGAAACAGATCAAGAACAGATGATTGTGTGAGGTGTTTAAAGTGTGGAAGTTGAAGAATAAACACATTTTGAAGATTTTATGGAAATCATCAGAATCAACTAAGGCAGTAAAAGTAAATTTTAATTAGCCTTGACGAAGGACACGATGAACTGGGAGTGTTAGATTGGAAGTTCGTCAGTCCAGATCTTCCACGCCCTAACTTGGCAGAGGAAGACAGCTACGGCGGCGGAGTAGTGAAGATATCCGCAGCCGGCGCGAGTACAACGGCGACGAGGTCAAGGCAGTGAAGCTCTTCCTCATCAGCAACGATGAAAGTAGTGGCGGCGCAAGGGCTTGAGAGCTCGAGCGAGGGGAGTGAGTTCGAGCAGGGTAAATGTAGTCTAAGGAGGGTGAGGGGTATTTATAGCCGAGGTGAAAAACCGCTCGCCCGAGGAAAATGGATGAACGTGCCCCTAACCCTTCTCATCCTAGTGACATGTGTCACCCACGTACAGAGTGTGAGATCATGGGTGAATTGATAAATCTTATCATGGGATGCGGAACGGTTTGAGCGGCAAAAGCCAAAAATTCAGATAAGAAAATTTTAATGTTTCGTTCGCAAATTCTTCAGCTGACAAGGACACAGTGAAGATTTTGAACGGGTTTCAAATAGAACGCACATGAAGAATTTGTGAACAGACTGGGTTGAGTTTAGCATAGAGGGGGAAAGGGTCTGATCACATTCACTTAGCAGAAAAGGCAACTTGAAGAATTAGCAATAAGTGAATGTTGTTGAGGACATAAAACTCAAGTGTATATATATAGTCAATGAAGAACAATGACGAAAAGAGTGAAGGCAATGCAAAGTTGAAGAAATTGAACAACTGAGGAATTTCAAAAATGAAGAAAAACTCAAATTGAAGATTTTCAACTTTGGTTGGTGGCGTAATCCACCGTATAAGAATGATGATTTCAGACACCGCGTACAATTGTTGTAGGGTTCTGAGAATCAAATTCTTCATTAATTTCTTCACACTTAGAGGGTTAGTCTTCATTGATTGAAGAAAAATGTTACTTCGTGTGTTGCACATCCAAGTCATCATATTTGCATAAGTGTTAGGATGTGTGTCCTTTTCAAAGAACATTCGAAGATTCTAAGATATTTAGCTCACACCGCAACTTGCGAAATTCTTCTCATCCAAGGGCATTGTGAATATATCGGCCAGCTGGTCTTCAGTATTTGCGTGGTCGACGGAGATGTCGCCCTTCAACACATGATCATGAAGAAAATGATGACGAATCTGGATGTGCTTTGTCTTTGAGTGCTGAACTGGGTTGTGAGCAATCTTGATAGCACTCTCATTGTCGCAGTAGAGTGGCACATTCTTCACATTGATGCCATAGTCCTTGAGGGTTTGCTTCATCCATAGCAATTGAGGACAACAAGATCCATCAACAATGTACTCAGCTTCAGCAGTAGAGAGTGATACGCGGTTCTGCTTCTTCGAGGACCAACATACCAAGGATCGTTCGAGGAAATGACATGTGCCTGATGTTGACTTGTGGTCCACCCGATCACCAACGTAGTCAGAGTCAAAATATCCAATGAGATCAAAGGAAGAGCCCTTGGGATACCATAATCCAAGTGTTGGAGTGTGAGCTAGATATCGAAGAATATGCTTCACAGCCTTATGGTGTGATTCCTTTGGTGTAGCTTGAAATCGGGCACACATACAAACACTAGGCATAATATCCGGCCTAGATGCACATAGGTACAATAAAGAGCCAATCATGGAGAGGTATACCTTTTGATCGAAGTCTTTACAATTTTCATCGGTGCATAGATGGCCATTTGTGGGCATAGGGATTTTTACGCCTTTGCAGTCTTGCATGCCGAATTTCCTCAACACATCCTTGAGGTATTTCTCCTAAGATATGAATATGCCATTGTGTTGTTGACGAATTTGAAGACCTAAGAAGAATTTCAACTCTCCCATCATAGACGCTCACTCATCATATAGGCAAATTTGTCACTGTAATGTTGGTTAGTACAACCAAAGATAATATCATCAACATATATTTGGCAGAGGAATAATTCATCATCATATGCTTTGGTGAGAAGAGTTGGGTCAAGTGAACCGGGCTTGAAGCCTTTCTTCATGAGGAATTCCTTCAATGTATCGTACGATGCCCGAGGTGCTTGCTTGAGGCCATAGAGGGCCTTGTTGAGTTTGTAGACGTGATGTGGAAATTTTGGATCCTCAAAACCTGGTGGTTGAGCAACATATACTTCTTCCTCAAGCTTACCATTGAGGAATGCACTTTTCACATCCATTTGATGTAAGATAATATTATGATGGTTAGTGTAAGCAAGCAATATGCAAATAGCTTCAAGTCTAGCAACAGGTGCAAAAGTTTCATCAAAATCAATTCCTTTAACCTGTGTGTAGCCTTGAGCTACAAGACGAGCCTTATTCCTCACCACAAGGCCATTTTCATCTTGTTTGTTGCGGTAGATCCATTTGGTACCGATGATGTTGTGCATGCGTGGGTCTGGTCACTTGACAAGCTCCCACACATTGTTGAGCTCAAATTGATGCAATTCATCTTGCATGGCTTGAATCCATTCAGATTCCATGAATGCTTCATCAACTTTAGTGGGCTCTGTGATAGACACAAATGCAAAATTCCCACAAAAGTTAGACAAGTGTGAAGCTTTTGAGCACATGAGAGGACCTAGTGCATTGATGTCCCTGATGATTTTCTCAATCTGCACTTCGTTTGCAATGCGAGGATGTGCAGGTTTACGACTTTGCTTAGGCCCAGCAATTTCTTCAGGGCCATTTTCTTCAGTAGCACCAGTGTGATTGTCTTCACGATCCGGAATGACTTCTTCAACAGATTCTTCGATAGGGATGATATCCTCAGTAGCTTTGAGCTTGATGGATTCCTCAGGTGACACTTCATCTAGCACATGAGGTAGGTGCTCTCTTTGCGAGCCATTAGTTTCATCGAACTGCACATCTATAGTTTTAGCAATCTTGTGATGATTGGTGTTGAAGACTCTGTAGGTGTGCGAGTCCTTTTCGTAACCAAGCATAAAACCCTCATGTGCTTTCAATGCAAATTTAGAGTGATGGTGAGAATCTCTAATCTAGCATTTTGCACCGAAGACTTTGAAATAACTTACATTGGGTTTCTTGTCAGTGGGGAGTTCATATGAGGTATTTTTGAAGAATTTGTGAAGATATACTCTGTTGATGATGTGGCATGCAGTATCAATAGCTTCAGGCCAAAAACGTTGTGGTGTCTTGTATTCATCAAGCATAGTGTGAGCCATCTCAACAAGAGTTCTATTCTTGCGCTCCACGACGCCATTCTGCTGAGGAGTATAGGGAGCAGATAACTCGTGAGTAATACCAAGTATATCAAGATATTCATCGAGACTAGTGTTCTTGAACTCAGTTCCATTATCACTCCTGATATGCTTGATCTTCACACCAAAGTTCGTAGAAGCTCTTGAGGAAAATCGTCTGAAGACTTCTTGCACTTCATTTTTGTAAGTGATGATATGCACCCAAGTATAACGAGAATAATCATCAACAATGACAAAGCCATATAATGATGCAGACCTAGAGAACATGGCATAATGAGTAGGGCAAAAGAGATCCATATGAAGTAATTCAAAGGGATGAGAAGTGGTCATGATAGTCTCCGAGGGATGCTTGGCTCTGGTGATCTTTTAAGACTCACAAGCCCCACAAAGATGATCTTTGAGGAATTTTACACTCTTGATGCCAATCACATGCTTCTTCTTCGCGAGTGTATGCAAGTTCCTCATCCCAGCATGACCAAGTCGTCAATGCCATAACCAGCCTTCTGAAGCATTTGCCAATAGACATGTGGCAGGCTGTGGTCCTGCAGAGAAATCAACAATATACAAATCTCCTTTCCCTAAAGCCTTCAAAGACTCTGGATTTGTCAGATTCCATTAGCACAATGCAACGATATTTACCAAAGATGAAAACCAAATCAAGATCACAAAGCATTGAGACAGATATGAGGTTGAATCCTAAGGACTCGACAAGCATGACTTTGTCCATGTGTCTATCCTTCGAGATCGCAACCCTACCTAGACCCAATACCTTGCTTTCGCCTTTGTCAGCGTAGGTGATATGCTTCAGATGAGATGGGGATAAATCAGTGTCCATCAATAAGTTCCTATCACCGGTCATGTGATTTGTACATCCACTGTCGAGGACCCACTCAGTAGCTTTGGGTTGTTCATCCTGCAGATGAATTAGTGCAACTTACGAACCCATATACTTCATTAGTGAAGAATATGATATCAATTTCATCAACAATAACAGATCTAGTAATATGAGGACGTGAGAAATGAGTGATTCATTTCTTCATGATTAACTTGCGTCCATTCAAGCATATTCAGGTCTCCAGCAAATTCTTCAGATGATTAAGCTCGTCTGGATACCTGCCCTGCATAAGAGATTAGTTCTTTTTCTTCACCACCCACATCTGGAGGGGTGGCAAAGAGTTCATCATTCTGCGAGCTCCATAAGAAAAAGATGGCATTGAAGCCAGTGCACTTCGTTTCACAAAAGATTGGTTAGGATAAGCATATGAATAAGCAGAGAAATTCTTCGTGGACTTATGAACATAATGGTTTGAAGAATAATGCACATATTCATAGCCTTTAGACTTTCCCCGCAAAACAGAAGTGTTAGCACGATGATGTTCATATGAGGATTTTGATCCACGTGAGGAATTTGATCCAGATGAACAATTTGGTCCATATGAGGACTTGGATCCATATGAAGATTTTGATCCATATGATGAATTTAATCTGGGGTTCCTATTCTTCATAGGTGGTGTCAAGATGACATTCACCTGAAGATTTTCAAGGCATCTTTTGGGAACCCAGATTTTCTTCATAGGGGGACCGTTCCTGCAGTTAGTTCCAACATATCGAGCAAATACTTCACCATTCTAATTCTTGAACAGTTTATAGTTGGAGTCAAATGACTCATCAGAGGAATATGAAGATTCACAAGTAAAGACAGATAATGTGCATGGATCTATGGAAGGTCCCTTCGCAGCAACCCGTGAGGTTTTGGGGTACTGCTCAGGTTTCCAGTAGGTCCCATCAGCATTGAGTTTCCTCTCAAAGGAAATACACTCTTTCCTAGGGTTCCTGTTCAAGATATGCTTTTTGAGGACATCACAAAGAGTCTGATGCCCTTTGAGGCTTTTGTATATGCCTGTCATATACAATTCCTTCAACCCTGCATTATTGTCAGTGATACTTGTGGTATCCTCAGATGAGGAATTTGTGACCACAGAGACAGTTGAAGAATTTGCAGTAATAGAAGCATTTGAACATTCAGGTGAAGAATTAGCAGATTCACGCTCAATGCATTTCAGACACGGTGGAATAAATTATTCCTGAGCGGAACTAATCTGTTGAGCAAGTAATGAATCATTTTCCTTCTGAAGATCTTCATAACTCACTCTTAACATCTCAAGATCTTGCTTTATCTGAAGAAATTCATAAGAAAGCTTCTCATGATCAGTTAAGAGAGTGTTATGATGATTTTGAAGGTTGTCAAACAGTGACTAAAGTTTCTGAAGACTATTAGTCAAGGCCTTAGTTCGATTCAATTCCTCACCAAACATATAATCGCTTTCATCAAGCATGATTTGAACTTTTTCAAGAGCTCTTTGTTGTTTAGTGGCATGGGAAGCAAGTTTAGTGTAGCTGGGTCCAAATTCATCACCCGATTCATCCTCACTAGATTCAAAAAGGTAGCATTCAGTTACCTTAGCACCCTTTGCCATAAGGCATGGTGCAGTGGGTGATGATTCAGGGGCAAAAGTCATCTCCTTGAGAGATTCCTTGAAATCCTCAAACCAAGGATCATGACGAGTACGATGGCCTTCATAGACCTCAGAGAGTCGGTCCCAGATAAGCTTCGCATGGTTGAGATGTATGATGTTCCTGAACTGATTTTGGGATAAACAAGAGCAGATGGTATCCTTCACCGTGAGGTTGAGTAGAGTGTACTTGCGAATGTCATCAGCCTCCGCCATTTTGCATAGATCGGTAAGACCAATCTCAGTGACGGTCCATAGTATGTTGTTCATTGCCATGAGTCGCTTCTTCATCATGGCCTTCCACTTGGGATACTCATGACCGTCAAGGATGTGGAAAGACACTTTCTTCATTCCTGCAGTCGACAGTAATGACCAGGTTCATCAACACATGAATGAGGAAATGAAAGGGTTTAGGAAATAGAACCAGTAGGCTTGGTGAAGACAATGATTTGGTAGACCAGTTCCAACTGCTCTGATAGTTGTATGTCTGGTTGGAGCGGCTGAGTATTTAAACTTGAGGACACACAGCCCTCACCGTATTCTCTTTGAGCTAAAGTCACACAGACCTCGCCCAACACTCGTGGTAAGTCTTCACAAGTGACTTCCAAACCTTCACAGACTTGGTCACTCAGCGATCCACAATTCCTCTTGGATGCTCAAACCATGATGCCTAACCGCCTGGAGGATACACAGTCCTCAAAGGTAACAAGCGTCGTTTCCACACAGGAACAATCTCTTCAGTGACACTCAATCACTTTGGGTTTGTAAGTGTTTGGGTTTGAGTTTTGGGTTTTCCTCACTTGATGATTTTCGCTCAAAGTCCTCGGAGGATGGGATGCTCTCAATGACAAGTGTCAGTTTCTCGCAGAGCAACCAACCAACTAGTGGTTGTAGGGAGCGGCTATTTATAGCCTAGGGAGTAGCCCGACATGATAAGACATAAATGCCCTTCAATGATATGACCGTTAGGTGGTAGGATATTTTGGACAGCTGGCGCGTAGCACAACAACGGTCGGATTTGGGGTATCAAATTCCTCAGGGCTATCACGTTCCTCACTGTGTAGGCAATCTACACTGGCGAATTCCTAACTCCTCAGTCAGAACAAATTCCTCAGAGACCAGAAGATCTTCGTCTCTGTCACTGAAGAAATTGACTGAACTGATATGAGATTTCCGATGGCTTCACTCAAAAGGATTGGGTAGGTGTAGGATTTTGAGATGAGCATCACTTGGAAATCAGTTTCCTTAGTATTACACTACAAAAAAATACACTTCCGTGATGATACGTGTTTGTCACAGTAGGTCACGTTTTCTGTCATGCATGTACATCCATGACGATTTATGACAGAATCAAGATAGCCATACCTGTGCTGTCGTAGAAGTGTTCCATGACATTACCAAAATTATCATCATGGAAGTATCCACCTCCATGACAATAAATCGCGCGTCACAGAAGCGCTTTCGTCAAGGGTGACCGACATGTGGCATCCATCGTAACGGAACGTCATTAAGCTACCGGGTCCAGTTTTGGATCCGATAACCCACTAACAGCCCAGACCAATGGGGATTTTCCACGTGTAAAATCATCATTGGCCGGAGGAAACACGTGTTGCCTCACTGTTGGACAGATGTCATCCACTCACTAGACAGGAGGCACCTATGATAGGTCGACTTGTGGCACGGCCCAACAGTGGCCCATTCTAGTGAAAAAGGCCGGCCCAGTAAAAATTAGCAGGCCGACCCATATACGGCCTACTTTGTCAGGTCCATTTAAGCCCACGGCCCTTACGAGATGTGCCAATTTGGCCCATCAACGTCCCGTTAAAGATTTGACACCATTGCATCCCATCGTCAGTTCGAGCCCATTAACAGCCCGCTATATATTTGGGCTCAATATCGGCCCAATGAGATTTCGGCCTGTTAACGGCCCATTCAAGGGATGGGCCAATTTTTAGGATGTACATCTTTTGGCCTTTTAGCGACCCATTTAAGTGTTGGGCTAATTTTCAGCCCGGTGTGTCTTTCAGCCTGTTGACGGCCCATAAATTAGTTGGGCCATTTGTAGTCAGACCTGAGTTTTGGCCTTTTATGACCCATTTAAGTGTTTGGCCAATTCCCGGCCCTGTGTGTCTTTCAGCCTGTTGACGGCCCATAAATGAGTTGGGCCATTTGTAGTCGGACCTGAGTTTTGGCCTTTTAATGTCCCATAAATGAGTTGGGCCATTTGTAGTCAGACCTGAGTTTTGGCCTTTTAACGGCCCATGCCCTTCATGGTCTAGTACCAGCTTGGTTTCTCTTTCGGCCTGCTAAAGGCCCACAACATAGTTGGGCCTTTACAATACGACCTGACTTTCGGCCTCTTAGCGGCCCATGCTCTTCATGGTCCAGTACAAGCCCGTTGTCTCTTTCAGCCTGCTAAAGGCCCACAGTATAGTTGGGCCATATGTAGCCCGACCTTAGTAACAGCCTGTTAACGGCCCGTGAAATCAAATGGGCCCACCTGTTACCCGCTTCGATGTCGGCCTGTTAACGACCCGAGAGGTAAGAGGGCCTACCATTAACTTTCGGCCTGGTAACGGCCCATTAACTTAATGGGCCCACTAAAGTTCGTACATGTCTTTAGGCCAAACTAGATAATTTGAGCCCATTACGACGAGCAACTATGCACAGGACCAAAACCGATCAAGCAAATGTATGTCATACAAGGAAAAACGTTGCACATCCAGCATATTGATGTGTCCATTTTGCATCATGCTTTTATATTGATATTTATTGCATTATGGGCTGTTATTACACATTATGTCACAATACTTATGCCTATTCTCTCTTATTTTACAAGGTTTACACGAAGAAGGAGAATGCCGGCAGCTGGAATTCTGGGCTGGAAAAGGAGCAAATATTAGAGACCTATTTTGCACAACTCCGAAAGTCCTGAAACTCCACGGAAGTTATTTTTGGAATTAATAAACAATACTGAGCAAAGAAAATACCAGAGGGGGCCACCCACCATCCACGAGGGTGGGGGGCGCGCCCTACCCCGCTGGGCGCGCCCCCCTGCCTCGTGGGCCACCTGGCTGGCCTCCGGTGCCCATCTTCTGCTATATGAAGTGTTTTACCCTGGAAAAAATCACAAGCAAGCTTTCGGGACGAGACACCGCGCCACGAGGCGGAACCTTGGCGGAACCAATCTAGGGCTCCAGCGGAGCTGTTCTCCCGAGGAAACATCCCTCCGGGAGGGGGAAATCATCACCATCGATCCTCTCATCGGGAGGGGGTCAATCTCCATCAACATCTTCACCAGCACCATCTCCTCTCAAACCCTAGTTCATATCTTGTATCCAATCTTTGTCCCAAAACCTCAGATTGGTACCTGTGGGTTGCTAGTAGTGTTGATTACTCCTTGTAGTTGATGCTAGTTGGTTTATTTGGTGGAATATCATATGTTCAGATCCTATATGCATATTAATACTCCTCTGATTATGAACATGAATATGATTTGTGAGTACTTACGTTTGTTCCTGAGGACATGGGAGAAGTCTTGCTATAAGTAGTCATGTGAATTTGGTATTCGTTCGATATTTTGATGAGATGTATGTTGTCTCTCCTCTAGTGGTGTTATATGGACGTCGACTACATGACACTTCACCATTATTTGGGCCTAGAGGAAGGCATTGGGAAGTAATAAGTAGATGATGGGTTGCTAGAGTGACAGAAGCTTAAACCCTAGTTTATGAGTTGCTTCGTAAGGGGCTGATTTGGATCCATATGTTTCATGCTATGGTTAGGTTTACCTTAATACTTCTTTTGTAGTTGCGGATGCTTGAAATAGGGGTTAATCATAAGTGGGATGCTTGTCCAAGAAAGGGCAGTACCCAAGCACCGGTCCACCCACATATCAAATTATCAAAGTAACGAACGCGAATCATATGAGCGTGATGAAGACTAGCTTGACGATAATTCCCATGTGTCCTCGGGAGCACTTTTCTTTATATAAGAGTTTGTCCAGGCTTGTCCTTTGCTACAAAAAGGATTGGGCCACCTTGCTGCACTTTATTTACTTTTGTTACTTGTTACCCGTTACGAATTACCTTATCACAAAACTATCTGTCACCGATAATTTCAGTGCTTGCAGAGAATACCTTACTGAAAATCGCTTGTCATTTCCTTCTGCTCCTCGTTGGGTTCGACACTCTTACTTATCGAAAAGACTACAATAGATCCCCTACACTTGTGGGTCATCAAGACTCCTTTATGGCGTCGTTGCCGGGGAGTGAAGCGCCTTTTGTAAGTGGAACTTGGTAAGGAAAAATTTATATAGTGTGTTGAAATTTACTATCACTTGTTACTATGGAACATAATCCTTTGAGGAGCTTGTTCGGGGTATCTTCACCCCGACCAGTTGAGCAAAGAGTTGCTCCTCAACCTACTGAACCTACTGAATTTTTTTACTTTGAAATTCCTTCGGGTATGATAGAGAAACTGCTAGCTAGTCCTTTTACACGAGATGGAACATTGCATCCCGATTTGCACCTAATCTATGTGGATGAAGTTTGTGGATTATTTAAGCTTGCAGGTATGCCCGAGGATGTTATCAAGAAGAAGGTCTTCCCTTTATCTTTGAAGGGAAAGGCATTGACATGGTTTAGGCTATGTGATGATATGGGATCATGGAACTACAACCGATTGAAATTGGAATTTCATCAGAAGTTTTATCCTATGCATCTTGTTCATCGTGATCGTAATTATATATATAATTTTTGGCCTCGCGAAGGAGAAAGCATCACTCAAGCTTGGGGGAGGCTTAAGTCAATGTTATATTCATGCCCCAATCATGAGCTCTCAAGAGAAATTATTATTCAAAATTTTTATGCTCGGCTTTCTCTCAACAATCGCTCCATGCTCGATTCTTCTTGTACTAGTTATTTTATGATGAAGACTATTGAATTCAGATGAGATTTATTGGAAAGAATTAAACGCAACTCTGAAGATTGGGATCTCGATGAAGGTAAGGAGTCAGGTATGACACCTAAGTTTGATTGTGTTAAATCTTTTATGGATACCAATGTTTTCCGTGAATTTAGCACTAAATATGGACTTGACTCTGAGATAGTAGCTTCTTTCTATGAATCATTTGCTACTCATGTTGACCTCCCTAAGGAGAAGTGGTTTAAATATAATCCTCCCATTGAAGTAAAAGTAGTTGCACCTATTAAAGTTGAAGAAAAGACTATCACTTATAATGATCCTATTGTTCCTACTACCTATATTGAGAAACCACCTTTCCCTGTTAGGATAAAGGATCATGCTAAAGCTTCAAATGTGGTTCGTAAGAGTAATACTAGAACACCTACACCACCTGAGCAAATTAAAGTTGAACCTAGTATTGCTATGGTTAAAGATCTCTTGGCTGATAATATTGATGGGCATGTTATTTACTTCTGTGATGAAGCTGCTAGAATTGCTAGACCCGATACTAAAAATAAACATAGACCTGTTGTAGGCATGCCTGTTATTTCTGTTAAAATAGGAGATCATTGTTATCATGGCTTATGTGATATGGGTGCTAGTGCAAGTGCAATACCTCATTCCTTATTCAAAGAAATTATGCATGATATTGCACCTGCTGGTTTTCACCAGTTGGGATTGTTAGAGATGTTGAAGTCTTGTGTGGGAAAGTTAAATATCCTGCTGATTTTCTTGTTCTTGGTTCCCCACAAGATGACTTTTGTCCCATTATATTTGGTAGACCCTTCTTGAATACTGTTAATGCTAGGATATATTGCGAAAAGGATATTGTTACGATTGGTTTAGGGGATATGTCTCGCGACTTCAATTTTGCTAAATTTCGTAGACAACCCCATGATAAAGAATTGCCTAGTAAGGATGAAATTATTGGTCTTGCTTCTATTGTCGTGCCTCCTAATGATCCTTTAGAACAATATTTGCTAGACCATGAAAATGATATGTTTATGAATGAAAGAAGGGAGATAGATGAAGTATTCTTTAAACAGGGACCTATTTTGAAACACAACTTGCCTGTTGAAATTCTAGGGGATCCTCCACCACCCAAGGGTGATCCCGTGTTTGAGCTTAAACCACTACCTGATACTCTTAAATATGCTTATCTTGATGAAAATAAGATATATCCTGTTATTATTAGTGCTAACCTTTCAAAGCAAGAATAGGAGAAATTATTGAAAACTATGAAGAAGCACCGTGCTACTATTGGATATACTCTTAATGATCTTAAGGGCATTAGTCCCACTCTATGCCAACACAAAATAAAATTGGAGAAATACGCCAAACCAGTTGTTAATCACCAACGACAGTTAAATCCTTAGATGAAAGAAGTGGTAAGAAAAGAAATACTAAAGCTTCTGGAGGCAGGTATAATTTATCCCGTTGCTGATAGTCAGTGGGTAAGTCCTATCCATTGTGTCCCTAAGAAGGGAGGTATTACTGTCATTCCTAATGATAAAGATGAATTGATCCCGCAAAGAATTGTTACAGGTTATAGGGTGGTAATTGATTTCCGCAAATTAAATAAAGCTACTAAAAAGGATCATTACCCTTTGCCTTTTATTGGTCAAATGCTAGAAAGATTATCCAAACATACACATTTCTGCTTTCTAGATGGTTACTCTGGTTTCTCTCAAATACCTGTGTCAAAAGAGGATCAAGAAAAGACCACTTTTACTTGCCCTTCTGGTACTTTTGCTTATAGACGTATGCCTTTTGGTTTATGTAATGCACCTGCTACCTTTCAAAGATGCATGATGGCTATATTCTCTGACTTTTGTGAAATGATTGTTGAGGTTTTCATGGATGATTTCTCCGTTTATGGATCTTCTTTTGATGATTGCTTGAGCAACCTTGATCGAGTTTTGCAGAGATGTGAAGAAACTAATCTTGTATTGAATTGGGAGAAGTGCCTCTTTATGGTTAAAATGGATTGTCTTGGGGCATAAAATTTCTGAAAGAGGTATTGAAGTTGATAAAGCTAAACTTGATGCTAGTGAAAAGATGTCGTGTCCTAAAGATATTAAAGGTATAAGAAGTTTCCTTGGTCATGCTGGTTTTTATAGGAGGTTTATTAAGGACTTCTCTAAAATTTCTAGGCCTCTGACTAATCTCTTACAAAAAGATATTCCTTTTGTCTTCGATGATGATTGTGTAGAAGCATTTGAAATACTTAAGAAAGCTTTGATTTCTGCACTTATTGTTCAGCCACCTGATTGGAATTTACCCTTTGAAATTATGTGCGATGCTAGTGATTATGCCGTAGGTGCTGTTCTAGGACAAAGAGTTGATAAGAAACTAAATGTTATTCAATATGCTAGTAAAAATCTAGACAGTGCCCAGAGAAATTATGCTACTACTGAAAAAGAATTTTTAGCAGTTGTATTTGCTTGTGATAAGTTTAGACCTTATACTGTTGATTCTAAAGTAACTGTTCACACTGATTATGCTGCTATTAAATAATTTATGAAAAAGAAAGATGCTAAACCTAGACTTATTAGATGGGTTCTCTCGCTACAAGAATTTGATTTGCATATTATTGATAGAAAGGGAGCTGAGAACCCCGTTGCAGACAACTTGTCTAGGTTAGAGAATGTTCTTGATGACCCACTACCTATTGATAATAGCTTCCCTGATGAACAATTAGCTATCATAAATGCATCTCATACTGCTCCATGGTATGCTGATTATGCTAATTACATTGTTGCTAAATTTATACCACCTAGTTTCACATACCAGCAAAATAAAAAGTTTTTCTATGATTTAATACATTACTTCTGGGATGACCCACACCTTTATAAAGAAGGAGTAGATGGTGTTATTAGACGTTGTATACGTAAGCATGAACAGGAACAGATCCTACGCAAGTGTCACTCTAAGGCTTATGGAGGACACCACGCTGGAGATAGAACTGCGCATATGGTATTGCAATCCGGTTTTTATTGGCCTACTCTCTTCAAGGATGCCTGTAAGTTTGTCTTGTCTTGTGATGAATGTCAAAGAATTGGTAATATTAGTAGATGTTAAGAAATGCCTATGAATTATTCACTTGTTATTGAACCATTTGATGTTTGGGGCTTTGACTATATGGGACCGTTTCATTCCTCTAATGGGTATACACATATTTTAGTTGCTGTTGATTACGTTACTAAGTGGGTAGAGCTATTCCAACTAGTAGTGCTGATCATAACACCTCTATTAAGATGCTTAAATAAGTTATTTTTCTGAGGTTTGGAGTCCCTAGTTATTTTATGACTGATGGTGGATCACATTTTATTCATGGTGCTTTTCGTAAAATGCTTGCTTTGCTAAGTATGATGTTAATCATAGAATTGCATCTCCATATCACCCACAGTCTAGTGGCCAAGTACAACTGAGTAATAGAGAGCTCAAGACTGTTAATAGATCTAGAAAGAATTGGTCCAAGAAACTTGATGATGCATTATGGGCTTATAGAACTACATATAAAAATCCTATGGGTATGTCTCCATATAAAATGGTTTATGGAAAAGCATGTCACTTACCTCTCAAACTAGAACATAAGGCATATTGGACCATTAAAGAGCTCAATTATGATTTCAAACTTTCTGGTGAGAAGAGGTTATTTGACATTAGCTCACTTGATGAATGGAGAACTCAAGACTATGAGTATGCCAAACTGTTTAAAGAAAAAGTTAAAAGATGGCATGACAAAAGGATACAAAAGCGTGAGGTTAATGTAGGTGATTATTTGTTTCTTTTAAACTCTCGTTTAAGATTTTTTGCAGGAAAACTTCTCTCTAAATGGGAAGGGCCTTACGTTATCGAGGAGGTCTATCGTCCCGATGCCATAAAAATCAACAACTTTGAAGGCACAAATCCGAAGGTGGTGAACAGTCAAAGAATCAAACACTATATCTCTAGTAATCTCATAAATGTTGAAACTAATGTTATTGAAACCGTAACCCCGGAGGAATACATAAGGGACACTTTCCAGTACGTTTCAGACTCTGAAAAGGAATAGGTATGTGGTACAGTAAGTAAACTGACTCCAAAATAGTTCTAATAGCAATTTTTCTCCGTTTTGGAATATTTAAGAAAATAGGAAAAATAAGAAGTAGTCCGGGAAGGACACGAGTCATCCACGAGGGTGGATGGCGCGCCCTACCCCCTGGGCATGCCCCTGCCTCGTGGGCACCTCGTGTGCTCTCTGGACTCTGTTTTCTTGCACGATACTTCTTTTTGTCGATAAAAATTCATTATATAATCTCCCGAAGGTTTTGACCACCGTACCATGACAAAATCCTATGCTTTTGTTTCGAGCTGTTTTTTTGACAGATCTAGATTCCCATGACGTCTTCAAGCGCCCCCAAGGACAAGTTTTTCAAGAAGGTCATCAACCCCTACCTCACAGAGGTGCTGCAACACCCTCAAACCATTGAGATGCGTGAGGGGGTGTTGCACATCCGCGATGTTGAGGGACCAAGGAGGGCCGGAAGCGTGGAGACAAGACTGGAAGCAATGGAACAACAAGTTTTCAAGTGCCTAGGGATGGTGGAACGCGGACTCAATGCCAACCACATGATGATCGCGGAGTTCACCAACAACCACAAGCTAGATGCCAAGAACGTTGGGGAGACCATCTTCAAGCTTCATGAGAAAATCGAGCACCTCCAAGCCCAGATCTATGACCTGCAAAACCAGAACTGTGAGTATGAATATAGATTCAAGAGGATGAGTTTGGCTGCAGATTTGAGGATCCCGAAGACTCGATCATCCTTCTATGATGGTGAGACTATGCCTTGAAAGATGGACGACAAGCCTACATCATCAACAACTCCATCATCACCACCTCCGAAGAAGGAGACATAAACACATGGGTATGGGCACTACCCTTGGCAACTGCCAAGCTTGGGGGAGGTGCCCCGGTATCGTATCACCATCACACTCCTATCTTTATAGTTTTTCTTAGTTCGTTCCTTTTGTTAATATCTTGATCTAGTAGAATAAAGTTTTAGTATGATCTAGTTTGGAGCTTTGCTTTATGATCCTTCTATGTAATCGAGTCCGTGAGCTATATATAATAAAGATTAGTGTTGAGTCAAGAGCTTGATTATCTCACTTTGATCTCGAGGGAATAAAAGAAAGAATAAAAAGAAACAAAAGAGATCATATTGATCTTATGGAGAGTAATGACTTCACATATAAAGTGTATGATGAATAAAAGTTGTTGAGAGTTGACAAACATAGTTTTGGTCATCGTTGCAATTAATAGGAAGTAATAAAGAAATAGAGGTTCTCACATATAAATATACTATCTCAGACATCTTTTATGATTGGGAACACTCATTAAAATATGACATGCTAAAGAGTTGATGTTGGACAAGGAAGACAACATAATGGGTTATGTTTTATTTATCCGAAATAAAGTATATTGTCATGGATCATCCAACATGTTGAGCTTGCCTTTCCCCCTCATGCTAGCCAAATTCTTTGCACCAAGTAGAGATACTACTTGTGCTTCTGAATATCCTTAAACCCAGTTTTGCCATGAGAGTCCACCATATCTACCTATCGATTGAGTAAGATCCTTCAAGTAAGTTGTCATGTTGCATGCAATAAAAATTGCTCTGTAAATATGTATGACTTATTAGTGTGGAGAAAATAAGCTTTATATGATCTTGTGATATGGAAGCAATAAAAGCGACAGACTGCATAATAAAGGTCCATATCACAAGTGGCAATATAAAGTGACATTCTTTTGCATTAAGATTTCGTGCATCCAACCATAAAAGCACATGACAACCTCTGCTCCCCTCTGCGAAGGGCGTATCTTTTATTCTTGTCTTATACATTATGCAAGAGTCATGGTGATCTTCACCTTTCCTTTTTACATTTTATCCTTTGGCAAGCACCTTGTGTTGGAAAGATCCTGATATATATATATATATATATATATATATATATATATATATATATATATATATATATATATATATATATCCAATTGGATGTAAGTTAGCATGAACTATTATTGTTGACATTACCCTTGAGGTAAAAGGTTGGGAGGCAACACTATAAGCCCCTATCTTTCTCTGTGTCCGATTAAAACTCCATACCCATAAATATTGCGTGAGTGTTAGCAATTGTGAAAGACTAAATGATAGTGGAGTATGTGGACTTGCTGAAAAGCTCTTATATTGACTCTTTCCGATGTTATGATAAACTAGATCATTGGTGGCACGCGTTGCCGTGCCCGTCTATTTATATAATAAAATAATAATATTATTAAAAATTTATTGCACATGAATTACATAAGTCAAATTTTAAACAAACCAATATGAGTAACTAATTGAAGGAGGTTTCACACTAAGCAAAAGCTCTAAGATACAATTTGCTAGGTATGCAACATACATGACAATCTTATGCACGGTTAAATTGACAGAGAAAACAAAATAAAAATAGAAAACACAAAAGTTACATGCTCTTCTAGTGAAGAAGATAAAATGCATCGGGGATAACGCAGACATGAGAGTTAAAAGTAAGCAAAAATTGAAGAAACAAGCATTGGCTAGCAAACTTGGTAGACGGGATTTCAACTTTATCATATCTATAGAGAGAATTTACCTTTACTACCTGTGTCGGGTTATCAAGACCATGTATTTCTTCAATAGGTGGTATATTAAGGCCATGTATTTCTTCAATAGGAGGTAAATTCTTAACATCTTCAGCTTTAATACCTTTTTCTTTCATAGTTTTCTTTGCCTCTTGCATATCTTCAGGACTGAGAAATATAACACCTGTTTTCTTCGGAGTTGTCTTAGGAGTTGGTTCAGGAAGTGTCCAATTATTTCCATTAGTCAACATGTTATTCAATAACAATTCAACTTGATCAACAGTTCTTTCCCTGAGAACACAACCAGCACAACTATCCAGGTGGTCTCTGGAAGCATCGGTTAGTCCATTATAAAAGATATCAAGTATTTCATTTTTCTGAAGAGGATGATCAGGCAAATCATTAAGTAATCGGAGATGCCTCCCCCAAGCTTGTGGGAGACTCTCTTCTTCAATTTGCACAAAATTATATATTTCCCTTAAAGCAGCTTGTTTCTTATGAGCAGGGAAATATTTAGCAGAGAAGTAATAAATCATATCCCGGGGACTACGCACACAACCAGGATCAAGAGAATTAAACCATATTTTAGCATCACCCTTTAATGAGAACGGAAATAATTTAAGGATATAGTAATAACGAGTTTTCTCGTCATTAGTGAATAGGGTGGCTATATCATTCAATTTAGTAAGATGTGCCACAACAGTTTCAGATTCATAGCCATAAAAAGGATCAGATTCAACCAAAGTAATTATCTCAGGATCGACAGAGAAATCATAACCCTTATTAGTAACACAGATAGGTGAAGTAGCAAAAGCAGGGTCATATTTCATTCTAGCATTCAGAGACTTTTCTTTCAGCTTAGCGAATAATTTCTTAAGATCAGATCTATCATTGCAAGCAAGAAAATCTCTAGCAGTTTCTTCATCCATAACATAACCCTCAGGCACAATAGGCAATTCATATCTACGGGGAGAATCTTCATCATCACTTTCATCAATATTATCAGTTTCAATAATTTCATTCTCTCTAGCCCTAGCAAGTTGTTCATCAAGAAATTCACCTAGTGGCACAGTATTATCAAGCATAGAAGTAGTTTCATCATAAGTATCACGCACAGCAGAAGTGGCATCATCAATAACATGCGACATATCAGAATTAATAGCAGAAGCAGGTTTAGGTGTTGCAAGCTTACTCAAAATAGAAGGAGAATCAAGTGCAGAGCTAGATGGCGGTTCCTTACCTCCCCTCGTAGTTGAGGGATAAATCTTGGTTTTCTCGTCTTTCAAGTTCCTCATAGTGATAAGCAGATATAAATCCCAAGTGACTCAAAGAATAGAGCTATGCTCCCCGGCAACGGCGCCAGAAAATAGTCTTGATAACCCACAAGTATAGGGGATCGCAACAGTTTTCGAGGGTAGAGTATTCAACCCAAATTTATTGATTCGACACAAGGGGAGCCAAAGAATATTCTCAAGTATTAGCAGTTGAGTTGTCAATTCAACCACACCTGGATAACTTAATATCTGCAGCAAAGTATTTAGTAGCGAAGTAGTATGGAAGTAATGGTAACAGTGGCAAAAGTAATAGTAGCAGTTTTGTAGTAATTGTAACAGTGGCAACGGTAAAGTAACTAAGCAAAGAACAATATGTGAAAAGCTCGTAGGCATTGGATCCGTGATGGATAATTATGTCGGATGCGATTCCTCATGCAACGGTTATAACATAGGGTGACACAGAACTAGCTCCAGTTCATCAATGTAATGTAGGCATGTATTCTGAATATAGTCATACATGCTTATGGAAAAGAACTTGCATGACATCTTTTGTCCTACCCTCCCATGGTAGCGGGGTCCTATTAGAAACTAAGGGATATTAAGGCCTCCTTTTAGTAGAGTACCAGACCAAAGCATTAACACTTAGTGAATACATGAACTCCTCAAACTACGGTCATCACCGAAAGTGGTCCCGATTATTGTCACCTCGGGGTTGTCGGATCATAACACATAATAGGTGACTATAGACTTGCAAGATAGGATCACGAACTCACATATATTCATAAAAACATAATAGGTTCAGATCTGAAATCATGGCACTCGGGTCCTAATGACAAGCATTAAGCATAGCAAAGTCATAGCAACATCAATCTTAGAACATAATGGATACTAGGGATCAAACCCTAACAAAACTAACTCGATTACATGGTAAATCTCATCCAATTCATCACCCTCCAGCAAGCCTACGATGGAATTACTCACGCACGGCGGTGAGCATCATGAAATTGGTGATGGAGGAAGGTTGATTATGACGACGGTGACGGATTCCCCTCTTCGGAGCCCTGAACGGACTCCAGATCAGCCCTCCCGAGAGAGTTTAGGGCTTGGCGGCAGCTCCGTATCGTAAAACATGATGAATCCTTCTCTCTAATTTTTTTTCTCCTCGAACGTGAATATACTGAGTTGGAGTTGAGGTCGGTGGAGCACCAGGGGGGCCACGAGGCAGGGGGCGCGCCCCCCACTCTCGTGGACAGGGTGTGGGCCCCTGGCCTTGATTCTTTCGCCAGTATTTTTTATTAATTCCAAAAAGTTGATCCGTGGATTTTCAGGTCATTCCAAGAACTTTTATTTCTGCATAAAAATAACACCATGACAGTTCTGCTGAAAACAGCGTCAGTCTGGGTTAGTTTCATTCAAATCATGCAAGTTAGAGACCAAAACAAGGGCAAAAGTGTTTGGAAAAATAGATACAATGGAGACGTATCACACTGCGGCAGGCCCTACTTCAACAACCGACCCCAACAACGTTGGCGCTCCTCCATCGACTTCGTGATGATATTCTTCAGGGGCATTAGTCCTCACTTTTCGTCCCTTTCGGTCATTTGATGACAAAGGGGGAGAAATTTGAGTTAGTCTTCAAGCGGGTCTATTTATATGGGTGTTTTTTTTTGTTAAGTTGCAACTCTTGCTCTTTTGAAGTGTTTGTTGGATCGAGTTGTAAACTTAAGTCCAATGGTGACCTGATACTTTTGCTCTGTTTTTCTGCATGCTATTTCCTCATATATTTTATGCACGCATGCTGAATTACATCAGTCACCATATTTCATCATGCATTTCAAATTCTTCATTCGATATGTTAAATGCGTGTATGAATTACAAGATATAGGGGGGATCTCCATGATATTACTCTACAATGGGCATCTGCTAACAAAAGCAAATTCCTTAAATATGCACATCTTCAGGGGGAGTTCTTCTATATCTCGCAATCAAATTCCTCAATATTAAGCACTTTCAATTAATATGTTTATCCATGTTGAAAACTTAACCTATTTGTCATCAATCACCAAAAAGGGGGAGATTGTAAGTGCATCTAGTGCCCCTTAGTGATTTTGGTGTATTGAAGACTTATAGGTTAAGGGACTAATATGTTTGTGAGTATACACAGGCTCTATAAGTCGATAAGGAGTTTGATATTTACAGTGAATGTCGACCCCTAAAAATGTATGTCTTTAGCTGAAGACTTTGGTTCTCCTGAAGATTTTGAAAGTGAAGAAATTGGTGTGACGAAGACTTGGATATTCATGCGAGGATTATGAATCATGAAGACTTTTGTTTTTGTAGTTTCTTTTTACCCTTCTTGAGTCATAGGAAATGCCGTACTATTAAAGGGGGTCGAGGTAATACTAAGGAAACTGATTTCCATGTGATGCTCATCTCAAAATCCTACACCTACCCAATCCTTTCGAGTGAAGCCATTGGAAATCTCATATCAGTTCAGTTAATTTCTTTAGTGACAGAGACGAAGATCTTCTGGTCTCTGAGGAATTTGTTCTGACTGAGGAGTTAGGAATTTGCCAGTGCGGATTGCCTACACAGTGAGGAACATGGTAGCTTTGAGGAATTTGATACCTCAAATCCGACCGTTGTTGTGCTACGTTCCAGCTGTCCAAAATATCCTACCACCTAACGGTGATATCAATGAAGGGCTTTTATGTCTTATCATGTCGAGCTGCTCCCTAGGCTATAAATAGCCGCCCCCCTACAACCACTAGCTGGTTGGCTGCTCCGAGAGAAATTGACACTTGTCATTGAGAGCATCCCATCCTCCAAGGACTTCGAGCAAAAATCATCAAGTGAGGAAAACCCAAAACCCAAACACCTACAAACCCAAAGTCATTGAGCATCACTGAAGAGATTGTTCTTGTGTGGAACTGACGGTTGTTACCTTTGAGGATTGTGTGTCCTCCAGACGGTTAGGCGTCATGGTCTGAGCATCCAAGAGGAATTATGGATCGCCGAGTGACCAAGTCTGTGAAGGTTTGGAAGTCACCTGTGAAGGCTTACCACGAGTGTTGGGCGAGGTCTGTGTGACTTTATCTGAAGAAGAATATGGTGAGGACTGTGTGTCCGGGACTGTGTGTCCTCGAGTTTAAATACTCAGCCGCTCCAACCAGACGTCCAACTGTCACAGCAGTTGGAACTGGTTTACCAAATCATTGTCTTCACCAAGCCTACTGGTTCTATTTCCTCAACCCTTTCATTTCCTCATTCATGTGTTAATGAACCTGATCATTACTATTTGAAGACTTTGACTGAAGACTTTCTCTATTTCCTCAATCTAATTTCTTCAGTCACATTGTCTTCAGCATGCTCATCTTGTGTTTACGCTACTTGTGCTCTGTGTTTGTTTTCATTTCATCATGATGACCATGTTGTTACTCCGTTATGCTAACACTTGAGTACTTATTCCGCTGCTAGTTGTTCGTGACTTAGGAATTTCCTCACCCTAAAATTCCTCAGTGATGAATTTGTAAAAATTGCCTATTCACCCCCCCCCCCTCTAGTCGACTTAATGCACTTTCAGGGGGGTCTAGAAGACACACCAATTGCTCCAAGCCGTGTGCGGCGCCCCCCTCCACAGTTTACGCCTCCGGTCATATTCTCGCGGTGCTTAGGTGAAGCCCTGTGCGGATCACATCACCATCACCGTCACCACGCCGTCGTGCCGACAGAACTCATCTACTCCTTCAACCCTCTACTGGATCAAGAGCTCGAGGGACGTCATCGTGCTGAAAGTGTGTGAAACTCAGAGGTGCCGTACGTTCGGTACTCGATCGGTCGAAATGAGAAGACGTTCGACTACATCAACCATGTTAAGCAAATGCTTCCGCTTTCGGTCTACGAGGGTGTGTGGACACACTCTCCCCCTCTCGTTGCTATGCATCTCCTAGATAGATCTTGCATGAGCGTAGGAATTTTTTTGAAATTGCATGTTACGTTCCCCAACAATGGCATTTGAGCGAGGTTTATGTGTAGATGATATGCACGAGTAGAACATAAAGGAGTTGTGGGCGATGATCGTCATACTGCTTAACACCTATGTCTTATTTTGATCCGGCAGTATTGTTGGATGAAGCGGCCCACGCCAACCTTACATGACCACGTTCATGAGACTGGTTCCACCGACAGACATGCAACTAGTTTTGCATAAAGCTGGCTGGCGGGTGTCAATTTCTCCAACTTTAGTTGAATCGAATTTGACTGCGGCCGGTCCTTGTGAAGTTTAAAACTGCAAACTTGATAAATCACCGTTGTGGTTTTTGTGCCGTAGGTAAGAATGGTTCTTGCTAGAAGCCCGTAGCAGCCACGTAGAACTTGCAACAACAAAGTAGAGGACGTCTAACTTGTTTTTGCAGGGCATGTTGTGATGTGATATGGTCAAGACATGATGTGATATACGTTGTTGTATGAGATGATCATGTTTTGTAAATGTTATCGGCAACTGGCAGGAGCCTTATGGTTGTCGCTTTATTGCATGAAATACAAACACCATGTAATTGTTTTACTTTATCACTAAGCAGTAGCGATAGTCGTAGAAGCAATAGTTGGAGAGGCGACCACGACGCTACGATGGAGATCAAGGTGTCAAGCCAGTGACGATGGAGATCATGACGTTGTTTTGGTTATGGAGATCAAAAGCACAAGAAGATGATGATGGCCATATCATGTCACATATTTTGATTGCATGTGATGTTTATATTTTTGCATCTTATTTTGCTTAGTACGGGGGTAGAATTGTAAGATGATCCCTTAATTAAATTTCAAGGTATAAATGTTCTCCCTGAGTATGCACCGTTGCGAAAGTTCTTCATGCTGAGACACCACGTGATGATTGGGTGTGATAAGCTCTACGTTCAAATACAACGGGTGCAAGCTAGTTTCGCACATGCGGAATACTCGGGTTAAACTTGACGAGCCTAGCATGTACAGACATGGCCTCGGAACACTGGAGACCAAAAGGTCAAACATGAATCATATAGTGGATATGATCAACATAGAGATGTTCACCATTGATGACTACTCCATCTCACGTGATGATCGGACATGGTTTAGTTGATTTGGATCACGTATCATTTAAATGAGTTGAGGGATGTCTATTTAAGTGGGAGTTCTTAAGTAATATGATTAATTGAACTCAATTTATCATGAAATTGGTCCTGATAGTTTTTGCATATCTATGTTGTAGATCAATGGCTTGTGCTACTGTTCCCTTGAATTTTAATGCGTTCCTAGAGAAAGCTAAGTTGAAAGACGATGGTAGCAACTACACGGACTGGGCCCGTAACTTGAGGATTATCCTCATTGCTGCACAAAAGAATTATGTCCTTGATGCACCGCTAGGTGAAAGGCCTGCTGCAGGAGCAAAAGCTGACGTTATGAACATCTGGCAAGCTCGATCTGATGACTACTCGTTAGTTCAGTGTGCCATGCTTTACGGCTTAGAATTGGGACTTCAAAGACGTTTTGAACGTCATGGACCATATGAGATGTTCCAGGAGTTGAAGTTAATATTTCAAGCAAATGCTCGAGTTGAGAGATATGAAGTCTCCAACAAGTTCTATAGCTGCAAGATGGAGGAGAATAGTTCTATTAGTGAGCACATACTCAGAATGTCTGGGTACCATAATCACTTGATTCAGCTGGGAGTTAATCTTCCAGATGATTGTGTCATTGACAGAGTTCTTCAACCACTGCCACCAAGCTACAAAGGCTTCGTGATGAACTACAATATGCAAGGGATGGAAAACACTATTCCCAAGCTCTTCACAATGCTAAATGTTGCGGAGGTAGAAATCAAGAAGGAGCATCAAGTGTTGATGGTTAACAAGACCACTAGTTTCAAGAAGAAGGGCAAGGGTAAGAAGGGGAACTTCAAAAAGAATGGCAAGCAAGTTGTCACTCCCAGGAAGAAACCCAAAGCTGGACCCAGGCTTGAAACTGAGTGCTTCTACTGCAAAGGGACCAGTCATTGGAAGCGGAACTGCCCCAAGTATTTGGCGGATAAGAAGGATGGCAAAGTGAACAAAGGTATATTTGATATACATGTTATTGATGTGTATTTAATACCAGTTTGGCTGCTCATATTTGTAACTCGAAACAGGGACTATGGATTAAACGAAGATTGGCTAAGGACGAGGTGACGATGCGCATCAGGAATGGTTCCAAGGTCGATGTGATCGCCATCGGCACGCTACCTCTACATCAACCTTCGGGATTAGTTTTAGACCTGAATAATTGTTATTTGGTGCCAGCGTTGAGCATGAACATTATATCTGGATCTTGTTTAGTACGAGACGATTATTCATTTAAATCAGAGAATAATGGTTGTTCTATTTATATGAGTAATATCTTTTATGGTCATGCACCCTTGAAGAATGGTCTATTTCTGTTGAATCTCGATCATGGTGATACACATATTCATAATACTGATGCCAAAAGATGCAAAGTTGATAATGATAGTGCAACTTATTTGTGGCACTGCCATTTGGGTCATATCAGTGTAAAGCGCATGAAGAAACTCCATACAGATGGACTGTTGGAATCACTTGATTATGAATCATTTGATACTTGCGAACCATGCATTATGGGCAAGATGACTAATACTCCGTTCTCTAGAACAATGAAATGAGCTAATGACTTATTGGAAATAATACATACCGATGTATGCGGCCCGATGAGTGTTGAGGCTCGTGGTGAGTATCGTTATTTTCTGACCTTCACAGATGATTTGAGTAGATATGGGTATATTTACTTAATGGAACACAAGTCTGAAACATTTGAAAAGTTCAAAGAATTTAAGAGTGAAGTGGTGAATCATCGTAACAAGAAAATAAATTTTCTACGATCTGATCGTGGAGGTGAATATTTGAGTTACGAGTTTGGCCTTCATTTAAAACAATGTGGAATAGTTTCACAGCTCACGCCACCTGGAACACCACAGCGTAATGGCGTGCCCGAACATCGTAACCTCACTTTATTAGATATGGTGTGATCTATGATGTCTCTTACCTATTTACCACTATTGTTTTGGGGTTATGCATTAGAGACAGCTGCATTCACATTAAACAGGGCACCGTCAAAATCCATTGAGACGACACCGTATGAACTATGGTTTGGCAATAAACCAAAGCTGTCGTTTCTTAAAGTTTGGGGATGTGACACTTATGTCAAAAGGCTTCAACCGGATAAGCTCGAACCCAAATCGTAGAAGTGCGTATTCATAGGATACCCTGAAACAATTGGGTACACCTTATACCACAGATCCGAAGGCAAGATCTTTGTTGCCAAGAATGGAACCTTTCTAGAGAAGGAGTTTCTCTCGAAAGAAGTGAGTGGGAGGAAAGTAGAACTTGATGAGGTAATTGTACCTTCTCTCAATTTGGAAAGTATCTCATCCGAGAAATCCATTTCCGTGATGCCTACACCAACTAGAGACGAAGCTAATGATAATGATCATGAAACTTTAGATCAAGTTGCTACAAAACCTCGTAGGTCAACCAGAGCACGATTCGCACCAGAGTGGTACGGTAATCCTGTTCTGGAAGTCATGTTACTTGACCATGATGAACCTATGAACTATGAGGAAGTGATGATGAGCCCAGATTCCGTAAAATGGCTAGAGGCCATGAAATCTGAGATGGGATCCATGTATGAGAACAAAGTATGGACTTTGGTTGACTTGCCCAATGATCGGCGACCCATAGAGAATAAATGGATCTTCAAAAAGAAGATTGGCGCTGATGGTAATGTAACTGTCTATAAAGCTCGACTTGTTGCGAAAGGTTTTCGACAAGTTCAAGGGGTTGACTATGATGAGACTTTCTCACCCGTAGCGATGCTTAAGTCTGTCCGAATAATGTTATCAATTGCCGTATTTTATGATTACGAAATCTGGCAAATGGATGTCAAAACTGCATTCCTTAATGGATTTCTTAAAGAAGAGTTGTATATGATGCAACCAGAAGGTTTTGTCGATCCTAAAGGTGCTAACAAAGTGTGCAGGCTCCAGCGATCCATTTATGGACTGGTGCAAGCATCTCGGAGTTGGAATATACGCTTTGATGAGGTGACCAAAGCATATGGTTTTATACGGACTTTTGGAGAAGCCTGTATTTACAAGAAAGTGAGTGGGAGCTCTATAGCATTTCTAATATTATATGTGGATGACATATTGTTGATTGGAAATGATGTAGAATATCTGAATAGCATAAAAGGATACCTGAATAAAAATTCAATGAAAGACCTCGATGAAGCTGCTTATATATTGGGCATCAAGATCTATAGAGATAGATCAAGACGCTTGATAGGACATTCACAAAGCACATACCTTGATAAAGTTTTGAAGAAGTTCAAAATGGATCAGTCAAAGAAAGGGTTCTTGCCTGTGTTACAGGTGTGAAGTTGAGTCAGACTCAATCCCCGACCATTGCAGAAGATAGAGAGAAAATGAAAGTCATTCCCTAGGCCTCAGCCATAGGTTCTATCATGTATGCTATGTTGTGTACCAGACCTGATGTGTGCCTTGCTATAAGTTTAGCAGGGAGGTACCAAAGTAATCCAGGAGTGGATCACTGGACAGCGGTCAAGAACATTGTGAAGTACCTGAAAAGGACTAGGGATATGTTTCTCATTTATGGAGGTGATAAAGAGTTTGTTGTTAGTGGTTACGTTGACGCTAGCTATGACATTGATCCGGATGACTCTAAGTCACAAAACGAATACATATTTTTATTAAATGGTGGAGCTGTCAGTTGGTTCAGTTCCAAGAAGAGCGTCGTGGCGGGATCTACATGTGAAGCGGAGTACATAGCTGCTTCGGAAGCAGCAAATGAAGGAGTTCATATCCAATCTAGGTGTAATACCTAGTGCATCGGGTCCAATGAAAATATTTTGTGACAATACTGGAGCAATTGCCTTGGCGAAGGAATCCAGATTTCACAAAAAGACCAAACACATCAAGAGGCACTTCAACTCCATCCGAGATTTGGTCAAGGAGGGAGACATAGAGATTTGCAAAATACATACGGATCTAAATGTGGCAGACCCGTTAACTAAGCCTCTTCCACGAGCAAAACATGATCAACACCAAGACTCCATGGGTGTTAGATTCATTACAATGTAATCTAGATTATTGACTCTAGTGCAAGTGGGAGACTGAAGGAAATATGCCCTAGACGCAATAACAAAGTTGTTATTTTATATTTCCTTATTCATGATAAATGTTTATTATTCATGCTAGAATTGTATTAACGGAAAACTTGATACATGTGTGAATACATAGATAAAACACCGTGTCCCTGGTATGCCTCTACTTGACTAGCTCGTTAATCAAAGATGGTTAAGTTGGCTAGCCATGGACATGTGTTGTCGTTTGATGAACGGGATCAGATCATTAGGAGAATGATGTGATGGACAAGACCCATACGTTAGCTTAGCATAATGATCGTTTAGTTTTACTGCTACTGCTTTCTTCATGTCAAATATATATTCCTCCGACTATGAGATTATGCAACTCCCGGACACCGGAGGAATGCCTTGTGTGCCATCAAACATAGATGATCGTCCGGCTATAGATTCTCTAAAATGTCCGATTCAGTTTTATGATCCTTCTCGTGAACAGAAATGGATAGACCCAAGGAAGGGTGGCGGCGGTACAGGTGTGCTCCCTCCTTGCTCCTCCTCCTGGCCGACATGGCCACCCTGGTCGGCAACACCTCCATTGTCGTCCCCTTCATCGCCAACACCGTCGGAGTCGTCGTGGTCCTTCTAGTAGCGGAAGAGCAGGTACGAGCCGTGGCAGCCTGACCGGTGGCCGCTTGGTGCTCGCTCGATCGACTTTCTCTACCGCCTAGCGCAGAGTCGTGTCGGCCACCAATGTTGCCCTGGTCTGCCTGACCCTGGCCTTACCCTTGCCGGCGATGATGGCACCGTCGCACAGGGACTCAGCCAATCCTACCTTGACCAGCTGGTCGCTGAGCTGGCATCGGTGTCGTGCATCCATCTTCGTGTTGGTCCTAGGCTGGTCCTCGGCCCAGCCCAGGTCAACAAGAGGTTAGGGTCAACCCAAACCCAGACCGATGTGATGCATTGCATCGCGAACGTGACCCAGCGCTACGCGTTGTGCCAGTCCCGCCGCTCCGCCTCTGATGTCTCCTTGTCAGCCGCCGTCATGGTGCTGTACGACGACGTTGTCGCTGATACGTCTCCAATGTATCTATAATTTTGATTGTTCCATGCTGTTATATTATCATTCTTGGATGTTTTACAATCATTTTATATCATTTCTTTGGTACTGACCTATTGACATAGTGCCCAGTGGCAGTTGTTGTTTTCTGCTTGTTTTTTTTCATCGCAGGAAATCAGTACCAAACGGAATCCAAACGCAGCAAAACTTTTTGTGGATTTTTTGGACCAGAAGACATCCAGTGGGCCAGAAAAGCACCTGAGGGGAGCTCCAAGGGGAGCACAACCCACCAAGGCGTGCCCCGGTGGGTTGTGCCCTCCTCGTTGGCCTCTCGCACCACCTCTTTGCTCTATAAATACCCCAATATTCCAGAAACCCTAGGGGAGTCGACGAAAATCAATTCCAGCCGCCGCAAGTTCCAGAAACACCAAACCCAATCTAGACACCATCTCGGAGGGGTTCATCATGTCCATTGGTGCCTCTCCGATGATGCGTGAGTAGTTATTTGTAGACCTATGGGTCCGTAGTTATTAGCTAGATGGCTTCCTCTCTCTCTCTCTCTTGATTATCAATACAATGGTCTCTTGGAGATCCATATGATGTAAGTCTTTTTGCGGTGTGTTTGTTGGGATCTGATGAACTTTGAGTTTGTGATCAGATCTATGTTTTTATCCATGAAAGTTATTTGAGTCTTCTTTGATCTCTTATATGCATGATTGATTATAGCCTCATATTTCTTCTCTGATATTTGGGTTTTGTTTGGCCAACTTGATCTATTTATCTTGCAATGGGAAGAGGTGCTTTGTGATGGTTCAATTTTACGGTGCCTTATCCCAGTGAGAAAAAGGGAAACGACATGTATGTATCGTTGCTATTAAGGATAACAAGATGGGGTCTATTTCTACATAAATAGATCTTGTCTACATCATGTCATCATTCTTATTGCATTACTTCGTTTTTCCATGAACTTAATACACTAGATGCACGCTGGATAGCGGTCGATGTGTGGAGTAATAGTAGTAGATGCAGGTAGGAGTCCGTCTACTAATCTTCGACGTGATGCCTATATAATGATCATTGCCAGGATATCATCATGGTTATTTGAAGTTCTATCAATTGCCCAACAGTAATTTTTTCCCCACCGTTTGCTATTTTTCTCGAGAGAAGCCACTAGTGAAACCTACGGGCCCGGGGTCTATTTTCATCATATTTGCCTTTGCGATCTATTTTCCTTTGCTTTTATTTTCATTTTTACTGAACCAAAAATACAAAAATACCTTGCTGCACTTTATTTTTTTGTGATCAATTTATCCTATCCATTACAACTTTCTCCCATCCACGTGCCAATTTCTGACGCCGTTACCCGAAAGGGATTGACAACCCCTTTAACACGTCGGGTTGCGAGTATTTGTTATTTGTGTGCAGGGGCTGTTTACGTGGTGTTGCTTCGTTCTCCAACTGGTTCGATAACCTTGATCTCATCATTGAGGGAAATACCTACCGTTGCTGTGCTGCATCATCCCTTCCTCTTTGGGGAAATACCGACGTAGTTCAAGCAGGCATCATGACATTGGAGTATCTAGGTGACATTAGAGTTGGTTGATGTGTGTCATATGGTGTTATTTTAGTACGAACTCTTGGATATATCGATCGGAAAGGATAACTTGGTGTTATCTTAGTACGAACTCTTGGAAAGATTGATCGGAAAGAATAATTTTGAGGCGGTTTCATGCCCTACAAATAGTTTCTTTTTATGTTCTCCGCTAGATAGGAACTTTGGAGTGATTCTTTATCGCAGGTCGAGGGATTGTTATGTGATCCAGTTATATTAGCATTGTTGAGAGATTGCACTAACGAAAGTACAGACCCTAGGCCTCATTTCAAAGCATTGCAATACCATTTGTGCTCACTTTTGTTACTTGCTACCTTGCTGTTTTTATTGTTCCTATTACAAAAATCAATATCTACTATCATTACTACACTTGTATCACCATCTCTTCTCCAAACTAGTGCATCTATACAATTTACCATTACATTTGGTGTGTTGGGGACACAAGAGACTCTTTTTCATTTGGTTGTAGGGTTGTTTGAGAGAGACCATCTTCATCCTACGCCTCCCACGGATTGATAAACCTTAGGTCATCCACTTGAGGGAAATTTGCTACTGTCCTACAAAACTCTACGCTTGGAGGCCCAACAGGAGTCTACAAGAACAAGTTGTGTAGTGGACATTAGTGCCCAAACAAGTACAAGAAAGCCAGGGCAGGACTCAAAGTCTACCAACATGATTGTGGTCCACAATGAGAATGGTGCATCTGGGTACGATAATTTTCTTTTACTGTATTTTCAGTGTCTCAGTCCATCGATTGGTGGGTGGACACATGTGCAAGTTTTCATGTGTGTGTTGACATTTCATTGTTTTCTTCTTACCAGGTCACAGCCCATGGGTCCGTATTGATGGGGAATGGCGCGAGTGCTTCTGATCATGGTGTTAGCATGGCCAATCTAAAGTTTACTTCGGGAAGGATCGTGCAGCTAAATAACATGCAGCATTTCCCCGCCATCAAGAAGAACCTCATTAGTGGCTCCCTTCTATGTAGAGAAGGGTTTAAGTTGGTCTCTGAGTCTAATAAATTAATTATTATGAAATATGGACTCTTTGTTGGAAAAGGTTATGAGTGTGAAGGGATGTTCCGCCTTTCCCTCATAGATTTTTGTAATAAAGTCATGAAGAATATTCATTCGAGTGTTAATGAATCTGAAGTTTGGCGTTCACGCCTTTGACACATTAGTTTCGGTGTTATGACGCGGCTAACTAAGTTGAATTTAATCCCGAGTTTCACTTTAGCCAAAGGTTCTAAATGCATTTCATGTGTGCAAGCTAAGCAACCTCGCAAGCCTCACAAGGTTGCGGAGGAGAGACACTTGGCGCCATTAGAAATCATACATTCTGATCTTTGTGAGATGAATGGTGTGTTGACTAAAGGTGGAAAGAAATACTTCATGAAGTTGATAGATGATTCCACTTGATATTGCTATGTTTATCGGTTAAATACTAAACATGAGGCTCTACACTACTTTAAATTCTACAAGGTAAAAGTTGAGAATCAACTTGAAAAACCATACTCTAACTGATTTGGTTAACGCCATGTTAGATACATTGGGTTTATCCAAGGCACATTGGGGGGAGGCTATATTGACATCATGTCATGTCCTGAATAAAGTTCCGATAAAGGATAGTGAGATTACTCCCTATGAGAAATGGGAGAAGAGAAGAACAACACTCACGTACTTGCGTACTTGGGGTTGTTGGTGAAAGTCAATGTGCCGATCCCCAAAAAGCACAAGCTTGGACCAAAGATCGTGGACTGTGTTAATTTGGGCTATGCTAAGAATAGCGTTGGTTATAGATTTCTAGTAGTGAAATCTGAGGTACCTGACTAGAAGGTCGGTACAATTATGGAGTCTAAGGATGCTACATTCTTCGAGGATATTTTTCCTATGAGAGACATGCAAAACACTTCTAGACAGGAATCTGAGGAGACTCCTGGGCCTGCCATTCCTATGGAATATTATGAACAAACACATGATGAAAATCTTGAGGAGGATGACAAGGAAAACCCTTGGTAGGGGAAGATACAAAGGACTTCTAAGACCTTTGGTGATGATTTCCTCGTGTACCTCGTGGATGATACTCCTACTTCTATTTCAAAAGCGTATGCCTCTCCACAAGCTGACACTGGAAGGATGCAGTCTATAGCGAGATGGATTCCATCATGGCTAATGGGACATGGGAGATTACCAAACGTCCCTATGGTTGCAAACCATTGGGATGTAAGTGGGTGTTCAAAAAGAAGCTTAGGTCCGATGGTATGATCGAAAAGTACAAGGCTAGGTTTGTGGCCAAGGACTATGCCCAGAAAGAAGAGGAAGATTTCTTCGATACTTATTCACCTATGGCCAGACTGACCACCATTTGAGTGTTACTCTCTTTGGCGGTCGCACATGGTCTTCTTGTCTATCAGATGGATGCTAAGACAACTTTCATGAACGGAGAGTTGGACGAGGAAATCTACATGCAACAACCAGATGGATTTGTGATAGATGGTCAGGAAGGAAAGGTGTGTAGGTTGCTGAAATCTTTATATGGCTTGAGACAAGCACTAAGCAATGGCACAAGAATTTTAATACAACTTTGACATCTGTTGGCATTGTTGTTAATGAAGCTGATAAATGTGTATATTATCGCCATGGTGGAAGCGAAGGAGTTATATTGTGCTTGTATGTTGATGACATACTGATATTTGGAACCAACCTCAAAGTGATTGAGGAGGTTAAGTCGTTTTTATTTTCAGAACTTTGAGATGAAGGACCTTGGTGTGGCTGATGTTATCTTGAACATCAAGCCACGAGAGATGATAAGGGTGGGATTACTCTTCTGTAATCCCATTATGTTGAGAAGGTGTTGAGTCGTTTTGGACATTCAGGCTTCAAACCATCTCAAACACCATATGATCCTAGTGTCTTGATTCAAAAGTTCGAAGGCACAACTATCAACTGAGATACTCTCGAATTATTGGTTCACTCGTGTATCTAGCGAGCGCAACGAGGCCTGACATCGCGTTTGCTGTGAGCAAACTGAGTCAGTTTGTCTCCAAAACGGGTGATGTACATCGGCATGCTATTGAAAGAGTTATGCGCTATCTGAAAGGTACTATGAACTATGGACTTCACTATATCGGATACCCGCCGGTACTTAAAGGGTATAGTGATGCGAATTGGATCTCTGATGCTGATGAGAGGAAGGCCACAATAGGGTATATGTTTACTCTTCGAGGTCGTGTTTCCTGGAAGTCTTGCAAGCAAACGATCTTAACGAGATCGACAATGGAAGCAGAATTAACAACATTAGACACATTTGGTGTCAAAGTAGAATGGCTTCGAGATCTTTTGATGGACTTGCCATTGGTTGAGAAGCCGATTCTGGCCATCCTTATGAACTCTGACAATCGGACCGTTATTGCAAAGGTGAAGAGTTCAAAGGACAACATGAAGTCCAACAAACACATAAGAGTGAGATTAAAAGTTGTCAGAAAATTAGGAAACTCTGGAGTGATAGCGTTGGATTATGTCCAAATAGCTAAGAATCTGGTAGATCTCTTTACTGAAGGGCTATCGCATGTTGTGATAAATAATGCATCGAGGGAGATGGGTATGAGACCCACATGAGTTGCCATGGTGGTAACCCAACCTATGTGATCTGAGATCCCGTAAAGTGGGACCTGGAAAAACAAGCCAGTGGTGAAATGAGGAGAGTAACTTTACTAATCCACTCCGTTGGAGATGCAATACTCTCGATATTGTATGGTAGGATGACTACCGTCTTAATGTGTTCCGAAGCTTATGTAAGCAAGATGCTATCCTACAGAGCGACCTTTGGAGGAACACACCTATACGAGCCCAACTGCTGGTCATAGTCTATGAGATTGGGGTGATTTCTAGTAAACTCATGAATAGGCGAGGAGTGTGACTAATATGCTGCACCCGAGGGGTCAGCCTTCGGCAGCCTAGTACTAGTAAGACATGAGGTGAAATTTCTTTACGCTAAACTGATAATTCAAGGCATAGTCCATTGTTCACTTGTGAAGGAGTATAGCTACTTGCTCTAGGTGAAGTTCAACCTTAACCGGTCTTCAATGAAACACTGGTATATCGAAACAACGACTGGAATAGAGGGCACAATGGCCCTTGAGATCTGGTGGGGGATTGTTGAAATATGGGGTGGGCTTTAGGCCCATCTAAGAATTTCAGAAAAATCTCTAAGGGCCCATGTAGGTGTCATGACACCGGGCAGTGAGAAGTTTAGTCCCACCCCGCTAGTGGAGAAGGAGTTGGACCTCCTTACGAGGGATTCTCTTCCACATGCTATTGGAGCTTGAGAAGAGAAGTGGTTCCCACACGCTCCTCCTCCGCCGCCTGCCTAGTCACGACGCGTTGTGGGTTGCGGGATTGAGCCGAGACGAGCTCATACCTATGCATCGCCATAAACCGATCACATCTGCTTCACGCGCACTGCCCCTGTCGTTCCCTTTGCTACTGTCGCCAGCGACTCCATCCCGTTCACCGCGCACACGGTCGACGAGAGAGTAGGCCCTAAACTCCCGCCTCTCTGGATCCTATATGGGAAAGGGGTGATTAGGTTTTTGGGGAGCGACTATGCGACTGCTCGCCGCCGTTTTTCTACTTCGTTCACGTCGCCTTCATCGTCATCATCATCATGTCCACCGACGCCGACAAAGCCGATGCAGAGAAGGCTACTGTTGACCAGAAGGCGGTCGAGGAGGTCGCCGCCACTGCTGCTGCTACGGCCAACCAGCCTACTGGAGGGTATAATTCGTTTATCCCGCTCCTATTGATTTCTATCTTATCCATGCTAGTGTTATACGTAGATGTGTCTGCTATTGGCGTAATATGTGCTTGCATGATCGAATATCAGCATTTGTTTATTTCTGTCAATGCCATGCTAGTGATTTATTCTTGGATTAAATTAATAAAAAACTACCAATTTACTCAGCAGGACCTCTGTCACGGAGCAACTGCTCAAGCAGGACCTCGAGCTACGCATGGAACTCCCCTTCCGTCGTGACGGCCTCGGCGAGGAGAGGGGGCTGCTGGTGCTCATTCTCGTCGAAGGAGAGCACGACCTCCTTCTTTTTCGATGGAGCGATGGAAGACGACGCTCCCGGAGACCGTGTGCGGTGGCGCCACGATTCGAAGGAAGATCCAGACCCCTCGACCGACGCCGAGAACCAGCCGCTGGCGTCGGACTTGCCCATCACGCGACCTTGGAAAGGAGAGGATCGCCGATGCGATGTTGAACGAAGAGAAGAGGAGATGCGAGATTGCAGTGTGCCGAGAGGAGATGGGTTTGGCCGGCGTCGCCTACCTGCTTAAATAGCCGATGCAAGCGTACCGGCGCCGCTTTAATGCGGCACAAGGACCGGAGCAGTCTTCTCGATCGTCATGTTCGCATTGAACGACGCCACATCAATGCCGTCAAGTCACATCCACTATTGAGCGGCACACCGACATAAATGTGCGGCGACCGTTCAAGAACGGGACACACATCAAGGATTTTGGGTGGGACCGAGCAGTCGAATGCGTGCATGGCAGAGGTCGAACGTCCGCAAACATCCTCCAATTTGGTGTCGGATTGCGGGAATTCGAACGGGCGTTCGCGCATGTTTGCAAGACGACGTTGGATAGCAAGAAAGAATGTCCGAACAGATCGGTCCGGACGTTTCGTTTGCCGGCGATTCCACATATAGCTTTGGAGACCTATGCGCTACCATTGTTTGCGAAAAGTGTCGGGGGTTGGGTACCCATAAAAGGTTAATTTTATGGGTTTTTGCCAAAATAATAAGATCCATCCATTGCACTGACAATACGGGCCACACTGACCCTGCTTCTGCCATTTCTACCTGTGTCTTTCTCTGCTAAGTGGGTCCGGCGCTCTGTTTCATTGGCAGTAAGCCAGTCCGTAAGTCCCATCCATTGACCGGCGCCTTGTGTTGACCAGTCAGATCGACTGCCTCCTCTCTTCGTTTTCACCCCGTCGTCGTCTTCCCCCCTATTCTCTCTTATCCCCCCCGCCGTTCTCCTCCCGCTTTGTCGCCTGCCTCCCCCGTCCCCGACGACGACCGCCCAAGGTGAGGGAGAAGTACCATCTCCCGAAGCCCATGGCGTCCCGACGCGTTCGCCTCGTCTGATCGACGCCTCCACCGCTCCCTCTATTTTCCTTTTACTCGGCACAAACGCGCACGCGGAGGTGGGTAGGTGGGCCGCGGGGCTGGCAAAGGCGGAGGCGGAGGCAGATCTGTAGGGTGGGAAAGGGAAGCGAGGGCGCGCCGGGATGAGGGGGGAGGCCAACGGAGGGGACCGGCGGCCGCGGGACGAGCAGGGGGAGGAGGAGGAGGAACCGCCGCAGCAGCAGGAGGAGGAGAGGGCGGCGAGGCCGTCTTCTGGGCAGCAGCAGCAGCAGCCGGCTGCGGCGGGGGCGGCCACGACGACGACAAGGAGCGTGGGGTACGTGGGGAAGCACCGCCTCTCCGCCGCCATCCAGCGCCTCGACCAGGAGCTCCAGTCACTCCAGGTACTCCCGACTCCGCCTCTCCGCATCCCCTCCTCCCCCGTCCATCCATCTTCTCCAGCCGATGCATCGATCCATAGCTTTATCACGTACGTACACGCTGAATCCACAACCTCGCTCTGTCCGACGATATTTCGCACGGCAGCTCGGCAGTTTAAAAAGCGCGATCTGGATCTTGCAGAGCCCGGTTCTACTTGTAGGATCGACAAACCTTGGTAGTTGGTAGTTGCCATAGGCAGGGCTGTTCGAGTGTGTGGCACCAAATAAGGAAAAGAATGTCCCTTTATCTCACGTATTTTTTTTCCTGAATGTTTCTGATTGAAGAGTGAAAGGCAGAGTCACCCGATCTCTTTCTAATTCAAGGCCTCTTCTAATCGGTGATAGATAGAGTAAAGTCAAGGTCCGTGCGACTGTTAGGCAACACGCCTACACCTGTAATAGTACTACCTTGTTTCCAGGGCATCTACAATGCCTTTTTTGTATACCTACTGTCCGTGAATCTGGATGTCCACCAATCACCAATGCCACCCATCCTAAGCCACACATGGCATAGCTTGTACACGGCATTGGCAAGAACAGAAGTAGCAGAGATGGGATGTCCTTGGTGAATGTTTGTTAACTATGTCTATGTGTAGCACCGTGCATGTCCTATGTACCCCGATCTGTCGGGGGTTGACAGTTTGTGCTGTGTGCACGGAATAGGATTCTTCATAATTATCTAAAGTACTTCCTCCGTCCCATAATGTAAGGGTGTTTTTGACACGTACTCCCTCCGCTCTTATATTATGGGACAGAGGGAGTACTTCATAAATGTTTTTGCCCTAAGTAACTGTGTAGTGTGTAGTACCAAAGGAGCTTTTTATAGATGTTACATAGTTTGCCTCCATTTCAGTATTATTGTCCCTAAATGACCTTCTTTGGACTTGATTACCCTACTGGCCCCTCCAAACACTTACTTGCACTTCTGCCCCCAAGAGATATGGCGCCATTTATATTGGCATTTTTATGGGGGAGTGGCGCCACTTCAATTGGTGTTTCTAGGTCGCGCCATTTCTGATGGCGTATAAGGTTGGATGCCGTTATCTAGGTGCCGTCGGATCAGTTGGGGTCGGCGCTGCGGTATCTTATACTAATATATATATATGCTCAATGTGTGATAGAAGCTGGTGCTAGCCTAGAGCCCTAGATAGTTGGCTGCTCCGCAAACTGTGCACTGGTCATGGGTTAGAATTCTCACCTCTGCCCCCCCCCCCCCCCCCCTGATGTGTCACTTTGGTATATATGTGTTGTTAATTTCCATGAACACATAAGAAGGCGTTACTTGAGCTCAAGTAGCAAGCAGGTTTCCCCTTCATGTACAGGGCACAACCGCACAAGCCCCTTGTTCCATTGCATCTTACATGAAACACCATACAGTGTAGAGCACCTTACAACAAAATTAAACATTGCTAATTCAGCACAAACATTCAACAACCACAGGTACAAACATGTCCTTTGTACCCCGATCTGTCAGGAGTTGACAGTTTGTGCTATGTGCACATAATAGGATTCTGCATAATTATCTAAAGTAATTCATAAATGTCTTTGTCCTTAGTAACCAAGTAGTGTGTGGTACCAAAGGAGCCTTTTATAGATATGGCATCATTTGCCTCCATTTCGGGTTTTTTTTCCTAAATGGCCTTCGTTTAGACTTAACTACCCTACTGGCCCCTCCAAACACTTATTTGCACTTCTGCCCCCAGAGATACGACGCCATTTATATTGGCAATTTTAGGGGGAGTGGCACCACTTCGATTGGTGTTTCTAGGTTGCATCATCTTCGATGGCGTATAAGGTCAGACGCCGTTATCTAGGTGCTGTTGGATCGGTGGGGCTGACGCTGCGGTATTGTATATTAATAGAGATACTCAATGTGTGATAGAAGCTGGTGCTAGCCTCGATGGTTGGCTGCTCCGCAACCTGTACGTTGTGGGTTCGAATTCTCACCTCTGCGTTCCCCCTCCCCCCCCCCCCCCCCCCCCCCCCTTCTTTTATTTAATGTGTCAGCATGGAGCAACCAGCATGTAAATATGTCTCGTTAATTTCCATCAACCATCAACACATAGAGGAGGCGATACTTCACCTCAAGTAGCAAGCTGTTTTCCCTTATTGTAGTTTTTTTTTCTGAGCCACAGGGCACAAGGCCCTCGTTCCATTGCATTGAGCATGAAACATCATACAGTGTACAGCACCTTTCTACAAAATTAAACACTGCTGATGCAGAACCTGAAATTAATTCTATGATTCTATCCAAAACATTCAACAGCCACAGAGGTATAAACATGACCGCCCTGTAGGATTTATTACGCTCTATTTTATTCGTCCGGTCATCATGCCATAAATGAGCATTCGTACAAGGCACAGACACGCAAACTGGAGTCGTCCATTGATGGGCTTAGTTACGTGGACATCAAAAGGGACCCAACAAAATCAACTGGAGAGAGAGGTACAGTACAGATTACACACAGATGTTCATGATGAAATAGCGAAAAATACATTGGTAGCGTTGATTAATGATGCAGATGTTTCTCCCTGGTTCCCGCCATCTTCGCGGCTAAAGCAGAGTATCATCACAGTTGGAGGACAAATTTGGCCACAAGCACGTTCCCAACCTCAAACCCGCTCACGAAATCATGCCTTCTAAATATCTACATGCTGGACATGCTTAAGATCGATGGAGAAAAACACTGCATCAAGAGAACTTTTTCTTTTCTCGTTCAAGAGATAACGACCGATGCGATCTTAGCACACCTTGTATTTCCTAGCTTGAAATAAAATTAGTGAAGGAGAGATGAGGAGTGCACGTCTAGTAGTAGGAACAAACACAAAGCTGCAACAGTTTTTCTCCTCGTATATAATTTATTTATTAACTTAAAACACAAAGGAACTCCGAAAAAGGAAAAGAAGAAACCTAGCCAGGAAAACACAAAGCGGCAGCAGTTTTTCTCTTATTATAGAATTTATTTACTCGGAAAATAAGAAGCCTAGCCAGGAAGAAAATAGGAAAATCGGAACAGGGAATATAAAGATGCTTTGCCAGGATTCGAACCCATGACCGGTGGATAGCTAAAACAGCTAACCATCCACGCTAGCGGTGTCTTGTCTCGTGTGTCACGGTGGTGTACATATCTTGGCCTGCATGATAACATCTGAGTTCTGACCTTATACTCCATCGAGGCTGGTATGACCTAGAAACACCAATCAAAATGTCACCCCCACCCCTCCACCCCCCAATAAAGGCCAATATAAATGGCGCCATATCCCCGAGGGCTAGAACTGTAAAATGAGTGTTTGGAGGAGCCAGCATGGTAATAAAGTCTAAACGAACGTCATTTAGAAAGAAAAACAATTCTCCTTTTCACACTTTGACCTGTCGAAGCATGAATATTTATGCTGAATGGAGGGTTATCTGGAAATTGTCCGTGATGCTTTTCCAAGGAAGTTGCTACTGAAACGTATAAATGTGGAAGTGTGTGCTATGATTGTCCACATTGTCCCTGTCTTTCTCTTACTATCTCTGGCAGCGAGATTCTTTTTTTTTTTCCGTTACCTTGTATCTACTCTCCTTTACCATGAATATAGATAGCAGAATTTTTCCAGGAAGGACTCTAACCTCTAAATTCTTTTCCTCTCTTTACTGGAACTGTCGTCAAAACAAATGAATTTTAGTATTTGTGGAATTTTTAGTATTTGTAGAATTATTTACATCATGAATTTGGTTTAAGGATACGAGGGGATACTCTGAGGAGTTTACATTACTTTGATACGGAGGTAATACTAGATAGAGCATTCAGTAGTAGCAAAAAGAAGGTTGAGCATTCAGGTAGATATAAAATGTCTGTGCAAAGAAATCATCATTTCTCTCTTCAGTGCTGGATTCTTCAAGGAGTTATGGCAGGCTGTGATGGTTACTCTGTCATACCAATGATTGGCTATAGAAACAGCTCCTTTTGCCCAGATTTTCAGTGAAGTCCTGAAATTGGTCATCATAATGAATTTATACCAATGTCCACCAGATTATGATCAGACTGATCTTGTCTGTTATTCACAATTATGTTTCTTCACAGTAATACCAATCGAAGAGGTTCGAAGATTTAGAAGTCATTCTTTCTGTTTCCAGCCAGGTTTATTTTAGATGTTAGGCTAAAAGTCCTAACAAAGTAACCATGATAACTGATCTAGCATCCTTTGGGGAAGAAGTTCCATTATGACTTTGATCATTATCATGCTACGTTAGAGGTTGAAATTAATGATCTCTGATGTATATATTGTGTTTTGTGTATATGACGCAGGATGAATTGAATGAGCTTGAAACCATGGAACCTGCATCTGCGGCATGCCGGGAGTAAGTTATTTTGAGTATATCGCATATGTTTCCCCTCGCCCTTGTATTCCAGTTTGTGATTCTTTTTTCCTCTTTGAGCAAGCCAGGGTGATCACAAGTACTGAAGGAAAGCCTGACCCGCTTCTTCCAATGTAAGTGCCACAACATCGTATTCTTTCTAGTACCTCACCCTAGGAAATCTGACCGTATGAGCACACCCGCAAAGTGTAACACCGCCGCGTTTTTTGCAGCACAAGTAGCCCGGAGAACTCTTCATGGGACAGGTGGTTCCAGCGCGTGCGAAGCTCTCGCAGCAACAAATGGTGGCAATCCAAAGGCTCCGATTTTGCCTAGCTCTCGCCGAAGCTGAGACAAACTGTGTGCAGATTGAATCACCCCCGATCCGTATGGTCCATCGATGGATGGCTTGGCAACAGAATACAACCCAGGTTTTCCTGAGAATTGTTGTGTATGTAATCCCCTAACAAAAACATGAATGTATCCTCATTAGTCCTGATTGCTGTTCAGAAAATAGTGCTGTAATTCATCTCCCTCAGGTGCTGACTAGCTATGTTCGATTCTTGTGGTATTGGAGCAAAATGGTCCTGTACTTTTGGGCAAGTTTGTTGACCTTTGAGCAAAATCTCTCATGTGCATCTAATTTTGTTGAATTTTGCTGAAGCACCGCATTTTGTGCGATTTGGCTACTTTTGTTTATTATATATATACTCCATTCGTCTCGAATTACTTGTCACAGAAATTGGTAGAATATTGGGTCCACCATCTCCACTGTCGTGTGGGGACCGCATGTAAGAGTACACCTGAGGCACCTCTCACTATGATGTGGGACCAGCTTGCAGGGGTCGACTTGGATCATGTACTCGCAGCAGCACAAGAAGTCTCTACCCTCTCCGGTGAGCGCCATCATCCATACACATCCGCTCTTCGATTCCAACTCTCCACGGGCCACGGCTCACCCCGGCATGGCCTCCACCGTGGCCTTCACCCCCGTCGTCGCCGTCGGCGCCAATGTGCAGCACTCTCGGAGGACATCCTCGCTGCGGCCCGTCCCGAGAGCCAGGCCCGTGGCGGCGAGGGCCAGCGCCGAGCGGGACGGGGCCGCGGCGGCCGTCCAGGCGCGGTCGGGGAGGACCATCGAGGAGTGCGAGGCGGACGCCGTCGCCGGGAAGTTCCCCGCCGCGCCGCCGCCGACCAGGCCGCAGGTGCCCAGCGGCACCCCGGAGATCAGGCCCCTCGTACGTCACATCCCCTCTCATCCCGGCATTTGCCCAAGTTCCAATCGCTGTGCTGAATTGCGGCCATGTGGGTGTTTCTTTGATGTGTGTCTGTGTGCAGGACATGGCGAAGCGCCCTCGCCGGAACCGGAGGTCGCCGGCGCTCCGGGCAGCGTTTCAGGAGACCAGCATTACCCCCGCGAACCTCGTCCTCCCTCTGTTCATCCACGAAGGTTGGTGATTGGGATACTGGAACATGGTTGGTGCAAGCACATAAACTGAGATTGGTGGGTACAGTTTGGTTGATTGGTATTTTGGTACTGATGTGCAGGTGAAGAAGACACTCCCATTGGAGCTATGCCTGGGTGCTTCAGGCTTGGATGGAGGCATGGGCTTCTGGAAGAGGTACCGAGCTTACCGCAGTTTACATGATTCGGTGCCATTGGAGCTATGCCTGAATTATCATACATTAGGTGATTTTCTGTAGTAAAGACATTGCTGTCCATATAACTTCAATATCACCATAGTACAAACAGTGCATGTATATCCATATTACGAGTTTACGACGATAGTTAATAATGCGCTGGAAAATTAGCAACTATTGTCATATCCTCTTGTTCTAGTCTTAGTTAGCCACATCTATCTTCAGGCAAATTTGTGACCAAAGAAAACAGTTTTGTTGAGCTGCTATTTTTAACAGGTTTACAAGTCACGTGATGTTGGTGTTAACGGTTTTGTGCTATTCCCAAAGGTTCCTGATGGATTAAAGGTCTTGCCAGAAACATAATTTTTTTTCGTCAAATTGAATTGCATTGATCATATGGAATAACTTAGACCTCCTTTTGTCCATCAGACTCAAACTGGAGATGAGGCATATAATGATAATGGTTTAGTGCCGCGTACAATCCGTCTGCTCAAGGATAAGTACCCTGACATTGTGAGTCATGTGTTTCGTTCGATAACCATTGCTGCATTACATCACTTATGCTAAATGCTAACATGTTTGCTTTAGGTTATCTACACTGATGTTGCTTTGGATCCGTATTCTTCTGATGGCCATGATGGCATTGTGAGGGAAGATGGTTAGAATTTATTCCTTACACATTTGCTTCCAGAGAGATAATGTTTGTAGTTTACTTCCATCCATTGCTTCAATGTGATATCCTGAGAATTTAATTTGGCATGTGCCAAAAATCTAATCATATTAAGGTAACGGTTATGGCTTAATACTGCTATTGCTGTAGTGTTACAGATTAAACCAAACTTCATTATCAAGTTCTTTCCAGACTAACAAATATACCTGATTTAGAAAAACAGTGTTGTATAGGCTTTTCAGGCATATGATTCCCTTCGATCATGCTTAAATTGTGCTATCACAGAGTCCCTGTTCATTATGGGTCACAACTGATTTCTACTTTTGGATTGTGTTGGACGATGTTATTGGAGACTGCCGTTTTTACGATTTAATTGTTGTTTGTGGGACTGATATTGATTTATATGTTCTAAATCAAGCAGCTTTTATGGAGTTCTGTGGCGTATATATGAGTTCCATCAAAGTTCAACTGGCCATGATGCTGTTTGTATACAAATGAAAGGAACAGAACATCAATCTGTTGCTTCTGACCTTGTAGATTTAAAGAGAAAAAAGCTGTTAGTTTTCCCCTGTTTGTGTATGAGATGAGGACGTTAAATTCCAGAACGAATATGTTTGCATGCGAGTCACTTAAATGTGCATTCCATTTTAGTATTTCGTACCAGCATGTGCATTTGCAGAAATTGTGTTTATTAATAGCCATGGTTCCACCTAATTTTGGGCCTTTTATGTTTTATCCCATTGTAGGAGTCATCATGAACGATGAAACAGTGCATCAGCTGTGCAAGCAGGCAGTTTCCCAGGTTCCTTTTCTTGGATCCGCCTTGTAGTCATGGCTTAGTATATCTTTAAATACATATTTATAGGAAATGTTGCTGTTGCTAAATAGGCTCGAGCTGGTGCTGATGTTGTCAGTCCTAGTGACATGATGGATGGTCGTGTTGGAGCAATTCGGGCTGCGCTAGATGCAGAGGGTTTCCATGATGTCTCCATCATGTCCTACACTGCAAAGTACACATCTATCCTGAAATAGAACCTATTGTCATCTTATTATTTGATAATTGCCTTTTCTCCTGCATTGTGAAATGCAAGTGGGATGGCATTTATGATGTACGTGATATGTTATTGCAGGTATGCTAGTTCGTTTTATGGTCCATTCCGTGAAGCTTTGGATTCAAATCCACGATTTGGAGACAAGAAGACGTATGTACCTAACCTTAAAGCTTGTAGTTTCACCCAGTGTACAATTTTGAAACCATTATATCTAAGTGACCTAGTACATGCTTTGTCAATTCTTAAGTTATCAGATGAACCCAGCCAATTACAGAGAAGCCCTTATAGAAACTGCAGCAGATGAAGCAGAAGGAGCAGATATTCTTCTGGTAATTCTGTTACTTTGTATACACAGTGCTCGATCATCAAAGTCTTTGTTTGCTTCATTGCTTGTGTCGTGTAATAAAAGTTGTATTATCGTTTGGCAGGTGAAACCCGGATTACCATACCTGGATATTATCCGACTTCTACGGGATAATTCAGCCTTGCCGATTGCTGCATACCAGGTTAATTTGCCAGCTCTCAAATGATTTCAAAAGGATTATTGCTTTCCTGTTCCCTTAACTCTGTTCGGACTAGACCGGGTGTATTGTGGTGATTATTTTGAGTACTATATCTAGAAATCTGCGTCGATTCCTCATTGGCACCTTTTTGAACACAACTGATGCATTCCAAAATAGCTCTGATTCTAACATCTTTTCCCTTGGCCATGAACTTCCTTTTCTTTTTGGATTGACTTATCTTAATTCTTCTACAAGCTTTTTACCTGCATTTTCGAGATGGTTTTCTCAGAAATAGCTTCTGGCCTTCCCTTGAACCCTGTCCCTGTCTATAACACCACCCTGAAACTGATCTCCAATATGCATTTGCATGTCCTCCAATGCGTATCGCCTGGCTGACCGTACTGCAAGTGATCATTTGAGATGTACTAGTAATCTGTTAAACAGATGAATGGCACTTATTTCCACGCATCGTTTGTAACCGCGTCATGCTTGCTGTGTTCAGGTGTCGGGCGAGTACTCGATGATCAAGGCCGGCGGCGTGCTGAAGATGGTGGACGAGGAGAAGGTGATGATGGAGTCGCTGCTGTGCCTCCGGCGCGCCGGCGCCGACATCATCCTCACCTACTTCGCCCGCCAGGCCGCCAACGTCCTCTGCGGCACCAACCGGCCGTAGCTCATCACGGAAGTCAATTTCTTGTAGTAGTTGTACCATGGCGCTTCACTGCGTTGCAGAGCGTACAGGCTTCTCCAGGTACGTGGTGCGGCGTGGCCATGGTCTCCGGTAGATAGAGGTTTGTTACTGGCTTCGGTTTGGTGTAATTAACGAGGCTTTGTCCTGAGTAAATTATTTTTAACTGATTTTTGGACAATTATTAAATTAGTTAACTGATTTTTTTTAGAACTGAGGAGAGGTTTGCGATAAGGAGATGCATATTCATGATCACTGACAGGTGGGCCCGCCAGGCCTGCCTGCGTAGGCTGGGCCGCCGGGTTGCACGCACGTCGCACAGATCATCTTGACGTTCCGGTGACATCATCACGGGATTTTTTTGAATTGCACCCGACCTGGGGCACCGTCTCTCTGCTCCCACCGAGTGCTCTGCTTCCGTAATTTCCCCGGGGGTTCAGTGGTTCACACACGCGCAGAACCCCTGCACCTGCACACACAATAGCAAGCGCCAGCGCATCCAGGGCCGGACAGCATCTGCACACTCCTGCGTCACCACCGCCGCTCCTGCATTATTGCGTCCTTACATTTCACACTGCCTGTGGCTAAATTTCGTGTTTTGACCCTTTTTACAAAGAAATTCGAGATCTGACCCCCGTCTGAAACTATTTCGGAACCCTTTTGACTACCGTCAGGAGGGCTGGTGGTAGGTTTGCACGTCCTACCGCCATCAGCAGTGGCGGTAGGCCCTCTAACGGCGACCGACGGCCGTCGGCGCGTACTGACGGGGGAAAGGGCCTATCGCCACAGTCTGAGGCGGTAGGGTTCGGTGGCCTACCGCCCGAGGTGGTGGCGGTAGGTACCAAAGAGGCAAGTGATGCTGCGGGCGGGCCCTACCCACCCACCAGCCCGTTCTTCCTCCTCCCCTCGACTCGAACAGAGTCGAGCGCCGCCTCTCTCCTCATCCCGATCCCCTCCCTTGATCTCCCTCTTCCCTCCACCATTTTCGCGGATCTTTGGGGCAAATCGAAGAGGCCGGTAAGCTCCTCCATTCCCTCCAATCAGTTTTCGCAATGGTTTTTTATTTTTGAAGTTATTTTTGGCACTAGGTGCAACCTAGGTTTTGGTGTTGATTTTTTTATGATGTTTTAGTTGTTTAGGAGTATATGATTTAGTAGTAGGCCTATGTGAGGATGTGTGGGTGAAACAATTGCAAGATATGTGAGGATATGTTGGTGAATGCATATATGTTGGTCCATTTTATTTTGTGATGTATATATGAATTTTATAAGAAATCTTTCTGTATGTTCAATGCAAGATTGTGAGGATAAAGGCATAACAAAATTTGTAGATGGTTAATGTATTGCAAATTTGTGAAGATATATGTTTTGCAAAATTGGTAGGTGGTTAATGCATAGTGTGAACATGTGTGTATTTCTATTTCATATAGTTGCAAATGTATGAACCCTAGGTTTAGTCTTTCTTATAGCCATATGTGATGATTTATTGTGTGAATATTGTAGATATTTGTTTTGCTTGCATTAGAACAAATATTGATGTTTAATTAACTTTATCTAATCAATGCTTATATAAGGAACATGGCGCCACCACCACCACTTGATGAGGATGATGACTATGAAGACCCACTTGAGGAAGCCATCTGTGCTCAAAGAGTGAGGCTGAGCGAACGGGAGGTGTGCAACCTATGGGACAACTTTCTGCCACGTGTTGAGTTGATCGGGGCGCCATTCATGACCCGTCTGACAAGTACCATGATCGATCGACATGTCATGGTATGTTATTAGTGTAGAATCCAAGGAATTGTTAATAGTTTAAATAATCCATACTTATCAATTGATATGTTTTTCTTATTCAGAAATTGCCAGAGAGCCTATCTGAGAGTTGTGGCATCGAGGCTGATGAAGAAGGCTATGCTGGAATACGCCTTACCGCAAGGGGCCCCGTCACTACTTGTGCGTACGGCGTGGAAACGGACGGTCGCACACATTTAAGCACAGATGGGTGGAAGAGCTTCCTCGTTGACAAGAATCTTCATGTTGGACAGGCCATCCTTATTACTATCAGGAAGACCAACCGTCAAGGCTTGAAGATGATGATCGTCATCGATATCATCTAAACTATATATGCGTGTGGCTGCTGATGATCGTCATGTTCGATTGCTACCTATTTTGGCTTCATGAAACTATTTGGATGTGATCAAACTATGTTATATTTATGTCTATGAAATTGTGATCAAACTATGTTATGTTTATGTCTATGAAATTATGATCAAACTATGTTATTTGGTACTTGTTTCTTAATCTGTAATGGCAAAACTAATTATGCTTATGTCTATGAAATTGTGCCTATTGGTTCTTATGTTCAGGGCCCTTGCATATTTCTATGAAATTGTGATCGAACTATTTGGATGTCTATGAAATTGTGGTCACATTATTTGGATGTGATCAAACTTCTTATGTCTACAAAATTTTACACGAAACACAGGACCCTACCGCCGTGAGCCCTGGCGGCAGGGTGAACCTACCGCCAGGACGCTTGCATATCTCGTTACAGAAGGCATGCACGGCAAAACCATGCCACACCTTACCGCCAGAGCCGTTCGCGGTAGGGTTAGACAGCTTACCGTCTTACCGTCTGGTTGTCTGGCGGTAAGGTACTTATCCACGTCAGCGCGCGGTGACGGCCCCCGTCTCCCTCCGTCACACCCTACCGCCAGGGTATCTGGCGGTAGCCTGTCTAAGCCTAGCGCCAGGGGCTCTGGCGGTAGCAAAAGGGTCAAATCCCGAATTTTTTTCGAACGGGGTCAGATTTTGATTTTGTTTGCAAAAAGGGTCAAAACACGAAATTTTGCCCCGCCTGTTAGTAGGAGCACCATCTTTCCCTCGCAGAAAAGGAAAAATAATCTTAGCTCTCCTCCTTGTTTCTTGTTTGACTATTTTCCTACCATGTGTTTGGTTTACCGAACAGGCGAACACACATGCCGATGTCGCACACTCGTTTTCTCGCCACCATTTGCTTCAAAAGATCAATGTGCGGGTGCCCGGTACACTTGTTCGGAACTTTAGATGTCGTCGCTAGGGGATCACCAGATCAGATCGTGAAAGTAATGGAAGGTCAACAGTAGTTGTTGAGGCAGACCCGGTTGACCCAAGGCCCCAAGCCAATACCGGCTCACTGGTCAGTGGTCTGGTCACTGCCTGCCTTCTTTACTACGAGTAGCATTTTTAGCAAATGGCACGTACATGACCAAATGTGTAATTTGCTCCGGTCGACATTTGTTTTTTTACACCCATCTAACTACTACACATTTTCTTTCTGAATCTTACTATCTGAAAACACTTGATTACTGCCTGTTTACAAGAGGTCCGTACTAGTACTAAAATTTCAGGAACAGTGTTGTTTGTCTCTTGGATCTGCCGCCGCCCCACGATGATGCCCAGGCAGGCCAGCACCCCACCAGCCACTTCCTCGCCATTCACAGCGAGCGCTCGCTGGCTCGCTCGGCCCCTCCCCTCGCCGGTGTGGATCCCATGGATGGATCGGCACCGACAGCGACACGACTTGCCCCTACCCTGGCTGCTTTGCCCTTGACGCGTTGCCAATGGCCAATAGCCATTGCCGTGCACCCATGCGTGATGGCCGGGCAGGTGCCATGCATGCATGTACGTCGTCCTCGTCCTCTTCCTCCTCCCCACGACAACGCCAAGTACAACAACAAGGTGGTGGATGCGCTGGCGGACGGACGGAATGGATGTCTGATTTATTGCAGCATCACCCGGCTCCAGCTGCGTGAGCCAGCCGGGAAAATGCCATGGCCTTTTTTTTTCGAACGGAGGCAAAAATTTTGCCTCATCGATTAATTAAGAAGAAGAGAATTGCCCGATTAATTTATGGAAAACCGGGCGAAAACCAATGCCATGGCCTTTTCATGTGCAGTTCTGGGGGAGGGACCAACCCCGTGTGCGCCCCGCACCTGCGCCTGCTCCCCCAAAACGCCGCAATTTCATCTTGATCTCATTCCTCTTTCGCGCCGGGAAAATGTTGATCTGAAAGAGGAAGAAGAAAGAGCAATTGATGCCCAAGCCCAACATTCCCCCTCTCGTTTTCATTGCTGCTTTTTTTGGCAGCTGCGTTTTGCGCCTCCCCTACCAGTATGTAACCCATGTTCAGAGCTAGGAGGTGTAGATTTTATTTTCTTTGTTGAGAAACTCAAGCTATTGCACATTTGATGGAACTCTTTTGCTCCAAGTACTAGAAGGTGTCACCCACCATCCACGATCTTCAAAGATTACACATCCAAATTAATTTAATAAATCCGGGCAGAAAGAATACATAGGGGGGCCTCTTTAACTCCATCCAATCTCTGTAGATCGTGGATCAAATACTCGCAACAAATTCAGAAGAAAGAAGAAGAAGAGATGAGAAATCCAAGGTGGAAAAAATACTACGGGTAATGGCAGAGCGCGAGATGAGGTATTATACTGGCGGCGATGGGTGTGTTGGCGGCTGCTCCGGCGATGGATCAGGAGGAATTAGTTGTACGGCTTCATTGGCGGCGGCGGCGACCCGTATGCCATGCCGTACACGGGCGGGAACGGCAGATTCGCGCCGGACGGCGTCGGCGACGGGTGGCCGGTGCTGCCGCCCTGGGACGGCGGCGCGCAGTGCTCGGGCGTGGACGGCGTTGTTGTTCCCGAAGACGGCGAGGACGGGGTGCCTGGATGCGTCTGCGATGGAGGCGTGGTGGATGGGGTCCCCGGCGAGTGGGGAGGCAGCGCGTACCCGGGATACTCTGTTGGCGGCGACGGCGTGTGTTGGCCCGACGGTGGTTGGTGGCTGCCGGAGGAAGGTGGCGTCGAGCCGGAGGGCGTCGTGGGGCCGTACGAGCCCGGGGGCGGCGCGTACCGCCCGTCTGGCTTGTCGGCCGAGGTCGGGGGAGGCGGCGCGTGGCCTCCTACTGGCGTCGGGGTGCCTGACGAAGGAGACGGGTACGACGGGGTCCCCGGCGTGCTCTGCGGCGGCGAGTGGGATGACGGGGTGCTGGAGCTGGACGGCGGAGTCGGGTACGACGGCGTGGTCGAGCCTGGTGGAGATGGGGTGGTGGATCCCTGGGGCGGCGAGTGGTACGACGGGGTGCTGGAGCTCGACGGAGGCGTCGGGTACGACGGGGTGGTTGAGCCGGGTGGCGATGGCGTGGTGGATCCCTGAGGTGGCGAGTGGTATGACGGGGTGCTGGAGCTGGACGGCGGCGTCGGGTACGACGGCGTGCTTGAGCCTGGTGGGGATGGCGTGATGGAGCCCTTGGGAGGAGAGTGGGACGACGGAGTGGTCGTGCTTGACGGCGGCGACGGGTAGGACGGGCTGGAAGGTTTGCCACCACCGGGCGTGGGAGTGGCAGGAGTGTACGCCTGGAACTGGCATTGCGCCTTGCTGCAGTCGAACGGGTGGGAGGCCGCGGCGGCGCACTGCGCCGCAGGCCGCTGTGCGGGCGCGCCGGGGATGCAGTTCCACGCGCCGTCGGCGGTGGCCTGCGCGCAGCCGGGGCGCGAGGTGATGAAGTTGTCGGCGTAGGTGAAGTTCTTGAGCCCGGCGAGGCCGCAGACGGCGGCCGGCACGGCGCCCTCGAAGAGGTTCCCGGCGACGTCGAGCTCCTCGACGGCCGCCATCCCGGCAATGGCCGCGGGGAGCGCGCCCTGGAGCCGGTTGCCGCTGACGTCGAACACGGTCACCTTCTTGAGCAGGCCGACCTGCGGCGGGACGCAGCCGGTGAGCAGGTCGTCGATGAGCACGATCTCGTTGAGCGTGTCCGCCATCTTCCCGATGGAGGGCGGGATGCATCCGCCGAGCCGGTTGTGCGCGAGCACGACGACGGAGGCCGGCGAGTTGCCGAGGTTGGCGGGGATGGGGTTCCGCAGGCGGTTGGAGTTGAGGAAGATGGCGTCGAGCGGGCGGTCGAAGAGCGCGGACGGGATGGCGCCCTCGAAGTCGTTGAACCGGAGGTCGAGGTACTTCAAGGACGGCAGCGCGAGCACCACCTCCGGGAAGGCGCCGACGAAGCGGTTGTTGCTGAGGTCGAGCTCGTGGAGGAGCCGCAGGCGGCGGAAGGTGTCGGGCACCACCCCGCAGAAGCGGTTGGAGTTGAGGTGGAGCAGCGCCAGGTCCGGGAGGCCGAGCGGGAGGGAGGCGGGCAGGTAGCCGGCGATGTCGGCGTGGTTGAGGTCGATCCCGGCGACGGTCACCGCGCCGTAGGCAGACGGGGCGGGCGCGCAGTAGACGCCGTTGTAGGCGCAGACGTCGGGGCCGAGCCAGTTGGCGGTGAAGTTGGCCGGGTCGGAGAAGATGGCCGTCTGCTTCCAGGCCTGGAGGGCCGCGTAGGCGGCCCGCAGGCGCGGGTTCGGGAACGGCCAGCCCGCCGGCGCGTCGAAGCGGGTGGCCAGCGACGCCGCGTACTGCTCCGGCACGTTGCCCTCCTGCTGCGCGCTCGCCGCGGTGGCCGCGGTGACAAGCAGGAGCGCGAACAGCGGCGGCACGCCGCGCCGGATCATGGTTGCGTTGAGCTGTGATCTAGGGAGAATGGAGAATGTAGCTGGGTGCAAGCAAGGGAGGAGTGCGAGGGAGGGAGGGAGGAGGTGAGGGAGGTCGGGATCACGGAGGGAGAGGAGAGATCAAGTGGGGGAGGGGAGCGTGGTGATGAGGTGTGAGGGCAGTGGCATTCAGGGCGGGTCACATGGGGCGAGAGGGAGGGGTCACATGGGACGAACGAGAGAGCAGCGCCATGTATGATGCTGCGACGACGCGGCTCGTGGACGACGGCTGGCTGGCGCGGCGTCGGTCCGTCGGCGAGGAAGGAAAGGTGAGTGGCGTTTCAACGTGTGGGGCTCCGCGGATTTTCGTTCACTCTCCTTTCCATTTTTCTTTTGCATGGGGATAGATACATTGCAAATGGGCCATGGCCATGCGATGACCATTCGCGCCTGCGTCTCCAGTCCAGGGTGATTGATTCATGCGATGGCCAAGTTCGAATTCACAATGCCACTGATTTTTCGCCGGACGTTTCGACCTATATTCATTTTGATTGAAGAACTTCACAGGAAACATCTCGGGGCTACGCCGTGATCCAGGCATTTTACACGCGAGTAGATGGGCCAGGTTGGCGCCAAGAATCGCCCCAACGAATAAATTCCAGCGTTTCAAACGCGGTTTGTTAGCCAGCCATTAATTTAGCTCAGTCACCAGTGATCATTGATCACACCACATGCGTTACTAGTAGACTAATTTAGCTCAATAAACCTACAATGCGTCCACCTGCATTCCACGGCCGGCCACCAACATGCAGCGGTGGTACCAATTAAGCAAAGCAAATGGCACTCGATCAACAATCATGCACACGCCCCTGACGACCAAAATTTGATTGATTGCTGCCACCTAAGCAACACATGCATGCATGCATGGAACTCTTGAAAGCGCAGATCTCCTATGGAGCCTCCCTGTCAACGCCCCTGACGGAGAAGCCCCACCAGCAGACGAGGCCCAGCACGGACAGGCGCGGCCCAGCCGCGCCCGCAAGCCCAACCGCAAGTACCTCGGCCCTGAATGGAAGACGGCCCAGCCCAGGATTACCACCACTACTTAAGCGCGTCTCACCTACAAGCGAGGGCATCCAGTGGATCCCGAACCCGGCGGCAGCGGCTACCTGACCTAGTTCATCCGCAAGAACACTACCACTCCCTTTCTGTAATTCGATCTGTACCAACTACTACTTCGGAGAGTTGTAATAGATCGATCCCTCTAGTTGCTACTATATCCTGTCCCCCACATCTGGTATCAGAGACATCGACCACCCCTTCCCTGCGTTCGATCTGGCGCAGTTCGTCTACACCCGGAGCTCGCATCTGGCCAAGCAACAACTTGCTGCGATGGATCCGGCCATTAAGGCGTTTCTGGACAAGATCGACGCCACTCTGAAGGCGAACACGGCGGCGAGCAAGGTGACCAACACCAAGATCGATGATCTGCTCACTTGGCTCCCCGATCTGGAGCGCCGGGTCGCGGATCTGAGCGATGCGGTGGCGGTTCTTCAACAGGCGCGGCCAGTGGCGGAGCCAGGATTCGAGTATAGGGGGGGCTGAGTACGTATATTGATCGAATCTCGTTGATAATTACTAGTTGCTTCTACTAAAATTGTTGATCGTTGGGGGGGGGGGGCAGACCCCTGCTCGTCCTCCCTGGCTCCGCCCCTGGCGCGGCCCGTGCCGCAGAAAGAGGGCGGCGATAACCACTCGGGCACTGCTCCTCTCCACCAGCCTGCGATGCTCGGGGCCCCTCCGGACTCCGCAACAGGCGCGGTGGATCTCTTCCATGGGTCTAAGGACCGCGGCGTTGCAAATCCACAACGGGAGCCGCCGGCGGCGTCTTTCATGACCCCGCCGCCGCTCCCGAACAACGGTCAGCTCGCTCCCAGTCCCCCGTTTACTGTTTCTTCACCTTTCCCGCATGCTAGTCAGTTAGTCACGGGGCTAGGTCAAGCACACCCGTCCATGGTGTTTCCCGTGTTCGCTGGGACAATCCACGCCTCTGGAAAGTCTTATGCGAGCAGTACTTTGACATGTTTGGCATACACCAGTCGTTTTGGGTACCCATGGCGTCGCTCAACTTCTCAGGGGCAGCCTCGGTGTGGTTGCGAACGATTCAAAAAAAATTATCGCAGTTTGATTGGGAGTCTTTTACTACCTTGCTTTGCACTCGTTTCGGTCGTGATCGGCATCAACTGCTGATTCGCCAGTTTTACACCATACGACACACATCTTCTGTCACTGATTACATTGAGCAATTCGAGTCCATTATCAACAATTTAAGCTCTTATTCAGATTCAATTCACCCTTATTATTTCCTCACTCGTTTTGTGGAAGGTTTATGGGCGGATATCCGAGCGGTGGTCTTGGTACAACGACCATCGGACTTGGATACGGCTTGCTCCCTCGCCCTGCTCCAAGAAGAGGTCATCCACGGGGCGTTCGGGGATGCACGGCAAGCGTCGACGTCAAGGCCACCTGATATCCCATCGCGTGGCCCGACGCCGTTGCCGCTACATCTCCCACCTCATCGCGTGGCCCGGCGCGGTGTGGAAGGAGCCCGAGCAGACGGAGGGCGTCAGAGTGAACCACGCTCGGACCTAGCCAAGGTCAAAGCTCTCCGCGACTATCGGCGTGCGCGGGGGCTCTGTTTCAAGTGTGGGGAACGTTGGGGCCGTGACCATGTCTGCCCCCACGTCAGTACAATTGCACGTAGTCGAGGAACTACTGGAGTTGTTTGGCATCAACACAGTCTGCGGGGAGGATGAAGTGGGGCCGGCAGAGACAACATCAGAAGCAGTGTGCGCCATCTCGTGCACTGCACTATCTGGGGGCGTGTCGGCTAAAGCATTTCAGCTTCAAGCATGGATACAAGGTCATGAAGTTCTGATGTTAGTGGATTCAGGCAGTTCCACGTCTTTTGTCAACCAAGAGCTTGCCAAGCAACTCAGCGGGGTGCAGCCTTTAAAAACAGCATGTCGAGTGAAGGTGGCTGATGGAGGGGAACTTTTCTGCACTTCAGTTGTTCGTCAATGTGTGTGGTTTTCACAGGGACAGGAGTTTGCTACTGATATGAAGACACTAGCTCTGGGCACGTACGACGCTATTTTGGGTATGGATTGGCTTGAAGCTCACAGCCCAATGACAGTAGATTGGCGAGCCCAAACTTTGGAATTTCAGTCTGAGAGTGGAGTTGTGGTTCTCAAAGGCCATGAAGCAGCATCGTCAACTTGTTTGACCATCAACAGTGTCCAGTTGCAAGCACTCTGCAAACAGGGAGCGTTCTCACATATTGTCCAAATCTGTTCAGTTACCGTGGGAGAGGATCAGCAGCAGCCGATACCAGAACCTATTCAGCAACTTGTATTTGAATTTTCTGATGTGTTTGGAGAGCCACAAGGGCTACCTCCTCGAAGGGCTTGCGACCATCATATTCTGTCGATTCCTGGAGCACAGCCAGTTAACATCCAACCTTATCGTCACAAGCCCGATCACAAGGACGAAATAGAAAAGCAAGTCGAGGAACTGCTCAAAGCTGGGATCATTCAACCTAGCACAAGTGCCTTTTCTTCCCCGGTGATACTTGTGAAGAAGAAGGACGGTACCTGGCGACTTTGTGTTGATTATAGGAACCTCAATGCATTGACCAATGTGTCCAAATACCCAGTACCTGTCATAGAGGAGCTGCTGGATGAACTGTTTGGATCGTGTTGGTGCAGGAAGTTAGATCTGTGTGCAGGGTACCATCAGATCCGTTTGGCCGAGGGGGAGGAGTACAAGACTGCCTTTCAAACCCACTCTAGCCATTACGAATTCAAGGTTTTATCGTTTGGTTTGGCTGGCGGACCTGGTACTTTTAATGGCGCCATGAACGGCACCCTGAAACCTGTGTCACGCAAGGGAGTACTTTGCTTCTTTGACGACATCTTGGTGCACAGCAAGACTCTCCGTGAACACGTGCTGAAACTCAGGGAAGTGCTCACTCTCCTGCATCGTGATAGCTGGAAAGTGAAGCTATCTAAATGTGCATTCGGTCAGCAACAAATCTCTTACTTGGGACACATGATCAGCCCTGCTGGAGTGGCCACGGATCCAGTGAATATCAAGGCAGTTTCCAACTGGGCAGTACCTACCGATGTCAAAGCAGTACGGAGTTTCTTTGGCTTGGCCGGCTACTATCGCCGCTTTGTCAAGAATTTCGGGATCATCGCTCGGCCACTCTTTAACCTGCTCAAGAAAGGAGTGCCCTTTGTTTGGACTGCTACCACCGAAACAGCTTTCAGACTCTTACAACAACAACTTGTTTCAGCGCCAGTCCTCGCCTTGCCCAATTTCAGTCAACAGTTCACAGTTGAGACAGATGCAAGTGACTCCGGAATCGGTGATGTCCTGCAGCAACAAGGTCACCCTATCGCTTTCATCAGCAAGGCCCTTTCACCAAGGTACTGTGGACTATCTGCTTATGAAAAAGAGTACTTGGCGATCTTAGTGGCAATGGAGCAATGGAGACCATATCTTCAACACGCGGAATTCATAATCCTCACGGATCAACGCAGTTTGGTCCATTTGGAAGAGCAGCGGTTGACCACGCCATGGCAACAGAAAGCCTTCACTAAGTTGCTGGGCTTGCGCTACCAAATCAAGTACCGCAAAGGGTCTGAAAACAGCGCTGCGGATGCCTTATCCCGAGCACGTCCTGGCGAGATTCTCATAGCAGTAACTTCGTGTCAACCAGCCTGGCTAGATGAACTCTTAGCTAGTTACAATTCAAACCCCCAAGCGCTTCGCCTGTTGGAACAGTTGGCTTTGCGCAAGGACCCCAAGGAGCATTTTTCTCTGCAGCAAGGGATCATTCGATTCAGAGATCGTATATGGTTGGGCGGATCCACGGAGTTACAACAGCGTATCATTTGAGCCTTCCATGACAGTGCACTTGGTGGTCATTCTGGATTCCCTGCAACTTATTCTCGAGTGCGACGATTATTTGCATGGCCCAAAATGAAGGCGCACATTTTACAATACATCAAGTGCTGCACAACTTGTCAGCAAGCCAAGCCAGATCGCTCGGCTTCACCAGGACTCCTGCTACCGCTGCTAATTCCTACTCAACCCTGGGAGCTGATATCAATGGACTTCATTGATGGTCTGCCACAGTCAGGTGCATACAATTGCCTTTGGGTTATAGTGGACAAAAGAACAAGGTTTGCTCATTTCTTACCCTTAGCGCATCCCTACACTGCTGCCAAGGTCGCTCAACTTTACATGAGTCAGATCTATAAGATCCATGGGTTCCCTCAAGCTATAGTCTCGGATCGTGACCCAGTGTTTACGAGTCATTTTTGGCAAGATCTTTTCAAGTATGCAGGGACAGAACTCCGACTCAGCACAGCCAACCACCCTCAAATGGACGGGCAAACGGAATGGGTAAATCAATGACTTGAGACCTTCCTCCGCTGTTTCACCCACGCATGTCCGAAACGCTGGAGTTTTTGGACACCTCTCGCCCAGTTCTGGTACAACACATCTTTGCATTCAGCCATTGGGATGAGCCCCTTCAAGGCTATGTTCGCCCATGAGCCACGCCAATGGGGACTGACAGCTACTGATTCTTGCTCGGTACCATCTCTTTAAGCATGGCTGGAAGAACGCTCTATGATTCAAGAACTGATACAGCAACATAACCGAGCAAGGCAGTGCATGAAGATACAAGCTGATAAGCGAAGATCAGAGTGCACATTCGAGGTCGGAGAGCAAGTGTTCTTGAAGCTGCAACCGTATGTTCAGTCATCGGTTGCCCCCCGAGCAAATCATAAGCTAGCTTTCAAGTATTATGGTCCATTTCCGATCATTCAGCGCATCAATGAGGTGGCTTACAAGCTTCAACTACCTCCACAAGCAACTGTGCATCCAGTCTTCCACGTCTCGCAACTCCGCAAGGCACTTCTCCCTGGTACGCAAGTGCATTCTGAACTTCCTCTTTGTACTGACGATCTCGCAATTCCTGTCAAGATTCTGCAAACTCGATGGCGCAAGAAACGCGGGGCGATGTGCGAACAAGTACAAGTGGAGTGGTCGCCAGGTGCTGGCCTCGGGCACACTTGGGAGGACAAGGAAGCCCTCCAGCACCGTTTCCCACAAGCAGAGGCTTGGGGTCAAGCCTCACGCAAAGAAGGGGGGGATGTCAACGCCCCTGACGGAGAAGCCCCACCAGCTGACGAGGCCCAGCACGGACAAGCGCGGCCCAGCCGCGCCCGCAAGCCCAACCGCAAGTACCTCGGCCCTGAATGGAAGACGGCCCAGCCCAGGACTACCACCACTACTTAAGCGCGTCTCACCTACAAGCGAGGGCATCCAGTGAATCCCGAACCCGGCGGCGGCGGCTACCTGACCTAGTTCATCCGCAAGAACACTACCACTCCCTTTCTGTAATTCGATCTGTACCAGCTACTACTTCGGAGAGTTGTAATAGATCGATCCCTCTAGTTGCTACTATATCCTGTCCCCCACACTCCCCCTCTCCCACCATCAACAAAAGACTTGCATCCTCCAATTTTTCTCATCAGCGAGTCCAACCCAGCGAGCGAGCAGCCACCGACCACGCCGTTGGACTCTTCTCACCTACCGTTTCAAACCAAACAGTCTTGGGGTACTGCCGGTATCAACTAATTTTGCAATGCAACAGCCAACGGGAGGCGATTAAATTAGGTTAGCAAGGGCCAGATCCAGGCTAACGTGCTCGTCAGACTAGTATAATGCGTCCGCCACTAATCAACAGCGCCTCGTGATGCGCTCCGTACCGATCACCTCGTGGGCTCACGGCGCAGAGCTTCAAACATTTACTATTTACTGGTCAGCTTGGTTCACTGGCTTGAACTTCAAACAAAAGAAAAAGTTTGGTTCACTGGCTAAGGGCTTCAAACTTTTGAATTAGTCCACTACATGCATTCTCGGATGGGATGAACACATGCGTGCGTGTCCCACGCGGATCGTTGCAGGCAGAGGCGTCAGTTGTTTACTCGCCATCAACTGGCTGCTTGCAAACCGTACACACTGGTAAGTATGTATGCGATTCAAACAAGAGCTTCGTTAACTGGTAACAGGATTACAGTGGCTTGTCCAGTACGTACACACCAGGTTGTTATCTCCGGATCTGATTCCCAAGAAAACTTAGCAACTTTGTGAATACCCGGTGGGTCTCGGGTTCCAACGGAGCTGAATTGAAAAACAATATTTTGAAATTGCCAAAAACGAGATAGAAATGCCTAGAACTTTTTGAAATCATACATTATCCGGTGCTAGTAAAAGTTTCACAAAGGAATACCTTGGACCGACTCCCGGGCCAAGAAAATAAAACCGCGAGTTCAAGAAGTGTGAATAGTAACTTTCACGTAGTGTCGATTTTTTTTTTCCGCCCACAATACCATGAAAGTTATTCATTCAAGAAACTTTCCACACGAGTCTAACGCCTGATCATGTTTGATTCCAAAACGTATCCCAAATGACAATGCCCGCATGCGTGGCACAAAGCAATTAAGCCCACATGATTTTTCATGGCAATTTTAGTTGTGAAGCATGGCAACTTTCTGTTTGGATGGCAAGTTTCGGTTTTTTTGAGATTTGTTTTTTCTTTTTCGGATGGCAACTTTGGTGTTAAAACGTGTGTGCAGTGTTACTACATGCCACACGTGTGGTAGCTATTGGCTTCCAAAAGTTTTAGGATTTTTTGACTTCTTTTTACAACTTTTGAAAATATCTTTTCCAAATCGGACGCATTGGCACGCGAGACCCAAAGATTCGCATCACTTTGTGAGCTGCTATATTTGACTCCCTCCTTACATGATAAATATCAAAACCACTACATCCTTCTACCAACTATGTCATTTCATTGATATAATTATCAGAACAAATACAAAATTGTGAGTACAAAAAGTTTGAATAGTAACTTTATATAGCTTCTTGTTTACAGAGAGCACTAGGGATTTTTTGAATAATTTGTAAAATAATAGTCGCATTCGGGGTTATTGGCAAGCGAGACCGAGAACATTGCAGAAACCACCAATTATTGGTGCCGATTTTGCACAGAGCACCTACTCTATGGGTTTGTTGCACAAAACAACATATATTGGTGTAATTTGTTGCATCTAGGTCTAATTCAACATTTAGGTACATTGGTGTGATTTCATGTGTGGGTCCCTCTGACTTGTAAGTGCATGGGTGGCAAAGAAAATTGCACATCAGACAACAGGTCAATCCTATGACTTCCGATCGCAGCTTTAATTGGCACATTTAATTATTTATTTTTACTCAAATTTTCACATTTAAAAAAAGAGAAAAAACTAGTAAATCAAACATGTATCCGGTACTATTCTGGGCAAAATGCAACTCATTTGGACCAATGTTTTGGTAGATATTGGAAGTTTTAGTTGTTTTATTCAAATTTTGGTTCAAAATTCAACATTTTTTAAAAAATATGAAAAATCTAGACCATAAACGTATCCAACACTGATTTGGGAATATCTTAACCCATTTAGGCTAGAGGTTTGGTAGATAAGTGCAACTTTGGTTACACTCATTCAATTTTTTGGTCTAAATTTAGCACTTCTGTAAAAATGCGAAAACATTCTGGTAATCTGGGAAATTTTAAGCTCAGTTAGACCAAAGTTTGGGAGATATTGACAGTTTTAGTTTGCGAGTTGTCATGGTCTGTTGCTTTTGCCATGCATGCACTTACAAGCGGGTGAAGGAAATATGCCCTAGAGGCAATAATAAAGTTGTTATTTATATTTCCTTATATCATGATAAATGTTTATTATTCATGCTAGAATTGTATTAACCGGAAACTTAGTACATGTGTGAATACATAGACAAACAGAGTGTCACCAGTATGTCTCTACTTGACTAGCTCGTTGAATCAAAGATGGTTAAGTTTCCTGGCCATAGACATGAGTTGTCATTTGATTAACGAGATCACATCATTAGAGAATGATGTCATTGACTTGACCCATTCCGTTAGCTTAGCATTCAATCGTTTAGTATATTGCTATTGCTTTCTCCATGACTTATACATGTTCCTATGACTATGAGATTATGCAACTCCCGAATACCGGAGGAACACTTTGTGTGCTATCAAACGTCACAACGTAACTAGGTGATTATGAAGGTGCTCTACAGGTGTCTCCGATGGTACTTGTTGAGTTGACATAGATCAAGATTAGGATTTGTCACTCCGATTGTCGGAGAGGTATCTCTGGGCCCTCTCGGTAATACACATCACTATAAGCCTTGCAAGCAATGCAACTAATGAGTTAGTTGTGGGATGATGTATTATGGAACGAGTAAAGAGACTTGCCAATAACGAGATTGAACTAGGTATTGAGATACCGACGATCGAATCTCGGGCAAGTAACATACCGATGACAAAGGGAACAACGTATGTTGTTATGCGGCTTGACCGATAAAGATCTTCGTAGAATATGTAGGAGCCAATATGAGCATCCAGGTTCCGCTATTGGTTATTGACCGAAAACGAGTCTCGGTCATGTCTACATAGTTCTCGAACCCGTAGGGTCCGCACGCTTAACGTTCGGTGACGATCGGTTTTATGAGTTTATGTGATTTGATGTACTGAAGGTAGTTTGGAGTCCCGGATGTGATCATGGACATGACGAGGAGTCTTGAAATGGTCGAGACATAAAGATTGATATATTGGACGACTATATTCGGACACCGAAAGTGTTCCGGGTGGTTTCGGAGAAAACCGGAGTGCTAGAGGGGTTACCGGAACCCCCCGGGGAAGTATTGGGCCTTAGTGGGCCTGAGGGGAGAGAGAGAGGGCAGAAGTCCAGGAGGTGGCGCCCCCCCTCCCATGAGGAGTCCGAATTGGACTAGGGGAGGGGGGCGCGGCCCCTCTTTCCCTCTCCTTCTCCCTCTCTTTCCTTCCCCCTTCCCTCCTCCTAGTTGGACTAGGAAAGGGGAGTCCTACTCCTACTAGGAGGAGGATCCCCCCCTCCTTGGCGCGCCCCAAGGGCCGGCCGGCCTCCCCTTTGCTCCTTTATATACGGGGGCAGGGGGGCACCCTAGAACACACAAGTTGATTGTTCCAAGCCGTGTGCGGTGCCCCCCTCCACCATAATCCACCTCGATCATATCGTAGCGGTGCTTAGGCGAAGCCCTGTGTCGGTAGCAACATCTTCACTGTCATCACGCCGTCGTGCCGACGGAACTCTCCCGCGAAGCTCTGCTGGATCGAAGTTCGTGGGACGTCATCGAGCTGAACGTGTGCTGAACTCGGAGGTGTTGTGCGTTCGGTACTTGGATCGGTCGGATTGTGAAGATGTACGACTACATCAACCGCGTTCTCATAACATTTCCGCTTACGGTCTACGAGGGTACATGGACAACACTCTCCCCTCTCGTTGCTATGCATCACTATGATCTTGCGTGTGCGTAGGATTTTTTTTGAATTTACTACGTTCCCCAACAGCGGGACCCATCCGTTGAAAGTCACATCAAGATATCAAAACATTGGGTGGACCTAACTGTAACGGATTACACCAGTATGTTGTGTTCAGTGCAACAAACCAGCAGAGTAGGTGTTTTATGCAAAATCAACACCAATAATTGATAGTTTATGCAATTCCGCCCCGAGATCCATGGATCTACGTCCCCAAAGTAAAGCACAAATGTTTTTTGGAAATGGAGGTGTACCCCCGGCCTCTGCATCATAATGATGCATGCAGCTATGTTATTAAAAATCCACGAAGTAGCAGAAAGTCATAAAAGTATTACAGCTCGCAAGCGGAGCGAAACAAAAGAAAAAGAAAAGTACATGCTGACAATCACAACCGATACGGCAATATGAAGGATAAGCTCCCTAGACTCCTGTTATGCGACTGCCATCCAAACCGGTTGAATATAACCCGTGCTACCATCTCTCACTGGTTGCACCCAGTAACCAAAGGCTCCCTGGGGTCCATAGGAGTGAGTAACGACCACGTACGGATCCATGCAGTAGCTCTGAAGATGACCTGCAAGAAAGTTAAAGTGTGTTGTCAAAATCATATCATTCCTACAGTTCCATATAGCCCACAAAAGCGCACATATTCCAATCCAAATACGGGCTGCAGTAGTATGCTCAACCCCAACTAACCATGTTCCAAACAACGACTCAATGCCAACTGGAGGATTAATGTTGAAGGCTATATGAATCGTTCTCCAAAGCAATTTGGCGAGTGGGCATTCAAGAAATAAATGTTGTTTTGTATTATTTCATCATGATCACAAAAACAACACCGCGAACTACCTACCCATCGCCTCTTGATTAAGTTGTCCTTGGTGAGTATTACTTGCTTGTGGACAGACCACATGAATACTAGCACATATTTACACCTTAAGTGAATAACAAACAATAGCATGGTGTTCCTTTGTACAATGTGTATATACTTTTTACAGAGGCAAAATATTTCCTCTAGCATTAATTTGGCAAAAGAGAATAGTTCATTTGAGGGAAAACATTGTTGGAACTGCTAAAAACTTGTCTTGGGATGTGCATGATGTCCTTGTTGATGTGTTCTTCTCAAGTTGCAGAGCCAACAAAAGTGGGAGATTGCAGGAGTAGCGTTATAGAAGTGTGTGTCGATCACCATTGTGGTCGTAATTTGGAAGGCCAAAGTCCCACAAAAAATAAGAATTTTTGCCTGGCGAGCCGCGTCCAATAGTTTGGCGACCCAGGTAAACAGAGTCGCTCATCACCAAATAGTGTCAGATATGTGCACTATTTGTGGTGTGGAGGAAGAAAGTATCTTTCATGCCCTGGTGACTTGTCTTAAGGCGTGTGCTTTCCGTTTTGCCATGAGAGATGTGTGGAATATTCCTGGAGAGGAGTTCTTTAGATGTACGGGGCCTGACTGGTTTCTTATTCTGCTTGACCAATTGGGGTCACCGGTTCGCGAGTAAGTTTTATTTATATTTTGGAGAGCTTGGCACCTGAGGAATGATCTAATCTTTAGAAGGGGAAAGAGTCTTTATCTGCTTCTGCTATATTTGTGGAAAATTACTGAAAATCTTTTACGGCGACAAATGCCAGTGTGCAAGTTGACATGAGCAATAAAGGTAAGGGGGTGGTTGACAAGTGGAGGTATGCTACTCCACCCGCAATTGGTCACCGAGTTTGGGAGCCCCCCGGATCCTGAGTATATTAAGATTAATATTGATGCAAGTTTTGTGGAGAGCATGAGATCTGCTAGTGTTGGAGTTGTTGTCAGGAATGACCTGGGCGAAGTATTGGTCTTATCATGGGATTTTATCCGCTCCTGTACTTGTGTGGATGAAGCGGAACTTCGTACGGCCCTTGCCGGGTTATACATAGGTATTACACTTCACAAACCAATTATCCTGAAAACCGATTGCGCTTTTGTTGTTTCTTGTCTGGCTAGAGATTCCATTGACAGGTCTCCGTTGACGGACCTGAAAATGGAGGCGTTGAGCGTATCAAAACTCATAAAGGATTTAAGATCACGAAGATTGATAGGCGGGCAAATAGGGTGGCGCACGAGTTTGGAAAATTCAGTTTTGACAGTAGATCCGAGGTCCTTTTATGTAATAGTGTTCCGCCATGTGTAACTGCTTTTGTAAAACGATTGTAAGAACCTTAATTTACCAAAGTAATATATGGGGGTTTTCAAAAAACAAATGCAGCCGCTCACATGCACATTCATCCAATGAACACATGCACGCAACCGTGCTCATATAAGCACCTTCAAAGATTGAGCTGATAGATACGATTGACAAAATTGTCAGATACAAATTATATATAGTTGATAGGCACATCATATCACTGAAAGAATAGTGTCACAGATAAATCCAAAAATGTATGCGAGTGTAAGAGTCAAGTCTATGACTTGAATCCGGGTAGACTGATTCCACCACAAGAAAACTATCCATATAATCTAGGCTTAGTTGGCAGCTTCGCCATGTGGGTTCTTGGATAAGCACCTTCAAAGATTGAGCTGATAGATACGATTGACAAAATCGTCAGATACAAATTATATATAGTTGATAGGCACATCATACCACTGAAAGAATAGTGTCACAGATAAATCCAAAAATGTATGCGAGTGTAAGAGTCAAGTCTATGACTTGAATCCGGGTAGACTGATTCCACCACAAGAAAACTATCCATATAATCTAGGCTTAGTTGGCAGCTTCGCCATGTGGGTTCTTGGCAGTACCGACGGCTTCATATATTTGCAGTCTGCATTCTATCACTACCAATGACTTAGGGTTGTTGGTTGGCCCCTTGAGTGGGCTCGTGACTGTTTTGGTGACCTTGTTTTTTTTCAAAAATGGGGACTCCCCGGCCTCTGCATCAGAATGATGTATACGACCATCTTATTAAACCAAATAAGTTCCAACAAGGTCTCAAAGTCTCCTACTGAGAAGTGTAAAAAGCTCACACAGAGCCAAAATGGGCTAGAAACACAAACTAGCCATATAAAAGACGCCACAACCGGCTGGCTGAAAAAGAGATAGGTAAACTAATTGCCTATCCTATTACATGATCGCCATCCAAACCGGTTCAAGATATCCCGAGCTACCATCTCCCAGCGGATAGATCCAGTAACCAAACGCTCCCTGGCCTCCGTCGGAGTGAGTAGAGACCACGAACGGATCAATGCCGTGGCTCTGAAAATAACCTGCAAAAAATGATTGTGTTGTCCTGTTAAAAACCAAATCATTTCTGCAATTTCAGAGCGCCCACACCAAGGCACAGACTCCTACACGAATATGTCTCGCTAACTCGGGCTCTACCCCGTTAAGTCACGTTCCAAATAACGTGTTGACTGAACTTGGTGGAGTAATATTAAAAGCAATATGGATCGTCCTCCATAAAACTTTAGCTAGCGGGCAATCAAGAAAAAGATGTTTGATCGTCTCATCCTGATCACAGAAGCTACACCTAGTAGATCCTGTCCAATTACGCTTTGTCAAGTTGTCCTTGGTTAAAATAACCTATTTATGGAGAAACCACATAAACACTTTGATTTTCAAAGGGACTTTGACAGCCCAAACATGTTTGGAACTAGGGATCGAGCTTGAATTGATAACATCAAACATACATTGATTTAACAGTAAAAACTCCAGACCTAGTAAGCTTCCAGCGCAATTCATCTGGTTGTTGGGAAAGCTGAATGTCCATCAGTCTCCTTACTAAATGCAGCCATTCTTCCCAACGATTACCCACTAAAGCCCTTCTGAACTGAATATTACTCGTTGATGATCTACTCGTTGTATACAGATGTTGATGATCTAGCTTGTTGATGATCTACTCATTGTATACAGATGTTGGAACGTGACGATCTAGCTTGCAACAATAACATTTTCATTGAAAGTGGGGGCGGTACAGGGAGACTTAAGTGTGGTGGTGCTCTTTAGCACAGGGTTTCGAGCTCCAGAGTGAGAGCTCTAGGTCTGACCTGCATTGGTTGTACCTGGCAATGGTAGTGTTTCACACCATTCCCTTCATGAAGGCATTGTCTGGAATTTTCTCGGATATTTGTTCAGGGGTGAAAAACAAAGATCTAACCTCCATGGGTGGATCTGGCGACAGCGGCGCTCGAGCGTCGTGTCCTTCTCGAAGGCGTCGTTCTTGAAGCACTTTGCCCAAAGTCCGGGTGCTGTCATTGCCCAAAGGAGTAGTTGATGTTGAATTGTTGATGGTTGCTGCTACAAGCTTGAGTTCGTTTTGATTGGATTTTTGAAGGTCACTTTTTCTTTTTCTTTGTGTGTTAGTGTTGGCCGTGTGAATTTTAATTGTACAGATGCCGAGTATGTGCTTATAATAATTGTATTCTCCTGATGCAACGGTATGGATCAATAAAAAGCACCCTTTATAAAAATAGGTTGGCAGCTTCGCCATAGTTTGTGAGTGGTTTGCACATTTTGTAGGGCCGTCCTTGGTACAGTGCGCGCTTGACCGTTTTCAATCTCGCGAAACTTGGCTTGGCTGTCTGAAACAGACGTCAACTGTTTCAGGAGGCGGTGTTGAATCAGAGATCCGTCCATGCAGCTGCACAGTGAGATCATGCAGCGGGAGCGGAGAGCCATCTGCATTTTCGGCGTCCCATTCAATGATAGTTCATGATTTCTCAAGAATAATGAATCAAGAGAAATTAAAATGCCTTTCTAGCATATGTAGTACTCCCTCTGTTTCATAATATAACAACGTTTTTTACACTAGACTAGTATAGTGTAAAAAACGTTCTTATATTATGGGATGGAGGGATAAGCAGTGATCGATGGCGTTCCAGCGAAGACATGTCGACGGCGGCATGCATGCAGTACGTGCACGTGAGAAAACGCGTTGCTCTCCGCTTTCTCTCATCCCTTAACTCTGGCCACCTAGCTGGCGTGCATTCATGCATGTATATCCATTTGTCCAAACACACGACGTAAAGTCTCCCCGTTGTATGTATGTATGTATGTATAGCTGTGGGTGCCATCGTAGAGTTATGTTCATTGTACAGTGTACTATAGATGGACGCTGCCAGTTCACCACGGTGTATTCTTTCTCCGTTGAGTTCACTTCCATTTGCTTTAGACTTTTTCGTCGTCGTTCACTTTTACGTTGAGCCTTTATATTACGGGGAAAATGGGCAGCAAAAAGACATGAAAAATACAAGGAAAAAGGGCCGGGGCCTTTTGCAAACTTGTATGGTATGCAGGTGTGTCTGTGTGTGGACACACATGACGCTTACACCGGTTCCGGTACTGGATCGACGCTGGCTAGTGTTGTACAGCGGGCATGCGTGTTGGATCGATCGATCGAGCGTAGCAGGCAAGTAATTCGGTCGGTCGCGCAGCAGCAGCAGCACATGCATGTGCGTCCATATGGGCACAGTTGGCATTGCATGGCCGAAAGATCAATCGATGGAAAGGCATGCATGCTCGATGCTCCGGTACGGGTGAGAACTGTGCTAACTGCTAGCTGGTGTTTGTGTTTGGCCGGTTGAATGTATGCTTGCTTTACACTGCTGCAGAAGAGACAATCTGAGATCCCTCGTCGGCAATTTATCCGATCACCACCTTTGTTCGTGCTCAGGCTACATGCCTAGCTACACCGTCGGTGTGTAGCGAACAGCGATCGTGTTGGCCAAAGGATGGATACGTATGCGAACTTGCCAACCGATGGGTTGGCGATTAATTGCGTTCCGGTCGATCTTGATGATGCTGATGATATACTCTAGTATACTGGAGAGGGCCGGCCGGCACAAGTTAGTTTTGTGCCATTCAGCTGTGAATCGCAAAAAAGAAAAGGAAAAAGAAAAGAATGGCAAGTGGTCAGGAGAAATTTCTGCTGAAAATATACGTGATTGCAGTTTTTTTTCTTGAAGCTGGTGAGCGTCACAGTTTTTAATTGGTGGGTTGATTTCACCTCCGCGGAGTGGCACCGTCACCCAATCACGCGTGTGGCACGTACGCGTACACAAGCAACCAGCTCTGGAAATGCCTGCGATGTTCTGACGCCATCCTGCTGAATCTTCAAGCTGGCCAGCTCGTGCCCCTCTACTGTCATGCATGCTACCGACGCCACCATGGATGCCCTGCATGATATACTGAAAGTAGGAGTACTGCTCGGGAGGATGAGTGAGCTGCAAGCCTGCAATGCAAGCAGTGTCCAGGCGAGAGCCACATGATGCTTGCGTTACGGGCACCCCTTGTGGGTGCACGTACAAGTCCATACAACTAACTAGTCCCTCCATCCCATAAAATAAGAACATTTTGCAAGCCGTTTTAGTTACTCGCTCCGTCCTATAATATAAAAATGTTTTGCAAATTAAATGTTTTTTATATTATGTAACGGAAGGAGTAACTGTCAAGTACACTAATCACCAACGGTGATGTAGGAATGGATAACGAGTTGGGGTGACTCAGTCGCCGACGAGTCAAACCAACTACGAAATTTCAAGTTTTATTTACAAATATCAGTGGAGTCTGAAAACTGATGCAGATATGCAGCGGTACCAGCCGGTCCTCATCCGATGGCAAAAATTTTGGAGAGAAGAAGGGAAAGGAGAAAGGGGAGCGGGGGCATCGGGCAAGAGCAACGTGCGAGCGTGTGAAGGGGGAGAGAGAGAGAAAATCTTCCTTCTCTAGTGTACAATGAGAGAAGACATATTTTTTTGAGGTGATGAGAGAAGATATTTTTTCTGAGGGGTATGAGAGAAGATATATGGGTCACTGTGTCTGTGCATGCATCTACTGAGGATGTTGGGCTAAAGCTCAACTAATCATACCGGCAAAAAAAATACAATTATTTAGAAAAGAAAAGAAATCCTGCTGATCAGCTATGATTACACAAAATTATAGTCTATATACGTACATTTACCCTAAATTATATAATTTTTCGTCAAAACATATAGTACCTTTTCATATAAAATATTCCTAACCGATACCAGTCGTCCTCCGCAAAATAACTTATATATTCAACATGAACAAATTTACTATGGTTGGACGCGCCTGTTGGGCAACTTAAACTCACATTGTAGGCGTACTCGGTGACGGGTAAAAACTCTTCCCATTCCTTGATGTTCTTCTTGATGAGTACTCGAAGAAGTGTGGAGAGTGCATGGTTCGTCACTTAGGTTTGGCCATCGGGTTGTTGGTGGTAGGCCGAAGAGAGCATGAGCTTGATGCCGAGCTAGGCGCATGCGGTCTTCCAAAAGCAACTCAAAAACTTGACGTCGCGGTCAGACAATTTCATGAACCATACCCATATGTAAAAAAAATCATCACCTGTTATAGATACGACAAGTAAGAAAACGAAGAAGATAAATCAACAAAGATGACAGAAGGATTTTAACGTGGAAAAATCGTCTAATGAGAAGGAGGTAAAACCACGGGCGTCAGCCAGCGAAACTTCACTATATCGGAAGTGGTTACAAACGTTGGGGATTTACAACGATGATCTTATTCAGTGTGGCGGCTTACAAAGGATATAATGTATATAGCAGTGGTGATCTAGGTCGATACTGATCCATACCACGAGGGCTACCGCCCCCTCCCCCCCCCCTCACCGCACCGCTAGAATTAGCCTTTATATGAATTTGGATCACAACTTACCATAAATAGCTACTCCGAGTACATCCTCCTCTCTGCTCTTGCTTAAATTAGCACTAGTAGAAAAAGGACCTAATATGAGACATATTAGTGCCGGTTTGGTTTTGAGCCGGCACTAATGTGTCCATTAGTGCCGGTTCCAACGGCTAGCCGGCCGTTCTCATTAGTACCGGTTCGTGGCGAACCTATAGTACCGGTTCGTGCCACGAACCGGTACTAAAGAGGGTGGTGGCAGGGTGTTGTCAGTTTGGGGCCCGTCCAGCACCTTTAGTACCGGTTCATGGCACGAACCGATACTAAAGGTCAACGTACATAAACCCTTCATCCACTCGAGCCACTCTGTTCTTCCCCTTTCCCCTCACTTCCTCTGTTCTTCCCCCTCTCTCCTCGAGCTCCTCACAAATTTTGCCCAAAATTTGTTAAGATTTGAAGGCCCCCATCCATTCAAATGATCACAAAGGTTAGCAACTTTGTCCTTTCAACTCTCATTGCTAGATTAGCTCTTGCAATGCTTTGTATAGTGATTAATTTGGGAGGAATTATATTTGCTAGTATTTGATTTATATGCAATTTGAGGTCAAAAATAACACTTAGTTTGCATATGTAGGTGTGGTTTACTTAGTGCCTTCTAAATCTCCGTCGTAACCACCGTCGTCGCCCGCACCGTCCCGTCGCCGGCACCACCTTGTGGTGAGGCTCTTGTTCATGAATGTTTTACATTACCAAATTGATGTTTGTGTGATTTGGATATATAGTTACTCGTATAATTATCTTACCCGTACGTTGTTTGTTATACATAGTGCCATGGTTTTGATATCCGTCCCCGTCGGCCCTCGTCCTTGTTATGATTCGGATGTGGTATATTCTCTTTTAAAACTAGTTGTTGCATTTCGTGTTTATGACAAATTATGCCCATCAAGTTGACATAGATATTTATATCTAGGAGGTATGTGAACCGGAAATTCCAACCGACCCTATTGTCGAGAGGTTAAATTTAGTTGAAAGAGAAAACGAGTATTTGAAAGAAAAATTGAAAAGAATTGAGGGGGAGAAGATGGAATTGGAGTTGCATGTTGCCGATGTCGTCGATGATCACAAGATCAACATGGAGAAAATGAGGTTGAAGATTAGAAAGATTAGAAAATATGCCATTGATAGTGTGGCTTGGTATCATTATGCTGTTGGATCAATTGTTACCTTAGTTGCGATCTTCATCGCATTTGTTATTGCATTTAAATTCTTTAGCTAGAGAGTTATTTGTATGTTGCATTTAATTAAGTGTTGTATATGAACTTTATGTATGAACTTTATGTACGAACTTGTATTAATTTGGTCTATTTGGTGTTGTGTAATGAAGATGAGCCGACAATGGATGTATGATGAGCAATGCTCTCCCGAGTTCATTAATGGCGTGCATACTTTTCTGCGGGCCGCTGAGGCAAACAAGCGGGCGGATGGTTTTATGCCTTGTCCATGTGCTGGTTGTAAGAATGGTCACAGTTACTCTACAGAAAAAACCATTCACATCCACCTATTTAAGTCCGGTTTCATACCCCACTATAATGTTTGGACCAAGCACGGAGAAATAGGGGTTATGATGGAAGACAATGAAGAAGAAGAGGACGACGACGACTATCCTGGCCATGGGTTCCCTGAATACGATGATACAACAATGGGGGAAGAAGCTGAGCCGGCAATGCGGGAAGAAGCTGAAGAAGAGGCATCAGATGAGCCCGCTGATGATCTAGGTCGGGCCATTGCCGATGCAAAGAGAAACTGCGCAAGTGATCTGGAGAGGACGAAGTTGCAGAGCATGTTAGAGGATCACAAGAAATTGTTGTACCCGAATTGCGAAGCTGACAAAAAAAGTTGGGCACCACACTTGAATTGCTGCGATGGAAGGCAGAGAATGGTGTATCTGACAAGGGATTTGGAAAGTTGCTGGTAATGATAAAGAATATGCTTCCAAAGGACAACGAATTGCCCGTGAGTACGTATGAAGCAAAGAAGGCTGTCTGCCCTCTAGAGTTAGAGGTGCAAAAGATACATGCATGCCTAATGACTGCATCCTCTACCGCGGTGAGTATGAGGATTTGAACGCTTGCCCGGTATGCGGTGCATTGCGTTATAAGATCAGTCGCGATGACCCTGGTGATGTCGAGGGAGAGCGCCCCACGAAGAAGATTCCTGCCAAGGTGATGTGGTATTCTCCTATAATACCACGGTTGAAACGTTTGTTCCAAAACAAAGAGCATGTGAAGGCGATGCGGTGGCACGCAGAAGACCGTAAGAAAGATGGAAAGTTGAGAGTACCCGCTGACGGTTCGCAGTGGAGAAAAATCGAGAGAAAGTACTGGGAGGAGTTTGCAGGTGACCCAAGGAACGTATGGTTTCGTCTAAGCGCAGATGGCAATAATCCTTTTGGGGAGCAGAGCAGCAACCATAGCACGTGGCCTGTGACTCTATGTTTGTATAACCTTCCTCCTTGGTTGTGCATGAAGCGGAAGTTCATTATGATGCCAGTGCTCATCCAAGGCCCTAAGCAACCCGGCAACGACATTGATGTGTACCTAAGGCCATTAGTTGAAGAACTATTACAGCTGTGGAACGGAATAGGTGTACGTGCGTGGGATGAGCACGGACAGGAAGAATTTGACCTAAAGGCATTGCTGTTCGTGACCATCAATGATTGGCCTGCTCTCAGTAACCTTTCAGGACAGACAAACAAGGGATACCGCGGATGCATGCACTGTTTGGATGATACCGACAGTATATATTTGGATAGTTGTAGGAAGAATGTGTACATGGGACATCGTCGATTTCTTCCGACAAGGCATCCCGTAAGAAAGAAAGGCAAGCATTTCAAAGGTGAGGCGGATCACCGGACAAAGCCTCGCCACCGTACTGGTGCTGATGTACATGATATGGTCAAGGATTTGGAGGTAATCTTTGGAAAGGGTCCTGGCGGAAAACCTGTTCCGAAGGACGCTGACGGACGCGCACCCATGTGGAAGAAGAAATCTATATTTTGGGACCTGCCATATTGGAAAGACCTAGAGGTCCGCTCCGCAATCGACGTGATGCACGTGACGAAGAATCTTTGCGTGACCTTGCTTGGCTTTTTGGGCGTGTATGGGAAGACAAAAGATACACCAGAGGCACGGGAGGACCAGCAACGTATGCACGGAAAAGACGGCATACATTAGGGTCAGGCCAGCTACGCTCTTACCAAAGAAGAGAACGAAATCTTCTTCAAATGCCAGCTCATCATGAAGGTACCGTCTGGCTTCTCGTCGAATATAAAGGGAATAATAAATATGGCAGAGAAAAAGTTCTAGAACCTAAAGTCTCATGACTGCCACGTGATTATGACGCAACTCCTTCCGGTTGCATTGAGGGGGCTTCTACCGGAAAACATTCGATTAGCCATTGTGAAGCTATGTGCATTCCTCAATGCAATCTCTCAGAAGGTAATTGAGGGAGTCCTGGACTAGGGGGTGTCTGGATAGCCGAACTATCATCATCGACCGGACTCCAAGACTATGAAGATACAAGATTGAAGACTTCGTCCCGTGTCCGGATAGGACTTTCCTTAGCGTGGAAGGCAAGCTTGGCAATGCGGATATGTAGATCTCCTACCATTGTAACCGACTCTGTGTAACCCTAGCCCTCTCCGGTGTCTATATAAACCGGAGGGTTTTAGTCCATAGGACGAACAACAATCATACCATAGGCTAGCTTCTAGGGTTTAGCCTCCTTGATCTCGTGGTAGATCCACTCTTGTACTACCCATATCATCAATATCAATCAAGCAGGAGTAGGGTTTTACCTCCATCGAGAGGGCCCGAACCTGGGTAAAAACATCGTGTCCCTTGTCTCCTGTTACCATCCGCCTAGACGCACAGTTCGGGACCCCCTACCCGAGATCCGCCGGTTTTGACACCGACATTGGTGCTTTCATTGAGAGTTCCTCTGTGTCGTCACCGACAGGCTTGATGGCTCCTTCGATCATCAACAACGACGCAGTCCAGGGTGAGACTTTTCTCCCCGGACAGATCTTCGTATTCGGCGGCTTTGCACTACGGGCCAATTCACTTAGCCATCTGGAGCAGATCGAAAGCTACGCCCCTGGCCATCAGGTCAGATTTGGAAGTCTAAACTTCACGGCTGACATCCGCGGAGACTTGATCTTCGATGGATTCGAGCCACAGCCGAGCGCGCCGCACTGTCTCGATGGGCATGATTTAGCTCTGCTGCCGGACAGTACCCTGGAGGCCGCACACGAGTCCGCTCCGATCCTCAATTCGGAGCCGGCTGCCCAGATCGAGGACGGGTGGCTAGACACCGCCTTGGGGGCTGCTACCCCTACAGCGATGGAGCCGAATACTGACCTTGTCCCTTGTGACGCTGGTGACTCCAAGGTGCCGAACTCCTCGCCGGACTCCGAACCTCCTGCGCCCCCTCCAATTGAGTCCGATTGGGCGCCGATCATGGAGTTCACCGCCGCGGACATATTTCAACACTCACCTTTTGGCGACATCCTGAATTCGCTAAAGTATCTCTCGTTGTCAGGAGAGCCCTGGCCGAACTGCGGTTAGGACGGTTGGGATGCGGACGACGAAGAAATTCAAAGCCCACCCACCACCCACTTTATAGCCACTGTCGACGATCTAACTGACTTGCTGGACATCGACTCCGAAGACATGGACGGTATGGATGACGATGCCGGAGACGACCAAGAACCAGCACCTACTGGACACTGGAAAGCCACCTTAACTCATGACGTATCCATGGTGGATACACCAAAGGGAAGCGATAACGAGGAACAGCGGGACGCGGCGAAGGATAATTCCCCCGAAAAACAACCAAAACGGCGACGCAAGCGCCGCCCGAAGTCCCGCCTCGATAACAACAGCACCCATAATGACCCAGCCGTAGAGCAGGGCGAACCAGTGGGCGACGAACATGTAACCAAGCAACCATCCGAGCAGGATGAATTGGACGAGCAACCCATGCCCGGCGCAAACAACAGTCCAGACGATCTCACGCCGGACACATCACCGGAGCATAAGAACCTTCACAAAAGGCTCGTCGTCACTGCAAGAAGTTTGAAGAAGCAGAAGCAGAAGCTCAAAACAGCGGAAGACGTACTCAGAATGAGATGGAGCAAAGTACTCAAGAACGCAGACAAATACGGCAATAGTCACCAAGAGAAGAGCTACCCGAAGCGCAAACTGTTGCCCGAATTCGACGAGGAGGCCGTAGAGCCACCACAATCAAAAAGTAAAGAAGCCGCCTGGCCGGATAGACGACCAGATGACAGGCTAAGAGCGGCAAGCGGCGCCGCACACAAGCCGACACATAATCCATATAAGGATCATCGCAGAAAGGATGACCCGGTCAGGTCCATCTACGGGCCAAAAAAGAAGGCCCCGGGAAGCAAGACAACACGCCGAGTGTTCGAAGATATCGGCACACCTAAATACAGGGGCGCCGCACACCCACTATGTTTCACCGATGAGGTACTGGATCATGAATTTCCAGCGGGATTCAAACCCGTAAACATAGAGGCATATGACGGAACAACAAACCCCGGAGTATGGATTGAGGATTATATCCTACACATACACATGGCTAGAGGAGACGATCTCCACGCCATAAAATACCTACCCCTCAAGCTCAAAGGGCCAGCTCGGCATTGGCTCAAAAGCCTCCCAGAAAATATAATTGGAAGTTGGGAAGAGCTCGAGGACGCGTTTCGAGCAAATTTCCAGGGGACTTATGTCCGTCCTCCGGATGCAGACGATCTAAGTCACATAACTCAACAGCCCGGAGAGTTAGCACGCAAATTCTGGAACAGGTTCCTCACCAAAAAGAACCAAATAGTCGACTGTCCGGATGCCAAAGCCTTAGCAGCTTTTAAGCATAACGTCCGAGACGAATGGCTTGCTAGGTACCTCGGCCAGGAAAAACCAAGAACAATGGCCGCGCTAACAAGCCTCATGACCCGCTTTTGCGCGGGGGAAGATAGCTGGCTGGCAACATGCAGCACCAGCGACCCGAGTACATCCGAGGTCAGGGATGGAAATGGGAAATCACGACGCAGAAAAGATCAGCGCCGGAATAAGGAAAATGGCCCAAAGAGCACGGCGGTCAATGCCGGGTTCAAAAGCTCTCGGCCGAACAACAAAACACTGCCTCTTAAGGACAACAGTGACGAGCTATCCAACCTAAACAAAATCTTGGATAGGATATGTCAAATCCACAGTACCCCCGGGAAGCCTGCAAACCACACCCACTGAGATTGTTGGGTCTTCAAGCAGTCCGGCCGACTTAATGCTGAACACAAGGGGCTCGACACGCCAAGCGAGGACGATGACGAACCCCACAAGCAGAGCGCCGGAAAACAAAAGAACTTCCCACAAGAAGTAAAAACAGTGAATTCACTTCAAGTGATAACGAGGAAAAATACGGCGGCGTCTATCAAAGCACATGCCGCACGGTCCACCCCAGCGGAATCCCGAGATTAGATGTCAAAACCAATTACTTTCGACCATCTGGATTACTCCAGAAGTATTCGAAATGCAGGATGGACTGCTTTGATATTGGATCCTATAATTGACGGACTACAATTTACACAAGTCCTAATGGATGGCGGTAGCGATTTAAACCTGATATACCCGGACACAATCCGCAGGATGGGGATATACCCTACCAAAATTCGCCATAGCAGCACTTCCTTCAAAGGAGTGACGCTAGGCCCTTACGCCAATTGCACGGGCTCCATACTACTAGAAGTTGTGTTCGGTTCATCCGACAACTTCCGTCGCGAAAAGCTAATCTTCCATATCGCCCCATTTAAAAGTAGCCACCAAGCACTATTGGGACGTGAAGCTTTCGCCCGCTTTAACGCAATACCGCATTACGCGTCTCTTACAAGTAAAATGCCTGGTCCACGCGGCATCGTCTCTTTAAAAGGTTGTTCAAGACCCCGGACACGGCTAGGCGAGTCCGGCATAAATAAACTAGGGGCTTCCTAGCCGCATACCCCCTTACAAGGGGCTGTGAGCATGAACAATGAGAGCCAACAAAAGCTCAACTTCATTCATTTTTTCATACTCTGTTTTAAAAACATTTTTTCGCACGATACTTTTTCCAACCTAAGTTCTTCTGTTTTACAGACGAACAACGTGCTACACCCGTTCTGGATACGGCACAACGGAGACACATGCGCAGACGTGCAGTAGGGACCCGTCGCAAGGATTCTTTTCAGATTAAGACCCTGCGTAAACCTTTTTTACTATCTCTTGTTGATACACATCCCCCGGTTTCTTATCACAACTAAGGAGGAGGCTGGCATTTTGGCATCGGCCGCGTCAGAAGATTTCGCGCGTATCCGGACACTAGGGGCTTAGGGCATCATTCTGCCCGTTTTCATAAAGACCGAATACCTCAGGTAGTGTTCGGCGTCTCGAGTTAGGCCTTATATGCATCAGCTCCGAATCATGTCTTTGGTCAAATGTTGGGTTTGTCCGGCTCCTGTGTTTTGCTGCCTTACATTCCGTATCATCGGCTAACGCGACAATAGGAGAACTACTGCGATTGTGCCCCGGTTCGGCCGGGCGAGCACCTCAGTAGAGAAAGCCGAAAACTGACTGTCATGATATAGCGAGAGACTGGTCAACCACTCGATCGACTACCGGAATGTCTAGAATTCCTCCGCTTTGACGAAGGACCGTTTCCCGGTCAGGCACATACGCGCCCCGAATTCGGAGAGCGCGGTGCCCCTAGGGGCTATATCGTAGCCCCACCTTCGAACTCCTATGGCTAAGTGAAAGTGATAAAGCATTATAGTCCGGTTGCCTAGTTTGCTACGCTACCACCTCCTTCACAGGACCAAGACGTTGGATTAAGTGTGAAAATGCGCTATTTTGCAAACACCCCCGCACCATGTGCATGGGGGCTGAAGCCGAAGACTGCCATCTTTCAGGTTATACACACGTATACATTAACGGCCGCACAGGAGATATTTTAATACTTGAACGCACAAGTATAAAAAGCACTTATATTATATGGTTCTACAAATCATACATGTCATTTGAACATAACATTTTTCAAGCACTGCGACTCTATTAAACGAGCGCCCCGCAGGACTTACCCAAAATAGTGCTCGGCGGGTAACCGGCTCTCGTCCGAACCCCGGGATGCAACATCGGTGGTATCCATCTCCGCCCAGTATGTCTTAACACGGGCGAGAGCCATCCGTGCACCCTCTATGCATGCCGACCGCTTCATCACCTTGATATGCGGCACCGCCCCAAGGAATTGCTGCAATAAGCCAAAATAACTCTTCGGCTTGGGCCTATCTGGCCACAGATGAGCCACTACATCCGTCATGGCAAATCCGGACAATCTATTTAGCTCAGCCCACTCAGCCAACTGATCGGTCAACGGAAGTGAACGCTCCGGACTGTGGAATTGAGACCAAAAAAGCTCTTCCATCTCGTGATCCTTTTGGCTTCGGAAGTGCACAACCGCATCCGCCGCACTCGCCGCCAAATCCATATAAGGATCCTCCGCACCCCACAGCTGGCCAAGCTGAGCATACTTCTAATCTGTGAACTTCCTGCGCAGCAGAAAGGGATTTCCAGCCGCAATGTCTCCGGCCTGACGCAGCTCCTCCTTTATAGCCCTCATTGCAGAACGGGCATCCTTGGCTTCGGCGGTGGCCTTCTTCAGGTCCTCTTGCTCAGCTCGGCGTTCTTTTTCAAGAACCTCATAGCGGTCGGTAACATCCTTTAGCTTCACGGCCATTCCGGACATCTCCTCCCTGCTTCGGCAGTGAGCAGCCTTTTCGGCTTTTAGCTCTTCGGCTGCCTTTGAGGCAGCCACATCACTCCTTCTGGCCTGCTCCTTGGCTCGAGCAAGCTCTGCCCGAAGGTCCTCCACAGCAGCGGCACCATCTGCATTAAGCATACATGTTGTAAGGAGTGGGCATCAGCTCCCTTACTAGGTGACCACGGAGAAACAACCTACCTTGTGACTCGTCAACTCGTTTATTGACCAGCGCTATGTCCGCATCCGCAACGTCGAGTTGCCGCTTTAGCTCGGCAACTCTATCAGTCCGGCTGGCCACCGAACGATCCGCCACCTGCATAGGAAAGGTGAGAATTAATAACTGAGATTATGATGCTCGGCACGCTGTCGCTTTCGACAACATACCGAGTCTCAGGGGCTACTATCTATACAGGGCGCACTCTATGTGCAAAACTGTCAAAAGGTATGTCATTTTTTCGTACCTCAAACCCCGCCAGTAAACTTCTGACGGCATCATGCAACCCGCCCTCAGCGGATGAAATTCTTTCAATCACCGTACTCATTAATGTATGGTGATCTTCTGAGATAGACGCCCTCTCAAGCAGATCCTTCAGCTCCCCCGGCCGTACACCAGTTGGTGCCGAACTCTCCGGCCCTGCCGGACTCGGGGATACCCTCCCTGACGGCACCTCAGGGTCGTCCGCCCCGCCTGACGGTGCGGCAGATGGAGGCGTCTCGCTCTCCATCATCTCCGGACGAAGGTCCCCCGAAGACGAGCTCAGCTGAGAAGGACGGAGATCCGAACTACAAGATAAAAACTTCGGTTATCCTCAGAAGCAAAAATAGGGATGTCCCTTATTACAAAACCCCCCTTTTTCTACTTACGGCTCGCTGGAGGGCTGATTCCTTAGGGGATATAGTGCGGCCGGGGCTTCCCCTGGCGTAGGAACCTCTGGTGAAGATTTCTTCCCCCGCTTTGAGGCCTTAGCCTCCGGATCTTCGGAAGTGGTCCTCTTCTCCCCCTGGAAGGAGGGATTCTCAATCCCCCTTTCTCGAAAGCCTCCTTAGTAGAGGCGGTAGTTTCTCTGTTTTCCCCTTCACCCTCCTCTGAAGGCGCAACCTCCAGCATCTTGACCAGCACCGGATCCGGCGCGGTCTCCGGGAGGGGGCCCGGACACCGTATCAGTTTTGCTTGCGCTATCCACTCCTGTTCAAAGGACGATTGGTTAAAAGGCAAATCCAAGATATGCAAACAAACGGTATGTCCGGACACAGGGCTACTTACTTGAGTATCTGGGCGATTGCAGCTTAAGCCGGCGTCCTCGGTCAATTCCGGACACGCCTCTTGTGATCCGAAGAACAATTTGTATATCTCCACGGGTGTCATACCCATGAAGTGTTGGAGAGCTTGTGGTCCCTCCGGATTGAATTCCCACAGGCGGAGGGGGCGACGTTTGTAGGGCAAAAGATGCCGAATCAGCATAACCTGCATCACTACGACCAGATTGATCTCTCTCTCCTGGAGGTCTCGAATCCGGCCCTGCAATAGGGGTACGTCCTTGGACGGCCCCCAGTCAAGCCCTTTGTTTACCCATGACGTCAGCCGTTGTGGAGGGCCAGAGCGAAAGACGGGCGGCGGCCTCTGCGTGTTGCCCCTGGGAGCGGTAATATAGAACCACTCCTGTTGCCACAAACCGAGCTCCTCCTGAAAAGAGCCCTCGGGCCATGGAGCATCGGCCCTCTTGCTTACAACCGCCCTGCCGCACTCTGCCTGACGCCCCTCAATCATCATCGGCTCCACGTTGAAGGTTTTGAGCCACAAACCAAAGTGAGGGGTGGTGCGGAGGAAGGCTTCGCAGACGACAATGAATGATGAGATGTGGAGGATGGACTCCGGAGCCAAGTCGTGGAATTCCAACCCATAGTAAAACATGAGCCCCCTCACGAAGGGATCCATCAGGAAGCCTAAACCCCGACGGAGGTGAGACACGAATGTGACGCTCTCGCCGGGCTCAGGAGTAGGAAGACTTGCCCTTGGGCAGGCAACCTATGCGAAATCTCATTGGTTAAGTACCTGGCTTCTCTCAGCTTTAGCACGTCCTCTTTCGTGACGGAGGAGGGCATCCACCGGCCCTGTAGGTCGGAGCCGGACATTGTCAAAGGTCCGAAGAGCTCGAATCTGGAGCCCTGAGTGCTGGAACTTGGGGCGAGGGGTAGATTCGATTGAGGATTGAAGAAAAGAAATGAGCCTTGGTCTCATTATAAAGAGGGAGAATACCAAGAACCGTCCCCGTGACCGTTTGGAACTCGCCTTCGATGGAGGGGGCGTGGCAACGGGCGCGGTTGGGTTACCCACGTCCGTATTGATGGGAATCCCGGAATAAGGGGGACACGATCTCTGCTTCGACAAGACGTGCCATGGAAACCGCTTCGCTAAACGCGCTGAGGTGGTACAATAAAAACGATTCGAGTAAAGGCTTGGTAGTGGTGTGACGTCACGCTACAAAATACGTCAGCAGATTGAACTTGTGCAAATATTATTCTCTCTGTAGTGGTATGTGGAATTTATTTTACAGAGCCGGACACTATCCTGGTGTTCGCAATCTTCTATGAATTATTCGGAGGAGGAACCCGCCTTGCAATGCCGAAGACAATATGCGCGCTGGACTCGTCGTCATTGAAGCCTGGTTCAGGGGCTACTGAGGGAGTCCTGGACTAGGGGGTGTCCGAATAGCCGAACTATCATCATCGGCCGGAGTCGAAGACTATGAAGATACAAGATTGAAGACTTCGTCTCGTGTCCGGATAGGACTTTCCTTGGCGTGGAAGGCAAGCTTGGCAATGCGGATATGTAGATCTCCTACCATTGTAACCGACTCTGTGTAACCCTAGCCCTCTCCGGTGTCTATATAAACCGGAGGGTTTTAGTCCATAGGACGAACAACAATCATACCATAGGCTAGCTTCTAGGGTTTAGCCTCCTTGATCTCGTGGTAGATCCACTCTTGTACTACCCATATCATCAATATCAATCAAGCAGGAGTAGGGTTTTACCTCCATCAAGAGGGCCCGAACCTGGGTAAAAACATCGTGTCCCTTGTCTCCTGTTACCATCCGCCTAGACGCACAGTTCGGGACCCCCTACCCGAGATCCGCCGGTTTTGACACCGACAGTAATCGATCCAGAAATCATACCAAGGTTACAGAATGATTTGGTGCAATGTCTTGTCAGTTTCGAGTTGGTGTTCCCACCATCCTTCTTCAACATCATGACGCACGTCCTAGTTCACCTTTGCGAAGAGATTTCCGTTTTGGGTCCTGTATTTCTACACAGTATGTTCCCCTTGGAAAGGTTCATGGGAGTCTTGAAGAAATATGTTCATAACCGTGCTAGGCCAGAAGGAAGCATCTCGAAGGGCCATGAAAATGAGGAGGTCATTGAGTTTTGTATTGACTTCATTCCTGACCTTAAGCCGATTGGTGTTCCTGAATCGCGGCATAAGGGCAGACTGGAAGGAAAAGGCACGCCAGGAGGGCATCAAATAATATGTATGGACGGGCATTCTCTCACTGAAGCACACTACACAGTTCTACAGAATTCCGCCTTGGTGGCTCTGTATATGGAGGAACACAAGAATTTTCTACAGTCCAAACACCCGGAGAAGTCTGACGACTGGATTACACGCGAACAAACGAGGACTTTCGCCGGTTGGTTGCAGAAACGTGCCCTGAATGATGGCGATATTCAAAATGACATGTACTCGCTGTCCCAGATACTATCTTCGAATATAATGACTTTCAATGGGTACCAGATAAATGGGAATACATTTTACACGATCGCCCAAGATAAGAAGAGCACCAACCAAAACAGTGGTGTCCGCTTTGATGCAACAACCAACATGGGAAAGGAAACATATTATGGTTACATAGAGGACATATGGGAACTTAACTATGGATCAGGTGATTTGAAGGTCCCTTTGTTTCGGTGCAAATGGGTCAATATGACACGAGGCAGGTGTCACGACCGGTTTTTCCCGGGTATAAATTTCCAGAAAAAGACCGTCGTGCTCATCAGCACCAGGATTACTGTTAGCTGATGAGGCTCCAACTTGATACAGAAATTCCAAGCAAAATACAAAATATGAAGTACAAGACCATTCTGGCCTGTGAGTACAACAAATGGTTTCTAGTGGTTGAGGGCGGAAGCGGTTTTAGGATCATCAGGGTCTATGGGACTCCATTTCCCAACAGGAACAACTGACGAGGTTAACTCCTACCTTCACGAGGCTGCTATCATCGTTGCTTAGGTTCCGGGGCTGTCATCGCGTCGCTCCTCTCCGTGCAAGAAATCTGGCCAAGACAATAGCCAGGGACAAGCCAGTGAGCACTTTGAATGTACTCGCAAACATTATGAACACAGGTATAACATAACAATGGTATGCTGAAAATATTTTATGCTCATGACGTCAGTCACAAAAGATAAATAAAACTCTGATGCGTGCAAGCATGTTATTTATGAATATGCAATAACATAGTAGTATTAAGATTTATGAAAATAAATGACAAACAATGCCACAGTCGGGCGTCTTAGCGACACCACATAAAGGGCTTTAAAAGAAATGCCACAGTCGGGCGTCTGAGCGACACCACATAAAGGGCTTTAAAAGAAATGCCACAGTCGGGCGTCTGAGCGACACCACATAAAGGGCTTTAAAAGAAATGCCACAGTCGGGCGTCTGAGCGACACCACATAAAGGGCTTTAAAAGAAATGCCACAGTCGGGCGTCTGAGCGACGCCACATAAAAGGGCTTTAAAAGAAATGCCACAGTTGGGCGTCTAAGCGACACCACATAAAGGGCTTTAAAAGAAATGCCACAGTCGGGCGTCTGAGCGACGCCACATAAAGGGCTTTAAAAGAAATGCCACAGTCGGGCATCTGAGCGACACCACATAAAGGGCTTTAAAAGAAATGCCACAGTCGGGCGTCTGAGCGACACCACATAAAGGGCTTTAAAAGAAATGCCACAGTCGGGCGTCTGAGCGACACCACATAAAGGGCTTTAAAATAAACAATCATAGTGAATATCCCGGAGGTAGAACCATCCCAGAGATACTCGATAATAACAATAATATCACGGGTTAGTTCACGATAATAATAATCAGAATTATCACAAGTCACCAGTAGTAATTTCCGTTCTGGTTTAACAGTTTCACCTCCGAAGACCGACACTAAGACCGACACTTGACCCATCCCAGACTGTAATCCTTAACCATGGACACGGCTATTCGAATAGGTTTAATCTCTGAAGAGGGTGTACTCTTTACCCACGAGTAACGGATTCCTTTAGTCCATCAAGACTAATTCCGTCTACGACCTTTTAGTTGAAAACACACCTAACTTGCACACACCAGCTTAACTCACACGTGTCTGGAATCACCCACGACACCTGTCAAGCAAACTCTAAGTGGGGAGGCTACAACCTCGCGTAGCATGGGATCAAATTTATATCGCGCGCTCTAAGGGGTGGCCTCCCCTCTCGGTCCCAACCGGAAACACCCATGCCCCCAGACCAGGTGGCCTGCCTACCAGCTACAACTGGTATCTTCCACCATGGCCTCTCTGTACGGTGTGTGCTAGAAAGAGGTTGACAACTTACTGAACCGTACTCTACTTGCTGTAGAGACGAGTGGTAGTACGAAACAAGTATGGGGGTTACTGGCACAAGACTTGATCTACGGTCGACTCAGGAGGTTAAAGTATTCCCTCTCGGTCCCAACCGGAAACACCCATGCCCCCAGACCAGGTGGCCTGCCTACCAGCTACAACCGGTATCTTCCACCATGGCCTCTCTGTACGGTGTGTGCTAGAAAGAGGTTGACAACTTACTGAACCGTACTCTACTTGCTGTAGAGACGAGTGGTAGTACGAAACAAGTATGGGGGTTACTGGCACAAGACTTGATCTACGGTCGACTCAGGAGGTTAAAGTATTCCCTGCATGATTAGCATAACGAATATATTTCAACCAACAGAGTCACCGCTCATATTACCTTACCATGCCATACCGGACATAACCGTCCCGACGGACACCGGCGACAAACTCATGCCTACCCAAGGCAGAGGTTTTCTCGGGTTCCTACCGGTATAAATGCAAGGCACATGAGGATGGTTATCATCACAAGTGTGTTCATTTCCAACAGCATGGAAATCAATAACATGCACCCATGCATATGATCATATCGCATGAAATAACAAGTTTCTCCAAAGTGAGGTGATGTTATAAACATGTCATCGAACACACAAAAATATTATGCCGGGGTTCAGAATGCTTGCCTTCAATGTGTGGTAAGGTAGGGCGCACTTCAAAACTTTTGAAAGTTTCTTCTCTCTCTTCAAGGTCCTATTTTAAATAAATTTGAATTAACACACAAAATAAAAACAGCACAAAAAGTTGTTCTGAATTTTTTTCAAATAAACCTTAAAATAAACTAGACAGAATTTGCGTGATGTAGGAAAAAGAATCAACTCATTTGCAGTTGTACTTAAAAAGATATAACCAGTCAAAGTTCTGGTAAAAATCTGATTTTAAAAATAAAACAAAAGAAAACGCTTCAGCCACGAATACGCTTTCTAAGTAGGGGTTATGTACTTGGTGTTTTACGCTTTCACTTAACACGCGTGGCGGCGGGGTGGGTCACTGACAGTGGGTCCAGGGGGCCCACTGGTCAGGTTTGACTAGTCCTATCCCTCCTCTTCCTCTGTCCCGAGCGGAGGCGGAACTCCGGCGATCGTCGCCGGCGATTGGCGGCTCCTCGCGGGGCCCCGAGGGCGGGGATGGATCCGCCACTCCAGGGTGGTCCTCCCGGTGGTCGCCAGGTTGGTGGGAACGGAGGGAACCGCCGGCGGCGAGCTCCTCAGCGGAGGTGGCCTCGGGAGCTTTTGGGGGCCGGGGCTATGGTGGTTCCCGAGCTGGATTGAGGTGTTGGGTAGTTCCGCGGGGTCATGGGGATTAGAATGGTGGCACTAGTTCGACGGGAGGGGCTCGGGTTTCGGTGAACAGGGCTGGGACGTGGCGGCGGCTGCGGTTGCCGGAGTTGGGGAAGACGGCGTTTCCCTGACGATTGCGGGCTGTGGGGGTGCCATGGGGGTAGCCTGAGGTTGCGTGCGTGCTCAGAGGGGCTCGGGGTCCCTTTTTATAGCGTGGCCATGTCGGTTTGCAGCGGCCGGGGATAAGTTCGCCGGCGAACCGCCCTACTGTGCCGCAGGGCGACGTGGCGGTGCGGGGGATACGTGGCGTGCTAGCAGCTATTGGCCAAGGGCCGGAATGAGTGCGGGGCGAGACGCGGCGGTTCGGGCGTTCGCGGGTGCCAAACGCACGCTCTGGGCACGCCCAGAGCACGCCCGGAACATGTTCGATGAAATGCCAGGGCAGTCTAGAGGCCGCGGTTGAGGCTGGAAACAAACAGTTCTAGTCTAGGGTTAGCAATGGAGCTAAGGGACATGGTGGATTGGTCGGGAGCTCAAGTCCACAGTGCAACCAAAGACTTATGTCAAAACTGATCATGCTCGAAAGGTGTTTGACAAAATGCCAAGGGCACTTAGGCAATTCTTGGAGTGGCCAAATTCTCCAGATCAGTGTCTCCTTAGATGCAAGAGAGAGTGGTAAGGTTGGTTTGACAAATGCAGAAACTTGTTAGTGCAAGTTTTGCAAAAACTCCATTCTAGACAGGAGATAAATGGCATCCTTTCATGAACTAAAAATGATCCAATAAGTGCATGCTCCTGGACTTAGGGGTTTAGTAGGGAGGGATACAAGTAGGAAAAGGAATCATGGATAAAGGAGCAACTAAAAATGTGGTTGCTGTACAAACCATCATGTTGGGCCAGAATGAAGATGAGGTTGTTTCACTCAAAATTTTCAAAGAACAAACCCTGGATTATTGCATATAATGGAATCATATGCTCCTACTGACATCCCATAATTTTGGTGGCAGCTAGAAACAAATATTTAAAAGGGTTGTAGTGAAAAATTGCCCACTGGACCAGAGAAGGAAAACAGGTGTAGCACTCAAAATATGCAATGAAATAAATATATTAATGCACAAAAGTGATTTAGAGGCATCACAGAACATCTCCAAATTTTGGTTGGATTTTTAGTTAAATTTATCAAATGGTTGTAGTTCAAAAAGAGCTTCAAAACTCAAAACAAGTCATTTTAATGAATATAGCTCAGGGTGAAATAATTTAATAAATAAATCTACCGATTGAGAGATGTTTTTAAATGAGAGGGAAAATAAGTCCAATATGTTTTGGAAGGATCCACTTGGAAAAAACTCCTTAATATTAAAAGAAAAGTTTTGAAATCAACAGAGATATTCTTGCAGGCAAAAAATTTAAACTCTTGGCAAAATTTTAATAACTAAAACCTGGTTAAATTTTTGGGGTGTTACAATACTACCCCCCTTAAGAAAAATCTCGTCCTCGAGATTTGCTAAAAGCTGTTGTGAAAAACAAATACTCCATATGTGTTCGAGCGGTTGTGAGTCTACTGCCGTGGTGCTGCGTAAATAAAAGTAATCCATGTAGTGTGGGGATAATCGATGCAGCAATTCAGTAAAAAGAAAACTCATACTAGGATCTTTTTCGTGGTTACACAAGTTAATCATGAAGAAAACTACTCATACTAGTAGGAACTAAATTCACGACTCATCGCACACATTCGAGGTACCATGCATAAGTTACAATGCAAATATAAATGCTGCAAAAACAAATACAGTAGTGATGTCTAAAATGAAAACGGTAACTGGGTAGGGTCCTGATAAAATGTCTCTGGTAAAGGGATGCACTCCTCTTCTATCGGAGGAAGTGGATTGACCAGTCGATGTAAGCGTCTCTCCGGGTCGGGTCTCAGTGGTCTGCCGATGGCAATCTGAGGATTTAGATCAGCGAGACCCTGGAGATAATCCATTACTTGCTGGTTCAAATGCTCTTGAGCGATGATGTATTGGATAAGGTTGGCTAGTACTGGGTCTCTCTCAATCCGTCCACCGGGAAAAGATGTTACTCCTCCGGGTGTTGCACGGCTCGGAAAATAATAATATCCTCGTTCGCGGGCATAGGGTACTGCGGATCGAAGGCGAGCAATCGCTTCTTTCGCAGCAGCTTCTATGGCCAGGTGTGGGGTTGGCATAGATTTCCCCACGAAGGAAACTTCCGTTGGATCTTGGTTGGGGTCTACGGGAGGAATGTGTATTGCTGCCCAATATTCCGAGGTGGAAGGGGTGATTCTCGATTTGAACAGCTCGTACTGGGGTGGCTGGGTAGAACCCATGGTACTATAGGTAAAATCCCACAATATTTTGACAAAGCTACCAGGGGTTGCATCCGGGGTTCTCAGATAAATACCGGGGCTCGGCATGACAGGAAAAAGTTGTGAGTGTGGTGCACAAGGTGTGGGGTGCTTGGTAAGGTCACGAGGTGGCCTTTATGTAGCAATGGAGCTGGATCATTTTACTGTGGTGAAAGGTAATAAATTTGTCAGCTTAGCTCCAAAGGTCGGGTCAGTGTCAAAGATACACATACCTCATAAAGAGACGTGTTACTGTGGTTGTTGTCAAGGTTGGTTTTGGTAGTTGTGCCCGGAAATTATGCAACTGTGCGCTGACAAAAAAATGCAAGGCTACTATTAAAACAGAGGCACAACGACAGGCTGCGTTTATATACAAGGTCGCACGATTACAAAGCAAGGATGCACTGAAACTCGGTGCTACTCGCACGGCTTAATCTACCTCATTTATGTCTAAACGGGCGTGCCTGGTGGATGTCGAGGCTTCTCCACGTGTCTCACTGCCGGGATTAGTCGGAGATGGCGGAGGAACGACAGGGTCGGGGTAGCGATGATGACCATCACGGGGATTGTTAGCCACAATCCCGTTGGAGTGTGTTACCAAAAGGCGACGAAGCACTTCTGGGGTCATCAAAGCATCTCGGTTGGCGGCTGCAGCCGAACTCCGGGTTTCGATCGGGTGTCCGAACAGCACGACTGGGTTGTCGGCGTCGGGCTCGTCTTCTCTTCTTGCTGGGGCTCGACGAACCAGCTCTCCTCGAGCTGCGATCAGATCAATGGTGATCTGGTCGAACAGTGCCTCTAGTGCACTTACATAGCGCACTAGGTGCAACAATGCGGGATCTGTCTCGTGATCTCCGTTGGCAACTTGGGGTGGTCTACCATACCCTTCGCGTCTGGGGTAGTAGTAGAACGAGCGACAGTTAACTCTTGGCGACAACTGCCGGAGTTGAACTATAGCTTCTCGAGCGGCTAGCTGGATGGCTTGTGGCTCAAAGGAAGTTGTTCTTCCGGTGAACCTGTAGGGGCGCTCGGGTGCTAGACCCCTACCGTAGATGTGCACAGTGGCCCAGAATTGACGGTCCTCACCGCTCATGGGTCCTTGGTACACAACATATTCAGGGGGCTCTTCTAACGCATAGGCACGACGGGTGAGGTTTGCGAGTATGGTCACAAAACCTCCAAGATTGGTTGCTGTGGTCTCATTGTGCACGACGGGGCCAGGCATTATGGCTCGACTTGGGGTAGAGAATGTGCTGTGCTGGGTTGGGGACTAGCGTGCCCTTTTTATAGAAAAAGGGGACGGAGTCTTCCTTCGCACGCTTGCGAATGAGACATCTTGGGCGCTGGTCACTGGTGCGTGATAGGCAAGCTAGGTTGATAGGTTGGGCACCGACTGCCAAAAGTGTCGGGTCACTGTGTGGCTATCTTGCATGAGAAGCTTGGCTGGGGTTTGGTTATGGCTTGGTGGGTTGTTTTGCCTAAGTTTTTTGACCTGGCTAAGATAGGATTAGCCAATGGTCAGCCTGGCTCTGATACCAAGTCTGTCACGACCGGTTTTTCCCGGGTATAAATTTCCAGAAAAAGACCGTCGTGCTCATCAGCCCCAGGATTACTGTTAGCTGATGAGGCTCCAACTTGATACAGAAATTCCAAGCAAAATACAAAATATGAAGTACAAGACCATTCTGGCCTGTGAGTACAACAAATGGATTCTAGTGGTTGAGGGCGGAAGCGGTTTGAGGATCATCAGGGTCTATGGGACTCCATTTCCCAACAGGAACAGCTGACCAGGTTAACTCCAATCTTCACGAGGCTGCTATCATCGTTGCTTGGGTTCCGGGGCTGTCATCGCGTCACTTCTCTCCGTGCAAGAAATCTGGCCAAGACAATAGCCAGGGACAAGCCAGAGAGTACTTTGAATGTACTCGCAAACATTATGAACACAGGAATAACATAACGATGGTGTGCTGAAAATATTTTATGCTCATGACGTCAGTCACAAAAGATAAATAAAACTCTGATGCGTGCAAGCATGTTATTTATGAATATGCAATAACATAGTAGTATTAAGATTTATGAAAATAAATAACAAACAATGCCACAGTCGGGCGTCTTAGCGGCACCGCATAAAGGGCTTTAAAAGAAATGCCACAGTCGGGCGTCTGAGCGACACCACATAAAGGGCTTTAAAAGAAATGCCACAGTCGGGCGTCTGAGCGACACCACATAAAGGGCTTTAAAAGAAATGCCACAGTCGGGCGTCTGAGCGACACCACGTAAAGGGCTTTAAAAGAAATGCCACAGTCGGGCGTCTGAGCGACGCCACATAAAAGGGCTTTAAAAGAAATGCCACAGTCGGGCGTCTGAGCGACCCCACATAAAGGGCTTTAAAAGAAATGCCACAGTCGGGCGTCTGAGCGACGCCACATAAAAGGCTTTAAAAGAAATGCCACAGTCGGGCGTCTGAGCGACAACACATAAAGGGCTTTAAAAGAAATTCCATAGTCGGGCGTCTGAGCGACACCACATAAAGGGCTTTAAAAGAAATGCCACAGTCGGGCATCTGAGCGACACCACATAAAGGGCTTTAAAATAAACAATCATAGTGAATATCCCGGAGGTAGAACCATCCCAGAGATACTCGATAATAACAATAATATCACGGGTTAGTTCACGATAATAATAATCATAATTATCACAAGTCACCAGTAGTAATTTCCGTTCTGGTTTAACAGTTTCACCTCCGAAGACCGACACTTGACCCATCCCAGACTGTAATCCTTAACCATGGACACGGCTATTCGAATAGGTTTAATCTCTGTAGAGGGTGTACTCTTTACCCACGAGTAACGGATTCCTTTAGTCCATCAAGACTAATTCCGTCTACGGCCTTTTAGTTGAAAACACACCTAACTTGCACACACCAGCTTAACTCACACGTGTCTGGAATCAGCCACGACACCTGTCAAGCAAACTCTAAGTGGGGAGGCTACAACCTCGCGTAGCATGGGATCAAATTTATATCACGCGCTCTAAGGGGTGGCCTCCCCTCTTGGTCCCAACTGGAAACACCCATGCCCCCGGACCAGGTGGCCTGCCTACCAGCTACAACCGGTATCTTCCACCATGGCCTCTCTGTATGGTGTGTGCTAGAAAGAGGTTGACAACTTGCTGAACCGTACTCTACTTGCTGTAGAGACGAGTGGTAGTACGAAACAAGTATGGGGGTTACTGGCACAAGACTCGATCTACGGTCGACTCAGGAGGTTAAAGTATTCCCTGCATGATTAGCATAACGAATATATTTCAACCAACAGAGTCACCGCTCATATTACCTTACCATGCCATACCAGACATAACCGTCCCGACGGACACCGGCGACAAACTCATGCCTACCCAAGGCAGAGGTTTTCTCGGGTTCCTACCAGTATAAATGCAAGGCACATGAGGATGGTTATCATCACAAGTGTGTTCATTTCCAACAGCATGGAAATCAATAACATGCACCCATGCATATGATCATATTGCATGAAATAACAAGTTTCTCCAAAGTGAGGTGATGTTATAAACGTGTCATCGAACACACAAAAATATTATGCCGGGGTTCAGAATGCTTGCCTTCAATGTGTTGTAAGGTAGGGTGCACTTCAAAACTTTTGAAAGTTTCTTCTCTCTCTTCAAGGTCCTATTTTAAATAAATTTGAATTAACACACAAAATAAAAACAGCACAAAAAGTTGTTCTGAAATTTTTTCAAATAAATCTTAAAATAAACTAGACAGAATTTGAGTGATGTAGGAAAAAGAATTAACTCATTTGGAGTTGTACTTAAAAAGATATAACTAGTCAAAGTTCTGGTAAAAATCTGATTTTAAAAATAAAACAAAATAAAACGCTTCAGCCACGAATACGCTTTCTAAGTAGGGGTTACGTAGTTGGTGTTTTACGCTTTCACTTAACACGCGTGGCGGCGCGGTGGGTCACTGACAGTGGGTCCAGGGGGCCCACTGGTCATGTTTGACTAGTCCTATCCCTCCTCTTCCTCTGTCCCGAGCGGAGGCGGAACTCCGGCGATCGTCGCTGGCGATTGGCGGCTCCTCGCGGGGCCCCGAGGGCGGGGATGGATCCGCCACTCCAGGGTGGTCCTCCCGGTGGTCGCCAGGTTGGTGGGAACGGAGGGAACCGCCGGCGGCGAGCTCCTCAGCGGAGGTGGCCTCGGGAGCTTTTGGGGGCCGGGGCTATGGTGGTTCCCGAGCTGGATTGAGGTGTTGGGTAGTTCCGCGGGGTCATGGGGATTAGAATGGTGGCACTAGTTCGACGGGAGGGGCTCGGGTTTCGGTGAACAGGGCTGGGACGTGGCGGCGGCTGCGGTTGCCGGAGTTGGGGAAGACGGTGTTTCCCTGACGATTGCGGGCTGTGGGGGTGCCATGGGGGTAGCCTGAGGTTGCGTGCGTGCTCAGAGGGGCTCGGGGTCCCTTTTTATAGCGTGGCCATGTCGGTTTGCGGCGGTCGGGGATAAGTTCGCCGGCGAACCGCCCTACTGTGCTGCAGGGCGACGTGGCGGTGGTTGGTCGGCTCCAGGAGCTACCAACGAAAACTCTACTGTCCATGGAGGCGAGCTGGCGCGCTGTGGTGGTCGGGGCGGTGCTGCCCATGGCGGTGGCGGATGCGGCCGCGGGCGTGCTGCCAAGAGGGCTCTGGTGTCGGCGCTGTGAGGTGCCAGGGGTGGTCGGGGTGGCGTGGCGGTGCGGGGGATACGTGGCGTGCTAGCAGCTATTGGCCAAGGGCCGGAATGAGTGCGGGGCGAGACGCGGCGGTTCGGGCGTTCGCGGGTGCCAAACGCACGCTCTGGGCACGCCCAGAGCACGCCCGGAACATGTTCGATGAAATGCCAGGGCAGTCTAGAGGCCGCAGTTGAGACTGGAAACAAACAGTTCTAGTCGAGGGTTAGCAATGGAGCTAAGGGACATGGTGGATTGGTCGGGAGCTCAAGTCAACAGTGCAACCAAAGACTTATGTCAAAACTGATCATGCCCGAAAGGTGTTTGACAAAATGCCAAGGGCACTTAGGCAATTCTTGGAGTGGCCAAATTCTCCAGATCAGTGTCTCCTTAGATGCAAGAGAGAGTGGTAAGGTTGGTTTGACAAATGCAGAAACTTGTTAGTGCAAGTTTTGCAAAAACTCCATTCTAGACAGGAGATAAATGGCATCCTTTCATGAACTAAAAATGATCCAATAAGTGCATGCTCCTGGACTTAGGTGTTTAGTAGGGAGGGATACAAGTAGGAAAAGGAATCATGGATAAAGGAGCAACTAAAAATGTGGTTGCTGTACAAACCATCATGTTGGGCCAGAATGAAGATGAGGTTGTTTCACTCAAAATTTTCAAAGAACAAACCCTGGATTATTGCATATAATGGAATCATATGCTCCTACTGACATCCCATAATTTTGGTGGCAGCTAGAAACAAATATTTAAAAGGGTTGTAGTGAAAAATTGCCCACTGGACCAGAGAAGGAAAACAGGTGTAGCACTCAAAATATGCAATGAAATAAATATATTAATGCACAAAAGTGATTTAGAGGCATCACAGAACATCTCCAAATTTTGGTTGGATTTTTAGTTAAATTTATCAAATGGTTGTAATTCAAAAAGAGCTTCAAAACTTAAAACAAGTCATTTTAATGTATAGCTCAGGGTGAAATAATTTAATAAATAAATCTACCGATTGAGAGATGTTTTTAAATGAGAGGGAAAATAAGTCCAATATGTTTTGGAAGGATACACTTGGAAAAAACTCCTTAATATTAAAAGAAAAGTTTTGAAATCAACAGAGATATTCTTGCAGGCAAAAATTTTAAACTCTTGGCAAAATTTTAATAACTAAAACCTGGTTAAATTTTTGGGGTGTTACAGCGGGGTAACGGAAGACCCGTAGTATGGAATGACAATAGTGGATCTCAACAATCTTGCGTATGTACACGAACCATTCGTCCTAGCCAATGATGTGGCGCAGTTTTTTTATGTGAAAGACATGTCTACCAGGCCGAGAAAAAGAAAAGATAAGGAAGCGAATGGATCATACGACGAGCCAAAGTGCCACATAGTTCTTGCAGGAAAAAGAAACATCATGGGAGTGGATGACAAGATAGACATGTCAGAAGATTATGAAAAGTTTGATGAAATTGCTCCATTCACAGTGAATATTGACCCGAGCATCCAGTTAAATGATGAAGATTTTCCATGGCTACGGTGCAAAGGGACACACGCGAAGAAAAAGTTTCACACCCAAAGATCTGGGATGTGATCGGCTTCACCATCATCACTTTCTTCTGTGTTTCACACCCAGGAGGGAATGCCTGTAATAGTTAGGGTAGTTATGTGTTTTGGCATTTGAAATGCGAAGAAATTTTATGTGCAAACAAATTCTTTTCATGCATTTACTGATTTTTTCCAGCTAAATGACCCTGAAATTGAAAAACATTTCAAATGAACTCAGAAAATGTTGAAAGTTTGCATGGTATCATAATTTCATACAAATAGCATGTGCAAGAAAGTAGAGAGGGTTACGGCAAAAACTGGATGCACTTCATGTACAAAATGGACAATCTCTTTCGAAGTATCAGGGTTTCCGACAAAAACTGAACTGTTACAAAGGCATTTCATTTTTTAAATAACCTAATGAAAGGATCGATATGGTTGACTAGAGGGGGGTGAATAGGCAACTAACAATTTTTAAGCTTTTCTTTACCAAATTAAACTTTGCAACAAAATAGGTTGTCTAGATGTGCAACTAAATGAGCAACCTATATGATGCAATAACAACTAGCACACAAGCAAGCAAAGGATGTAAAACAAGTAGGCTTGCAAAAGTAAAGGCACGAAATAACCAAGAGTGGAGCCGGTGGAGACGAGGATGTGTTACCGGAGTTCCTTCCTTTTAAGGGGAAGTACGTCTCCGTTAGAGCGGTGTGGAGGCACAATGCTCCCCAAGAAGCCACTAGGGCCACCGTATTATCCTCACGCCCTCACACAATGCGAGATGCCGTGATTCCACTATTGGTGCCCTTGAAGGCGACAACTGAGGGAGTCCTGGACTAGGGGGTGTCCGGACAGCCGGACTATCATCGTCCGCCGGACTCCAAGACTACGAAGATACTAGATTGAAGACTCCGTCCCGTGTCCGGATGGGACGTTCCTTGGCGTGGAAGGCAAGCTTGGCGATACGGATACGTAGATCTCCTACCATTGTAACCGACTCCGTGTAACCCTAGCCTCCTCCGGTGTCTATATAAACGGGAGGGCTTTAGTCCGTAGGACACAACATACATTACAACAATCATACCATAGGCTAGCTTTAGGGTTTAGCCTCCTTGATCTCGTGGTAGATCCACTCTTGTACTACCCATATCATCAATATTAATCAAGCAGGACATAGGGTTTTACCTCCATCAAGAGGGCCCGAACCTGGGTAAAACATCATGTCTCTTGTCTCCTGTTACCATCCGCCTAGACGCACAGTTCGGGACCCCCTACCCGAGATCCGCCGGTTTTGACACCGACATTGGTGCTTTCATTGAGAGTTCCTCTGTGTCGTCACTGATAGGTTCGATGGCATCTTCAACCAACGATGCGGTCCAGGGTGAGACTTTTCTCCTCGGACAGATCTTCGTATTCGGCGGCTTCGCACTGCGGGCTAATTCACTTGGCCATCTGGAGCAGATTGAAAGCTACGCCCCTGGCCGTCAGGTCAGATTCGGAAGCCTAAACTTCATGGCCGACATCCGCGGGGACTTGATCTTCGACGGGCTCGAGCCACAGCCATGCGTGCCGCACTGTTGCGATGGGCATGATCTAGCTCTGTCACCGAACAGTGCCTTGGCGGCCGCACAACAATCCGCTCTGGCCCTTAGACCGGAGCCGATCGCCCAGATCGAGGACCGGTGGTTAGACACCGCCTCGGGGGCTTCAACTTCCATGGCGATGGAGTCGAACACTACCCTTGTCCCTCGCGAAGCTCGTGACTCCGAGGTGCCGGAATCCTTGCTGGACTCCGGACCTCCCGCGCCCCTGCCAATCGAATCTAATTGGGCGCCGGTTATGGAATTCATCGCCGCGGACATCTTCCAATACTCGCCCTTTGGCGACATCCTAAATTCGCTAAAGCACCTCTCGCTATCCGGAGAGTCCTGGCCGGACTATGGCCAGGATGGTTGGGATACGGACAACGAAGAAATTCAAAGCCCACCCACCACCCACTTTGTAGCCACTGTCGACAATCTAACCGACATGCTAGACTACGACTCCGAAGACATCGACGCTATGGACGACGATGCCGGAGACGAATAGGAACCAGCGCCTACAGGGCACTGGAAGACCACCTCGTCATACGACATATACATGGTGGACACCCCAAAAGACGGGGACGGCGAAGAAGCAGCGGAGGCAGATTCTTTAAAGAAACAGCCCAAGCGCCAGCGTCAGCGGTGCTGCTCTAAATCCCGCCACAGCAAGAATGGAGATTCCGGCACAGGAGATAATAATACCCCAGAGAGTGCCGAAGACAATCCCCTCCAGCAAGACTCAGCGTAGGAGGATGCAGAAGCAAGCCCTCACGAGAGGGCGGCAGACGAGGAGGTTGAGGATTATAAGTATACACCTCCCTCCGAAGACGAGGCAAGCCTCAACGACGACGAATTCGTCGTGCCCGAGGATCCCGTCGAACAAGAGCGTTTCAAACGCAGGCTTATCGCCACGGCAAATAGCCTAAAGAAAAAGCAGCAGCAGCTTCAAGCTGATCAGGATCTGCTGGCCGATCGATGGACCGAGGTCCTCGCGGCCGAAGAGTATAAACTCGAACGCCCCTCCAAAAGTTACCCAAGACGCAAGCTGCTCCCTCGATTAGAGGAGGAAGCATACATACCTCCATCACCAGCGCACGATACGGCTGACCGACCACCCCGTGGTCGTGACAGAGAGGCATCAAGGCCCCCAACCAAGACCGTACCCCGGCATCGCTCCAAGAGTACGAAGCCAAGAGGGAACGCGCCGGACTTGCGAGATATATTGGAGGACAAAGCAAGGCAATCCAGATCCATCTACGGATCACGTGGGCGCCCCACGACCGACAACGAATATCGTCGCACCGGATACAATAACCCCGACCGGGCCGAACACAGCAGACAACGCTCTCTCGAGCTGCGTCGTGATATTGCTCAATACAGAGGCTCCGCACACCCGCTATGCTTCACTGACGAAGTAATGGATCATCAAATCCCTGAAGGGTTTAAACCCGTAAACATCGAATCCTATGATGGCACAATAGACCCCGTGGTTTGGATCGAAGATTATCTTCTTCACATCCATATGGCCTGCGAAGACGATCTCCATGCCATCAAGTATCTCCCACTCAAGCTTAAAGGACCGGCACGGCATTGGCTTAACAGCTTGCCAGCAGAGTCAATTGGGTGTTGGGAAGACCTGGAAGCCGCATTCCTCGATAACTTCCAGGGCACGTATGTGCGGCCACCAGACGCCGATGACCTAAGCCTCATAATTCAGCAGCCAGACAAATCGGCCAGACAATTCTGGACACGGTTCTTGACAAAGGAAAACCAAATCGTCGACTGTCCGGATGCAGAGGCCCTTGCAGCCTTCAAACATAACATCCGCGACGAATGGCTAGCCCGGCACCTGAGACAGGAAAAGCCGAAATCCATGGCAGCCCTCACATCATTAATGACCCGCTTTTGCGCAGGAGAGGATAGCTGGCTAGCTCGCAGCAATAACCTCCGTAAAAATTCTGGCAGTCCGGATACTAAGGACAACAACGGCAGGTCACGTCGAAACAAAAACAAACGCTGCATTAACGACGACGATAAGGAGGATACGACAGTCAACGCCGGATTCCGAGGCTCTAAACCCGGTCAGCGGAAGAAGCCATTCAAAAGAACCACTCCGGGTCCGTCCAATTTGGACCGAATACTCGACCGCTTATGCCAGATACATGGCACCCCTGAAAAGCCAGCTAATCACACCAACAGAGACTGCTAGGTGTTCAAGCAGGCAGGTAAGTTAATTGCCGAAAACAATGACAAGGGGCTAAACAGCGACGACGAGGAAGAGACCCGACCGCCGAACAATAGAGGACAGAAGGGTTTCCCCCCACAAGTGCGGACGGTGAACATGATTTACTTAACCCATATACCCAAGAGGGAGAGGAAGCGCGCACTAAGGGACGTCTATGCGATGGAGCCAGTCGCCCCGAAGTTCAATCCATGGTCCTCGTGTCCGATCACTTTCGATCGAAGAGACCATCCGACCAGCATACGCCATGGCGGATTCGCCGCATTGGTTTTAGACCCAATCGTCGATGGATTTCACCTCACAAGAGTCCTGATGGACGGCGGTAGTAGCCTGAACCTGCTTTATCAGGATACAGTGCGCAAGATGGGCATAGACCCCTCAAGGATTAAACCTACAAAGACAACCTTTAAAGGTGTCATACCAGGTGTGGAAGCCAACTGTACAGGCTCAATCACACTGGAAGTGGTCTTCGGATCCCCGGACAATTTCTGGAGCGAGGAGTTAATCTTCGACATAGTCCCGTTTCGCAGCGGCTATCACCCTCTGCTCGGACGAACCGCGTTTGCAAAATTCAACGCGGTGCCGCATTATGCATACCTCAAGCTCAAGATGCCAGGCCCTCGTGGAGTCATCACGGTCAACGGAAATACGGAATGCTCCCTCCGAACGGAGGAACATATAGCGGCTCTCGCGGTAGAAGTACAGAACAACCTTTTAAGGCAATTCTCGAGTCCGGCCGTTAAACAGCCGAATACAGCAAAACGCGCCCGAAGCAATACCAACCAAGACCACCTGGCGCGATCAGAGCACGCGTAGTAACGCGGCCCCAACCCCCGCCCTCGCATGATTGCAAGAACAACCCTCCGCGTACATCATTACGCTTTGGAGATACCATGGGCGCAAGGGAAGGGGCACGATCACAACGGACCCAGAGTGCGGCTCGACCACACCAGGGGCTCGCAAGTGTGCCCCCTTTTTTTATCACTTTACTTCTTTGTGTACACAGGACTCCGTTAACCAGAGGCCCTGTCCGGTGGTGAACCTGCCGAACTCATGATGCAACAACCAGGGAAGAAAGAAGGCTGCGACGAACACTCAGGTGGTCTCAATTACGAGCATTAAATTCGATTATATACACCAAGTCCGCAGATCACCCCTGGAGGGGGACATGTTTAATTAGTCCAAATCCCTTGCTTACCGCACTATTTGTATCAGTCCGCACTCATAGCAGACTTTCTTTAATAAATAATGCAGCACTTTTCAATGGCAATTGCATTACTTTATATATATATGTTCATTACATGACATCTTGCACCCGTATATTTTGGTACGGCCGAATACACCAGAGGCTTATGTTCCCCACATTATGGTGTGATAAGTCCGAACACTTTCACAAGTGCGGCACCCCGAACTTATAGCATTATATGAATCGGCTCCGAATCATGTCTTGGGTCAATAGTTGGGTTTGCCCGGCTCCCACGTTTTGGTGCCTTACGTTCCATTCTGTCGGCTAAGGTGGCACTGGGAGAACCACTGCGATTGCGCCCCGGTTGAGCCGGGCGAGCGCCTCAGTGGAGAAAGCTAAAAACTGACCGGCATGATAAGGGGAGAGACTGGTCGCTGTTCGAGAGGTTTTTTCGGGTCCTTAAAGACTCACGCCGCTTCGAGCGAAGTTCCGGACAATGTCCGACGAAGGCGTGGATAGCGCCCCGGATTCGGTCTTCCGAATACCAGGGGCTTCGCCGAAATTTAAAATTATAGAATTCTATGGCTAAGTGAGAGTTTTCAAGCATTATAAGTCCGATTGCCTTGTTCGTTGTGTTGAGCGCCTCCCTAGATGGACCCAAAAAATGGGAACAAGAGTGCTCAAGTTTATCCCGAACACCCCAGCACTCGCGGCTCGGGGGCTGAAGCCAATGACTTGCCATCTCTCAGATTTTATAGACGGCCGCACAGAAGGTAATATTTTAAATTAAACAAGCGTTGCTCAAGGCGCATATGAACGAAGTTTTCAGCGCACAGGATAATACATAGCGAGTTTACTCAAAGATTACATTTCTGGGGCACTCATCCGCAATATCGCGGGCTCCCTTCAGGATAGTTTTATAATACATTTCGGGCGTGCGATACTCCTTGCCCGGTGGCGGTGGGTCCGTGAGAAGCTTCTCCGCATCCAACCTGCCCCAATGCACCTTCGTGCGGGCAAGGGCCCGACGAGCACCTTCAATACAGGCGGAGCGCTTGATGACCTCCACCCAGGGGCACGCATCCACCAGCCGCCGCACGAGGCCGAAGTAGCTCCCAGGCATGGCCTGTCCAGGCCACAGCCGGATTATAAGGCCCTTCATGGCCTCCTCAGCTACCTTGTGGAGTTCGACCAGCTGTTTCAGCTGGTCGCTTGGGGGCACCAGATGGCCAGCCTCAGCGTACTGAGACCAGAAGACCTTCTCCGTCGAGCTCCCCTCCTCGCCACGATAGAATGCGGCGGCATCGGACGCACTACGCGGCAGATCTGCAAACACCCCTGGAGAGCTCCGAATGCGGGTAAGTGTCAGGTAGTTTACATTAACATGCTTGCTTTGCATGAAAAATGCCTTACCTGCCGCTATCTTCTTTACATCTTCAACCTCCTGAAGGGCCTTATGGGCCTCAGCCTTGGCGGACTGGGCACTTTCGAGAGCCGAGGCAAGCTCGGACTCTCGAGTCTTGGAGTCACGCTCCAAACTCTCATGCTTCTCCATGAGAGCCTGGAGCTCTTGCCGTACTTCCGCCACCCGTGCCTCCTGCTTTTCTCGCTCTGCCCGTTCCGCGGCCGCACTGCGTTCGACCGCGGACACAGCTTCCTTCAGGGCTGCCACCTTGTTCGTGGCCCCTGCAATACCCATATTATCCTTGTTAATTTTATTGCAACCAAAATCCTTTTCTGTAAGGTAATTATTCAAAGCGGTGTTACTCACCTTCTTTGTCCTCGAGCTGCTTCTTGGCATGGCCGAGCTCTTGCTCGGACCGCTCGAGGTCCTGCTTCAACACACCGACCTTCGCAGTCAGTGCGGCAGAGGTCAGCAGCACAGCCTGAAAACCCATATTGACATATTATAAGCAACCATGCGTATATCTTGTTAGATCCTCAGTCCGGCTTTTCTTGCCGAACACCGAACTGAGCATCAGGGGCTACTGTCTATGCGGTATTACATTACATAACTTTAACTTCTTACCTCAAAGCCTGTTAGAAGGCTGCTGCAGGTTTCGGTCAGCCCGCTCCTGGCGAGCTGAACCTTCTGAATCACCGCACTCATGAGAGTGCGGTGTTCTTCCTCGATGGAAGCGCCTATAAGCGCCTCCAACAAGTTGTCCGGCGCCTCCGGTTGGACGGAGGCCGCCGGTGTCACAGTCCTGCCCTTCTTTCGAAGGGGCCACTTGCCGGACTCTGGAACCACTGCGGATTCCGATGTAGAGTCCGGCGCAAAGTCCGGGAGGCTGCCTGACGGCGCCTCCGGAGCCTCCTCCTGATGGGTCCCTATCTGGGATCCCACCTCGGCGTCCTCGTCGGCGCGGGGGGTAGAGGCAGTCGGAAGTGAATCCACATCCGACGGGGCCAACGACCCGCTCGATGAAGCGGGGAGATCATCATCGGCTGGACTACGGACAGAATGCAGCATTAGTAGGACACTAGGTGACGCGAAAAAATTGCATATCAGGGATCCGGATACTTACGATCTCGCCGGACGCCTGGCCCTTAAAGGCCACTCCTCCTCGCCAACGATGGTGTTGGCGAAACTGTCCGGGGGAATAGTTCTCCCCCTCTTGGACCCTTCCGCCTCCCCTATTGGGGAAGCCTTCCTCTTCTTCTCTCCCTCCTCCGGGAGAGAGTCTTCTTCCTCCTCCTCGTCTTCGGGTGAGGAGTCTGCCTCGTCGTCAGATGCCTGATTGCGGGAACTCTTTCGAGTCCCCGCGGCCACCTTCTTGACCTTCTTCTCCGGCACCACGTGTGGTGCCGGAACCAGCAGCCCTGCTAGGCGGGCGTTCACTGGGTCTTCTGGCATGGGAGCCGGGCTGATGAGCTGCTCGGCCTTCTCCATCCATTCCTGTCAAAGGAAAAGAGAGATTGAAACCCTCTTAGAATCAATTTGATTACCACAAGTGTCCCGTAAAGGGGTCGAATCACTTACCTCGTCAGCCGGATGCTGCGAGCAAAATCCGCGATCTTCCGTCGCGGATGCGGGGGCTTCGGCGCCCTTAAATAGCACCCTACAGGCGCCTTCGTATGTCGTATCGAAGAGCCCTCTTAGCGCTTGGTGCTGTTCCGGATTGAACTCCCACAAATTGAATGCCCGTTCTTGGCATGGGAGAATCCGGCGGATGAGCATGACTTGGACCACGTCGACGAGCCTGAGCTTATTGCTCACCAGCTTCTGGATGCAGGCTCGGAGTCCCATCAGCTCCTTCGGATTGACCCACAGCAGGCCCTTCTCTTTCCAGGAGGTGAGCTGCGTGGGGATGCCAAATCTAAACTCGGGGGCTGCCGCCCATGTGGGCTCGCGCAGCTCGGTGATGTAGAACCACCCCGATTGCCACCCCTTGACGGAGTCCACGAAGGCCCCTTCGAGCCAAAGGATGTTGGGTAACTTACCCAACATGGCACCTCCGCATTCCGCTTGCGTGCCCTTCACAACCTTTGGCTTGACGTTGAAGGTCTTGAGCCACAGGCCGAAGTGGGGCCGGATGCAGAGGAAGGCCTCGCACACGACGATAAACGCCGAGATGTTGAGGATGAAGTTCGGCGCCAGATCGTGGAAATCCAGGCCGTAGTAAAACATGAGCCCCCGGACGAATGGGTGGAGTGGAAAGCCTAGTCCGCGGAGGAAGTGGGGAAGAAAGACGACCCTCTCATGGGGCCCAGGGGTAGGGATGAGCTGCCCCTCGTCGGGCAGCCGATGCGCGATATCGCCGGAAAGGTATCTGGCGCTGCGCAGCTTGGCGATGTGCTCCTCCTTAACGGTGGAGGCCAACCATTTGCCTCCCGCTCCGGACATATTCGGAGAAGGTCGAGGCGAGATGCGCGAGCTTGGGCGTTGGAGCTTGAGTGCGCGGAGATGGATAAGCAAAGGAGGAAGGAGGCGTAGGTGAGAAGGTAAATCCTTATCCCTTATATATAGGTGGACGAAGACTATGCGTCCCCCACCGGCCTGGTAAAACTCGCTTATCCCCCAAGCGCCACCATCAATGGCGCGGTTGGGTTACCCACGCCCGTATTGATGAGAATCCCGGAATAAGGGGAACACGATCTCTGCTTCGACAGGACGTGCCAAGGAAACCGCTTCGCTAAACGTGCTGAGGTGGTATAATAAAAAACAGAGGCTTGGGAGCGGTGTGATGTCATGCCGCATAAAACGTCAGCAGATTGGATTTATGTGCATTATTCTCTCTATGGTGGAATGTGGAATTTATTTTGCAGAGCCGGACACTATCCTGGTGTTCATGATCTTCTCTGGATTATTCAAGGGAGGAACCCGCCTTGCAATGCCGAACATTATGCACACCGGACTTATCGTCATTGAAGCCTGGTTCAGGGGCTACTGAGGGAGTCCTGGACTAGGGGGTGTCCAGACAGCCGGACTATCATCGTCCGCCGGACTCCAAGACTACGAAGATACAAGATTGAAGACTCCGTCCCGTGTCCGGATGGGACTTTCCTTGGCGTGGAAGGCAAGCTTGGCGATACGGATATGTAGATCTCCTACCATTGTAACCGACTCTGTGTAACCCTAGCCTCCTCCGGTGTCTATATAAACCGGAGGGCTTTAGTCCGTAGGAGACAACATACATTACAACAATCATACCATAGGCTAGCTTTAGGGTTTAGCCTCCTTGATCTCGTGGTAGATCCACTCTTGTACTACCCATATCATCAATATTAATCAAGCAGGACGTAGGGTTTTACCTCCATCAAGAGGGCCCGAACCTGGGTAAAACATCGTGTCCCTTGTCTCCTGTTACCATCCGCCTTGACGCACAGTTCGGGACCTCCTACTCGAGATCCGCCGGTTTTGACACCGACAGCGACCGAACCTTTACAAGCAAGGTTGGGGCAATCTCCACAACAATCGGAGGCTCCCAAGAACAACAACAACAACATGAAGCTTCACCACAATGGAGTATGGCTTCGAGGTGACCTCAACCGTCTAGGGTGCTAAACACCCAAGAGTAACAAGATCCGCAAGGGATAAGTGGGGGGAATCAAATTTCTCTTGGTGGAAGTGTAGATCTGGGCCTTCTCAACCAATCCCGAGCAAATCAACAAGTTTGATTGGCTAGGGAGAGAGATCGGGCGAAAATGGAGCTTTGAGCAACAATGGAGCTTTGGGGGAAAGAGGTAGGTCAACTTGGAGGAAGAAGACACCTTTACATAGTGTGGGAACACATCCAACCGTTACCTCACTGAGTAGCCCCGCACAGAGCGGTACTACCGCTGGGGCAGGGCAGTACTGCCGCTGAGAGCGGTACTACCGCTCCCTACCCAGCCGTACTACCGTGCTGGAGAGGAAGCGAGGCCACTGGCCCCAGAGCGGTACTACCGCGGGAGTAGGAGCGGTACTACCGCTCGGAGCGGTACTACCGCTTCTACTACCGCTTTTAGTGCCGCAAAACCCAACACGAGAAAACACCGTCTCGAATCGAGGCGGCAGTAGTGCGGTACAGCAGCGGTACTACGGCCGAAGCCCGCGAGCGGTACTACCGCTCTACGGAGCGGTACTACCACTGGGAGCAATACTACCGCTTCATGGAGCGGTACTACCGCTGGAGGGCTTCGGCGGTACTACCACTGGAGATCGCGGTACTACCGCTGGCACAGGGCAAAGCAGGTACGGAAGAGAAGTTGCGGCTCCAGAGTTGCGAAAGAAAGATGACGGGGTGTGATAAGGATGTCTACATGTTGATTCCACCCTAGTCTTACCAAAGCGGATCCCCTCTTAATAGTACGGTGACTCCTACGGAACTAGTCCACCAACAACGAAACGAAGGAGCTACACCGTCTTGAATAAAACACAGAGGGGAGGAAATCGTCTCGTGCCAATGGATGAATCTCTGAAAGAACTTAACGCACACGATTAGTCCGCAAAAGCATTGTCATCAATCACCAAAACCACTAGGGGATAAATATGCCCTAACAATCTCCCCCTTTTTGGTGGATTGATGACAATACGGGATTTGCATAAACAAGGTATAGAGTAAGCATACAAACCCCACGGTTCTAACATTTAGATGGGCTCCCCCTAGATGTGTGCTATTTAGATAAGTGCTTTGGATTGCACAGCACACATACTAGGATCAAAGCTCCCCCTACATTTTAGAGACCAACAATCTAAGCATGGTGTATGAGAGCAGCATAGATGATATAACAAGAAAAGCACGCAACTCATAGACTAGAGTGACATAGATAATGATACTGGAAAGGTAAGGTAGCATATGTCTCACACCATATGACTCGTACTTAAGTCTCACTCGAACTTCGGTCTCACAGACAAGCCAACTAAAGCAAATGCGAGGAAAACACGAACAAGACACGAATAAGAGACGAAAGACACAACTCGCAAATCCCTAAACTCTCTCCCCCTTCGGCAACGAGACACCAAAAAGGAGAGGGAGTGTTGCTACGGCTCCAGGTGAGAGCGAATGAGGGACACATGCATCAGAGCCCAGCGGAATCATCGGCACCACCATCGTCAGTCTGGAAGTGCTCGGCCTCAGAATCGGTCCACGGGCAGTGCTGCTAAATCCACTCCTCCTCCTCAGTAAGCTGGTCCTCAGATCCACTCTTGACTGTAGCACCCAACTGACGCATGAGCTCCTTGTGACGACCTCGAGCCTTCTTCTCAGCCACATGAGTCATGTACTGACCATGAGCCTCCATGCAGAACAGCTTCTTCATCTTAGACTTGAGCTTCTTAGCCCAAGAGGGCTCTGCCTCAGAAGGCATGTAGTCCTCATCCTCATCATCATCAGCTGCAGGCTCCTCCTCTGTCTCCACGGCAGCAGCAGACGAAGGAACTCCAGTCTTAGGGGCCTGAGTGCCCCAGTTATCCTTCTTCCTCAGACGCTTGACATCGTGAGAGATCAACTCTCCAGACTCCAGTGGCACCTTAGGATATACATGATCCCAGGCCTTCTCAATGAGCAGCATGATGAACGGACCATAGATCGGGCACTTGCGCTTGGAGATAGCAGACAGCAGCTCAGACCACATAACATGAGAGATATCCAAAGACTCTCCGGTGGGATTTTCCTTCTCACGCTGGCAGAAAAGAAGCATGTCCACGAGATAAGAGTGAACCTGGTCCAGATTCCCAATGCGAGGGAAAAGAGTCTCTCTGAAGATGCGGTGAAGGATATCCAGATAGGCAGGCAGCTCATAGGTTTCCTTCTGTGTCTTCTGGTTGATCTTCAGAGTGCAGTATGGCCAGAGAGCTTGCTTGTGAGTGCAATGGGCGCGGGCGTGAGGGCGAAAGCCAACAGGAGACTCAAGACCTAGATCTTACACCCCAATCAACTGCGTGAACGCTCTCCACTTGACAGAAAGCAACTTGCCATTGGTCATCCAGGTGAGTGTCCTGTCCTCATCAGTCCCAAGGTGAACCGTGGCATAGAATTGGGCCACCATATCAGCATCAAAGTCCTTGTTGAATTTCATGATCCCAAGAATGTTCAGTTGAGTGCACATCTGAAGAGCTTCACCAAAGTAGTCAGGATCTTGCTCCATATGGTCGGTGTCGATGGAGTGCACGTTGACATAGAAATTCTTCTTTGCTTTGAGAACATCGAAGAAGATGGCAAACTGGAACCTGTTCTAGAATGGACGGTTGACCAAAGTGGGATCTTGGTCAGCTTCATACGGGTTGTGGCAGCGCCTTTCCCAGAACTCCTTTGGCGGCATTTCTGGCACTGTCTTGCCGGGCTTTGGCTTGACCCCAGACTTCTTCTGGAGTTGAGGTGGAGGTGGAGGTGGAGGATGAGCACTTGAGGATCCTCCGGCAGGCTCGGTGGTGCGGTAGCGCTTGGACGTGGCACGTCCGGGATTGACACGACGAGCCTGATGCTCAGGGACCTCATCACCTGGAACCACACACAAGAACATGCAAACAACCAGAAAGCATGAGCATAAGCCACAAAACACGAGCAAAAAGTTCACTGAAAGGTAGAAGTAGAGTGGAATTTGGTAGAGAGCAGTAGTACCGCGACCAGATAGCGGTAGTACCACCACGAGCGGTAGTACCGCTCCACAGGGAGAGGTAGTACCGCTCCAAGTGGTAGTACCGCCCTGGAGAGGGCGGTAGTACCGCTCGGGACGGGGAAACAACAGTTTCTTACTACCGTGGTCAGATCCGGCACTACTGTCCTACCAAATTCAAAAATACTCCAACCAAACATCAATCCAAACTGCCTAGAAGCATTCTCCATCCTACTCAAGCCTAGATTTGGCCAAAAATCTGAAGATGTAACTGCTACTGCCCCTAAGATGCTAGATTGGAACCTGGACAAAAAGAACAAGAGAACAGGGGCAATACCGGCATCCATGGCAAGAGGACAAGGTGGGGATCGTCTCCACCGAAGGGAATGGAGAGGGACGGCCCGGAGAGGGAGATCTGCTGGAGCCCTCGCGTGGCGCCAGTTGCTGGAGAGAGAGAGGAACAGGCGAGGGGGCGTGCGAATGGGTATGGGGGAGAAGAAACTCCCCTACCCCCGATATAACCCTCGCCCGCGCCTCTCAGCGGTAGTACCGCGCTGGAGGGCGGTAGTACCACTTGGAGCGGTAGTACCGCTCGCCAGCGGCGGTAGTACCGCCAGCAACCAAAAAAATGCTTCTAGACTAAAAGAAAAACTCAAACACACCGAGAAGAACGGGAAGGCATAGACAAGAAAAAGACCAACAAGACAACACACACGAATCAACGAACCGGAACCCACTCCTTCAACGCAACCAACAAAAAAGAAGAGCGAGCTCTGGCCTCTCTCAAGAGAGGGCGGTGGCCGGAGCCACCTATGTTTGAGTCAATTGGTATGGCACCGCGAAGAATTATCCTTGGGCCCATGACCAAAACTCGTCTTTGAAGCACAAGTACCATCAAAAATGGCTAATGTGAAAGAGTTGATCGTTTTATGCATAATGGGGCGAGGGAGAGTTCATTGAGAGAACAACACTCCCCCTATGTCCATGCCTACACCTAAACTAGACAACAAGTTGAGTGTGGTGGGGGGTGCACGGGTTCAAGTCACATTGCTCAAATCAATGATATTTAGCTCATGCCTTAACTCGCAAAATCTTGCTTCATCCAAGGGCTTCGTGAAAATATCTGCAAGGTTATCATGAGTGTTGACATACTTGAGCTCGATCTCCCCTCTCCTAATGTGATCCTGGATGAAGTGATACCGAATCTCAATGTGCTTCGTCTTGAAGTGTTGCACCGGGTTGAGAGAAATCTTGATGGCACTTTCATTATCACACCAAAGAGGCACTTTGTCACAAATGACACCGTACTCCTTTAAAGTTTGCCTCATCCATAGGAGTTGAGCACAACAACTACCGGCGCCACATACTCCGCTTCGGTGGACGAGAGAGACACACAACTTTGCTTCTTGGAAGACCAACTTACCAAAGAGCAACCAAGAAATTGGCACCCTCCGAAAGTGGACTTCCTATCCACTTTGTCTCCCGCCCAATCGGAATCCGTGAAACCTTCAAGCTTGAAGTTTGCTCCTCTTGGGTACCATAAGCCAAAGTTTGGGGTATGAGCCAAATATCGAAAGATTCGCTTGACCGCCACAAAGTGACTTTCCTTTGATGTGGCTTGAAAACATGCACACATCCCCACACTCAACATGATATCCGGTCTAGATGCACAAAGGTAAAGCAAGGAGCCAATCATGGAGCGATATACCTTTTGATCCACCGCTTTACCATTGGGATCGATGTCAAGTTGGCACTTGGTAGGCATTGGTGTAGAAGCCGGCTTGACATCACTTAGCTTGAATCTTTTAAGCATGTCTTGAGTGCATTTGGCTTGGTTGATGAAGGTTCCTTATCTTCTTTGTTTGATGTCAAAACCAAGGAAGAACTTCAACTCTCCCATCGAAGACATCTTAAACTTGGAGGTCATGAGAGAGGCAAATTCCTCATTGAAAGCTTTGTTAGGAGAACCAAAGATAAAATCATCAACATATAGTTGGCATACAAACAACTCCCCGTTGACCTTCTAGTAAAAAGAGTGGGATCGATTTGTCCTACTTCAAATCCACGATCTTGTAGCAACTCGGTAAGGTGGTCATACCACGCACGTGGGGCTTGTTTAAGGCCATAGAGTGCCTTATCGAGTTGATACACATGATCCGGGAAGTAGGGGTCCTTGAACCCGGGGGGTTGCTTGACATAAACCAACTCATTAATAGGACCATTAATAAAAGCACTTTTCACATCCATTTGTTGCAACTTAAAGTTGTGATGAGAAGCATAGACAATCAACAAACGTATGGATTCAAGACGAGCAACGGGAGCAAAGGTTTCACCGTAGTCGATACCCTCGACTTGGGAGTAGCCTTGTGCTACCAATCTTGCCTTGTTGCGAACAATGTTCCCATGAGCATCTTGCTTGTTCTTGAAGATCCACTTGGTTCCAATGACATTGTGGTTCCCCGATGGCCTTGGCACCAATCTCCATACTTTGTTGTACTCGAAGTTGTTGAGTTCTTCATGCATGGCATTGAGCCAATCCGAGTCTTCGAGCGCCTCATAGACCTTTTGGGGTTCAACACAAGAGACAAATGCGTGATGTTCACAATAGTTTGCTAATTTTCTACGAGTGCTTACCCCCTTTCTTAGGCTTCCAACCACATTTTCCATGAGATGGCCTTGGGTGGTGAGCTTGGAAGCAATCTTTGCGGCACGACGCTCTAATTCCTCCTCGGATGTTGAGGGAGGAGGGTTTACTTGATCATCTTGAGCGCCGTCTTGAGCTTGTTCTTGAGCTTGAGCTTGCTCTTGATCTTGAACTTGCTCGATGGGGAGAACTTGACCTTGGGCATCATTTAGAGGTTCACCACCATCTTGAGGTTGATCTTGCCCTTGGTCTTGTTCACAAGGTTTAGGGCCTTCACTTTGTTCTTCGGAAGCGTGTGGGTCTTGATGAGGTGATGGCTCTACTTGAGTAGAGCATTGTCCTTCTCCTTCGGTCACAAGGGGTTCCTCAATGGGTAGAATTTGACCAATACCCATTCTTCTTATGGCTTGGGGAGGAATTTCATCACCTACATCACAAGTACCACTTTGCTCCACTTGGGAGCCGTTATTTTTGTCAAACTCCACTTTACACGTCTCCTCAATGAGTCCGGTGGACTTGTTGAGGACACGGTAAGCATGTGAGTTTGTAGCATAACCAACAAATATGCCCTCATGAGCTCTAGCCTCAAATTTAGACAAACGAACACCTTTCTTGAGAATGAAACACTTACAACCGAACACCCGGAAGTACTTGAGGTTGGGCTTGTTGCCGGTGAGTATCTCATAAGGATTCTTGTTCAAGCCTTTGCGAAGATAGAGCCGATTGGATGCATGACATGCGGTGTTGATGGCTTTGGCCCAAAAGTTGTACGGAGACTTGAACTCCGCCATCATGGTCCTTGCCACATCCATCAACGTCCGGTTCTTCCTCTCCGCAACACCATTTTGTTGAGGGGTATAAGGTGCCGCATATTGATGCTTGATCCCCTCATCACTAAGAAACTCATCCAAGGTGTAGTTCTTGAACTCGGTGCCGTTGTCACTTCTTATTGTCAAGATCTTTGCATCATGTTGACGTTGAGCTTCATTTGCAAAGTCGATGACGGTTTGTTGAGTCTCACTCTTCCTCTTAAAGAAGTATACCCAAGTGTACCTTGAATAATCATCCACAATCACCAAGCAATACTTTCTCCCTCCAAGACTATCAAAAGATGGAGGCCCGAAGAGATCCATGTAGAGGAGCTCCAAGGGTCTCTTCGACTAGATGATGGTTGAAGGAGGGTGAGCCTTTTCATGAAGCTTTCCTTCGATACAAGCACTGCAAGCACGATCTTCGGCAAAACTAACATTTGTTAGTCCACGAACATGGTCCCCCTTGAGAAGACTTTGCAAAGATCTCATATTGACGTGGGCTAAACGGCGATGCCAAAGCCATCCCACATCAACTTTAGCCATTAGGCATGTCGCGGTCTTAGTGGGTCGCTCCGAGAAGTTAATCACATAGAGACCGTTCTCGACATGCCCAACAAAGGCTACTTTAAGAGTCTTGCTCCACAAGAGGGCCACGGTATCAATATCAAAGAATGTAGCAAAGCCCATGAGTGCAAGTTGACGAACGGAAAGTAAATTGAATGCAAGGGACTCAACAAGCATGACTTTCTCGATTGTTAGATCATGAGAAATGACAACCTTGCCGAGACCCAATACCTTAGAATGTGATGCATCACTCCACTCGACATTGGTGGGCATAGATGGAATCTCTCGCACGTCCACCACCAAGTCCTTGCTCCCGGTCATATGATTTGTTGCTCCACTATCGAGCAACCATGATCCCCCACCGGAAGCAAACACCTACACGAGATCAATGCTTGGTTTTAGGTACCCATTTAGTAATGGGTCCTTTGATGTTAGTAACAAGGGTCTTGGGAACCCAAATAGACCATTCAATGTACTCATAAGAAGAACCAACAAATCTAGCATAAACATGTCCATCACTAGCACGGCACAACACATATGACGGGTTAAAGTCGCCGGCTTTGTTTGAGGAAATGATTTTTCCCTTTTGGACATCGACTCCCTTCACTTTCTCCTTCTTCTTCTTAGGAGCACCCTCTCCCTCTTTCACAAACGTTTGTTTGAGATGAGGAGGACGATTGGTCTTGTTGTTGTTCTTCTTCTTGCTCTTGGACTTGGGTGCAAACCCAATTCCTTCTTTGGCCACAACTTCCTTTTGATTGCTCAAAAGGTCGTTGAGGTTTTTCTCACCTTGAATGCAAGACACAAGGCCTTTCTCAAGTTGATCCTTCAACTTGGCATTTTCCTCCACAAGATGCACATGCTCACAACATGGGTTAATAGCACATGCATTATCAATTAATACCATATGAGGAAAGGTGGCCTTTTCCTTGATTAGCTTAACTTGGAGTTGAGCATGAGACTCTTTGAGGCTAGCATGAGTACCCTTCAAGACCTTGTGGGCCCTGTCAAGTATCTCAAACTCCTCTTTGAGTATAGCATGATCAACCCCAAGTTTAGCCTTCTCGGAGGTTAGCACACGAGACATGACAAGAGCATGATCAAGATCTTTCTTTAACTTAGCATGGTCATCATTGTGTGACTCCTCAAGAGTCAAACGATGCACACGCTCTTCCTCAAGAGCATTAGAGAGATCCGATATCTCATCGGCATAGTCATGACTATGACCTTCCATCTTGGAGATGGTTTCTTCGTGAGCCTCGATCATGTCATTGGCCTCACCAAGTTGTTCCAAGAGAGAAACAAAGTGCTTCTTGGACTTTACCTTGAGCTTACTCATAAAAGACTCAAATTCATTCACTTCCTCATTAGACTCAACATGTCCATCAATGCAATCCTCCAAGGAGGGATTAGTAATGATGGTGGTTGTGATGTTGGGGGTTACCTTGTTTGAAGCTTTAGCCATGAGGCATCTAGCGGTGATGTTTTCGTTGGGTGATTCGAAGAGAGACACCCAGGGAGTGGTAGCAATGGCAACGGACGCCATGGCCATTGCTTCTTCATTTTCATCATGATCGTCATCCTCTTGGTATTCTTCTTGAACCACCAACCCACAAGTGGGAGTCTTCTTGGCGAAGTTGTTCTTGTTGGGAAGGACTTGGCTTTGTCTTTTCGAATGAACTTGCCACCATTGTCTTCCCGCTTCTCGTAAGGACAATCCGCAACGAAATGGCTCACATTGCCACAGTTAAAGCAAGTTCTAACTCGTTGCTTGCCCTTGACGCCACTTGAGTTGTTCTTGTTGAAGTTGGGTCTTGAACTCTTCTTGCTCCAAAATTGTCTTGAAGCAAGGGCCATGTGCTCATGGTAGTCAAACTTGGTGTCTTCGGGGTTGCTTTCCTCATCTTCCACTTCTTCCTCTTCTTCCAAAGTAACCTTGGCCTTCAAAGCAAGGTTAGGCTTCTTTGCTCTTTGAGAACGGAGCACCGCATTGTCGGCGGTCTTGTCCAAGATGCTCATTGCAATGAACTCATCCAACACTTCACTTGAGGTCATGGAGTGGAAGTCCGGTCGTTGACGAATGACGGAGGACATGGCCTTGTTGTAGGGCATCATGGCCTTGAGGAACTTCCGCTTGATCCAATTGTCATCCGTGTCCTTGCTTCCACGATCTCGAAGTGCGACCGCGAGTTTGGTCACTCTTCGAAAGAGCTCACGAGGTTCTTCATCTTCTTTCATTGCAAACTCATCGGCTTCATCTTGCACCACTTCATAGTTGGAGCGTTGAATGCTAGCACTTCCACAATAGAGACCCTCGACACATTTCCATGCTTCTTTAGCCATGACATGGGGTCGAAGGTGAGGGAGATCTTCGGGAAGGATTGCATCTTGGATGATGAAGAGAGCACTCTCATTGAATTGATTGTCCATGGCTTCTCGAGGGGTGAAGTTGCTTGGGTCATGAGGATAAAAACCTTCTTCAATGATTCTCCAAAGGTTAGTGTTCACATGTTTCAAATGACGCTTAAAGCGATAGACCCAAGAATCAAAATCTTCATGTTTCTCATATTTAGGAGGAGGACCGGCATGATTCAAATGAGTGGAGGGAATTGGCCCTCCATAAACCGGGGGTTCCACATGGGCAAAGACGCCGGTACCATTTCTACCACTAATAGAAGGACTCTTATCAATGTTAGCTTCTCCCTTGTCGGAGGGAGCATCCGTCACCTTGTTGGTGGGATCACCCACTTTCATCGGCGAGGTAGATTGTTTAAGTCCTTCTAGGAATTCCTTAAACATGTCCTTGACCTCGGTCGTCATGGAGGTTTTCAATATTTCCAAAGCCACATTGAATTCCTCACGTGAGATCGAGTTATCCCCATCTCCCGTAGATGAGATCGGATTCGCACTGGAGTGCTCTCCCACCTCATCTACGACATCAACCATACTCTTTGGACGGTAAAGTCCTTAAAAAGAGACGAGGCTCTGATACCAATTGAAAGGATCGATATGGTTGACTAGAGGGGGGGGGGTGAATAGGAAACTAACAATTTTTAAGCTTTTCTTTACCAAATTAAACTTTGCAACAAAATAGGTTGTCTAGATGTGCAACTAAATGAGCAACCTATATGATGCAATAACAACTAGCACACAAGCAAGCAAAGGATGTAAAACAAGTAGGCTTGCAAAAGTAAAGGCACGAAATAACCAAGAGTGGAGCCGGTGGAGACGAGGATGTGTTACCGGAGTTCCTTCCTTTTAAGGGGAAGTACGTCTCCGTTAGAGCGGTGTGGAGGCACAATGCTCCCCAAGAAGCCACTAGGGCCACCGTATTCTCCTCACGCCCTCACACAATGCGAGATGTCGTGATTCCACTATTGGTGCCCTTGAAGGCGGCGACCGAACCTTTACAAGCAAGGTTGGGGCAATCTCCACAACAATCGGAGGCTCCCAACAACAACAACAACACCACCACGAAGCTTCACCACAATGGAGTATGGCTTCGAGGTGACCTCAACCGTCTAGGGTGCTCAACACCCAAGAGTAACAAGATCCGCAAGGGATAAGTGGGGGGAATCAAATTTCTCTTGGTGGAAGTGTAGATCTGGGCCTTCTCAACCAATCCCGAGCAAATCAACAAGTTTGATTGGCTAGGGAGAGAGATCGGGCGAAAATGGAGCTTTGAGCAACAATGGAGCTTTGGGGGAAAGAGGTAGGTCAACTTGGAGGAAGAAGACACCTTTATATAGTGTGGGAACACATCCAACCGTTACCTCACTGAGCAGCCCCGCACAGAGCGGTACTACCACTGGGGCAGGGCGGTACTACCGCTGAGAGCGGTACTACCGCTCCCTACCCAGCGGTACTACCGTGCTGGAGAGGAAGCCAGGCCACTGGCCCCAGAGCGGTACTACCGCGGGAGTAGGAGCGGTACTACGTCTCGGAGCGGTACTACCACTTCTACTACCGCTTTTAGTGCCGCAAAACCCGACACGAGAAAACACCGTCTCGAATCGAGGCGGCAGTAGCGCGGTACAGCGGCGGTACTACGACTGAAGCCCGCGAGCGGTACTACCGCTCTACGGAGCGGTACTACCGCTGGGAGCGGTACTACCGCTTCATGGAGCGGTACTACCGCTGGAGGGCTTCGGCGGTACTACCGCTGGAGATCGCAGTACTACCGCTGGCACAGGGTGAAGCAGGTACGGAAGAGAAGTTGCGGCTCCAGAGTTGCGAAAGAAAGACGACGGGTGTGATAAGGATGTGTACGTGTTGATTCCACCCTAGTCTTACCAAAGCGGATCCCCTCTTAATAGTACGGTGACTCCTACGAAACTAGTCCACCAACAACGAAACGAAGGAGCTACACCGTCTTGAATAAAACACCGAGGGGAGGAAATCGTCTCGTGCCAATGGATGAATCTCTGAAAGAACTTAACGCACACGATTAGTCCGCAAAAGCATTGTCATCAATCACCAAAACCACTAGGGGATAAATATGCCCTTACACCTAAGCATTACCAAATTGAATATAATGATAAAACACACTAATATTAAACATAAGAAAAAAGAATCACTGAAAAAACTTTTTTCAAAGTTAAGTTATTCACAAACTAGTGATTCACACAAATTTCAAATAATTCAAAATTTAAACTATTCAAATTTGAAAACTACCGGCACTAACAGAAAGTTTGTAATTTTTTGTACCTAAAGCAAAAATATTCACAAAGAAACTCTAAATACAGCAAAAAACAACTCAAAAATAAATAAAACAAAAATAAATAAAGCGAAATAAAATTAAGAAAATAAAAAATCCCACCTACTGGGCCAAAGCGGCCTGCATACGACTAGGAACACAAGCTTTTGTTGGGCCACGATGCAGGCCCGCAAAGGCCCAGTAGGCCAACTAGGCGAAGAGGACAGGTAGGCCAAGTAGGCCTGATTAGGAGAAGAGCTCAAGAGAGCTACCGCACTGGAGCTTATAAACCAGTGCGGTAGCCTCTCGGCTAGCAAGGTGGGACTAAACTTGCGCACCGCCTGGAGCCAGCGCACCCCCTTTAGTACCGGGTGGTGGCTCCAACCGGTACTAAAGACCCCCTCTTTAGTACCGGTTGGAGCCACCACCCGATACTAAAGCGGGTGCACTTCCCGCCGCTTGGCCTGGCCAAAACAGACCTTTAGTACCGGTTGGTGGCTCCAACCGGTACTAAAGGTCCATCCTATATATACAACACTTGAAAAAAAAATCAGTTTCCCTCTGTTCTTCCCTCTGTTTCCTCCCTCCGTCGCGCCGCCCTGCCCCGATCGTCGCCGCCCCCGCCCCTCGTCGCCGACCCCGGCCGTCCCCGCCCCTCGTCGCCGCCCCTGTCGACGTCGCCGCCTCGGCCGACCCCATCCCCGTCGCCGCGCCCCGCCCCGTCCCGTCGCCCCGGCCGCCCCGCCCCGTCCCGTCGCCCCGTCCCGTCGCCCCGTCGTCGCCGCCCCGTCCCGTCGCCCCATCGTCGCCGCCCCGTCGTCGCCTCGCCGGTGAGCTCGCCCCGGCCGCCATGTCAACACACACACAGTACTACACACACACACACACACACACACACACTACACACACACACACAAACTACACACACACACACAAACACACATTAGTTTGTTTGTTATAAATTTTTCTGTTTTTTAGTTATAGAAATGTTAGAAATTATTCTATTTTTTAGTTATATAAATATTAGAAATGTTAGTTTTATAGAAATGTTATAAATGTTTTATGTTTTTTAGTTATAGAAATATTTATAGAAATGTTAGCAACTTTTCTGTTTTTTAGTTATATAAATATTAGAATTGTTATGGAAATGTTAGTTATATAATCAGGAAATTTTAGAATTAGTTTTAGTTAGATGAATTAGATTAATGTCAAATTGTTAGAATTTGCATATATATAGAATTTTAGTTATCACAATCCAATCATTTAAAAAATGTTACTTTTTGCGGGCACATAGTATTTGTTCTCGATGATATGCCCGGCCCGCATCCTCGCCGTCGACCCGTTCGCGACGACGTCCTGCTTCAGGGGACCCATGTCCGGGACTGGGCTCCGCCGGGCTGGCACTGGGAGGTGCTACCTGGAGGGGCGCGCCGCTTGGTGAGGAACCCGACCTCGGGTCCCGTCGTCGACCCTGATCTTCTTTGGTGGCGTTCGCGTGGGCCACATTCGGTGCAGAGGCAGCCGGCCCCGCCGGAGGTGGTGCGTCGCTGTGTCAGGGAGGAAGATGAGCACGTCCATCGCTACATGGCTGCTATGGACGACGTCAGGTTCTCCACTACTTGGCGGGTTCTTTGGGCAGATGACTGGAGATATGATCCTGTGATGGTTCCTTCTCTTTGGGTGTGCACCGCCCGCGCCCCAGGAACCGCGAGTGGCGCCCTAGATTCTTCTGTAGTACTCGATCTTTATTAGGTACCTAGCCAGTGATGTATTCGATATATAATATTCGAGACGATGTATTCGAGATTATATATATTAAGATGATGATGTATTCGAGATTATATATTCGAGACGATGTATTCGAGATTCAGTTTTCCCTTATTGATTAATTGCATCCATGCATTGTAATTTGAATACTAAATTGTTTTATATTTCTTCTGTATTAGTAAAGTAAAAGCTATGGCGGACAATACCGGCAGAGAGAGAGAAGAGGAATTGTTCGACATCATACGAAGCCCTCATAGGCTAGATGATCTAAATGAAGCAGATGACGGCTCCCAATATCTGAACAATACCGGAGAGGGTGATGAAAAGATATTCGATCTCGACGACCAGGCTGATGAAGTCATGAACTATGATTATGATTATGGCACAGACAATGTTTGTGATGACACAGACGACAATGCTGATCTTCAAATAACAAAGACTACCGGCGAGGTATATTTATATAAGCATGCATCATGGTGATCATCACATGTTTTTTTATTGAAGATATATTAATGAATCGATCTTTCTTCTTTCAGCGCTCCGGATCGAGCAAATCTGCTTCTACAGACATCAAGACAAAGCGAGGCCCGGGCAGATTGTTGAAGGATGGTATAAAGTACCACATCGAATCCATCAAACCTAGTGGCGAACCCCTCACTCCTAAGAACATTGCGAACAAGTGGACTCGTCAGTGCGGAGTTCTTGTGAAGGACAAACTCCCGATCTCCATTCATGAATGGAAAGAGCCAAAGACTAAACATCCACATGTTACTTGGGTCGACAACAGAGCCAAAAAAGACCTTGTGAAATCTCTGATGGAACATTTCACCCTACCAGATCATTTCACTGAAGCAGATGTGGAGAAAGTCAAGGCCGCAGCTCTTAAGAAGATGGCAATTGCATTCAACACCCACAAGAAAACTGTATGGGCCAACTACCTCGCTAATAAAAGGAAGACTCCAGAATTCACGGGAACACTAGAGAAGCAAAGAGAGCACTGGGACGATTTCGTGACCTTCAAGGATTCAAAAATATCTAAGGAACGGTCGATGAAAAACAAGGCAAATGCCGCAATAAAGACGTAGTTCCATAGGCTGGGTCCAGGTGGCTATGCGGTGGGATTGCCTAAGTGGGATAAGTCTGAGCAAGAGATGGAGGATGCAGGGGTCACTCCGATTACCCGGTACTGGCCCCCCAGGTGCAGAACTTGGTTCTATGCGCATGGGGGAGCGTTGGACCCGAAGACAGGCGAAGTTTCGCGGAAGGCAAGTCTAAAAGGAGCCGAACAAAAGATAATTGACGCAATAGATGAAGCTCGAAGGGGGGTGTTCACGCCCAACAGAGAGAACGACGAGCTTACGCGCGCCCTGGGAAATCCTGAACACCCGGGAAGAACACGAGGCATGTGCGTTATTCCCTGGTATGAGGGCTTTTCAGAATGGAACGAGGACTACAGGAGCCGTGCAAGAAGGAAGATGGAGGAGGAGAAGAAAAGGAAGCTGGAGGAGGAGCAGAGGAAGCAGGACGCAGAACGCCTTCAAGGCCTAGAAGCAAGGCACGCGGACCTGGCACTCAAATTCCAGCAGCAGCAACAGCAGATCGACTCACTTAGCCAGGAAAGGGGGTCTCAGCAGCGGCAGCAGCAAGCGGATGATCGTCCAGCATTGGATAGCACCGTCCCATCCATGCCAAGAAGCAGCGTTGGTTCTGCCCGGGGCGACACACTGCTGGATAAATACCCTGTGGATGACATCATAGAGAACACTAACTGTGAGCTACACTCCAAAATGAAGAACATATCCATGAAGGTGGCGGACGGCGTTGCTTTTCCAGTTACCCCCGAAGCAACCTACCATTGCATCCCGATTCCAGAGGGCTATGCTCGTGTCATGGTTGATGAAGTGGTGGACCCATATTCGAGGCTAACGCTTGACATTCCTGGAGGTGAAGACGAGCGCACACTGGGAGAGGCCATACATCGTATCATCCTATGGAGAAAGGATTGCATCATCTTTCGAAGTCCACCGACACCGCGTCGTCTGCCGACTCCTCCTCGAAGTCCGCCACCGAGTCAGCAGACTCCCGCTCCTCCAAGTCCACGAACGCGTGAGACGACTCCTCCTTGAAGTCCGCCACCTCCTCCAAGTCCCCGAATGCATGAGCTGACTCCTCCGGTTTCAAGCCTGGCACAGCGTCATGCCACCTCTCCGGTTTCAAGTCCGGCACCGTGTCAGGCCACACCTCGTGCTTCAAGTCCGGCACATCGTCAGGCCACTTCTCCTGGTCCAACTCCACGTCAGCCGTCTCCGCCGTCTCAGCAATCGCAGAAGAGACATCCCGCAGCTTTGGTGCGTAGCGGTACGAGTCGAGGTAGTTCAGGAAATACAGGCGAAGGCAAGCGATATAAATATGGTCCAAGCCTCGCTCCTCTTCCTCAGAGGCCTTACGACATGACTAAGGAGCAAAACGCAGCCATAGTGCAAGCCCAAGTGGACGCCATTTTGGACCGAAACCGGCACCGCCGCGAAAGGAGAAAGTGCCTGAGAAAGTAATTGACCACTTCATTCGTATGGCTAGAGAACCAGCTCCCAAGCCTGTTGACTCGGACTATGAGCGCCAAATCAGGAAGGCACATCGAGCACGACAACAGAAGGAAGCGAGCTCAAGCTCGAGCCAACAAGCAGCTGGCAAAAAATGCGGGAAAATCATTCCCCAGTTGGGAGAACAGGCGGCGCAAGCGATCCCCCCGCTTGTTGTGCCAACAACACATGAGAGGAGTAGTACGCGCGCCAAATATTATTGTGGGCAAACCGTTAGCGTTCACCAGCATGGCGATGTGGTAATAACAGAGGATCATATAATGCAGGCTCAAATGCTCAATATCTCTGTTGGACAACTCCTCGAAATCGAGCCCATGCCTACGCTTAAAGAATCGGAAATAGCATGGCAATATGTCCGGGGCAAACCTTTGGTCCATTCAGACAAGGTCAAGGACCTCCCAACGAGAATGTATCAATTGCATCAATGGTACATGAACACTACCAAGATTTACAATCGAGAGTCCCTCATGGTGAATGTCAAGCATGAGCATTATTACCATGAGAAAGCTCTGGCCATTGAGTATCTAGAACTATTTAAGTTATTTAATCAAGACGCACTCGACAAGTCTATCGTTAGTTGCTATTGTCTGTAAGTGATTTCTTTCTGTAATTTAAGTCTCAAGCTAGTTATGTAGTGATAATTTTGATCAATCATTACATGTAATTATCCTCACTATATTCTTTTTCTATGGTATTATATGCAGGATCAAGATGTATGAAATGAAAAAAGTTGGACGCTATGGCGTTGGGTTCATTGACCCAAATACCATTAATCAGGAAATATGAGAGATTGAACGTTGTCAAGCTCCTGTAGAGGAAAGCATGCTAGAGTTCTTGAAGCGCCTCAATACCAATGAAGATATACTACTTCCTTACAACTTCCCGTGAGTCACACTGTCTTGTACTACAAATTTTGTTTTTGCTTACTAGCTAGCTAGATGTTAATAATTAAGTGTATACGGTTTACGGCAGTTGATTAATTTTATGCACATGCCCGCTTAATTAACACATGCAAACGTGTGCGTATGCAGTTGGCATTGGGTCTTGTTAGACATTAAAGTTGAGGAAGGAAAAGGTGAATTACTGGACTCACTAACTAAAGAAGATAAAGACTACACCATCGTGAAGGGGATAGTCAACAGGTAATTTCAATCATTATTAACTATTAGTTCCTGATATGAACTATTTAATAACCCCTTTATTAATTTTCTTTGCCGGCGGGCAGGGCATGGGCAAAGTTCATCAAGGTGGCTCCAGGCACGTGGCCAAAAAAGTTGTTTTGGCATCGACCCAAGGTAAGTAATTAAGTAGTACTAGCTAGCTACCATCTCTTTAATTCTTGTTTCAATATCATCAATTAATTATCATGTTTGATTAATCATTATCTGATTCAATTCCATTCTCGTAAAGGCCCTGAGGCAGGCGTCGGGGAATAATCTGTGTGCATTCTACGTTTGCGAGAACATTCGCATGATGACGTGCGAAAGGAGCAGATTTGATAGACAAGACTGGGTATGTTTTTGTCAGAACACTATTCACATCATTATCGATATCTAGTCACGCAACTAAGACACATGCATATTGATCTCCTTCTTAACAGTTCAGGTCGGTGCGGGATAAGCTCCTACCATCGGACCGTATACAAGCACTTCAAGAGGAAATAGCCGGATTTTTGCTCGACCAAGTCATAGATCCCAAAGGAGAATACTATTACCCGCTACCGCCCCCATGAACCACTTGTCATCGTGCTCCGAAGGCACCAAGGCAACATATAGGAGAAATTGTATATGTATATACATGTGTATGTGTGAATAGTTAGTGGTGTTGGCTGTGAGACATTCGATGATATATATATATATATTATATGCGGTTCTACGTACGAGAAAATCTATTTATATATATGCATAACGTGTACAATTTGTAGTATCGTGAAATACCAGCAAACAAAAAAGAATTAAATGGAAAATAAAGCCAAATTGAAAACACAAAATTAAAGCAAAAATTTTAAAAAAAACACCCAAACATTTAGTACCGGTGGGTGTTACCAACCGGTAATAATGTCCTACACGCATCCGGGCCTGGCTCGTGCCACGTGTTTGCACTTTAGCGCCGGTTCGTGACGAACCGGTACTAAAGGGGGGGACCTTTAGTCCCCACTCTTTAGTGCCGGTTCGCCAACCGGCACTAAAGGCCGTCATGAACCGGCACTAAAGGCCGGTTCTGCACTAGTGTAGAGACATCAACACCAAATTGCAGAGCCAAGGCGGAGCTCAAGGTCCTACTGCTCCTTGCTCTCAGGAGCCACCAGAGGTGGCTGGAAGAGAAGAGAGGAGGATGTACCTTTTCTTTGAGGGAAGAGGAGGATGTACTCAGAGTACCTTTTTTGTTAAGCTGTAATCCAAATTCATATAAAGGCTAATTCTAGCGGTGCGCGGGGGGGGGGGGGGGGAGGGGGCAGGCGGTTGTTCCTGTGATATATATATCCTTTGTAAGCCACCACACGGGATAAGATTATCGTTGTAAATCCCCGGGGTCTGCAACTTCTCCGATATAGTGATGTTTCGGTGGTTGGCACCCGTATTGTCCCCCCCCTCCCCTTCTCACTATAGGGGTTTCCATGTTAAAATCCTTGTGTCCTCTGTGTTGATTTGATTATCTTCATTATCTCGCCTATCGTATCTATAACAGGTGATGATGTTTTTAGTGTTTGTATGAGTCATCATGAAAAGTGTGGTTTTGTTGCCCACCTGGCCCGTCGAACCGTAGTACATTCGGTCATGTTGAGTATATATGCTATTTTGCGGAGGATCATGGGTTTCGGTTGGGAATTCTTTATATGAAAAGAAAAGGTACTATACGTTTTCTGAGAAGTTATATAATGCAGGCTAAATGTACGTATATGCACTACAATTTTGTGTAAACATGGTTGATTAGCAGGATTTGTTTTTCTTTTCTAAATAATTGCATTTTTGTGTGCTGGTATGATTAGTTGGGCATTAGCCCAACATGCTCACACTGCCATATATCTTCTCTCTCATTGTACGCTTCAGAGAAAAAGAATTTTTCTCTCCGATTCACCCGTTCACACGCTCGCATGTTGCTCTTACCCGATGCTCGGATCCCCTTTCTCCTGTCTTTGTTCTCCCCAGTCACTCCGGCTCCGTTCAGTGCAAAGGTTAAGAAAACTGTGGGAAACTAGAAAACAGAGGAACGCCCTGGAAGTTGCCTGAACTCTGGATTAGAAGTATGTAGGAAAGCTGAGAAGATGTGTTCGGTAAAGCAAAGGAAGACAAAAGTATCTGTAGGTCCCACTAGTACAATTCACGGTCGGTCTATTTTCTCATCCAATGGTGTGATGCGTCCATCTGGCAGTGGTGGGGTCACACAAAGTAAGGCTACAGTGATGCATGCAGGTCCAGCCAAGCTTTCCTGTACTTTGCCTCGTGCTTCCGCCCCCAAAAAAAGCTCCAACCGGATGTTTTATTTCCTGTAAAACTGGAGGCTGCAGCAACTTTTCTTTGGATCTTGAGGAGCTCATTCCTTCACACCGAACGCAGTTTGGGAGAACTTTCCTTCATTTTTTATTCCTGCAAGTTTTCCTTTAAAATTCCTTTGCACCAAAATTGCTGCCACCGGATGAGGTCCGGCTGGTACCACTTGTAATTCTTAAGCTCCCATCAGCTTTCTCCCTTGATTTGTTGTCCTAAGAGCAACTCCCACGGAGCGACCCATTTCGTCCGTCGCCGTTCGTTTGGATCCGCACGGACAAAATAGGAGGCCCAATACACCGACTCAAACCCAAAACGCGTCCGCACCGACGCATTTGTGGCCCAAATGCGTCGGCGCAGACGTGGAACGGACGCCACGCGCGCCTTCTCGGTGTCCACCGCGGCCCCATCTGGCGGTCGCCAACTACCGGCCACCTCCCCAGTCAGTTTAATTTATGACCTCGGGCCCACGCGTCAGCAGCGACGGTCGTCATTTTTTAGGCCGACCGTGTGGCGGGGCCGTCCTCATCCAGTTCTCGTCCCCATCTAGGCCACACTCGCTCCCCCATCGCTGGCAAGCAAACCCTAGCCAGCCCTAGCCACCCAGCTGTCCAAATGGGGCTCTTCTCCGGCGTCGGCAGCAACAGCAAGTCAAAGGGCAAGGCCCCCGCCATCCCCTTTCCTGCGGAGTTCATCCCGCCTCCGCCTGTGCCGGCTCGCCGGCAGAGGCAGCGGGTGAACGAGCCCGTGCACCAGGAGGAGTGGCACTGGCGCTACCGAGTGCCTCTGCCGTACCCTGATGTCACCCTGCCGCATGACTGGCATCTGGATCCGGAGAGGATCCGAATGCCGGCGGCGCCGCAGTCGGCTAGGGCGCACGCGGAGCAGGTGCGTCGCCAGCGGGCGCTCCTTACGCCGGAGCAGCGCCGCGACCAGGCCTACGCCTTCGACTCGCCCAACTGGGCGCGCTGGTTCACATTCGAGCACGAGGAGGCGAGGCGGCGCGGCGTGCGCGAGGTCGAGCACAGCTTGCCGCCGCCGCCGCTCATCATCCGCGAGGAAGACCAGGCGGCCCTTGCGGCCTTCTACCGGGAGAGCGAGGAGGACGAGTGGCGCGGGGCGGAGGCGGCAGAAGAACAAGAAGCTCGGTACGAGGCGGCCATGGTGCAGGCCATGGCCCTCTCCACGGCCGGCGACTGCCTGGTGCCGCCGGTGGCCCCGCCGTCCCCTCCCCGCCGCCTCGCCGAAGCCGAGCCGCTCCCGGAGCCGGAGCTTATCGAGTGTTACTCCTGGACGGGAGTAATGCACGAGTGGGTTAGGGCGCAGCCGGTCTGGCTGGGGGCGATGCCGGAGCAAGAGGCGGAGTACCTCGAGCACTGGCGGCAGATCCGGGTGGCCTAGGAGCGCCGGGACGGCGAGTACCTCGAGATGCTCGAGCGTGACGCTGAGGCCGAGCGGCTCGAGGCCGAGGAGGAGGCGCGCCAGGCTGCGGCGGCCCAGGAGGCGGCACTGCCAGCGCCGGCACGGCCCGCACTCTGGAACACGTCGTTCGGCTGGGCCGGTCCGGCGCCGACGCTCGTCAACCTCACGGACCCCGAGGACGACGACGACGACGCCTAGGGCAGCGTGCCGGCGCATAGTTTTTAGTTTGTTTTTATTTTTATTAAATGCTAATGTGGATGCGTGAACTCCTGCCAGCCTTCGTGGGCGGCTTTAATGTTTAATTAATTTTGTTTTATGTTAAATATGCATGCATTCAGTTTTTTTATGCTGTCCAAATACGTCGCGCCAGCGTTGGGCGCACGTGCCGACCCAAACGCGGAAACAGGTGCTCGTATGCGCTTGGACGACCCAAACGGAAAAAAAGCGGACAAAATCGCCATCCGTTTGGGTCGGCCCGTTGGAGTTGCTCTAAGCTTGCTTGTTCTCAGCTCGCACGCCTGCATCTAGACTCGCTGGTGCAGCCATAGGTGACCGTCCACGACAACAAGTTTTCCTCCTCTGTCTTTAGGGCCGGTAAGGCCAACTCCGCAGCGTGACCCCAAACGGATGTCCGTTTTGTCCGGATTCTGTCCGTTTGGGCAGGGGGATGGGGTCGTGTCCGGGCCTGTCCTGGGATGCGGTGGCCATGCGCCCAGCGCGCGCCCGCATCCTATACCCCATCCTGTCCGCGTCCATTTAAAGAAAAGAAACGTTTCAAATGCCAAGCCCTATGGCCCCAGTTCATCACGCACGCCGGCAACAAAGCCAGCGGCCGGCAACACAGCCAGCCTCCAAAATGAATGGTTGTCCTCGCCGGCAACACAGCCAGCGGCCGGCAACATAGCCGGCCTTCAAAATGAATGTTTTTCTCGTCGGCACATGGCCAGCGGCCCAACGGGCGGGCGGCACCCATGCCAGCCTCCAAAAAAGAATGGCCACAGCCGATCGGACGACCTAGTTCAGGCCGTCAGCGTCGAGCATCTCCTTCTGCCTGGCCTCGAACCAGGCCCTCGTCTTCTCACTCATCTTCGACAAGTTCACGCTCATGATCGCGAGGGCCACCTCCTTCACTTTGGTGGCGGCATTGGTGGCCTCGATGTCGAGCTGCCTTTGTCTGGCCTTGACGTTCTCGGCCTCGATGTTGAGCTGCCTTTGCTGGGCTGCCTCCTCCATGTTGAGCTGCCTCTGCTGGGCCGCCTCCTCCATCTCAAGCTTCCTTCTCATGGCCGCCTCCTCCATCTCAAGCTTCTTCATTTGAAGCTCTAGGTATTGCTTCATTTGCTCGTCCTTACTTTGCCGCTTCTTATCATCCCTCACATCCTTTTGCGACATCATGCCATGCAAAGTGTCATGCAATGCCATGGATGAGGCATCACGAATGTCGTCAACCTTGGAGTTTGTCTTGCCCCTCGGCCTCTTCAACGCCTCGCCATCTCCACCTCCGGCGAACTTGGCCGTCTTCAGGCCTCTCTTCCTTTGGAGTTCACGGTATTGGTCCTTAAACTTAGGGCAATTGTTGATCATAGTCCGACAATGCGTAAGAGTGAACGGCTTGTCATTGTGCCGGGCCTTGAATGCCTCCAAAGATTGAAATGCCTATACCATATGATCAACAACAAGTGAACATGCAAACATGTACAAGGCCGAAGTCTCATGGCCGTAGCAAGGAAAGGGCAAAGAAGGAGAGCATACCATGTCCCCAACGCCGGTACCACTCACGGGCCGTGCTTGAACGCTCTCAAATGCGGCTTGATACTTGTTGCACTCTTTGTGGATGAACAACCATCTCTTTTGAATCGAGCCGACGCCACTGTTGCTTTTAAATTGGTAGGGCTCAAACAACTTCCTTTCATGGAATGTTTTGTGGACTCTCGTCCAAAAAACAATACCCTTTTGTTGCGCGCCGGTCCTTGGGCTAATCTCCATCCAAGCTTGGCAAATCAACTTGTCCTCATCTTGTGTGTATGAACCCGTGCGAATGCTCTTCCTCTTCTTTTGTGCTTCCACTCTTTGTGTCAGCTTGTCAATGAACAATGGCTCGCCACTAATGTCAATGTCATTGCTTCCTTCTTCATCACCATCACCTTCGACATAGATGTCATCGTCTTCATGCCACGAGTCACCATGGTCGTAGTCAGCACGGTCATCGGCCTCTTCATCGGCAGTGAACTGGCCGCGGCCATCCTGACTTTGGGTCTCCTCGGGGTCGTAGACAGGTACGTGACCACCCTCGTAGATCACTTCCTCCATGAACTAGTCGTAGTAGGGGTCGTCGACTGGTGCCGTTGGTGTTGGCATTCTGTCGAACAAGACGCGGGGGAACGACATGGTGCCGGTAAACGGCGGCCGTGCTTGCTTTCTTTGCATCTCGACGGACGGCCGGCCGCTGCTGCTGGACCCAGGGGTGACGTTGAGGTCGATGACGGCGGAGGGGTGTGGTGTGGACGGCTCGATCACGCTCACATCTGGCGACCCCACGAAATGGGTCTGGCCGTCGTGCCTTGGCGGAGGAAAGCCGGGCGACAAGGGCGTGGTCCGCGACATCGACGACTGGCAGTGCGGAGACCGGGCGACCGACGACCCTGTGCTCGCCGGACCGACGGCCCCTCCAGAGAAACCGGGCAGACGACAAATGCCAGCCATGAGAAGGGCGTGCGCTTTGCTGACGATGGCCTCCTTCTCCTCGACCTCGGCCTTGTGCCGCGCGGCCTCAATCGCAGCGCGCTCGGCGGCTCTCTTGGCCGCGGCGACGTTGGTCTTGGCGACCTCCCTCCGGCTCCTCCTCTTCGCCGATTCCGCGTCCAACTTGGCGATCTCCTCCGGCGTGCACTCCGACCGCGGCTTCCTTGGCGCCTTGCCCTTCTTCTTCTTGGCCATTCCGGGCGGGTCGACGGCCAGCCCACCGGAGTTCGGCTGGGCGTCGGCCATGGACGGGGGAGGAAGTGGGACAGGCGGGACGTGGGAGGGTTTGGGGGGGGGGGGGGAATGGTGCCAAAGGGGCCGTGGGGGGGGGGGTTGCTTTGTTTCACCGACATGCGGGTCAGGGGCGGACAAGCGCGCGCGTCCCGCCCGTCCGCGCGCTGTCCCTTTCGCCCCAAAAGCGGCACAAACTTGGGCCGTGGATGGGTCGAAAGCGGACACAAAACGGACAAAAGTCCGTTTGCTCCCGCGCGCTGGGCCGCCCGGTTTGTCCGTTTTACCCTAAACGGACGGGGCCGGACAGGATAGGGTCGCGCGGTGGACTTGGCCTAAAGGGCGACATATGTGTAGCAGGGCCCGACGCGCAGCTGCACGCCGGAGGAGTCGAGATTGTTGATATGCACGGAGTCATTGTTGTTGGCGTCCGTGCAGGTGATGTGGGCCTGGATATCGTCTTTCACAGCCAGCATGGGTCCAGGTTGAGTATGAGGATGTTGGCGACAATTTTTTAAGCATCTTCAGCCACGTACCTCTAACTCAACCCCTCAAATGTCCGTGGACGCGCCTGGCCAGTGACCGGGCGTGTCCGTTTTGAGCCCATATTTGTCCATCCGTGCAGCCATAATTCTTATTTTTTTATATGTCCGGTCACTTGCACATGATTGGTGGAGATGAAGAGGAGAGAAAGAAAAAAATGAATAAAGAAAGAGAAAAGATGGTCCGGGTGGGGCCGCGTTCTATGTGGCGGATTGACCGGGTGCGTCCGGGCGTGTCCGCGAGCCCTTATATCCTCTCCATATTTGACATGGATATGAGGGTTCGCGAACAAGCCGAACCTATAGGAAAGATATGAGGAGTCCGATTGGATCAATTTTTTGCTATTTTTTTGCTTCTCTCTCCTGTCTGGTCAATTTGAGGAACCCCGCTGTAGATGCTCTTACCCAAGCGCGCAAGCCAGACCTGTCACTGTTGCTCCCACTCGAGGCAGCCATCGTCATATCCTCCAGAACAAAAACATTCTTCGATCGGTGCCCCATTTTCCATTTCCTGTATGTGTCATTTTTTTCTTTAACCTTTTTCTGTGTGTGTCGATTGTATTAATATAATCTAAACTCCTAATGGAGCAGTTGGTAGTCTCCGCCGGTCAATTTTTGTCCCACCTCCCCCGGTTATTTTTGGTACTTCCTCCCACCTCCCGCTTTCCACCGATCCCCCGCATTTCTTCTCCCAACCGTTAAAAAAACATCAAGTTACAACTACGGCCATCCTGAACCGCGCCGGTTCACACATAAGAAAAAGACCTACAACGATCAATCACGGTTAACCTACAAAATGACGGGCTGGTCGATCTGATCGTCCTGGCCTCGATCCCATTGCGAGCCGCGGTCATTCGTCCCCGCCCAACCCTTGGCAGCCGTCACAAACCCTGAAACCCTTGGCCGCCGCCACAAGCGCTCATACCGTAGGTCCCTTTCACAGCCGGCAGTCTTATCCCGGCGACGACGCCGTACGAGTGCAAACTGCGCGCTATCCAGTCGCCGCCGGAGTGGCGATTGCAAAATTAGGTGTGGCGTTTGTATATTCCTACCTTTACAAATATACTCTTACAAATCTGCATCTCTGATCGGTGCCGTGGTCGTACTGCCGAAAATCTGGCATTGTGATCTCGGTTCGGTACCTCTCGCTCACATTTTATCAGCCACCAATTGCAGATCGTCAATCATCTCATTGCAAGGAACTCAGTTTTTGTGCGGGGACGGCCCTCGGGGATGGTGTCATCAGCAGCAGCATCTGGAGGTTAGTTGACACAAACAAAAGGTAGTTCAGACGCTTGAATCTAATTGGTGACATGCCAGCAGGAAATAGTCAATGTTTCTATGCATCTGGAGGTCAGATGGTTCAAAAATATTGAGTGCCCCTACAGGCTGGATGAACCACCGTTTTGAATAGGAAATAGAATAATTCATGATTGTTTGCCGAGGCCATACCTATTTAACACTAATTAGAATATGCTGTAGGATGATGCATTGTTTTGGAAGCCACTTGACCTCCCACTATTAACTGATATATAGCATCTACAATCCCTATAATTTAAATCTAGGATCGCTACTATATAGTCAACGCACGGGCAGTTAAATAAGTCCTCATCCTTACTTCAGTTGTGTGTAATTTCATAGGTACACATGGGTAATTCAAGAAGCAAGGCGGTTGATCAGCTACCAGAAGAGGACGTTTCTACACGTATGCTGCATTTCTATGAGATAGTAGTACACATGGGTTAACGAACATTCGCACGCTTTTGTTTATTCTACGGGCATAATGCTTTTCAGTCCTTACAAGATCTACAGTAGTTGAGGATAGCAATGCAAGCTTCTTACCCATAGCTCAAAGTGTTGTGGACAATTCAGCTACGGTTACAGGTATAGAGCTTGTGTGAATATTGTTGGCAATGTTGCCATGTAGATACGACGCTTATATCATTGTACTTATATTCATGTTGGTTGTCACCCTACAGATGGAGAGCATAAAGAGGATTCATTCACAGCTCCGAATACCAATGATTTGGATTTTAGTTTAAATGAATATGGTACTCCCTCAGCCTCATTACAAATGTCAATATTTGTAGTGTATATTTCATTGAGTTTTTGTTATTTTCTTGGTATAACTGTATAGATGGAACAAGTTCGCAACGGATTATAGACCTTCATGCTGGTTCGTTGTTGGGTTCCAGCCATCTAATTCTTGATTGTCACCGTACTATTGGTAACAACTCATACCTATTTGAAATTCTAATATTTAACTTACTGGAGTTCACTTTCATTAACAACATGTGCCTATTCTGATATATTGGTGTTCTACAGAGGGTGAACCTCCAAACGAATATAACAATGGTGGGACAAATCTATCAGGTATTCTCAAGGATGCTTGTCTAACATCGATTATGACCTTATGTACATATGTTGTGAGAAAGCATTATGGTTTTTTGACATGCTGCAGACGAAATCAGATGCGGGAATCAAAGTCATATATCAAAGGAATCTGACAACACACAAATACTTTCGGCTGCGGATATAAAAAAATCCAAGACGTTGTGTTACAAATAGAGGATCAACAGCGTTGCATGTCGAAATCTGGTAAATTGTTTAACTGCAGGTTGATGAATAATTGTTAAGGCATTTAAGTATTGAAACTGTTTTATTATATTTTGCTATATGCAATGGCTGTTTTTATTCACTAAATGTCGTATGTTTAATATGCGTTTTAGACCGTAAGGAACTTAACAAGGCCTTGAGGCGGGAAACTTACCGCATTAGCAAAAAACATGGTTTGAAAATACAACAAGTCGATAATCACAACGTTGAACGTCGTGCCCTAGGTGATATCACGAATGTTCGTCAACCTAAACTTGTCATCTCGGGTACATCAGGTAATCATTGTATGCGTGGCTTCCCCTTGGTATAACATAATATAATACTGACCTAACGTTCTGAGACAGATGACTTGAATGTCACAAAAGATAATGCTGCACTAACGGAAGAAGATCGCAAAAAAGCCCATAGAAACGCCCTGAGGAGAGCTTCTTATCGTAGGAAAAAAGAACTTGCTCTCGAAGAAGATAAACTGCGCGCCATTAATTTGTCTGGTAAGAATCAAGTGTTCTAACCATTACCATTATTATCTTCAAGTCATTTCTTACGTATTAATTTTTCTGTAACATTATTATCGCATCCTGATACAGCATTTACTGCTACATCTACTAAGACATATGGTCTGGTTAACGACAATGATCAAAATGGTAATTGACTTGTTAATAATGGATTCATCAGTTTGGAAATATTAATTTTTGCTTTCTACATTTAAACTATGACCTCAATGACACCAGGCATTGATGAGAATATACTTGAAGAAACATGTCTGGTAACCGAGGAAGATCGCAAGAGAGATCATATAAATGCACTTAGGAGGGCAGCTTATCGGAGGAGAAAGGATAAGGGAGAAGCAAGTGAAAATCTATAGATGCTATCTAATTCAGGTAAATATTTATGTTATTAATACAGGGCGTTAAATAATTGTCGTAGACACAACTTAATGAAGTTGATGCAAAAACCCTAGATTCATATGCTTGCTATTAATGCAAATTAAACATTGTTGGGCCAGAAAGAATGTTTTGTTATTCATTTCTCACTAAAACAATATTCTTCAATGACAATATTACCCCCTCACTAATGATGCTTGCACACATTATTTTAAAAAAGCCACAGCTGATAGCCCTAACTATACAGATACATTCCACGATGATGCAACATTACCCCCTCCGTCATTAGACGCCTCTGGTGTTACCCATGACAACGAGGAATCTAATAGGATACAGAGAAACTCTCGTAGCCGAGCATGTTATCACAAGAAAAATCAAGAACTAACGGTTGATGATAGACATGATTTGAATGAAAATATACGAGGGAAGCGCGTGCAGCGCCGCAAAAGCAGGTCGGAGATTGAGAAGGGGCAATCAAGTGCTCAAAGAAAGGCCTCTTATGCTAAAAGGAAAAACACCCCGTGCAAAGAATCTCTCGCACTACCGCGTCCAGACATTACTAACTCAACAGCTGATAGTCTCCCAATCCCCTCTCTCGGGCTATCGATGATGATTCATCGGATGGCGACCCTCCCCCAGGCATGCCGAATTACGGTGTTTACACCCCTGGTATGTAATCAAGAGGTACTTCGGTCCTGATGCAACTTGTCAGCAATTTTATGCTGAACAACGCACGGTCTTTGTCCCTGACTGTTCAACTATAATGCAGACGACATCAATGTGTTCCCAGATCCCATGATGGGCGATGAGCCAACACCAGCCGAATTGATGGATGAGGAGTACTACATGTATTGTGACCAAGGTATGGTCCAGACTGGTCTAGGAAGGCTGGGATCTTCATTGTAATTGTAGTACTATGTCAATATTATTTTCATGATCATGTTTGAACGAATGCCTGTAGGATCCGATAATGATGCATTCGAGGATGACGAGGAAGCTAGCATGACGTCTTTTATATCTGGAGAGATTGATCCATTAGACTGTGTGTACACAAACATACCAGACAACACACACATCCTGAAGCTCGACACAAACTGCAAACACTGCAAGGCCAGAAAGTTTGTTTCTGAGACTGACGGATTCTGCTGTCGCAATGGACAGATCGAGCTTAAACAACCGGAACCAATCCCAGAGCTTATGCGGCTATGGTCCAGCATGGATGCAGATTCCAGACATTTTCGTGAGAACATACGGTTCTTCAATGGGCATTTCGCCTTCACAACCCTTGGCGTCAGCCTTGATGAGAACTACACAAACATGAAGTCTGGGGTATACACATTCCGGGTACACGGAACCATCTATCACAATGTGCATTCGTTCGGGCCTAGCTCACGTCCAGAACATTTGCAGTTGTACTTCTATGATGATGACCCAACCATAACCCATCGTAAGGCGGCCACAAAGCAATTGGATCAAGAGGTCGTGAAGAAGTTAGTAGACATACTTAAAGAGAACCCTTACTCCCAGCAATTTAGGAGTTTGGGTGCACACAAGGACAGCCTTGATGATTATAGGATAGACCTAAACACCGATAAGAGGCTTGAACAAAGAACATATAATAGACCTTAGTCATCTGAGGTTGCTGCAATTTGGGTTGAGGGCAGCGACCTGGCAAAAAGGTTTGACCGTAGGATAACACTATATGGTAACAACAATGAAAGGCATAGCATACGCGTGTCATCCGGAGCATATGACCCGTTGTCTTATCCCCTATTCTATCCAATGGGCGAACTAGGTTGGCATCCGAAACTACCTAAACGTAATGTTCCTTGGGAGGCTGTACAACATCCTCAACTTGATAATGATGATGATGAGGATGCAGGTATGACATCTGTGTACCTTTTTGTTTCAATACAAAAATTATTTCTAAAGGTGGTCATTGTTTTGATCCTATACTATCGTGTGCAGAGGGAAATAGCAGGTTGTGCGTCTCCGTCAGAGACTACTACTGTTATATGCTGCAGACACGACCTGCCATCTTCAATCCCATACTCTGTGGAGCACGACTGCTGCAGCAATGGGCTGTTGACATGTACGCTAAGATTGAGTGCTGTCGGTTGAGGTGGTACAGGAAGAACCAGACGCAGATTCGTGCCGACTTGTATAAAGGAGTGATTGATGCCATCACTACAGGGGAGACGCGGGCAAGCGCTGTTGGGGTTAGAATAGTGCTCCCTGGGACATACCCTGGTGGCGACCGCGACATGAAGAAGAGACATATGGATGCCATAGCAATTGTCCATACATACGGGAAGCCAGACATCTTCCTCACCATGACTTGCAATCCTAAATGGGATGAGATAACAAACGAGTTGCTGCCTGGTCAGACGGCGCAAGACCGACCTGATATTGTGGCTCGTGTGTTCTATGGCAAACTAGAGCACATGAAGTACATGTTGTTCAAGAAGCATATCCTGGGTGTTGTAGTTGCTTACGTATACGTAGTCGAGTTCCAAAAAAGGGGCCTCCCCCATGCACATTTTTTGTTGATCATGGACTCAACATATAAGCTTATTGTCCCGGAACAGTATGACCGACTCATTTCCGCGGAGCTCCCAGACAAGCACAAGTATCCGGAATTGTATGCAATGGTGGTAAAGCATATGATGCACGGACCATGTGGTGCTCTCAACCCCAAGAATGTTTGCATGCAAGAAAATGGTTGCAAGTGCAGATATCCACGGCCGTTCAATGAGAACACAGCACAGGGGAAGGACTCATACCCAGTGTATCGACGGAGAGACGATGGAAGACGTGCTAAGGTCAGAGGGAAGATGCTGGACAACAGATGGGTTGTGCCTTATAACCCATACCTACTGCGGATGTTCAATTGCCACATCAACGTTGAGGTCTGCTCTAGCATAAAGGCTGTGAAATATCTTTACAAGTACATTTACAAGGGCCATGATAAGGCTTCTTTCAGCATCGATCAGCCCGATGCCGATGGTAACATTGATGAGATCAAGAGGCACGTTGACGCTAGGTGGGTCACACCTCCGGAGGCTATGTGGAGGATATTGGCTTCCCACTTTGCGCCAATTACCCGCCGGTCCTGCAGTTGCCCCTTCATCTCCCTGATATGCACAAGGTTGTGTTCAATGCGCAGGCTGACTTGAAGAATGTTGTACCCTCTGAAAATGCTTCAAAATCCATGTTAACGGAGTATTTCAAGGCTAACCTGGAACACCCTTGGGCTAGGCATATATTGTACAAGGATTTTCCCGGAAGCTTTACGTGGCAGAAGAAAAAGAAGTATTGGAAGCCGCGGGTCGAGCGTTTTCAAATTGGGCGCATAGTGTCTGCCAATCCTGCCGAGGGGGAGCGATACTACCTGCGGGTGTTGCTTAACCATGTTACGGGCAAAACATCCTTCGACGACTTGCTCACCGTGGGTGGCTTGCTATGTGGGAGCTTTAGAGAGGCTGCTGAAAGGTTGGGACTCATCGAGGCAGACAACACGCTCAACGACTGTCTTAATGAGGCTGAGCAGTGGGCGATGCCATGTTCACTTAGGAGGCTCTTCGCAACCATATTGGTGCACTGCGAGCCAGGCGATGTGCGTGGATTATGGGATCGGCACTTCGAGCCTATGTCAGATGACTACCGTCGATCACGCACGTCCACTGACGAGGTGGAGCAGATGGTGTTGCTTGACATTAGGGGAATGTTGCAGTCAATGGGTAAAGACATTGTTGATTTCGCTCTTCCAATCATAGATGATGCGTTTGACCCTACAGAGGGCGAGGCAAGAGAGGTTATCAAGGAATCAACCGTTGAGTTTGACATGGATGACACAAAATTGGCATCTTCACTCAACATGGAGCAGAGGGCCGCATACGATGAGATACTAGGGGCTGTTGAACGCGGTGATGGGGGTGTTTTCTTTGTTGATGGCCCTGGAGGTACAGGTAAGACCTTCCTATATAGGGCGATGCTTGCCAAGGTGAGAAGCCAGGGCAAGATTGGTATCGCTACCGCGACGTCCGGCGTCGCCGCTTCTATCATGCCTGGCGGCAGGACTGCCCACTCCAGGTTCAAGATCCCATTGAGTTGCGATGATGGAGCCTCGTGCAGTTTCACCAAGCAGAGTGGGACCGCCAAGCTGCTACGGATGGCCTCCTTGATCATATGGGACGAGGCCAGCATGACAAAGCGACAAGCGGTTGAGGCATTGGATAATAGCATGCGCGACATAATGGGAATACGCGACCGACCCTTTGGAGGAAAGACTGTTGTTTTTGGCGGGGACTTTAGGCAGGTTCTTCCGGTCGTCAGAAGGGGGTCGCGGGGCCAGATAATTGATGCAACCCTCCGAAGCTCTCATCTATGGAAGGGCATGCGTCAGCTTCGGCTCATCACCAACATGAGGGCTCATAATGACACGTGGTTTGCCGATTACTTGCTAAGGGTCGGCAATGGCACTGAGGAATTTGATGCTGAAGGCAACATAGTACTCCCTGAAGATATTTGTCTGCCGTCTACAGGCGAGGTTGATGACCTGGAGAAGCTTATTGAGCACGTATTTCCGAGTCTAGACGACAACATGGCTGATTCGAATTACATGACATCTCGAGCAATCCTTTCCACAACTAACGACAATGTAGACAAAATAAACATCCGCATGATAGAGCGTTTTCATGGAGAAGAAGTAATCTACCATAGTTTTAACAGTGCGGAGGATGACCCATATGGCTACTATGCTCAGGAGTTTCTGAATGGATTGACTCCTAACGGTCTTCCTCCGCATGCTCTAAAACTAAAGCTGAACTGCCCTGTGATACTTCTAAGGAACATTGATCCAGCTAATGGGCTTTGTAATGGCACTAGGCTTGTTGTTAGAGGTTTTGAGAGGAACACCATTGATGCAGAAATCGTGATTGGACAACACGCTGGCAGGAGGGTCTTCCTTCCTCGAATACCTCTCTGCCCATCTGAAAATGATATGTTTTCATTCAAGTTTAAGAGAAAACAATTTCCTATAAGGCTTAGCTTTGCTATGACCATTAACAAGGCTCAAGGGCAGACCATCCCGATTGTTGGTGTGTACCTACCCAATCCCGTGTACTCACATGGTCAGCTCTATGTTGCTTTGTCTCGAGCCACCGCGAAGGGAAACATAAAGATACTCATTCAGAAGGAGAAGTCGAAGGAGAAGACCAACAAGCATAAGGACAATCCAAAAAAGCGTAAAAGAACTAGCGTGTCCTTACTGACCTCGATGAAGAACATCGTCTATAAGGAGGTCCTTATAGGTTGAAGACCCGTTAATATCAAGGCAGGTTACATGTTACACAGATTGTCTAGACATGATGTAATTCGGTTTTCTACATGTATGTCTTAATTTGTTATTTTGATAGCTGGAGGTATATTCGATCATCGCAAGATACGCACTGCAGTTTAATAATCAGGCGTCATATTGGCACCATCATCGCTGTTATGTTTTTTCTACTATTGTTGTTTTTATGTCAGTGTACATGTTACACAGCGTGCTATTTAGTGTGTTAGCTGCCATCCAGATTGAATGATTGAACTACTAAATTCATTGGACATGCAAAGGGTCTTGTCCAACTAAGGCAAGCTATCATACCCGTTCTTATTTATTTTGGTTATATTTGATACTATGCTTGACTGTGAATTTATTGGCGTCCTTATTAGCTTTCGTTTAATCTGGATAGCTTATTATCTACATATTATTCTGATATGTCACAACTAAAAGATTCAGAACGGTTTGAATTATAAGACGAACACACGAATAAGGGAAGTTTGACCAACTTTTGCATATGTACTTTTAATAATTAATAAAGTGCGTGTAATGCCATTTTCTAATAAGTTTAAATACCCATTAGACTCTGTAGTTTGTGGCAATGCAAATGTCTGTTTGCTGAAGTGTGCAATTTTCGTCAAAAGTTATATTACAAGTATTTTCACCCAGCTATACTAATAAACTAACATTTCAATTCAAGTTACATATTACTCTTTTCCATTGGTTCATTTACGTTTATGAGTTTACTATTGACTCGACATAAACAGTTCTAAACTATAGATTGTACAAGGCTGCGTTAATCTTGGACCTGGCGAGGATTGCTTCAGGGAGCAAGCATCGTTTCATGATTTTTTGGTCCATGAGAACTTGTGTTAGGCTGATATCGAGCATCGTGTGATGTGAAGCCTGTGTGGGACAGCAAGGATTCCACGAAGATGAATGGTTGGTCTGAGGGTGGTCGGCTTATAGTTGACCATGCCATGACTATTTGCTATGCTGGCATCCAATAATGAAATGTTCATCGAAATGTGTATCCTTTACTAGCTGCCATGTAATACTAGGAATCTGTTTTTAGCTTTTGATGAGAGCATGCACTAGATTTATATGGAGCTCCAAATCCATGCTAAATAATTAAACCGCAACAACATGAAACAATGAAAGAAATTACTATAGTTATTTATATAAAGCCTAAAAGATATAATTGGAGGACTTTTTGATGGATTTTTTATGTTGCTAATACTTTGTGACGTGTTATTTAGCATGCGGGTTATTTTTTATTGGCATGATTAAATCATAGCATCAAACCAAAATTATAAATAATTTAATTTTTCAAGACGCAGACTTATTAATATATATCCAAAATATAAGATGCCGATGTCCAGATATGATATCCGGAAACAAACAATATATTAGCGGCATACTTAGTATTAATTACGGCATGTGATCATATCTGGTCTTTACAAAATGGCATGTTTAATATTTTTCATTGTAATCTAATACTTGGTTGATCACGCAGAATCACAAACATGATTCCAGTTAATATATAGTAATTGTAATCATATGAGTTGATTCATTTTTTGATTTTGTAATTAGTGTTTCCTTATAAACATCTATAAAATGCTTCACAATTTAAACAGCCAAACCCAAACCATACCGCTCTTGCACCCTTGCCACTACACCTATCTTTAACATGTCGTCATCCAACAACATCGATGGTGCTGATGATCATCAACAAGAACAAGAAGATAAGAAGGAGCTACACCCTGATGAAGAACCGAACAGAGATGGGAATATTGGTGAGGGATCTGCACCGAGATGTAAGAAACTAAAGAAGAATGAGCATATCCTGCCTGTGCAATTCCCATCCATGCTTTCGTCGAACCATTTTGCTAATCTAATCCGACGTCGTGAGGTGCATCACATCCCTCATGCACATCTCCCCTCAGGCTGGGATATCCAGCGTAACACAGGGTCAAGTGCTGCGAGGAAAGACGTTTGGGGATCCAACAACCTCGAGATTCTACAGGCACAGAAGCATACTAGCATGTTGGTGCAGGTTTTGATTGAACACATAAAACTTCTGACGCAGTTGGTCGAGAATCTTATTCAGGAGAGGGACAAGAAGCCACGACCAGCTGACAAGGACGAAGCATAAGCAAATTTACAGTAATGTTGACATGATAGATTGTTTCTTTTATCATCCTGTGAAACCGTTCGGACTTGAACAATAATAAAGTTTGCCTTTCAATTCAATTATGGATGCTACGTGTGTCCTAACTATGCTCAATGACAATCGGATTTTCCCTTAATTCTTATTTATAATTCCCTAATTAAGCTCTAATTTCTTAAACTAATTCTACACGACGATAGCGTGACCAAAAAAACGGCTTAATTTCAGAATACAATTTGTCACGCTAACTCTTCATTTGTCATTTAGACTGTCGTTATGAAAAATAATAAACAATTTGCTGCCGTTGTGCAATTATATTATTTGATATAGATGATGATTGTAAAGTTATGTGTTAGGTACGATATATCATTTGTCCCATATAGCTACGCACGGGCAGATACCTATATCAAAATTTTATATATCATCAAGTTAATGAAAAAAGAAATATATTATAATTAATTAATATATTAATGTGAATATACGAAAGGTTAATAAATATCCATAAAAAGGAAAGTATGTTTATCAAAGGCAAGTGATAAATCACATGCGTTTTCATAGGCAAGTGATCATTATTTTAATCATACCGAATATCATGGACCGATTTTGTTATGTACGTTTCCTTGTTTAATACATCCTCATTTAATAGGTTGCCGAATATTACATATCTGAATATAGATAATTCACCCATGGGGGCCTAGCCAGCCAAAATCAAATTTTCATCACTTTTTCATTTTCCCGCCGCCCACCATGCTTATATAAATAACCCCCGCTGCCCACAAATTGTCTGTACAGCAAAAGTCATCTCCTCCACGACGACCATGATGATCTCATACGGATCGATCACATCTAAGAGGGTGGTGGCGCCGGCGCCAGCTCCTGTCACCAGTACACTCATCTCCCCTCCGATGAATAGGCAAGATATAATAATCTTTTAGTACGTCTATTTGCCATCAGTATATTACGGGTTTTTCTATTGAAATCATCATTGTTTTGCCACTTGTTCTTTTATCTAAAAGGATGGATCACATGGGATACACTATAACATATTAATAGGCTTGGCCATCAAAACATCTATTGTCGGCTTGTTTTCATCTTGTATATTTGTTAAAACCAGATGGACAGTTAGTCTGAATTACATATAGTTTTTTTCTTCATCGTGTACAAACCAGATGTAGCAAGCACTAACACAATCACCTGAGTATATTACTATTTTATTAGCGTGCATTTATATAGTTCCATAAGTTTTGATATTGATGGTGTGGCTGTAATCTCATTGGGGTTGTTTCTTATAACCATTGGGTACTGCATGTTTTCAAAACCATATTTATCCCATATGCAATAGTACTGATTGCAAAGAAGGCACCTGGACAGAACATGAATAATATGTATAAATTTCACATGATCACATGGACAGAACTATAATGTTATGCTGCTTGTCTGCTAAATTTTGTGCTCCACATGGAAATTTATTTTACCTGATCCTTTTGTTTTTTATACGCACAGGAACATGAATTTTCATCACATCCAAATGGAACACATTTATCATAATTGCTGGATTATTCAAGCTAGGGTCATGTGGAAGGCTCACATCAAAGAGAATGGAATGGGAAACTTGTACCTTCAGTGCATACTACTCGATCGGCATGTAAGAATACTTTATAGCCCATATATTGTAAATACAATTTTGATATACATGTTTATTTGCTCATTGTTGTTATGTGACATGATAATATGCTAGGGAACAAAGATGGAAGCGATTGCATACAACAGCCAGGCAATCCATTTCAACAGCGTGCTAGAAACCGGTAGGACCTATGATTTCAATCGTGTCGGGTTTAACCCCACAGAAATGCCAGATGGTCATTTCTGGTACCTAGACATGGACTTTGTCGCCACGCTAAGTTCTACGACCGAGGTTAAATTGTCGGCGCAGTAGATAACGTCGATAGTTTGCCCACCGTGCTTTCCACAATTAGCAGAAATCTTTGAGCTACGGGACAAAACCATCACAGGTGCATCATTTAGTTAGTTGATTGTGCATATTAATCTGTACAACCCAGAGTCTCATTGTGATTTCAATTTTGCAGATGTGATTGCTATCCTTGCCTATGTTGGACAGATAAAATTTAAGTGGGATGCAATATATAGGCGCCGCGTCCCTTCTCTCGAAATTGGCCTCATGAACTTTCAGTAAGCGCCAATTATAATATGAGTTTATCATATGCTTATTTATGCAATTCTATTTCTGCAATGATACTCACATTTGTATTTGTTTATAGACGGCAGATAATTTTCTTACGTGTACGTAAAGAACACGTTGGGCCTAACTTCTGGCGTTTGCAATGCACTGACAACCTGTTCGAGAAGTTAGCTGTAACTTATATACAGGTAAATCAGAGGCATCGTTGCTTGCAAACTATGAGGGAGAGCACATTCTTCTTCTCTCCCAACATTAATTATGATCATCATTATCTACAAGGTAGGGGATGCGTTATATTTTTAATTTGTTTTCAATAGAATTTATCTGTAATACTATGTCACTACTATATAACACTGATTGTTTTCATAGATATCCATGAAGCCAGTCTGACGACTCTTGATGAAACACGTGCGTACGTCAATCGTGTTGTTCAAGGTAGGAACAATGGACGTCAGAAGTATCATAGCTGCAATTAGAGCATCCATGAGGGTTTTGGATGACTGACTATGTACTGATGCATAATCAAATGTCGCGAATAAATTGCTTCTACAGTTTTGGACTGGATTGAATTGAGAATTATCATTTTGGCATTATGATTAATGTATTATACATATGTATACCTTCATATTACGAGTGTTCAATATTTCGTCTTACGCTGTCGTCTTTTTCCCGTCTGTCCCCCGCCATTTATTTTTTCACACAAGCCAGGAAAGGTAACATCACACGCAAGCAGCCGTTAGTTTATTCGAAAAACTGACTTAGTCCTCTTCTCCTCGTGCGATCCGAACACAGGCATGATCCTGGGATAACAACACGCGCACCCACGCCTTCGCCGACACATGTTTGGCCCCAACCGCCCGAGTCCTCTGGTCCATGTTCTCCTTCTCTTATCCCTCGTTCGTTTATCCCTCATCGATCCTAACACGATGGTGCGCGCATGACTCGCATGTAAGGATTATGTTCCAGTTGGAATATATATCAAACAATAGTTGCTTCATTTGTTCATTTACAACTTTTTTTCTCCTGACTATGAGCATTATAGTTTATTAATTGATCTTTAAAGTTTTGCGCGAATAAAAGGCCAATGTTAGGTGTTTCATGCACTATTATATTGTGACAAGACTCAGTACTACTTTACTTTATTGATCAAGAAAGCTATACACAATATATCTACACCGTTGCCATGCACAGGTGCCTATACATTTTATCATGTTGGCTACAGTTTTTTATGGCAACTTGTAAGTATGGAAGGATATGGGCCACTTTCCGATTACATGATATCAAAGGAAATGAATAAAATAGACATGCACGGATGGAATGATATGGGTCACCTTCCATCTGCCTTAAGGTACCATGTGTTGTGACACTTAATGCACTCGATGCTGAGAATCAGGCGTAATTAATAGTTTGCTTATTATTTGGCTTTCAAAAACGGAATTTGCTTTATTATTTGGAAGGCTCATATGTCTATATGATGCAGCTGCCATATAGGAACTGATCCCTTCGTATATAACCTCCGACGAGCTCCTGTTTCAACACCCACCCCATTCTTCACCAATTTTCGATCTCTCACGACTCTCATCAATGGAGGCTTTGCCCGCCCCTCAGGATGCTGCGGGCAATGTGAATGCCCTAGAAGATGCCATTGAATACATTTTTCAATTTATCACTGTTGTCCAGGACGATGAGGCACTAAAGTAAGCTACACTGCTCATCATATTATTCTTGTACACATAAAGCTAGATATCAGTTGGGCAACACAGTAGTCTAGACATAATTAACCATGATAGTCCACTATATTATGTTTGGTTGTCTAGGTGTTCTATATATTTTACTGTATATAATTATTGCACTGTTGCACCTTTGTTAAATAATGTATGTGTGCCTATGTGTCACACCATTTTACCTATGGTACATGTGCCCATGTTATTTTTTATACCTATATAAGATTATTAAAGACAAAATACCTACCAGGTTATCACAAAAGAGGTACCGTGTTTTAAATCAAGTAATTTTGATTCACTACTTTACATTATACAAAATAGTTAGTCTAAATGTGATACATAGATGGATGGATTTGGTAAAGATTGGTCTGCATTTTTTTGGGCAGCACCATCTGGATTAGAAGCGAGCGACCATATCAGATTGAAATCAGCCTACGGATGCTCTAGGAAACAATTAGCCTTTTTGGAATAATTCATCCTGAGTGCTTCAATCTTGCAGTTCGTAAGCTTGCAAGCACTGAAATAGAGAGCACTGCAGGTACTAGAATGCTTGGAAACAAACATTTTTTCGACTTGCAGTTTCATTCTCTGGCACGGGCCCTCAGACACTCTTCAATGGAGCAAGAAACACGCACCGCGGTGCTGATTGACAATGCCATTGTTCGGCCGTTTCCTAAATATGATGTGTTCAACTCTAACATTGTAAGATACTCATTTTTATAAAGTAATTTGCTTGTTCTATTTTGTACTAACATGTGTCTATTTACGACAGTATCTACTACCATTTGTTGCCGTGGATTCTTTGTACGGACTACTTGTAGTCGACATGGAATATAGGAGGGTTCTCCCAATTGATCCATCAATCGACGTCTATGTTGGACCATACAACTTTCATAACACTGAAACGAGGAAGGAAATCACAATGTTGAAACAAGAGTTCAACAATGTGTTGCAGATGAGGATCCATGGTTGGAACACGAATCTCATGGACTGGTCAACGCACGGCATCGCTTCAAATGGCAGGCGGTAATATAGTAAATCGATCACACGCGTTATAAGCAGACCGTTATAGTTTTAATATAGATACTTTTTTTTGTAACAGCAACGACTCCGCTTTCCTTGTCCTACAGGAGATGGCCCACCAGAATGGTACTACTGATTCTGGTAGGAAGACAACTCACGTAAGTACACAATACGTAGGTTTATTGTTCGATTTGCTTACCAGCAAATTATAAATTAATATTTATCAATATTCTCTAGGATTCAATACAGCTCAGAAAGAACCTGCTGGTCCAGATGCTGACGATAAAAAACAATGAAGCAGCTGAAAACATACCAGATGAAATTAAAGCGGCATTGAGGGTTTTAAACGACTGAATATGGTCGATTGCATTTTCGTATGTCGCAAATAAAAGGCAATTACATCTTTGTTAGGGATCGTACTGAGAATTATCTATTTGGCAATACAGAGAAATATAAAATTCATTGGTAGGTATATATAGGTTTAAATACTTTGTTTTGTTTTGGATATATTAAGCATTTGTTATGCGACGCACCCTATAACTCAAAATATCACACCTATTATAACAGTAAAGTCATGAACTACATAATTCGCAATACGAACTATATATAACTAACACGTCACTACCTACTTATCAACATCAGTGCTATAAGAAAAGCAGTTGTCGTAAATCACAACGCTCGGCTCCTTTAAGTTTAGTATATAGAGTGATGACAACAAAGTTAAGGCGATAAATGACAACTGTCCCCACACAGAAACATTGACTGATTTGACACACCAGCCTTTGCAGCTAAGGCCAAAAGTTCTTGAGGAAGGGAATATAATGCCCATCAGGGCCAGAGGCCTCGTTCGGGTTGGCAGAGTTAATGACCTCAGCAACGGTGTTTTAGATCATGTTACATTTGTCCCATAGAGAGGGAGAGACAGATAGACCACCCTCCTGCTTAGCCCCGAACATAGAAGAGAATAATTCCACAATGTGGGATATGATGAGGGATTGATCCGAAGCCCTAACGGCATTAAGGATGAGGCTATCTGAAACATCTTCTTCTTCTATCATTGGGGATTCCCCTTTAAGAGTCCAATTGAGGGTACCACGCTGACGCCAATATATCTCTGCCTGCTGATGCAGCTGCACCAGAGCGGCTTCAAGGTTGTATCGGACTGACCAATCATTTTCTGAGAGGCCTATCGCATGTGCTAAAAGGTCCAAGCTCGCGAACTTCGCTTCTAAAGAATTGTTTTCACTGTGGGTCTCCGTTGCTCTGTTAAGAGACCAGCCCCTAATAAACTGTCGAAGCTCATACAAGCATTTGTGCCAGTCGTCTATGGCCCGAAACTATAAATTAGAAGGGATAAGAAGTATAGAAATCTTGGTAAAAAGAATATTGATGAAGCCCTCCACTAGAAGCCAGGAAGCATCGAACTGGAATCACGATGAGGTCATAGGTTGGTTTAAGCCAGCATCCAAAATGAGGGGAGCTGGAACTATATGGGTTTGAATACTTTTTTTTGTTGGTGATTTATTAAACATTTGTTTTGTGACGCAACATATAACTCGAAATATCGGGTCAATTATAACAGTAAAGGCTTGAACTACATAGTTGGCAATACGAACTATATATGTCTAACACATCAATGCCTACTTATCAACATCAGCGTTAAAAGAAAAATCACTTGTCGTAAATCTATGTGTGATGGAAAGTATGTACCTTATATTGAAAGCTTATTGAAAGTCAACAATTATTTCCTGCATGCTTTACCTGCAAATTAAAGTGGAGCTTCACCCTGTTATCATGTTGTAATGGACTGAAGTTATCATAATGTTGTGGATGTTAATCTTACATGAGAAGGCATCAACGCTCCCCCTGATTGTAGATTCACCAAGGTTTTGTTGATAAATTAACACATTTACACTGAAAACAGGCATATGTAATACGATATATTAGCATAAAGGAAATCCCATGTTACCATGTGCACGACGAGTTCAAGAAAGCAGAAAATATGACATACCAGTCGAAATAGCTTCATGCTTAATGTCAACTCATACACATAACAACCAGAACAGATGTGTGTCTAGAAGCTTAGCTTCATATTAAATCTGTCAAATCAAAACATCAAAAGGTAACTACAATGAATTTATATACAGTAAACCAAAACAGAAAAATAAAAGGCCAAAGCATTATTTTTCAGTAATAAAATAAGTGAACAAACAGTTCATTTTAACTTCACCGTTACAACTTTAATATTTTAATAGACAAATCACAGTTAATAAAGTCTCATTATTTCATTTGTCTGGGATAGAAAAATAAGATCGTATTAAATCTAGAGATATGATTACCTTAATAATGATATAATGCTTGTACATACAGACGACCACGGGGAGGAGGAAAAGGAAGTTTCTTTTATTTCCCTTTCTGTTGTATTGACAAAACAAGTGTGCTAAAATAATGGAATCAATAATATATTATCTAATACTGGGACTAATATCAGATCTGTCCACAAGTAAAAATATTGTATACATGGAAATGAATAACTGCAAATATTTAAACGACGCTGATAATTTGGAAGGGAATATCAACTCTCCAAATTATTAGATGTCAGGGTAACAAAATGATAAACTCCATCTGCCTACTATTTAACCACCCACACAAGTTCACGTATATCCCATTAGCAATTTCCGATCGAGAACTAAAGAACTAATTTTCTATCCAATGGAGGCGATCATTGGGAACGCTGCGCACGCACCCGAAGAGGATGCGCCTGCCGCCCAGGAGGATGTTCCCGGTCCCCAGGAGGACGTGCCTGCGCCCATGGATCTTTTGCCCCCACCAATGCACGCCGTGGAAGACGCACTCCAATACATATTTCACAGTATTATGGGCATTCGAGACGAAGATACATTAAAGTAAGTTTTCTTATTATACATTATTTTGCTATATACCAATCTTGTTTGAACACTCTTTTATACAGCAAGGAAAGTTAGCTAAATGGGCAATCCTAAAATATTCATAGGTACATGTCTACGTTTTTAGTTGGATCCGACGTTACATGAACTATGTCATGCAAACAACATGAAAACAGTTTATAGATTCGATACGTGTAGATACATCTAGGTGAGGACAATCTGACCTCGTGCAATGTCATGAATTCGGTTTATAGGTTAGTATAGACAAAGTTAAACTAGAAGATGACCATTCAGGTCTTTTCCTAAACGTTGTTGGGCATTTTTTTCCAGCTCAATATGGATACGAAGCTCCTGGCCGTACCAGATCGACATCACCCTCCGAATGATCCAGGACACCCTTTTTTTCATATTAAACTTCACCCCGAATGCTTCAACCTTGTTGTACGTAAGCTTGCGAGCGCTGAATTAGAGAGGACCGCATGCACCAACTGGGTTGGGAGCAAACATTATTTCGAATTGCAGTTTCATACTCAGTCACAGGCCCTGAGGTACTCCTGGATGACTCTAGGAGAGCGTATCATGACGCTGATTAACTATGTTGTGGTCCAGCCTCTTCCCAAATATGATGTGTTCAAGTCTATAATTGTAAGACACGCTCTTTCTTAAGGTTAATTTTACTTATTATAATTGCAATTGACACGTGTCGACCTGCCACAGTATCTACTACCGTTGAAACTTTCGGATTCGTTGTACGGGTTACTTGTAGTCAACCGGCTCAGGAGGAGGGTTGTCGTGATGGATCCATCCTTCAACACGTTTGATCCTGAAGATAGCACTCATAACATTTTGATGAGGAAGGAAATCACACCGCTGAAGGAAGAATTCAACACTGTGTTGCAGACTAGGATCGCTGATTGGAACACCCAAATAATGGATTGGGAAGAAGAGTCCATGTCCTGTTCTGCTCGTCGGCAATCTACTAAATTGATCGCATACATATGATGCGGACCATTATAGTTTAATAAAAAAAATTTACGCAGCAAACACTCCGGCTTCTTTGTGCTACAGGAGATGGCCCACCAGATTGGTCGTTTACGTAGCATGGGCTGGATGAACACTACCGTAAGTACTTAAATTATGAGTTGATGTTTGCTAATTATTATCCAACCATGAATTAAATGGTTGACTTTTTGCACCTTTCCTAGGATCCAATTCAGCTAAGACACCATGTTACGGTCCAGATGTTAATGTTCAAAGACAATGAAGTTGCTGCAAACATCCCGCCAGAGATTAGAGCGGCTCTGAGGGTTTTAAGCAATTGAAGATGGACTGATGCATGCAGATATGCCAACAATATTTTTCTATAATTCAGATCTGTTTTGCATCAATTTGACGATTATTATTATTTGATATGAATACTTAGATAATAACTGTATGGGGTCTTCTATAGACGTATGTTCACAAATTTTAGTATGTTTTGGTATTATCAAACTATTCAAACTTTATGGTGTTTTGGTATTATTGAGGTTTGGTTTTATTACCATATTGTTGGATTATTAATTGATTTCTTTGCAACGTCCTGAATGAATCATTTGGTTGTTTGCCATGTTTGAGTCGTTAGCCCCATCTGTGCAAGCTGTACATGGGTAATAGGGCTTGACGCTAGATGAGATGAGTCGCCAGGGTTTAATGTTTTTCCTAAACTAGGCAAATGCATGTGTGTGCACAGGATATTTACATCCTTCGGCAGCAGCATTGTGCCTCCAATTGTGTTAATATCTATACTACTCTTAACCAAATGAACATTTTCTTTTCTATGAGCACCCCATTATGTGTACCAATATTAATTGGTGCCACCAGATTATCTAACGGCCTAAAACGGAGGTTATGATTGCACGTGGCAATTAATTGACGGACTATACTCTGCCGAGCGGACGAACATTCCCCCCTCGTGCCACGCTCCATTCACGAAAAAATCTGCCGACATCCCTGTGCCCCTCTCCCTCACGTAACTCTGTCCCTCAAAACCCCCATGGTTTCCAGCGCCTCCAACCACAGCTAACTCTCGCCCCAGCTCTCAGGTCGCCTACGACAAACCGAAGAAGGATGTGGAGGCGGACGTGGGTTAGATATAGTTCATGCGTGTCTTATGTATGCGATCGGTCGTTGATGGGGTGGGGTGACGCATCAGGAGTTATCCATATTCCTCCATTATCCTATATATACCACTCGATTACCGGTACCATGCGCCTCTACCTAGCCCTTTGCTGTTACCTCTGCCATGCTAAGAATTTGAGATGTGCATGAATACTGTAAGGAATAAGATAACGAGCAAGAAGCCGAGGTAGTGGATTCGGCATCTGGGTCGAGAGTAGGTCTTAGCCACGCTTCATGGTGCATGTGAAGATAAATTCAGCCATTGCCTCGGACAGGCTTTGTTCCATCGGCGGCGCGGTGAGATAGTATATGGCAGGAGCGCGCGGCCGGCCTGCTGCGCGGCCGGCCTGCTGTACGTTTACGGTGCCTTGGTGTGCAGGGGCAGGACTGCGCCCGAGTATGGAGAGGGGTTTCCTTTAATGGCTTGAAGCAGGCGTGTTGTCTTGGTGCCGGCTTTGATCTGCTCTGCTCACGGAGGATGCAGAGGGGTTGGCGGCTTTGGCGCTGGGACAATGAAGCTGGTTGTGCTTTCTCTTGTGTTTCAGAGAATATACTGTGCAACCTGTACTAATCCTCTGTGTCTTCCTGCTAATTCCTCTGTCTACGAAAGTTAATTCCTGACTATTTGTGTGCACGGATCGAAATAATGGTACCAAGGAAAACTAGGAATATGTAGGACCATGATTAAACTCGATCTTTTTGTGTCCCTCTCAAGTCTCAGTTTGGTTTGTACACCATATATGTTGGAGCTAATGTTGATGTGTAGTGATTTATCATCCATTTGATTGAAAGTTCAGGTGGTCTTGGGGACCTCTATGTGGCAGAAGATAGAGAGCTGGTGCCTTTTTGTTGCAAATATTTATAGCTTTCTAGGTAGTTCTCAACTTGATGCAATATTAAGTTGTTGTATGTGGTCCTAGGCTCACAACAAATGTTGGATCATAGCAGTGAATGCAAGTTTTATTCCATGTATAGTACGTAGCAGAAGTATAGCTTACTATACTTGTATAATTACTACAACTCCCACATCAACGCACGGGCAGCCCTAAATAGTAAAGTCCATACACGATATTGCAAAAGATCCATAAAGTCATGAATTATATTTGGCAAAAATAACTATATGTACTTATCATGTCAATGCCTACTGATCAACATCAGCGCCAAAATAAGTAGTTGATTTCATGCATCCAGAATTAGTATTGGTTACCTTTGGCATTGGGAAACCATGGAGAAACTCTAATTGAAAGCATTCATCGAACTTGTGTGGTCTCTCAGATATTACAACTGCAAAAAGTAAATTGAGACTGTACATTACTACCATAATATGGAATGAAGTATTAGTACAAACTGTTAAATCATACAAAAGTATCTAAGCAGGAAAATGTTTATTGTGCATGCCGTGAATTAATTTTTGCTGTAGCTAAACTTTGGCATGCAAGCAATGAAAATCTTTTTATTTAATTATTACAATAATTTAATTCTTTAGTAAGATATGATTTTTTACATCTTTTCTTATTTATTAACAGGTGTGCATTTGATGGAAAAAGGAAACAGATCTGCACCATCAACAATGGTATATATGGTAGAAAACAAGGTTATATATGGTATAAATATATTCAGCCATGATCTGCTACCCAGTTATTCTCCGCATGTCCTACCTATATATGTTAACCTTGTCTGCCATCCGTCCTCCCCCTCCTTGCTGTTCGTTCGGCCATCACAACAGCAGACCTGGAGGAAAATTACCCAAGGAGTACCTTGTGTAAGCAAGGACCATCTAGAAGGCGAGTTCCTCTAGGTACGAACAATTCTGGATCTTTATCTTCTCTAAAATTGTAATAGTTGTTATATTAGTATGTTTTATCTTGCATTTTCTGTATGTTCACCTTCAAAATTATAGCATGGATTCATAACACGTGATTTTCTGAAGCACATTTTATATCAATAAAAGCATGCACGCAATTCTTAACATGGCAGACAACAAACAAATAAAGAAACACTTAAGAAAATCTTGAAATTATGACTGTCAGGATAATAAGTCCTTTCATGTAATAAAAGCCCTGTGCGTTGCACCTGGTTTACAAAATGTAAATCTATGCTTACACAGTTCAAAAAAACTACGAACAATCATCATTGCAATCAGTCAAACAGCCATATCAGAACAAATAATTCAAACATTTTTGGTTAAAAAAATTTGTCAAATATCTAATATATTTCAAGTTTGCAAATCACGTACCATTCATAGGAAACATACACATGGATATGCTCTTACTAGATTTTCCACATGGCAAGTTGAAATAATTTATGTTGTATCAAAAGTATTGTGATAATATTTAAGATCAAACTTGTTGAATGACTTCGGATTAAGTAGTTAACAAGACAATACAAATAGTTCTCATTGTTGCATGCCTAAGGCTCAAACCCATGAATACACATGCACCCATAGTGAACAATAACCAGATAATTCATGTGCAAAATCATTCAAAAACATTGGCTGCATGTTCTCCATTAATAATTCACAACCAAGAGTCAAGTCATGTTCGTATGTAAGTTTCATAGCTTCATATATATTGAGCCTTATCTGGAAAAATAGTTGGAAATTAATAAGTGAAATTAAATTGATGGTCATGGTTGGCTGTCAATTAGTGTCAGTGTTGGCAGGCAATTATACAACTAACCATCGACAAACGAATTTGCTACTTGAATTCATTGCTGGTTAGAATAATAGATCCATTATATAGTTTACAGAAGCTTTAAGAGATGAAGACTCATCTTAGTATAGTCGTAGGTCCGGCCGGTGACAGCGTTGGGGACTTGGTGACGACCTGGCAAACCACGCCATGCCTGGTAAACACTGCAACATATCAATTTCCTATGTGTGAACTAATTATCCAGAACTACCTTAATTAAAGTAGTAGTGATTTAGCTCAAAAACTAAAAAACATTATCCATACCCCACAAAAGTTCCATCTACAAATAAAGAGCCAAACATCCATTGACAACCTCATAGCAAGTACCTTAATTACAGTCCTAACAAGTATCAAAATGCGCACACCTCATAGCAGATCATATTTATGCTATAAATATATATGATTGAGTGGAATAGTTAAGAGCTCGTGAAAAAGGAATACTGAACATTCCAGTTTTGTATTTGATGAGCAATATGGAATGTGATGAGCAATAACAACAGCATACCTATAGCTCTCGTTCTTTCTCAGTTTTACATATTGCCCGGACCTATCCAGTATTTATGTATTGTACTGCCACCATCATTTATATATTGGCTACTTCCTAAAAAAATATGTGTTAGTGTTGGTTCACTAATAACATGTATGGCAAGCTGTTTTCATGCATCCAGTATTAGTATTGGTTACCTCTGGCATTGGGAAATCATGTAAAATATGGAATTGAGATCATTCATCGAACTTGTGTGATCTCTCATATATTACAACTGCACAAAGTTTTTGTAGACTGTACATTACTACAAAAATATGAAATTAAGTAATATTACAAAAATAGCTAAGCAGGAAAAAGATCAGTGTGCATGTCGTGAATTCGTTTTTGCGGTAGTTAAACTTGGCATGCAAGAAATTAAAAGTTATTTATTTAAATAATACAAAATTTAACTCTTTAGTAAGTTATGATTTTGTACATATTTTCTAATTTATTCCTAAGTAACCTTTAGTTTGAAGAAGGAAATAGAACTGCACCTTACAGGTATATATGGTAGATAGTTTTTAAGCCATGTTATGCTATCCAGTTATCCTTTGCATGTCCTAATCTACCTTTCCCTTCAGCCATCACAACAGCCAGGCCTGTAGGAAAATTTCACAAGGAGAACCTTGTGTAAGCAAACAGCATCAAGGAGGTGAGTTCCTCTAGGTATGAACGATTCAGGATCATTAGCTTATCTTAAGGTATAAAAGTTGTTATATTAGGATCAAGTTTGGTTGATGTATAGTATCGAAAGTATGTTTTATCATTCATTATCTGTATGTTCACCTACAACATTATGCATGCAAATCTGAACACATGATTTTTTGAAGCACATTTCATGGCAATACAAGCATGCATGCTATTATGAACATGGCAGATAACAAACAAATAAACAAACACATTTCAAATCCTGGATACCAGTAAAATTCATTAGTTCCTTTTCTTTGTTCAGTTTGTGGTCTTAAAAAAATTTGACCAAACAAAAATTCGTCAGAAGAGTTGACCATGCGCAAGCAATCTGAAAACACTTCTCGATCGATTGATAGTCTCAAATCCATCTCTCTTCTCCTAAAGCTAACGTAGTAGCAGTACACGTTCAAGTAGCTAGCCCTAAATTACAGCAAACCGCGGACCTCCGGCCATTAGAGGGGACGGGGGAGAGGGGGAGGGTCCGTTTGTCTCACCTTGCCGCGGAAGTGGGTGTGGGGGGAGGGGGGCGGCGGTTTGGTTGTGGAAGACGGTGGAGTGTTAGACGATGTAGACCACACGCTGCACCACCGTGACTGCACCTCGTGGTGGTGCTTCTTGCCAGTGACGAAGACGACTGGCTGCACCAGCGTGGCCCGTGCGTATGCCATCGGGGAGCCGCCTCGAAACAGAAGGCGAGGAGGAGATCAGGCAAGGGAATCCACAAATGGAAGTAGTAGAGGAGGAAAGGGTTCGGACCAGCGTACTGTAGTTTCTGCCGTTGCAGATCGAAGCACCAGCAACGAATCTTGAAATCTCCCGGTGCGTCGGCCCACCTCCCCCTTCGGATCGACCTTGAAATCGCCGGAAACCAGCAACGTCCTGGATCTGGACCGACCCCGACCGGATCCAGCAGCTGCGCATGCGCGATGAAGCTCGTTTTGTGCGTCCCCTCCGCCGCACACGGCTCGCCGGAGACGCATCTGTCGCTGGGCGGAGTCTTGGTGGTTGCGAGAAAGGCGACGTGCGCGGTGATGCGTCGGGGGGAGGTGAGAGGGCGATAGGTGGCGACTGAGAGGAGAGGAGAGGTGAGTGGAGAAGGTAGGAGAGGGCCTGATGCGGCGTTCGCCGGGCGGAGCCGCGCGGCCGCCAGCCCGTACGTGGACGCACGCGGCGTCGCGGCGGCGGATGGGAAGTGGGGCGAGGGGGGAGTGAGTGGAGGGGAGAGGAGCGAGTGGAGGGGATAGGAGCGAGTGATTGGATAAGGGAGGCGGCGGGGTAGGTGGAGAAGCGGGGAGGTGGGCCGACGCGCGGGGAGGTGGAAAAGCCGGGCGCGCCAGGGGAGGGGGGCTGGGCCACGTAAAGGTTTCGTCCCGAATGGGACGGCTTTTTTTTCTTTTTTATTTATTTTTCTTTCTTTTCTGATTCATCACTTTTTTTCTCTTTTGAAAATCTAACCAAAAAACTTTGAATTTCAATATAACTTATTGAAAACACGAATATATTTTAGAACAGTGAGCAAATATGAAAATAGCGAACAATTTGTTCAAACACGATCATGTTTCAAATTATGATAATAAACTTTAAAACAAATAATAATTCTGACAAATTTAATCAAATTTGGCACATCGAAAAGTTTTTGAATCTTTGAAGTTTATTGGAAAATGATAACCATTTAAAAAGAACACGAACAAATTTGGAAGCCTGAACAGTTCTTTACAAACACAAACATTTTTTTAATATTGAGAACAAACTTTGAAAATCATAACCTTTTTTAAAAATCCAGAATATTTTCATAAACGTGAACAATTTTTAAAAATATGAACATTGTATTAATTTTGATAACTAATTCCAATAAACAATAACTTTTTTGAAAATCCAGTACAATTTTTGAAAAGTCAGAACATTTATTGGTAAATCCATAAAAAATTTCTAAAAAGCAAACACATTTTTTGAATCTGAGGAACAAATTCTGAAAATACCTAACTTATTTAAAAAATATATATCAGTTTTCTTTAAAAAGCAATAACACTTTCATAATTTGAATAAAATATTATGAAATATGCAAACATATTCTGGAAATCAAGAACATTTATGTAAAAAGCAAAAAGCTTTTTCAAATGTCATGAATATTTTTTAAAGCTTCTGAACATTTTTATATAAACATGGGGTATGACATTTATTTAAATAACATATATTTCTAATAATATCAAATAGGTTATCTTTTTAGCATACAAATAAGTTGTTTTACATTCATTTTTATATTTATTATATATTACATATAATAATATGATGAAGAAGGGAATATCATTTATATTTCATCATGGTATACTTGTTATTAATGTTGGGATGATTTTTGTTGTAATTATTTTTTTACCTCACAAAATGATATTAAACAAAAACAATGTAATTATGTATTTGTAATTAAACATAATTGTATATATATAAACATGGTTCAAAAAAATAAATATTTTTATGCTTGTTACATATATTAAGGGTATCACAACAAAATCATATAAAAAACAAATATACTTTGTTAATTTTGGGTTGTTTGTTTAAGTTTTTGTTTGTCAATTTTCCATAGCCCATCATTTTATTTAAAATAGTTTATATGATTTCAAACGCCTTCTAACTTAAATGAACATTATAGTTGTTGTTTTCCCCGATTTGTTCTATTTGTGAAATGATTTAAGCAGCATATTTTTCTAATATAACCAAATGCTTTTGTTATTATCAGATAAAACAGTTGTTTAAGTTTCAGTTACAGTTCTATTATATATTATATATAGTTTTATAATGCCGTGAAAAATATTTAATATATTTCATCATAGATATAAATTGATGGGTTACGACATACGCACTGAGGCAACGATGACAGATCGCACTGAAACACCGCGAGAAGTGGTGCCTAAAGATAACCTTACTTTGTATCTATATTCTATGTGATAAAATGAATGATCTATTTATATTCTTGTTTCTTCAGAATATAGTATACATGGATATGGACTCTGGAGATGCACGGAAAGAATCCATGGAGGGTTTAGATGCAATATCATGGCAAGGGGCTGAAAACCCACAACATAATCACGTCGATGAGGTTATCTCTCATAATAAACCAAAAAAGGATGCTAATTTACATGTTATCCCACAAGGTATTTTTAAATATTATTATCAAGAATTTTTGGTGATATTGCCTTTTGTATTCAACAAATTTGGATTTTATTGTTCACTAAGTTGGCTCACTTTTTTTATGAATTTCATAGACTATGTTTGTACCCCTAGAGATATTACAGTCATCGAAACAATCAAGTCTGCCCCTAAGAATACCCAGTTTGTTGACATTGGAGATGCCTTGTTATCAACTGACGATTTGGAATGCCTTATAAAAAATGACATGTTCTTACATGACGGTGTAAGACCAATTGCACAAACTTTGTAATTAATTTATTATATATAATATCACAATTTATATATATAATCTAATTGTTGTTTGCAGGTGATAAATGCTTACATATATTGCATGGTTGCTCACGAGCATTTACAAGACAGGGCGGGTGAAAAGGTACACATTATTAGCTCGTTTGTATCGGGACAGATAAAAGAAGACGGGGAAAGAAACATAGACCCATCAAAATATCGTCGCATTGTGCGCCATGTTAATACTTATCTACAACAAGATATGGTTAGTTTTGTCTCGTAATCCATGCATATGATTATGATTTGTTTTTATTTAGTTCATATGCTTAATGATTTATTAATAACTATATCTAATTTTGACTGTGACTTGTATCTTACTTACACCAGTTATTCATCCCGATTAACATGCCTGGCTACCATTGGTATCTAGCAGTTGCCAACGCCAAAAAACGAGAGATCCAAGTATTGGACTCACTTGGTGAGAATATCAAACGCGATGACCTTGCTACTACGGTAACTATCTATTTATTTTCTCATCTTAACATTTATTTTGTTTGACTTCATCCCTACCATCTCTCATATATATATATATATATATATATATATATATATATATATATATATATATATATATATAAGTTACTAGGGCTCGAGAAATGGCTGAAACTTGCAGAGCATAGTCCAGAGTTTATCAGAGGTCATAAGTGGCCTGATCTCAATGTTACAAAATGGACGGTTGTAGAGCAAATTCATGAGGCAATACAAACCGATGGGTAAGCACTTGTGATAATGGTTTATTTTTAGATTCATCTGTATTGCATTCTAAAGCATTATTTTATCATATTATAGCGCATCATGTGGATTGTTTATGCTAAACTATATGGAATACTGGTCATCACATGGACTGTCAGACCAGTTCACGCATGTATTTCAGTTTTATACATTATCTCAAAAAAATTTATCAAAATATTTTCCAAATTGTTTTTATAATTTTATTGTAGGAGGATATGAAACATTTTTGGCAAAAATTAGCAATTATTTTGCTCGATTCGGAGCTTAATAAGCTAAGAGGATGTCCCATGTACCATCAACCTCTCAACGAAGAAACTTTAGCTAATTCTGATGTTGAGATCTTGGATAATCCTTCTGACGTGATCGAAGACAAACGTCCTGCCCCAATCACTATCATTCCCACGGACCAACGTGAAATACTTGCCGGCCTCTGCAAGTACATCATGTCGATCAATGATGCTAGGTGTTTGGAGTAAGTATCATGTATCAATATTTAATGTGCGGATGTATATTATTATTGTTGTTCTTACCATCCAAATTACAGGAAGGTATGGGTCCGGAGCTCCACACCCGATCCCATGAGTTTAACTCTTAAGAAACTTCAGTGCATACTTAACATGGAGCAGCCCATGGACAATGATTGCTTCATCACCGCTGTGCGTATGCTCGCATGTGACGAGGGAGTATTGTTCACAGACCCTCCTATACACTACATGGATCTACGATTTTGTGTAAGTTACCGTAACTCTTCATTCTAGGTGCCATTAGTATCAAAATGTTGAAACAATATGTCTTCTTTTACTTAGTCCATGCTGCTAGAGTCAACACGAGGTCAAAAGTTTTGTGAGAAGGAAACTATCCAGACATTGGCAACATTATTTGATAGCTGGCCTGGGATGGAGACCGACATCTCATCTTGCAATAAGGTAAATAAAATATTATGTCCATTGTTATCATGCTTTGTTTTCGTTTCTAATAGCTTCACTTGTAGATTTATCTTCCCTATGCATCTATCGGCCGATACATATTGTACGTCATTGACAAAGAGGCATGTCGTCTATATATTATGGATCCTATTCAATCATCACAATCGTCAGAGGATAAAAACTTGAGGCATTCACTGAAATTAAAAAGTTTTTCAAGGGATTTCAAAGAAGCACTCGAAATAAAGCTTCCTGGGTGGAATTCTGATATATCTAAATGGCATCGTTTATTTCCGGCCGGTGTTCCAACGAGTATAGACGGGTAATGAATTCATAACAAGATTATTTACTTTTGTTCTCAGTATATTATTTATATTATTAATTTCAAGTTTTTCAGGAATGTGTCTGGCTATTTTGCTTTTCACTTTATGCTCTGGTGGAACGGTAAAGAATTGGTCAAGCCGGTTTGCGTGGTGAGTAATGTGGGTTACATGTTTTAAGACTTTCGGCGTGAAATTTTCATACTAACTATATTTATTTTTTATGTAGGATGGGTATGAATTGAGGAAGCATTTTTTATTATACTTGCTAAATCATCGTGGGAATGAAGCTAGAGGAAACTTTCCTGATATTGTGAAAGAATTTCTTAAGCGCATCATCTAGATATTAATATTTTTGTAATAGATGTTAAGTTGTAACATCGCTTAGTTTGTTACATTGCAATAATGGGCTTCAGTTTGTGTTACATGTTAAAAAGGTGGGCGTCATCTGGTTTTAAAGAGAGGATAAAATAAGAAGGGTGCATCGTGGAGGTGGGGCCGTGTGTTGGGGAGCCTTAACTGTTCAGGCAGTTGAATTTTTAGGAGCCTGCTGGGCGCCGGTTAGATGTCCGAACATGCTCGGGCTTATGAGGGAGAAACGAGCGTCGACCTTGGAGATGACCTTAATTGATCACTTGTTTGATTCATGTATATGCACTGTTGCCCGTAGCAACGCACGGGCACTCTACCAGTGCAATTAAGGTACTACTCCCTCCATCCCAAAATAACTGTCTCAATTTTACAAATTTGTACTAAGCTCAAGACACTTATTTTGAGACGGATGGAGTATATGTTAGTGAAAATGCTATTTTTCTTATTCCCCCTCCACTTTCTCCCGGCATCGCTACCAGCATCAACAGTGTTAGATCTACCCCCTTTCATATTCAACAAATTCAATTATTAATCAGTGTATTCACGAGTAGCTATAGTCTGATATTTCCCAATGACAAATTGTTTTTTAATAACTGAGTGATAAAATAGGTCTAATCGCATTGCACATATCCAAAATATAATGATACACATGTGCCCTGACTATTGGGTTGGGGTTACTATATATTAAGCCACAAATATCAGAAATATATAGTGTCGATGTTTGGTATTGATTAACTATTTCCATAACATATTGATACACGATTGCAGTACTTCCGCAGATCATGGAGATCATTTTTTGTATATCTTACGTCATGATCATGAAGTTCAATTCAATTTCTTTCACAACTTCTCTGCTATTTCTAGGAGCAATCTTTCTCAAATGTTTTTCAGATATTTTGCTCAACTTCCCCTTCTGTAACCTCCGTGGAAGTTTTTTGTTAGGTGATGTAGAGCTTTCGTTTTCAAACACTTCCTCTCACATGTAGTTGCATTATTGTAGGAACTCTTGCCCTATAAAAAGAAATTATATTGGCATTATTAATGCATATACATGTAGATAATGTATTCGATGTATTACCTCATCACACCATGAAGTTCAATTTCTTTAACACGGACATATTGGTATTTATAGAAGCAACCTTTCTCACATATCATTTTGATATTTTTCTTGACTTCTCTTCTATCATCTGCAGATTTTTGTTAGATCCTGTAGAGCTTTAAATTCTCCTTGCATTCTTGCAGATTCCTTGAAATAAACTTTAGTTAGAATATGAGTGTTTTACCATAAAGATTTTGAACTAAATCCATCGTGCTCTAGTATGGTAGATGCACATGTGTTGCCTAAAAGTCTCTTCACAACCTCATTAAACATCACAAAAGTTGGAGTTGATGTGTCTTCGCTTGCCTTGACTGTAAGTAGATAGCTAATGTGATAGTGTCAGTCCTTACTGTTGTATTAATAAAACAAATGGCACCAAATACAATCTAGTGCAGAGCATGCTCACTGTAGGCCAGCATTTTCAGCTACTTCATGACATGAATTACAAATATAACTATGATTTTCCTTTCTTTTGGAAGAATAGAAAAAAGTTTGCATGCCATGTACAACCAAACCTTTATCTGTTATAATCTCATAATTGTTTTTTGCTTTTGTTGTGCACACAAATTCCTAATTGAAGTCAAGAGAAAACGTATGATATTGAATAAAATAACAAATTAGAGAAGGCAAAGTATATTTTATGAGCAAGGTTAGAGACGAACATTTCTATTAACATGAGCATATCACAGTTCTATAATTTAATGCTTTTCTTTTGTAAAATATTTTTTGTTCAATCGTCAGAGTAGACTTCAGATGCCATTATTGTGCACAGTGATTGCCCTGGTAATAAATTTTTACAGTAGTAAATTTGGATTTTGTTCTGCAGAAAAAGATTAAAGTTCCCACCCTAGAATTTTGTGACCAAATTCAAAGTGATAACCACTGTCGTTTGCTTGTGCATAAGTTCTTTATTCACCGTATTTGGTACAATCCCCCTAGCCTAGGAAACTGAAAGAACCAATCTGCAGCTAGACATGACGATGACGATGGCATCACCGAAGTGATTGGCTAGAAATTCGCAAACATGTACCGGGGGAAGAGCTTGAGGGTAAATTCCTGATATATCTTGGCGGTAGGAGCACGTCGAAGTGGATCGCGGTTGCCAGGGAAATTACTGGGAGGTCAAAGGTGGCTTCGGATCCAAACGTGATAGAGTGTTGGGTTGGTTAGAGTTTGTACGTACGGGAAAATTAGTCTAGATGGTACTATCATCCATGACATTGGTGGGTAATTTCTGCAGCTGTAAAAGTAATCCGATGTCTAAGATTTTTCTTTAAGAAACATGATTGTTTGGTCTAGTAGTAAATTAAAGGTCGGACATTTCTGATTATTTTGGGATGTTGAATTTTCTAGGCTATTTTCTTCCGGGTAAGCCTGTCAGGTACTTCTAAGATATAGTGTTAGAAAGATGAGCCAACACACTAGGCGAAAAAGGAGAATCGGAAACTTTAGTACCTCTTGCCCATGATAAAGCGCAACTCTTACATTACCATTTGAAAGAATGGAGGTTAAGTCTCTGCACAAGAAACTGCCGCCCTAAGTTGCTTGTATACGAGATAGTCGACGAGCTGGAGGGAGGGGGGGGGGGGGGGGGGGGGTGCTTTCCGTAAAGTTGTGCATGTGCCTCTTCCCAAAATCCAGAGTAACCATGAGAGCTTCTTTTTGTTCTTGAGAGCATTCTAGAGTAGGGAGAAACTGGGGCCATTAGATATACAAATTGACCCAAATCTAAGTGATAAATCTCGGTTTAAAAGAAGTGATAAATTTGAGGATCTAGAGCTTCTCCTACTTGTTGGTTCTCTTGTACTCTATTCGTTTCTCTTGCGGGCAATTTATGCCATGATATTGATGTGGTACTAAGTTGCTTTTATAAGTGTATCATTTTGTGCTGAAAATTTTGGCCAATGATGATCCCTAGAACTGGCATAGGCTGAATACATATGTTTCTTCTTCTTTAGATAGATTTTCTCTTTTACTTCCTTTTCTCCCCTCATTGTAACATACTATTATGATGATTATTATGAAAATACTATAGAACTATTGTTCTAAGGTCCAGGGCCTAAAAAGTTGGGTAGCTTCGTACTTGTGGAATTTATCATATCTTTCTGATCTTTATTAGAAGATACAAATAATTAGTTCTTTAACTAGGCCTTTTCTACTGCCCGTTGCGCTCACATGGACCGACAGCTATAGCTGCAACGACGGCCAAGAACATGCCTTGTGGCAGCGAAGCAAGATATTCGTACACGCGGCGAAGGCATACAGTACGTCGGTGCGTTTTGATTGAGCCTTAGGGCATGTACAATGGTTGATAAGATAGTCTTATCTTAAGTCTTGCATGTAAATTAGAGATGACAAAAAAATATGTGTACAATGGGTCATTTCTTAGCCTTATGTTTAATAATTAGTTGCTCATAAAAACATGGTGAGACAAATTGTGCTAAAAGATCATCTCTTGTCGATTTTTCTCTCCTCCACCTCATCATTTATCCTACGTGACACTCTTAAAATAGAACCATTGTACATGCCCTTAGTCCTTTGTACACAAGTCCTAGCCAGACAATACATGATTGACGGCCACCTAAGCAACACACATGGGACGAATCTTCCAGAGCCCTCGCCTCGCTCCACGACTCAGGCGGGTCGCTGCCCTATCCGTCGTTGAGCCCCGATCTACTCCTTTCTCTCCTCCCATCGCCTCTGCATGACGCTGCTGGGCTAACCCCGAGGGGGGGGGGGGGGCGATGGCGGTGGCGGGGTCTCTCCTTCTCTCCCGCGGCTTGGGGTGGGGTGGAGCCCCCGGCGTGTGGAGGCGTGGCTGGTCGGGTCCTGAGGCGCGCCGGCCGGCCCTGCTTTGATGGCGACGGGCGGCTCTGCTGCCGAGCGGATCTCGGATCGGCGGTGGCATGGAGGGCCTGATGGATAGATCGGCTGTACGTGTGGTCTGACTTTCGGTCAGATCTGATCTGGCCAGTGCGGCCTGCTCCATGTGCGGCGGTGGTCGGTGGCGGTCTCGTGCACATGAGGCTGGATGAAGGTTCCTTGAGCGGATCCGGGTGAAAACCCTGCTCTTTTGGCTCGTTGCCAGGGCTGGCGATGGCGGCATTTTCTGCGTCGTCTCCTTCTTGAAGGCATCATCGTGGAGAAGCTCTAGACCCCTATCCGTCACCTCTGGGGAAACCCTAAATCGGTTGATCGGACGACGACGACGGCGTTCTTGTGCCATATCCCTCTTGGGGGCGTCATTCTTGGAGGTATGCATAGGCTCGAGGGACCCGGGGAGCGGTGTTTCATGTGACGCATCGACGACGTGGAGTCTCGGCGGCGTGGCGTTGCTTGGCCTCTGCGACGGATGTGTGATGATGGACGTGCGCAGGGAGGATGTGTTGCCTGGTGTCATGGTGGCGTCGACAGCAGGCCTGACAAGGTCAATGCGTCAGTATTTCCTCTGAAGATGGATCGATGAAAGACGGCGGTGACGACCTAAGTGTGTCGGACCGGTTTGTGCCCTAGATTTGGTATGTGGCTTGGTTGGGATGTTAGGCTTAAGTGAGAGGTTTGTGTATACGGCTTACACTGTCTGCATCCCTTTATCAATGGACAGAAGCGCGACAATGTGGCTAAGATGTGGCTTTAGACATATTGATGTATTACTTTGTAAAGTCTTTCTAAATAATTAATAAAATGGTTGTATGCAACTCCCAGATACAGAGGTAGGAGGTAATCCTACTTTTCAAAAAACACACACATGGGACGAGCTTCAGCAGTCCTAGGCTCCTGCTAGTGGATTCCAAGGGCAGCTTCAAAATTACCAAGCCAGTCAACACGCCCATTCGAACGGTAGTAGGAAAAAAAATGTGGCAAGTGGGTCATCACAAGCTATAGCTGATATGATATGAAAACTGCATGTTGGACTGTTGGTGTTGGTGTGTCAGTAATTTACTAGCCGGGCCGGCTAAACTGTTTACTTGTCTAGGTTTTGCTCTTCAATTGAACCTGGGCCATGGTTTTCTCTCTTGACAATTACTACAAAACAGGTCCTTGCTGCTGTTTTTGAAGGCGAGACATGCTTAGTTAATGTTAAAGAAAAAGTGTAGCATCGGCATTTTCGGCACATTTAATAGCTCCATCACGCCGACTGCACTGGTACTGGCAGCAGTAGCATTGGCATCAAGTACGCAAGGAAATACTGTATGAGAGAAAAGGCCTGCAATGGCGTTTTGGTGTGGACTTGAACTGCGCAGCGGTACACGTAGTACGTGCGCGTGCGGATTCCAGAAGCACATATAAAGTGTGTTGTTAGTGTGGTATAGTGTGCATGTGCATGCGTGGGAGAGAGACGGGAACAAGCTGGTCCAGCGCCTCTCGGACGGCACCGTCATCCCAGCCTCTGGTAGGTGCGGACGTCGCCGCCCTGCGGACTGCCCGACACGCCCTCGGCGCTCTGGGGGGTCTGCTAGCCCGGTCAACGAAGACACCCGTGGCCGCTCGCCCCCTTCCTCGCCACGATCGACCTCCTGTGATGTGATTCAGCTCACCTCCGTGCCAGGCCAGGACTATTGGCTGCGGTGGATCGCTCCCTGTTTTGGCGCCAAGCAACGACAGGCAGCTGTGTGCCCTGCTCTGGCTCCACAGACGCCAACACCTCCCCGTACCACGACCCTGGACATCATCGAGATCATCCCGTCCTCTCCTGCAGTGCAAGACAGTGGAGCTGCTGCTCCATCTCCTTCCTCCGAAGCTGAGGCTGAGCCGGTCACCCCGATCTTTGTCCCGGCTGTCAGCCCGGTTGCTGGCAATGCGGGGACACCGCCGTGCTCTCCCCTGTTTGTCGCCTGCCAGCCACCCCTGCTCGCTGCACCAAGCTCGCCCTCCCCAAGGCCAAGACCACCGACAAGGAGAAGGAAGACGCTGGTTGGGGTCGTAGGCTTCAACCTTGCTCGCTCCAGCCCGCGTCTCCAAGCCAAGGGGAGAAAGATGCCGATTGCAAAGATGGCGGAGAAGCTGCTATGCCAGCGCATGGGCGTCGTGGATGAAGGCCAACAAGTCACAGAGGAAGCCATTGACAAATTTGTGGCCATGTTCCAAGGGCAGCTCCCTGACATCACAGTGGCGGCTCTCCGGGCGCTGTTCAACCTCGACTGTGACTTGGCGCAAGCCGTCGAGGATGCCCTGGTGGCACATGGTGGTGAGGCGGGACCGGAGTTGCAGGCGGTGATGGGGGACGCGTCCGGCTCGGCGGAGTGACTGGAGCGTTTGCAGCCCCTGTAGAAGAAGTGCTCTAGTTTTCATGATAGTGTCAACCCCTCTTCTTATGTGTGTGTACGCCTGTTTGCAATCGTCGACGTCGGCGTCTGCTATCTGCTGCCTTGGCGAGGCTTTTGTGCTGATTAGTTTGTCTCGTTTCAGTATGTGTGAGCTGAATGTTGAGTGCGAGGCTGATGTTTGCTTTGTTGTGGCCAACTGCTACTTCACTTCTGATGTATCCCAAGTTTCCCATGATAAATCAAAATCTTAGTATTCTAAGCTGGAATGTCCGAGGCCTAAATTGTCCTGGCCGTCGATCAACAATCCGAGAAACTATCCTCGCTACTCCATGTCATTTGGTCTGTCTGCAGGAGACCAAGATAGAGCTTGTCGACCCTTTCATCGCTTCATACCTGGGAGGTCAAAGATTAAAGAATTTTGCCCAGCGCCCTGCTAATGGTACACGAGGTGGCATCTTGCTTCTTTGGGATAACGATGTTGTGGACGCGAAGGATGTTTCCATCGGAGTCTTCTTCCTCTCCTGCAACGTCACGATCAAAGAATCCAATACAACATTTAAGCTAACAATGGTCTATGGACCAACAAGAAGCAACCTGAAGGATGCTTTCTTTCAGGAGTTGGTCAGCGAAAAACCTCCCCATGGCTCAAAGTGGCTTGTCTCTGGTGACTTTAATCAAATATACCGTGCCAGAGACAAGAATAGAGCAAACGTCGACCGGAGCAGACTTGTCCGCTTCCGCAATGCACTGAACACTTGTGAGCTCAAAGAGATTCATTTACAAAACAGAAAATACACTTGGAGTAATGAACGGAGCGACCCCACCTTAAGCAAGCTCGACTCTTTCTTCTGTAATGAAGATTGGGACCTCGATTTTGGCACTCACCTTCTACACGCGCTCTCGTCTTCATTGTCTGATCACTGCCCCCTCCTCCTCACAAATGACAACGGCCCGAAGAGATCAAAGTCCTTCCGCTTTGAAAACTTTTGGATCAAAATGCCTGGGTTCAAGGAGGTTGTCCAGGAAGCTTGGAATAAGGATAGTAACCACACTGATCCTTACCACATCCTTTTTCACAAGCTAAAAGAAACTAGTCAAAAATTGAGGAAATGGAGCAAGACGATCTTTGCGCATTCTAAGGTGCAAATCCACATGGCTCTGGAAGTCATCCTTCGTCTAGATGTGGCTCAAGAACTCCGGCCCCTTAGCTCTGACGAGCGAGATTTACGGAAACGCCTCAAACGGAAGGTGGTGGCCCTGGCCATTATGGAGCGTGCGCGGAAGCGACAAAGCTCGCGAATTACCAACCTCAAAGATGGAGACGCCAACACTCGTTTTTTCCACCTTCGGGTCAATCATAGAAGAAGGAAGAACTTCATTCACCGCCTCAAGCACAACGGTGGATGGGTTACTGCCCATGACCATAAGAAGTCCATCATTCAAGAGCATTTCGCGAAGGTCACAAAACGCGGTCAGCCACGTCACACCGATTTCAACTGGGCCAACATCCCGGTCCCTGAGTGCGACCTCGCGGACCTTGGCGCGGCCTTCACGGAGGAGGAGGTGAAAAAGGCAATCTTTGATCTTCCCAGCGACAAAGCGCCTGGACCCGATGGCTTCTCAGGGGCCTTTTTCAAGGAATGTTGGGAAATCATAAAAGGTGATATCATGCTCGTGGTCAACCACTTCTCCAACTTACGCTCTGAAAATTTGCACTGGCTCAACTCTGCAAACATTGCTCTCATTCCAAAGAAGGATGGGGCGGAATCCATCTCTGACTTTCGCCCCATTAGCCTCATCCATGCTATAGCAAAGATAATTGCCAAGATGATGGCTACCCGGATGACCCCACATATGCACGACCTTGTCTCAAATGCCCAGAGCGCTTTCATAAAAAAGAGAAGCATCCACGACAACTTCATGTATGTCAGAAATTTGGCGAGAAAATTGCATCGAAAAAACAGCCCGACTCTCCTATTCAAGCTTGATATCAAGAAGGCATTTGACTCTGTGCGTTGGGACTTTCTCATGGATCTTCTCCAACATCTTCACTTCCCGGTCAGATTTCGGGATTGGGTTGCTGCTTTGCTGTCCACGTCCACCTCGAGAGTGTTGATCAACGGGGTGTTGGGAGACCCGCTGAAGCATGGATGCGGCCTTCGACAGGGTGACCCGTTGTCTCCCCTTCTTTTCGTCCTCGCCATTGATCCACTCCATCATCTCCTTAGCAAGGCCACTGCCCAAGGGCATCTTCATCCGCTGTATGGTACAACCCCAACCGTTCGAGCTTCGCTTTACGCTGATGATGCTGCTATCTTTGTCAAACCAATTAAGGAGGACATACAATTCTTGGCTGCCACTCTGGTTTCATTTGGAGAGGTGACCGGTCTTGTCACCAACTGTGCTAAAAGTCTTGTTGCCCCTATTCGATGTGATGGTGTAAATCTGGACGACATTCTTCATGCTTTTCCGGCAGTCTGTTCGTCATTTCCGATGCGTTATCTTGGCCTTCCTCTGTCTGTTAAGTGTCTCAAGAGAATCCATTTCCAGCATCTTGAAGATAAGATCGCGGGCAAGCTCCCTTCTTGGCAAGGGAGACATGTGGCTGCTGCAGGCCGAACGGTTCTTGTCAAGGCTGTCCTAACGGCCATCGCAATATATCATCTCACTCCTCTTGACATACCGGTGGAGGTCCTTCAGAAAATTGATAGCATCCGCCGTGCATATCTTTGGGCGGGCACGGACAAGGTTTCTGGAGGGAAATGCAAGGTAAACTGGGACCTCGTTTGCAAACCAAAGAACAAGGGCGGCTTGGGAGTGCTTAATCTGAACAAATTTGGTAGGGCCCTGAGACTTCGGTGGTTATGGTTTGAGTGGAAAGATAAGAGCAAGCCATGGATTGGCACGGGATTGCCGTGCACGGATGACGACCGTCATTTCTTTGCGGCGGCCACTACAGTCACTGTTGGAAATGGAAGGACAACGAGGTTCTGGAATTCATCTTGGCTAGGAGGATTGTGCCCCTGTGACATAGCTCCCGGTCTCTACAACCTCTCTCGCAAGAAAAACTCCTCGGTTCAGCAAGCTATGGCCAACAATCAATGGATTGCGAATATTGACAGCTCCAATGGCCTCTCCCTTGAACACATTCAACAGTTTGCTAACCTTTGGGACAAACTAGCAACGGTGGCCCTCGATGACGACGTTGAAGACTCAATTATTTGGAAGTTCACCAAAGATGGGATATATTCTGCATCCTCGGCTTACAAGGCTCAATTTGAAGGCCTCACCACCTCGGACCTTGTCCATTCAGTGTGGACGGTGTGGGCGCCCCCTCGGTGCAAGTTTTTTGCTTGGCTCATTCTTCAAGATAGGATTTGGACTTCGGACCGCTTGAGCCGCCGTGGTTGGCCTAATTGCGGTCTATGCCCTCTTTGCAAGCAAACCCAAGAAACCGCGGCTCATTTGCTTTTCCAGTGCCGCTACACTATGCGCATTTGGAATGACGTCCTCCCATGGCTCGGCATGCATCACATCACCACGTCTACCTGGGTGACAAGGGCTTCGGTCAGAGAATGGTGGAATGCTAACCTGCAGATCCGTCTCGGCTCGCCCAAGGCGCTCGCCTCCCTCATGATGCTCATCTCTTGGGAGGTTTGGTCGGAGCGCAATGCTAGAGTCTTCCGCAACTCAGCGGCCCCTTCCATGACCATCATCAGCAAACTCAAGCAGGAGGTATCGCTTTGGGCTTTGGCTGGAGCGAAGCATTTGGATGTTGTAATGCCACGAGAGTAGTCCTTTTATTCACCGCTTTGCGGTTTCTGTCTAAAACTTTCTTCCTTAATCAATGAAATGGCAAGTCTTTTGCCTTGTTTCAAAAAAAAAGATCGATCGAGAGTTCGAGACCAACCAGCCTGCCAAGTCGATCGGCTTCAACTGCTGCAGAGTCGTACGTGCAGCGGTGCAGGACAGGTAGGCTGATTCTAGAGTAGCACAAATTGAGCCATTTCAGTCGGATTTAAAGCGGTACGTCAATCTAGCACAAGTCAATGAGCGGTTTGGCGATAATTTGTGTCGTCCAGCTTTTTGGTTGCCGCTGTTGGAGCAAGCAAATGGGCTGAAGACCATTGCCCCAGAGACTGATTTGCTTGTTCGCCGCTGTTAGATTAGTGATTTCCATGTGTGCCGTTAGAGTAAAAGCTTACCCGACAAGTTGATGATTAGGTAGAGAGAGTTCTACGGATTTTTCTACAGGTACATATTTCTATCTTAGCATTTTGAAACGATGGGAGGGTGTTTCATTTCACCAAAATACTGTCCCACTTCCACTGTTTGAAACAAGCGTTAGGCAGCCACACAGCTGTAGCGTAGCATCATGTCAATCCCTCTCTTCGTACTTTTTTTTAGAAGGACCATCCGCATTTTCGGCCTATTAAATAGTTCAGCGTCTACAAAACTAAGAAAAAAATATTGTTATTCTCCGTTTTTTCCTGCTGATGTCGCCGTGTTCAGTTTTATTTGTTTTTGTTTTCAATTCTACTCCCTCCGTGTCTCACAATATAAGATCTTTTTCAAGCTATGTTGCGGACGGAGGGAGTATTGGTTTTCTGATGTTATGCTCCTATGCACATATGTACATTACACAGATATACAGAAAAATCGAAGTGCTCAAAACATGCTTTTGTCCTGCTTTATATCTGTGTATTGAAAAAAAAAATCCTTATACATGTTGATCAAAGAAAAAACATGACAAAGTCGTGCACCCCCAACAAGCACCAACGTTGCTCCACAAGATGTCTCCAGCGAGCCGCCGAGAAGAAGCATAGGAGATGCCAGACCACTAAAACACGCAACCAAGGCCGCCGACGACAAGCAAACATGCGTCCTTGAAAGAAAATCACCGGGCTTTGTCGCACCATCAGCACCAAATTGTGCCTCAGAGAGGACCCCCACCCCCTCGCTCCAGATCGAGAACCGTCGACCCTATCGGCACGAAAAAATGTGAGAGAAGAAACCTAGTCACATATAAACGATACATGCACACGGGACCACTTGTCGGCAGAGTCAATGTGTTGTCAACTGGAGCTCCAAACCATCTTCAACCTGCCGCCGCGACCGAGAAGCATCCGCACTTTACCGGCGACGCCCCCAAGAGGATCATGATGCAGAGCACCACTTTTTTTGCATCGAGCGAAGCGGGCATGGTTTTTCACCATGAGTGTTGGAAGGGGATGCCAAGACGGTGCCCCAAACAGGGATGTGACATGGGCAAGCATCGCTTGAAGGAAATATGCCCTAGAGGCAATAATAAAGTTATTATTTATTTTCTTATTTTATGATAAATGTTTATTATTCATGCTAGAATTATATTAACCGGAAACTTGATACATGTGTGAATACATAGACAAATAAAGTGTCACTAGTATGCCTCTACTTAACTAGCTCGTTGAATCAAAGATGGTTAAGTTTCCTAGCCATAGACATGAGTTGTCATTTGATTAACGGGATCACATCATCAGGAGAATGATGTGATTGACTTGACCCATTCCGTTATCTTAGCACTTGATCGTTTAGTATGTTGCTATTGCTTTCTTCATGACTTATACATGATTGACTCCCGTTTACCGGGGGAACACTTTGTGTGCTACTAAACATCACAACGTAACTGGGTGATTATAAAGGAACTCTACAGGTGTCTCCGAAGGTACATGTTGAGTTGACATATTTCGAAATTAGGATTTGTCACTCCGATTGTCGGAGAGGTATCTCTGGGCCCTCTCGGTAGTGCACATCACTATAAGCCTTGCAAGCAATGTGACTAATGAGTTAGTTGCGGGATGATGCATTACATAACGAGTAAAGAGGCTTGCCGGTAACGATATTGAACTAGGTATTGAGATACCGACGATCGAATCTCGGGCAAGCAACATACCAAAGGGAACAACGTATGTTGTTATGCGGTTTGACTGATAAAGATCTTCGCAGAATATGTGGGAGCCAATATGAGCATCCAGGTTCCACTATTGGTTATTGACCGGAAACGTGTCTCGGTCATGTCTACATAGTTCTCGAACCCGTAGGGTCCGCACGCTTAAGGTTTCGATGACAGTTATACTATGAGTTTATGAGTTTTGATGTACCGAAGGAGTTTGGAGTCCCGGATGATATGGGGACAAGACGAGGAGTCTCGAAATGGTCGAGACGTAAAGATCGATATATTGGACGACTATATTCGGACATCGGAAAGGTTCCGAGTGATTCGGGTATTTTCGGGGGTACCGGGGAGTTACGGGAATACGAGGAAGAAGCAATGGGCCTCATGGGCCAAGAGGTGGAAGAGAGGAGACAAGGGCGCGCACCCCCTAGCCCAAACCGAATTGGACTAGGGGGCCGGGCCCCCTTTCCTCCTTTTCCTCCCTCTCCTTCCTTCTCCTTCTCCTTCCCTTCCTTCCCCTCTCCTACTTGGACTAGGAAAGAGGGGGGAATCCTACTTGGAGTAGGATTGCCCCCCTTGGGCGCACCTCCTCCCCTTGGCCGGCCCTCTCCTCCTCCCCCCTTTATATACGGAGGAGGGGGCACCCCATAAACACAACAATTGATCCCTTGATCTCTTAGCCGTGTGCGGTGCCCCCCTCCACCATAGTCCTCCTCGATAATATTGTAGCGGTGCTTAGGCGAAGCCCTGCGACGGTAGAACATCAAGATCGTCACCACGCCGTCGTGCTGACGAAACTCTCCCTCGACACTTGGCTGGATCAGAGTTCAAGGGACGTCATCGAGCTGAACGTGTGCTAGAACTCGGAGGTGTTGTAGTTTCGGTGCTTGATTGGTCAGGCCGTGAAGACGTACGACTATATCAACCGCGTTGTTCTAACGGTTCCGCTTTCGGTCTACGAGGGTACGTGGACAACACTCTCCGCTCTCGTTGCTATGCATCACCATGATCCTGCGTGTGCGTAGGAAATTTTTTGAAATTACTACGTTCCCCAACAGTGGCATCCGAGCCAGGTTTTATGCGTAGATGTTATATGCACGAGTAGAACACAAATGAGTTATGGGCGATACAAGTCATACTGCTTACTAGCATGTCATACTTTGGTTCGGTGGTATTGTTGGATGAAGCGGCCCGGACCGACATTACGCGTACGCTTACGCGAGACTGGTTTTACCGTCGTGCTTTGCACACAGGTGACTAGCGGGTGTTAGTTTCTCCAACTTTAGTTAAACCGAGTGTGGCTACGCCCGGTCCTTGAGAAGGTTAAAACAGCACTAACTTGACGAACTATCGTTGTGGTTTTGATGCGTAGGTAAGAACGGTTCTTGCTCAGCCCGTAGCAGCCACATAAAATTTGCAACAACAAAGTAGAGGACGGCTAACTTGTTTTTGCAGGGCATATTGTGATGTGATATGGTCAAGACGTGATGCTATATTTTATTGTATGAGATGATCATGTATTGTAACCGAAGTTATCGGCAACTGGCAGGAGCCATATGGTTGTCGCTTTATTGTATGAAATGCAAACGTCCTGTAATTGCTTTACTTTATCAGTAAGAGGTAGCGATAGTCGTAGAAGCAATAGATGGCGTAAATGACAACGATGATACGATGGAGATCAAGGTGTCGCGCCGGTGACGACGGTGATCACGACGGTGCTTCGGAGATGAAGATCACAAGCACAAGATGATGATGGCCATATCATATCACTTATATTGATTGCATGTGATGTTTATCCTTTATGCATCTTATCTTGCTTTGATTGACGGTAGCATTTTAAGATGATCTGTCACTAATTATCAAGAAGTGTTCTCCCTGAGTATGCACTGTTGCGAAAGTTCTTCGTGCTGAGACACCACATGATGATCAGGTGTGATAGGCTCTACGTTCAAATACAACGGGTGCAAAACAGTTGCACACGCGGAATACTCGGGTTAAACTTGACGAGCCTAGCATATACAGATATGGCCTCGGAACACGGAGACCGAGAGGTCGAACGTGAATCATATAGTAGAAATGATCAACATAGTGATGTTCACCATTGAAAACTACTCCATCTCACGTGATGATCGGACATGGTTTAGTTGATTTGGATCACGTGATCACTTAGATGACTAGAGATATGTCTGTCTAAGTGGGAGTTCTTTAGTAATATGATTAATTGAACTTTAATTTATCATGAACTTAGTCCTGGTAGTATTTTGCAAATTATGTTGTAGATTAATAGCTCACGTTGTTGCTTCCCTATGTTTATTTTGATATGTTCCTAGAAAAAATTAAGTTGAAAAATGATAGTAGCAATGATGCGGACTGGGTCCGTGATCTGAGGTTTATCCCCATTGCTGCACAGAAGAATTATGTCTTTGATGCACCGCTAGGTGACAGACCTATTGCAGGAGCAGATGCAGACGTTATGAACATTTGTCTAGCTCAATATGATGACTACTTGATAGTTTAGTGCACCATGCTTACACTACTAGGGAAAAGGCTAGCAGCAGCGCGGGTTTTCAGGCTAGCAGCAGCGCGGGTGGCCGCGCTACTAATAAGGCGCTACAGCTAACTCATAGTAGTAGCGCGGCCCCAACCCGCGCTACTACTGTTGACGATATCAGCAGCGCTTTTTGCGAACGCGCTACTATTAACTAGCTGTAGCGATTTCGTCATCCCTCGCTACTGCTATATCTTTCATCATTTTCCCACTGCCCCATTCCCTTTCAGTTCTCCTTTCACTTTCAGTTCTCCTTTCAGATACTAGATACTAGGTACTGCTAGTAGATATCAAATTCATAAACCATTACTAGGTACGGTAGTACTCCCTTCGTTCCAAATTACTCGTCGTGGTTTTAGTTCAAACGACGACGAGTAATTTGGAACGAAGGGAGTACTAAGATAACAATTTCATGCATAGCCAACATGCATCCTCAAGCAGTACATGGTCATATCAACGGCCATCATCATATGTAGTTCTAGATGATATTGACGACGATCATCATATGTAGTTCTAGATGATATAGTCACACACACATATGTAGTTCTAGATGATATAGCCACACACACATATGTAGTTCTAGATGATATCGAAGACAATCATCATCCTCAAGCCTGGGCGGTTGGTGTTCCTGATAGTAATTAGGATGGCCTGTCCAACACGAAGATTCTTGCCATCGAGGAATTTCTTCCACCCAACCGAGCTTAAGTGTGTGCGACCGTCCGTGTCCACGCGGTAAGTACAGGTTGTGATGGAGCCCCTTGCAGTAAGGCGTAGTCCAGCTGAGCCTTCTTCATCAGGCTCGATACCATAACTCACAGATATGCTCTTTGCCAATTTCTGAATAAGAAAAACATATCAATTAATAAGCATGTGATCAAACTCTACACTAAAACATATATATCATCGACTAGATTCCACACAACATACCATATCATTGGACTGTACACTGAGTAATTCACACTATTAATTTGCATTTGTAAGTATAACATACCATATCATGTCGATCAACCATGGTATTTGTCAAGCGGGTCACGAATGGCACCCCGACAAAGTCAGCACGTGGCGGAATTATGTCCCACAGGTTGGACACCTCCTCCTCACTCAGCCTTGTTCTTTGAGCTACGATGGCTTCATGAAGTGGGTCCTCATCATCTTCATCGAGTGGGTCCTCATTATCTTCATCATCTTCATCATCTTCGTCATCTTCATCATCTTCCACCAGGTTGAGATAAATGACAGCTAGCTTGGGTCTTTCTGCTCAGAAGTTGAAGCTGATCAACTCACCACCAGTAAGATGCATGCGAGCGACGAAACGGGCCCATCCATCTCCTCCAATCTGCGACATATTGCGTCCTTTCTCGAGCTCCATAGTGTACGGCCCCCCAGGAGCCTCAAATGTCACGGTGTCTCCTGTCAGCTTGTTGAATTTCAACCTCACATTGCATGGGATGATCTGTGTAAAATAAGCAAAATGACACAATGCAGTAATGCCAATACTAAAAATAAAATAGTATTACATTTCATCTAATTTCTTACCGCCGCATGACGAAAACTCGGCTGGAAGTAGATGCAGAACAGCTTGCCAGTTGCAAGGCTGCTGGCGCATCTTGACTTGCACAGTTGACATAGTGGTGGTGGTGGTGGCGCCATTCTTCCTAAAGCAATATGAGCAAAGGATTACTAAATCAACTAAATCAAAATGTTCCTAAGTCAACTAAATCAACTAGCCTACTAAATCAACTAAATCAAAATGTTCTAAGTCAACTAAATCAACTAACCTACTAAGTCAACTAAATCAAAATGTTCTAAGTCAACTAAATCAACTAGCCTACTAAATCAACTAAATCAAAATGTTCTAAGTCAACTAAATTAACTAAATGAATTAGCCTACTAAATCAACTAAATCAAAATGTTCTAAGTCAACTAAATCAACTAGCCTACTAAATCAACTAAATCAAAATGTTCTAAGTCAACTAAATCAACTAGCCTACTAAGTCAACTAAATTATATCAACTAAATCAAAATGTTGCATATGAGCAGGAGGGAGAAGGAGGGCGACTCGAGGAGGGAGAAGAGAGTAGGATGGAGGAGGAAGGCGGAGCGAGGAGGGGCCGGCCGGCGCGGCCAGTTGAGGGAGGACGGGAGAGGAATGCGGAGCGAGGAGGGGCCGGCCGGCGCGGCCAGTTGAGGGAGGACGGAGGAGGAAGGCGGAGCGAGGAGGGGCCGGCCAGCGGCGAGTGGAGAGGGAGGACGAAGGAGGAGGCCGGTACCGAGTCCAGCAAGGAGGAGAAGGTGACGGCGCGCGGCGCAGACGGAGGAGGGGCGACGGGGGCGCGCGGCGCAGACGGAGGAGAAGGGCGACGGGGGCACGCGGTGCAGATTTTGAGTGGCTGTGTGTGAGTGGATCCGAAGGGAGGAGATGAGGGAGATGGATGGCTTAGCAGTAGCGCTCTTCAGCAAAACATGCTACTGCTAAGCTATCTAGCAGCAGCGCTTTTCACAGTAAAGCGCTACTGCTATGTGTCAGCATGCAAAAATACACATTGATCATCAAAGATCTTTTTGTGTACAATCTGATTTGACAATATGAGTCCTCACCGGTTTAGGAACAGGTGAAGACTCATATTGCAGCCACAAATTCTACACATAGAGTTCAATGAAGATCAAGTGCTTGTCAAAGTGTGAGAAGTAACATATTTAAGGTGGTAGAAACTATCTTCACGGAGCGAGGTGGGACTAAATTTTTGTAGGAAACTTAGCAGTAGCGCTTATTTGGGAAATGCGCTGCTACTATGCTACGTAGCAGTAGCGCGCATCATTTTAACGCGTTGCTGCTATAACTAGCCTCGCGGCGGCCTCGTAGGAATTATAGCAGCAGCGCGTCTTTGGGTGGACGCGCTACTGCTATATTTGTCTCAGCAACGAGTTTCAATGGTCCACGCTACTGCTAGTTAGCAGCAGCGAGTTATTTTGAAGCCCGCTGCTGATAAGATTCTGTGTATAGGCTTTTCCCTAGTAGTGTTAATGGCTTAGAATCGGGACTTCAAAGACGTTTTGAACGTCATGGACCATATGAGATGTTCCAGGAGTTGAAATTAATATTTCAAGAAAATACCCGAGTTGACAGATATGAAGTCTCCGACAAGTTCTATAGCTAAAAGATGGAGGAGAATCGCTCAACTAGTGAGCATGTGCTCAGATTGTCTGGGTACTACAATCGCTTGAATCAAGTGGGAGTTAATCTTCCAGATAAGATAGTGATTGACAGAGTTCTCTAGTCACCATCACCAAGTTAGTAGAACTTTGTGATGAACTATAGTATGCAAGGGATGACGAAAACGATTCCCGAGCTCTTCGTGATGTTGAAATCGACGAAGGTAGAAATCAAGAAAGAGTATCAAGTGTTGATGGTTGACAAGATCACTAGTTTCAAGAAAAGGGCAAAGGGAAAGAAAGGGAACTTCAAGTAGAATGAAAAGCAAGTTGTCACTCCCGTGAAGAAGCCCAAAGCTGAACCAAAGCCTAAAACTGAGTGCTTACACTGCAAAGGAAATGGTCACTGGAAACGGAAATAACCTGAATATTTGGTGGATAAGAAGGATGGCAGATTGAACAAGGGTATATTTGATATACAGGTTATTTATGTGTACCTTACTAGTGTTTGTAGTAGCCCCTGAGTATTTTATACTTGTTCGGTTGCTAAAAATTAGTAACTCGAAACAGGAGTTACAGAATAAACAGAGACTAGTTGAGGGTGAAGTGACGATGTGTGTTGGAAGTGGTTCCAAGATTGATATGATCATCATCGCACACTCCCTATACTTTCGGGATTAGTGTTAAACCTAAATAAATGTTATTTGGCGTTTGCGTTGAGCACGGATATGATTTGATCATGTTTATTGCGATACGGTAATTCATTTAAAGTCAGAGAATAATTGTTATTCTATTTACATGAATAAGACCTTCAATGGTCATACACCCAATGAAAATATTTTGTTGGATCTCGATCATAGTGATATACATATTCATAATATTGATGCCAAAAGATGCAAAGTTAATAATGATAGTGCAACTTATTTGTGGTACTGCAGTTTGGGTCATATCGGTGTAAAGCACATGAAGAAACTCCATAAAGATGGATTTTCGGAATCACTTGGTTATGAATCATTTGATGTTTGCGAACCGTGCCTTTTGGGCAAGATGACTAAAACTCCGTTCTCCGGAACAATGGAGCGAGCTACTGACTTGTTGGAAATAATACATACCGATGTATCCGATCCAATGAGTGTTGATGCTCGTGGCAAGTATCATTATTTTCTAACCTTCACAGATGATTTGAGCAGATATGGGTATATCTACTTAATGAAACACAAGTCTGAAACATTTGAAAAGTTCAAAGAATTTCAGAGTGAAGTGGAGAATCATCATAACAAGAAAATAAAGTTTCTATGATCTGATCGTGGAGGAGAATATTTGATTTACGAGTTTGGCCTTCATATAAAACAATGTGGAATAGTTTCACAGCTCACGCCACCTGGAACACCACAACATTATGGTGTGTCCGAACGTTGCAACCGCACTTTATTGGATAGGATGCGATCTATGATGTATCTTACCGATTTACCACTATTGTTTTGGGGTTATGCATTAGAGACAACTACATTCACTTTAAAAAGGGCACCATCAAAATCCGTTGAGACGATGCCTTATGAACTGTGGTTTGGCAAGAAACCAAAGTTATCGTTTCTTAAAGTTTGGGGCTGCGATGCTTATGTGAAAAAAAAATCACCTGATAAGCTCGAACCCAAATCAGAGAAGTGCGTCTTCATAGAATACCCAAAGGAAACTGTTGGGTACACCTTCTATCACAGATCCGAAGGAAAGATATTCGTTGCTAAAATGGATCCTTTCTAGAGAAGGAGTTTCTCTCGAAAGAAGTGAGTGGGAGGAAAGTAGAGCTTGATAAGGTTATTGTACTTTCTCCCGAATTGGAAAGTAGTTCATCACAGAAATCAGTTCCAGTGATTGCAACACCAATTAGTGAGGAAGCTAATGATGATGATCATGAAGCTTCAGGTCAAGTTACTACCGAACTTTGTAGATCTTCCAGATTAAGATCCGCACCAGAGTGGTACGGTAATCCTATTCTGGAAGTCATGTTACTAGACCATGATGAAACTACGAACTATGAGGAAGCGATGATGAGCCCAGATTCTGCAAAATGGCTTGAAGGCCATGATATCTTAGATGGGATCCATGTATGAGAACAAAGTGTGGACTTTGATTGACTTACCCGATGATCAGCAAGCCATAGAAAATAAATGGATCTTCAAGAGGAAGACGGACGTTGATAGTAGTGTTACTATCTAAAAAGCTAGACTTGTCGAAAAAGGGTTTTTACAAAGTTCAAGATGTTGACTACGATGAGTTTTTTCTCACTCGTATCGACGCTTAAAGTCTGTCTGAATCATGTTAGCAATTGCCACATTTTATGAAATCTGGCAAAAGGATGTTAAAACTGCATTCCTTAATGGATTTATTAAAGAAGAGTTGTATATGATGCAACCAGAAGGTTTTGTCAATCCTAAAGGTGCTAACAAATTGTGCAAGCTCCGGCGATCCATCTATGGACTGGTGCAAGCATCGCGGAGTTGGAATATACGCTTTGATGAGTTGATCAAAGCATATGGTTTTATACAGACTTTTGGAGAAGCCTGTATTTACAAGAAAGTGAGTGGGAGCTCTGTAACATTTCTAAAACTATATGTAGATGACATATTGTTAATTGGAAATGATATAGAAATTCTGGATAGCATATAAGGATACTTGAATAAGAGTTTTTCAAAGAAATACCTCGGTGAAGCTGCTTACACATTTAGCATCAAGATCTATAGAGATAGATCAAGACGCTTGATAAGATTTTTCAATGAGTACATACCTTGATAAGATTTTGAAGTAGTTCAAAATAGAACAGTCAAAGAAGGAGTTCTTGCCTGTGTTGCAATGTGTGAAGTTGAGTAAGACTCAAAGCCCGACCACGGCAGAAAATAGAAAGAGAATGAAAAGTCATTCCCTATGCCTCAGTCATAGGTTCTATAAAGTATGCTATGTTGTGTACCAGACCTATTGTATACCTTGCTCTGAGTTTGGCAAGGGATTACAATTTTGATCTAGGAGTAGATCACTGAACAATGGTAAAGAATATCCTTAGTGAGGACTAAGGAAATATTTCTCGATTATGGAGGTGATAAAAGAGCTCGTCGTAAAAGTTACATCGATGCAAGATTTTTACACCGATGCAGATGACTCTAACTCTCAATCTGGATACATATTGAAAGTGGGAGCAATTAGCTAGAGTAGCTCCGTGCAGAGCATTGTAGACATAGAATATTTGCAAAATACATATGGCTCTGAATGTGACAGACCCGTTGACTAAGCTTCTCTCACAAGCAAAACATGATCATACCTTAGTACTCTTTGGGTGTTAATCACATAGCGATGTGAACTAGATTATTGACTCTAGTAAACCTTTTGGGTGTTGGTCACATGACGATGTGAACTATGGATGTTAATCACATACAGATGTGAGTATTGGTGTTAAATCACATGTTGATGTGAACTAGATTATTGACTCTAGTGCAAGTGAGAGACTGAAGGAAATATGCCCTAGAGGCAATAATAAAGTTACTATTTATTTCCTTATTTTATGATAAATGTTTATTATTCATGCTAGAATTGTATTAACCGGAAACTTGATACATGTGTGAATACATAGACAAACAAAGTGTCACTAGTATGCCTCTACTTAACTAGCTCATTGAATCAAAGATGGTTAAGTTTCCTAGCCATAGACATAAGTTGTCATTTGATTAACGGGATCACATCATTAGGAGAATGATGTGATTGACTTGACCCATTCCGTTAGCTTAGCACTTGATCGTTTAGTATGTTGCTATTGCTTTCTTCATGACTTATACATGTTCCTATGACTATGAGATTATGCAACTCCCGTTTACCGGAGGAACACTTTGTGTGCTACCAAACGTCACAACGTAACTGGGTGATTATAAAGGAACTCTACAGGTGTCTCCGAAGGTACATGTTGAGTTGGCGTATTTCGAGATTAGGATTTGTCACTCCGATTGTCGGAGAGGTATCTCTGGGCCCTCTCGGTAATGCACATCACTATAAGCCTTGCAAGCAATGTGACTAATGAGTTAGTTGCGGGATGATGCATTACATAACGAGTAAAGAGACTTGCCGGTAAGGAGATTGAACTAGGTATTGAGATACCGACGATCGAATCTCGGGCAAGTAACATACCGATGACAAAGGAAACAACATATGTTGTTATGCGGTTTGACCGATAAAGATCTTCGTGGAATATGTGGGAGCCAATATGAGCATCCAGGTTCTGCTTTTGGTTATTGACCGGAAACGTGTCTCGGTCATGTCTACATAGTTCTCGAACCCGTAGAGTCCGCACGCTTAAGGTTTCGATGACAGTTATATTATGAGTGTATGAGTTTGATGTACCGAAGGAGTTCAGAGTCCCGGATTTGATCGGGGACATGACGAGGATTCTCGAAATGGTCGAGACGTAAAGATCGATATATTGGACAACTATATTCGGACATCGGAAAGGTTCCGAGTGATTCGGATATTTTCGGGGGTACCGGGGATTTACGGGAATACGAGGAAGAAGCAATGGGCCTCATGGGCGAAGTGGTGGAAGACAGGAGACAAAGGCCCCCCGCCCCTAGCCCAAACCGAATTGGACTAGGGGGCCGGCCCCCCTTTCCACCTTTTCTTCCCTCTCCTTCCTTCTCCTTCTCCTTCCCTTCCTTCCCCTCTCCTACTTGGACTAGGAAAGATGGGGGAATCCTACTTGGAGTAGGATTGGCCCCCTTGGGCGCGCCTCCTCCTTTTGGCCGGCCCTCTCCTCCTCCCCCCTTTATATACGGAGGAGGGGGGCACCCCATAGACACAACAATTGATCTCTTGATCTCTTAGCCGTGTGCGGTGCCCCCCTCCACCATAGTCCTCCTCGATAATATTGTAGCGGTGCTTAGGCGAAGCCCTGCGACGGTAGAATATCAAGATCATCACCACGCCGTCGTGCTGACGGAACTCTCCCTCGACACTCGGCTGGGTCGGAGTTCGAGGGACGTCGTCGAGCTGAACGTGTGCTAGAACTCGGAGGTGCCGTAGTTTCGGTGCTTGATCGGTCGGGCCGTGAAGACGTACGACTATATCAACCATGTTGTTCTAACGCTTCCGCTTTCGGTCTACGAGGGTACGTGGACAACACTCTCCCCTCTTGTTGCTATGCATCACCATGATCTCGCGTGTGCGTAGGAATTTTTTTGAAATTACTATGTTCCCCAACATCGTTGCCGCTCGAGGCGAGGAACTAAGATTTCGCTCGCCCCTGCGAGCGCACCTTGGGCGTGTTTGGAAGCCGTAGCATCCGACCCTGGCTTAGCTCAGCCCGACTCAATGGAGGCTCATTGATGAAATGCAGGCCGAAAACTAACATCCGCACATTATTTGGTTGTTCACATCTAGTCCTCTCGCATTAGGGTGCAATTTTGGCATAACGTTTGGTTGCCTGCATTGGCTCGGCTCGCCCAACTACACAGTATTTGGTTGTATACGTGTGATATGATTAAGAGCTAACACTTGTACTTAACAGACAATCACTACTAGGTAAAAGGTTATACACAGAACTTTAGCAGTAGCGCTTGTTCAAAAAGCCCGCTACTGCTAGACATTAGTAGCGCGTGCAAAATAAGCGCGTTGCAGATGCATATATATCAGTAGCGCGTCTCGCTGAAAACTCGCTACTACTAAAATTCCTACAACTAAGTCGATGGTATATACATAGTAGTAGTGATCTTTCAAAAAACGCGCTACCGCTAATATTCTTATAGCACCACGCTTATGTGTAAAGTGCTACTGCTAACGAAAACAAAATAAAATGAAAAACAAATAGAAAAGTAAATGAAAATGAAAGAAATAAAAAAAGGAGAAAGGAAAAATATATAATATAAAAAAATAAATGAAAAAGGGGAAAAAAGGATGAAGGTATAGCAGTAGAGCGTTTGCTAAAATGCGCTATAGCTAACTTAGCTATAGCACGTTTTCCATAACGCGCTACCGTTATTTTTTACTTAACCCAAAAATGGTTTCCTCCCGGACACCACTTCTACCCCAAATCCCTCGCCCCACTTCGCCGCCGTCTCCCCCCGCCATCTCCTGCCGGCGTCGACGCCGCGCTCATCCTCATCGCCGTCGCCCGAGGCCGCCAGCCTCACCGCCGCCGCCTCTCGGGCCGCCCTCAACCTCACCATCGGCGCCCTCGACCTTACTGCCGCCGCCCTCGACCTCACCGCCCCCGAGCCCGCCCAGGACCGCCGCCTCCCGATCCCGAGCCCTCCCTCGCTGCCCCTACCTCCGTCACCGAGCACCTCCCCGCCACCATCTCTCCCCTCTCTGTAAGCCCCCCACCCCTCCCCACCCCCTCTCTCTACTTTTTCTTCCTCTGCCATGTTAATTACCAGTAGTAGTAGATGTTAATTAGTACTAGGGTTCATACATAATGATTTTTAGTAGTACTAGTTGATGTTAACTAGTAGTAGTGATGGTACTAGTTAACTAGGGCAGTATGGTTAATAGTAAATGTTTTTTAGTTAGGGTAATAATAGATGTTAAGTAGTAGATAATGTAGATGTTAATTAGTTCAGTAGGGTTTAGTTTTTGAATTGAGTTTGTTTAACTAGATGTTAATTAGGGCAGTAGGGTTTAGTTTAGAGTAAAGTTTAGTTCAATAGTTAACTAAATATAATCTATATTTGGTTTTTGAATTGAGTTTGAGAGAGCATGAGATTTGTGTAGATTTTCTTGAAGTGTCAAACGCTAGGACATGCAAATTTGAAGTGGTCAGGATATATGCAAATTCCTCAATTATTGTGTTTGCACATGTTTTGATTGTGCCCAAGTGGCTTTGTTGTTTCCAGGGAATGAAGCCGAGTGGCCTATGTTTTGCCGGAATGTTGATTCATTTCCGTTCCGGAAAATTTTAGGTTCTCGATTTGTCCACTTTTTAGCAAAAGTCATGCCAAAATTTTCTGTGAATTTCGGCATGACTTGTGCTACAAACTAGGACATATCGAGTGCCCGGGATTTGCCGCATCGGGAAGGAGTCAACATTCCTGCAAAGCATAGGCCTTGTTTTATCTCATTATTCATTTTATTAGGTCTAGAATTAATTGACTAGATTTAATCGTAGGAAAAATGGCTAGCAACAATGAAGGACAGGGTTCTGGTGACTAAGACAATGTCTACCTGGCGGCAGAAGAATTTTTGAGGGAAGACGATGATTAACAGTTGATGTTGCTGGGTCCACCTGTCACATCGGAGATTGAGACCGACATCAAGACCGGCGCTGAGACTGAGACCGACGCTGAGAGTGAGACCGGCATCGAGACCGGCGCTGAGACTGAGACCGGGGCCGAGACTAGCACAGCCGGTATATAACTGAAAGCAAAGAGGAAACGGCTTCCTAACAAGCTCAGGACTACTAGACTGGTGGTCATGGAGGTGGACAACGGTAATTTTGAGCCAAACGCACCTGAGGAAGCGCGCGCGTGCTAGGGCAATCAAATAGGCTACATCATATGGACAACCGCCACCATCAATGATGAGAAACTAAAGAAGATAGATAATATGAGGCCCTCCCTCCTAAAGAAGTTACACCAGATATTCTTGTTCCCGGGCCGGAATGAAAAGGATTCTAAAGATCCAGATAAGGACCCGGCAATGAAGAAGATAAACAAACACGCCATGACAAAGTTTAGTGACGCGTTGGCCGCCTGGAAAGCAAGGGTGAAATATCGGATCGTCAACAAAAAGAAACCCTACTCTGAGATTGTAAAGGCTAATCCGACAATCACGGAAGAGCACTTTCAAATATTCAAGGCGGCTTGCAAGCCCGAAGCTGCCAAAAAAAGTCAAAGTACATGAAGGGGCTTCAACAGAGGAACATTGGGTGCCACCACCTCGGAAGCCATGGTTACAGCGGGAAGAGGTCCATATGGGCCAAGGAGGATGCAGAAGTCGAGAGTCTGGGCATCCCAGACCCCTTGGCGGAGTTCACCGTCCCGCAGGAACGTGACATCCTCAGGAACCGGCACCATTGGGACCCAGTGAAGAAGGTTTTCAAGACGAACGCGATCATGACGGAGTTCATGAGACTGGTGGTAATTTTAGTTTCTGATCAATTCGACTACATGTTAGTCATATTTGTAAATGATCCTTGTGCCTTTTGCAGAGAGAGCAGCACAGGATTGCGGCCGAAAGCGACTCGCCATCTGAGGCGTTGGCGAGGCCCAAGTGGGACACTCCATTCAACCGGGCGTTAAACATATTGAAAGGACTCCAGGTGGAGACTCGACCATCATATGGACGCGTGCACGGTGTCGGAGATGGCGCCACGTGGAAGAAGTACTACCATGAAACCACAGAGGAGAGAAAGGAAAGACGGAGGTTAACTGAAGAAAACATCGACAAGAAGGTTGAGATTGCGGTTGAGAAGAAATCATCTGAGACAGTCGCAACAGCGGTAGGTGCCGCAAAACAGGTGCTTGTAGATATGTCTACTACCTTGGTTCCGGCCGTTTTCAACTGGAGCAGGCAAAATCCAAAAAAAATGCAATGGACTTTCCCCTTGCTGACTTCTTCGGGAGCAGCTCGACTAGCATTGCCCCAGCACCTGCAGCTGCACCTGCTCCCGCACCTGCTCCGGCACCGGACATGCTCGGCGGTGCTTCGTCTTTGGCTGAGCTCGACGCCCTCACGGTATCTATCACACCGGCCCTCTTCAATAAATGTATAATCTCCCGTTTTCGTTGTCTTTCAGATGTATCACGTCGCAGACTTTTCTTTGCATGCCGATGAAACCCCGTGCACCATATTGTATACCACCAGCGACCAGAAGGTGGACGTGGGGAAGGCGACGATAATGGAGCCGAGGAACCACTGTTCCATAGCCGGCCGATCCCCCCGGATGTCTTCAAGGTTTCCGTGGCCAGTGTCAAACCGGGCCACGAGAATTTAGCTCCTCTAGTACTAGTGGGGGATGACAACGAGACCTCACGGCGGCTTGGTGATTGTTGCAATGGGTGGGTCCTGTTGTGGCCAAAGAGTTTGCTTCGTCTGGAGGCGGCCGGGACCACACCCATGAGCACGCAGTTAGGTATGAACATCAACACCTCACCTACCCAATTAGCGTCGGCTGTCGTGCTGGGTGATAGCGGAGGGGGTGAGGAAGAGGCTCCATTAGTCACTGGTGACGTCGCCATAGATGAGGATGACGACGACGATGACACTCAACAGTATATCAATACTGGCACCTACTTAGGGTTTGAGCGTCATGAGTCGGTACCTGAATTGCCGCCCCCGGAGTCTGAACGTATTATGGACAACCTTCTGGTAGCAAAGAAGTCTAGGAAGAGACCAAGGAAAGGCAAGAAATCTGCTTCTATGATCCAGCCGCCTCAGCAGCCTCGAGTTCAAGACCGTATAGATATCCCCGGTGCGGCAAAATGGCATATTGCCGGTGAACCAATCCTACCTAAAGCAGCAATAGGGGCCAGATTCGGCAATGTAAGGAGACTTCATGACGATGTGCTGCGGATAGAGAAAGGCCTCCTTGCCTTGAAAAATCCAGGATACCCACTCTACATGGTTAACGTGCCGCGGCAATTGTCGTACATCGACACATTCCCCGCGGAGAAGTTCTTCCTTCAATTCGATTACTTCTTTGACATGTTTCACTAGAAGAAGCTGGATTTTACGTTTGTCTGCCTTTATGCCTTGCACATGAACTACCTCATCGGGGTTGAGCAGATACCTTTTATCTGTGTTGTTGACCCGTACTTCATGCACGAGGGCTTGTTGGCAGTCTGCGCAAAGCACTGTGAATACGCGAGGGACTACCTCGTCAATTTCATGCTCGCCAATAAGGACAAGGAGGCGATTCTCGTGCCTTATCATCCCCTGTAAGTCATCTGCACGGATATCCTTCCTTCAATTTCAATCATTCATTTGCACGGTGGAGGCTAATTAATTTGAGGTGTACCTAGTTTGCACAGCGGCGGGCGCGCCGTCCTCATCATCCTCTACCCCCGATACTCTCGCGCTCTTTACTTGGACTTGTCAAAGAACATTACCAAAAAGGATTACACCCACATCAAGTCTGTTCTCGACAGTGCTATCTTTTACTACGGCAAACGGGATGGAGATGTCAACGACAAGAAGATAAGGGATGGCAGGCCCGCCTTCAGCCATAAGACCAACTTCTGCTGCATCCAGCAACCGAGTGATTCTCTTAATGATGGATTCTATGTCCTAAACCACATGCTGGAGTACAGACGGGATCACTAGAACCTTCGCATGTCACCTAGATCCGGCGATGCCCATATTCTGCAATGGGCAAAGGACTTAGGAGATATCGAGGATCATCGACTTCGAGCTGAGTTCTATCACATCCAGCGCGAACTTGCCCAAATCATCACGAAGGAGGTCGTCGAAAAAACAGGGATGTTCTACGAAGAAGGACAAATGTCACGGGAAGACGTCCGAACACGCGTAGCCTCTCAGCGTCTTGACCTGAAGCCTTTCACTAAGCTCAGGGACTATCTCCCTGACATCGAAGGAAGGCACAACATGTAGTGATTCTCGATATATGACAATGTGTCCGTTTAGTCTATACTTTCTGTATGACAAAACTTTGAGTTATGCACGACGAAACTTTATTTGTGATGTAATTAAACCGTCCTCCTCAACTAGCGAAGATCACTCTAGTTAGGTCATTTTGGGTACGATGAACTTTGTTATTTATGCTTATGATATGTTGCTTCTATTTTTGCCAAGTCTGTCTCTTTCTGTTGCTCAACTATATATGTTGCATATCATCGACTCATGTGATGATGCAGGTGCATAGATCATCGATGGCGAAGAAGTGCTACGTCAGGAGTATATGACGAGTGGCCGGAGTGTCAGGCCCAGGTTTACCGGTTTTCGGTTTCCGAGCGACAGCCAGTAGTTAGTTTAGGTTCACGCTAATGCAAGAGAGGGATACGAACTCATGTACTGCATAGTTCCACTCTCACTTATAGTGATAGCTCTTCTCGCGTATATCATTGTTTAGATGGATGACGATGTAGTTGCAAGTAATCGAGACTTGTATCGCTATTTTCGAGATGATCATGCGAGACCACTTTGTGTTGGATGATGATTATGATGATGACATCATTTAATGAGACTATTTGTATGTATATGCTATGATTACATTTGTATGTGTATGATATGCTAAAGATTATTGTATAAACCCTATTCAAATACAAAACAAATATGCAGAAAAAAACAGAAACTAATAAAACTAGCAGTAGCGAGGGGAACAAAGTTAGCAGTAGCACTCCCTTACCAGTAGCGCTTCCTGCTAAAAAGCGTTGCAGATATTAGCAGCAGCGCTCTGCACTAAAGCGCGCTACTGCTAGCCATGTATAGCAGTAGCCTGGGATGACAGGCGCTACTGCTACACGTTAGCTGTAGCGCCTTATCAGTAGCGCGTCGTCCCGCCCTACTGATAGGCAAAATATCCACGCTACTGTTAGGGTTTTCCCTAGTAGTGAATGTGCCTCGCAACGACAGTGGACGATGTCCGCGGCGCCGCGTCCGACACGAGGAGCACGGAGTCTCGGGCGAGCATTCTTGCCGGTGCCGCGACGAACTAGTTGCTAGCATCATAGCCGCAGAGGAAGTCACGCGGAGGACCGCTCAGGCAGAGGAACAGGGAGGAGAAATGCAGTGTGTGTCGGACCATGGCGACTGCGGTGGACAATGGTCGTGGCTCCGCGTCCGACACGACAAGCACAGAGTCATGCGGAAGCGACCACGTCAGCGGCGTGGCGAACTAGATGCTAGTCTCGTCGCCGCAGAGAAAGTCCACACGAAGATAGTGTACAAAGGAGGAGAAATGCAGTGCTCGCGCCATGGGAGTGCCAGTGCAGTAGGACGAGAGAGAGGAGGTCGAGATGACCGACGTCGGTGACGACTCCAGTGTAGTAGGATGTGGGCAAGGAAGTCAAGAGGAATGGCGCCGACGTCGAAAGAGACGAATAGGAGGGCTCTAAGACAGAGGACAGAGGAGAAGAAATACAGTGTGCGCGTAATTGCGGCGTCAGTGCAGTAGGATCGTCAAAATAGAAAACTTACAACACAGATGTCCTGTGGAACTGCGTGATGAAGCTGCCGATCAAAGGAAATTTCAAACGGTCAACCGTACGCGATGTATTTAACAAAATTCGTCCAAAATAGCTTCAAATATGAACACAAAATTGAGCATTTACGGTCGACGAAACTATGAACCAATCACAAAAATGAGACCATAACATCGATGTGCATCTTTTTCATGCAGAGACTATCTGGAATCGAAGCACCCTTGTGTAAATTAGAAGGGAGAAGGAAGAAAGGAGATTAGGAGAAGGTTAGTGGAGGTGGAAGAAAAAGCACCTATATAGCTCGCATCCCTTCACTCTTCTCTCGTACAACGGGCTCACCCATGTGCACTCGATGTGGCTCAGCTCAGCCTGGCTCGCAAAAAATTGCCGATCTGAGCCTGTCCAGCGAGGCAGGCCTGCGATGCAAGCTGAACAATGAAGGCAGTTAACCAAACAGTCTATTTTTTCGCGCGAGCCTGATTCGGCCTTATGTGAGCAACCAAACGTGTCCTTTGTCGAGGGTACTCCAAACAAAATGATCCACATCAGTGTTGGACCAACCGGGACAGACCGAGGACTCCACACTAGATCGGTCCGCTATAGGGCACCTTAGCCGCTCACATGTCAGAAGAGCGCAGTCAACACCTGCTGCAACGTTGCCCACCAAAGATCCAGCAGTGCAACCCACCACCCAAGGCCGTTGCCCTGACGTTCAAATCCCCACGCAACAGACCTATGACACGGCCACCACATCCATCGAAGGAGGACGGAAAGGCGCATCCTTTTCCCGTCCCAAGTGTGTATACAGTAAAAGGAACTGGATCCTTTAACATTAAGAAGGAATGTTAGGCTTTTCTCAGTGCTCCACGGTATACATGTGCTAAGAGTGCCACATAGGCAAAAAAGAGAGGTGGCAAAGCAATTAGGGAAGAGAAAGAACATTATGGTGACCCCGGGAGGAAACGGTGCTAAGCACGTGGACCTATGTAAAATGACTATCAACTAATACATGAAAGAGTTTAATTGTTAAATAATTCAAAGAGGGAAGCTTAGCTAGAAAACCTAAGCACCTATGCATCGGCGAGACTAGTTGCTAAGGTTTTTAATGCACTTAGCACCTCAAGTAAGCACCAATGCATTGGAAGTGGCCTTAAAGAAGCTACAATACCCTAATTTGCCTTCTTTTAATCCATATGATTAAGACTAAAATAACTTAAATTAATTTGCAAATGACAAATTTAATGCGTACATTTTTATAATCATCGCATACAAACAAATTGATGGTGAGATAAAATCAATTGTATATTATTTTTATCTACTGTAAATATCAATAGTAAATAATCTGCTAAACGTCTCTAACATTTTTTCTTTATTTTACACTAGAATAACATTGTAATACCGTGACTTTGCTTCTCTAAGTTAGAGGATCCGGCTCCATAGTAAAAATGGCAAAAAGAGCTTCGAAGATGACATGAAAAGGGTCTATCGCGAACTCTCTAGAGTATACACACGCATGCCCCAATACTCGATGAAGCAAAGCCAGCGTAGGACAACGACATGCATGAGATTCTAGCATTGATGCATGTAGTAGCTAGGCAATTCATTTTGAGAACAGACAGGCTAAACATGCGTCCCATATGGGAATGTCCCTCTAGGACCTGTTTGGTTATTTTTTTTTAAACGAAGGCAAAAGATTTGCCTCATCTATTAAATAAGGAGGGAATAAAGAGTATTACACGTGAACCACACTCATGACATGACAATTCCTCCTGCGATAAATTACCCCAAGCTTCTTAGTACCTGCTAAGACCCAAAGTTTTGCCTCTTCTAAAATTAATCTAAGAAAGATCGGCGGTGATGCACTCTTGTGACGGAAGACTCGGGCATTTCTCTTGTTCGAGATGGTCCATGAAACGAGTATGGTAAGAGAGACCATGGCTTGTCTGTCGGGATTTTGCATGCCGGTTCTCTTGTCCCACCAATTCTTGACCGAATCATCAAGGTGCCATGTGGGCAAGGCCCAACTTGAAGATGACCAAATTCCAAAGCCTAAGGGTGTAGCGACATTTGTAGTGCCATGTGGAGGTTACATGCATTTCACTTAGCCAGGCATGCAAGATGCATTTTCGGGCCGTTTGATTGCCTGGGACGCATCAAATTCCTAGCCCGTACGAACCTCAAAGCATTCACGGGCCAGGCTTAATCAGCGGTTTTCCCAGAGCTAGGCCCGGGCAAGCCCTGCGTGGTTGTCGCCTGCACGCCTTGGGAAGTGCGGGAGACGGATGTGGCACTTTATAACTTCCCTATGCTCTTTCCCATCACCACCCACCCTCGGTATCACACCACATTCTCACTCTCTCATCGCCTTCTCGGTTTCACCCATGGTCGGCCCTAAAGCACCGTTGCCCCCTTCCCTCACGTACTCCATCCCCACCACCATTGGTTGGTGAACGGCTTCACCAGGTCGGGCAACAACCTCTTGGCCGCTATCCTATCATCCTCCCCCTTCTGCTTCCAATGGACACGGTCCACGGCTATTGACCCACTGGGTGGGTATGTGCCCAATTCCTGCCGGCGGTTCATCGACGATGATGGTGGCAAGGAGTGCTTCCTCCTCGATGGCTGTTGCGGGAGGCACATCGGCCGTGCCCGAGGTGAGGATATTTACCATCATTCGACCTTTTCTCCAATGGAAACCTCAGATCCTTTTCTGGATTGAATGATGGTGACGCCTTTGCGTCGTGCTCCTCCCAAGGGCTTCGTGTTTGGAGAAGGGGCTAGCCGGAGGGGATAGTTTTGTGGCGAATGTGGTGGTGGTTGGAGCAAGATGTTGGTGTGTGTTTGCGTTGAGGCTTGTGTGCCGACGTTGGCGGGGGTAAGCTATGTCAGAGATGTGACAATGGTTGTGGTAGTCAGCTCTTCTCCGGTGTGTCGGCAGGATTGCCTCGGCTTGTTTGTTGCTGTGAAGTTGGAGCTACATTGGCAGGATCCCGATGGCGTACTGTGACGGGCAGCAGGTGGTCTATTCGGTGATTTTCCGCGGCGCTAGACGTGCCTAGTTCTGCTTCGTAGTTTCGTGTTAGAATTGGAGTTGCGTTGTCTGATCGTAGGTGGATGGGTTTGGTGCACATCTCCATATAGCTCCACTCGAACTCAACAGGGTGTGTTGGGTCGATGATCGCATACTGTGAAGTTGGAGTTGTGTTCTCGTGTTTAGGGATGGTGATGACACCTTCTAGAGGAGGAATGATGACAATGACACTTGTGTGTTGTCTCGACGAGGCCCTCTTTGATAAAGTCTGCGTGGGATATCCTATGTGTCACTCAACGGTTTGTGGCGTTTTTCGTCTGATTTTTCACAATTAACTACACAGTTCTCTCCTGCTTAATTAATGGATGCTTTCATGCTTCCATTTCGGAAAAAAAAACTAGCCCAACGCATGCCCGCAAGCCTGCACATGTCTGGTGATCCATAATGCACGGAGTTCCCTTGTCGGCTAGCAAATCGAGCAAAAGGGATCAATACTCTTTTTATTTATCCATGTCATCTCACTTTTTTTTCGACGGAGTTGTGCATGCACTCCCATTTGAGCATTCAATAAAAATTAAAGTATTCATAGACTAATCTTGATGCTATAGCATTTTTGTCCACAAAAATTCATCCAAAAAATCATTATTTGTTGCCTGCAAAAAAAATTTATAGATTTATAACTGAGCATGTATTCATGTTCTTTCAATAACTGAAAAGCATCTTGTGGGCAATGCATTGATGTTAAACCATGAAACAAAAAATAAATTGAAGAAAAAATATGCACACAATGTCGGTGTGCAATGGACATGTTAAGCTCAAATCACTCCGAGCTAGACTTGCCACATGTATCGCTCGTGAAACAATTTGTGAGTTGTTGATTGTTTTTGAGATAGCTAACCGCTTATTCCGAGCAGTGAATGCAATCTCCTGAATCCAGCTTATAAGTCAGTTAGAATTCTTATTCGTAGGCAATGTGGTACTAATTAGCTTAGACCCGTTCTTACGGAAGTTTTTTTCTTAACAAATTCTTTCTAAAGTGTTACCTCGATATGGGCCGAATGTAAGCCAGGTAGAGGAAAAACAAAGGGACGCGCCTGTCTCGGCCCACGTTCATAAACCAACAAGCGTCAGCCCATTTGGAGGAAAATCGCAAGGTTAGAGCTACTCCCTCCTTCCATCTATATAGGGCCTAATGCGTTTTTCGAGGCTAACTTTGACCAAATATTAAAGCAATAATATATGACATGCAACTTACACAAAGCACACCGTTAAATTCGTGTGTGAAAGGAGCTTTCAATGATATAATTTTCACATTATGCATGTCATGTACTATTAATCTTGTCAATAGTCAAAAGCGGTCTTAAAAAACGCATTAGGCCCTATATAGATGGAAGGAGGGAGTAGCATCGTCACCCATCACGTGCACACGTGCCCAGTACTACGGACAACCAGCTCCAACACACCATCTTTCTGAACATATCTTTGCTTCTAGTACCGCAAGATCAATGAGTGGGGTGCAATACAACTATACAAGCACCGGCAACAGCAGCAGATCGACACAGCAAATATGATCGAGAAGATCACTGATGTACGTAGACTGGTCGATCGGCGACAGCAGCGCTGCTGCACATCTCTTTCTCTTGCGTAAGGCATGTGCGACCTTACATTTTTGCTGAATGGAGTGAAATGGTAGTACATCATTCAGAACTGCTGGACACCTTTTTGCTTCACGGGTTTGCACATTTTTTCCACGCTGTAAGGATATCTCACCCATAAATCAGACACCGCATCCGTTCACGGACCGAGGACCGAGGAACCAACGTGGGAGCTGACCATCCAAAACTACGCGCAAACATTTCAAGGCTTGTTTCAACTAACCGTACAAACAAATTACTTGCAAAACGGTTGATTTTCATACAAACTGGACGAAAACATTTACATTTCAGGCATATTTTAAAACTAGTCTAATACCAGCCGCAGCGGATCTCCATTCCCATGACATGTCTTCCTTATGTCCGGCAGCTCGCTCATTGGACTGTCATGAGCCCTGGAAGGATATGCTTCAGCGGGAGGCGGAAAATAGCTTCCCTTTGCCACCGCGAAGCACGAATCGGGGTTGGTTTTTGGGCGGGGGAAAGACGGTCGCTGTGGCCTATGCCCCACCGAAGCAGGCAAGTTGTCGGTCGTGTAAACCGGCGAGGCGATGTCCATGGCCTTCAGGGGACCCAAGCGGTGGCGGTCTCCCGTGGTCTACTTTTCTTCGTTGTCGGCGACCGCCGTGGACATGCCGCCTTCGTCTTCGTGGCGCCAGGGCGTGACCGACATGTTGTTAGGGACATCGTCGTCGGTGCCTCAGTCAAATCCCTGCGCCGTCAGGTCAACGTCCGCGAACATGGCTTATTTCTCCGCCTGCCGGACGCGTTACCACCATCACTCGCGGCAGATTTGCCAATAGACGTCATTGACCAGCCTAGACAGACGAGGACAACAGAGGGACAAACGTGTGGTGCTCGGGTCGCCGGAGTAGGTTCATCGGCACACGCGCTGGTTTAATGGAGGTAGGCGGGCACAGATGCCCTTTCAGCGTGCTGCAGGCGGCACTCTCGGCCAGTGAGCTGCTTCAATGCCGACGCCAGTAAGAGGTTAGGTCTGCTCTGGAGCGGCGTCAATGTGAAGCAGATGCTCTGGCGGGGAAGGACGCATGCGAGGGAGGGGCTTTTCGGTGGCTCAGGGCAGTCAGAAGCGGGCGTGGTAACGGTCCAGATGCTAGCAAAGCCACCCCCTCCCCCCCCCCCCCCCCCACACACACAAGCGTTTGAAAAAGTGTTGAACAAGTATTTAAAATGGTAACCAAGCATTGGGAAAATGTTAAATGTGTATAGAAAAAATGTTGACCATACATTTAAAAATAACAAAAAAAATTGATCATTGTATATAAAAATGTTAATTAAACATTTGAAAAATGTTAAATGTATATAGAAAAGATGATGACCATTCTTTAAAAAAATGTTAATCTTGCATTTAAAATATGTTGATAAAGCATTTAAAAATTGTTAAATGTACATAAGAAATGTTGATCATGTATTAGAAAAAAATTAATCTTCTATCTGAAAATGTTAATCAACCATTTGAAATTCTTTAAAGTGTTTGTATTGAAAAAATGTTAAACATGTATTATAAATTTTTTGTTGATATATAAAAAATGTAGAATGAAAAACGAAAAGAAACAAAAAAAATAAAAAATAGAAAAATAGAAAATAATAAAAATAAATCAACGTTGGCTCAGTTTAAGCTCTCTTCTTCGTAGTAAGTTGCGCCCAAGCTACTCTCTCCATTCCTAAATATTTATTTTTTTAGAGATTTAAAATGAACTATCACATACGGATGTATATAGACATATTTTAGAGTGTAGATTCATTCAGTTTGCTTTGTATGTAGTCATTTATCAAAATCTCTAAAAAGACAAATATTTAAAAACGAAGAAAGTATATAACACAAACTCGACGGTTCCTCAGTGGCTGTCAGTGCGACGAAGCAACCAGGAGGTCGTCCCAAGTTCCATCCCCAAAAAATCGCTATAGCTCTGGCGGAGGATGTTACACGTTGTTCTCTTTCTACGTGCAAAAGGATCGGCTCCATACCGTCACCCTGCTGTGGAATCGGTGGTTGGTCCGCAGTGCGCGTGAGGTCAACTCCACCGCGTGATCCAAATTTATCCCAAATCGTCCGTTTGTGTTTGTTTGGGGTAAAATGAACAAACCGAACGACCCAATGCATAGGAGCATACGGACGTTTCGTCCGGTCTGTGTCCGTTTTTGCCCCATTTTCAAACCAAAGTTGCTCTCGGTTTGGAGCCAAAGCGGATAAAAAGCGGACGTCTTCGCGTCCTCGTCGTCCGCCTGTGTCCGCCTCGCCCCCACATGTCACTCTCTCCTTTTTTTTACCTGGCCCACCACGTGCACCCACCACGGACAAAATCCGGACAAAATATGGGGTAGCAGCGGTGGGTGCAGCGAGTTTGTCCGGCCTCTGTCCGGCGTTTGTTCTTCCTATTTTTATCCCATACGGACAAAATCCGGACAAAATGAGGTAAGATTTAGGGTCGTGCGGTGGAGTTGGCGTAACAGCGCCAATGCAAAGGGCGGACAAATTTCCTCGGTAGGAAGTGTGCGACTCGCCTGGATGAATGAACGACAAGATGATCCGGCCCGTCAGGACCACGGTGATTTGGGTACAGGATCCAGCTAGCTAGCTCGTGATATTCTGACCACAACCCCCTGAACCTTGTACCACTACAGGACTGCAAGATCAAGGAAGGGTGGAGTGGGGCGCAGTCACTCACATGATCGATCGAACCAGGTCTGCAGCCACTCACCTAGGGCGTGTTTGGTTGAAGTTTGAAATAGTAGTCGCATTGCATACACTTCTCAACACAGCCTGGGTGAGCAAAAACAGCCCCAAATGCGTCATCTGCAAGTTGTTTGGTTGCCTGCATCGAGGGTCGCTGCATTAGGTAATACCCAAGTACACTTTGTTTGATTGCCTGCATTAGCCCAAGCGGCACATGAACACGGTGTTTGGTTGCGCGCATGGGGTATGATTAAGAGCTAGCACTTGCACTTAGCACACAGGGTTAAGAGCTAGCGGAGGGAGGGGGAGAAGAAATGCAGTGTGCGCCGGACCATGGCGACTGCGGTGGATAGTGGTTGTGGCGCCGTGTCCGACATGACGAGCATGGAGTCGTCGACGAGCGACCCCGTCGGCGGCACGGCGAGCGACACCCTCGACGAACTAGTTGCGGTGCTCGCGCAAAGACAATCGACGGAGGAGGAGAATGCAGTGCTCGCACCATGGTTCGTCAGTGCAGTGGACCAGAGAGGAGGCCGAGATGAGCGATGTCGGAAACAACTCCAGTGTAGTAGGGCGAGAGAAAGGAGGCCAAGATGATCGACCCCGTCGGCGGCGCGGCAAACTGCAGTGTGCACGGAGGCAGAGGACACAAGAAAGCAGTGTGCACGCCATTGCAGCGTCAGTGCAATAGGAGGACGACAGAGAATAGGCCATGATGAGCGACGCCGGAAACGACTCTAGTGTAGTAGGACGTGGGCAAGGAGATCAAGGGGAAGGGCTTCGGCGTCGAGAGGGACGAATAGGAGGGCTCTGAGCAGAGGAAAGAGGAGCTCCACATTGCGGCGTCAGTGCAGTAGACTGCTGCTCAAAGAGAGATGAAGCTACGATCGTCGAAACCAAAAACTTACAACACGAATATTGTGAGGAACTGTGAGATTAGGCTGCTGGTCAAAGGAAAACTCAAACGATCGATTGTGCGCGACGAATCTGACAAAATTCGTCAAGAACAACTTCAAACGGGAAGACGAAATTAAGAACTTACAGCTGACGAAACTACGAACCGATCGCCTGAATGGAACCGTAGCATCGAGGTGCATCTTTTTCGTGTAGAGCTTACCTCGAATCGAAGCACCGTTGCGTAGATCGGAAGGGGCTAGGAAGAACAGAATTAGAGGGAAGGTTAGTGGAGGTAGGAGAAGATAAGCACGCACAGGCTGCATACCATCTCGTATCCGTCCCATCTCCCCTCATGCAAGTGGCCCACCTTGTGCGCTCGCCTCAGCCTGGCTCGAAAGAAACTGCCGATTCTTGGGATTCCAGCGAGTCAAGCCCAGATGCTTTAAGTTTCGTGCTATGCAGGCCCAATAGTAAAACCAGTCAACCAAACAGTCCGTTCGCTTCCCGCACGGGCCTGGTTGGGCCTCACACAGGCAACCAAACACGCCCCTACTTGTAAGCACAGTGATCGACCATTGATCGTCCGGTTGCATGTACTGTTTCCACCATTGTCCGCTGTTGGCTCTATCCCGCTGCACTTGATGCTTTGGTGCGTTCACGGGGGCTAGGGAGGGGGGGTGCAGCAAAGAGAAAAGGTAATGGAAAACATCCCTATTTTCCCAATCTAAATCTCTCTATACAAAAATTCATCAAAGGATTGGGGGGGGGGGGGGGGGCACTGAACCTGCAGGGGTGCACATACCTCCGCCAGTGGCTGGTACATGTGACATCGGACCGGAGAAAACTTTGGATGACTCGCTCATCCTGATGGTGGCGGCGACCAACGTTCTCCTCCTTGCAGGCACCGTCGAAGTCCCTGCCCTCCACCCCGACCCCATGCCCGGGTAATGACCCAAAATATCCTCAGATTGGCGGCAACAACATAACGTGTGGCATGCCCTTCTTGGAAGCGCTGCCTGGGGCGTTCAGGGGCTCGGTTAGAGGAACTGCAGGCGGAGGTGATGGGACCAGTCGGGGCAGGTGGTGTTCGCGAAGGAGGAGCGGCGTGGCATCTGGCACGTCCATAACGCCGGGTCTCGACGGCATGGAGCAGCGGGGTCTTGGCGGTGGTCACTTAATGATGGACGAGCGCAGGATGATGGCGTTGTCTGGCGTCGTGGTGGCGGTGATGTCAGCTAGGCCTGGCAAAGTTGATGCGTCAGTACATCTCAGACGTACTGATGCATTACTTTGTAAGGTCTTTGTGAATAATTAATAAAATGGTTGCATGCATTGCCAGATGGAGAGGCCGAGAATCTTCCTCCTTTTTAAAAAAAAATAAAATAATGGATGAAGGGTGTTTCATAGCACGAGCATCTATAAAAAGCATTGCTTGTTGGCAGCACGTGACGTATGGGTTCCTTAGTTCCTACGTGCGATATATCAACGATCATCCGTTTGAATGAAATTTTGCAGACTCGCAGTATTCATGTTCTTTCCGATCGTTCAAAAACATCTACTCCATCGTCCGGAAAAACTTGTCCCTTAGTGTGCTAGATACATCCATTTAAGGAACAAGTTTGGGACAAGTTTTTTCGGACGGAGGGAGTAGATGTATTCATGTTCTTTCCAATAACTCGAAAACATCTTCAGAGCTATGCATCGAAGTTGGTGTATACGAGCACTCTTGACCGATGAAATAAAAGTAAACTTAGAGAAAAATATTCAAAAACATCTACATGTATTCATGTTCTTTCTGGTAACTCAAAAACATCTGCATAGCCCAGATGGAGAGGCCGGAAATCTTCCTCATTTTCTAAAAAAATTAAAAAATCATGGATGTAAGGTGTTTTATAGCAAGATCATCTATAAAAATTATTGTTTGTTGGCAGCACGTGACGTATGGGTTCCTTAGTTCCTACGTGCGATATATCAACGATCATCCGTTCGAATGAAATTTTGCAGACTCACGGTATTCATGTTCTTTCCGATAGTTCATCTACATGTATTCATGTTCTTTCTGGTAACTCAAAAACATCTGAGCCATGCATTGAATTTAATGTATATGAGTACTCTTGAATGCTGAAATAAAATGGCAAACAAAGAGGAAAAAAAAGCTTACGCGCACCGTGTCGGTGTGCAATGGACATGGACTTGCCAAGCTCAGTCAAAGGAATCACTCTGAACATGACTTGCCACACGTACCCATAACAATTTATCAGTTGTTGACTTTTTTTTTCAAGATAGCGAACCACTCATTCCAAGTGGTGAATACCATCCACTAGTAGAAAAACTATTTTACGTGAGACACATTAGTCCCGGTTTGTAAATGAACCGGCACTAATGGTACCATTAATCCCGGTTCGAACGGCTATGCATTAGTCCCGGTTCATTTGTGACCTTTAGTACCGGTTGGTGACTCTAACCGGTACTAAAGGGGTCATGGCCTTCAGTACGGGTTGGTGGCTCCAACCGGTACTAAAGAAACCCCCCCCCCCCCCCCCTTCCCTTTTGTACTGGTTGGAGCCACCAACCGATAGTAAAGGTGGTGCACTGCCACCCGCAGTGCATCCCACCTCGCTAGTTGAGAGGAGCTCGCACCGGTTTATAAGCCCCGCCGCGGCTACCGTGTCGAGCTCCTCTCTAAGGAGCTCTATGTGGGCCTATTGCAAGTCTTCTGCCCTGTGAGGCCTACTGGGCCGTACGGGCCTGCATCCTGGCCCAACTAGAGGCTGGGTTTCTAGTCGTATGCAGGCCGTGCCGGCTCAGTAGGCGGGCTGTTTTTGCTTTATTTATTTAAAAAAAAATCCTTTAGTCCCCAAACCTCAGATCGTTTCTGAACGATCAGTCCACACCAAGAACGAAGAGCAGGTGTTCAGTGAGAATGATGCCAACGGTATCAATATAAATAGCTATTCGAGCAAAAATCTTATTTACTAATAAGAGCGTGTTTATCCCTCAATGCCCGCGGAGGTGCCATTGTCCTTTTAGAGGTTTGCTTACAATAGTTGTGCTGCTGAGAATAGTACACATTCAAGTACAGGAAGTTTGAGTATATAGTATAGTACTGGTTTTTTCTATGTAAAAAAGGTATATTACAAAATTTATGCGTGCGGACGATTTTTTTTCATAGAACTAGCATGGGGGTATCTTAGATGCGTACACAAGGTATTTCGAATATGGGAGGACATACTTCCAAGAATACAGAAAATGAGTATATCGAGTATCTGAGTTGGTCAATCCATGCATGTTGCCAAATTCTTAACAATCAATCACGCAAACAAAAGCAAACAAACAACAAAACCTTATCAATCTACTAACACCAAATTCACCAAATAATATTGATTCACAGCTGACTGTTCATGTTACATTTTGCCGGAAAAGGCTTTACGCCTCACTTTACAAATAAAGCCAATCACTATACACACGCACGGAAACAGAGGTTTACAAAAAGAAACAGAGGGGGTGGAAGAGAAGACATAAAAAGTCTGTTGGGACAACAACAACAACATAAGCCCACAAAATAGAAACTCAAGGGGGATAAGTTATTGTTATAAGACGCGCCGCAAGCTCGTTGTGCTTCTTTGTCAACTTGTCGACAACGGTGCAATCAAATTATATGCTATTAGTTTATTTGAATATGATGAAAGAAGTACATAGCTAGCATGCAACTCTGACACATCTTCCTTAACCTTTTATTTTTGCGAGAACACCCTCCTTAACGTGAACAGAACCTACACTCGCACACCCTTTACTGCAGAATACATTTCCGTTCCCTGTGAGTTGTAGAAAGGTCTGCACCCTTTACTACAGTGAGGTGGAGGAACCGGGATGGTCTCACACAGTTTAGGAAGCAAGCATGTCCTAGCTAATGACACCTTCATCAAAAGGTCTGCATATCTCAACACAAAGATGGCACGGTTATTATCAGGTGCTTCAAATAACCGATATAGTAAAATAGTGCAAGGACAAGGAAACTGTGAAGTCTGCTAGGTAGTCCATTTTACCAATATAAACGCAACCATCACGTAAATTAGGGCTTCCCCTCCCAAGACATCCATTTTCGAATCGAACAAGATGAAAAGAAGCTCTAATATCTGCAACCAGAATACTCTAGTAAACATGATCCTCAATGGTAACAATCATCCTTCTAATGCTCTCGTCGGGTATTTGGGCCGTTTTACAGCTGACACTCGTACCTGACGAGAGCAGTAGAAGGAAGATTGTTAACATGAGCGAAATCGATGTCTTCATGGTCCTCCATGGAAGAGAGAGAGCAGTGGCGTCCCTGAGTGTATGAAGGAAATATACCCTAGAGGCAATAATAAAGTTATTATTTATTTTCTTATATCATGATAAATTTTTATTATTCATGCTAGAATTGTATTAACCGGAAACATGATACATGTGTGAATACATAGACAAACATAATGTCACTAGTATGCCTCTACTTGACTAGCTCATTAATCAAAGATGGTTATGTTTCCTAACCATAGACATGAGTTGTCATTTGATTAACGGGATCACATCATTAGTAGAATGATGTGATTGACATGATCCATTCCGTTAGCTTAGCACTTGATCGTTTAGTATGTTGTTATTGCTTTCTTCATGACTTATACATGTTCCTACAACTATGAGATTATGCAACTCCCGTTTACCGGAGGAACACTTTGTGTGCTACCAAACGTCACAACGTAACTGGGTGATTATAAAGGAGTTCTACATGTGTCTCCAAAGGTACATGTTGAGTTGGCGTATTTCGAGATTAGGTTTTGTCACTCCGATTGTCGGAGTGGTATCTTTGGGCCCTCTCGGTAATGCACATCACTATAAGCCTTGCAAGCAATGTAACTAATGAGTTAGTTACGGAATGATGCATTACATAACGAGTAAAGAGACTTGCTGGTAACGAGATTGAACTAGGTATTGAGATACCGACGATTGAATCTCGGGCAAGTAACATACCGATGACAAAGGGAACAACGTATGTTGTTATGCGGTTTGACCGATAAAGATCTTCATAGAATATATAGGAGCCAATATGAGCATCCAGGTTCCGCTATTGGTTATTGACCGGAAACGTGTCTCGGTCATGTCTACATAGTTCTCGAACCCGTAGGGTCCGCACGCTTAAAGTTTCGATGACAGTTATATTATGAGTTTATAAGTTTTGATGTACCAAAGGTTGTTCGGAGTCCTGGATGTGATCACGGACATGACGAGGAGTCTCTAAATGGTCGAGACATGAAGATTGATATATTGGAAGCCTATATTTGGACATCGGAAGTGTTCCGGGTGAAATCGAGATTTTACCGGAGTACCGGGAGGGTTACCGGAATCCCCCGGGGGCTTAATGGGCCATAGTGGGCCTTAGTGGAGAAGAGAAGAGGAGGCCAGGGCAGGGCTGCGCGCCCCTCCCCCCCTAGTCCGAATAGGACAAGGAAAGAGGCCCCCCCTTTCCTTCCTCTTTCTCCCTCCTCTTTCCCCCCTTCTCCTAATCCAACAAGGAAGGAGGGAGTCCTACTCCCGGTGGGAGTAGGAATCCCCTTGGCGCGCCTCCTCCCTGGCCGGCCGCCCCCTCTCCCCTTGCTCCTTTATATACGGGGGCAGGGGGGCACCTCTAGAGAGAAAAAAAACAGATCATTGATCTCTTAGCCGTGTGCGGTGCCCCCCTCCACCATAGTTCTCCTCGATAATATTGTAGCGGTGCTTAGGCGAAGCCCAGCGACGGTAGAACATCAAAATCGTCACCACGCCGTCATGCTGACGGAACTCTCCCTCAACACTCGGCTGGATCGGAGTTCGAGGGACGTCATCGAGCTGAACATGTGCTAGAACTCGGAGGTGTCGTACTTTCGGTGCTTGATCGGTCGGGCTGTGAAGACGTACGACTACATAAACCGCTTTGTTCTAATGCTTCCGCTTTCGGTCTATGAGGGTCCGTGGACGACACTCTTCCCTCTCGTTGCTATGCATCACCATGATCTTGCGTGTGCGTAGGAATTTTTTTTAAATTACTACGTTCCCCAACAGTGGCATCCGAGCCTGGTTTTATGCGTAGATGTTATATGCACGAGTAGAACATAAGTGAGTTGTGGGCGATACAAGTCATACTGCTTACCAGCATGTCATACTTTGGTTCGGCGGTATTGTTGGATGAACGGCCCGGACCGACATTACGCGTACGCTTACGCGAGACTGGTTCTACCGACGTGCTTTGCACACAGGTGGTTGGCGGGTGTCAGTTTCTCCAACTTTAGTTGAACCGAGTGTGGCTACGCCCGGTCCTTGTGAAGGTTAAAACAACACTAACTTGACAAACTGTCGTTGTGGTTTTGATGCGTAGGTAAGAACGATTCTTGCTCAGCCCGTAGCAGCCACGTAAAATTTGCAACAACAAAGTAGAGGACGTCTAACTTGTTTTTGCAGGGCATGTTGTGATGTGATATGGTCAAGACGTGATACTATATTTTATTGTATGAGATGATCATGTTTTGTAACCAAGTTATCGGCAACTGGCAGGAGCCATATGGTTGTCGCTTTATTGTATGAAATGCAAGCGCCCTGTAGTTGCTTTACTTTATCACTAAGCGGTAGCGATAGTCATAGAAGCAATAGGTGGTGAAACGACAACGATGCTACGATGGAGATCAAGGTGTCGCGCTGGTGACGATGGTGATCACGACGGTGCTTCAGAGATGGAGATCACAAGCACAAAATGATGATGGCCATATCATATCACTTATGTTGATTGCATGTGATGTTTATCCTTTATGCATCTTATTTTGCTTTGATTCACGGTAGTATTATAAGATGATCTCTAACTAAATTTCAAGAAGTGTTCTCCCTGAGTATGCACCGTTGCGAAAGTTCTTCGTGCTGAGACACCACGTGATGATCGGGTGTGATAGGCTCTACGTTCAAATACAACGGGTGCAAAATAGTTGCACACGCGGAATACTCAGGTTAAACTTGATGAGCCTAGCATATACAGATATGGCCTCGGAACACTGAGACCGAAAGGTCGAATGTGAATCATATAGTAGATATGATCAACATAGTGATGTTCACCATTGAAAACTACTCCATCTCACGTGATGATCGGACATGGTTTAGTTGATTTGGATCACGTGATCACTTAGATGACTAGAGGGATGTCTGTCTAAGTGGGAGTTCTTTAGTAATATGATTAATTGAACTTAAATTTATCATGAACTTAGTACCTGATAATATTTTGCTTGTCTATGTTTGTTGTAGATAGATGGCTCGTGCTGTTGTTCTGTTGAATTTTAATGCGTTCCTTGAGAAAGCTAAGTTGAAAGATGATGGTACCAATTACACGGACTGGGTCCATAACTTGAGGATTATCCTCATTGCTGCACAGAAGAATTACGTCCTGTAAGCACCGCTGGGTGCCAGGCCTGCTGCAGATGCAACTGACGACGTTAAGAACGTCTGGCAGAGCAAAGCTGATGACTACTCGATAGTTCAGTGTGCCATGCTTTACGGCTTAGAACCGGGACTTCAACGATGTTTTGAACGTCATGGAGCATATGAGATGTTCCAGGAGTTGAAGTTAATATTTCAAGCAAATGCCCGGATTGAGAGATATGAAGTCTCCAATAAGTTCTATAGCTGCAAGATGGAAGAGAATAGTTCTGCCAGTGAACATATACTCAAAATGTCTGGGTATAATAATCACTTGATTCAACTGGGAGTTAATCTTCCTGATGATAGGGTCATTGACAGAATTCTTCAATCACTGCCACCAAGCTACAAGAGCTTCATGATGAACGATAATATGCAAGGGATGGACAAGACTATTCCCGAGCTCTTCACAATGCTAAAGGCTGCGGAGGTAGAAATCAAGAAGGAGCATCAAGTGTTGATGGTCAATAAGACCACCAGTTTGAAGAAAAATGGTAAAGGGAAGAAGAAGGGGAACTTCAAGAAGAACAGCAAACAAGTTGCTGCTCAAGAGAAGAAACCCAAATCTGGACCTAAGCCTGAGACTGAGTGCTTCTACTGCAAGCAGACTGGTCACTGGAAGTGGAACTGCCCCAAGTATTTGTTGGGGAACGTAGCAGAAATTCAAAAAAAAAAATCCTACGTATCACCAAGATCTATCTATGGAGAGACCAGCAACGAGTAGAAAGGAGAGTGCATCTACATACCCTTGTAGATCACTAAGCGGAAGCGTTCAAGTGAACGGGGTTGATGGAGTCGTACTCGTCGTGATTCAAATCACCGATGATCAAGTGCCGAACGGACGGCACCTCCGCGTTCAACACACGTACAGCCCGGTGACGTCTCCCATGCCTTGATCCAGCAAGGAGAGAGGGATAGGTTGAGGAAGACTCCATCCAGCAGCAGCACGACGGCGTGGTGGTGGTGGAGGAGCGTGGCAATCCTGCAGGGCTTCACCAAGCACCGCGGGAGAGGAGGAGGACTTGGGAGAGGGGGAGGGCTGCGCCAGAGATTCGTGTGTGTCTCCCATGCGCCTCCCCACTATATATAGGGGTGGAGGGGCTGGTTTCTTTCCCTCCAAGTCCATTGGGGCGTTGGCCAAGGTGGGAGGAAAGAAATCCCATCATTTCCTTCCCCGCCGATTGCTATCCCCCCTTTTTAGGGATCTTGATCTTATCCCTTTGGGATATGATCTTATTCCTTCTAAGGGGGGATCTTGGTGCGCCTTGACCAGGGGTGTGGGGCCTTTCCCCCACTACTCACGTTCATGTGGGTCCCCCCATGCAGGTGGGCCCCACTCCGGAACCTTCTAGAACCTTCCCGGTACAATACCGAAAAATCCCGAACATTTTCCGGTGGCCAAAATAGGACTTCCCATATATAAATCTTTACCTCCGGACCATTCCGGAACTCCTCGTGACGTCCGGGATCTCATCCGGGACTCCGAACAACATTCGGTAACCACATACAAACTTCCTTTATAACCCTAGCGTCATCGAACCTTAAGTGTGTAGACCCTACGGGTTCGGGAATCATGCAGACATGACCGAGACGTTCTCCGGTCAATAACCAACAGCGGGATCTGGATACCCATGATGGCTCCCACATGTTCCACGATGATCTCATCGGATGAACCACGATGTCAAGGACTTAATCAATCCCGTATGCAATTCCCTTTGTCTAGCGGTATTGTACTTGCCCGAGATTCGATCGTCGGTATCCTTATACCTTGTTCAATCTCGTTACCGGCAAGTCTCTTTGCTCGTTCCGTAACACATCATCCCGTGGTCAACTCCTTGGTCACATTGCGCATATGATGATGTCCTACCGAGTGGGCCCAGAGATACCTCTCCGCTTACACGGAGTGACAAATCCCAGTCTCGATTCATGCCAACCCAACAGATACTTTCGGAGATACCTGTAATGCACCTTTATAGCCACCCAGTTACGTTGTGACGTTTGGTACACCCAAAGCATTCCTACGGTATCCGGGAGTTGCACAATCTCATGGTCTAAGGAAAAGATACTTGACATTAGAAAAGCTCTAGCAAACGAACTACACGATCTTAGTGCTAGGCTTAGGATTGGGTCTTGTCCATCACATCATTCTCCTAATGATGTGATCCCGTTATCAACGACATCCAATGTCCATAGCCAGGAAACCATGACTATCTGTTGATCACAACGAGCTAGTCAACTAGAGGCTCACTAGGGACATATTGTGGTCTATGTATTCACACGTGTATTACGATTTCCGGATAATACAGTTATAGCATGAATAAAAGACAATTATCATGAACAAGGAAATATAATAATAACTAATTTATTATTGCCTCTAGGGCATATTTCCAACAGTCTCCCACTTGCACTAGAGTCAATAATCTAGTTCACATCGATATGTGATTAACACTCAAGGTCACATCCCCATGTGACTAACACCCAAAGAGTTTACTAGAGTCAATAATCTAGTTCACATTTACCATGTGATTAACACTCGATGAGTTCTGGGTTTGATCATGTTATGCTTGTGAGAGAGGTTATAGTCAACGGGTCTGAACCTTTTAGATCCGTGTGTGCTTTACAAATCTCTATGTCATCTCCTAAATGTAGCTACCACGCTCTATTTGGAGCTATTCCAAATAACTGTTCTACTTGGAGCTATTCTAAATTGTTGCTCCATTATACGTATTCGGTATCTCTACTCAGAGCTATCCGGATAGGTGTTAAGCTTGCATCGACGTAACCCTTTACGACGAACTCTTTTACCACCTCCATAATCGAGAAAATTCCTTAGTCCACTAGTTACTAAGGATAACTTTGACCGCTGTCCTGTGATCCATTCTTGGATCACTCTTGTACCCCTTGACTGACTCATGGCAAGGCACACTTCAGGTGCGGTACACAGCATAGCATACTGTAGAGAGCCTATGATAAAAGCATAGGGGACGACCTTCGTCCTTCCTCTTTCTTCTGCCGTGGTCGAGCTTTAAGTCTTAACTTCATACCTTACAACTCAGGCAAGAACTCCTTCTTTGACTGATCCATCTTGAACACCTTCAAGATTATGTCAAGGTACGTGCTCATTTAAAAGTATTATTAAGCATTTTGATCTATCTTATAGATCTTGATGCTCAATGTTCAAGTAGCTTGATCCAGGTTTTCCATTGAAAAACAGTTTTCAAATAACCCTATATGCTTTCTAGAAATTCTACATCATTTCTGATCATCAATATGTCAACAACATATACTCATCAGAAATTCTATAGTGCTCCCACTCACTTCTTTGGAAATACAAGTTTCTCATAAACTTTGTATAAACCCAAAATCTTTGATCATCTTATCAAAGCGCACATTCCAACTCCGAGATGCTTACTCCAGTCCATGGAAGGATCGCTGGAGCTAGCATACCTTTTAGCATCCTTAGGATCGACAAAAACTTTCTGATTTATATCACATACAACCTTTCCATACGAAGACTGGTAAGGAAACTCGTTTTGTCATCCATCTGCCAGATTTCATAAATGCAGCTTATGCTAACATGAATCCGACGGACTTAAGCATCGCTACAGATGAGAAAATCTCATCGCAGTCAACTCCTTGAACTTGTGAAAAACTCTTCGCCACAAGTCGAGCTTCATAGATGGTGACATTACCATCCACGTCCGTCTTCTTCTTAAAGATCCATTTATCTCAATGGCTTGCCGGTCATTGGGCAAGTCCACCAAAGTCCATGCTTTGTTCTGATACATGGATCCTATCTCGGATTTCATGGCTTCTAACCATTTGTCGGAATTTGGGCCCACCATCGCTTCTCCATAGCTCGTAGGTTCATTGTTGTCTAGCAACATGACCTTCAAGACAAGATCACCGTACCACTCTGAAGTAGTACGCGTCCTTGTCGTCCTACGAGGTTCGGTAGTGACTTGATCTGAAGCTTCATGATCACTATCATAAGCTTCCACTTCAATTGGTGTAGGTGCCACGGGAACGACTTCCTGTGCCCTGCTTCACACCGGTTGAAGTGATGGTTCAATAACCTCATCAAGTCTCCACCATCCTCCCACTCAACTTTTCGAGAGAAACCTTTCCTCGAGAAGGGACCCGATTCAAGAAACAATCCATATTGCTATCGGATCTGAATTAGGAGGTATACCCAACTGTTTTGGGTGTCCTATGAAGATGCATTTTATCCGCTTTGGGTTCGAGCTTATCAACCTGAAACTTTTTCACATAAGAGTCGCAGCCCCAAACTTTTAAGAAACGACAACTTAGGTTTCTCCAAACCATAGTTCAAACGGTGTCGTCTCAACGGAATTATGTGGTACCCTATTAAAGTGAATGTGGTTGTCTCTAATGCCTAACCCATGAACGATAGTGGTAATTCGATAAGAGACATCATGGTACGCACCATATACAATAGGGTGCAACTATGATGTTCGGACACACCATCACACTATGGTGTTCCAGGCGGTTTTAATTGTGAAACAATTTCCACAATGTCTTAATTGTGTGCCAAAACTCGTAACTCAGATATTCATCTCTATGATCATATCATAGACATTTTATCCTCCTGTCACAATGATCTTCTACTTCACTCTGAAATTACTTGAACCATTCAATAATTCAGACTTGTGTTTCATCATGTAAATATTCTCAACATCTACTCGAATCATCTGTGAAGTAAGAACATAACGATATCCACTACATGCCTCAGCACTTATTGTATTGCATACATCAAAATGTATTTCTTCCCACAAGTTGCTTTCTAGTTCCATTTTACTGAAACCGAGGATTTCAGTCATCTTGCCCATGTGGTATGATTTGCATGTCTCAAGTGATTCAAGATCAAGTGAGTTCAAACGGTCCATTTGCATGGAGTTTCTTCATGCATATACACCAATAGACATGGTTCGCATGTCTCAAACTTTTCAAAAACGAGTGAGCCCAAAGATCCATCAACATGGAGCTTCTTCATGCGTTTTATACCGATATGACTTACGTGGCAGTGCCACAAGTAGGTGGTACTATCATTACTATCTTTTGGCATGAACATGTGTATCACTACGATCGAGATTCAATAAACCATTCATTTTAGGTGCAAGACCATTCAAGGTATTATTCAAATAAACTGAGCAACCATTATTCTCCTTAAATGAATAACCGTATTGCAATAGACATAATCCAATCATGTCTATGCTCAACGCAAACACCAATCTCGATGGTAGAGGGAGCGTACGATGCTTTGATCATATCAACACTTGGAAACACTTCCAACACATATCGTCAGCTCACCTTTAGCTAGTCTCCGTTTATTCCGTAGCCTTTTGTTTCGAGTTACTAACACTTAGCAACCGAACCGGTATCTAATACCCTGGTGCTACTAGGAGTACTAGTAAAGTACACATTAACATAATGTATATCCAATATACTTCTATCGATAGCCTTCTCATCTACCAAGTATCTAGGGTAATCCTGCTCCAGTGGTTGTTCCCCTTATTACAGAAGCACTTAGTCTCGGGTTTGGGTTCAACCTTGGGTTTCTTCACTAGAGCAGCAACTGATTTGCCGTTTCATGAAGTATCCTTTCTTGCCCTTGCCCTTCTTGAAACTAGTGGTTTCATCAACAATTGATGCTCCTTCTTGATTTCTACTTTTGCGGTGTCAAACATCGTGAATACCTCAAGGATCATCATATCTATCCCTGATATGTTATAGTTCATCACAAAGCTCTAGCAGCTTGGTGGCAATGACTTTGGAGAACCATCACTATTTCATCTGGAAGATCAACTCCCACTCGATTCAAGCGATTGTTGTACTCAGACAATCTGAGCACAAGCACAACAATTGAGCTTTTCTCCGTTAGTTTGCAGGTTAAGAAAATCGTCGGAGGTCTTATACCTCTTGACGTGGGCACGAGCCTGAAACCCCAATTTCATCCCTCGAAACATCTCATATGTTCCGTGACGTTTCGAAAACATCTTTGGTGCCTCAACTCTAAACCGTTTATCTGAACTATCACGTAGTTATCAAAATGTGTATGCTCGATGTTCGCAACATCCACAAACGACGTTTGGGGTTCAGCACACTGAGCGGTGCATTAAGGACATAAGCTTTCTACTGTCCGCATAATCGCTACTGTCAACTTTCAACTATATTTTCTCTAGGAACATATCTAAACAGTGGAACTAAAGCGCAAGCTTATGACATAATTTGCAAAGATCTTTTGACTATGTTCAGGATAATTAAGTTCATCTCATGAACTCCCACTCAGATAGACATCCCTCTGGTCATCTAAGTGATTACATGATCCGAGTCAACTAGGCCGTGTCCGATCATCACGTGAGACGGACTAGCCAACGTCGGTGAACATCTTCATGTTGATCGTATCTACTATACGACTCATGCTCGACCTTTCGGTCTCCGTGTTCCGAGGCCATGTCTGTACATGCTAGGCTCGTCAAGTTAACCCTAAGTGTTTTCGCTGTGTAAATCTGTCTTACACCCGTTGTATGTGAACGTAAGGATCCATCACACCCGATCATCACGTGGTGCTTAGAAACGATGAACTGTAGCAACGGTGCACAGTTAGGGGAGAACACTTCTTGAAATTTTTGTAAGGGATCATCTTATTTACTACCGTCGTCCTAAGTAAACAAGATGCATAAACATGATAAACATCACATGCAATCAAATAGTGACATGATATGGCCAATATCATTTTGCTCCTTTTGATCTCCATCTTCGGGGCTCCATGATCATCATCGTCACCGGCATGACACCATGATCATGATCTCCATCATCGTGTCTCCATGAAGTCGTCTCGCCAACTTATTACTTCTACTACTATGGCTACCGGTTAGCAATAAAGTAAAGTAATTACATGGCGTTGTTCAATGACACGCAGGTCATACAATAAATTAAGACAACTCCTATGGCTCTTGCCGGTTGTCATACTCATCGACATGCAAGTCGTGAATCCTATTACAAGAACATGATCAATCTCATACAACACATATCATTCATCACATTCTTGTTGGCCATATCACATCACAAAGCATACCCTGCAAAAATAAGTTAGACGTCCTCTAATTGTTGTTGCATGTTTTACGTGGCTGCTATGGGCTTCTAGCAAGAACGTTTCTTACCTACGCAAAACCACAACGTGATATGCCAATTGCTATTTACCCTTCATAAGGACCCTTTTCATCGAATCCGTTCCGACTAAAGTGGGAGAGATTGGCACCCGCTAGCCACCTTATGCACCAAGTGCATGTCAATTGGTGGAACCTGTCTCACGTAAGAGTACGTGTAAGGTCGGTCCGGGCCGCTTCATCCCACAATACCGTCGAAACAAGATTGGACTAGTAACGGTAAGCATATTGAACAAAATCAACGCCCACAACTACTTTGTGTTCCACTCGTGCAAAGAATCTACGCAATAGACCTAGCTCATGATGCCACTGTTGGGGAACGTAGCAGAAATTCAAAAAAAAAATTCCTACGTATCACCAAGATCTATCTATGGAGAGACCAGCAATGAGTAGAAAGGAGAGTGCATCTACATACCCTTGTAGATCGCTAAGCGGAAGCGTTCAAGTGAACGGGGTTGATGGAGTCGTACTCGTCGTGATTCAAATCACCGATGATCAAGTGCCGAACGGACGGCACCTCCGCGTTCAACACACGTACAGCCCGGTGACGTCTCCCATGCCTTGATCCAGCAAGAAGAGAGGGATAGGTTGAGGAAGACTCCATCCAGCAGCAGCACGACGGCGTGGTGGTGGTGGAGGAGCGTGGCAATCCTGCAGGGCTTCACCAAGCACCGCGGGAGAGGAGGAGGACTTGGGAGAGGGGGAGGGCTGCGCCAGAACTTCGTGTGTGGCTCCCATGCGCCTCCCCACTATATATAGGGGTGGAGGGGCTGGTTTCTTGCCCTCCAAGTCCATTGGGGCGTTGGCCAAGGTGGGAGGAAAGAAATCCCATCATTTCCTTCCCCACCGATTGCTATCCCCCCTTTTTAGGGATCTTGATCTTATCCCTTTGGGATATGATCTTATTCCTTCTAAGGGGGGATCTTGGTGCGCCTTGACCAGGGGTGTGGGGCCTTTCCCCCACTACTCACGTTCATGTGGGTCCCCCCATGCAGGTGGGCCCCACTCCGGAACCTTCTAGAACCTTCCCGGTACAATACCGAAAAATCCCGAACATTTTCCGGTGGCCAAAATAGGACTTCCCATATATAAATCTTTACCTCCGGACCATTCCGGAACTCCTCGTGACGTCCGGGATCTCATCCGGGACTCCGAACAACATTCGGTAACCACATACAAACTTCCTTTATAACCCTAGCGTCATCGAACCTTAAGTGTGTAGACCCTACGGGTTCGGGAATCATGCAGACATGACCGAGACGTTCTCCGGTCAATAACCAACAGCGGGATCTGGATACCCATGATGGCTCCCACATGTTCCACGATGATCTCATCGGATGAACCACGATGTCAAGGACTTAATCAATCCCGTATGCAATTCCCTTTGTCTAGCGGTATTGTACTTGCCCGAGATTCGATCGTCGGTATCCTTATACCTTGTTCAATCTCGTTACCGGCAAGTCTCTTTACTCGTTCCGTAACACATCATCCCGTGATCAACTCCTTGGTCACATTGCGCATATGATGATGTCCTACCGAGTGGGCCCAGAGATACCTCTCCGCTTACACGGAGTGACAAATCCCAGTCTCGATTCATGCCAACCCAACAGATACTTTCGGAGATACCTGTAATGCACCTTTATAGCCACCCAGTTACGTTGTGATGTTTGGTACACCCAAAGCATTCCTACGGTATCCGGGAGTTGCACAATCTCATGGTCTAAGGAAAAGATACTTGACATTAGAAAAGCTCTAGCAAACGAACTACACGATCTTAGTGCTAGGCTTAGGATTGGGTCTTGTCCATCACATCATTCTCCTAATGATGTGATCCCGTTGTCAACGACATCCAATGTCCATAGCCAGGAAACCATGACTATCTGTTGATCACAACGAGCTAGTCAACTAGAGGCTCACTAGGGACATATTGTGGTCTATGTATTCACACGTGTATTACGATTTCCGGATAATACAGTTATAGCATGAATAAAAGACAATTATCATGAACAAGGAAATATAATAATAACTAATTTATTATTGCCTCTAGGGCATATTTCCAACAGTATTTGGCGGATAAGAAGGATGGCAAGGTGAACAAAGGTATATATGATATACATGTTATTGATGTGTACCTTAGTAATGCTTTCAGTAGCACCTGGGTATTTGATACTGGTTCTATTGCTAATATTTGCAACTCGAAACAGGGACTATGGATTAAGCGAAGATTGGCTAAGGACGAGGTGACGATGCGCGTGGGAAATGGTTCCAAAGTCGATGTGATCGCGGTCGGCACGCTACCTCTGCATCTACCTTCGGGATTAGTTTTGGACCTGAATAATTGTTATTTGGTGCCAGCGTTGAGCATGAACATTATATCTGGATCTTGTTTGATGCGAGACGGTTATTCATTTAAATCAGAGAATAATGGTTGTTCTATTTATATGAGTAATATCTTTTATGGTCATGCACCCTTGAAGAGTGGTCTATTTTTATTAAATCTCGATAGTAGTGATACACATATTCATAATGTTGAAGCCAAAAGATGCAGAGTTGATAATGATAGTGCAAATTATTTGTGGCACTGCTGTTTGGGTCATATTGGTGTAAAGCGCATGAAGTAACTCCATACTGATGGACTTCTGGAATCACTTGATTATGAATCACTTGGTACTTGCGAACCGTTCCTCATGGGCAAGATGACTAAAACACCGTTCTCCGGAACTATGGAGCGAGCAACAAACTTGTTGGAAATCATACATATTGATGTATGTGGTCCAATGAATGTTGAGGCTCGCGGCGGATATCGTTATTTTCTCACCTTCACAGATAATTTGAGCAGATATGGGTATATCTACTTAATGAAACACAAGTCTGAAACATTTGAAAAGTTCAAAGAATTTCAGAGTGAAGTGGAAAATCATCGTAACAAGAAAATAAAGTTTCTACGATCTGATCGTGGAGGAGAATATTTGAGTTACGAGTTTGGTTTACATTTGAAACAATGCGGAATAGTTTCACAACTCACGCCACCCAGAACACCACAACGAAATGGTGTGTCCGAACGTCGTAACCATACTTTACTAGATATGGTGCGATCTATGATGTCTCTTACTGATTTACCGCCATCGTTTTGGGGTTATGCTTTAGAAACGGCCGCATTCACGTTAAATAGGGCACCATCAAAATCCGTTGAGACGACGCCTTATGAACTGTGGTTTGGCAAGAAACCAAAGTTGTCGTTTCTTAAAGTTTGGGGCTGCGATGCTTATGTGAAGAAACTTCAACCAGATAAGCTCGAACCCAAATCGGAGAAATGTGTCTTCATAGGATACCCAAAAGTGACTATTGGGTACACCTTCTATCACAGATCTGAAGGCAAGACTTCTGTTTCTAAATTCGGACCCTTTCTAGAAAAAGAGTTTCTCTAGAAAGAAGTGAGTGGGAGGAAAGTAGAACTTGTTGAGATAACTGTACCTGCTCCCTTATTGGAAAGTAGTTCATCACAGAAACCGGTTCATGTGACAACTAAACCAATCAGTGAGTAAGCTAATGATATTGATCATGAAACTTCAGATCAAGTTACTACAGAACCTCGTAGGTCATCCAGAGTAAGATCCGCTCCAGAGTGGTACGGTAATCCTATTATGGAAGTCATGTTACTTGACCATGGCGAACCTACGAACTATGAGGAAGCGATGACGAGCCCAGATTCCGCAAAATGGCTTGAGGCCATGAAATCTAAGATGAGATCCATGTATGAGAACAAAGTATGGACTTTGGTTGACTTGCCCGATGATCGGCAAGCCATCAAGAATAAATGGATCTTCAAGAAGAAGACTGAAGCTGATGGTATTGTAACTGTCTACAAAGCTCGACTTGTTGCTAAAGGTTTTCGACAAGTTCAAGGAGTTGACTACGATGAGACTTTCTCACCCGTAGCGATGCTTAAGTCTATCCGAATCATGTTAGCAATTGCCACATTTTATGATTATGAAATATGGAAAATGATGTCAAAACTTCATTCCTGAATGGATTTCTGGAAGAAGAGTTGTATATGATGCAATCAGAAGGTTTTGTCGATCCAAAAGGTGCTAACAAAGTGTGCAAGCTCCAGCGATCCATTTATGGACTGGTGCAAGCCTCTCGGAGTTGGAATAAACGCTTTGATAGTGTGATCAAAGCATATGGTTTTATACAGACTTTTGGAGAAGCCTGTATTTACGAGAAAGTGAGTGGGAGCTCTATAGCATTTCTGATATTATATGTAGACGACATATTGTTAATTGGAAATGATATAGAATTTCTGGATAGCATAAAGGGATACTTGAATAAAAGTTTTTCGATGAAAGACCTCGGTGAAGCTGCTTACATATTGGGCATCAAGATCTATAGAGATAGATCAAGACGCTTAATTGGACTTTCACAAAGCACATACCTTGATAAAGTTTTGAAAAAGTTCAAAATGGATCAGGCAAAGAAAGAATTCTTGCCTGTATTACAAGGTGTGAAGTTGAGTCAGACTCAATGCCCGACCACAGCAGAAGATAGAGAGAAAATGAAAGATGTTCCCTATGCTTCAGCCATAGGCTCTATCATGTATGCAATGCTGTGTACCAGACCTGATGTATGCTTAGCAATAAGTTTAGCAGGGAGGTACCAAAGTAATCCAGGAGTGGATCACTGGACAACGGTCAAGAACATCCTGAAATACCTGAAAAGGACTAAGGATATGTTTCTCGTTTATGGAGGTGACAAAGAGCTAGTCGTAAATGGTTACGTCGATGCAAGCTTTGACACTGATCCGAATGATTCTAAATCGCAAACCGGATGCGTGTTTATATTAAACGGTGGAGCTGTCAGTTGGTGCAGTTCTAAACAAAGTGTCGTGGCGGGATCTACATGCGAAGCGGAGTACATGGCTGCTTCGGAAGCAGCAAATGAAGGAGTCTGGATGAAGGAGTTCATTTCCGATCTAGGTGTCATACCTAGTGCATCGGGACCAATGAAGATCTTCTGTGACAATACTTGTGCAATTGCCTTGGCAAAGGAATCTAGATTTCACAAGAGGACCAAGCACATCAAGAGACGCTTCAATTCCATCCGGGACCAAGTCCAGGTGGGAGACATAGAGATTTGCAAGATACATACGGATCTGAATATTGTAGACCCGTTGACTAAGCCTCTTCCACGAGCAAAACATGATCAGCACCAAGGCTCCATGGGTGTTAGAATCATTACTGTGTAATCTAGATTATTGACTCTAGTGCAAGTGGGAGACTGAAGGAAATATACCCTAGAGGCAATAATAAAGTTATTATTTATTTCCTTATATCATGATAAATGTTTATTATTCGTGCTAGAATTGTATTAACCGGAAACATGATACATGTGTGAATACATAAACATAATGTCACTAGTATGCCTCTACTTGACTAGCTCATTAATCAAAGATGGTTATGTTTCCTAACCATAGACATGAGTTGTCATTTGATTAACGGGATCACATCATTAGTAGAATGATGTGATTGACATGACCCATTCCGTTAGCTTAGCACTTGATCGTTTAGTATGTTGCTATTGCTTTCTTCATGACTTATACATGTTCCTACAACTATGAGATTATGCAACTCCCGTTTACCGGAGGAACACTTTGTGTGCTACCAAACTTCACAACGTAACTGGGTGATTATAAAGGAGCTCTACAGGTGTCTCTAAATGTACATGTTGAGTTGGCGTATTTCGAGATTAGGTTTTGTCACTCCGATTGTCGGAGAGGTATCTTTGGGCCCTCTCGGTAATGCACATCACTATAAGCCTTGCAAGCAATGTAACTAATGAGTTAGTTACTGAATGATGCATTACATAACGAGTAAAGAGACTTGACGGTAACGAGATTGAACTAGGTATTGAGATACCGACGATCGAATCTCGGGCAAGTAACATACCGATGACAAAGGGAACAACGTATGTTGTTATGCGGTTTGACCGATAAAGATCTTTGTAGAATATGTAGGAGCCAATATGAGCATCCAGGTTCCGCTATTGGTTATTGACCGAAAACGTGTCTCGGTCATGTCTACATAGTTCTCGAACCCGTAGGGTCCGCACGCTTAAAGTTTCGATGACAGTTATATTATGAGTTTATGAGTTTTGATGTACCGAAGGTTGTTCGGAGTCCTGGATGTGATCATGGACATGACGAGGAGTCTCGAAATGGTCGAGATATGAAGATTGATATATTGGAAGCCTATATTTGTATATCGGAAGTGTTCCGGGTGAAATCGGGATTTTACCGGAGTACCGGGGGGTTACCGAAACCCCCCGGGGGCTTAATGGGCGATAGTGGGCCTTAATGAATAAGAGGAGAGGAGGCCTGGGCAGGGCCGCGTGCCCCTCCCCCTAGTCCGAATAGGACAAGGAGAGGGGTGGCGCCCCCCTTTCCTTCCGCTCTCCCCCTCCTCTTTCCCCCCTTCTCCTAATCCAACAAGGAAGGAGGGAGTCCTACTCCCGGTGGGAGTAGGACTCCCCTTGGCGCGCCTCCTCCCTGGCCGGCCACCCCTCCCCCCTTGCTCCTTTATATACGGGGGCAGGGGGCACCTCTAGAGAGAAAAACAACAGATCATTGATCTCTTAGCCGTGTGCGGTGCCCCCCTCCACCATAGTCCTCCTCGATAATATTGTAGCGGTGCTTAGGCGAAGCCTTGCGACGGTAGAACATCAACATCGTCACCACGCCGTCGTGCTGACGGAACTCTCCCTCGACACTTGGCTGGATCGGAGTTTGAGGGACGTCATCGAGCTGAACGTGTGCTAGAACTCGGAGGTGCCGTACTTTCGGTGCTTGATCGGTCGGGCCGTGAAGACGTACGACTACATCAACCACGTTGTTCTAATGCTTCCGCTTTCGGTCTACGAGGGTACGTGGACGACACTCTTCCCTCTCGTTGCTATGCATCACCATGATCTTGCGTGTGCGTAGGAATTTTTTTTGAAATTACTACGTTCCCCAACAGTGTATAGGAAGCTGATTTTCATATTACCACTTCATCATTGATAACTTTGGTAAGGAATGAGTAATGTTAATTTATGAGTATATGCTTCTCCACGGATTTTTTTTCCATGAACAGTACTCCCCTAATATTTCTGCCTTCAGATTGCATTTTATCATAGCTAGATGTTTTTTTTTGAAAAACTTGCATTGATCTTAGCCCACTCTGAGTATTCTTGCTTCAAAATGCCTATAGAAATTAATACTGGCACCCACTGTTCTATCGTCAGGTACCTATAGAAATATGAGTCGTTCACTAGGTCTATGCAATGGATCATGATCGCTGATCATTAGACTTGGAGAAGTTCGATGGTTTGACCTTATTTAGTGTCCTTTGTTTCTGCTCAACCGACAGACTTCTACTTGTTGCATATGCACTCTATTGAAACTCACATAGTTTGGTACCATGTAAATGATCATCTTATAAAATACCAGATGTAGTGCCGATGCACGGTCACTTCTTTTCCTATTTTGCTCACAAAGAATTACTTCATTAAACAAATCCGATGCCTCAATGTAGCAGTTTTTCCTTTATCATTAGTTTTTTCTGCTTCCATGCTTCCTCTGTTTTGAGTATCTTCGTTTAAAATCAACAGCTACTACAAAAATATACCATATGTGATGTGAATGCCCCACGACATATTTTTCTTTATGCATTAGACTATAAGCCAAGCAGGTCTATTAGTATCCTTCTAAAGATGAATACAAGAAAGGGTTCAAAGAAGAAAGGTCATGAATGTCAAGAACAAATTCTAGAGATGCTCAGTACTACATCTAGAAAAAGTTTTGCCATGGCACCTCAATTGTTCTATATGTTGCTATGAACAATGTTCATTTCGCTGCCATGAAAAAACAATTTTAACAATGGATTCATCCGCGTCCATGTGCTTGCTATTTATGACAACGAACCCAAATGATCTAAAACAAGATAGGAGCCTACCACGAAAAAACACTTTTAACAATGGATTCATCCGCGTCCATTTGCTTGCTATTTATGACAACAAACCCAAATGATCTAAAACAAGACAGGAGCCTACCATCCCAGCCAATACAAGCATACCAATGTTGTTTTTACCAATGCTAGCTTCGCCAACTACCAGTATTAATTTTCCCTAAAAAAACTACAAGTATTATTAGTGCCGCCATATCGTAACTGTTTTGATTTTTCAATGTAACCGTATTCAATAGATAAACAAAATAAAGACAAAACACGAGGACCACACAACAATAAATAAGACAAGATATAACTCAAACAACGCCGAGCCTTGGAGAGCTCACCCACTTCTGGATGTTTCCTGGTCATCTGATCATATCGAATCTGGTCAGTTAAGCAGCTTGCTCGTCGGATTCTTCCTACGGTTTCCACCCCATGGTTGATTTTTGAAGTCCATGACTGGTGGGTTCGATGTCCCTCCCGATTGGCTGGGTAAGGAATCGCTGGGTGAAACCGGCCTTTCCCTGCTCGCCGTGTGCCGTACATCGCATCGCGCTGCCCGCGCACAACACACTCCTCCTGCACACCGCACAACCAATCCCCTCCCCCGCACGAACCCTAGCCCACTCCTCTCAGCCGCCTCCACGCTCGCTTCCTCCTCTTCCTCCCCCACCCCTCGCTACGGTCGCGCTCCCCTCTGACATCTCATCCACCGTTCCTCACCCCGAATATCGCCGGATCCGAGGCTTGCGGGCGCGAATGAGAGCTTCTTGGGCGGCAGCAGGAACCTGCAGGTGCAAAGGGTGACCTCATGGATCCGTCCCTGCATGAGAGAGAAGATGAGTGGGAGAGAAGGTAGGAGAAGAGGGAGAGAGAGGAAACAAGAGAGGGAGGTTTGGTGGCGGACGGGAGAGGGTCACCGGTAGTTGTCAGCCTGCGCCAGCGAGGTCGGGCGTGACGTGGCGGCTGGTGGCTTGTCGGCGGCAGCCCTCCTGCCCCGTTCTGCCGGGCCTCTTCCCTCATACCCAAGATGCAGCGGCCGGCGGTTTGAGGCGTCCATGTGGTTTTTTTCTTTGAAGTGGTGAACACTATCTTCCGAATCCAGCTTATAAATTGGTTGGATTTCCCATTTACAAGCAATTTTATACTACCTCTGTCCCATAATGTCAGACATTTTTACAACTTAATTTAAACTGCAAAAATGGTAATTGCAGGAGCACCTAGGTGCTCCACCCCCTTACATCTGAACCTTATACACACATCAAGATTAGTAATGGTGCATGTATACCCTTTGTATTCATTGTGGTATCCTTTATTAACACTCAATTAACTGGCAGCGTATAGGCATGTATTCTTTCGCATTGATGGGCCTCGTGTCAGGAGATAGCTGGACTTCACGCTACGAACAATGCCCTCCATTAACTTGGCCTGCTCCTCTCTCGTGTGTGGCCGAACGGTCGAACCCTCGTCCCTATCCATCCATCACTCTTCCTCTGCCCAGGTGAGCCACCGTCGTGCTTCTCCTCCACGCTTGTTTTTTTTTTTTTTTGAACCGGGCATTACCACTTTCCATTGCAAACAAAGGAAATACAACCAATTCCGAATACAGAGTTAGGAAGAGGGAAAGAGGTAAGGCGAGTTCAAGCATTACCAGGAAACCCACTGCCATTCGGTCGCCGTCGACCCGAACGCTGTGGGGCGAAAACCTGGTAACACATACAACTCATGAGCATCAAGCCCCAGTACACCCAAAGAGATGAACAAGCCAACACAACAAAAGATCACAAAGCGCAAACTAAAAGCCACTGTGAAGGAAGAAGGCCCTCCCAGCAGCACGCCCGCTTTGTTCGCTCCAGCAGCAGCAAGAGTCCACCACGTACTTTCATGCTCCTCCAATCGGCTGGGCAACAGCCCCGCAAAGCCTCATCAGCTGCATCGTGCTGGCCCTGATCATCTCAGCACCTGAGCAGAGCTTGTCGGCGTCTTCACCTTTCTGCAGTCCTGTCCAGTACAAAAGAAAAGAGCACATGGAGAACACGATTTCAAAAGGAGACCTGATTTGCTTTTTTTTTTTCAAACGTAGCCTTATTGCGAGCGAGCCAGATTGCCCAGCACGCGGCTGCGAGTCCAACCGTATAGAATTTGTCCCCTCCTGGAAGAAAGGAGTGGCACCAAGCAAAGAATTGTCAATAGTTATCTGGACACTTATCGGTGCCAATGGCCACCCCAATAGACCGCCACACCACTCTGGCAACAGAACAAGTAAAGAACAAGTGCTGGGAAGTATCTATCTCATTGCAAAAAGAGCACACAGGATTCCTAGGCCATTTCCTATGGCGTATCACCTGTCTAGTCAATACCGCGTCTTGCGAGAGCTTCCACATAAAAATTTTGATCTTTAGAGGGATTTTGGCCTTCCAAATCCATTTATAATGGCACCCGTTGAGAGGTTTTTCAAGCCATTTGTAAACAGATTTGGTACTGAATTTACCATTCTGGTTCAAACTCCAAACCACTCGATCTTCTTTGTCAGTAAGAGGAAGTTTGTTAACTGTATCTAAAACTGCCCCCCATTGATCAGCAAGAGCAGGATTGAGTCTGCGCCTGAAAAAGGAGTTGGTCTCCACATTTAGCACTTGTTTAATGGTGCACTCATCAGGGACATTACAGATATCAAAGAGCTGCGGATATTGATCCTTGAACGGAATCAGTCCGTTAATAGGATCGCTCCACACCCTAGCAATGTTCCCAGATTCAACAATAACTTTTCTACCAGCCATATAGATAACTTTTCTACCAGCTAACAATAGGATCTCCTCCACGCTTGTTGTGCCCCGCTTCCAATTCCACCCACGCGTCGCCGGCGCTCGGGACGAAGCTCCACTGGCACATCACCTACAGCCGCCGATGGATTCAACCTCCAACCCCACCCCACACACGGCCAGCGTTGGATCCGAGAACGGTGGAAGCACGAACCGGTGACTGCAGATCCAGCACGGCTGAGACTTTGGGGATGAAGGCCGTCGACTAGGCAAGGATCCTCAGTGTTGAGACCGTCTTTTCTTTCCTCGATATTCTCTCTGTAATTTTCGTCCCTTGAATTTTCTCTCTAAGTTTACCTGGATCTTTTTTTTTCCTTATCAACTCTGACACCCAATGGTGTTCAGATCGTATTTTTTCCTCGTAAATTTTTCTTTCCACGAAATCTCTCTGAGGTTTCTTGGAAATTTTTTCATCGTCAACTCTGACACCCAATGTTCTCTCAAATTTTTCTTTCCTCGAGTTTTCTCTCTGAGGTTTCCTGGATATTTTTTGTACAACATGATATTGTGGTGTTCAAATCTTGGTTTTTTAGGCGGGGAAAAATCTGGGCAATTCTGAGATTTTACATGACTGTGATTTGCGACAGAAAATAATCAAAGTGCCCGTACTGCAACAATGGAGAAGGTTACTGATGAGTCATGGACAAAGAACAACCCCGGCAAGTATTTCTACAAGTGCAAGCATCACCGGGTAAGCTTTGGAGCCTTACTCATTTGCTCCAATCTATTTACTCCGTATTGGAAATGAGTTGGCGAGGCATGGTTATAACAGAAATCTTGTTTGTTGTTAATCCACAATATAGACTAGGAGGTGTAAATTCTGTTAATGGGAGGCGGTGTACATCAAGAAGTGCTTCGTGCAAGGTGGCCTAAGCTGTTCATCCATGCCGACAACTTACCCAAGAATAATAAGGCGCCTCTCAATGTCCTCCTCATCGTTGGGATTCTCAGCCCAGCCGTTGTTCTGTACCCCTGCATCAGGCTACACGGAATATGCTAGTTTAGGGATCTGTGAAGCTAATCCCCTAGATGTTCCCTAACTATCTATCCAGGAAGTTTAGTACCTGCCATATATGTGTGTAACCAGGGAATTCCTGTACCAAGAATCTGCCGGAAAGTTCAAGCCTATCTCCTGGACACTGTAAACATTTTCAAATTTGAATCTTCAAACACACTACTATAATGGCAGTTAGTGCATTTATACTTCCCTAGACCGGGATGTGGCTGATCTCTATAATTTACCTGCTCGGATACAGAGGGACTGCAATTCAGATGACAAAATGCAGTGAACCAAGGTGAGCTTGTTACATAAACATTGCCGAGAGACCAAATCAAACGTTGTTTTGTTTAAAATTTATAATAACAAAGCAAGGATTACATTGGGCAGTCCTTGAGCCATTATCATCAGCATTGACCGTCGAATATTCAGAAACTGCACACTATCTGAATCACCCTTTCTACTCTTTAACAGTGGCAAGTAGCCAAGTACAGTCATCTCCCGAGCAGCAAAAACTGCCGAGGGAGCCCGTGGTAGATTGATGAATCCTGCAATTCCACACTGTGTGCACCTAAGGTTTTTTTTTAAAGCGTGAGCAACATGTTTGATTTGATTTAGAATGAAGCTAGTTTGGACAACAGATTTGACAGGAGGACTAGAATGGAGAAACTTGGTGCCGACTCCATTGCCAGAGCTATGCGTGCTCCTCTACATCATGGCGCTGAATCTAGGAAGTCTGCAGTAGAGGGGACCCGGTGCTTTGCCATTGCACATCCTCTGTGAAAGAACATATTGGCCATGATTGATTTTGGTTAATGGGGGCAGGATGTAGAATGGGGGAGAGAGAGCCTAAATTATTTTTTTCCTGTTCGCCGGTGCCTGACATGTACCGCAATCAATTGATATTGGGGTCCACTGCTTGTATCCTGGCAACGTATTGCAGCTGTATCTTAACTGGTTTAATAACATGCATATTAAATGTCACGACCAGGACAAGGACAAGGACGCAAGCATGGGTGACGACTCCATCGACACTGCGACCTGGGATAAGCTGGGCATCAAGGACAAGACTCCCGACGCAGTGGCCCCGTCGGGGGCTGCTATGGATCTGGAGGAGCGCAAGTGGTCGTGGGCAGCAACGAGACGGGCTTCAACCAATATGGCTCCACCATGTCCCTCGGCCTCGACATCGACAAGGGCGTTTCGGCATCGTGCGACTCGGAGGGCCGCTCCATGCTCGTCTCCCCGGCGGCTACGGAGGTGGGTGGGCTGCGCGTTGCTGCGCCGCGCTCCCCCATGTCTGCGCGCGGCCCTGGAAGCGGTGGGGTGAATCTCCAGAAGAAGGCTGCGGGACGCAAGGCTCCTCAGGGGACGCCGGTGAGCCCACCATCGGTCCGTGCGGACACGCCTGTCTCGCACCGGCCGGTGGTGATGGCGCTGGCCTCCCCTGAGGGTCCAGTCGGTGTGCCTTCGGCGACGACTCCCTCCTTCGGACGCGCTTCGCGCGGAGGTGACCAAGACGGTGCCCATCGCCACGGCCAAACGCTCCAAGGCGGTGGTGGCGTCCACGGTGGTGCAGGAGCGGGCGAGCTCTCGTCCGAAGGGCGCCAAGGGCAACCTTCCAGCTCTTCAACGCGCCCAGCTTCTGTTGGCTCAGAAGAACATGGAGACCGAAGGTAATCCCCTCCCCCGATTTACGATTTTTGATGATTATTCGGATGAGTGACTTGGGGGTATTTTAGCGGATAGTGGGGTCGATATGTCTGTTGAGGGGGAGGCGCGAGAGCTCCTATCCCTCATTCGAGCTAAAGAAATCGCGCAGGCCGCGCTGGCTCAGGCAGCGGCGGCCCGCGTTGCGCCGGTAGCAGAAGAAGCAGGGGCTTCTCTGGTGCCTGCTGCGCGGCCCGACTAGGTGGACATGGCAGCAGGGGCTGCGCTGTCCCCCTCAGCCCGTGGTCCTGTCAAGATACGGCGCGTGGCCAAAGCGGTTACCGCTCGCGGTGTCCGCCTCCGCAACCGCATAATCTAATGTTGGGGAACGTAGCAGAAATTCAAAAAATTTCCTACGTATCACCAAGATCTATCTATGGAGAGACCAGCAACGAGGGGAAGGAGAGTGCATCTACATACCCTTGTAGATCGCTAAGCGGAAGCATTCAAGTGAACGGAGTTGATGGAGTCGAACTCGTCGTGATCCAAATCACCGATGACCAAGTGCCGAACGGACGGCACCTCCGCGTTCAACACGCGAACAGCCTGGTGACGTCTTCCATGCCTTGATCCAGCAAGGCGAGAGGGAGAGGTTGAGGAAGACTCCATCCAGCAGCAGCACAACGGCATGGTGGTGGTGGAGGAGCGTGGCTATCCTGCAGGGCTTCGCCAAGCACCACAGAAGAGGAGGAAGAAGAGACGCAGGACTGCACCAACGAGAGATCGAATCGTGTGTTATGGGCAGCCCTAGGCCTCACTATATATAGGGGAGAGGGAGGAGGGTGCGCCCCCTCTAGGGTTCCCACCCCTAGGGGGGGCGGCAGCCCTAGATGGGAAAGGGGAGGTGGCCAAGAGGGGGAGAGAGGGAGGCGCCCCCTAGGGTGGGCCTTAGGCCCATCTAAGCCTAGAGTTTCCCCCTTTTTTCCTCCTAGTTGCCCCTTGGTCCTTGTGGGAGGCGCACCAGCCCACTCAGGGGCTGGTCCCTCACCACTCTTGGCCCATGCAAGCCTCCGGGGCTTGTGGCCCCACTTGGTGGACCCCCGGGACCCTCCTGGTGGTCCCGGTACGTTACCGATAACCCCCGAAACTTTTCCGGTGACCAAAACAGGACTTCCCATATACAAATCTTTACCTCCGGACCATTCCGGAACTCCTCATGACGTCCGGGATCTCATCCGGGACTCCGAACAACATTCGGTAACCACATACAAACTTCCTTTATAACCCTAGCGTCATCGAACCTTAAGTGTGTAGACCCTACGGGTTCGGGAGACATGTAGACATGACCGAGACATTCTCCGGTCAATAACCAACAACGGGATCTGGATACCCATGTTGGCTCCCACATGTTCCACGATGATCTCATCGGATGAACCACGATGTCAAGGACTCAATCGATCCCGTATACAATTCCCTTTGTCTAGCGGTATTTTACTTGTCCGAGATTCGATCGTCGGTATACCGATACCTTGTTCAATCTCGTTACCGGCAAGTCTCTTTACTCGTTCCGTAACACATCATCCCGTGATCAACCCCTTGGTCACATTGTGCACATTATGATGATGTCCTACCGAGTGGGCCCAGAGATACCTCTCCGTTTAGACGGAGTGACAAATCCCAGTCTCGATTCGTGCCAACCCAACAGACACTTTCGGAGATACCTGTAGTGCACCTTTATAGCCACCCAGTTACGTTGTGACGTTTGGTACACCCAAAGCATTCCTACGGTATCCGGGAGTTGCACAATCTCATGGTCTAAGGAAAAGATACTTGACATTAGAAAAGCTTTAGCATACGAACTACACGATCTTTGTGCTAGGCTTAGGATTGGGTCTTGTCTATCACATCATTCTCCTAATGATGTGATCCCGTTATCAACGACATCCAATGTCCATGGTCAGGAAACCGTAACCATCTATTGATCAACGAGCTAGTCAACTAGAGGCTTGCTAGGGACATGGTGTTGTCTATGTATCCACACATGTATCTGAGTTTCCTATCAATACAATTATAGCATGGATAATAAACGATTATCATGAACAAGGAAATATAATAATGACTTATTTATCATTGCCTCTAGGGCATATTTCCAACAGTCTCCCGCTTGCACTAGAGTCAATAATCTAGTTTACATCGCCATGTGATTAACACTCACAGGTCACATCGCCATGTGACCAACATCCAAAGAGTTTACTAGTGTCATTAAACTAGTTCACATCATCATGTGATTAAGACTCAATGAGTTCTGGGGTTTGATCATGTTTTTCTTGTAAGAGAGGTTTTAGTCAACGGGTCTGCAACATTCAGATCCGTATGTACTTCGCAAATCTCTAGGTCATATTGTAAATGCTGCTTCCACGCTCCACTTGGAGCTATTCCAAATGATTGTTCCACTATACGTATCCGGTTTGCTACTCAGAGTCATTCGGATAGGTGTTAAAGCTTGCATTGACGTAACCCTTTACGCCGAACTCTTTATCACCTCCGTAATCGAGAAACATGTCCTTATTACTCCAAGGACAATTTTGACCGCTATCTGGTGATCTACTCCTTGATCACCTTTGTACTCTCTTGCCAGATATGTAGCAAGGCACACAACCGGTGCGGTACTTAGCATAGCATACTATAGAGCCTAAGTCTGGAGCATAGGGGATGACCTTCGTCCTTTCTCTCTTTTCTGCCGTGGTCGAGCTTTAAGTCTTAACTTCGTACCTTACTACTCAGGCAAGAACTCCTTCTTTGACTGATCCATCTTGAACACCTTTCAAGATCATGTCAAGGTATGTGCTCATTTGAAAGTACCATTAAGCGTTTTTGATCTATCCTCATAGATCTTGATGCTCAATGTTCAAGTAGCTTAATCCAGGTTTTCTATTGAAAAACACTTTTCAAATAACCCTATATGCTTTCTAGAAATTCTACATCATTTCTGATCGACAATATGTCAACAACATATACTCATCAGAAATTCTTTAGTGCTCCCACTCACTTCTTTGGAAATACAAGTTTCTCATAAACTTTGTATAAACCCAAAAACTTTGATCATCTTATCAAAGCATACATTCCAACTCCGAGATGCTTACTCCAGTCCTTAGAAGGATCACTGGAGCTAGCATACCTTTCAGCATCCTTATGATCGACAAAACCTTTTCTGATTGTATCACATACAACCTTTCCTTACGAAAACTGGTAAGGAAACTCGTTTTGACATCCATCTGCCAGATTTCATAAATGCAGCTAATGCTAACATGAATCCGACGGACTTAAGCATCGCTATGGATGAGAAAATCTCATCATAGTCAACTCCTTGAACTTGTGAAAAACCCTTCGCCACAAGTCGAGCTTCATAAACGGTGACATTACCGTCCACGTCTGTCTTCTTCTTAAAGATCCATTTATCTCAATGGCTTGCCGATCATTGGGCAAGTCCACCAAAGTCCATGCTTTGTTATGATACATGGATCCTATCTCGGATTTCATGGCTTCTAACCATTTGTCGGAATTTGGGCCCACCATCGCTTCTCCATAGCTCGTAGGTTCATTGTTGTCTAGCAACATGACCTTCAAGACAGGATCACCGTACCACTCCGAAGTAGTACGCGTCCTTGTCGTCCTACGAGGTTCGGTAGTGACTTGATCCGAAACCTCATGATCACTATCATAAGCTTCTACTTCAATTGGTGTAGGTGCCACAGGAACAACTTCCTGTGCCCTGCTACACAATTGTTGAAGTGACGGTTCAATAACCTCATCAAGTCTCCACCATCCTCCCACTCAATTCTTTCGAGAGAAACCTTTCCTCGAGAAAGGACCCGATTCAAGAAACAACCCCTATTGCTTTCAGATCTGAATTAGGAGGTATACCCAACTGTTTTTGGGTGTCCTATGAAGATGCATTTTATCCGCTTTGGGTTCGAGCTTATCAACCTGAAACTTTTTCACATAAGCGTCGCAGCCCCAAACTTTTAAGAAACGACAACTTAGGTTTCTCTAAACCATAGTTCATACGGTGTCATCTCAACGGAATTACGTGGTGCCCTATTAAAGTGAGTGCGGTTGTCTCTAATGCCTAACCCATGAACGATAGTGGTAATTCGATAAGAGACATCATGGTACGCACCATATCCAATAGGGTGCAACAATGATGTTCGGACACACCCTCACTATGGTGTTCCAGGCGGTATTAATTGTGAAACAATTTCCACAATGTCTTAATTGCGTGCCAAAGCTCGTAACTCAGATACTCATCTCTATGATCATATCATAGACATTTCATCCTCTTGTCACGATGATCTTCAACTTCACTCTGAAATTACTTGAACCATTCAATAATTCAGACTTGTGTTTCATCAAGTAAATATACTCTACATCTACTCGAATCATCTGTGAAGTAAGAGCATAATGATGTTCACTGCATGCCTCAGCACTCATTGGACTGCACACATCAAAATGTGTTACTTCCAACAAGTTGCTATCTTGTTCCATCTTACTGAAAACGAGGCTTTTCAGTCATCTTGCCCATGTGGTATGATTTGCATATCTCAAGTGATTCAAAATCAAGTGAGTCCAAACGATCCATCTGCATGGAGTTTCTTCATGCATATACACCAATAGACATGGTTCACATGTCTCAAACTTTTCAAAAACGAGTGAGTCCAAAGATCCATCAACATGGAGCTTCTTCATGCGTTTTACACCAATATGACTTACATGGCAGTGCCACAAGAAAGTGGTACTATCATTACTATCTTATATCTTTTTGGCATGAAAAAGTGTATCACTACGATCGAGATTCAATAAACCATTCCTTTAGGTGCAAGACCATTGAAGGTATTATTCAAATAAACAGAGTAACCATTATTCTCCTTAAATGAATAACCGTATTGCGATAGACATAATCCAATCATGTCTATGCTCAACGCAAACACCAAATCTCGATGGTAGAGGGAGCGTGCGATGCTTGATCATATCAACATTGGAAACACTTCCAACACATATCGTCAGCTCACCTTTAGCTAGTCTCCGTTTATTCCGTAGCTTTTATTTCGAGTTACTAGCACTTAGCAACCGAACCGGTATCTAATACCCTGGTGCTACTTGGAGTACTAGTAAAGTACACATCAACACAATGTATATCCAATATACTTCTATCGACCTTGCCAGCCTTCTCATCTACCAAGTATCTAGGGTAATTCTGCTCCAGTGGCTGTTCCCCGTATTACAGAAGTGCTCAGTCTCGGGTTTGGGTTCAACCTTGGGTTTCTTCACTAGAGCAGCAGCTGAATTGCCGTTTCATGAAGTATCCCTTCTTGCCCTTGCCCTTCTTGAAACTAGTGGTTTCACCAACCATCAACAATTGATGCTCCTTCTTGATTTCTACTTTCGCGGTGTCAAACATCGCGAATATCTCAAGGATCATCATATATGTCCCTGATATATCATAGTTCATCACGAAGCTCTAGCAGCTTGGTGGTAATGACTTCGGAGAACCATCACTATTTCATCTGGAAGATCAACTCCCACTCGATTCAAGCAATTGTTGTACTCAGACAATCTGAGCACAAGCACAACAATTGAGCTTTTCTCCTTAGTTTGCAGGCTAAGAAAATCGTCGGAGGTCTTATACCTCTTGACGTGGGCACGAGCCTGAAATCCCAATTTCAGCCCTCGAAACATCTCATATGTTTCGCGACGTTTCAAAAATGTCTTTGGTGCCTCAATTCTAAACCATTTAGCATTACGCACTGAACTATCATGTAGTTATCAAAATGTGTATGTCAGATGTTCGCAACATCCACAGACAACGTTCGAGGTTCAGCACACTGAGCGGTGCATTAAGGACATAAGCCTTCTATGAAGCAATGAGGACAATCCTCAGTTTACGGACCTAGTCCGCATAATTGCTACTATCAACTTTCAACTAAATTTTCTCTAGGAACATATCTAAACAGTAGAACTAAAGCGCGAGCTTACGACATAATTTGCAAAGATCTTTTGACTATGTTCAGGATAATTAAGTTCATCTTATGAACTCCCACTCAGATAGACATCCCTCTGGTCATCTAAGTGATTACATGATCCGAGTCAACTAGGCCGTGTCCGATCATCACGTGAGACGGACTAGTCATCATCGGCGAACATCTTCATGTTGATCGTATCTACTATACGACTCATGCTCGACCTTTCGGTCTCTGTGTTCCGAGGCCATGTCTGTACATGCTAGGCTCGTCAAGTTAACCCTAAGTGTCTTGCATGTGTAAAACTGTCTTACACCCATTGTATGTGAATGTAAGGATCTATCACACCCGATCATCACGTGGTGCTTCGAAGCGATGAACTTTAGCAACGGTGCACAGTTAGGGGAGAACACTTCTTGAAATTGTTGTAAGGGATCATCTTATTTACTACCGTCGTTCTAAGCAAATAAGATGCATAAACATGATAAACATCACATGCAATCAAATAGTGACATGATATGGCCAATATCATTTTTGCTCCTTTTGATCTCCATCTTCGGGGCTCCATGATCATCATCGTCACCGGCATGACACCATGATCTCCATCATCATGATCTCCATCATCGTGTCTTCATGAAGTTGTCTCGCCAACTATTACTTCTACTACTATGGCTACCGGTTAGCAATAAAGTAAAGTAATTACATGGCGTTGTCCAATGACACGCAGGTCATACAATAAATAAAGACAACTCCTATGGCTCCTGCCGGTTGTCATACTCATCGACATGCAAGTCGTGATTCCTATTACAAGAACATGATCAATCTCATACATCACATATCATTCATCACATTCTTCTTGGCCATATCACATCACAAAGCATACCCTGCAAAAACAAGTTAGACGTCCTCTAATTGTTGTTTACATGTTTTACGTGGCTGCTATGGGTTTCTAGCAAGAACGTTTCTTACCTACGCAAAACCACAACGTGATATGCCAATTGCTATTTACCCTTCATAAGGACCCTTTTCATCGAATCCGTTCCGACTAAAGTGGGAGAGACTGGCACCCGCTAGCCACCTTATGCACCAAGTGCATGTCAGTCGGTGGAACCTGTCTCACGTAAGAGTACGTGTAAGGTCGGTCCGGGCCGCTTCATCCCACAATACCGTCGAAACAAGATTGGACTAGTAACGGTAAGCATATTGAACAAAATCAACGCCCACAACTACTTTGTGTTCCACTCGTGCAAAGAATCTACGCAATAGACCTAGCTCATGATGCCACTGTTGGGGAACGTAGCAGAAATTCAAAAAAAAAATTCCTACGTATCACCAAGATCTATCTATGGAGAGACCAGCAATGAGTAGAAAGGAGAGTGCATCTACATACCCTTGTAGATCGCTAAGCGGAAGCGTTCAAGTGAACGGGGTTGATGGAGTCGTACTCGTCGTGATTCAAATCACCGATGATCAAGTGCCGAACGGACGGCACCTCCGCGTTCAACACACGTACAGCCCGGTGACGTCTCCCATGCCTTGATCCAGCAAGAAGAGAGGGATAGGTTGAGGAAGACTCCATCCAGCAGCAGCACAACGGCGTGGTGGTGGTGGAGGAGCGTGGCTATCCTGCAGGGCTTCGCCAAGCACCACAGAAGAGGAGGAAGAAGAGACGCAGGACTGCACCAACGAGAGATCGAATCGCGTGTTATGGGCAGCCCTAGGCCTCACTATATATAGGGGAGAGGGAGGAGGGTGCGCCCCCTCTAGGGTTCCCACCCCTAGGGGGGGCGGCAGCCCTAGATGGGAAAGGGGAGGCGGCCAAGAGGGGGAGAGAGGGAGGCGCCCCCTAGGGTGGGCCTTAGGCCCATCTAAGCCTAGGGTTTCCCCCTTTTTTCCTCCTAGCTGCCCCTTGGGCCTCGTGGGAGGCGCACCAGCCCACTCAGGGGCTGGTCCCTCACCACTCTTGGCCCATGCAAGCCTCCGGGGCTTGTGGCCCCACTTGGTGGACCCCCGGGACCCTCCTGGTGGTCCCGGTACGTTACCGATAACCCCCGAAACTTTTCCGGTGACCAAAACAGGACTTCCCATATACAAATCTTTACCTCCGGACCATTCCGGAACTCCTCATGACGTCCGGGATCTCATCCGGGACTCCAAACAACATTTGGTAACCACATACAAACTTCCTTTATAACCCTAGCGTCATCGAACCTTAAGTGTGTAGACCCTACGGGTTCGGGAGACATGTAGACATGACCGAGACGTTCTCCGGTCAATAACCAACATCGGGATCTGGATACCCATGTTGGCTCCCACATGTTCCACGATGATCTCATCGGATGAACCACGATGTCAAGGACTCAATCGATCCCGTATACAATTCCCTTTGTCTAGCGGTATTTTACTTGTCCGAGATTCGATCGTCGGTATACCGATACCTTGTTCAATCTCGTTACCGGCAAGTCTCTTTACTCGTTCCGTAACACATCATCCCGTGATCAACCCCTTGGTCACATTGTGCACATTATGATGATGTCCTACCGAGTGGGCCCAGAGATACCTCTCCGTTTAGATGGAGTGACAAATCCCAGTCTCGATTCGTGCCAACCCAACAGACACTTTCGGAGATACCTGTAGTGCACCTTTATAGCCACCCAGTTACGTTGTGACGTTTGGTACACCCAAAGCATTCCTACGGTATCCGGGAGTTGCACAATCTCATGGTCTAGGGAAAAGATACTTGACATTAGAAAAGCTTTAGCATACGAACTACACGATCTTTGTGCTAGGCTTAGGATTGGGTCTTGTCTATCACATCATTCTCCTAATGATGTGATCCCGTTATCAACGACATCCAATGTCCATGGTCAGGAAACCGTAACCATCTATTGATCAACGAGCTAGTCAACTAGAGGCTTGCTAGGGACATGGTGTTGTCTATGTATCCACACATGTATCTGAGTTTCCTATCAATACAATTACAGCATGGATAATGAACGATTATCATGAACAAGGAAATATAATAATGACTTATTTATCATTGCCTCTAGGGCATATTTCCAACATCTAATGCGGTTTATCTTCTGGAACATCCGAGGCTTCGGCCACGCTGGGAGGCGGACCCAGCTTAAGGATTTCATCCGCGTTGAGGATATCGACGTCGTGGGCTTGCAGGAAACCATTAAAACGGATTTCTCTCACCGAGACGTGTTAGCCATCGACCCCCTCGAACGCTTTGCTTGGCATTGGGTGCCTGCAGTGGGCCACTCGGGGGGCCTTCTTCTTGGGGTCAGTCTGGTCTGTTGCGAGGTGGTGGCGTGGGATGCCGGCCGTTTCTTCGTGTCGGCACACGTGCGACATCGAGCAACCCTCCGGGAGTGGGAGGTTATAGTGGTGTATGGCCCGGCTGATCACGCACACTCTCAAGAGTTCTTGGGGGAACTACAGGAGAAGGTAGCGGCCTTAGGTGTGCGCAACTTGCCGCTAATTGTTGGCAGGGATTTCAACTTAATCCGTTCGGGGGCGGACAAGAACAACGGGATCATCAACTGGACAAGGGTGTCCATGTTTAATAACGCGATAGCATCAATGGCCCTTAGGGAAGTGGCCCGCGTGGGAGCATGTTACACATGGACAAACAAGCAGCTTATGCTAGTTCGGTCTGTGCTTGACCGCGTGTTTATGTCCGCGGAGTGGGAAATGCTATTTCCCATGTGCTCCCTACACGCTGAAACGAGGATCGGGTCGGACCATGTTCCTCTAATCCTTTCCTCGGGGGAGGAAAGGCTAAAACGTAGCCCTCGATTTTTCTTTGAGACTGCGTGGTTTGAGCACCCGGAATTCGAGCAAATCTTCCTCTCCAAATGGGAGACTTGTGTTGCTCGGATCGGGCCCACGCAAGGGCCCATGGAGTTCTGGATTGCCGCAGGGGCGGGGATGCGCGCGGCCCTAAAAGGCTGGGGGGCCAACCAGGGCCGTGAGGACAAGCTGCTCCGTGCGCGTTTGGTCGCGGACCTCGCCCGTATGGATGCAGCTGCGGATTCTCAGGTCTTCTCGGAGCAAGACTGGGCCCAGCGCTACGCTGTTGAGGCCCAGGTCGAGGCTCTCCTCTGTGCAGAGGAGGAATATTGGCGTAGGCGCGGTGGAATCAAGTGGACGCTCAAGGGGGATGCGAATACAAAATACTTCCACGCCTATGCAAATGGCCGGCGCCGCAAATGTGCCATCCTTCGACTGCAATTAGAGCAGGGGCTCCTTTTGCGTCAACAGGATATTGTGCGGCATATCTACGGCTTTTACATCCAGTTGATGGGCTCCAGGGAGGAGGCCAGGGCTAGGCTGAGGTCGGATGTTTGGGACCCCGCGCTGCGGGTCACGGATGCGGAGAACGAAGACTTGGGCCTAGCCTTCCTTCCCCAGGAGATTGACCAGGCCATCCTTGGGATGAAATCTGACACCGCCCCGGGACCAGATGGGTGGCCGGTGGCGATGTTCAAAAGGTTTTGGCAGGTGCTTAAAGGGCCTATTTTCGAAGTTTGTAATGGGTTTATGCGTGGTACAGTAGATATCTCCCGCCTTAACTTTGGGATTCTCTCTCTGATTCCCAAAGTCCAAGGGGCGGACAACATTAGACTCTTTCGTCCTATAGCGCTTATCAATGTCCCGTTTAAGATTTGCTCTAAAGCTTGTTCTACGCGCTTTTCTCCGGTAGCTCATCGTATTATTAGTAGGAATCAGTCGGCTTTCATTCGTGGTCGCAACATCTTGGAGGGTCCGCTGGCCCTCCAAGAAATCGTTCACTCGCTCAAACGCTCTCGCCAGCCGGCGATTCTTCTAAAACTAGATTTTGAGAAGGCATATGACCGAGTGAACTGGGAGTTCCTCCGGCAAATCCTTTTGGATCGAGGATTTTCGTCGGTTTGGGTTCACCGTATGATGCAATTGGTCTCGGGAGGCCAAACGGTGATAGCGGTGAATGGAGAAGTAGGGAACTTCTTCCGCAACAAACGGGGGCTACGTCAAGGGGACCCATCCTCACCGTTGCTTTTCAACTTTGTGGCGGACGCCTTGGGCGCGATGCTAGATAGAGCTCGCGCCACTGGCCACATCAGGGGAGTGGTCGGCAACCTGGTCCCAGGAGGCGTGTCACACTTGCAGTATGCGGATGACACTCTCCTCCTTTTTGAACCAGACGCCCACAGTATCGTTACGGTCAAGGCAATCCTGCTGTGCTTTGAACTCCTGTCCGGGCTAAAAATTAACTTCCACAAGTGTGAAGTAGTGTCCATAGGGATGGACGCGGCCGAAAGTGAATGGGCTGCCAACTTGCTTAACTGCAAGCTTGGGAAGTTTCCGTTTACCTACCTCGGCCTCCCAATCGCAAAGCAGAATTGCAAGATTGCCGATTGGGAGCCTCTCACCACTAAGGTGGCGGACCGGGTATGTCCGTGGAGAGGCCGATTTATGTCTTCAGGGGCAAGACTAATCCTTACCAACTCCAGCCTTTCATCCCTACCAATGTTTGCCATGGGTATGTTCTTGCTGGCGGATGGGGTCCATACGAAAATGGACACACCTCGGGCACGTTTCTTTTGGGAAGGAGCGGGCCCTAAACGGAAGTACCACATGGTCAAGTGGCAAGCCGTGTGCAGACCCAAAGCCCAGTGGGGCCTCGGGATCATCAACTCGAAGCTGATGAACATAGCGCTTATGTGCAAGTGGATATGGAAGCTATCCCAGGGAGGGACCGGCCTCTGGATGGACCTCCTTCGTGCCAAGTATTTCCCACATGGGAATTTCTTTGAGGCAACCCCTCAGGGGTCCCCCTTCTGGACCTCCATTCAAGCTCTCAAACCATACTTCGCCAGGGGTGCGAGGTTCACGGTTAATAATGGCCGCTCCACACGTTTTTGGCACGATGTTTGGATAGGTCAGCAGCCTCTTTGGTCGGAGTTCACCCACCTTTTCTCCATCGCGGTTGAGCCCAACCAACTGGTTGCTTCGGCACTTAGTGCCACTCCGCCCCCTATTCACTTTAGAAGAGAGCTTGTGGGGACCGAGCGGGATGATTGGGATTGCCTGCGGGCTTTAATAGCCAATGTGCGTCTGACGGAATCCACAGACGTGGTCTCCTAGAGGCTTTCGGGCTCTGGCAAGTTCACTGTCAAGTCCCTGTATCGCGAGTTAAGTCGTGGTCATGCCCCTATGGCAGCCACGGGGCTTTGGAAGGCGAGAATCCCGCTAAAGATTAAGGTCTTCCTCTGGCAACTCTGCCAAGACCGCCTTCCTACCTCTATCAATATCGCTAAGCGCAACGGTCCCGCTTCCAGCCCTTGCGCTTTGTGTGCTGATGCGGAAGACGCTGACCACGCGTTCTTCCGATGTCTGTTGGCGCGCTTTGCTTGGAGTGCGGTCCGTGAGGCCGCTGGGGTGGACTGGGATCCACGCTCGCGCTCTGAGCTCGTGTCTCTCTTGTACTCGATCCCGGGCTCTCTGCACCGGATCGTGTGGACGTGTGCCGCGGCCATGTTATGGGCCTTATGAAACATTCGTAACAAGCTTACTATTGAGGGAACGTTTCGCTCTCACCCCGCTGATGTTATTTTCAAATGCATCTTATTCTTGCAGCAGTGGGCACGCTGGGAAGGCAACAGGACGCTGATCTTCACCGGCAAGCTATCGCTCGACTTCACGCCGTCTACTCATCGTCACGCGCCCCGCATCCTTCGTCTGCTGCCTCATACGGATGGGCAGTTTTCTTTTGGAGTTTGGATCCCCCTGAGCCTGCGTGCTCGTTAGTTCGGCTTGTTCTGGCCTGTATTGCACTTTTATCCCGCTGCCGTGCCCTGTGGGGCTTGCCTTAGTACTTGGTGACTTTCGTTTATGTGTTTGTTCGCTTACGCACGCTGCCTATGTTGTGGGCTTTATTTATTTAAAGCCGGACGTCCCTGACGTCTATGTTCTAAAAAAAATGTCACGATCTGGCCAAAGTAACGGTTGGCGTCGATTCCGGTGGGCGGAGCACGTGGGAGCCAAAAAATCCGCGTCCTGCAAAAATGTCTTATATTATGAGACAGATAAAGTATTAATTAGCGCGAAATCACTAATTAAGGAGTACTCCTTGCGGAGATCACTCCAATGTCTTAAACCGTGCGTTCAAATCTCGAACTGCTTTCGCCGTTGGATTCCCCGCGTCGAGGTCTTCAAAACTAGATCCCATGTTGATAGGTTTTGACGTTTTTTTTCACGAAAAAATCGGACGAAAAAACCGAACCCGGAACAAGTTTTTTTTCCTTTTCCGAAATAGGCACGCCCGTGCCTCTGACGAAATCACAACCGTGCCTCTCGCGGAAGCAAAACCGTGCCTCTCACAAAAGGAAAAAAAAAAGAAAACGCGTTTTCTTCCTTTCCGAAAGAGGCACGCCCGTGCCTCTCCTGGAAGCAAAACCGTGCCTCTCGCGAAAGAAAAAAAAGCGTCTTTTTTCCCTTTCCAAAAGAGGCATGCCCGTGCCTCTCGACAAATCACAACTGTGCCTCCCGCGGAAGTAAAAACGGGCCTCTCGCGAAAAAAAATAGAATACGCATTTTTTTCCTTTCCGAAGGAGGCACGCCCGTGCCTCTCACGAAAAAAAAACAGAAAACATGTTTTTTTTTTGTTTGCAAGAGGCACGGCCGTGCCTCTCACGAAAACAAAACCGTGACTCTCGCGGAAAAAAATGAATTTTTTGCGCAAAAATTTTTATTTTTTTGGAAATTTTTTTGTCGAAAAGCTAGGGAAGACCGGTAGAAAACCAGAACGTAAAAAAACCCGGAAAAAATGTTTAAAAAGCCGAAAACGCGTGCGTAAAAATAAAAAAAATCCGTAGGGAGTGCCCAGAGCGCGACACGTGGCGAATGGCTGTGAGCGCGCCAAGTGGCGCTGATCGTTGCGAGGCTCCCGAAGGAGCGCTCGTTAATTAGTTGCTCTCCTAATTAGCGCACACGCGTTCCTTCTCAAGTGTTACCTCGATACGGGCCAAATGTAGGCCCAGTGATAAACAAGGAAAAGGGAGGAACACACCAGACCGTCGTTTCTGATGTGTTTCACAAAAAAAAAAAGGAAGTCATTTCTGATGTGTGGCCCGTGCCGCACATTGCTTCCAAAAATGAAAAGCGAATTCGCCAAGGGACGTTATTCTCTTTCTGCCTGCAAAAAGATCAGCTCCATACCGTCACCCTGTTGTGGAATCTTAATCTGTGGTCCGTAACAGCGTCAATGGAAGGACGGACAAAGTTCCTTTGATAGGAAGTGTGCGACTCGCCTGGATGAATGAACGCCGAGATGATCTTGCCCGTCAGGACCACGTTATGATCGATCAACGATACGGAGCGTACGAGCATCGATCCAGTCTGGCAGTAGCAGGATCCAGCTAGATAGCTCGTGATATTCTGACGCCAACCCCCTGAATCTTGTAGTACAAGACTGCATGATCGAGGAAGAATGGAGTGGGGCGCAGTCACTCACATGATCGATCGAACCAAATACTCCTATGACCGAGAAGGTACAATGATCGACTAGTGATCGTCCGGTTGCATGTACTGCTTCCAACCATAAAGACAGAGCTGCGTATGGTAGATTGGCAGTGCTGTTGCACATCCCTTTCTCTTGCGTAAGGCAAGTGCGACCCTCCTTTTATTTTTGCTGAATGATCGAGTGAGATGATATGCCATGTCATTCAGAACGCTGGGCACCTTTTTTTGCTTTCACGGGTTTGCACATAGGATGGCTTGGGTATGGTACACTTGTGCTCCATTTTCTGCGGTTCACATGAACTGCACGAAGCAGAGCTGTAAAGCTTGCCAAAAGGATATGAGACACATGCCTGATGTATTTTCATTTGCAGACTAGTCCGCATCTTCAGACACGGACACAGTTTGTGCCCCTGCTTCCTTGGATGGCCATACATATTTTCATCTCAATAAACTAAGAGCAACTCCAACGGGGCGACTCATTTCGTCCGCCGCTATCCATTTGGGTCGGCGCGGATAAAAGTGAAGGCCCAACGCGTCGACCCAAACCCAAAACGCGTCCGGTTCGCGTCCACGCCGACGCATTTGCAGCCCAAATTTGCGCCCCAAATGCGTCGGCGCGGACGCGGAACGGACGCCACGCGCGCCTTCTTGACGTCCGCCGCGGCCCCACCTGGTGGTCGCCCAACTACCCGCCCCCTCGCCGGTCAGCTTAATTTATGACCCCGGGCCCATGCGTCAGCGACGGCGGTCGTCCTTTTTTAAGCCGACCATGTGGCGGGGCCGTCCTCATCCACTTCCCGTCCCCATCGAGGCCACGCTCGATCCCCCGTCGTTGGCAAGCAAACCCTAGCCACCCCAGCCACCCCAGCCGCCCAAATGGGGTTCTTCTCCGGCAGCAGCAGCAAGTCGAAGGGCAAGGCCCCCGTCGTCCCCTTCCCCGCGGAGTTCACCCCGCCTCCGCCTGCGCCGGCTCGCCGGCAGAGGCAGCGGGTGAATGTGCCCGTGCACCAGGCGGAGTGGCACTGGCGCCACCGCGTGCCGCTGCCGTACCCCGACGTGATGCTGACACACGACTGGCATCTGGATCCGGAAAGGATCCCAGTGCCCGCGGCGCCGCGGTCGGCTAGGACGCATGCGGAGGAGGTGCTCGCCGGCAGGCGCTCTTGACGTCGGAGCAGCGCCGCGACGAGGCGTACGCCTTCGACTTGCCCAACTGGGCGCGCCGGTTCACCTTCGAGGACGAGGAGGCGAGGCGGCACGACGTGCGGGAGGTCGACCGCAGCGTGCCACTGCCGTCGCTCATCGTGAGAAAGGAAGACCAGGCAGCCCTTGCGGCCGCCTACCAGGAGAGCGAGGAGGACGAGCGGCGTAGCGCGGAGGCGGCAGAAAAAGAAGAAGCTCGGTACGAGGCGGCCATGGTGCAGGCCATGGCCCTCTCCGCGGCCGGCGACTGCCTGGTGCTGCCGGTGGCCCCGCCGTCCCCTCCCCGACGCCTCGTCAAGGCCGACCTGGAGCCGCAGCCGCAGCCGGAGCCGGAGCCGCAGCCGGAGCCGGAGCTGGGCTCCATCGCGAGCTTCTCCTGGACATGACTGGTGCGCGAGTGGGTGTCCGCGCCATCGGTTTGGATGGGGGCGGCCCCGGTGCAGGAGGCGGCGTACCTCAAGCACTGGCGCCAGCGACGGCTGGCCGAGGAGCGGCGTCAAGGCGAGTACGAGGAGATGCTCGAGCGCGACCTCGAGGAGGAGGCGCGCGAGGCTAAGGAGGAGGCTCGTCAGGCCGTGGCTGCACAGGCGGCGGCACAACCCCTCGCGCCGGCACTGCCCCCGCCGGAACAGCTGCCCCCGGACTACATCGCCGCCGCATGGGCCACGGTGTTCCCCTGGGCCGGCCCTCCGCCGACGCTCATCGACCTCAGCGACCCCGAGGACGACGACGACGACGCCTAGGGTGCGCTGGGCAGCGCGCCGCCTCGTAGTTAGGTTGTTTTTAATTTCTTTTTAATGCTAAAATGTGGACGCGTGGACTCTTGCCGGCCTTCCTGGCCGGCTTTAATGTTTAATTAAGTTATTTTCAGTTAAAATATGCATGCATAGTTTTTTTTGTCGGCGCCGTCAAAATGGGTCGGACGCGCGTAGGACGCATACGCCGACCCAACGCGGAAGCGGACGTCCGTGTCCGCCTGGCCGACCCAAACGGACAAAAAACGGACGAAATCGCCGTACGTTTGGGTCGGCCCGTTGGAGTTGCTCTAATTAGTCCCCTTTTGCAAGCGAATGCATGCTAGTTATTATTAATTATCTGCATAAAACAATGTTTTGTCTAACTTGTTTAATCTAATGTATCACGTATACTCTTTATTCTCGAAATGTACCAGAAAATACTCCCTCTGTTAACTAACACAAGGAATGTGGACCGGGGGTTCACGATGAGAAAGCACTCAAGTTCGGTGACTGGATCTATGCTCATGCCCCAAACAAGCCTCGGCCAGAACATCGAGTTGCTAGGGCGGCAGGCACTGAACCCACCCAGACGACGTCTCCTAGGTTTGACGGAGATGCATCTGAACTGGACCCTATTGATCCCGAAGTCGCGGATGTTGGAATAAGCCATGGCGTCTGATGCAGTCGGGCTCGTCTGGCGCGTCGGATGCGCGGAACGTGCAGGACGCACTGGTGCGGTCGGCCTTGTCGGGCGTGCCAGATGCGCATGGGACGTGCGGGACGCAGCGCCGTGGCGAGTGTGCGTATGAGTGTGCATGGCTCGGAACGTGCACAAGTCAGTTAGCTGGATGGCCTGGTTTGTGGCCGTTGCGAGATTGCTTGGCCAGGCACCCAGTCTGTTAGCACATGCATAGGAGTGGATAGGTGATGTGCATGCTGGCCAAGTCTGTGGCCGTTGTGGAGTGGTTGCGCAAGTGGTGGACATGGGCTGCATGTAGGAGATTAGTTAGTACGTGACTTAGTGGCCGAGTGTCGGCCGAGTTTACTGCATGCGCTTGAGTCATTTGTACAGGCTATTTAAGTTCAACAGATGAATAGAAAGAGGGCCGAGAGGGCTGAGGAAAAAGATACAGCGCCTGTGCTCTCACCGGGAGATATAAGCAAAGATAGTAGTCTCCAGGTGACGTGTGTGTGCGTGTGTGTCCCCTTGACATGTGTTCTTGTGAGAAACCATAGAAGAGAGAAGAGAGAGTTGTGCGAGGCAGCTCGAGGTAGAAGAAGATCGGCGCCGGGAGGAGGCGGCGCCAACAATTGGCATCAGAACGACCAGGTTCGAGGGGAGGCCGTGGCATGCGGCTGTGTCCGCAGCGCGCTGTGAGCACGGATGACATGGAGGCATCGGCTACGATGCACGGCAAGTCCGTCGCGATGCAGTGTGATGCTATGCGTGCAACGAGCAGCGGCGGCCACGGAGGCAAGGAGGTCACAGAGGACCTGCGTGGTGGCGCAGAGGCCGCGGAGGCTCGGCGCGACGACCATGGAGGCGCAGTGGCGCGTGGCATGAAGATGCGGCACGTCGGCGGAGGCCGTAGCGGTGTGGTGGTACTTCATGAAGCGGCATCCGGGAAGCTCGCGTTTGAGCGCGACGGCATCGATGACGGGAGCTACCCCAACTCCGATGACGGCGACGTCGTGGCTTAGGGGGTGTGTGTTCGAATAAGCTATGGTGTCTGATGCAGTCGGGCTCGTCTGGCACATCGGGTGCGCGGGATTTGCGGGACACACTGGTGCGATCAGACTCGTCGGGCGTGCCAGATGCGCACGGAACGTGCGGGACGCAGCCGTGGCGAGTGTGCGTATGAGTGTGCATGGCTCGGAACGTGCACAAGTCAGTTAGCTGGACGGCTTGGTTTGCGGCCGTTGCGAGATTGCTTGGCCAGGCACTTAGTCTGTTAGCACATGCTGGCCAAGTCCATGGCCGTTGTGGAGTGGTTGCGCAAGTGGTGGACATGGGCTACATGTAGGATATTAGTTAGTACGTGACTTAGTGGCAGAGTGTGGGCGGGTTTACTGCATGCGTTTGAGTCATTTGTACAGGCTATTTAAGTTCAACAGATGAATAGAAAGAGGGCCGAGAGGCCTGAGGAAAAAGATGTAGCGCCTGTGCTCTCACCGGGAGATATAAGCAAAGATAGTAGTCTCTAGGTGACGTGTGTGTGCGTGTGTGTGTCCCCTTGACATGTGTTCTTGTGAGAAACCATAGAAGAGAGAAGAGAGAGTTGTGCGAGGCAGCTCGAGGTAGAAGAGATCGGCGCCGGGAGGAGGCGGCGCCAACAGCGGATACTGCTTCTAGCCCAGTTAAAACACCAGGAGAGAGAATGGAGGTGGACAGGATTCCGAAGAAGAGGTTGAATATGGAGGAAGCTTTGGCTAACTCCGCCATTAGCACGGTGAAACCGGTGCTAGCTATCACAAATGGCAGCGGCACAGATTTGAAGGAGGGCGACTCGCCCACGAAGAGTAGTTCAAGCAGCAAGAGATTGAAAGTAGCAACGGAAAAGGACCAAAACGAGATATCGGCGGTGAGGGAGTCCCGGATTAGGGGGTATCCGGATAGCCGAACTATCACCTTTGGTCAGACTCCTGGACTATGAAGATACAAGATTGAAGACTTCGTCCCGTGTCTGGATGGGACTTTCCTTGGCGTGGAAGGCAAGCTTGGCGATACGGATATGTAGATCTCCTATCATTATAACCGACTCTGTGTAACCTTAACCCTCTTCGGTGCCTATATAAACCGGAGGGTTTTAGTCCGTAGGACGAACAACAATCATACCATAGGCTAGTTTCTAGGGTTTAGCCTCTCTGATCTCGTGGTAGATCTACTCTTGTACTACCCATATCATCAATATTAATCAAGCAGGAGTAAGGTTTTACCTCCATCGAGAGGGGCCCGAACCTGGGTAAAAACATCGTGTCCCTTGTCTCCTGTTACCATCCGCCTAGACGCACAGTTCGGGACCCCCTACCCGAGATCCGCCGGTTTTGACACCGACATTGGTGCTTTCATTGAGAGTTCCTCTATGCCGTCGCCATCAGGAAGAATGCCTCATCCCGTCTTTAAAGACGGCACTGTTGCTAAAGGAGCTTTGGCTATCGGCCAAACTCTCCGGCTAGGCGGTTTCCTTATGACCGCCTGTTCGGTCGCCGCGCCGACGATGACTTCTCGGGTCATCGAAAGCAATCTTCACGTTAACTCGGAACTCGCCGAACAGTTAGATCCGATGCAGCTCTCTTCCTTAAACGAGCTCTTGGATCGCATCGCCGCCCTGGGAATCGCTATAGACTACGATCAGATTGGGCCTAAACCCGATCTGAGAGAGATTAACTCTCCCCAGGTTACCCACCACGTTGCTATGGTAGAGGAACAATACGACGACCCTTCTTCTATCTTAAGGACTACCTATGTCCGGATTCCTGATCCCTCCATGCCGGATTCCCGCGGAGGGAAGGACGTCACTCAAGCCCTGAACCTAAAGTCAGGCAGCGGGCTAGATTCATTGGACAACATCCAAGAACCCAAGCTTCCAAGTTCGGAAACTTATTGGCCCCTGAGTCTTAGATTGGACGGGGTTCCGAATTTAATTCCACCCGCCCACCCAAACATAAGCGATCTATCCCAAATCCGACAAGAGCCCGCAGAAACAGTACACCATTACTGGGCCAGATTCCTCCTGGTCATGAACAGGATAAAGGATTGCCGTGAGGAGGACGCAATTTCATTCTTCTGCAATGATTGCACGGACAAAGGAATCCTCAACGCCGTAAGTCGTCGTGAAATTACACGCTTCGCTGACTTGGCGTCCATAGTACGAAAGTACTATGCGATGGAAAGCGCCTGGAAAACCGAAATCAATTTTTGGGACAATCCGGCCTTGAATACAACCCCAGTCCGAAATAAAAGGATGCATCATTGCCAGGCACCTGGGTTAAATACCAAAAAGCAAAAACCCTCTATAGGGCATGGAACCGTACTGGATGGATGGCTCAATGGACCCTGCAAAATTCATAGTACAGAGGGCGCCACTCCAACTCATAGCCTTAGAGCATGTTGGATACTATGGCAGGTGGCCAAAAGTGGTGAAGAGCTTTTAACTCCAAAGCACCAGCCCAGGGATACCAGTACGGTATTAACAGTCTTCGAGACTTTCGCATCAAATAATATGCAGAAACGAACACTCCGTAGCCTTGCGGAAGTATACCAAGTAGCAACAATAAACCCATGGAGTGACACGGCTATTACCTTTAATGCCAGTGACGAACCTAAATTCCGAACAGCCCGAGCACCAGCCGCATTGGTCCTCGGTCCAATAGTGGACGGCTCTTGCCTTACCAAGGTACTTATGGACGGTGGTAGCGGATTGAACCTCATTTACGAGGAAACCCTCCGAAAAATGGAAATAGACTGGAGCCGCATTGAGTGAAGCAGCACAACCTTTAGAGGAATAATCCCCAATCGGGAAGCATGCTGTACAGGAAAAATCACACTGGATGTGGTGTTCGGCACGCCGGATAACTACAGGTCCGAGGAGGTCACGTTCCAAGTGGCCCCGTTTAGCAGCGGATATCACGCTCTATTAGGGCGAGAGACATTCACAATTTTTCAAGCTATACCCCATTACGGGTACATGAAGCTCAAAATGCCCGGGCCAACGGAATCATCACTCTTGCTAGTGACCCGGACATAGCACTCCGCGCTGAAAATAAGACAGCCGCACTGGCCCTTGAGGCACTATCCGAAGCCCTAGCGGCCGAGGAACTCACTGCGCTGCGCTCCATGGTGAATAGGGACGATGTGATACTCGATAAGAGATCCAAATCCACCTCCTTTAAACCAGCGGACGAAATAGTCAAATTCTAAGTCCATCCAATGGACCCTACAAAAACAGCCTCCATCGGGGCACAATTAAACCCTAATGTAGACGCCGCACTACGAGAATTCCTACGCGAAAATTGGGACATTTTTGCGTGGCACCCTTCAGACATGCCAGGAATCCCACGCCGGCTGGCCGAGCACAGCCTAAACATCCTAAAAGGATTCAAGCCAGTCAAACAGGCTCTTCGGCGTTTCTCCGAACCCAAGAGACAGGCCATGGGAGAGGAGCTAGCCAAATTATTGGAGGCCGGATTCATCAGAGATATAAAAAATCCAGACTGGCTAGCAAACCTGGTGATGGTACCAAAGAAGGACAAATCCTGGCGCCTATGGGTCGATTTTAAGGACCTCAACAAGGCTTGCTCAAAGGATCCCTTCCCACTCTCCCGCATCAATCAAATTATCGACGCTACCGCAGTACATGATTCATTGTGTTTCCTCGACGCATACTCCGGCTACCACCAAATTAAGATGGCAGAGCCCGACCAGGCCGCAACGACATTCATCACCCCATACGGCCCATTCTGCTTCAACACAATGCCCTTTGGGCTCAAAAAGCCGGCGCAACATATCAGCGCATGATTCAGACATGTCTAGCAAACCAGATCGGCAAAACAGTGGAGGCATACATAGACGATGTGGTCGTCAAAACCAAGAACGTCGAAACTCTAGTAGACGATTTGAGGCTCATGTTCGATAATCTCCGAACATATGACATTAAGCTTAACCCGGAAAAATGTGTTTTCGGCGTACCAGCCGGAAAGCTCTTGGGCTTCATTGTATCCGGTAGAGGAATTGAAGCAAACCCAGCCAAGATCCGAGCTCTGTCACAATTGGATATCCCAAAGGACCTCAAACAAATACAAAAATTGACGGGATGTGTGGCGGCTTTAAGCCACTTTATCTCCCATTTAGGAGAAAACACATTACCCCTTTATCGCCTCCTCCGATGCACCGAACACTTCGAGTGGACGGATGCCGCCACGGCCGGACTCGAAGAAATAAAAGCCATATTGGCAACAAACCCGTCCTGGCCGTGCCCAACATGGGCGAACCAATGCTATTATATATCGCGGCAACTCATCAAGTTGTGAGCGCGGTGCTCGTTGTCGAACGAGAAATGGACGGACACAAGTTCAACCTTCAAAAACCAGTTTACTACGTTTCCACTGTCCTAAATCCATGCAAGTCACGGTACCCGCATTATCAAAATATAGCATACGCGGTGTTCATGGCATCCCGGAAGCTGCGACACTACTTTCAAGAGTGTTCGATAACAGTAGCCTCCGAAGTACCTCTTAATGACATTATAAACAACCGCGACGCAACGGGCCGGATTGGCAAATGGGCCATTGAGCTCCTCCCATTCGACATAACCTATAAGCCACGGCGAGCTATTAAGTCGCAAGTTTTGGCCGACTTCGTCGCCGAATGGACTGAAGCCGAACTCCCTAAAGAGTACGGCGCATATTCCAACTGGATCATGCACTTCGACGGCTCCAAAATGTTGGCTGGTCTGGGGGCTGGCGTTGTTCTGACGTCCCCAACCGGAGATACGGTTCAATACGTACTCCAGATAATGTATACGGACTCCAACAACGCAGCCGAATACGAGGCCCTTCTACATGGCCTCCGGATGGCACTCTCCATGGGCATTCAACGCCTAGAGGTGCGCGGGGATTCAAACCTCGCGATATCCCAAATAAATGGAGACTTCGATGCCAAGGATCCGAAAATGGCAGCTTATCGCAACGCCGTCCTAAAAATGTCAGCTCGATTTGAGGGGCTCGAATTTCACCATATAGCCCGGGATAACAACCAGGCAGCAGACGTATTGGCACGCATTGGCGCAAAGCGCGATGCCGCCCCCCCAACATCTTCCTTGAGAGGCTGTTCAAGCCATCCATACTATGGGAGGGGGAATCCGGAAATAACAACCCGGACCCAACCGCACTGCCCGACGCCGAACATTCTGACACAATTGGTGGTTCTGCCAACGAAGTAACATCCTCAGCCCATGTAATAATGGCAGTCATTGCCCTGTGGACGGAACCATTCCTAGCCTACCTAACCAGGCAGGAACTTCTCGAGGACCAAAACGAGGCCCGCTGCATAGTGCGGCGATCTAAAGCCTATAAGGTCCATGAGGGAGAGGTTTACAAGAAAAGCACAATCGGAGTCCTTCAAAGGTGTATCTCCGAAGAGGAAGGGCAGAATCTTCTAGCGGAAATTCATACCGGACTCAGCGGGCGCCACGCCGCAGCCCGGACCCTTGTAGGCAAGGCCTTCCGTACAGGATTTTATTGGCCGACGGCCCGGGTAGATTTTCAGGACTTAGTCCAACGATGCGTCGGTTGCCAGCTCTTTGCTAATCAAAGCCACATGCCACCCACCGCCCTCAAAACCATACCCATAACCCGGCCCTTCGCGGTCTGGGGGCTTGACATGGTTGGACCCCTTAAAGGAGGAACCCACAAGCAAAAATACCTATTGGTCATGGTGGATAAATTCACCAAATGGATAGAGGCCAAACCTGTTAAGACGGCCGAATCCGGACCGGTGATAGACTTCATATCAGGGGTCGTACACCATTACGGCGTCACCCATAGCATCATCACTGATAACGGCACGAACTTTATGGCCGACGAGGTCAAACTCTGGTGCAAAAACATGGGCATCAAGCTCGATTATGCTTCAGTCTATCACCCTCAAACTAACGATCAAGTCGAGCGAGCAAATGGTCTAATCATGAGCGGCATCAAACCCAGATTAGTGCGGTCCCTCAAGGAATCTAACATGCACTGGGTAGAGGAGCTCGACTCCGTACTCTGGGGGCTGTGGAGCACTCCGAATCGCACCACCGGAGTTACACCATTCTTTATGGTATACGGCGCAGAGGCAGTTCTGCCCTGTGACATAATTCATGACTCACCTCGCGTGCGCATGTATGAAGAAAGAGAAGCCGAGCTCGATCGGCAGGACAGTTTGGACGCATTGGAGGAGGAGTGTGACGTGGCAAAAGCCCGTTCCGCATTCTATCAATAGCAAGCTCGAAGATATCAAAGCAGAGAAGTACGGGCCAAAACTTACAACGTTGGCGAGTTAGTTCTACGCCTGCCGGACAAGAAAAAGGACAAACTCAAGCCCAAATGGGAAGGTCCCTTTATCATCGACCAAGTCCTGACCAATGGAGCGTACCGTCTACGAGATGCATCGGATAACCGACTCGAGCCGAACCCATGGAACGCAGCCCGTCTCCGAAGATTCTACACCTAGCGCCGGATTCTGAGTTCGTCTCCTTCCTCCGTCTACATTTTACATATTAGCTGTCTTCTGTTTCTCTCCTTCTCCCTCCTTTTCCATTACAGCCTTTGAAAGCTTGTTTGCGCATTGTCCGCACACACTTGACGCGCTATCCGCGCTCATTATACCTGGGGGCTTCTTTAACAGAAGCTTATTTATATGGGCTTCATGCCCAACACATGTGTCACACTTCCGCATGTACCTTTTATTCACCATTATATGCATCGATATGACTTAAGTTTTGGCCAAGCTTGGTTGCCTGGCTCCTGTGCTTACCCCTACTTTCCCGATTGTTCGGCTAGGTGGTAAAAGGAGCACCTCTGCGATTGTTACTGCCGGGTCAGCCGGACGTGTACCTCAGACTGGTTGAAGCCGAAAGCTAGCGTTCTTAAGGGAATATTCGGTCGGTGAACTAAAAGACGATTTAATACCTATTTATCTGCCCCCAGATGTTTTTCTGCTTTTTTCGCAGTCCAGACATGCACTTTAGGGCATGCCTCCCAGGGAAAGGAACCCCTAACGGAACTATTCTCCCTGGAAGATGTTTCTTACTAACCATGTAATATAACATAACTAGTTGGGCACTTGTCTGATAAAGCACTAATGACCCCTACGCCTGGTCTCCACGCATGCCCCGGTTCTTATATAACCACGAGGGTATTCGGACACACTCCGGACTATTGTGTCCCGAGGTTGAAGCGAAAAGGTCCGCTATGACAAATGATCTACAATCCGGCTAGAAGGCATTTTACATGTCATCTTAAATTACATAGTCAATTCGACTGATTGTATTCCTCTTCAATGCCATCTAATAGGCTGTCTAGTTTACAGTCCTGCTGGGAATACTTTGCGGCCAACTCTACTTGGCCGTACACTAAGCTCACAGGGATCTCCTTCCCATCGGGCCCCATAGGTCCGACCTCGGCCAAGTGGTTTGGGTCAGCCTTCGTGTACCGCGTCTTCACCATGGCCCAGGCCTCCCTGGCGCCTTGACGGCAGGCCGATATCTTCCATAAGCGGAAGCACCGCCGCGCTCCCTTAAGCCTCTCTGCAAGCTCTCCAAGGACTTCGGGCAGGGAGACAGATGGCCACAAGGCCTGGGCGACGCCTTTCATCACCTGCCGAACTCGTTCGTGCAGCTGTAAGAGCTCGGGAAGAAGGTCACCCGTAGAACCGGGCATTTCCTCTGCAGGACGACTTGTGAGCATACCTACAGACATAACTCTATTAGTCGACTTCCTCGCCGAACTCTTTTTTCAAAGTTCTTGAAGCACTTACTAAACATGCCGCGTCGAAGCCGCCGATTCTCCTTAACGGAGTCAGACACCTGGGCACGAACATCCTTTAGTTCCTCACCAAGCTGGGTGTTGGCATCTTGGAGATTATTTTTATCCTGCCTCACCCTCGTAAGCACGTTCTCGCTGGCCTTTAACCGGCGCAAGAGCTGTTGCTTGTCCGGATCTACCCCGACGCCATCTGCAATGCTATTGTCAGATTTATACACACGCCGCACCTCATAACATACTTATCCTTTGAAAAGTATATTACCAGAGGGGGTCTCTTTGGCTTCCCCTATTGCGGCTAGTGCGGCCTCAAGTTGGTCTTTGCACTCTTCAAGCTCCTGGGACAGTTGGGTATTCTTTTCTGTAAGATCCTGCATAACAAATGATCCTTAAATCAGTTATTCTAATTATTTCAAGTCTCGGGGACTACTGGCATATATAACTGTCAAATTTTCTCACCCGTATGTCTTTTACATACTGCTCCGTGGCTCTGGCTAGACCATTTTGAGCGGCACAGAGGTGCGCATCTCCCTAACTGAAGGCATCCAATGCCTCTGGGGAGAAACATGCGTCACGAAGAACTGTCCGGCGACGCCTGTGATTCATGGCACTCTCAACCTCAGAATTGGTGGCAGATAAACTGTCGGCATCCTCTGTCGGAGGAGCATCCGACGCACGCCTTGTGTTCGCCTCCGCTTCTGGACCTGGCTTTGGAGCCTGGCGAGCGGAGGATTGATTGGCAACCTCTTCGGATACAGTCCGGCGAGCGCTCTTCTTCCTGAAAAAGCACGAGCATTAGTATGCCTCCCGGGAATAAAACCTGGGAGTAAGATGACACGCCATACCGTTGCACCGGCGTTTCAATCTGGACTGCATTTCTTTTCAGCCTGTTGGGCCTTGCTGTCCGTTGTTGACTAGCCGCCGCAGGCTCGGCCTTCCGCCTCAAGGACTTCCCCTGCGAAACACCATTGGTATACGGTGATCAAAAATAAGCATGGATGGGTCATTTTCAAAGTATTAGGACTTCGATCTCGGTTCCCTGCGAGGCGGGAAGTATTCCGGGGTAATCGGCCGTAATGGCGACCAAGGCATTAGCGATGCTCAGTTGGTGAAATACCCCGTTGATCAGCTCCACCGATATGTCCGGATCCTTTTGGGAGGTCGGATTGAGGAACCGTTCCGGATCCTCGGGTTGTGGAGGCGGGCTGTTTATATCCTTTACGGCCCGGCGCAGTTCCTATGCCGAAATCACAAAATGAGATACTTGACTATGGAAGTATGGATCGGATAGGCAAAAATAAATGTCCGCTTACCCAGCTTGGAGGATTGTACATAGAAAATCCGTCCTGTGGATTGACGCGGAGAAATTCCTCCTCTTCTCCCTTGTACAATGCAGACAAGGTCTTCATCAGATCGGCGACCGATCCCGGCCCCTTAAGGCCGCAACGGGTGGCATCATCCTCCCCGTTGAAATCCCACATGGGGTGGCCTCTATACTGGAGCGGCTACACCCCCCGCATAATGCATGTGGCCATGACCCCGATCATGGTCAGTCCGGAATGAGCTAACAACCTTATTCGGCTCATCAGGTAAAGGACGTCCCTGTCATTTTCCTTCTGAGGGCTCCGTGGACGCCAGCTTAGGCGTTTCTTCAAAGGAGCGTTATTGAACTTAGGGAGGCCGATCCGAACAGGGTCCGGCAGGGGGACATCTTCTATATAAAACCATTCCGAAGGCCAGTCTTCGGACGCCTTCTTCGGGGTTCTGGATAGATATCCGGTCCCGACGATGCGCCATAGTTCGGCTCCGCCCACTTGATATATTGACCCCTCTTGAAAACGGGGCACAAGGCAGAACAACTTCTTCCACAGCGCGAAATGAGCCTCAATGCCCAAATACAGCTCGCAAAGGGCCACGAAGCCCGCAATGTGCAAAATGGAGGCAGGCGTAAGGTTGTGCAACTGGAGGCCGTAGAACTCCAGGAGCCCCCGGAGAAACGGATTAATTGGAAATCCGAGCCCTCTTATCAAATAAGGCACAAGGCATACCCGCTCTCCTTTGGAGGGACTGGGGACGCTCTCCGCTTGCTTTCCGCCCTTATAGGTGGCAAGTCCGGCTCGAACCGGAACCATGAAGGCTGGGGGAAGAAATCCCTTGGTTTGAAGCGTCACTAACTCGCTATGCGGGACGGAGCATCTCTCCCAATCTCCAAGCTGAGGGCTGGGAGGGTGAGAGGAGGAGCCGCGTCGACTGTCGATGATGGGATGGATTTCTGTCAGATGCGCTCTGATGAATGCTCGCGAAGGGAGGATGGTGTGATTCGGATCTAGATCCTCGTCTATTTTATAGGAAACTCATTTGCGCACCTAGGGGGGTAAATGCAAAAATACCCTAGCTTTTCGCATTCGTTCAACACGCGGAAGGTGGCCATTATTGGGCGTAGAAGCCGAGGAGCGCAATATTTACAAGAAGCCGGACGCTATTCAATAGGTACATAGGATTTGGAGAAGAACCAGCCTTGCAATGCCGAAGACAATCTACGCGCCGAACTCATCGCCATTGAAGCCTGGTTCGGGGGCTACTGAGGGAGTCCCGGATTAGGGGTTGTCCGGATAGCCGAACTATCACCTTTGGCTGGACTCCTGGACTATGAAGGTACAAGATTGAAGACTTCGTCCCGTGTCCGGTGGGACTTTCCTTGGCGTGGAAGGCAAGCTTGGCGATACGGATATGTAGATCTCCTATCATTGTAACCGATTCTGTGTAACCTTAACCCTCTTCGGTGCCTATATAAACCGGAGGTTTTTAGTCCGTAGGACGAACAACAATCATACCATAGGCTAGCTTCTAGGGTCTAGCCTCTCTGATCTCGTGGTAGATCTACTCTTGTACTACCCATATCATCAATATTAATCAAGCAGGAGTAGGGTTTTACCTCCATCGAGAGGGCCCGAACCTGGGTAATAACATCGTGTTCCTTGTCTCCTATTACCATCCGCCTAGACGCATAGTTCGGGACCCCCTACCCGAGATCCGCCGATTTTGACACCGACAGGCGGCCTCCCTAGAGGAGGACCGTCGGAGCAATGATTATTTTGTCTTGGAACTGCCGGGAGGGGGGGGGGGGGGAGGGCGCCGGACAGTTCGTGAGGTTTTGGCCCTCAAAAGGCAACAATCCCAAGCTAGTCTTCCTTTGTGAGACTAGACAGGAGGCAACCAAGATAGAGAAGATGAAGTGGAGGCTGGTGATGAGGATACAGACCTAGGGTAGGGTCATAGGCCTGATCTATACGCCCTACCCAAGGTCACTACCCTAGAAGCGAAGAAGCTCAAGAGACAACAGAGGGTACCCAATAAAGGTGTCGAGTGCAATCCACTCGACCAATGAACCACTCGGGTACCCCTCCTTCCTGAAGTCACACGACCAGTCAACCACTCGACCATACAAGAAACCACTCGACCTGCTGTAGACCGGAAGTCACTCAGAACAGCAACGGGCGAACATTCACTCCGTAGTCTTTAAGGTCATTAAAGGCACTTAAGGCTGACGTTACCAGTAACGCCTCAATCTTTATGTACATTGAACCCTCTGTAACGGGGGTGGCTGGGGTGCTGGCGAACTCTATATAAGCCACCCCCTCCTCTGGCACAAAGGTTCGCACTCCCTGTAACATGCACACACTCATATATTCCAGTCGACCGCCTCCGGGCACCGAGACGTACGGCTTTTACCTCCTCCGAGAGGGGCCCGAACTCGTAAACACTTGCGTACAACCTTGTCGTAGCTAGGACCTTGGCTCTCCATACGTACCCCCTATACTTACTGTCAGACTTAGTACCACGACAGTTGGCGCCCATCATGGGGCAAAGCGCCTTAGCGACTTCTGACGAGGTTGTGTTTTCTTCGACCTTCATCAGCATGGTTTTCGGTGGCGATTTGGTCGTGGGCCGCGAGTTCCGGCTCGGCAAGCTCATTTTTGTCGCCGACGATTCCACCTGGCTCCAGGAGGCTCCCGTCGACGTCGAGGCCCTCCCGGTTCGCGGCTCGGCGCACTTCCACCTGAGTTCCTGCGGTGTCCTCCTCAGGTAGCCGTCTTCACCATACCAGTCGGTCATCGCGTTGTCGACTCACTCCGTTGGACGCCGCCGCAAGCGGTCTGGTCATTCGCGGCTCCAGCGATGGGTGAGACATGCGATGGCTCGTCAGGACTTCACCCCCCAAGTCGCGGCTATTGAGCCCGACATGCATTCTCGTGGATCGGTCGACCTGTCGACTGATTTCGCACACACTCTTTCTAAGAGCGGAAATTGTGATCCCGCAGCGGAGGTCCTCATGGTCGACTCCCATTGCGGTCCGCCTGGGTTTCGTCGCAGCGGCGACGCTGGGAAAAGCGCTGGCCCATCACTCAACCACGAAGAGTACCAGCCCCAACCTCTCAGGTCGCAGCAGAGGGAGGAGCTGCACTGCCACAACATGGAGGCTCTCCAGACCCCCATCATATGGGAAACCACCGAGGCCCGGGCCTTGGAGGCGGTGCGCCTGGCCACTCTGGCTGAGCGCACTCATCTGGATAATGTCCAACATTCTCTCGACGAGCGTGCTCATCGACTGATTCCCGAATTCAGTCAACGTCCACGACAGTTGTTTCCGCCAGAAACTCAGGTATTCCGTACACCGATTCAGAATTTGGCAGCTGCTGCACATATTGCAGAGTCTATTCAGCCGTCTCGTTTAGAGGCTGGGAGAGGCCTGGAGTAGATCAGAATGTTGCTCCGAGCAGCGGGAGACCAGAACTCCGCTGTTTCCCAGTCGTGGAACAGAATCCACAGCAGATCAGTGAGAGCAGATACTGTTCAGTCGGCTCACAGTCCTAGGTCCCCTTTGCGTCAGGGGGGGCGTGATCACCGCTAGGATCGGTATCAAGGAAGAGCTCATGGCGAATATGATCGTGAGTACGCCCGCGACAACTACCATCGAGCGCATTCGCCCCTTCTAAGGGACGGGTCATACGCGCCCCGACGCAATGACGACAGGCGTCTGTACGGGAACGACCGCAGAGTTCTAGTCGACCCCAGATAACCTGGCTTTGAGGCAAGGTCCGTCCTTGTGCAAGGTTTGGTCGACCGACAGAGCATACAGAGAAGGGTTGGATCAGGACAGACCCAGTGGGGGCAGAGTCCACATTTCCGGCCCCGAATGTTTTGGAAGGGCCATCCGAGCTGCTGAGATACCCCATAACTTCAGATGGGCGACTGGCGTCAGTAAGTTTACAGGCGAGTCAAAGCCCGATACTTGGCTCGAAGACTACCTAGTGGCTGTGCACATCGGTGCCGGCAGTGATGAGATGGCCATGAAGCACCTTTCTCCGATGCTTGAAGGGTCTGCCAGAGCTTGGCTGACTTAGTTGGCCCTTGGGTGTATTTTGAGTTGGGATGAGTTAGCCCGAGTGTTCACCAGAACGTTTGAGGGAACTTGCAAGAGACCTGCCATCTACCAGAGTTGCAGCATTGCGTGCAGAAACCGAATGAAACCCTGAGGGACTATATCCAGAGATGGATCACTCTGCACCACACAGTGGAAAATGTGTCAGATCACTAAGCAGTCTGTGCTTTCAAAGAAGGCGTTCGCTACAGAGAGCTCGTCTTGAAATTCAATCGGACATGAGATATGTTTTTGACTCGGATGATGGAGATTGCTACCGAATACACTAACGGCGAAGAGGAAGACCGACTCCGGAGTGGCAAGCACAAAATGGTCGCCCAGGACACTAGAGGAGGAAATTCCAGTCGAAAGCAGAAGGGCGAAACTGTGATAGCCTGGATTTTGCCTTTTCTCTTTATACTGGACTTGCCTTCTCTCTCTTTCCGGACTTGGTTTTCATCGTGGTTTTTGCCCTGATTTGATTTGGATTTTTGGATCAATTCTAATGGACTTCTCACTTGGGCATATCCTTGGCTTTCACCCAAGTGACCTATCTACCTTATTCCTCCCACAAATTCCCAAAATAATAAAATGAATATTTTTCCTAAAAGGAAATATTCATTTTTCTCTCTTAAGTTCATTTCAGAACTTTGTGATTCAAAGCAACCTCAATTTTTCTTGCTTAGAAAAATATGAGATAATTCCTAAAAATTCTTAGGAACATGGAACATCTTCCCATGCAAAAATATTGCATCACTTTTTGTAATATTTTTTTTGTAGAAATTTTTTTCACTTCTAGACCAGAAATGCACTTTGTACAGCAAGTGCATTTTCCCCTAAGATTTTAGCCTTGATCTTTCTTGAGCTTAAACACCCTCCTAAGAAACCCTAAACCCCAGGGGATCAGCCCTAATGGCCTTCTAGAAGATGGCCAAACTTGGCAACCAAGTTTCTGTACAGAAACTTATCAGCTAAGTGGCGTCACTTCTGGTTGACCTGGGCATGAGCCATCAACTCCCCTAGACTAAGCACTGCACGGTCAAGAGCGTAGACAAGGTTTGTCCGCTCCTGGGCGTCGTTTTGACCATGCCAGCCCGGTGACCGCGCGTGGACACGGTGCCTGGCATGCGTCTCGACGCGCTCTGACTGGCGCCTTACGCTCTGTTTCGCGCGTGCACGTTCCAGCGCTCGCCGCCGACTGCCGCACCGTGCCGCAAATCTCGACCCATCACCCATGACCCCTCCCTGGCGCTCGCCAACGCCGGAGCCGCCACAGCAAGACTGGTCAAGTCGCGGCCAAAACAGCACAGTGCGCATGTGTGCCTGTCCCCATCTCAAACCGCCTCCTGTGCGCTGTACCCTGGGCAAGCGCCGACGTTGACGCTGCACCCTGTACCCTCGCGTTGGAGCCTCTCATCGATGTTCGTCGCGTGTCCAGAGTGCTCCGACGGCGACACGTTCCCCCTCCGGTCCGGCTATATATAGCGCTCCCCTCCTCTATCACTAGCCACGCACCACTCCACACCACCTCCACGAAAACGTAGACGAGCAGAAGCCCGGTCTGGCAGGCCTCTGGTCGTCACCTCGACCAGAGGACTCCGGCGATCTCCGCAGTCCAGCCTCCGCAGTCCGGTGCCTCTCGAGCTTAAGCAACTGCGTGGGTGGGGCATTGGGGGTCTGCTGGTGCTGCCTGGACCTCGTGGAGCCCTCGGAGCCGCCTCTCGCCGCCGTCTTCTTCCTCTCCGGTGAATCACGTCCGCCACCGAAGCTTGCGAGCTCAACTACGACTAGCTCCGACCACCTCTCGCCAAGCCACGGGTACGGGCAGGTGCGCCACGACCCCAGCTTCAATCCTATCCCTCTCGTTTAGCCCCAAAGCCCCTCGTCGCCGGCGTGAGCTCCGGCGAAGCCCCGCCTCCCTCTGATCTCTCTCTCTCCTGACGCACGGGACCCACCTGTCAGTCACACCACTCGTGCCCGAAGCGGTACGAGTGGAGGCGTATTTCTGTTTTACGCCTTCGATGTCACCGCCCCCCAGGAATTTCTGTTTAATTCAAATTTATTCAGAAATTTGACCAAACTTTGACCAGCCATAATTTCTAAACCACAAGTCCAAGTGAATTGATTCTTTTTGCATTGTGTTTGTTACAAAAAGCTCTAACAGCACACCAAAAGGTGGATTTTTCCTTGTTGTCTAGAATTTCTGGTGATTTTCAGAATGTGTTTTGACATTTATCTTTGTGGTTTTAAAATATTTTCAGAAGGAGGATCTTGCCTTGAAGCTAACCAGGAGGAGTGTGACCCTCCTCTGCACTAAGGCAAGCCACAAGATCATTTGGATGGTATTATTTCAATATCTATGATTTTCTACTTGAATATGAGCCTTTATTTGCATTTAAAATTTGATAAATTAATATGGTTAATTGCTAGTTGTTTTATGATGCTTGATATGCTTGTCTTAGCTTCTAGTTGAGTTCATAGAATTGTTTGGCAAGTAGAGTAAGATTTTGCACTAGATATTTTGTTATGGAAAGTTATGGTAGCTATTTTTGCTAGTAATAGTTTTCAACTAAATGATGAACTAATAAAAATGTTGTTTGTAGAAAAAAATGACTTATAACCAGAGAAGTTTCTGACCTTAGTAGTGCAACTTAGTTATACTGCTTTTTTTGATCCATGCTTAAGAGTTGCTTGCTCTGTGTGACGAGTTGTTGCATGATTTCCGGTATGATGCTATGTTAGTAATAAAAAGTTTTTCTGAAAGTTAGTACTTGATTAAGTTCAACCTGAATATGATGTTGATCACATCATGGTGCCACTGAATCGGGTTTTTAATTCAGTGTGACCACATTTACCTAATGGGAAGGTCTTGATGTGGTCCTTTGTCATGGCTCTCACCGGTGTCTCCCGCGAGGGAAGGTTACGAGTGTGCATACCCTGGCCCGGTAGGCAGATATAACCTTGTGTGCTCGTTTTGTTTTTATGGTACATTGTCCCCGTTTGGGACCGTTTTGCCACGATGGTGGCCGTTGGTGTCTTTGGTAGACATGGGGCCACCCAAGACCTAGCCCTGAGAGGGATATGGTCGGAGTGGCCGGGGAGAGTGCATGGCAAAGGGAGGGTTTTTTCGGAGTACTTTGGTCCACCCGAATGGGAGTACGAGGCCTGGTATTTCGTAGTGTGGGTAAAGTGTGCTACCTCTGCAGAGTGTATTTAATCTATCGATAGCCGCGCCCTCGGTTATGGGCAAGACTCGGGAGTAAGTCACACCATGGATCAACTTTTATAATTAATCTTGCAAACTAGTAATTGCTGTGATGCATTGTTTCATGGTGAACCTTGAACACTCGAGGTGTTCATGAGTGATTGGTTTCAGGTGTGACCCCGGTGTGGTCACCGTCTGGTTACAAGGTAACCGTCTGGTAAGCGAGTCCGCGTGACTCGGTGCGCTGTTTGGTTGCGCTGCATAGCTTTGCATTTGTAGTAATTTCTTGCATTAATTTAACTTGATTAATTATCATGATATTGTCTGTCATCGTGCTTATGTTTGTTGTGAGCTTGCAAGTACATTCAATGTACTGACCTGGCGTGTCATGCCAGTTTTTAGGCAAGTTGATTCGCATCGAAGCGCATCTTGTGTCTAGGCCGTGTCCACGTCGGTGTCCCTGTGCCATGGAGTTCCGCTACGTCGTTCTTCCGCTGCCGCGTAGTTTCATGTGATCGAGGCCCCAACCATGTTCATTAAATAATGTACATACTGTCCAGCAGCACCGTGTGTGCCACTTGGCCTCAAATTTTGATGTAATATCAGACCCTTGTACCACGCTAGTATCAATAAAGCGGTTATTTCTGTACCATGTTGTTGTGTATTGCCAGAAGACTCGATCTCTAGGCTGGCAATGCAGGGTAAACCGGTTGCTCTGAGCTGGGGTGCCGCAACGCTTGGTATCAGAGCCGCGCTGATTGTAGGACACGCTAGACTAGTAGTGCGTTAGTAAAATGGTAGATAGTTTTGTTTGAGTACCGGTAGACATAGGAATTGGTTGTTGCATTGCATGCATGACTTATTGTTGTTATTACTAACCGTATGGTTTGTGTGTAGATGGCACGAGTATCGATCTTGTACCATCCTGAACTAGCTCCGTGCACATCACCGCACCTGCTTCAGAACGTGTGGTGATGACTCTATCCAGAGGGTGCTGATCCAGAGTATCGGGTGTATCGCGAGCATCTGGCCGATGCATTGTATGAGTATTATGCTGAGGTCACTCGACATCACAGTTCCCCATCCGGCGCTTACACTCGTTCGTCTAAGGGTGGTCTTGCTTCTACGCCATCTCAGACGGTTCAGTTTGCTGCTATCGAGGCTCTTGTAGACTTGCGCTACAATGAGGTTCGCATGCACACCCACCCTGGACTTTTCTTCTACCCATCTCTGCACGAGAATGGGCATATCCGCTTTCCTTTGATTAATCCGGCGTGCGATCGTCCCACTAGCCACCTTGCACGCTACATCACCGCTAGCTATCTCCTTAACTACGAGTTAGCTCGGGAGCTCTCACGCGCTCGCGCCGCTCTCGCTGCTGCTCGTATAAGGAACCCTCTTCCCGCTATCATCTACACTTATGCTCCTCCCACCTCCGTTCCTATGACCACCTCGCAGGGTACCGTTAAGCCTTTGACGGTGAACCCTCACAGCGCTCCTGCTGCATGGTCTTCTCTTGTCGCTACTCCTGCCGCTCCTATGCTTAGATCCCATCCCCCGCCTGCCCCTGTGGGAGAGCCCTTAAGGCAGCGCCAGCGCACCTCTCTTCCCCTGGAGGTCTCTACTATCAGTTCAGGATCTGGGTCCGGCTCAGGAGACAAGCCTGCAGTAGCACCATCTGAGTAGTAGATCGTTAGAGTATCGTGATAGTCATGAGCATGATGTATGGTTGTAATCGCATTTGTCATGATACGTAGTTTCATGTACGAGGGTAGTAGATGATAACCCGCAAGTATACGGGATAGTTGTAGCCTCTTTCGACAAGTAAGAGTGTCGAACCCAACGAGGAGCTAAAGGTAGAACAAATACTCTCTCAAGTCCTATCGGCCACTGATACGACTCTACGCACGCTTGACGTTCGCTTTACCTAGAACAAGTATGAAACTAGAAGTACTTTGCAAGTGTTGTTGGATAGGTTTGCAAGATAATAAAGCACACGTAAATATAAACTAGGGGCTGTTTAGATGAAGATGCAATAAAGTAAAAAAGCGAGTGTGGAAAAGTGGTGGTAGGAGAAGTGAAATTGTCCCTAAGCAATTGACTACTTTACCAGACCGATAGCAAGTTTTATGTGGGAGCGGCATAAGCTAACATACTTTCTCTTCTTGGATCATATGCACCTATGATTGGAACTCTAGCAAGCAATCCGCAACTAATAAAGATTCATTAAGGTAAAACCCAACCATAGCATTAAAGCATCAAGTCCCCTTTATCCCATACACAACAATCCCCTTACTCGGGTTTATGCTTCTGTCACTCAAGCAACCCAGTATAAGCGAATCATGAACGTATTGCAACAACCTACAACGGTAATTCCTCATGCTTGCGCGACATGGAGGGAACAATAGGACAACAATATAACCACAATCAAATTAAACCAACCATAGCAATTCATCAATCACCGATAGGACAACGAAAATCTACTCAGACATCATAGGATGGCAACACATCATTGGATAATAATATGAAGCATAAAGCACCATGTTCAAGTAGAGGGTACAACGGGTTGCGGGAGAGTGGACCACTGAATATAGAAGGGGGAAGGTGATGGAGATGTTGGTGAAGATGACGGCAGTGTTGGTGAAGATCGCGGTGATGATGATGGCCCTTGGCAGCGCTCTGGCGCCACCGGAAGCAAGGGAGAGAGAGCCCCCCTTCTTCTTCTTCTTCCTTGACCTCCTCCCTAGATGGGAGAAGGGTTTCCCCTCTGGTCCTTGGATCCCATGGCGTGGGAGGGGCGAGAGACCCTCCGAGATTGGATCTATCTCTCTGTCTCTGTCTGTTTCTGCGTTCTCAGATTCTGCCCCTTCATCGTTTCTTTTATATCTGGTGATCCGTAACTCCGATTGGGGTGAATATTTCTCCCAGATTTTCTTATAAAATTAGCTTTCTTGCGGCAAAAGAAGGGCATCAACCGCCCTACGGGTGGCCCACGAGAGTGCCAGGCGCCCCCCTATCTCGTGGCCACCCCAGACACCGTTTCGCGTTGATTCTTCCTCCGGAAAATCCCAAATATTCCAAAATAATTCTCCGTCCGTTTTTATCACGTTTGGATTCTGTTTGATATTGGGTTTCTGCGAAACATAAAACATGCAACAAAAAGGAACTGGCACTGGGCACTGGATCAATATGTTAGTCCCAAAAATAGTATAAAAGGTTGCCAAAAGTATATGAAAGTTGGAGAATATTAGCATGGAACAATCAAAAATTATAGATACGACGGAGACGTATCAGCATCCCCAAGCTTAATTCCTGCTCGTCCTCGAGTAGGTAAATAATAAAAAGATAATTTTTAATGTGGAATGGTACCTAGCATAATCTTGATCATATGTCTAATCATGGCATGAATATTAAGACACGAGTGATTCAAAGCAATAGTCTATCATTTGACATAAAAACAATAATACTTCGAGCATACCAATAAAGAAATCATGTCTTTTCAAAACAACATGGCGAAAGAAAGTTATCCCTAGAAAATCATATAGTCTGGCTGTTGCTCTATCTTCATCACACAAAGTATTTAATCATGCACAACCCCTATGACAAGCCAAGCAATTGTTTCATACTTTAATAATCTCAAACTTTTTCAACTTTCACGCAATACATGAGCATGAGCCATGGATATAGCACTATAGGTGGAATAGAATATGATGGTGGAGGTTATGTGGAGAAGACAAAAGGGAGAAAGTCTCACATCGACGCGGCTAATCAACGGGCTATGGAGATGCCCATCAATTGATGTCAATGCGAGGAGTAGGGATTGCCATGCAACAAATGCACTAAGAGCTATAAGTGTATGAAAGCTCAAACTGAAACTAAGTGGGTGTGCATCCAACTTGCTTGCTCATGAAGACCTTGGGCATTTGAGGAAGCCCATCATCGGAATATACAAGCCAAGTTCTTTAATGAAAATTCCCACTAGTATATGAAAGTGAAAGCATAGGAGACTCTCTCTATGAAGAACATGGTGCTACTTTGAAGCACAAGTGTGGTAAAAGGATAGTAGCATTGCCCCTTCTCTCTTTTTCTCTCATTTTTTTAATTTCTCTCTTTTTTTATTCTTTTTTTATTTTTCTGGTGGGCTTCTTTGGCCTCCTTTTTTTATTTGGGCTTCTTTGGCCTCTTTTATTTTTCATAAAGTCCGGAGTCTCATCCCGACTTGTGGGGGAATCATAGTCTCCTTCATCCTTTCCTCACTGGGGCAATGCTCTATTAATGATGATCATCACACTTTTATTTACTTACAACTCAATATCAAGAACAAAGATATGACTCTATATGAATGCCTCTGGCGGTGTACTGGGATGTGCAATGATCTAGCGTAGCAATGACATCAAAAAACGGACAAGCCATGAAAACATCATGCTAGCTATCTTACGATCATGCAAAGCAATATGACAATGAATACTCAAATCATGTATATGATGATGATAATGAAAGTTGCATGGCAATATATCTCGGAATGGCTATGGAAATTCCAGGATAGGTAGGTATGGTGGCTGTTTTGAGGAAGATATAAGGAGGCTTATGTGTGATAGAGCGTATCGTATCACGGGGTTTGGATGCACCGTTGAAGTTTGCACCAACTCTCAAGGTGAGAAAGGGCAATGCACGGTACCGAAGAGGCTAGCAATGATGGAAGGGTGAGAGTGCGTATAATCCATGGACTCAACATTAGTCATAAAGAACTCATATACTTATTGCAAAATTTACAAGCCATTGAATACGAAGTACTACGTGCATGCTCCTAGGGGGGATATATTGGTAGGAAAAGACCATCGCTCGTCCCCGACCACCACTCATAAGGAAGACAATCAATAAATAAAATTGTGCTCCAACTTCATCACAAAGAGGTTCACCATACATTCACGCTACGGGAATCACAAACCTCAACACAAGTATTTCTACTAATCCACAACCACCCACTAGCATGACTCTAATATGACCACCTTTATGTCGCAAAACTATTGCAAGGAATCAAACATATCATATTCAGCGATCTACAAGTTTTATGTAGGATTTTATGACTAACCATGTGAATGACCAATTCCTATCATCTCTCTAAATAGATATAAGTGAAGCAAGAGAGTTTAATTCTTTCTACAAAAGATATGCCCATGCTCTAACAAATATAAGTGAAGCAAAAGAGCATTCTACAAATGGCAGTTTTCTATGTGAAGAGAAACAGGCAATCCAAACTTCAAATGATATAAGTGAAGCACATGAAGCATTCTATAAAGCCATACTCAAAAGATTTAAGTGAAGTGCAATGAGCATTCTATAAATCAACCTAGAACTATCTCATACTAGCATGGTGCATAAAAGAAAAGTGAAAACTAAATGCAAAAGACGCTCCAAGACTTGCACATATCGCACAAACGAAACGAATATGAAAACATACCGATACTTGTTGAAGAAAGAGGGGATGCCTTCCGGGGCATCCCCAAGCTTAGACACTTCCCCAAGCTTGAGCTCTTGCCTCTCTTCCTTTTCCTCATATCGAGACCTCCTCGTTTAGACACTTCATCCACACAAAACTTCAACAGAAAACTCGGTAAGATCCGTTAGTATAATAAAGAAAATCACCACTCTAAGTACTGTTGCAAACCAATTCATATTTTGTTTTTGCATTGTGTCTACTGTAGTATAAATTTTCCATGGCTTAATCCACTAATATAAATTGATAGATTCATCAAAACAAGCAAACTATGCATCAAAAACAGAATCTGTCAAAAACAGAACAGTCTGTAGCAATCTGAACATCCACCATACTTATGTTACCCCAAAACTTCTACCAAAATTAGGAAAAATAAACAAGTTGTATAGCAATACAGTGCAAAAGGAATCAGAACCAATTGACGTTCCAGTTAAAAATGTAAAATCGCGCACTACAGACAAAGTTTCTGTCATGCACCGTACAAACCAACAAGCATTGTAAACATCCTAAAGGCAAACCTTAGCACATTATTTTTATAATACAGTGGAATTGTACAAGGGGATAATTATTTTTTATGAAAAGTTTCTGTAATCAAGATTCACAAAGTTTCCGTGAGCATGAACAAAGTTCAAGGAGCTCTCCCACTTCAACAATGCTTGTCTTTTTCACTTTCACTTTCCTTTTTGAAAAGTTTTTAGGTTCCCCTCTTTATTTTTTTTGTTTTTAAACTATATAAAAGCACTCAGCAGAAATAAATGACTCTCTAAAACTTCTGGATTGTCTCCATGGCAGTGCTTTCTTTAAAGCCATTAAGCGAGGCGTATAGTGCTCAAGTAATGAATCCACCCGGATCCCAAGGTATATCAAAGACAATTTTAATTAACAATGATTTGTAATTTAGTAGTGAGCACAAAGTAACATATATCATGTAACAACGAAGTCTAACTCTCTTTCTATGCATCGGCATGTCATAAAAGAACAATTCATGCACACCAAGTAAAGGCCAATGCATAGTATAAATAGTTTCTTGCAATTTTATCATATTGGAAACATAGAGAGGTGGAGACATAGTTCCTCTCTCATAATAATTGCAAGTAGGATCAGCAAGCACATGCATATTATATCTATCAAAACCATCATGTGCAATAGTAAAAGGCAACCCATCAATACAATCCTTACTAAGCACAAACTTCTCCGATATAGTGTAGTTTGGAGAATTCAAAAAGATAATAGGACTATCATGCGTCGGTGCAATAGCAACAATTTCATGTTTAACATAAGTAACTATAGCAAGTTCATCTCCATAAGCATAATTCATATTGGCATCTTGGCCACAAGCATAGCAAGCATCATCAAAAAGGGATATTTCAAGAGAATCAACGGGATCATAGCAATCATCATAGCAATCATCCTTCGGTAAGCACGAAGGGGAATTAAACAATGCATGAGTTGAAGAGTTACTCTCATTAGAAGGTGGGCATGGGTGATCAATCCACTCTTCCTCCTTTTGTTCTTTGCTCTCCTCATCATCTTTTTCATCCAATGAGCTAACAGTTTCATCAATTTCTTCTTCCATAGCTTCCTGCAAGATATTAGTCTCTTCTTGGACAGTGGAGAACTTCTCAATATATAGTTTAACATAGGCATTAGAAGCATAATTATCATAACAATATTCAAGTGTGGAATTTTTTTCAGATTTGTAGAGAGTAGCATCATACTTTTCAATCAAAGAAGCAATTTCATATGAACCCTTAAAAGCAACAAATTCTTCAATTTGTTGAACATCATAGTAATTATAAACACCCTTAGCATACTAAGATATGATTCCATTATCAATAAACTCACATTGGTAGGGAAGGTGTTTCTTAGGGTTTTCAGCAAAACAAGTAATATCATAAATTTCACATAAATTCCAAGCATAGCATTGCAAACGATGAATTTGGTCCAGTAAAAGTTTCCCTTTTTCAGATATACGGTGTCGCACAGAACAAGCATGCTCATCTAAAGATTTGCCCTCTACCAAGCTAGTTGGGGTTTCAGCACGAGCACATAGGGATCAAAGATGATCCAAGTAAAAAAGCTTCAGGAGTGTGATAGATTTTTAGTGGTTCTTCAACCATTGGTTCAGTAGGTACAACGATTTTTTTTGGTATTTTGTGTTTCCTACCCATAACTAAAGATATAAAACAACTAAGAACAACAAGTAAAAATTACTTAGTGATAAAGCAAACAAGCACACACGAGAATATTCACCCCACGCTATGACTCCCCGGCAATGGCGCCAGAAAAAGGTCTTGATAACCGCAAGTATACAGGATAGTTGTAGCCTCTTTCGATAGTAAGAGTGTCGAACTCAACAAGGAGCTAAAGGTAGAACAAATACTCTCTCAAGTCCTATCGGCCACTGATACGACTCTACACACGCTTGGCGTTCACTTTACCTAGAACAAGTATGAAACTAGAAGTACTTTGCAAGTGTTGTTGGATAGGTTTGCAAGATAATAAAGAACACGTAAATATAAACTAGGGGCTGTTTAGATGAAGATGCAATAATTTAAATAAAGCGAGTGTGGAAAAGTGGTGGTAGGAGAAGTGAAATTGTCCCTAAGCAATTGACTACTTTACTAGACCGATAGCAAGTTTTATGCGGGAGAGGCATAAACTAACATACTTTCTCCTCTTGGATCATATGCACTTATGATTGGAACTCTAGCAAGCAATCCGCAACTACTAAAGATTCATTAAGGTAAAACCCAACCATATTGATGTCTACCACACAACCTTCATCTTGTAGACATTGTTGGGCCTGCAAGTGTACAGGTTTGTAGGACAGTAGCAAATTTCCCTCAAGTGGATGTCCTAAGGTTTATCAATCCGTAGGAGGCGTAGGATGAAGATGGTCTCTCTCAAGCAACCCTGCAACCAAATAACAAAGAGTCTCTTGTGTCCCCAACACACCCAATACAATGGTAAATTGTATAGGTGCACTAGTTCGGCGAAGAGATGGTGATACAAGTGCAATATGGATGGTAGATATAGGTATTTGTAATCTAAAATAATAAAAACAGCAAGGTAACTAATGATAAAAGTGACGTAAAAGGTATTGCAATGATGGGAAACAAGGCCTAGGGTTCATACTTTCACTTGTGCATGTTCTCTCAACAATAATAACATAGATAGATCATATAACAAGCCCTCAACATGCAACAAAGAATCACTCGAAGCCACTAATAGCGGAGAACAAACGTAAGATTATGGTAGGGTACGAAACCACCTCAAAGTTATTCTTTCGGATCAATCTATAAAAGAGTTTGTTCTAGAATAACACCTTAAGACACAAATCAACCAAAACCGTAATATCACCTAGATACTCCATTGTCACCTCAAGTATCTGTGGGCATGATTATACGATATGCATCACACAATCTCAGATTCATCCAACCAACACAAAGTACTTCAAAGAGTGCCCCAAAGTTTCTATCGGAGAGTCAAGAACGTGTGCCAACCCCTATGCATAGGTTCCCAATGTCACGAAACCCGCGAGTTGATCACCAAAAAAATACATCAAGTGGCACATGATATCCCATTGTCACCACAGATAATCACGACAAGACATACATCAAGTGTTCTCATAAAAGACTCAATCCGATAAGATAACTTCAAAGGGGAAACTCAATTCATCACAAGAGAGTAGAGGGGCAGAAACATCATAAGATCCAACTACAATAGCAACGCTCGGGATACATCAAGATCATGCCATAGATGGAACACGAGAGAGAACACGAGAGAGAGAGAGAGATCAAACACATAGCTACTGGTACATACCCTCAGACCCGAGGGTGAACTACTCCCTCCTCGTCATGGATAGCGCCGGGATGATGAAGATGGCCACCGATGATGGGTTCCCCCTCCGGCAGGGCGCCGGAACGGGCTCCCGAGAGGTTTTTGGTGGCTACATAGGCTTGCGGCGGCGGAACTCCCGATCTATCTTCTATTCTGGAAGTTTTAGGATACGTGGGTATATATGGGTGCAGGGAGTATGTCGGTGGAGCTACGGGGGCCCCATGAGGCAGGGGGGCGCGCCCTAGGGGGGTGGGCGCGCCCCCACCCTCGTGAGCACCTCCCGTATCTTCTGACGTGGAGTCCAAGTCCATCAGGCGGGTTTCCTTCCAAAAATAACTTCTCCAGTTGATTTCATTCCGTTTTGGCTCCATCTGATATTCCTTTTCCTCGAAACACTGAAATAGGCATAAAACAGCAAATCTGGGCTGGGCCTCCGGTTAATAGGTTAGTCCCAAAAGTAATATAAAAGTGGATAATAAAGCCCAATATTGCCCAAAAGGTAGATAATATAGCATGGAGCAATCAAAAATTATAGATACGTTGGAGACGTATCAAGCATCCCCAAGCTTAATTCCTGCTCGTCCTCGAGTAGCTAAATGATAAAAAAGATAATTTTTGATGTGGAATGCTAGTTGGCATAATTTCAATGTAATTCTTCTTACTTGTGATATGAATATTCAGATACGAAAGATTCAAGACAAAAGTTCATATTGATAAAAGAAATAGTAACACTTCAAGCATACTAATCAAAGTAATCATGTCTTCTCAAAATAACATGGCAAAAGAAAGTTCATCCCTACAAAATCATATAGTTAGGCCATGCTTCATTTTCGTCACACAAAGATGTTCCCAACTTCTATTCCCCCGATGACAAGCCAAGCAATTGTTTCATACTTAAATAATCTCAAACGTTTTCAACCTTTACGCAATACATGAGCGTGAGCCATGGATATAGCACTATGGGTGGAATAGAATATGATGATGGGGATTGTGTGGAGAAGACACTAAAGGATAAAGTCTCACATTGACGAGGATAATCAACGGGCTATGGATATGCCCATCAATTGATGTCAACATCAGGAGTAGGGATTTCCATGCAATGGATGCACTAGAGCTATGTATGCTCAACAAAAGAAAACTAGTGGGTGTGCATCCAACTTGCTTGCTCATGAAGACCTAGGGTATTTGAGGAAGCCCATCGTAGGAATATACAAGCCAAGTTCTATAATGAAAAATTCCCACTAGTATAAAAAGACAACTTATGAGACTCACTACATGAAGAACAAGGTGCTACTTTGAAGCACAATATATGAGACTCACTACATGAAGAACAAGGTGCTACTTTGAAGCACAAGTGTGGAAAAAGACATAGTAACATTGCCCCTTTTTTATTTTTTTCTTTCTTTTCTTTCTTTTCTTTTTTCTTTTTTTTGGGCCTTTATTTTTTTTCTTTTGGCCTTTCTTTTTTTTGGGCAATGCTCTAATAATTATGATCATCACACTTTCATTGATTACAACATAAGGATTGCAACTCGAAACTAGAACAAGATATGACTCTATATGAATGCCTCCGGCAGTGTACCAGGATAGTGCAAGGAATCAAGAGTGACATGTATGAAAAATAATGCATGGTGGCTTTGTCACAAATACGATGTCAACTACATGATCATGCAATGGCAATATGACAAAAGTAAAGTATGTCATGGTGATGATCGGAACGGTGGAAAGTTGCATGGCAATATATCTCGGAATGGCTAGGGAAATGCCATAATAGGTAGGTATGGTGGCTGTTTCGAGGAAGATATAGGGAGGTTTATGTGTGATAGAGTGTATCGTATCACAGGGTTTGGATGCATCGGCGAAGTTTGCACCAACTCTCAAGGTGAGAAAGGGCAATGCACGGTACCGAAGAGGCTAGCAATGGCGGAAAGGTAAAAGTGCATGTAATCCATGGACTCAACATTAGTCAAAAGAACTCATATACTTATTGCAAAAATTTAGAAGTCATCAAAAACCAAGTACTACGCGCATGTTCATAGGGGGATAGATTGGTAGGAAAAGACCATCGTTCGTTCCCAACCGCCACTCATAAGGATGCACAAGCCAGGTACACTTCATGTTTCAAATTTGTTACACAACTTTAACCATACATGCATGCTACGGGACTTGCTAACTTCAACACAAGCATTCTTTGAATTCATAATCACCCAACTAGCATGACTTTAATATCACTACCTCCATATCTCAAAACAATTATAAAGTATCAAACTTTTCTTAGTATTCAACACACTCATAAGAAAGTTTTACATATCTTGAATACCAAATATATCAATATTAAGCAAATTACCATGCTATTAAAGACTCTCAAAATAATCTAAGTGAAGTATGAGAGTTCATCTATTTCTTCAAAATAAAACTACCACCATGCTCTAAAAGGTATAAGTGATGCACTAGAGCAAATGACAAACTACTCCGAAAGATATAAGTGAAGGTCAATGAGTAGCTAAATAATTATGCAATTATGCGAAGACTCTCTCTCATTTAATAATTTCAGATCTTGATACTTTATTCAAACAGAAAGCAAAGCTAAAGAAAACTACATTGCAAGGATAGCACAACTCATGTGAAGAAGTAAAAACTTAGGCTCAACCGATACTAACCGATAGTTGTTGAAGAAGAAAGGTGGGATGCCTACCGGGGAATCCCCAAGCTTAGATGCTTGAGACTTCTTGAAATATTATCTTGGGGTGCCTTGGGCATCCCCAAGCTTGAGCTTTTGTGTCTCCTTAATTCCTCTCATATCATGGTTTCTCTTTTTATCAAAAGCTTCATTCACAACAAACTCAACAAGAACTCGTGAGATAGGTTAGTATAAACCAATGCAAAACCTTATCATTTTCTACTGTAACAAATCACTTAAATAATTATTCAACATTGCATACTAAATGCCTCTGCATATTTAATACTCCTATCCTAAAATAGAATCATTAATCAAGCAAACATATGCAAACAATGCAACCATAACAGCAATCTGCCAAAACAGTACAGTCTGTAAAGAATGCAAGAGTATAATTACTTCCCTGACTCCAAAAATTATGAAATAAAATTACCACTGTAATAAATTTATCAGATCTCAATATGCAAAAATATTCAACATTATACCACTCTCTGAATTTTCTAGGGAATTTTTGCAACAGCGGTAAACTTTATGTTTTTCAAACAGCAACATGTATACTAGCAAAATAAGCGTGGCAAAGGCTATCCTTGACTTCTTTATTGAAACTAAAGATGCAAAACATTATTCTAAATAACATCAAGCTAATACTAACAAAATAAAATGACGCTCCAAGCAAAACACATATCATGTGGTGAATAAAAATATAGCTCCAAGTAAAGTTACCGATGAACGAAGACGAAAGAGGGGATGCCATCCGGGGCATCCCCAAGCTTAGGCTCTTGGTTGTCCTTGAATATTACCTTGGGGTGACTTGGGCATCCCAAAGCTTAGGCTCTCACCACTCCTTATTCCATAGTCTATTGAATCTTTACCCAAAACTTGAAAACTCCACAACACAAAACTCAACAGAAAACTCGTAAGCTCCGTTAGTGAAAGAAAACAAAACCACCACATTGGTACTGTAATTAACTCATTCTAAATTCATATTGGTGTAATATATAATGTACTCCAACTTATCTATGGTTCATACCCTCCGATACTACTCATAGATTTATCAAAATAAGCAAACAACACATAGAAAACAGAATCTGTCAAAAACAGAACAGTCTGTAGTAATCTGTATCAAACGTATACTTCTGGAACTCCAAAAATCCTACCAAATTAGGAAGTCCTAAGAAATTCATGTGCCAATCTATAGCAAAAAGAATCAGATCAGAACAACATTTCTGTGAATTAGCAAAACTAATTTACTGGGTGCAAAAGTTTCTGATTTTCAGCAGGATCAACACAACTAGCACCGTAAGCCATCCTAAAGGTCTTACTTGGCACTTTATTGAAACAAAAGCTATAAAACATGATTACTACAGTAGAATAATCATGTGAACACACAAAAACAGTAAGGATAAGTATTGGGTTGTCTCCCAACAAGCGCTTTTCTTTAATGCCTTTCTAGCTAGGCATGATGATGACAATGATGCTCACATAAAAGATAAGAATTGAAACATAACGGGAGCATCATGAAGCATATGACTAGCACTTTTAAGTCTAGCCCACTTCCTATTCATAGGGATTTTGTGAGCAAACAACTTATGGGAACGATAATCAACTAGCATAGGAAGGTAAAACAAGCATAGCTTCAAAACTTGAAGCACATAGAGAGGAAACTTGATATTATTGCAATTCCTACAAGCATATGTTCCTCCCTCATAATAATTTTCAGTAGCATCATGAATGAATTCAACAATGTAACCAGCACCTAAAGCATTCTTTTCATGATCTACTAGCATAGAAAATTTACTACTCTCCTCATAAGCAAAATTCTTCTCATGAATAGTAGTGGGAGCAAACTCAACAAAATAGCTATCATATGATTTAAAATTAGGATCAAGATGACAAGTTTCATGGTTATCATTATTGTTTAAAGCATACGTGTCATCACAATAATCATCATAGATAGGAGGCATGCTTTCATCATAGTAAATTTGCTCATCAAAGCTTGGGGGACAAAAAATATCATCTTCATCAAACATAGCTTCCCCAAGCTTGTGGCTTTGCATATAATTAGCATCATGGATATTCAAGGAATTCATACTAACAACATTGCAATCATGCTCATCATTCACATATTTTATGCCAAACATTCTATGTAATTCTTCTTCTAGTATTTGAGCACAATTTTCCTTCCCATCATTTTCACGAAAGACATTAAAAAGATGAAGCATATGAGGCATCCTTAATTCCATTTTTTTGTAGTTTTCTTTTATAAACTAAACTAGTGATAAAACAAGAAACAAAAAGATTCGATTGCAAGATCTAAAGATATACCTTCAACCGCTAAACTCCCCGGCAACGGCGCCAGAAAAGAGCTTGATGTCTACTACACAACCTTCTTCTTGTAGACGTTGTTGGGCCTACAAGTGCACAGGTTTGTAGGACAGTAGCAAATTTCCCTCAAGTGGATGACCTAAGGTTTATCAATCCGTAGGAGGTGTAGGATGAAGATGGTCTCTCTCAAGCAACCCTGCAACCAAATAACAAAGAGTCTCTTGTGTCCCCAACACACCCAATACAATGGTAAATTGTATAGGTGCACTAGTTCGGCGAAGAGATGGTGATACAAGTGCAATATGGATGGTAGATATAGGTATTTGTAATCTGAAATAATAAAAACAGCAAGGTAACTAATGATAAAAGTGAGCGTAAAAGGTATTGCAATGATAGGAAACAAGGCCTAGGGTTCATACTTTCACTAGTGCAAGTTCTCTCAACAATAATAACATAGATAGATCATATAACAAGCCCTCAACATGCAAGAAAGAGTCACTCCGAAGCCACTAATAGCGGAGAACAAACGTAGAGATAATGGTAGGGTACGAAACCACCTCAAAGTTATTCTTTCAGATCAATCTATAAAAGAGTTCGTACTAGAATAACACCTTAAGACACAAATCAACCAAAACCGTAATGTCACCTAGATACTCCATTGTCACCTCAAGTATCCGTGGGCATGATTATACGATATGCATCACACAATCTCAGATTCATCCAACTAACACAAAGTACTTCAAGGAGTGCCCCAAAGTTTCTATCGGAGAGTCAAGAACGTGTGCCAACCCCTATGCATAGGTTCCCAATGTCACGAAACCCGCGAGTTGATCACCAAAACATACATCAAGTGGCACATGATAGATAATCACGGCAATACATACATCAAGTGTTCTCATAAAAGACTCAATCCGATAAGATAACTTCAAAGGGGAAACTCAATTCATGACAAGAGAGTAGAGGGGGAGAAACATCATAAGATCCAACTACAATAGCAAAGCTCGGGATACATCAAGATTGTGCCATAGAGGGAACACGAGAGAGAACACGAGAGAGAGAGAGAGATCAAACACATAGCTACTGGTACATACCCTCAGACCCGAGGGTGAACTACTCCCTCCTCGTCATGGATAGCGCCGGGATGATGAAGATGGCCACCGATGATGGGTTCCCCCTCCGGCAGGGTGCCGGAACGGGCTCCCGAGAGGTTTTTGGTGGCTACAGAGGCTTGCGGCGGCGGAACTCCCAATCTATCTTCTATTCTAGAAGTTCTAGGATACGTGGGTATATATGGGTGCAGGGAGTACATCGCTGGAGCTACGGGGGCCCCACGAGGTAGGGGGGCATGCCCTAGGGGGGTGGGCGCCCCCCACCCTCGTGAGCACCTCCCGTATCTTCTGCGTGGAGTCCAAGTCCATCAGGTGGGTTTCCTTCCAAAAATAACTTCCCTAGTTGATTTCTTTCTGTTTTGACTCCGTCTGATATTCCTTTTCCTCGAAACACTAAAATAGGCATAAAACAACAAATCTGGGCTGGGCCTCCGGTTAATAGGTTAGTCCCAAAAATAATATAAAAGTGGATAATAAAGCACAATATTGCCCAAAACAGTAGATAATATAGCATGGAGCAATCAAAAATTATAGATAGGTTGGAGACGTATCACATATCATTAAAGCATCAAGTCCCCTTTATCCCATACGCAACAATCCCTTTACTCGGGTTTATGCTTCTGCCACTCAAGCAACCCACTATAAGCGAATCATGAACGTATTGCAACACCCTACAGCGGTAATATCTCACGCTTGCGTGACATGGAGGGCACAATAGGTCAGCATCATAACCACAAGCAAATTAAACCAACCATAGCAATTCATCAATCACCGATAGGACAACGAAAATCTACTCAGACATCATAGGATGGCAACACATCATTGGATAATAATATGAAGGATAAAGCACCATGTTCAAGTAGAGGGTACAGCGGGTTGCGGGAGAGTGGACCGCTGAATATAGAAGGGGGAAGGTGATGGAGATGTTGGTGAAGATGACGGCGGTGTTGGTGAAGATCGCGGTGATGACGATGGCCCCGAGCAGCGCTCCGGCGCCACCGGAAGCAAGGGAGAGAGAGAGCCCCCCTTCTTCTTCTTCTTCTTCCTTGACCTCCTCCCTAGATGGGAGAAGGGTTTCCCCTCTGGTCCTTGGCTCCCATGGCGTGGGAGGGGCGAGAGCCCCTCCAAGATTGGATCTATCTCTCTGTCTCTCTCTGTTTCTGCGTTCCCAGATTCTGCCCCTTCACCATTTCTTTTATATCTGGAGATCCGTAACTCCGATTGGGATGAATCTTTTGCCCAGATTTTTCTCATAAAATTAGCTTTCTTGCGGCAAAAGAAGGGCATCAACCACCTTACGGTGGCCCACGAGAGTGCCAGGCACACCCAAGGGGGAGGGCGCGCCCCCTGTCTCGTGGCCACCCCGGACACCGTTTCACGTTGATTCTTCCTCCGGAAAATCCCAAATATTCCAAAATAATTCTCCGTCCGTTTTTATCACGTTTGGATTCCGTTTGATATTGGGTTTCTGCGAAACATAAAACATGCAACAAACAGGAACTGGCACTGGGCACTGGATCAATATGTTAGTCCCAAAAATAGTATAAAAAGTTGCCAAAAGTATATGAAAGTTGAAGAATATTGGCAAGGACCAATCAAAAATTATAGATACGACGGAGACGTATCAGTAGACCCATTGCAATGTTTATTTTCATGTTGGGACTATGTATAATTATGTTGGATTTTTTGACTTGGTTTTATTCGCTGCTTTCTTCCGGGATTTGTCATTGGTTTCCCCCCCATTTTGGAATTTTCTCATCATGGTTGCTATGTATTGGGAAAACGAAAAAATAGGATGCCGCATGGAGGCAACAACAGTCAAGCTGGTGAGGATGTCCCTGTCTGTCATTCCGCAAGACAGGCAGGACATTCCCCTGAACCATACTAGCCACCTCCGCCTCCACTGCGACAACCGCCTTCCACCGAGCAAATCCTGTAAATGTTTGAAGAAAGAAGGTGCAACAATCTGCTGGAAATACTGAAAAGTGTACAAGTTATGGTTGGGAAGAATGGAAACCAGAATGGCCATGATTCCAAGCTATCAGATTTTCAGCGAACCAAGCCTCCCAGTTTCAACCATACTACTGATCCTTTGGACGCCGACGACTAGCTAAGGACTATTGAAAGAAAACTAGAAATTGCTTGCACAGACAACGGAGACAAGGTTCCCTTCGCAACACATTATCTCGAAGGAGGTGCCACTATATGGTGGGATAATGCCAAAGCAATATGTCCTGCCAACGAGGAAATTACTTGGGCAAAATTCAAGGATCACTTCCGCAAATATCATATTCCCACTGGAGTCATGAAGATCAAGCAACGCGAATTTCTCGCCCTCACTCAAGGCAGCATGACCGTCGCCGAGTATCTGAATAAATTCAACCATCTGGCCCGCTACTCTCTCCATGGTGTGGCCACCGAAGAGCGGAAGATCGACCGATTTCTTGGAGGCCTACATCAACATCTCCGGTGCACTCTCAGTATGTTTGATTTCCCGGACTTCCTAACTCTGGTGAACAAGGCCCTAATCGCCGAGAGGGAACACAAGCTCCTGCACGACAACAAGCCAGGTGCTAATGACCACAAGCGCAAATTCGAGCCCAAGAAGGATATGCAACCAGTGCAAAAGGCTCGTATATGGCAACAGACTCAGGTGGAGTTCAAACCCAATTGGCAGCAAAACGTCAACAAGACTACTACACAAGTCAAGAATGTCGTGACTAGCCCGGTGCGCGACGATTGCCAGCGCAACAATTCGTGCTTCAGCTGTGGTCAAACCGGACACTACGCCCGGCAATGTCCCAAGAACACCAAGCACGTCGCTCCATTTCAGCCGCAAGTTAACTACATGGAGCACTATTCTGCCCCCGATATAATTCAAGGGCAAGTTCATCACATTACTGCAGACGAAGCCCAAGAGGACCCGGAAGTCCTCATTGGTATGTTTCTCGTAAATGACATACCCGCCGTAATTTTATTTGACTCTGGGACTTCCCACTCTTTTATTTCATGGAGTTTTGCTTCCCAAAACAATCTTTCTTGCGCAATTTTGGGAAAGCACATGCTGGTACAATCCCCGGGATCCATACTCAGAAGCAATCCCGTCTGCCAAAATTTGGAGATTGATATCAAGGGCGTCAAGTTTACAACATCGTTGATAATCATGGATTCCAACAAATTGGATGTCATTCTGGGCATGAATTGGTTAACCCAATACCAAGTCTGCATCAGCTGTGCGACCAGAGAAGTTACCCTGAAAAATATGGAAGGTCGCACCACAAGTTTTTATGCCCGCAAGCGCATCCCCACGAAGGATATGGTTTTCGCAGCCGTGGCAGAAGAGGTGGAATTAATCCCAATGGTCAGCGAGTATCCAGATGTATTTCCTGAAGAACTACCCGGCATGCCACCAGACCGAGAATGGGACTTCGCTATTGACCTAGTGCCTGGAACCACCCCGATACATAAGAAATATTATCGGATGCCCTCCTCAGAATTGGTGGAATTGAAGAAGCAACTGGATGAGATGTTGCAAAAAGGATACATTCATCCCAGCTCTTCACCATGGGGATCACCAGCAATCTTTGTGGACAAAGAGGATGGCAGTCTACGAATGTGTGTAGACTACCGACAGCTGAATGACGTCACCATTAAAAACAAGTATCCACTGCCGAGGATTGACGATCTATTTGATCAACTCAGTGGGGCCAAAGTATTATCAAAGATTGATTTGAGGATGGGATATCATCAACTCAAGATTAAGAAGGAATATATTCCTAAGACCGCGTTCACCACTTGGTACGGTCTTTACGAATACACTGTTATGTCCTTCGGCCTCACCAACGCTCCTGCATTCTTTATGCATATGATGAACAAGGTGTTTATGGACTTCTTGGACAAGTTTGTGGTGGTGTTCATTGATGACATCCTCATTTATTCCAAAAGCAAGGACGAACATAAGGAACATCTTCGCGCTGTTCTGCAACGGCTTCGCGATGCCAAATTCAGCAAATGTGAGTTTTGGCTCCAGCAAGTGGGATTCCTCGGACATATCCTCTCGGCAGAAGGAATCTTGATGGACCCAAGCAAGGTAAAAGATGTACTTGATTGGTCCGCACCCACCACCGTCTCAGAAATCCAGAGTTTCCTTGGACTGGCCGGATATTATCGCCGTTTTATCGAAGGATTTTCCAAGATCGCCAAGCCAATGACTGAGCTCCTCAACAAGGACAAGAAGTTCATATGGACTGAAGACTGCAAACGGAGATTCAATGAGTTAAAAACCAGACTGACATCGGCACCCATATTAACTCTTCCAGGTATCTACCGCAGTTTTGATGTTTATTGCGACGCCTCCAGAAAAGGACTAGGGTGTGTACTCATGCAAGATGGCAAAGTGGTGGCCTATGCATCTCGCCAACTCCGACAACATGAAGGAAATTATCCTACTCATGATTTGGAATTGGCCGCAGTGGTGCACGCTTTAAAAATCTGGAGACATTATCTGATTGGAAAGAAGTGCCAGATATTCACCAACCATAAAAGTCTTAAGTATATATTCACTTAGCACGACCTGAACCTTCGACAGCGAAGATGGCTCGAGTTGGTTAAGGACTATGACCTCAGAATGAATTATCACGCGGGCAAAGTTAATGTGGTGGCTGACGCCCTCAGCCGCAAACCAGTCAACCTCAATGCCCTAATGGATTCCTTGCCTCCAGAGCTCTATGAAGAAATTATGCAGCTTAATCTAGTAATCACCGACGCCCGTCTTACCAATATATTGGAAGTTGCTCCTACTCTCGAAGAAGAAATCCGCAGAGTTCAAGCAGATGATAAGGTGTTACGGATATATGTTCAGAAGCTGCACCAAGGGCAAGAACCTGATTTCACTATGGATCAGCAAGGTTCGCTAAGGTTCCGAGGAAGACTTTGCATACCCAACCAAGACAGTCTGAAGAAGAAAATATTGGCGCAAGCACATGAAGCACCATACTCAATTCATCCCGGTGGTACCAAGATGTATGAGGATCTTCGTGAGATATTTTGGTGGGATGGAATGAAGAAAGGCATCGTGTATTTTGTGGCCTGCTACAATATCTGCAATAAGGTAAAGGCGGAACACCAAAAACCCAACGGAGTCCTCCAGCCTCTGCCGGTATCCCAATGGAAATGGGACGATATTTGCATGGATTTCATCACCGGATTACCAAGGTCTCATCAAGGAAACGACGCGATATGGGTCATAGTGGACACTCTAACCAAGGTGGCACACTTCCTACCTATCCGGACCACATACCGTGCAAATCAACTTGCACAACTGTATGTATCAAGAATCGTCAGTCTGCATGGAGTACCCAAGACTATCACCTCCGATAGGGGATCTCTATTCACATCCGAGTTTTGGTCCCGACTTCAGCAAGCCTTGGGGACCGCTCTGAAGTACATCACGGCTTACCATCCTCAGACAGATGGACAAACTGAGTGAGTAAATAAAATACCCGAAGATATGCTCCCGGCATGTACATTGGCCCAAGGAACCAAGTGGGAAGACTGTCTACCCTACGCCGAGTTTTCCCACAACAACATTTTTCAGGCCAGCTTAAAGATGTCAACCTATGAAGCCCTGTATGGCCGGAAATGCCGCACCCCATTAAATTGGTCTCAAACTAGAGATAGCCGTATTTTCGAGACTGATTTAATGATCAAATCCAAGAACAAGTCAAGGAAATCCGAGACAGACTGCAACTGGCCAAATTCTGACAGAAGAGCTACTATGATGCCAAACATCGTCAGATCAGCTTCGAAATTGGAGAACACGTATATCTCCGAGTCACCCCTATGAAAGGAGTCAAGAGGTTTCAGACCCGAGGAAAATTGGCACCCAGATATATCAGTACATTCCCCGTCATGGCCAGAGTCGGAACAGTCCACTAGTAGAAAAACACCTATTAGTCCCGGTTCGTAAGGGCCTTTAGTCCTGGTTCATGAACCGAGACTAATGGGTCGTTACTAATACCTCCCCCCTTTAGTCCCGGTTCTAACACGAACCGGGACAAATGGTCCTCCACGTGGCCGGTGCGCCGAGCCCAGGCAGGGGGGCCTTTGGTCCCGGTTGGTGGCACCAACCGGGACCAAAAGGCATCCACGCGTCAGCATTCCAGTGGCTGTGGTTTTTGTTTTTTTTGAAAGGGGGGGGGGGGGTTGGGGGTTTTGGGGGTTAATTTAGGTGTTTCATATATTGTGTTAGCTAGCTAATTTATAGAGATAAGTGTCCTCTCTTATGTCCATGCTTGGTCGACGCTACGTACTATATACATATAGCCCTCGACATGCTAGCTAGTAAGAAAATGAAGGGAGCCATCGAGTACAGAAGTTCGTCATGCATACCGAGAGAAATGATCGATCGACCTCTCCTTCTCCGAGAGATTGGTCGAACAACAAGTTTTCGTATCATGTACGTCCGACGCTACTGGCTACATACATGTACAATATATAAGATCTCTCATTTACAATCCCCTAGCATTTGAAATCAACTTCCACATGGTATTCTCCGGCTTTATTGATGACGTGGTCAAGAAAGAATCCCGCCAATTCCTCTTGAATTGCTTTCATGCGATCTGGTTCTAGGAGTTCATTCTGCATCTGCCACGTCTAATTTGAAGAAGGGGGTTAATTAATACATATATATGAATGAAACTCAACAGAAATAATGGTGTAATAAAATGAAATTGTGAATATTATTAATTGCTTACGCACTTCATATTGTCTTTGAGAGTAGCCCCGCTTGTTTTTCAAAGTCGCGGTGTGGATGAACTCGCACACGTAGTATCCACAGAAATCATTCCCTTGTTCCTGCCACAAGCACTTTACGAGAAATAGAGGTCAATCAAACTGATAATGAAGCATTATAAATGGCATTGATGAAAGTATAGCTATAGAATCAATGGGAGATGCGCACAACTAGCTAGCCAGTAGTACTTACTTTCGGGTATGTATATCGCAGCTCCTTCGGCAGTCCCGGAGCTTGTGCGGTGAACTTACAAACCCTGCAAGACAAAGAAAATAATTATTATTACTTGAGATATCAGGAAATGAACAAAAAGTTGCCGATATGGTGCGATAATGATTGATTGAACTTACTTGCTGAGCATTTCAGTCATGTCCGCATAGGTGCTGGGATCTTTCCGTCTCGAGTCTAAGACGGTTACTAGTCCACGCTCAAGATTAATCTCCAGAAGAATATAGTGGAAACTGCTCACGCATGCATAACTCATCAATTACATTACTATAACCTTGCTCGATTAATAAGGGAAACCGAATATGCAAACGATCAGTAACACTCACTTGCCGTTGTAAGGAAAGAGTATGGTATCTTTGTTTTGATTTTTGATCAATGATTGTAGCAAGTTGTCCTCAGCCTCTTTGACATCCTTTTCAACCAGAAATACATCTATGATATTTGTGCTAATGAACCCAATATCATAGATTTCATTTTTTTTGCACTCGACAATCTTCAATCTGCATAATATATTGAGGATAATTAATTATAAATACATGCAATGAAAGAGCCGAGCTATATATAGAGACTTAATGACAGAAATAGTACTTACAGGCAGTAGCAAAAGACCGTTAATTTATCGAGGGCCTTTTGATTGAAGAACGCGAAGAACTCCTCAAATGGAACACACAACAGATCAGTTCCAACAAGGTCGTGCTCCTCTTTAATGTGCAGATACAAACTATTCGCCCCGCCAGACTCTCTGCAGGTTTTCATGTACCAAGTATGGAACCTTCGCATCATCGTTGTTAGAGATTTTTCATCTTTGACGAGAGGCTTCCCGTACTCGTATCTGTGTTCTTCCACCTTCATGTAATCAGGAAGTGCATCGTCAGGCAGGTAATCTTGTAGATTGCCATAACCGGTCACCATCCCCGGAACATTAGCGACGATGTTGCCGCTAGACACATTGAGCGGGGGGCACGATTGGTTTGCTTGTTCGCCGAGCTGGTCAATTTTTTTCGCTGCTGCTCGTTCTTTTGCTCTTTGATGTCTGACAGTATTTCCCGACCGCTCCGCTTAGAGATATGTCTGTTGAGTAATGCACTCATAGTTGGTTCTCGGTGGAGACTTTGCCGGTTTCCTCAGGGCATCGAGAGTGCGGTTTGCTTTCACCGGATCTACCTTCTCCTCCGGAGGTGGATGTCTCTTTGCTTTCACCCCTTCAAAGAACTCCTTCACGTGGGTCTGCACGATCGTATTGTTTTCCTCCTCGGTCCTCTCGTACGGTAACTTCTCTAGAGGCTTTAGAGGTGAACCGTATCTGTATTGCCTCTCTCCTCTTCTTGTGCTGCTAGATGCCGGAGCAGACGGAGCGGCTGCGGCGTCTGTCTTCTTTTGTGCTTGCTTACGAGGCGGAGGAGAAGGACTACGACGCGCTGGAGCAGCCGGGGCGGCGGCGGGTCTCTTCCGCCCTTGCTGGCGAGGCGGAGAAGGAGGAGGCTGATGGCTTCTCGGGAGCACTGGCGCAGACGGAGAAGGAGGCGGAGTGCCGCCACGCGCCGGAGAAGGAGGCGGAGTGCCGCCATGCGTGCCCTGATCGTCACTCACCGGAGGAGGAGGTGGTGGAGGAGGCGGAGTGCCCTGACTCGCCGGAGGAGGAGGAGGAGGCGGAGGCGTCCAGTTCAGAAGGTTGATGAGCTCCTTTCGCCATAGGCATGGAGTCTTCAGAGCAGAACCAAGCCTAGTCTCCCCTTCACCGGTAGGGTGCTCAAGCACGAGGTCCTCAAATCCCTCCGTTATTTCATCCACCATCACGTTAGCATATCCTTCTGGAATCGGCTGGCAGTGATAAGTTGTGCGGGTCCACTAGGATAAACTTGGCCAACAGCCGCCTTGACCTTCAAATTCATCCATCGCGCCATAATGTGGCAATTTTAAGACTCCATGATACCGTCCACGGGATAGCTGGCAGGAGCCGTCAAGACATGCTCCGGCTGAAGCAGCTTGGTGGAAGCCACACTGCTTCTCCTCTGAGATGGCGGGGTAGTTTCGGGGGAAGCTTCAGCAGGTCGTTTGCTACGATCTGCTGCTTCTCGTTCCTCTTCTCGTTCCTCTAGCCCCATTACCCTTTCATGCAGCGCCTGCAGTTGGTCCTGCTCCAGTTTCTTCCTCCTCTCGTGGGTTTTGTAACCCCCAGCGTCCGAAAAACCAACCTTTCACGGAATGGAGCCTGGCGTGCCTCGTGTCCGTCCAGGGTGCTCAGGATTCCCAAGGGCCATTGTGAGCTCGTCCTTCTCCCTGTTTGGAAGGAACATCCCTCGCTGCGCTGCATAGATATAGTGTCGAAGGTTCTTGACTGGTATTTGCAGTTGCTCGTCCGTCCACTGGCACTTCCCTGTTACAGGGTCCAAGGTTCCGCCAGCCCCGAAGAACCAAGTCTAGCAACAGTCTGGCCAGTACATTGTCTCTGGTTCGATTCCTTTTTCAAGCAGATCATTCTCAGCCTTGGACCACTTAGGCCGGGCTTTGAGGCAGCCACCTGACCTTGTGCGATGGTGAAGCTTCTTCTTTGCAACATTTTTCTTGTTTGTCGCCGACATCTTCTTACTCTTTTCTGATGTCTTGTGGGCCACAAATGCGGGCCAGTGATCTTTGATCTTCTCATATTTGCCGATGAATTCTGGTGTCTTTTCTTTCTCGACAAACTGGTTCAGCTCTTTCCTCCACCTCCTCATTAGGGTTCCCATCTTCTTAAGATCAGAAGACTTGATTAATTGCTCTTTAACTGGCTTCTCCGGATCCTCCTCTGGCGGTAGGGTGAAATTTGCCTTCAGCTCAGTCCAAAGATCTTCTTTCTGCATATCATTGACATAAGACACCTCAGGGTCTTCCTCCTTAGGCTTATACCATTGCTGGATGCTGATCGGGATCTTGTCCCTAACAAGAACCCTGCACTGAGCAGAAAATGCCTTCCTTGTCCGGATGGGTTCAATCGGTTCGCCGTCGGGCGCGATTTCTATGATCTCAAACTTTTCATCCGAGCTCAACTTTTTCTTCGGGCCTCGTCTCCTTACCGAAGTTGTGCTCGATCCGGAGGGCTAGAAATTATAAGGAAGAAAGACGAGAGTAATTAATATGTGTACATATACCAAAACAATGGATGCATCAATTAACTAGTCAGCACGGGCTTAACTAATATATATATACCTGGCCGGACTCGGTTCGGTGACCGGAGCAGTCAGCACGGTCTCCTTCTTGTACCTCCATTGTGTCACCGGAGCCATCATGAACATAGTCCTATTCTTGTACCGGCATTAATGGGTCGAAGCCATCATGAACATAGCCCTCTTCTTCACCCAGTCCTTCCTGACCATCGGTCTCGTTGAGAAATGACGCAACTTCATCAATTCCTTGCGCGATTATGTCCCCCAACATCGCTTCTGTTTCTTCGTCTCGGGAGTGCTCCATAGTTTCTGCAAATATTTACAACATGTCAATTATTATTCAAACATGGTACAGATGGATATATATATATATATATATATATATATATATATATATATATATATATATATATATATATTAGTGGCAAACGTAGAACTAGCTAGCTAATCACAATAAGGAATCATGTTAGTGGCCTCGACGCTGCTTCTCTAGGGTTTGGGGTTGCCTCGACACAATGCTTCAAGGGGGTTATATCGACAATGACACGACATACATATACATGGGAAAATAATGTTATCGGGGAGGGGGTATCGGTACCCCCCTCGTGTTGAAGTTTCTTGTTTCTCCTCTATTCCTTTCTTTCTTCTTCTCCTCTTCTTTTTCTTCTTCTCCCTCGAGAAAGGAAAATAATTAAGGAAAAGGAAGAAAAGAGGAAGAAGGAAGAAGGAAGAAGAAGAAGAAAAAAAGAAGAAAAAAAGAGGAGAAGAAGAAAGGAATAGAGGAGAAGAAGAAAAAATAGAATTTTTTTTCTATTTTTTCTTCTTCTCCTCTATTCCTTTCTTCTTCTCCTCTCTTTTTCTTCTTTTTTCTTCTTCTTATTTATTTCTCCTCTTCTTTTCCTCTCCTCTTCTTCTTTCTTCCTCTTCTTATTTTCTTCTTTCCTATCCTTCTTTTTCTAAAATTGTAACTTTTGCATATATAAAGCTTTTCTAAAATTGTAACTTTCTATATATGAACAAAAAACTTTCTATGAACAAAAAAACATTTTTAACATATATATTTAGCAAACCGGTTCATGCCACCAATCGGGACCAATGGTGGTGGGCCAGGAGCGAGGCCCATTGGTCCCGGTTCGTCCCTCCAACCGGGACCAATAGGTCCAGACGAACCGGGACCAATGGCCCACGTGGCCCGGCCGGCCCCCGGGGCTCACGAACCGGGTCCAATGCCCCCATTGGTCCCGGTTCTGGATTGAACCGGGACTAATGGGCTGGCCTGGCCTGGACCATTGCCCCCTTTTCTACTAGTCATATGTCCATTGTTTCATCGTTGTTTATAGAAACAAATTCTTTTTATAATCAAATAAAACTTGGTGCAATCAAATGTTCTCGAGGGAAGACTTCTGCTTGAATGTTGTACACATATAAAATTTAATCCATGAAGTTGTTTTAAGATAAAATTCGATCATAATTCTGAGGCAAACACAAAGATTTATGCTTTTCAGGTAGCGAATAGAAGTGAGCATATATGCTACAACAGGGAACTTGATTATATACCTATTGAAAACTTATATGTAACAAATACACGATACACGCAACAAGAAGTGCTAGCCAGTGCACAGACGCACGGGTTAATGACTAGTTAAACTAACCTAAAATGTACTAAATCTAACTTTTGCATATATGAACATATATACACAAATAACATACAAACATATATACATTTTTTATAAAAAAGCAAAAACATCATATTCTATAAAAAATCATATACATATAATCTGAAAAAACCCATCATATTCTATAAAAAAAATCATCATACATATGAACAAAAACAATTATCACATATATTAAAAAAACAGGGGAGGGCGCCGCCGGACCAAGGTGAGGAGGGGCAGGGGCGCGGGGTCGGGGCAGGGCGGTGAGCGGCGACGGCGTCGGGCAGGGCCGGGGTGGCGCGCGTCGGGGCAGGGCCGGGGCAGCGCGCATCGGGGCAGGGCGTCGAGCGGCGACGGAGACGGCGTCAGGGCAGGGCGGCGAGCAGCGACGGCGTCGGGCGAGGGCGCGGGCGACGGCGTCGGGGCAGGGCGGCGAGCGGCGACGGTGTCGGGCGAGGGCGCGGGCGACAGCGTCGGGGCAGGGCTCAGCGGCGACGGCGTCGGGCGAGGGCGCGGGCGATGGCGTCGGGACAAGGCTCGGCGGCGACGGCGACGAGGAGCAGCGTGGGGGCGTCGGGGCGGAGAAGAAGTGATTTTTGCAGAAACTGCTAAGTGTTTCTTATATACCCAAGGCATTGGTACCGGTTCGTGGCACCAACTGGGACCAATGCCCCCCTTTAGTCCCGGTTGGTGCCACCAACCAGTACCAAAGGCCTCTTTTCAGCATCCCAAAGGGCGGGAAGCGGCGGCCTTTGGTCCCGGTTGGTGGCACCAACCGGGACTAAAGGGTGGGCATTGGTACCGGTTGATGCCACGAACCGGTACCAATGCACCCCCTTTAGTCCTAGTTGGTGCCACCAACCAGGACCAAAGGCCCCTATGTTGCCCGCGTCGCGGCCAAAGTTTAGTCCCACCTCGCTAGTTGAGAGGGGCGCGCAGTGGTTTATAAGCCCCACTGCCGCACCCCTCTCAAGCTCCTCTCCACTGCAGGCTTACGGGCCTACTTGCTACTGCTTTGCCTGATGGGCCTTCTGGGCCTACTGCAGGCCTGAATCCTGGCCCATAGTAGGGTTTCAAGTCGTATTCAGGCCGTGGGGGCCCAGTAGGGGGCATTTTTTGTTTTTTTGTTTTCTTTACTTATTGTTGCTATTTTTATTTTTTTCCAGTTTTTTTGTTTAGTTTTCTGCATTATTTATTTTCTTTTGTTTTTTGCTTTATTTTTTTAATTCTTTTTTCTTTTAGTTTTAGAAAAATTATAAACTTTCTGTTAGTGCCATTACTTTTCAAATTTGAAAACACTTTTTTTGTTTTTTTGTTTTCTTTCTTGCTTTATTTATTTTATTTTGTTTCTACTTACAACAAAATACTTATTGTTGTTTTTTTGTTTTGTTTTCTGCATTATTTATTTTCTTTTGTTTTTTGCTTTATTTTTTAATTCTTTTTGCTTTTAGTTTTAGGAAAATTATAAACTTTCTGTTAGTGCCATTACTTTTCAAATTTGAAAACACTTTTTTTGTTTTTTTGTTTTCTTTCTTGCTTTATTTATTTTATTTTGTTTCTACTTACAACAAAATACTTATTGTTGCTATTTTTAATTATTATGGGGGCCGAACCATAAGACATTAAAGCATTTCAAATGAACTCTGAAAAAGTTGAAAGTTGGCATGATATCATAAATTGACCCACATAGCATGTGCATGTACAAAACGGACAATGGTATCATACTCGTCAGTTACAAAGTTGGCATGGTATCATCATAATAGTTGCGGGAGAAAGTCTTCACTTTTTCTTCGCTTGTGTCATTTGCTTATTGCGCCGTAACCATGGATAATCTTCATCATTTATCAGGATGCTGGGGTCAGCCTTGACTTTAAAGGGAGGAATTTCATGAAACTTTTCATAATCTTCAGACATGTCTGTCTTGTCCTCCACTCCCACGATGACCCTTTTTCCTGAAAGAACTATGTGGCGCTTTGCCTCATCGTATGATGTATTCGCTTCCTTATCTTTTCTCTTTCTCGGTCTGGTAGACATGTTCTTCACATAGATAACCTGTGCCACATCATTGGCTAGGACGAACGGTTCGTCAGTGTACCCAAGATTTTTCAGATCCACTGTTGTCATTCCGTACTATGGGTCTACCTGTACCCCGCCTCCTGACAGATTGACCCATTTGCACTTAAACAAAGGGACCTTAAAATCATGTCCGTTCAAGTTCCCATATGTCCACTATGTAACCATAATATGTGTCATTTCCCCTCTCGGTTGTTGCATCAAAGGGGACACCGTTGTTTTGGTTGGTGCTCTTTTGATCTTGGTCAATCTTGTAAAATGTATTCCCATTTATCTCGTATCCTTTCCAAATCAATACAGTCAAAGATGGTCCCCTGGACAACAAGTACAGCTCATCACAAACAATGTTGTCACCTTTGATATGTGCTTCCAACCAACTGCTGAAAGTCCTGATGTGTTCATATGTAATCCAGTCGTCGCACTGCTCCGGGTGTTTGGAGCGCAGACTGTTCTTGTGTTCATCGACATACGGGGTCACCAAGGTAGAGTTCTGTAGAACTGTGTAGTGTGCTTGAGACCAAGAATATCCGTCCCTGCATATTATTTAGTCCCTTCCAAGCGTGCCTTTTGCAGTCAGTCTCCCCTCATACCGCGATTTAGGGAGACCTATCTTCTTAAGGCCAGGAATGAAGTCAACACAAAACCCGATGACATCCTCTGTTTGATGGCCCATGGAGATGCTTCCTTCTGGCCTAGCGCGGTTACAGACATATTTTTTAGGACTCCCATGAACCTCTCAAAGGGGTACATATTGTGTAGAAATACGGGGCCCAGAATGACAATCTCGTCAACTAGATGAACTAGGACGTGCGTCATGATATTGAAGAAGGATGGTGGGAACACCAGCTCGAAACTGACAAGACATTGCACCATCACTCCTTAGCCTTGGTATGATTTCTGGATCGATCACCTTCTGAGAGATTGCATTGAGGAATGCACATAGCTTCACAATGGCTAATCGGACGTTTTTCGGTAGAAGCCCCCTCAATGCAACCGAAAGCAGCTGCGTCATAATCACGTGGCAGTCATGAGACTTTAGGTTCTGAAACTTTTTCTCTGCCATATTTATTATTCCTTTTATATTCGACGAGAAGGCAGTCAGGGCCTTCATACTAAGCAGGCATTCAAAGAAGATTTCCTTCTCTTCTTTGGTAAGAGCATAGCTGGCAGGACCTTCATACTGCTTTGGAGGCATGCTGTCCTTTTCGTGCAAACGTTGCAGGACATCCCGTGCCTCAGCTGTATCTTGTGTCTTCCCATACACACCCAAGAAGCCTAGCATGTTCGTGCAAAGGTTCTTTGTCACGTGCATCACGTTGATCGAAGAGCAGACCTCTAGGTCTTTCCAGTTGGGTAGGTCCCAAAATATAGATTTATTCTTCCACATGGGTGCGTGTCCCCCAGCGTCACTCGGAACAGCTAGTCCGCCGGGACCCTTTCCAAAGATTACATGTAAATCATTGACCATAGCAAGTACGTGATCACCGATACACATGGCGGGCTTCTTCCGGTGATCTGCCTCGCCTTTGAAATGCTTGCCTTTCTTTCGACATTGATGGTTGGTCGGAAGAAATCGACGATGGCCCAGGTACACATTCTTCATGCAGCTTGCCAGGTATATACTATCGGTGTCAAGTAAACAGTGCGTGCATGCATGGTATCCCTTGTTTGTCTGTCCTGAAAGGTTACTGAGAGCGGGCCAATGCATGGTATCCCAGTACTTTCTCTCGATTTTTCTCCACTGCGACCCGTCAGCGGGTGCTCTCAACTTCCCGTCTTTCTTACGGTCCTCACTGTGCCATCGCATCAACTTAGCATGCTCTCCGTTTCTGAAAAGACGTTTCAACCGTGGTATTATAGGAGCATACCACATCACCTTCGCAGGAACCCTCTTCCTGGGGGGCTCGCCGTCAACATCACCAGGGTCATCTCGTCTGATCTTATACCGTAATGCATCGCATACCGGCCATGCGTTCAGATCCTTGTACGCACCGCGGTAGAGGATGCAGTCATTAGGGCATGCATGTATCTTCTGCACCTCCAATCCTAGAGGGCATACGACCTTCTTTGCTGCGTATGTACTGTCGGGCAATTCGTTATCCTTTGGAAGCTTCTTCTTCAATATTTTCAGTAGCTTCTCAAATCCTTTGTCAGGCACAGCATTCTCTGCCTTCCACTGCAGCAATTCCAGTACGGTACCGAGCTTTGTGTTGCCATCTTCGCAATTGGGGTACAACCCTTTTTTGTGGTCCTCTAACATGCGATCAAACTTCAGCTTCTCCTTTTGACTTTCGCATTGCGTCCTTGCATCAACAATGACCCGGCGGAGATCATCATCATCGAGCACATCGTCTGGTTCCTCTTGATCTGCAGCAGCTTCGCCCGTTGCAGCATCATCATGCACATCGTCTGGTTCCTCTTGATCTTCAGTAGCATCACCGTATTCAGGGGACACATAGTTGTCATCATACTCTTCTTCTTCGCCGTCTTCCATCATAACCCCTATTTCTCAGTGCCTCGTCCAAACATTATAGTGTGGCATGAAACCCTTGTAAAGCAGGTGGGTGTGGAGGATTTTCCGGTCAGAGTAAGACTTCGTATTCCCACATATAGGGCATGGACAACACATAAAACCATTCTGCTTGTTTGCCTCAGCCACTTCGAGAAAATCATGCATGCCCTTAATGTACTTGGAGGTGTGTCTTGAACCGTACATCCATTGCCGGTTCATCTGCGTGCATTATATATAATTAAGTGTGTCAAAAATCATTACAGAACATCATGAATAGATAATTAAGTGACCAAATTAATAGAAGTTCATCATCACATTAAAACCAAAGTACATACATAGTTCCCATCTAACAACATAAAGCTCTGCAGAGCATCTAAATTAATTAAACCATACACTGAAACTATGTAAAACATTTCAATGCGAAAACAAATGCGATCATAATCACAACCAATGTAACAACTGATCCAACGACATAATGATACCAAGCCTCGGTATGAATGGCATATTTTCTAATCTTTCTAATATTCAAGCACATTGCATCCATCTTGATCTTGTGATCATCGATGACATCCGCAACATGCAACTCCAATATCATCTTCTCCTCCTCAATTTTTCTAATTTTTTCCTTCAACAAATTGTTTTCTTCTTCAACTAAATTTAACCTCTCGACAATAGGGTAGGTTGGAATTTCCGTCTCAACAACCTCCTAGATAAATAAAATCTATGTCACGTTGGTCGGCATAATTGTCATAAACAATAAATGAACCAATAGTTATGAAAATATAATATATACCACATCCGAATCATAGACAGGACGAGGGCTGACGGGGGCGGATACCAAAACCATCGCACTATATAAGATGCAATAATAAAAGTAAGAAAATAATACAAGTATCTATCTAAACATACAAGTAAGAATATTTTTCCTTTCAGATAGATTATAAGAACAAGAGGCTCACCACGGTGGTGCCGGCGATGAGATCGGCGCGGGTGATCGACGACGGTGAAGACGGGGACGGGGCGTGACAGACCGCTAAACCTAGACAAATATTGAGAAAAATGGAGCTTGGCGGTCGAGCTTGGAGAGGAGAAACCTTAAGTGGTGTGGCTCGGGCATTCCATCAAACACCTTGTGTGCATAGGAGGTGAGCTAGAGCACCACCAAGACCTCTCCCCCTCGGCCAGAAAAAACAGAGCAGTGTGCTCTGCTCTTGCGCGAGGGGGTATATATAGGCACCACCATTGGTCCCGGTTGGTGGCATGAACCGGGACTAAAGGGTTGCCTTTGGTCCCGGTTCATGCCACCAACCGGGACCAATGGTGGTGGGCTAGGAGCGAGGCCCATTGATCCCGGTTCGTCCCTCCAACCGGGACCAATAGGTCCAGACGAACCGGGACCAATGGCCCACGTGGCCCGATCGGCCCCCGGGGCTCACGAACCGGGTCCAATGCCCCCATTGGTCCCGGTTCTGGATTGAACCGGGACTAATGGGCTGGCCCGGCTTGGACCATTGCCCCCTTTTCTACTAGTGGTCGCATACCAGTTGGAATTGCCACCAGAATTGTCTGAAGTACACAATGTGTTTCACATCTCACAGCTAAGAAGATGCATCTCACCACCGGAGAAAAGGGCCGATATGTCAGAGATAGAATTGGCTAAGGATTTGACTTATGAGGAAAAGCCAATCAGAATATTGGATCAGACAAAAAGGGTCACTCGCAGCAAAGAGATAAGATTTTACAAGGTTCAGTGGGAGCATCACACCGAAGAAGAAGCAACCTCGGAAAGAGAGGAATTCTTACGGACTGCATACCCAGAATGGTTTTCCCAAGAAACCGAATCTCGATGACGAGATTCATCCTAAGTGGGGGAGGTTTGTGACAGCCTGGATTTTGCTTTCTCTCTTTTTACCGGACTTGCCTTCTCTCTCTTTCCGGACTTGGTTTTCATCATGGTTTTTGCCCTGATTTGATTTGGATTTTTGGATCAATTCTAATGGACTTGTCACTTGGGCATATCCTTGGCTTTCACCCAAGTGACCTATCTACCTTATTCCTCCCACAAATTCCCAAAATAATAAAATGAATATTTTTCCAAAGGAAAATATTCATTTTTCTCTCCTAAGTTCATTTCAGAACTTTGTGATTCAGAGCAACCTCAATTTTGCTTGCTCAGAAAAATCTTAGATAATTCCTAAATATTCTTAGGACCATGGCACATCTTCCCATGCAAAAATATTGCATCACTTTTTGTAATATTTTTTCTGTAGAAAATCTTTTCACTTCTGGACCAAAAATGCACTTTTTACAGCAAGTGCATTTTCCCCTAAGCATTTAGCCTTGATCTTTCTTGAGCTTAAACACCCCCCTAAGAAACCTAAACCCCAGGAGATCAACCCTAATGGCCTTCTAGAAGGTGGACAAACCTGGCGACCAAGTTTCTGTACAGAAACTTGTCAGCTAAGTGGTGTCACTTCTGGTCGTCCTGGGCATGAGCTATCAACTCCCCTAGACTAAGCACTGCACGGTCGAGAGCGTAGACAAGGTTTGGCCGCTCCTGGGCGTCGTTTTGACCATGCCAGCCCGGTGACCGCGCGTGGACACGGTGCCTGACATGCGTCTCGACGCGCTCTGACTGGCACCTTGCGCTCTGTTTCGCGCGTGCACGTTCCAGCGCTCGCCGCCGACAGCCGCACCGTGCCACAACCCTCGACCCATCACCCACGACCCCTCCCTGGCGCTCCCCGACGCCTGAGCCGCCGGAGCAAGACCGGTCAAGTCGCGGCCAAAACGACACAGTGCACGCGTGTGCTTGTCCCCATCTCAAACCGCCTCCTGTGCTTGTCCGCGAGCGTGGGCAAGCGCCGGCGTTGATGCTGCACCCTATCCCCTCGTGTTGGAGCCTCTCGTCGACATTCGCCGCGTGTCCAGAGCGCTCCGGCGGTGACACGTTCCTCCCCTCCGCTCCGGCTATATATAGCGCTCCCCTCCTCGCTCACTAGCCACTCACCACTCCACACCACCTCCACAAACACGTAGACAAGCAGAAGCCTGGTCGGGCAGGCCTCTACCCGTCGCCCCGACCAGAGGACTCCGGCGATCTCCGCAGTCCAGCCGCCGCACTCCGGTGCCTCTCGAGCTCAAGCAACTGCTTGGGTGGGGCATTGGGGGTCTGCTGGTGCTGCCTAGACCCCGTGGAGCCCTCAGAGGAACCTCTCGCCACCGTCTTCTTCCTCTCCGGCGAATCCCGTCCGCCATCGAAGCTTGCGAGCTCAACTGCGACCAGCTCCGGCCACCTCTCACCAAGCCACGGGTACGGGCAGGTGCGCCATGACCCCAGCTTCAATCCTATCTCTCTCGTTTAGCCCCAAACCCCTTCGTCGCCGGCGTGACCTCCGGCGAAGCCCCGCCTCCCTCTGATCTCTCTCTCTCTCCTGACGCACTGGACCCACTTGTCCATCTCACCACTCGCGCCCGAAGCGGTACGAGTGGAGGCGTACTTCTGTTTTACGCCTTCGACGTCACTCCCCCAGGAATTTCTGTTTAATTCAAGTTTATTCAGAAATTTGACAAAACTTTGACCAGCCATAATTTCTAAACCACAAGCCCAAATGAATTGATTCTTTTTGCATTGTCTTTGTTACAGAAAGCTCTAGCAGCACAGCAAAAGGTGGATTTTTCCTTGCTGTCTAGAATTTCTGGTGATTTTCAGAATGTGTTTTGACATTTATCTTTGTGGTTTTAAAATATTTTCAGAAGGAGGATCTTGCCTTGAAGCTAACCAGGAGGAGTGTGACCCTCCTCTGTACTAAGGCAAGCCACAACATCATTTGGATGGTGTTATTCCAATATCTATGATTTTCAACTTGAATATGAGTCTTTATTTGCATTTAAAATTTGATAAATTAATATGGTTAATTGCTAGTTGTTTTATGATGCTTGATATGCTTGTTTTAGCTTCTGGTTGAGTTCATAGAATTGTTTGGCTAAGTAGAGTAAGATTTTGCACTAGATATTTTGTTATGGAAAGTTATGGTAGCTATTTTTGCTAGTAATAGTTTTCAACTAAATGATGGACTACCAAAATGTTGTTTGTAGAAAAAATGACTTACAACCAGAGAAGTTTCTGACCTTAGTAGTGCAACTTAGTTATATTGCTTGTTTTGATCCATGCTTAAGAGTTGCTTGCTCTGTGTGACGAGTAGTTGCATGATTTCCGGTATGATGCTATGTTAGTAATAAAAAGTTTTTCTGAAAGTTAATACTTGGTTAAGTTCAACCTGAATATGATGTTGATCACATCATGGTGCCACTGAATCAGGTTTTTAATTCAGTGCGACCACATTTACTTAATGGGAAGGTCTTGATTCGGTCCTTTGTCGTGGCTCTCACTGGTGCTCCCGCGAGGAAAGGTTATGGGCATGCATACCCTGGCCCGGTAGGCAGACATAACCTTGTGTGCTCGTTTTGTTTTTATGGTACCTTGTCCCCGTTTGGGACCATTTTGCCACGACGGTGGACGTTTGTGTCTTTGGTAGACACAGGGCCACCCAACACCTAGCCCCGAGAGGGAGATGGTTGGAGTGGCCGGGGAGAGTGCATGGAAAAGGGAGGGTTTCGTCGGAGTACTTTGGTCCCCCCGAATGGGAGTACGAGGCCAGGTATTTCGTAGTGTGGGTAAAGTGCGCTACCTCTGCAGAGTGTATTTAATCTATCGATAGCTGCGCCCTCGGTTATGGGCAAGACTCGGGAGTAAGTCACACCATGGATCAACTTTTATAATTAATATTCAAACTAGTAATTGTTGTGATGCATTATTTCTTGGTGAACCTTGAACACTCGAGGTGTTCATGAGTGATTGGTTTCAGGCGTGACCCCGGTGTGGTCACCGTTTGGTTACGAGGTAACCATCTGGTAAGCGAGTCCATGTGACTCGGTGCGCTGTTTGGTTGCGCTGCATAGCTTTTCATTTGTAGTAATTTCTTGCATTAATTTACACTGATTAATTATCATGATATTGTCTGTCATCGTGCTTATGTTTGTTGTGAGCTTGCAAGTACATTCAATGTACTGACCTGGCGTGTCATGCCAGTTTTCAGGCAAGTTGATTCGCTATGTCTAGGCCGTGTCCACGTCGGTGTCCCTGTGCCATGGAGTTCCGCTACGTTGTTCTTCCGCTGCCGCGTAGTTTCGTGTGATCGAGGCCCCAGCCATGTTCATTAAATAAAGTACATACTGTCCAGCAGCATCGTGTGTGCCGCTTGGCCTTGAATTTCGATGTAATATCAGACCCTTGTACCACACTAGTATCAATAAAGTGGTTATTTCTGTACCATGTTGTTGTGTATTGCCAGAAGACTCGATCTCTGGGCTGGCAATGCAGGGTAAACCAGTTGCTCTGAGCCGGGGTGCCACAGAAAGGCTGTGGCAGCAGGTCCTGCTGAGGCAGCGGTGTTAAATCAAGGAAAGGTCAAAGGGAAACCTAAAGGGCCCTGGACCCCTAAGAAGGTGAAACATCAGGAAGGAAATGATGTGATGGATTTTCCATGCCATATTCACACCAAGAAAGATGAAGAGGGGAACCTGATTCTCTCCAAGCATACCACTCGACAATGTCGACTCCTCCAGAGCTTCCGAGAAATTAAACCCAGTGATAAGGACAAACAGCTTGAGAAGGAAGAAGAGGGTAAGGATGATGACGGTGGTTATCCCAATGTCAATGCCACCTTGGTGATTTTCGCTGATATTGAGAGCAAAAGTCGACTGAAGGTCGTTAACAGAGAAGTAAACATGGTTGCTCTGGCAACAGCATGATATCTGAAGTGGTCAAAGGTCCCCATTACATTCGACCAGTCCGACCACCCAGCACGCGTAGCTACCCCTGGGCGGCGGGCACTGGTGGTCGACCCAGTCGTGGGGGGCACCCGACTGACTAAGGTCCTGATGGATGGTGGCAGTGGCCTGAATATTCTGTATGCCGAAGCTCTCAAAGGAATGCGCATCCCGATGTCCAAATTTAGTGAGAGTAACATGCGGTTCCATGGGATCATTCTAGGAAAGAAATCCAAATCACTCGGCCAGATCACTCTCGTTGTGGTTTTCGGCGATGAGAAGAATTTCCACAAGGAGAAGTTGACGTTTGAGGTAGTGGATTTCCAGAGTGCATATCATGCCATTCTGGGTAGGCCTACTTATGCTAGCTTTATGGCTCGACCGTGCTATGTTTATCTCAAGATGAAGATGCCTGGCCCCAGAGGCGTAATAACAGTTTCCGGTAACCGTCAGAGAGCAGAAGATTGTCTTCAAGATGGAGCAAAAATAGCAGATGAGCAGATGGCAGCAATAGAATTCCAAGAAAATCAGAAGACGACAGATCCGAGTGATTTGCTGCATGCTAATAGGCCTGCTTCAGAGTCCGCATTTTAGTCGGCCGGAGAGACCAAGCTAGTCCATGTTCAGCTGACCGATCCCAATGCTGCTCCGACCCATATCTCGTCGACACTCGATAACAAATAGGAAGAAGCGCTCATCCAATTCCTCTGTGAGAACTGGAAAATCTTTGCATGGAAACCATCTGACATGCTAGGTGTACGCAGGGAACTGGCTGAGCATTGTTTGCGAGTCGATCCAAAAGTAAAACCCGTCAAAGAATACCTCCGTCGGTCCGCCACGGAGAAGAGAAAAGCCATTGGCGAGGAAGTGACTCGGCTCCTGGCTGCTGAGTTTATCCGCAAGATATATCACTCCGAGTGGCTCGCCAATGTCGTTATGGTTCCCAAGAAGGACGACTCACTTCAAATATGTATTGACTACAAACACATCAATCGGGCCTGCTCGAAAGATCAATTCCCTCTACCCCGCATCGACCAGATTGTCGACTCAACTGCGGGATGTGAGCGACTGTCCTTCCTGGACACTTATTCCGGGTACCATCAGATCCGACTATATGGACCCGATGAGATAAAAACGGTTTCATCACCCCATTCGGGTGTTTTTGCTATGTTACTATGCCTTTCGACCTCAAGAATGCTGGTGCCACATTCATGCGCATGATTCAGAAGTGCCTGCTCACTCAAATCAGTCGAAATGTGGAAGCATATATGCATGACATAGTGGTTAAGTCACGCAAAGGTTCCGACCTACTGACTGACCTAGTTAAAACCTTTGCCAACCTAAGAAGGTACGATATCAAGCTTAACCCATCTAAGTGCACATTTGGAGTCCCAGGCGGAAAGTTACTCGGTTTCCTTGTTTCCGAACGAGGGATCGACGCAAACCAAGAGAAGATTGGCACAATCATCCGAATGAAGCGCCCACTGTGCCTGCACGACATTTAGAAGCTTACTGGTTGCTTGGCCGCTTTGAGCCGATTCATCTCACGCCTCGGTGAAAAGGCACTGCCTCTTTACCGACTGATGAAGAAATCTGACAAATTCAATTGGAGTGATGAAGCTGAAGCAGCTTTTAAAGAGCTCAAATCCCTGCTTTCCACCCAGCCGGTGCTTGCTGCTCCGGTTAGCAAGGAGCCTCTGCTGCTTTACATCGCAGCCACATGACCAGTTGTTAGCACAGTGCTTACGGTCGAGCGGGAAGAAGGCAAGGCCATCAAAGTTCAGCGGCCGTGTATTACATCTCAGAAGTCTTAACCCCATCCAAGTAGAGATATCCTCATTATCAGAAGTTTGTTTACAGGATTTACCTGACCATGAAGAAAGTTGCACATTATTTCTCTGATCATTCAATATCAGTCGTCAGCGACGCTCCATTTTCAGAGATCCTGAATAACAGAGATGCAACTGGTCGAGTGGCAAAGTGGGCAATTGAACTTCTTCCTTTGGATGTCACGTTTGAGGCAAAGAAGGCCATTAAGTCTCAAACAATTGCAGATTTCCTCGCAGAATGGACTGAACAACAATAGCCGATTCAAATTCAGTCAGAACATGGACCATGTTCTTTGATGGACCCAAGATGTTAAATGGCTCTGGTGCAGGATTGGTTTTAGTGTCCCCACGAGGAGACAAGCTTAGTTATGTCCTTCAGATTCACATTGACTCTCCAAACAACGAAGCAGAGTATGAAGCACTTTTATATGGGTTGTGTATGGCCATTTCATTCGGCGTTCGAGCCTGATGTTTTATGGCGACTCAGATTTGGTGGTTAACCAAGTGATGAAGGAATGGGATGTCAGGTGTCCCGCAATGACAGGTTACTGCTACACAATGAGGAAGCTGGAGAAGAAGTTTGAGGGATTGGAGTTCCACCACATACCACGAATCAAAAATCAAGCTGCTGATGATCTGGCGAAGATAGGTTCCACTCGGAAGCCTATCCACAACAATGTGTTCTTGGAGCATCTCCATACCCCATCAGTGCAAGAAGATCCCTTCAAAGAGGAGCCCCCGCAACGATAAGTCCAACCAACCCGACTGAGATAGAGATTCCAGCCGTGGTCGACCTGATCATGGAAGTCTTGGTGGTCACTCCCGATTGGACGGTCCCATACATCACGTACATTCTCAGAAAAGAGCTCCCAGAGGATGAAGACGAGGCTCGCCAGATAGTCCGTCGATCCAAAGCTTTCACCATGATGAAAGGGAAGCTTTATAGAGAGAGTGTCACAGGAGTAGCCCAACGCTGCATCACCCCGGAAGAAGGTCAAATGGTCCTAAATGATATCCACTCGGGGACCTGTGGTCACCATGCGTCCTCTCGGACCATCATGGCCAAAGCATACCGAGCGGGATTTTATTAGCCTCGAGCAAATGAGATGGCAAAAGATATAGTCGATAAGTGCGCAGGTTGCCAGTTTTACTCCTACATGTCTCGCAAGCCCGCATCTGCCCTGAAGACTATTCCACTCGTCTGGCCGCTTGCAGTCTGGGGATTGGATATGGTTGGGCCCTTCAAAAGTGGCGCGAGTGGCTTCACCCATTTGCTTGTAGCAGTCGACAAGTTTACCAACTGGATCGAAGCCAAGCCCATCAAGAACCTTGGAGCAGGCACTGCCGTTAGTTTCATCAGAGAGTTGATATTCAGATATGGAGTTCCTCACAGCATCATCACAGCCAACGGCTCCAACTTTGATTCTGATTAGTTCAAAGTGTTCTGTGCATCTCAGGGCACTCGGGTTGGCTACACGTCTGTCGCACACCCACAGACAAATGGACAGGCTGAAAGGGCGAATGGTTTGATCCTTCAGGGGTTAAAGCCTCGCCTGATGCATGATCTTAAGCATGCTGCTGGAGCTTGGGTGATGGAATTTCCATCAGTCCTGTGGGGCTGAGGACAACAACCAACCGGTCGACTGAGCGAACCCCTATCTTGCTGGTGTACGGCGCTGAGGTGGTACTTCCGAGTGATTTGATACACAATGCTCCCAGAGTTGAACTGTTCTCAGAAGCCTAAGCAGAGCAAGCACACGAAGACACAGTCGATCTCTTGGAAGAATAATGCGAGATGGCTTTGGTTCGGTCGACCATTCATCAGCAGGATCTGTGCCGATTCCATGCCCGCAATGTCAGAGGTCGAGCATTTTAGGAGGGAGACCTTGTGCTCCGAGTGGTTCTGAAACAAACTCACAAGCTCGCTCCGGCCTGGGAAGGTCCCTTCATCATCACCAAGGTGCTTCACAATGGAACGTATCACATCTTCAATGTAGGCAACAAAATGGACGAGCCACATGGATGGAATGCGGAGCTGCTTCGTCCTTTCTATACCTAGAATCACTTGACCCAACGAGTTGTAATAAAAGCACTTCAGATTATTTTCCAAAGACAAGATCTTTACAGTATCTTAACGATTGGTTTCTCATAATCACTTGCATCCAAATCCCCTAGTGGGTGGCTTAGCTGCGAACCCGATTCGCCTTAGTTAGAAAACACTCCGATTGGAGAGCAATCCTCCCACTCGGAGGCTTAGCTACGACCCTGTAATCGCCTAAGTTAAAAACACTCCAAGTGGAGAGCAATCCTCCCACTCGGGGGCTTAGCTGCAACCCCATATTCACCCAAGTTAAAAACACTCTGAGTGGAGAGCAATCCTCCCACTCAGGGGCTTAGCTACGACCCCGTAATCGCCTAAGTGAAAAACACTCCGAGTGGAGAGCAATCCTCCCACTCGGGGGCTTAGTTGCGACCCCGTAATCGCCTAAGTTAAAAACACTCCGAGTGGAGAGCAATCGTCCCACTCGGGGGCTTAGCTGCGACCGTGTAATCGCCTAAGTTAAAAACACTCCGAGTGGAGAGCAATCCTCCCACTCGGGGGCTTAGCTACGACCCCATTACCGCCTAAGTTAAAAGCACTCCGAGTGGAGAGCAATCCTCCCACTCGGGGGCTTAGCTGCAACCCCGTAATCACCTAAGTTAAAAATGTAGTACCTTGAAGTATGTCTAGAGGGGGGGGGGTGATTAGACTACTTGACCAATTAAAAACTTAACCTTTTCCCAATTTTAGAGTTTGGTAGATTTTAGCTATCTTAGGACAAGTCAAGCAATCATCACACAATTCAAGCAAGCATGCAAAGAGTATATGAGCAGTGGAAATTAAAGCATGCAACTTGCAAGAAAGTAAAGGGAAGGGTTTGGAGGATTCAAACGCAATTGGAGACACGGATGTTTTTGGCGTGGTCCCGATAGGTGGTGCTATCATACATCCACGTTGATGGAGACTTCAACCCACGAAGGGTAACGGTTGCGCGAGTCCACGGAGGGCTCCACCCACGAAGGGTCCACGAAGAAGCAACCTTGTCTATCCCACCATGGCCGTCGCCCATGAAGGACTTGCCTCACTAGCGGTAGATCTTCACGAAGTAGGCGATCTCCTTGCCCTTACAAACTCCTTGGTTCAACTCCAAAATCTTGTCGGAGGCTCCCAAGTGACACCTAGCCAATCTAGGAGACACCACTCTCCAAGAAGTAACAAATGGTGCGTTGATGATGAACTCCCTGCTCTTGTGCTTCAAATGATAGTCTCCCCAACACTCAACTCTCTCTCATAGGATTTGGATCTGGTGGAAAGAAGATTTGAGTGGAAAGCAACTTGGTGAAGGCTAGAGATCAAGATTCATATGGTAGGAATGGAATATCTTGGCCTCAACACATGAGTAGGTGGTTCTCTCTCAGAAATGGTAATTTGGAAGTGTAGGTTTAGTATGATGGCTCTCTTTACGAATGAAGAGGAGGTGGAGGGGTATATATAGCCTCCACACAAAATCTAACCATTACACACAATTTACCAAACTCGGTGGGACCGATTCAACAGACTCGGTCGGACCGATTTAGTAAACCTAGTGACCGTTAGTGATTTTCGGTGGGACTGACATGCAACTCGGTGAGACCAATTCGGTTAGGGTTAGGGCATAACGTAAACTCAGTGGGACCGATTTGCTCTTCTCGGTGAGACCGAAATGTTACAAAAGGGAAACAGTGAGTTTACATTGCAATCTCGGTGGGACAGATCGCTCAATTTGGTTAGACCGAAACGTTACGAAGGGAAACAGAGAGATTACAATCCCATCTCAGTGAGACCGAGATCCCTATCGGTAAGACCGATTTTCTTAGGGTTTGTGGCAGTGGCTATGACTTTTGAAATCGGTGGCGCCGGATAGGAAGAATCGGTGTGACCGATTTTGGCTTTGGGTTTAGGTCATTTGTGGATGTGGGAAAGTAGCTGAGGGTTTTGGAGCATATCACTAAGAACATGAAGCAAGAGGCTCATTAAGCAACACCTCATCCCTCCTTGATAGTATTGGCTTTTCCTGTAGACTCAATGTGATCTTGGATCACTAAAATATAAAATGAAGAGTCTTGAGCTTTTGAGCTTGAGCCAGTCCTTTGTCCTTAGTATTTTGAGGGATCCACTTTCATCATCCATTCCATGCCATTCATTGAGCTTTCCTGAAATAATAGTCTTGGAATAGCATTAGCTCAATGAGCTATATGTTGTTATGAATTACCAAAACCACCTAGGGATAGTTGCACTTTCAATCTCCCCCTTTTAGGTAATTGATGACAACATATAGATCAAAGCTTCGACAAATGATAATAAGATTTAACAACATCGTCGCTTTGATAAGTATGTGATAAGGAAGAGCTCCCCCTAAATTTGTGCATGGTTTAAGATTTGCTTTGGACAGCAAATGCACAATGAATTAAGCTCATGGGTTACTCTTCCATGTCACATACATCTTGGTGGAGCGCTCAAAATGATAAAGATTGAATACATGCACTCATCACCAAGCAAAGTGAATGATCACATAGGATAGATAAGATAATATCATCAAATATGCATAAGTGTAGCTTATGATCAAACACATGATCATCAATCTCTCACAAGCATAGTATCTCAAGCAATCAAAAGCAAACAAGTTTAACCACCAAATCAAAACAAGAGAGAACAAAAGCAACACACTCTCTCTCTCGAAGCCTATGATCTATACATTTTTCTCCCCTTTGGCAACAAGTTACCAAAAAGTTCATAGAAAATGCATAGTGCTAGATCGACTCTCAGGCTTGATCTTTAGGTGGTGGTGTCCTGATAACTCCAAGAATGAAAGCTTCAGTTGAAGTACAGGGTGCTGGAGTTGATGCTGGAGCTGGTTGCACTGGAGCAGTAGGGGCTGTAGCTGGTGCAGAAGATGTTGCTCTAGTGTCTGTCACAGGCACTGCAACTGACCTCTGGGCCCTAGGCACTCTGGCAAACACATTAGTGGTAGTCTTTCCCTGCCTCTCCTGCATGTCATCCTATAGCTGCTCCACAACTGACAAAATCTCAGTCACTTTGACATCAAGGTCATGGAATTTGAGTCCATGATTCTTTCCAAGCTCTCCTGATTCTGAGTGAGGGTGCCAATCCTTTCTCAATCCTCAGTGTTGATGCTATTAAGTAACCAAGCTGCTCCTGCTTGTTCTTCAAGAAATACTCAGATGCCTCCTCTTGAGTTGGCATCTTGGCAGCCTTCTCCTTCCTTGCCTTCTCCTTCTTCTCTTGAGCTTGTACAGATGATGGATCATTCTCATTCATGACAACTCATTGTCCTCAAAGTCTGGATAAAGTGGAAATTGTTCCTTATCCAATTGATATTTCCCTGTGCCCATCTTTGACTCAATCAACTCCTGAATCTGAGGGGCATATCCACAGCTCCTCTTCTGATTTGCTGCAGTCCTCTTAATGGTTTCAATCATAAGGCTCATGACCTTAAACTTCTGTGGCACATCAAACAAATGCAACATGTTGATGGTATGCCCTCTGATCATGTTGTGATCACTAGACTTAGGTAACAGAGTGTGCCTTAGGATCCAATTGATAGTTGGCAGCCCTGATCTAATAGCATCACCCATAAGATTTGGTGCCTTGGGTGCTGGTGCAGCAACCTATTCTTCCTCTTCAGAGTCTCTTCTCATTGAGGGCTTTCCAAGAACTTGGGCAGTTGTGGTTCTTGCTCTCTTCTTCTTCTTATCCTGAGCAGCTTCATCCTCTGATTCAATGGTAAACTTCACAGTCTCTCCAGTAGGAACTTTCTTGGATTTTGAAGTTATGACTTTCTTTGCAAGTGCCTCTTTGGGTTATGGCTGTTCTGGCACTTGAGTGGACATTCTGACCTTGGGCATAGGTGTCCTCTTGGCAGGAACCTTCTTGTTCAGTCCAGGCTTTGTGCTATGGGCTGAGCCATACTCCTTTTTGAGCACTACTTTCTTGGAAGTAGCCTCATCCTCTTCAGCTCTATAGTCCTCATCTTCAGAGTTTGAAGTTCTCTTCCTCCTTTGCCTGGTAGCAGCCTTAGGCAGATTACTTGGGGTGCTTCTGCTACCATCATCCGAAGAACTTCAGGGAATAATGCCCTTAGTCATGTCAATCTGCTCTTCTGACCTGTTCTGGCTGTCACTCTGGTCTGACATGCTGCAAACACTGACTGCTGACCCTGTGAAGAGTTATAGATGAGGTAGAATAGATGAGCATCACAAAATGCAGAGATTTTTGCAAAAGAATGATTCAAAAATTCAGTTTTAGTTTTCCACAGAAAGCATTTCGGATCAACCGATTTTCAAACTCGGTGATACCGAAGCAGTTTTGGAACCTAAACTGATGAACTCGGTTGGACTGAGTCATAGTTCGGTGGCGCCGAGACTGCTAGGGTTTCACAAAGTCCTAAAATCGGTCTCACCGATTAGTAATTCTTGGTCAGACCGAGAGTTACTAGTGCAATGGCATAAGCCAAATCAGTGGGACCGAGTTTTTCAACTCGGTGGGTCCGAGATGGTTTCAGCAGAAACCTAACCCTAAAATTTTGAATCTCATCTACTCTACGGATTGCATTGACTGGATAGGAGTGTTTCAATCGTAGCAAGAATCAATAAGAACACAATGTGCTAGGAATCAGACGAGGATAGCACAGTGATCGAGTCCATACCATAACTTGGCGATGAACTCGCTACGGCGGCAACGGCGGCGTAGACCAGCGACAGGAGGCGGCTGGCGACAAGGAGACGATCCGGAGACCTGGGATGGCAGAGCGAGCTATTGCGTGGGCGAAGGGGTTCGGAAGAATTTCCAAATTTTTGCCCGTGACTAAATATAGCCCGACCCTGTTGGTGTGACCGAGTGGAACAACTCGGTGGCACCAAGATGCATAACTGTGTACAGTTGCAGCAACTCGGTGTGACCGAAAAGTTCAAATCGGTTGCACCAAGATTGAAAACTTAGATCAACTTAATGATCTCGGTAGGACCGAAATGGACGAATCGGTCAGACCGAGAATCACAAAGAAGTTTTGGAAGTTTGAGTCTATGATGAATCGGGGACTCCGAGTGCTCCTCACACAGAGTGGTTCGAATCTGACTTGATCAAATTTTGTGATGTAGCATGAATAGAGTTTGAGACGAGAAGAGCATAGATAGCTAGAGAAGGTTCTTAGGCATTCTTGTCCATCCATTTGGCAAAAAGAAAAGAAGGCAAACAGTCAAAAACAACAAGTGGATGTCCTTGAATGAGTAAAATATGCACCAACATGTTCACACAATAAGATGGCAAATGAAATATGTGGCAAAGCATGCACAACCAATTCTAGCATCTATCAAACAATTGGCGATGACTAGGTCATCCATATATGAGTATATTGACTTAGGAGTCAAATGAAAAAACATTTGATCATAGGTCATACTCATCGTTTAAGATCAAGTGGGGTTACCACTTTTACATAATGCATTGATGTGTTCACACCATTAGAGTTGCTTTGACTCAATTCTTAGAGTTAAGCTTCCCCTAGATGTGACATCCTCTTTTAGAGGGATGAACTAACCTTGGGTTTTGTCGATGATGACTTCATGTAGGTGTTGAAGATGTGGATGCTCAATGTTGATGTAGATCATTTGGAGCAATCCTTTGGAGTGAGTTGCACTTTCAACTTACCTACATGGGTTAGTCCCACAAGGAACAAACAAGAATATCCATAGACATAGAGTGAATCACACACAACATGATGTCCATGAAATCATTAGGTTACCTTGTCCCTTGCCTTACCAACATGAGGGTTTGTGACTCCTTGAACTAGTGCAATATGTGGAAGTTGATTGCACTTATTCTGGCCATAATGACGAGTGAAGAATGTTGCTGGAGTCACTCTCAAGAACTCTCTAGTTCTTCTTCTTCGGGATCCACATCATCTTGATGGGAATCCTTGGAGTTGTAGTTGTACTTGATGAAGTAGAACTTGACGTAGTCTTGGGAACCCACTTGAATGAGGCCTTAGGTGCTTCTTCAAATGCATCAATCTCTTCTTGAACCTTGTCCTTGCCTTTGTTCTTGTGGTCTTGTGGTGGAAGATCATCTTGTGCTTGTGTTCCCTTGAAGGAAGTAGGATCATACTTCTCTTGTTGAGGAACAAACTTCGTCTTGGGGTATTGATCTTCTTCCCACTCAACTCCATTGGCATTAAACTTTCGTTCAAAACCAACACCTTGATTCTTCCGGTGCCTTCCTTGCTTGCGTACAATTTCCTCGAATTGCTTACTCCCAACAAGGCTCTTGTAAACACCTTTCTCTATAATTCCCTTCAATAAGCTATTTTCTTGCTCAAGTGTAACTTGGCTAAGAGAATCATTAGTGGAATCAAGAGAACTACTAGAAGCAACAATATTGGATTTGACATTATTATTGTTACTACTAGAGGAAGTATCTTTATTGTACTTGTTACTAGAATTGACTTGAGGCATGTAAGTAGATAAGAGTAAACGCTTGGCAATGTAAGAAGAACTTTTCTTACGGAGATCATCATTGATTGCTTTTAAGAACTCATGCTCTTGGTCAAGATTGAGCTTTTCAAAGCGTAACTTCTCATGAGCCCTTAAAAGTTCCCGATGATCTTCGAAGATAGTTTCATGAGTGAACTTAAGAGTGTTTAGTTCTTTAGTTAGAAGCTCAATCTTCTCCTTATCATTGTCATTCGTTTTATCTTGATTAGCGTGATTAATTGACGTTTCATCGTAGTATTCATCACTTGAGTTGTCAACAAGTAAATCATCATCCACAAGCAAGTCATCTTCATCACTATTGAAATCAACATACTCGGGATGTATTACCTTTGGACCTTTGGCCATGAAGCATCTTCCAATTCCTTCATTTGGTGAATCAAATATGTCGTACGAGTTGGTTGACACAAGTGCTAGACCGGCAACACCTTCATCTTGAGTATGTTCGGAGTCGGAGTGATAGCTTCTCTCGGAGTGATTGTCGGAGTCGGAGCCAGATACCCATTCACCAACATGAGCTTGATGTCTTTGTTTTGTGTAGCTCCTTGATGACTTGTCCTTCCCTTCCGAATCCTTGCTTCTCCGTGAGGGTCTTCGTTCATAACGATCATCTCTACTCCTCCTCTCTCTTGGTGGTGATTCTTCTCTTTTGCTTCTTCTTCTTGGAGAATCTTCTCTTCTTTTGTAGGGTGTCGTACACTCATTGGAATAGTGTCCGGGTCTCCCACAATTGTAGCAATTGCGCTCTTGACTTGAAGATCTTTTGTCATGGTAAGACCTTGACTTGGAGCTTCTTTCTTTGCTTCTACTCTTGTAGAATTTGTTGAAGTTCTTAACCATTAAGCTCAATTCTTCATTGAAGGTTTGTTTCTCACTTGATGATGTGGGGGATTCACTTGAGGCTTTGTAAGCACCACTTGACTTGCTATGAAGTTCCTCCTTATCCTTGAGTGACATCTCATGAGCAACAATTCTTCCAATGACTTCCGTTGGCTTGAGATCTTTGTAGTTTGGCATCATTTGGATCGATGTGCACACGGTATCATACTTTCCATCCAATGCTCTTAGGATCTTCTTGATAATGAATTTGTCGGTCATCTCTTCACTCCCTAAGCCGGCAATATCATTTGTGATAAGAGCAAGCCTAGAGTACATTTCAGCGACACCTTCACCATCCTTCATTTTGAACTTGTCAAGCTGACTTTGGAGCACATCCAACTTGGATTCCTTGACGGATTTGGTACCTTCATGCATATCAATCAAAGTATCCCAAATTTCCTTTGCATTCTCAAGCCGGCTGATTTTGTTGAATTCTTCGGGGCACAATCCGTTGAAGATGATATCACAAGCTTGAGCGTTGTGCTGCAACATCTTCAATTCTCCCGCATTAGCTTCACGGTTCGGTTCTCTCCCATCAAAGAATTCACCTTGCAAGCCAATACAAATAATTGCCCAAACGGCGGGGTTATGTCCGACAATATGCATTTTCATCTTATGCTTCCAACTAGCAAAATTAGTACTATCAAAGTAAGGACCTCTACAGTGATAATTTCCCTCGCTAGACGCCATACTCTCCTAGGTTGTGAAACCAAGGCTATGACCACCAAAAGCTATGGAAATCAATGCAAATGGAGACCAAAGCTTTGATACCACTTGTAGGACCTTGAAGTATGTCTAGAGGGGGGGTGATTAGACTACTTGACCAATTAAAAACTTAACCATTTCCCAATTTTAGAGTTTGGCAGATTTTAGCTATTTAGGAAAAGTCAAGCAATCATCACACAATTCAAGCAAGCATGCAAAGAGTATATGAGCAGCGGAAATTAAAGCATGCAACTTGCAAGAAAGTAAAGGGAAGGGTTTGGAGGATTCAAACGCAATTGGAGACATGGATGTTTTTGGCGTGGTTCCGATAGGTGGTGCTATCGTACATCCACGTTGATGGAGACTTCAACCCACGAAGGGTAACGGTTGCGCGAGTCCACGGAGGGCTCCACCCACGAAGGGTCCACGAAGAAGCAACCTTGTCTATCCCACCATGGCCGTCGCCCACGAAGGACTTGCCTCACTAGCGGTAGATCTTCACGAAGTAGGCGATCTCCTTGCCCTTACAAACTCCTTGGTTCAACTCCATAATGTTGTCGGAGGCTCCCAAGTGACACCTAGCCAATCTAGGAGACACCACTCTCCAAGAAGTAACAAATGGTGCGTTGATGATGAACTCCTTGCTCTTGTGCTTCAAATGATAGTCTCCCCAACACTCAACTCTCTCTCATAGGATTTGGATCTGGTGGAAAGAAGATTTGAGTGGAAACCAACTTGGGGAAGGCTAGAGATCAAGATTCATACGGTAGGAATGGAATATCTTGGCCTCAACACATGAGTAGGTGGTTCTCTCTCAGAAATGGTAAGTTGGAAGTGTAGGTTTAGTCTGATGACTCTCTTTACGAATGAAGAGGAGGTGGAGGGGTATATATAGCCTCCACACAAAATCTAACCGTTACACACAATTTACCAAACTCGGTGGGACCGATTCAACAGACTCGGTCGGACCGATTTAGTAAACCTAGTGACCGTTAGTGATTTTCGGTGGGACTGACATGCAACTCGGTGAGACCGATTCGGTTAGGGTTAGGGCATAACGTAATCTCGGTATGACCGATTTGCTCTTTTCGGTGAGACTGAAATGTTACAAAAGGGAAACAGTGAGTTGACATTGCAATCTCGGTGGGACCGATCGCTCACTTCGGTTAGACCGAAACGTTACGAAGGGAAACAGAGAGATTACAATCCCATCTCGATGAGATCGAGATCCCTATCGGTAAGACCTATTTTCTTAGGGTTTGTGGTAGTGGCTATGACTTTTGAAATCGGTGGAGCCGGATAGGAAGAATCAGTGTGACCGATTTTGGCTTTGGGTTTAGGTCATTTGTGGATGTGGGAAAGTAGCTGAGGGTTTTGGAGCCTATCACTAAGCACATGAAGCAAGAGGCTCATTAAGCAACACCTCATCCCTCCTTGATAGTATTGGCTTTTCCTATAGACTCAATGTGATCTTGGATCACTAAAATATAAAATGAAGAGTCTTGATCTTTTGGGCTTGAGCCAGTCCTTTATCCTTAGTATTTTGAGGGATCCACTTTCATCATCCATGCCATGCCATTCATTGAGCTTTCCTGAAATAATAGTCTTGGAATAGCATTAGCTCAACGAGCTATATGTTGTTATGAATTACCAAAACCACCTAGGGATAGTTGCACTTTCAAAAAAACACTCTGAGTGGAGAGCAATCCTCCCACTCGGGGGCTTAGCTGCGACACCGTAATCGCCTAAGTTAAAAAACACTCCGAGTGGAGAACAATCCTCCCACTCGGGGGCTTAGCTGTGACCCTGTAATCCCCTAAGTCACAAATATGCTCTGAGCTCCGCCACAAATACAATGTTTCATCCCTATCCACAAGGACAACGAGGCATCGACTGAGCACCACCTCTGAGCTACGCCACAAGTACAATGTTCCTTCCCTATCCACAAGGACGACGAGGCGTCGACTAAGCACCACCTCTGAGCTACACCACAAGTATAATGTTCCGTCCCTATCCGCAAGGACGATGAGGTGTCGACTGAGCTCCATCACAAGTACAATGAACTTTCATTCGGCAAAGGGTGAGAAGATCAAGTCTACTCGGAACCGAAAGACAATCAGAAACAGTTTAAAAAACAGAGCAAAAACCATGATATGCAAAGAAATCCAAGTTCAGATAAACCCTGCAAAAGTTCAGAACCGTAGCGGGCAAGAGTACTCAGGCATCAAGCCTGAAAGAGTTTAACGATTACATGATCACTCGACATTCTGAGGCAAATAAAGGTGGGGCATAATGTTTTTCGGTCACTCGTCAGGAGAAGGGCTGGTTGGATCACAGAAACTGTCAAGATCAATGTTGTCCGCAATGCGAGTGGAAGCTTCAAGGAAAGTGTCCATGAAGGACTAGAAGGTGTGCTTCTTGGTGTTCGCAACCTTGAGGGCCGCCAGCTTGTCTTCTGTGGCGTCTTTGCAGGGCACTCGGACCAACAACAGGGCAACGTCGGCGTCACAGCGAGCTGACAATTTCTTCCATTCTTGCACTCGGCCAGGGATCTGATTCAGTCTAGTCATCAATGACTCGAGATCTTGTGAAAGTTCCGCCTGAGGCTAGAGTTCAGCATCAACCCGAGTCATCGTCGCCTTCAGTCGGGCAAGATATGCAACATCGCTGTCCATGTGTGATTCCAACCGTAGCAAGTTCATCGCAACATCATCTTTAACAGGACAATTGATGGGGTCGAGACCCGTCTCAACCTGCCCAGTCTCAGCCTCAAAGTCCTGACAAAGTTCTGCACAGTCGGAAAAAAATGGTGACTCGACAGCATGACAAGACGTACCAATCGACAGCAACTAATCAGTCGAACAATAATACCTTCAAGCTTCAGGACTAGTTTTGCAGCAAGTTGTCCCAGATAGGACTCCAGCTCGCCCTTCTTGGCTTTGAGGCTTCCGACTTCATTGGTTAAGTTCTCCTTGTCCTTCTTCAGTTGCTCGACCTCCCGATTGGCCTTAGAGACGGCAGTCTTCAGCTTCGAGTTCTCCTCCTCTAACTTGCTAACTGAAGCCAGCTTCTTGTCCGCAAGCACTGTCTTCTCTTGCGCCTCCTTCTGACCTGCAGCAAGATCTTGATCCTTCTTCTCCAGAGCCTCCTTCATTTTCTCTAAAGAAATAACTACACACATATGTTAACTCGTAGTTATTTCTTTAGGGAAAATGAAGGAGGCTCTAGAGAAGAAGGATCAGGATCTTGCTGCAGCTCAGAAGGAGGCACGAGAGAAGACAGTGCTTGCGGACTAGAAGCTGGCTTTAGTTAGCAAGTTAGAGGAGGAGAACTCGAAGCTGAAGATTGTCATCTCTGAGGCCAGTCGGGAGGTCGAGCAACTGAAGAAGGACAAGGAGAACTTAACCAATGAAGTCGGAAGCCTCAAAGCCAAGAAGGGCAAGCTGGAGTCCTATCTGGGACAACTTGCTGCAAAACTTGTCCTGAAGCTTGAAGGTATTATTGTTCTACTGATTAGTTGCTGTCGATTAGTACGTCTTGTCATGCTGTCGACTCACCATTTTTTCCCACTGTGCAGAACCTTGTCAGGACTTTGAGGCTGAGACTAGGCGGGTTGAGACGGGTCTCGACCCTATCAATTGTCCTGTTAAAGATGATGTTGCGATGAACTTGCTGCGGTTGGAATCACGCATGGACAACATTGTTGCATATCTTGCCCGACAGAAGGCGGCGATGACTCGGGTTGATGCTGAACTCTGGCCTCAGGTGGAACTTTCACAAGATCTCGAGTCACTAATGACTCGACTGAATCAGATCCTTGGCCGATGGCAAGAATGGAAGAAATCGCCTGCTCGCTGTGGCGCTGACGTTGCCCTATCGTTGGTCCGAGTGCACTGCAAAGACGCCAGAGAAGACAAGCTGGCGGCCCTCAAGGTCGCGAACACCAAGAAGAACACCTTCTAGTCCTTCATGGACACTTTCCTTGAAGTTGGAACTCGCATTGCGGACAACATTGATCTTGAAAGTTTCTGTGATCCAGCCAGCCCTTCTCCTGACGAGTGACCAAAAAACATTATGCCCCACCTATATTTGCCTCACAATGCCGAGTGATCATGTAATCGTTAAACTCTTTCAGGCTTGATGCCTGAGTACTCCTGCCCGCTGCGGTTCTGAACTTTTGCAGGGTTTATCTGAACTTGGATTTCTTTGAATATCATGGTTTTTGCTCTATTTTTTAAACTGTTTCTGATTGTCTTTCAGTTCCGAGTGGACTTGATCTTCTCACCCTTTGCCGAATGAAAGTTCATTGAAATTGTGACCGAGCTTAGTCGACACCTCGTCGTCCTTGCGGATAGGGATGGAACATTGTACTTGGGGCGGAGCTCAGAGGTGGTGCTCAGTCGACGCCTCGTCGTCCTTGCGGATAGGGACGGAACATTGTACTTGTGGCGTAGATCAGAGGTGGTGCTCAGTCGACGCCTCATCGTCCTTGTGGATAGGGACGGAACATTGTATTTGTGGCAGAGCTCAGAGCATATTTGTGACTTAGGTGATTACGGGTTTGCAGCTAAGCCCCTGAGTGGGAGGACTGCTCTCCACTCGGAGTATTTTTTAACTTAGGCGATTACGGGGTCGCAGCTAAGCCCCAGGGTGGGAGGATTGCTCTCCACTCGGAGTGTTTTTTAACTTAGGCGATTACAGGGTCGCGGCTAATACCCCGAGTGGGAGGATTGCTCTCCACTCGGAGTGTTTTTATTTAACTTAGGCCATTACGGGGTCGCAGCTAAGCCCCTGAGTGGGAGGATTGATCTCCACTCGGAGTGTTTTTTAACTTAGGCGATTACGGGGTCGGGGCTAAGCCCCTGAGTGGGAGGATTGCTCTCCACTCGGAGTGCTTTTAACTTCAGCGATTACGGGGTCGCAGCTATGCCCCCGAGTGGGAGGATTGCTCTCCACTCGGAGTGTTTTTCACTTAGGCGATTACGGGGTCGCAGCTAAGCCCCCGAGTGGGAGGATTGCTCTCCACTCAGAGTGTTTTTTTAACTTAGGCGATTACGGGGTCGCAGCTAAGCCCCCCGAGTGGGAGGATTGCTCTCCACTCGGAGTGTTTTTAACATAGGCGATTACGGGGTCGCAGCTAAGCCCCCTAGTGGGAGGATTTCCCTCCACTTAGAGTGTTTTTAACTTAGGAGATTATGGGGTCGTAGCTAAGCCCCCGATTGGGAGGATTGCTCTCTGCTCGGAGTGTATTTAACTTAGGTGATTATGGGGTCGCAGCTAAGCTCCCCGAGTGGGAGGATTGCTCTCCATTCGGAGTGTTTTTAACTTAGGCAATTACGGGGTCGCAACTAAGCCCCTGAGTGGGAGGATTGCTCTCCACTTGGAGTGTTTTTAACTTAGGCGATTACAGGGTCGCAGGTAAGCCTCCGAGTGGGAGGATTGCTCTCCACTCGGTGTGTTTTTTAACTTAGGCGATTACAGGGTCGCAGCTAAGCCCCCGAGTGGGAGGATTTCTCTCCACTCGAAGTGTTTTTAACTTTGGCGATTACAGGGTCGCAGCTAAGCCCCCATGTGGGAGGATTGCTCTCCACTCGGAGTGTTTTTAACTTAGGCGATTACAGGGTCGCAGCTAAGCCTCTGAGTGGGAGGATTGCTCTCCACTCGGAGTGTTTTTTAACTTAGGCGATTACGGGGTCGCAGCTAAGCCCCCGAGTGGGAGGATTGCTCTCCACTTGGTGTGTTTTTTAACTCTGGCGAATCGGGTTCGCAGCTAAGCCACCCACTGGGGGATTTGGACGCAAGTGATTACGAGAAAGCAATCGTTAAGATACTGTAAAGATCTTGTCTTTGGAAAATAATCTGAAGTGCTTTTATCACAACTCGGTGGGTCGAGTGATTCTAGGTATAGAAAGGACGAAGCAGCTCCGCGTTCCATGCACGTGGCTCGTCCATTTTCTTGCCTACGTTGTAGATGTGATACCCTCCATTGTGAAGCACCTTGGTGATGATGAAGGGACCTTCCCAGGCCGGAGCGAGCTTGTGAGGTCATTTCTGAACCACTCGGAGCACAAGGTCTCCCTCCTAAAATGCTCGACCTCTCACATTGCAGGCGTGGAATTGGCGCAGATCCTGCTGATAAATGGTCGACCAAACCAAAGCCATCTCGCGTTCTTCTTCCAAGAGATCGACTGCGTCTTTGTGTGCTTGCTCTGCTTCGGCTTCTGAGAACAGTTCAACTCTGGGAGTATTGTGTAGCAAATCAAAAGTAATACCTCCTCAGCACCGTACACCAGGAAGAAAGGGGTTCGCTCAGTCGACCGGTTGGGTGTTGTCCTCAGCCCCCATAGAATTGATGGAAATTCCGTCACCCAAGCTCCAGCAGCATGCTTAAGATCATGCATCAGGCGAGGCTTTAACCCCTGAAAGATAAAACCATTCGCCCTTTCAGCCTGTCCGTTTGACTGCGGGTGCGCGATAGACGCGTAGTCGACCCGAGTGCCTTGAGATGCACAGAACGCTTTGAACTCATCATAATCAAAGTTGGAGCCGTTATCTGTGATGATGCTGTGAGGAACTCCATATCTGAATATCAACTCTCTGATGAAACTAACGGCAGTGCCTGCTCCAAGGTTCTTGATGGGCTTGGCTTCGATCCACTTGGTAAATTTGTCGACTGCTACGAGCAAATGGGTGAAGCCACTCACGCCAGTTTTGAAGGGCCCAACCATATCCAATCCCTAGACTACAAACGGCCAGACGAGTGGAATAGTCTCTAGGGCAGATGCGGGCTTGTGAGACATGTAGGAGTAAAACTGGCTACATGCGCACTTATCGACTATATCTTTTGCCATCTCATTTGCTTGAGGCCAATAAAATCCCGCTCGTTATGCTTTGGCCACGATGGTCCGAGACGACGCATGGTGACCATAGGTCCCCGAGTGGATATCATTTAGGATCATTTGACCTTCTTCCGGGGTGATGCAGCGTTGGCCTACTCCTGTGACACTCTCTCTGTAAAGCTGCCCTTTCATCATGGTGAAAGCTTTGGATCGATGGACTATCTGGCGAGCCTCGTCTTCATCCTCTGGGAGCTCTTTTCTGAGAATGTACGCGATGTATGGGACCGTCCAATCGGGAGTGACTACCAAGACTTCCATGATCAGGTCGACCACGGCTGGAATCTCTATCTCAGTCGGGTTGGTTGGACTTATCGGTTGCAGGGGCTCCTCTTTGAAGGGATCTTCTTGCACTGACGGGGTATGGAGATGCTCCAAGAACACATTGCTGGGATAGGTGATAACCCACAAGTATAGGGGATCGCAACAGTTTTCGAGGGTAGAGTATTCAACCCAAATTTACTGATTCGACACAAGGGGATCCAAAGAATATTCGCAGGTATCAGCAGCTGAGTTGTCAATTCAACCACACCTAGAAACTTAGTATCTGCAGCAAAGTGTTTAGTAGCAAAGTAATATGATAGTGGTGGTAACCGTAACAAAAGTGAAGACAGCAAAAGTAATGTTTTTGGTATTTTGTAGTGATTGTAATAGTAGCAACAGAAAAGTAAATAAGCAAGAACCAGTATATGGAAAACTCGTAGGCACTAGATTAGCGATGGATAATTATGCCGGATGCGATTCGTCATGTAACAGTCATAACATAGGGTGACACAGAACTAGCTCCAGTTCATCAATGTAATGTAGGCATGTATTCCGTATATAGTCATACGTGCTTATGGAAAAGAACTTGCATGCCATCTTTTGTCCTACCCTCCCATGGCAGCGGGGTCCTATTGGAAACTAAGGAATATTAAGGCCTCCTTTTAATAGAGAACCGGAACAAAGCATTAGCACATAGTGAATACATGAACTCCTCAAACTATGGTCATCTCCGGGAGTGGTCCCGATTATTGTCACTTCGGGGTTGCCGGATCATAACACATAGTAGGTGACTATAGACTTGCAAGATAGGATCAAGAACACACATATATTCATGAAAACATAATAGGTTCAGATCTAAAATCATGGCACTTGGGCCTTAGTGACAAGCATTAAGCATAGCAAAGTCATAGCAGCATCAATCTCAGAACATAATGGATACTAGGTATCAAACCCTAACAAAACTAACTCGATTACATGATAAATCTCATCCAACCAATCACCGTCCAGCAAGCCTACGATGCAATTACTCACGCACGGCGGTGAGCATCATGAAAAACTGGTGATGGAGGATGGTTGATGATGACAACGGCGACGAATCCCCCTCTCCGGAGCCCCGAACGGACTCCAGATCAGCCCTCCCGGGAGAGATTAGGGCTTGGCAGCGGCTCCATATCGTAAAATGTGATGATTTCTTCTCTCTTATTTTTTTCTCCCTGAAAGCCAATATATAGAGTTGGAGTTGGCGTCGGAGGGCCACCAGGGGGCCCACGAGGTAGGGGGGCACGCCCAGGGGGGCGCCCCCCACCCTCGTGGACAGGGTGTGGGCCCCCTGGTCTTCATCTTTGGCGAGGATTTTTTATTTTTTTTTCTAAGGTGTTCCGTGGAGTTTTAGGTCATTCCGAGAACTTCTATTTTCTGCACAAAAAACAACACCATGGCAATTCTGCTGAAAACAACGTCAGTCCGGGTTAGTTCCATTCAAATCATACAAGTTAGAGTCCAAAACAAGGGCAAAAGTGTTTGGAAAAGTAGATACGATGGAAACGTATCAACTCCCCCAAGCTTAAACCCTTGCTTGTCCTCAAGCAATTCAGTTGACAAACTGAAAGAGAAAAAGAAAAACTTTTACAAGCTCTGTTTGCTCTTGTTGTTGTAAACATGAAAAGCCAGCATTCAAGTTTCAGCCAATATTATGAACTAACCATACTCACAATAACACATAGGTCTCACAATTACTCATATCAATAGCATAATCAGCTAGCGATCCATAATAATAAAACTTGGATGACAACACTTTCTCAAAATAATCATAACATGATATAACAAAATGGTATCTCGCTAGCCCTTTCTGAGACCGCAAAACATAAATGCAGAGCACCTTTAAAGATCAAGGACTGACTAAAATTGTAATTCATGGTAAAAGAGATCCAGTCAAGTCATACCCAATATAAACTACTTATAATGAATGCAAACAACAGTGTGCTCTCTAGTGGGTGCTTTTTAATAAGAAGGGTGATGACTCAACATAAAATTAAATAGATAGGCCCTTAGCGGAGGGAAGCAGGGATTTGTAGAGGTGCCAGAGCTCGGTTTTGAAATAGAGATAAATTATATTTTGAGCGGCATACTCTCATTGTCAACATAACAACTAAAAGACGATGATATCTTCCATGCTAAACAGATTATAGGCGGTTCCAAACAGAATGGTAAAGTTTATACTCCCCCTCCTCCAGAAGCATCAATCCATGGCTTGCTCGAAACAACGAGTGCCTCCAACATTCAACGGGTCCCAGGGGGAGTTTTGTTTGCAGTTATTTTGATTTAGTTTGCACGAAGCATGGGACTAGGCATCCCGGATACCAGCCATTTTCTCGTGAATGAGGGGCGGAGTCCACTCCTCTTGAGAATAACCCGCCTAACATGGAAGATAAGGGCAGCTCTAGTTGACATATGAGCTATTTGAGCATGCAAAACAGAATGTTTATTTGAAGGTTTAGAGTTTGGCACATACAAATTTACTTGGAACGGCAGGTAAATACCGCATATAGGAAGGTATAGTGGACTCATATGGAACAACTTTGGGGTTTAAGGAGTTTGGATGCACAAGCAGTATTCCCGCTTAGTACAGGTGAAGGCTAGCAAAAGACTGGGAAGCGACCAACTGAGAGAGCGACAACAGTCGTAAACATGCATTAAAATTAATTTACACCGAATACAAGCATGAGTAGGATATAATCCACCATGAACATAAATATCATGAAGGCTATGTTGATTCGATTCAACTACATGCGTGAACATGTGCCAAGTCGAGTCACGCAATTCATTTAAAGGAGGATACCATCCCATCATACCACATCATAATCATTCTAATAGCATGTTGGCACGCAAGGAAAACCATTATAACTCATAGCTAATCAAGCATGGCACAAGCAACTATAATCTCTAAATGTCATTGCTAATATGCTTACTTCATAATAGCTGACTCAGGAACGATTAACCATCATATTTACAAAAACAAGAGAGGTCGAGTTCATACCAGCTTTTCTCATCCCAATAAGTCCATCATATACCATCATTATTGCCTTTCACTTGCACGACCGAAGGATGTGAATTATAATAAGAGTGCACGTGCATTGGACTAAGCTGGAATCTGCAAGCATTCAACTCAAGAGAGAAGACAAGTAATATGGGCTCTAAGTCAAATAAACAATCATGCATATAAGTGCCACTAAGCATTTTCAATATGGTCTGCTCGACCCCCAAAGAAAGGAAAAGAAATAAAAACTATTTACACGGGAAAGCTCCCAACAAGCAAAAGAAGAACGGGAAATATTTTTGGGTTTTTCTTTTTAATTCTACTATAAGCATGGAAAGTAAACTAACTAATTTTTTTGGTTTTTTTTCTTAAGGTTTATCAAACATACAAGAAGAAAGCAGGAAAAAGAAAATAAACTAGCATGGATATTACAGTGAAAGAGTATGAGCACCGACATCTAGCAACGAGTGTGTGTGAACATGAATGTAATGTCGGTGGGAAATACGCACTCCCCCAAGCTTAGGCTTTTGGCCTAAGTTGGTCTATTGCCAGGGATAGCCTGGCGGATACCCATAGGTGAAGCTGGGGTCATACCGTGACGAAGAAGGCTCCGGCTGCCACTTGCTGGTAGCCTCCTCTGGATCCCAAGAATAAACAGATAGTCGTGGAGGCTCATTTTGTGGTTCCAGTTCCGGGGCTGGTGCAGGATTCCGATAGGCTTGAACAGCCGACCACGGAATGATGTGAGGTTCTGCAGACAAGTTAAACAAAGAAGGAGCAGGCAAAGTAATAGTTTTAGGGTGATGTTTATCAAAGTATAATTTATATTTGAGCTCCCCTTCGTGACTCTTAACAAGAAAATTATGCGCTATCATACTCTTATAATCTAAATAAGCACGGGGCAACACTATTTCTTCTTTCTCCTCATGCCCTAATAGGTATCTCAAAATGTTCACCAAGGCGTGAAGCATAAATGCCTCCAAAAATGGGGCCCTTAGTACGGTTCAGACTTAACCGTCTAGCAACAATTCCACCCATACTAACAGAGTTATTGCGGTATAAACCATGGAACAAAATAATAATATCAGGAATACTAAGGTTCCCACAGTTCCCGCGTCCAATCAAGCAACGACTAGCAAATAAGGCAAAGTAGCGTAAAACAGGAAAATGTATGCTAGTGATCCTTGCATCAGAAACCTCCCTCGTTTCTCCCACAGTAATAGTGTTAATAAAAGCTTCTACTTCGTTACGGTGGGGTTCATCTAAGGTGCCCTCAAAGGGTATTCTGCAAACCTAGCAGAATTCAGCTAATGTCATCTCTTTAACAACATCATATAAATGAAACTCTAATGTTGGAGGTGATTTCTCAGGGAAAAAGTAGAAGTTTTGCACAAAAATATTTGTGAGTAAGAGATACTGATGACGTTGGTCGTGGAGGAAGTCGGTGAGGCCAGCATTCTCAATCAATAAATAGAAATCTTCATAAATCCCAGCTCTCCTCAAGAAGTCATCGGAAGGCCATTCACACAGCCGGACCTCCGCGGTGCGGGGCAAATTGAATTTGGGCTTCTCCTCTTCTTCTTTTTGTTTTTCCTTAGAGCTTCGGCTTGACGAGCCCCTCAAAAATTTCTTCATTATTTCTGAAACAATCTGAAATTTTTGGTAACTTCAAATAAAAGTGAACCAACTTCAATAAAATTGATAGCAACAACTCCCATAAGTGCCTAGAGCCTATATAAAGCATTGGAACTACTTGGAACCATATAAATTTGACATGCAAGCTCAAGAACATGGTCACCTATGCAGCATAAATTTGCAATGAATAAAGCACTAGAGCAAAAACTAATTGGACCAATGGAGGAGTCACATACCAAGGAACAATCTCCCCAAGCAGTTTTACGAGAGGTGCTTTGAGCAAGTATATCGAAAATCATAGCAACGGGGGCTGGAACTCGTGCTTGAGTTGGTTTTTCGTGTTTGTGTGAGGCAGAGGAAGAAGATGGGTGCAAGGATAAGTGGAGGAGGGCCACCGTGGGCCCACGAGGCAGGGGGGCGCGCCCAGGGGGGTAGGGCGCGCCCTCCACCCTCGTGGCCAGGTGGCAGCTCCCCCTCGTGGTAATTTTTGCACACTAAATCCTCAAATATTCCTAAAATAATCATATTAAATTGCCATGGCATTCTAAGGACTTTTATTTTTGGGATATTTTTATGTTGCACGGATAAGTCAGGAAACAGACAAAAGAATACTATTTTACTTTATTTCTACTATTAACAGAAAATATAAAGAGGGTACAGAAGGTTGTGCTTCTATTTTCATCCATCTCGTGATCATCAAAATGAACCCACTAACAAGGTTGATCAAGTCTGGTTAACAAACTCATTCCGAATAATCAGGGAACCGGAGAAATTTCGAATAACACTAAGTTACCTCAACGGGGATATGAAAATCCCCAACAAAAAGAATATCATACTTTTTCTTGACAGTAGGGAGAGGAAATTCAAAACCTCCAAATATAATCGATGGAATTTTTCCAATAGAGTTGATACTATACACTTGAGGTGGTTTTCTCGGAAAGTGTACCGTGTGCTCATTGCCATTAACATGAAAAGTGACATTGCCTTTGGTGCAATCAATAACAGCCCCTGCAGTATTAAGGAAAGGTCTTCCCAAGAATAATAGACATACTATCATCCTCGGGAATATCAAGAATAACAAAGTCCGTTAAAATAGTAACATTTGCAACCACAATAGGCACATCCTGACAAATACCAACAGGCCTAGCAGTTGATTTATCAGCCATTTGCAAAGATATTTCAATAGGTGTCAACTTATTCAAGTCAAGTCTATGATACAAAGAGAGGGGCATAACACTGACACCGGCTCCAAGATCACATAGAGCAGTTTTAACATAATTTCTCTTAATGGAGCATGGTATAGTAGGTACTCCTGGATCTCCAAGTTTCTTTGGTATTCCACCCTTAAAAGTATAATTAGCAAGCATGGTGGAAATTTCAGCTTCAGGTATCTTTCTTTTATTAGTAATGATATCCTTCATATACTTAGCATAAGGATTTGTTTTGAGCACATCAGTTAATCGCATACGCAAAAAGATGGGTCTAATCATTTCAGCAAAGCGCTCAAAATCCACATCATCCTTTTTATTGGATGGTTTCAGAGGAAAAGGCATGGGTTTCTGAACCCATGGTTCCCTCTCTTTACCATGTTTCCTAGCAACAAAATCTCTTTTATCATAACGTTGATTCCTTGATTGTGGGTTATCAAGATCAACAGCAGGTTCGACATCTACATCATTATCATTACTAGGTTGAGCATCAACATGAACATTATCATTAACATTATCACTAGGTTCGTGTTCATCACCTGATCGTGTTTCAGCATCAGAAACAGAGATATCATTTGGATTCTCAGGTGGTTCAGCAATAGGTTCACTAGAAGTTTGCAAAGTCCTATCATTTTTCTTTTTCTTCCACTTAGAAGAACTAGGTACATCAATATTATTTCTCTGAGAATCTTGCTCGATTCTCTTAGGGTGGCCTTCAGGATACAAAGGTTCCTGAGTCATTCTACCAATTCTAGTAGCCACTCTAACAGCATAATCATTTTTCTTACTATTCATTTCATCAAGCACTTCTTCCTCAGCTTTAAGTACTTGTTCTACTTGAGTGGTAACCATAGAAGCATGTTTGCTAACAAGTTTAAGTTCACCTCTAATATCAGCCATATAATCACCCAAGAATTTAATCATAAAGGTATTCTATTTTAATTGTCTACCAAAATAAGCATTAAAGTCATCTTGCTTAAACATAAAGTCATCAAACTCATCCAAGCACTGACTAGCAATTTTAGTAGGAGGAACTTCAGCTTTATCATATCTATAGAGAGAATTTACCTTTACTACCTATGTCGGGATATCGGGAGGTTCTTCAGTAAATAAGTAATTGAGATCATATACTTCTTCAGCAGGCGGTAAATTAAGATCATGTATTTCTTCAATAGGAGGTAAATTCTTAACATCTTCAGCTTTAATACCTTTTTCTTTCATAGATTTCTTTGCCTCTTGCATATCTTCAGGACTGAGAAATAGAACACCTCTCTTCTTCGGAGTTGGTTTAGGAATAGGCTCAGTAATTGGCTCTGGAACTGGTTCAGGAGGTGGCTCGGGAGGTGCCCAATTATTTTCATTTGCCAACATATTATTCAATACAATTTCAGCTTCATCCGGTGTTCTTTCCCGGAAAAGAGAACCAGCACAACTATCCAGGAAATCTCTGGAAGCATCAGTTAGTCCATTATAAAAGATATCAAATATTTCAGGTTTCTTAAGAGGATGATCAGGCAAAGCATTAAGTAACTTGAGAAGCCTCCCCCAAGCCTGTGGGAGACTCTCTTCTTCAATTTGCACAAAATTGTATATTTCCCTCAAAGCAACTTGTTTCTTATGAGCAGGGAAATATTTAGCCGAGAAGTAATAAATCATATTCCGGGGACTTTGCACACAACCAGGATCAAGAGAATTAAACCATATCTTAGCATCACCCTTTAATGAGAACGGAAATATTTTGAATAAATAGAGGTAGCGCGATCTCTCATTATTAGTAAACAGGGCAGCTATATCATTTAACTTAGTAAGATGTGCCACATCAGTTTCAGATTCATAGCCATAAAAAGTTCAACCAAAATAATTATATCTGGATCAACAAAAAAATCATAATAATCCTGATTGGGAACACAAATAGGTGAAGTAGCAAAAGCAGGGTCGGGTTTCATCCTATCTCTAAAAGATTCTTTACTCCATTTAACTAGCAACCTCTTAAGTTCATATCTATCCTGGCAAGCAAGAATAGTTGCAGAAGAGTCCGCATCAAAAAGATAACCCTCAGGAATAGCAGGCATATTTTCATCATCACTAACATCATCGTATTCAGGTTCAATAATTTCTCTTTCTCTAGACTTAGCAATTTTCTCATCAAGAAATTCACCAAGGGGCACTGTAGTATCAAGCATAGAAGTAGTTTCATCATAAGTATCATGCATAGCAGAAGTGGCATCATCAATAACATGCGACATATCAAAATGAATAGCAGTAACAGGTTTAGGTGTCGCAAGCTTACTTATAACAGAACGAGAATCTAGTGCAAGGCTAGATGGCAGTTCCTTACCTCCCCTCGTAGTTGAGGGCAAAATAGTAGTTCGATCATCATTCAAGTTCTTCATAGTGTCTAGCAGATATAAATCCCAAGTGACTCAAAGAATAGAGCTATGCTCACCGGCAACGGCACCAGAAAAAGGTCTTGATAACCCACAAGTATAGGGGATCGCAACAGTTTTCGAGGGTAGAGTATTCAACCCAAATTTATTGATTCGACACAAGGGGAGCCAAAGAATATTCTCAAGTATTAGCAGTTGAGTTGTCAATTCAACCACACCTGGAAACTTAGTATCTGCAGAAGAGTGTTTAGTAGCAAAGTAATATGATAGTGGTGGTAACGGTAACAAAAGTAAAGACAGCAAAAGTAATGTTTTTGGTATTTTATAGTGATTGTAACAATAGCAACGGAAAGGTAAATAAGCGAGAACCAGTATATGGAAAACTCGTAGGCACCGAATTAGCGATGGATAATTATGCCGGATGCGGTTCGTCATGTAACAGTCATAACATAGGGTGACACAGAACTAGCTCCAGTTCATCAATGTAATGTAGGCATGTATTCCGTATATATTCATACGTGCTTATGGAAAAGAACTTGCATGACATCTTTTGTCCTACCCTCCCGTGGCAGCGGGGTCCTATTGGAAACTAAGGGATATTAAGGCCTCCTTTTAATAGAGAACCGGAACAAAGCATTAGTACATAGTGAATACATGAACTCCTCAAACTATGGTCATCACCGGGAGTAGTCCCGATTATTGTCACTTCGGGGCTGCTGGATCACAACACATAGTGGGTGACTATAGACTTGCAAGATAGGATCAAGAACACACATATATTCATGAAAACATAATAGGTTCAGATCTGAAATCATGGCACTCGGGCCCTAGTGACAAGCATTAAGCATAGCGAAGTCATAGCAACATCAATCTCAGAACATAATGGATACTAGGGATCAAACCCTAACAAAACTAACTCGATTATATGATAAATCTCATCCAGCCCATCACCGTCCAGCAAGCCTACGATGCAATTACTCATGCACGGCAGTGAGCATCATGAAATTGGTGATGGAGGATGGTTGATGATGACGACGGCGACGAATCCCACTCTCCGGAGCCCCGAACGGACTCCAGATCAGCCCTCCCGAGAGAGATTAGGGCTTGGCGGTGGCTCCGTATCGTAAAACGCGATGATTTCTTCTCTCTTATTTTTTTAGTCCCCGAAAGCCAATATATAGAGTTGGAGTTGGCGTCGGAGGGCCACCAGGGGGCCCACGAGGTAGGGGACGCGCATCTTTGGCCTAGGGGGCAGGGGCGTCCCCCACCCTTGTGGACAGGGTGTGGGCCCCCTGGTCTTCATCTTTGGCGAGGATTTTTTGTTGTTTTTTCTAAGGTGTTCCGTGGAGTTTCAGGTCATTCCGAGAGCTTTTATTTTCTGCACAAAAAACAACACCATGGCAACTCTACTGAAAACAGCGTCAGTCCGGGTTCGTTCCATTCAAATCATACAAGTTAGAGTCCAAAACAAGGGCAAAAGTGTTTGGAAAAGTAGATACGACGGAGACGTATCAATAGGCTTCCGAGTGGAACCTATCTTCGCCAGATCATCAGCAGTTTGATTTTTGATTCGTGGTATGTGGTGGAGCTCCAATCCCTCAAACTTCTTCTCCAGCTTCCTCACTGCGTTGTAGTAACCTGTCATTGCGGGACTCCTGAAATCCCATTCCTTCATCACTTGGTTAACCACCAAATCTGAGTCGCCATAAAACATCAGGCGTCGGACGCCGAGTGAAATGGCCATACGCAACCCATATAACAGTGCTTCATATTCTGCTTCGTTGTTTGAAGAGTCATAGTGAATCTGAAGGACATAACTGATCTTGTCTCCTCGTGGGGACACTAAAACCACTCCTGCACCAGAGCCATTTAACATCTTGGATCCATCAAAGAACATGGTCCAATGTTCCGACTAAATTTGAATCGGCTGTTGTTGTTCAGTCCACTCTGCGAGGAAATCTGGAATTGCTTGAGACTTAATGGCCTTCTTTGCCTCAAACTTGATATCCAAAGGAAGAAGTTCAATTGCCCACTTTTACACTCGACCAGTTGCATCTCTGTTATTCAGGATCTCTGACAATGGATCATCGCTGACGACTGATATTGAATGATCAGAGAAATAATGTGCAACTTTCTTCATGGTCAGGTAAATCCCGTAAACAAGCTTCTGATAATGAGGATATCTCTGCTTGGATGGGTTAAGACTTATGAGATGTAATACACGGGGCGCTGAACTTTGAAGGCCTTGCCTTCTTCTTCCTGCTCGACCATAAGCACTGTGCTAACAACTTGTCCTATGGCTGTGATGTAAAGCAGCAAAGGCTCCTTGCTAACCGGAGCAGCAAGCACTGGCTGGGTGGAAAGCAGGGCTTTGAGCTCTTTAAACGCTGCTTCAGCTTCGGCACCCCACTCGAATTTGACAGATTTCTTCATCAGTCGGTAAAGAGGCAATGCCTTTTCACCGAGGCATGAGATGAATCGGCTCAAAGCGGCCAAGCAACCAGTAAGCTTCTGAACATCGTGCATGCGCACTGGGCGCTCCATTCGGAGGATTGTGCCAATCTTCCCTGGGTTTGCGTCGATCCCTCATTCGGAAACAAGGAAACCGAGTAACTTTCCACCTGAGACTCCAAATGTGCACTTAGATGGGTTAAGCTTGATATCGTACCTTCTCAGGTTGGCAAAGGTTTCAGCTAGGTCAGTCAGCAGGTCGGAACCTTTGCGTGAATTAACCACTATGTCATCCATATATGCTTCCACATTTCAACTGATTTGAGTGAGCAGGCACTTCTGAATCATGCGCATGAATGTGGCACCAGCATTCTTGAGGCCAAAGGGCATAGTAACATAGCAAAAACACCCGAATGGGGTGATGAAAGCCGTTTTTATCTCATCGGGTCCATACAGTCGGATCTGATGGTACTCGGAATAAGCGTCCAGGAAGGACAGTCGCTCACATCCCGTAGTTGAGTCGACAATCTGGTCGATGCGGGGTAGAGGGAAATGATCTTTCGGCCAGGCCCGATTGATGTGTTTGAAGTCAATACACATTCGAAGTGAGTCATCTTTCTTGGGAACCATAACGACATTGGAAAGCCACTCGGAGTGATATATCTCGCGGATAAACTCAGCAGCCAGGAGCCGAGCCACTTCCTCGCCAATGGCTTTTCTCTTCCCCGTGGCGGACCGACGGAGGTATTCTTTGACGGCTTTTACTTTTGGATCAACTCGCAAACGATGCTCAGCCCGTTCCCTGGGTACACCTGGCATGTCAGATGATTTCCATGCAAAGATGTCCCAGTTCTCACGGAGGAACTAGATGAGCGCTTCTTCCTATTTGCTGTCGAGTGTCAACGAGATATGAGTCGGAGCGGCATTGGGATCGGTCGGGTGAACATGGACTGGCTTGGTCTCTCCGGCCGACTGAAATGCGGACTCTGAAGCAGGCCTCTTAGCACGTAGCAAATCACCCAGATCTGCCGTCTTCTGATATTCTTGGAACTCTACTACTGCCATCTTCTCATCTGCTATTTTTGCTCCATCTTGAAGACAATCATCTGCTCTCTGACGGTTACCGAAAACCGTTATTACGCCTCTGGGGCAAGGCATCTTCATCTTGAGATAAACATAGCAAGGTCGAGCCATAAAGCTAGCATAAGCAGGCCTACCCAGAATGGCATGATATGCACTCTGGAAATCCATTACCTCAAACGTCAACTTCTCCTTGCAGAAATTCTTCTCATCACCGAAAACCACATCGAGAGTGATCTGGCCAAGTGATTCGGCTTTCTTTCCTGGAATGATCCCATGGAACCGCATGTTACTCTTGCTGAGTTTGGACATCGGGATGCCCATTCCTTTGAGAGCTTTAGCATACAAAATATTCAGGCCACTACCACCATCCATCAGGACCTTATTCAATCGGGTGCCCCCCACGACTGGGTCGACCACCAGCACCTGCCGCCCAGGGGTAGCCACGCGTGCCGGGTGGTCATACTGGTCGAATGTAATGGGGAGCTTTGACCACTTCAGATATCTCGGTGTTGCCGGAGCAACCATGCTTACTTCTCTGTTAATGACCTTTAGTCGACTTTTTCTCTCAATATTGGCAAAAATCACCAAGGTGGCATTGACATTGGGATAACCACTGTCATCGTCCTTATCCTCTTCTTCCTTCTCAGGCTCTTTGTCCTTATCACTGGGTTTACTTTCTCGGAAGCTCTGGATTAGGAGTCGGCATTGTCGAGTGGTATGCTTGGGGAGAATCAGGTTCCCCTCTTCATCTTTCTTGGTGTGAATATGGCACGGCAAATCCATCACATCATTTCCTTCCTGATCTTTCACCTTCTTAGGGGTCCAGGGCCCTTTAGTTTTCCCTTTGAACTTTCCTTGATTTAACATCGCTGCCTCGACAGGACCTGCTACCTCAGCCTCTCGCTTCTGCTTCCGACTGAAATTTCCTCCTCCGGTGTCCTGGGCGACCGTTTTGTTTTAGCCACTTCAGAGTCGATCTTCCTTTTTGCCTTTAGCGTATTTGGTAGCAATCTCCATCATCTAAGTCAAAGACATATGTCCTGTCCGACCGAATTTCAGGACGAGCTCTCTGTAGCAGACGCCTACTTTGAAATCACAGACTGCTTGGTGATCTGACACATTTTCCACTGTGTGGTGCAGAGTGGTCCATCTCTGGATATAGTCCCTCGGGGTTTCATTCAGTTTCTGCATGCAATGCTGCAGCTCTGGTAGACCGGCAGGTCTCTTGCAAGTTCCCTCAAACGTCCTGGTGGACTTGCCTATAAACTTACTGACGCCAGTCGCCAATCTAAAGTTATGGGGTATATCAGCAGCTCTGATGGCCCTTCTGAAACATTCCGGGACGGAAACATGGACTCTGCCCCCACTGGGTCTGTCCCGATCCAACCCTTCTCTGGGACTACTGCCGAATCAAACATTCAACAGTAGTCTCGGGGACTACACCCAGTCGGTGCACTTAGCGTGCCCCCACTGGTTTGGATTAACACTCAGCATGGTCTGTCCAGCATGAGTTCAAAAAAAGAGTAGATTCTCAGACCCCAGCCGACTACCAGCAGTCGACCGTGGTCTCAGGGACTACACCCAGTGGGTGCACTCTGCGTGCCCCCACTGGTTTGAACAAACACTCGACTCAACATAAACTGAGTGAAGTGGAAGACCTATTCAACTCTAAGGCAGGCAACACCGAGTGAGTGATTGGATGTGGGAGACAGAGCCATGATAGTAGATGCACATATGGGAAGTGAAACAACATCGGTACTTTTCATTATTCAAAAGTTCAGTCGGGAATCAACTGACCTTAACGTTGGTCTGCAGAGCGGTGCTCGCATTATAGGGCACCTGACTGGCCTCGTGCATCACGTTTCACTTGCTCCATCACAAGATTCACCTGGCGAAGAGCCTCCCTGGCGGCACTTGGCGAGTCATTTGGAGTTTGGTACGTAGAAAAGAGCAATGGTGCCAAGGTAGTCGAAGCAGCCACTGGGTCGGACGCATGGAGTTGCACTGGAGCAGCAGGGGTCTGAGCAGTCGACCCTGATGGGTGATCAGTCGTCAGTGGGTTGGCGAATGTGACATTGGTCTGAACCGGATCTTCGGATCGCTCGACCACCGTCTCAAGCACCAGCGTAGACTAAGGGACCTGAACCTCAGGCGGTTTCCTGCTCAAGCCCTTGCCCTTCCTCCTCCTTTCCCTCAGAGGCACTTCTTCTTCATCATCATCTGGAAGCACGACAACGTCTCGTGGAGCTGCAGCAAAAAGAAAACATCAGATTTCAGCTGGCCGACAACTCAATCGACAAAATAAGTTTTAGTCGAGCGGACTTACCAGCTCTAGAGGTGGCCGCATCGTCGGTTTCCTCATCTCATGGAGCCTTGTCAACGTCCATATCAGTCGCTGCGGAGGTTGGGCTGGAAACGTGCACGATCCATTCGGTCAGAACAGAAGAGTCAGTCAGTAGAGGAAAACACAGAAAGGACACTCACCCAGAGGCAACAGGAACATCCATCTTAATCCTGGGCAGAGTCTTCCGAGCTTTTGGAGGAGCAACCTTGGGCTGCTTGGCGACTTTTTCTGTCGGCTCCGGAGTCGAAGTCCGAGTGCGCTTCTGCCTTTTGGGTGCTTGGGGCCACGTTCTTGCTGCGCCCGCCCGCTGGATCATGGAGTAGCTTGGATCGACATTCTGAACGAGGCGGCGAGTCGACCTTCTCTCCATCGTCCGACTCGTCGCTCTCCTGTTCGTCTTCATCGTCCGGAGATTCCCAATCCCCGCTCTCCTCCGTGCTGTTCTCTCCCTCCTGGCCTTGCTCCAGAACTTGTTCTCCATTGAGCATCGAGTACATCTTAGTATAAGCCTACAAGACAAGAAGTCGAGTAAAAGTCAGTCGGATTCAAAGGCAGTCGGAATACGTACCCAAATATAGACGGTGGTGGAGGACACACCTTGTCTGGCTGATTGTTGTCACTGAAGGGGCCGACTCTCCTGGCTCTTCTGGGGTTGTCCTTGTTGCCTGTAATACTCTTCAACCACAGGACCACTATCTTAGCCGGTACTTCCTCTAGATGAACCCGAGCGGTGTCATTGACCCCAGAATACATCCACATAGGGTGGTCACGAGCCTGGCGAGGCTGGATGCGTCGACTAAGGAATACCTCCAGCAGATCCATGCCAGTGACGCCTTGATTAATCAGTTGGACCACCCTCTCAACTAGCATGTTTGTTTCCACACTCTCAGTAGCGGTCACTTTCAGCGAGGAAGGAGTGTGAACACGATCAAAGGTGAAATGGAGAAGTCCAGTCGACTGACCTGGAGTTGCGAGGTCCTGGCAGTAGAACCAGGTCGACTGCCAGCCCCTGACTGACTCAGGAAGGGTCATGGAAGGGAAAGAGCTCCTCTGCCTCTTTTGGATACCCAAACCCCCACACATCTGAATGACATGTGTGTTCTCGTCACCCGTATTTTCTTTCTTCACCGACTGAGAGCGGATGGTGAAAATGTGCTTGAAAAGACCCCAGTGCGGTGGACAACCCAGAAAATTGTCGCACATGGACACGAATGCAGCAAGGTATGTGATGGTGTTGGGAGAAAAGTGATGGAGTTGGGCTCCGAAGAAGTTCAGGAAACCCCGGAAAAAGGGGTGCGGAGGGAGCGAGAAACCCCGGCCGACATGGGTTGCGAGCAGAACACACTCACCCGGTCGCGGCTGCGGCTCCGTCTCCCCCTCCGGCAACCGTGCAGCACCCTTGGCGATCAGCCCGGACTCCACCAGCTCGTCCAAATCATCCTGCCGGAGTGAAGATCGGATACAATCGCCCTGGATCCAACCCGGCGGCAGCGCCAAGCGCGACAACGACCCACGATTCTGCTTCTTTCCTTTTGCTGCCCCCGTTGCCTTCTTCGCGCGTTCTAGCGCCACCATCTTGTCCTTCACCATGGTGGTGGGGCGGCAGCATCGAGAGCGAAGGAGCCAGATGTGGTGGGGAAGAAGAAGAGAAGAGGAGAAAATAGACGCGCACAGTGCAGGCGCCTCGGCTCCGTCGCCTTATAAAGGCCCACTTCCGAGTGGCTGACGCATGGGCCCAGGCGATCCTGTCAAATCCTGCAACAGTCGCGCGCTGGGTACATGGCAAAAAAGTGGCGCAGAGATCGAGGCACTCCCGTCTATCCATCCCGCTTACCACGGCACACACTGTCCCGTGCGCTTCCCCGAAATTTCGAATCCCGTGAGATCCGGGATGCACCGTAACCAATCGCGCCAAAGATTCCGCGCCCCAAAACAACACTCGGCGGACGATGTTATAAATTAACTCGGCAACTTTCTAAATCGATCAAGGCGACCGAAGTGAAGCTGAAGTTCTAACATGAGCCTTCCATCCTGCACAAATACTTGTGAAGCGCAAGGGTCGAAGCAAGATCAACTTCAATCTTCTTTCCACTCGGACGTTAATCCATTCGGGCGCTAATGATGAGGATACAGACCTAGGGTAGGGGCATAGGCCTGACCTATACGCCCTATCCAAGGTCACTACCCTAGAAGCAAAGAAGCTCAAGAGACAAGAGAGGGTACCCAATAAAGGTGTCGAGTGCAGACCTAGGGTAGGGTCATAGGCCTGACCTATTCGCCCTATCCAAGGTCACTACCCTAGAAGCAAAGAAGCTCAAGAGGCAAGAGAGGGTACCCAATAAAGGTGTCGAGTGCAATCTACTCGACCAATGAACCACTCGGGTACCCCTCCTTCCTAAAGTCACACGACCAGTCAACCACTCGACCATACAAGAAACCACTCGACCTGCTGAAGACTAGGAGTCACTCAGAACAGCAATGGGCGAGTATTCACTCTGTAGTCTTTAAGGTCATTAAAGGCACTTAAGGCTGGCGTTACCAGTAACGCCTCAATCTTTATGTACATTGAGCCCTCTGTAATGGGGGATGGCTGGTGAGGAAATCCTGGTCTAGGGGGTGTCCGGACAGCCGGACTATCATCGTCAGCCGGACTCCAAGACTATGAAGACACAAGATTGAAGACTTCGTCCCGTGTCCGGATGGGATTTTCCTTGGCGTGGAAGGCAAGCTTGGCGATACAGATATGTAGATCTCCTACCATTGTAATCGACTCTGTGTAACCCTAGACCTCTCCGGTGTCTATATAAACCGGAGGGTTTTAGTCCGTAGGACACAACCATTACAACAATCATACCATAGGCTAGCTTCTAGGTTTTAGCCTCCTTGATCTCGTGGTAGATCCACTCTTGTACTACCCATATCATCAATATCAATCAAGCAGGAGTAGGGTTTTACCTCCATCGAGAGGGCCCGAACCTGGGTAAAAACATCGTGTCCCTTGTCTCCTGTTACCATCCGCCTAGACGCACAGTTCAGGACCCCCGACCCGAGATCCGCCGGTTTTGACACCGACATTTGTGCTTTCATTGAGAGTTCCTCTGTGTCGTCACTGATAGGCTTGATGGCTCCTTCAATCAACAACGACACAGTCCAGGGTGAGAATTTTCTCCCCGGACAGATCTTCATGTTCGGCGGCTTTGCACTGCGGGCCAATTCACTTGGCCATCTAGAGCAGATCGAAAGCTACGCCCCTGGCCATCAGGTCAGGTTTGGAAGCCTAAACTTCACGGCTGACATCCGCGGAGACTTGATCTTCGACGGATTCGAGCCACAGCGGAGCGTGCCACGCTGTCACAATGGGAATGATTTAGCTCTGCCGCCGGACAGCACCCTGGAGGCCGCACACGAGTCCGCTCTGACCCATAGTTCAGAGCAGACCGCGCAGATCGAGGACAGGTGGCTGGACACCGCCTCGGGAGCTGCAACTTCTATGGCGATGGAGCCGAATACTGACCTTGTCCCTTATAAAGCTCGTGACTCCGAGGCGCCGGACTCCTTGCCGGACTCCGAACCTCCTGCGCCCCTGCCAATCGAATCCGATTGGGCGCCGATCATGGAGTTCACCGCCGCGGACATCTTTCAGCACTCACCCTTTGGCGACATCCTAAATTCGCTAAAGCATCTCTCATTATCAGGAGAACCCTGGCCGGACTACGGTCAGGATGGTTGGGATGCGGACGATGAAGAAATTCAAAGCCCACCCACCACCCACTTTGTATCCACTGTCGATGATCTAACCGACATGCTAGACTACGACTCCGAAGACATCGACGGTATGGACGACGATGCCGGAGACGATCAAGAACCAGCGCCTACAGGGCACTGGAAGACCACCTCGTCATACAACATATACATGGTGGACACCCCAAAGGATGGGGATGGCGAAGAAGCAGCGAAGGCAGATTCTTCTAAGAAACAGCCCAAGCGCCGACGTCAGCGGCGCCGCTCTAAATCCCGCCACAGTAAGAATGGAGAATCCGGCACCGGAGATAATAACACCCCAGAGAGTGCCGAAGACAACCCCCTCCAGCAAGATTCAGCACAGGAGGACGGGGAAGCTAGCCCTCGAGAGAGAGCGGCAGACGAGGAGGATGAAAACTACATGCCTCCCTCCGGAGACGAGGCAAGCCTCAACGACGACGAATTCGTCGTGCCAGAGGATCCCGTCGAACAAGAGCGTTTTAAACGCAGGCTTATCGCCATGGCAAATAGCCTAAAGAAAAAGCAGCAACAGCTTCAAGCTGATCAAGACCTGCTGGCTGACAGATGGACCGAGGTCCTCGCGGCCGAAGAGTATGAACTCGAACGCCCCTCCAAGAGCTACCCAAAACGCAAGTTGCTCCCCCGACTAGAGGAGGACGCATACAAACCTTCATCTCCAGCACACAATACGGCAGACCGACCACCCCGTGGTCGCGACAGAGAGGCATCTAGGCCCTCCATCAAGACCGTACCCCGGCACCGCTCGAAAAGTACGAAGCCATGAGGGAATGCGCCGGACATGCGGGACATATTGGAGGACAAGGCAAGACAATCCAGATCTATCTACGGATCACATGGGCGCCCCACGACCCACGACGACTACCGTCGTGCCGGATACAGCAACTCCAGCCGGGCCGAACACAGCAGACAACGCTCTCTTGAGCTACGTCGTGATATTGCTCAATATAGAGGCGCCGCACACCCACTATGCTTCACTGACGAAGTAATGGATCATCAAATCCCTAAAGGGTTTAAACCCGTGAACATTGCATCCTACGATGGCACAACAAACCCCGCGGTCTGGATCGAAGATTATCTCCTTCATATCCATATGGCCCGCGGTGACGATCTCCACGCCATCAAGTATCTCCCACTCAAGCTTAAAGGACCAGCTCGGCATTGGCTTAACAGCTTGCCCGCGGAGTTAATTGGGTGTTGGGAGGACCTGGAAGCTGCATTCCTCGACAACTTCCAGGGCACATATGTGCGACCACCAGACGCCGATGACCTAAGCCACATAATTCAGCAGCCAGACGAATCGGCCAGACAGTTCTGGACACGGTTCTTAACAAAGAAAAATCAAATCGTCGACTGTCCGGATGCAGAGGCCCTCGCAGCCTTCAAACATAACATCCGCGATGAGTGGCTGGCCCGGCACCTAGGACAGGAAAAGCCGAAATCCATGGCAGCCCTCACATCACTCTTGACCCGCTTCTGCGCGGGAGAGGACAGCTGGCTAGCTCGCAGCAACAACCTCAGCAAAAATGCTGGCAGTCCGGATACTAAGGACCACAATGGCAGGTCGCGTCGAAACAAAAACAAATGCCGCGTTAACGGCGATACCAATGAGGATACGGCAGTCAACGCCGGATTCAGAGGCTCTAAACCCGGTCAGCGAAAGAAGCCATTCAAAATAACTACTCCGGGTCCGTCCAATTTGGACCGAATACTCGACCGCTCTTGCCAGATACATGGCACCCCAGAAAAGCCAGCTAATCACACAAACAGAGATTGTTGGGTATTCAAGCAGGTAGGCAAGTTAATTGCCGAAAACAATGACAAGGGGCTGCACAGCGACGACGAGGAAGAGACTCGGCCGCCGAACAGTAGAGGACAGAAGGGTTTCCCCCCACAAGTGCGGACGGTAAAGATGATATACGCAACCCATATACCCAAGAGGGAGCGGAAGCGTGCACTTAGGGACGTATATGCGATGGAGCCAGTCGCCCCAAAGTTCAATCCATGGTCCTCTTGCCCGATCACTTTCGATCGAAGAGACCACCCGACCAGTATCCGCCATGGCGGATTCGCCGCATTGGTTTTAGACCCAATCGTAGATGGATTTCACCTCACTAGAGTCCTGATGGACGGCGGCAGCAGCCTGAACCTGCTTTATCAGGATACAGTGCGCAAGATGGGCATAGACCCCTCAAGGAGTAAACCTACAAAGATGACCTTTAAAGGCGTCATACCAGGTGTTGAGGCCAATTGTACAGGCTCAGTCACACTGGAAGTGGTCTTCGGATCCCCGGATAATTTCCGAAGCGAGGAGTTAATCTTCGACATAGTCCCGTTCCGCAGTGGCTATCACGTTCTGCTCGGACGAACCGCGTTTGCAAAATTCAACGCGGTACCGCATTATGCATACCTCAAGCTCAAGATGCCAGGCCCTCATGGGGTCATCACGGTCAACGGAAATACTGAACGCTCCCTCCGAACGGAGGAACACACAGCGGCTCTCGCGGCAGAAGTACAGAGCAGCCTTTTAAGGCAATTTTCGAGTCCAGCCGTTAAACGACCGGACATAGCCAAACGCGCCCGGAGTAACATCAATCAAGACCACCTGGCACGTTCCGAGCACGCGTAGCAATGCGGCCCCAACCCCAGCCCTTGCATGATGGCAAGACCAGCTCTTCACGTACATCATTACGCTTTGAAGATACCATGGGCATAGGGGGAGGGGCACGACCTCGACAGGCCCAGACTGCGGCTCAACCACACCAGGGGCTCCTAAGTGTGTCGCTCTTTTTATTTTCCCTTTTTCTTCTTTTTATCCACAGGACTCCGTTCACCAGAGACCCTGTCCGGCGATAAACCTGCCGAACTCACGATGCAACAGCCAGGGAAGGAAAAAGGCTACGACGAACACTCAGGTGGGGGAGTCCTGGACTAGGGGGTGTCCGGATAGCAGGACTATCATCGTCAGCCGGACTCCAAGACTATGAAGACACAAGATTGAAGACTTCGTCCCGTGTCCGGATGGGACTTTCCTTGGCGTGGAAGGCAAGCTTGGCGATACGGATATGTAGATCTCCTACCATTGTAACCGACTCTGTGTAACCCTAGCCCTCTCCGGTGTCTATATAAACCGGAGGGTTTTAGTCCGTAGGACACAACCATTACAACAATCATACCATAGGCTAGCTTCTAGGGTTTAGCCTCCTTGATCTCGTGGTAGATCCACTCTTGTGCTACCCATATCATCAATATCAATCAAGCAGGAGTAGGGTTTTACCTCCATCGAGAGGGCCCGAACCTGGGTAAAAACATCGTGTCCCTTGTCTCCTGTTACCATCCGCCTAGACGCACAGTTCGGGACCCCCTACCCGAGATCCGCCGGTTTTGACACCGACAGCTGGGGTCCCGACGAACTCTATATAAGTCACCCCCCTCCTCTGGCACAAAGGTTCGCACCCCCTGTAACACGCACACACTCATATATTCCAGTCGACCGCCTCCGGGCACCGAGATGTAGGGCTTTTACCTCCTCCAAGAGGGGCCCGAACTCGTAAACACTTGCATACAACCTTGCTGCAGCTAGGACCTTGCCTCTCCATACGTACCCCCTATACTTACTGTCAGACTTAGTACCGCAACAGCTGGGTCTAAAGGGTTTCCAATGTGTCAGTAGTGGTGGAAGAAGGAGAGGGCTAGCGTTGTTCTGGGATAAAAATCTCACGGTTACAGTTTTGGAATCTTGTAGTAGGTTCATTGAAGTTCAGTTCCTTGAAGGTGGCTCTGGTATTTCATGGAGGGTACTTTTGTTTATGGGGAGCCGAGAGTGGAAAATCGACATCGGATGTGGGATCATCTGTGTCGTCTCCGGGCCGGGTCGCGGGAGCCTTGGGTCGTTTGCGGTGACTTCAATGAAGCACTTTGGCAGCACGAGCACTTGTCAAGATCAGCCAGGGCGGACACAAATGTCAGCATTCAGGGACTGCCTACAAACATGTGAGCTTGAGGATCTTGTGTTCTCAGGCCTCCCATACACATACGATAATGGTCAAGAGGGTGTTCGCAATGTTCAGGTCCGCCTCGATCGGGCCTGCGTGGATGAAGCACTAAGAGACATCTATCCTGCGGCACGGGTGGTGCACCTAGCCACCTCCTGCTCTAACCATAGTCCTCTGTTGATCAACTTGGAAGGAGTGCAGTAACCCAAACGTAGGATGTCAATTCCATCGTATGAGATAATGTGGGAGAGAGACCTTAAACTTCCCACTATCATCTCAGAAGCTTGGATAAAGCACCGGCCAACCGGTAATTTGGGCTCGATGGCTAAATCGCTGGCGGAGGTGATGACTGACTTGAGGCATTGGAGCATACTGAACTTTGGTAATGTTCTGAAAGACATCGAAAAGCTACGTCAGCAGTTGGTTGACCTTCAACTGTCACGCGTGGACCAGGCACATATTCGAGCTAAAATGAATCAACTCAATGAGCTTCTTTATAGAGAAGAGATGCTCTGGCTCCAACGATCTAGAATTGAATGGTTGAAAGAAGGAGAACGCAACACTAGATATCTACACCGACGAGCGGTTTGGCGGGATCGTCGCAACCACATTCAGCGAGTTTTGATGGCTGACGGCTCATGGTGCACCGTACTATCCGATATGGAGAGGATGGCCAACTCCTACTTTAAGGAGATTTTCACTAAAGATCCTACCCTGGATCCGCAAGTGGTGCTTGACAATATTGTTCCGAAGGTGTCAGCGAAGATGAATGACACCTTGTGTAAACCATACTCAGAGGAGGAGATTTCAAATGCCCTTTTCCAGATCGGGCCCCTGAAAGCCCCAGGCAGTGATGGTTTCCTGGCAAGGTTTTACCAAAGGAGGGCTCTTATGAAGGTGGAAATAGTGTCGGCTGTCCAGGAGTTTTTTGTTATTGGCATCATGCGAGATGGTGTTAACGACACAACGATTGTGTTAATTCCAAAAGTGCCCCACCCTAAGGAACTAAAGGATTTCCGCCCCATTAGTCTGTGTAATGTGGTGTACAAGATCGTGTCTAAGTGCATGGTGAACAGGCTCCAGCCGCTGCTATCTGAGCTTATCTCTGAAAATCAGAGTGCATTCATTCCAGGGAGGCTAATCTCTGATAATTCCATTATTTCCTTTGAGTGCATTCATCATATTCAGTCATTCAAGGATAATTCACCATCATTATGTGCATACAAACTTGATCTATCAAAGGCGTACGACCGCATCAATTGGTATTTCTTGGAAAGGGCGCTCTCTAAATGGGGCATCTCTGATCAGTGGATCCATCGCGTGTGTCTCCTCAATGAAGTATTCTGTCAAATTTAATGGCAAGCTTTTGGAGTCCTTCTCTCCCTCGAGAGGTCTACGCCAAGGTGATCCTTTATCCCCCTTCCTTTTCCTCTTTGTGGCTGACGCTCTGTCAATCCTTCTGAACAAGTCGATGAATGAGGAAGGTTTACAAGGGGTCAAGATCTATAGAGGTGCCCCGGTTATCTCACATCTCCTATTTGCGAACGATTCCCTCCTATTTTTCCGTGCCTCAGAGCAACATGCTCTCTTGGTTAAAGGTGTGTTGAACACGTATACGGCGGCGACTGGACTATTGATCAACCAGTCGAAGCGTTCCATCCTTTTTTCAGATAACTGTCTGCCAAATGTGGTTCAGGAGGTTAAAATTGTTTTGGAAATTACCAAAGAAGTGTTTGAGCCCAAATATCTGGGTCTCCCTGTCCCAGAAGGAAGAATCCACAAGGATAACTTTGAAACAATCCAAGAGTGTTTACGGAAGAAGCTTATAGATTGGAGCGAGCAATATGTGTCTGCTGGTAATAAGGAGATTCTTATTGAAGTTGTGGCCCAGGCCCTTCCTGCTTATGTAATGAGTGTCTTCAAGCTTCCTGCTTCGGTCTGCGACGAACTAACTCGTATGATACGTCAATATTGGTGGAGAGTGGAGAATGGCAAGAAAAATATGGCTTGGATGAGCTGGGATAAGTTGAGGCTGCCTAAGTCAATGGGTGGCATGGGGTTTCGAGACATGAGGTCCTTTAACCAGGTATTGCTTGCTAAACAAGCGTGCCGTTTGTTGGACACGCCGGAGAGCCTGTGTGCTCGCCTTCTCAAGGCAAAATATTATCCCTCTGGACAGCTGCTGGATATGGTATTCTCACTAGTAGAAAAGGGGGCAATGGTCCAGGCCGGTCCAGCCCATTAGTCCCGGTTCAATCCAGAACCGGGACCATTGGGAGCATTTGACCCGGTTCGTGAGCCCTGGGGGCCGGCCGGGCCACATGGGCCATTGCTCCCGGTTCGTCTGGACCTTTTGGTCCCGGTTGGTGGGGCGAACCGGGACCAATGGGCCGCACTCCTGGCCCACCACCATTGGTCCCGGTTGGTGGCATGAACCGGGACCAAAGGCAACCCTTTAGTCCCGGTTCGTGCGACCAACCGGGACCAATGGTGGTGCCTATATATACCCCCTCGCGCAAGAGCAGAGCACACTGCTCTGTTTTTTCTGGCCGAGGGGGAGAGGGCTTGGTGGTGCTCTAGCTCACTTCCTATGCACACAAGGTGTTCGATGGAATGCCCGAGCCACACTACTTAAGGTTTCTCCTCTCCAAGCTCGACCGCCAAGCTCCATTTTCCTCAATATTTGTCTAGGTTTAGCGGTCCGTCACGCCCCGTCCCCGTCTTCAACGTCGTCGATCACCCGCACCGATCTCATCGCCGGCACCACCGTGGTGAGCCTCTTGTTCTTATCTTCTTTCTGAAAGGAAAAATATTACTATTTGTATGTTTATATAGATACTTGTATAATTTTCTTACTTTTATTATTGCATCTTATATAGTGCGATGGTTTTGGTATCCGCCCCCGTCGGCCTTCGTCCTGTCTATGATTCGGATGTGGTATATATTATCTTTTCATAACTATTGGTTCATTTATTGTTTATGACAATTATGCCGACCAACGTGACATAGATTTTATTCATCTAGGAGGTTGTTGAACCGGAAATTCCAACCGACCCTATTGTCGAGAGGTTAAATTTAGTTGAAGAAGAAAACAATTTGTTAAAGGAAAAAATTAGAAAAATTGAGGAGGAGAAGATGATATTGGAGTTGCATGTTGCGGATGTCGTCGATGATCACAAGATCAAGATGGATGCAATGCGCTTGAAGATTAGGAAGATTAGAAAATATGCCATTCATACCGAGGCTTGGTATCATTATGCCGTTGGATCAGTTGTTACATTGGTTGCGATTATGATCGCATTTGTTTTCACATTGAAATGTTTTACATAGTTTCAGTGTACGGTTTAATTAATTTAGATGCTCTGCAGAGCTTTATGTTGTTAGATGAGAACTATGTATGTACTTTGGTTTTAATGTGATGATGAACTTCTATTATTTGGTCACTTAATTATCTATTCATGATGTTCTGTAATGATTTTTGACACACTTAATTATATATAATGCACACAGATGAACCGGCAATGGATGTATGGTTCAAGACACACCTCCGAGTACATTAAGGGCATGCATAATTTTCTCGAAGTGGCTGAGGCAAACAAGCATGATGGTTTTATGTGTTGTCCATGCCCTATATGTGGGAATACAAAGTCTTACTTTGACCGGAAAATCCTCCACACCCACCTGCTTTACAAGGGTTTCATGCCACACTATAATGTTTGGATGAGGCACGGAGAAATAGGGGTTATGATGGAAGACGGCGAAGAAGAAGAGTACGATGACAACTATGTGCCCCCTGAATACGGTGATGCTCCAGAAGATCAAGAGGAACCAGACGATGTGCATGATGATGCTGCAACGGGCGAAGCTGCTGAAGATCAAGAGGAACCAGACGATGTGCCCGATGATGATGATCTCCGCCAGGTCATTGTCGATGCAAGGATGCAACGCGAAAGTCAAAAGGAGAAGCTGAAGTTCGATCGCATGCTAGAGGACCACAAAAAAGGGTTGTACCCCAATTGCGAAGATGGCAACACAAAGCTCAGTACCGTACTGGAATTGCTGCAGTGGAAGGCAGAGAATGCTGTGCCAGACAAAGGATTTGAGAAGCTACTTAAAATATTGAAGAAGAAGCTTCCAAAGGATAACGAATTGCCCGACAGTACATACGCAACAAAGAAGGTCGTATGGCCTCTAGGATTGGAGGTGCAGAAGATACATGCATGCCCTAATGACTGCATCCTCTACCGCGGTGCGTACAAGGATATGAACACATGCCCGGTATGCGGTGCATTACGATATAAGATCAGACGAGATGACCCTGGTGATGTTGACGACGAGCCCCCCAGGAAGAGGGTTCCTGCGAAGGTGATGTGGTATGCTCCTATAATACCACAGTTGAAACGTCTGTTCAGAAACGGAGAGCATGCCAAGTTGATGCGATGGCACAGTGAGGACCGTAAGAAAGATGGGAAGTTGAGAGCACCCGCTGACGGGTCGCAGTGGAGAAAAATCGAGAGAAAGTACTGGGATGAGTTTGCAAGTGAGCCAAGGAACGTATGGTTTGCTTTAAGCGCGGATGGCATTAATCCTTTCGGGGAGCAGAGCAGCAATCACAACACCTGGCCCGTGACTCTATGTATGTATAACCTTCCTCCTTGGATGTGCATGAAGCGGAAGTTCATTATGATGCCAGTTCTCATCCAAGGCCCTAAGCAACCCGACAATGACATTGATGTATACCTAAGGCCATTAGTTGAAGAACTTTTACAGCTGTGGAATGGAAACGGTGTACGTACGTGGGATGAGCACAAACAGGAGGAATTTAACCTAAAGGCGTTGCTGTTTGTGACCATCAACGATTGGCCTGCTCTCAGTAACCTTTCAGGACAGACAAACAAGGGATACCACGCATGCACGCACTGTTTACTTGACACCGATAGTATATACCTGGCAAGCTGCAGGAAGAATGTGTACCTGGGCCATCGTCGATTTCTTCCGACCAACCATCAATGTCGAAAGAAAGGCAAGCATTTCAAAGGCGAGGAAGATCACTGGAAGAAGCCCGCCATGCATACCGGTGATCACGTACTTGCTATGGTCAATGATTTACACGTAATCTTTGGAAAGGGTCCCGACGGACTAGCTGTTCCGAGTGACGCTGGGGGACACGCACCCATGTGGAAGAAGAAATCTATATTTTGGGACCTACCCTACTGGAAAGACCTAGAGGTCCGCTCTTCGATCAACGTGATGCATGTGACGAAGAACCTTTGCGTGAACCTGCTAGGCTTCTTGGGCGTGTATGGGAAGACAAAAGATACAGCTGAGGCACGGGAGGACCTGCAACGTTTGCACGAAAAAGACGGCATGCCTCCAAAGCAGTATGAAGGTCCTACCAGCTATGCTCTTACCAAAGAAGAGAAGGAAATCTTCTTTGAATGCTTGCTTAGTATGAAGGTCCCGACTGGCTTCTCGTCGAATATAAAAGGAATAATAAATATGGCAGAGAAAAAGTTTCAGAACCTAAAGTCTCATGACTGCCACGTGATTATGACGCAACTTCTTCCGGTTGCATTGAGGGGGCTTCTACCAGACAACGTCCGATTAGCCATTGTGAAGCTATGTGCATTCCTCAATGCAATATCTCAGAAGGTGATCGATCCAGAAATCATACCAAGGCTAAGGAGTGATGTGGTGCAATGTCTTGTCAGTTTTGAGCTGGTGTTCCCACCATCCTTCTTCAATATCATGACACACGTCCTAGTTCATCTAGTTGACGAGATTGTCATTATGGGCCCCGTATTTCTACACAATATGTACCCCTTTGAGTGGTTCATGGGAGTCCTAAAGAAATATGTCCGTAACCGCGCTAGGCCAGAAGGAAGCATCTCCATGGGCCATCAAACAGAGGATGTCATCGGGTTTTGTGTTGACTTCATTCCTGGCCTTAAGTAGATAGGTCTCCCTAAATCGCGGTATGAGGGGAGACTGACTGGAAAAGGCACGCTTGGAAAGGACTCAATAATATGCAGGGACGGATATTCTTGGTCTCAAGCCCACTACACAGTTCTACAGAACTCTACCTTGGTGACCCCGTATGTCGATGAACACAAGAACAGTCTGCGCTCCAAACACCCGGAGCAGTGCGACGACTGGATTACATGTGAACACATCAGGACTTTCAGCAGTTGGTTGGAAGCACGTATCAAAGGTGACAACACTGTTTGTGATGAGCTGTACTTGTTATCCAGGGGACCATCTTTGACTGTATTGATTTGGAAAGGATACGAGATAAATGGGAATACATTTTACATGATTGACCAAGATCAAAAGAGCACCAACCAAAACAGCGGTGTCCTCTTTGATGCAACAACCGAGAGGGGAAAGGACACATATTATGGTTACATAGTGGACATATGGGAACTTGACTACGGACATGATTTTAAGGTCCCTTTGTTTAAGTGCAAATGGGTCAATCTGTCAGGAGGCGGGGTACAGGTAGACCCATAGTACGGAATGACAACAGTGGATCTGAAAAATCTTGGGTACACTGACGAACCGTTCGTCCTAGCCAATGATGTGGCACAGGTTATCTATGTGAAGGACATGTCTACCAGACCGAGAAAGAGAAAAGATAAGGAAGCGAATACATCATACGATGAGCCAAAGCGCCACATAGTTCTTTCAGGAAAAAGGGACATCGTGGGAGTGGAGGACAAGACAGACATGTCTGAAGATTATGAAAAGTTTCATGAAATTCCTCCCTTTAAAGTCAAGGCTGACCCCAGCATCCTGATAAACGATGAAGATTATCCATGGTTACGGCGCAATAAGCAAATGACACAAGCGAAGAAAAAGTGAAGACTTTCTCCCGCAACTATTATGATGATACCATGCCAACTTTGTAACTGACGAGTATGATACCATTGTTCGTTTTGTACATGCACATGCTATGTGTGGGTCAATTTATGATACCATGCCAACTTTCAACTTTTTCAGAGTTCATTTGAAATGCTTTAATGTCTTATGGTTCGGCCCTCGTAATACTTAAAAATAGCAACAATAAGTATTTTGTTGTAAGTAGAAACAAAATAAAATAAATAAAGTAAGAAAGAAAACAAAAATACAAAAAAAGTGGAAACTTATAATTTTCCTAAAACTAAAAGCAAAAAGAATTAAAAAATAAAGCAAAAAACAAAAGAAAATAAATAATGCAGAAAACAAAACAAAAAAACAACAATAAGTATTTTGTTGTAAGTAGAAACAAAATAAAATAAATAAAGCAAGAAAGAAAACAAAAAGAAGTGTTTTCAAATTTGAAAAGTAATGGCACTAACAGAAAGTTTATAATTTTCCTAAAACTAAAAGCAAAAAGAATTAAAAAATAAAGCAAAAAACAAAAGAAAATAAATAATGCAGAAAACAAAACAAAAATGGAAAAAAAATAAAAATAGTAACAATAAGTAAAGAAAACAAAAAAACAAAAAAAGTGCCCCCTACTGGGCCCCACGGCCTGAATACGACTTGAATCCCTACTTTGGGCCAGGATTCAGGCCCGCAGAAGGCCCAGAAGGCCCATCGGGCAAAGCAGTAGAAAGTAGGCCCATAAGCCTGCAGTAGAGAGGAGTTCAAGAGGGGTGCGGCAGTGGGGCTTATAAACCACTGCGCGCCCCTCTCAACTAGCGAGGTGGGACTAAACTTTGGCCCCGATGCGGGCAGCACAGGGGCCTTTGGTCCCGGTTGGTGTCACCAACCGGGACTAAAGGGGGGGGCATTGGTCCCGGTTGGTGCCACCAACCGGGACTAAAGGCCGCAGCTTCCCGCCCTTTGGGCTGCCGAAAAAGAGGCCTTTGGTCCCGGTTGGTGGAACCAACTGGGACTAAAGGGGGCATTAGTCCTGGTTGGTGCCACCAACCGGGACCAATGCTCCTTGTATATAAGTAGCACTTCGCAGTTTTGCAGAGTTCATCGCCACCAGTTGTCCCCCGACGACGTCGAGCACATCGACGCCGCCAGGCTGCCCCGACACCGCCCGCCGTCCCCGCCATCGCCGTCGCCGTCGCCCGCGCCCGTCGTCGTCGCCGGCCTCCCCGAGCCCGCGCCCGCCGTCGTCGCCGCCAGGCTCTGCCCCGTCGCCGTCGCCCGCCCCCGCGCCCCGCGCCCCGAGCCCCTGCCCCGTCGCCGTCGCCCGCCCCCGCGCGCCGCCACCGCTGTGAGCCGCCGCGCCGCACCGGCTCTATTTTTTTCATTTTTATTTGTTTAATTTTTTTGTTCAATGTATATATATATATATATATATATATATATATATATATATGTGTATGTATGTGGCTATATATCTGTTTTTTTCATTTTCATTTTTTTTCACTTTTGTTCAATGTATATGTGTATGTATGTGGCTATGTGTATGTAATGTTCAAAAATTGTTCAGAGCATGTTTTTGTTCATATATGTATTTATTGTTCATATGTGTATTAATGTTTTCATATATGCAAAAGATAGATTTTTTGGTGATATTAATTATTATAGAATATGCAAATGTTTGTATATTCATATGAACAATACATTAGGCAAAACCTTTGTTTTTTTTCAAAATTTTCTATTTGAACATTTTTTTAAAACAAGCAATACTAAAAGAATGAGAGGAAAAAGGAAAATAAGAAGAGGAAGAAAGGAGAAAAAGAGGAGAGGAAGAAGAGGAGAAATAAATAAGAAGAGGAAAAAAGAAGAAAAAGAAGAGGAGAAGAAGAAAGGAATAGAGGAGAAAGAAGAAATTCTTTGTTTTCTTCTTCTCCTCTATTCCTTTCTACTTCTCCTCTTTTTTTTCTTCTTTTACTTCTTCTTTTTCTTCCTTCTTCCTTCTTCCTCTTTTCTTCCTTTTCCTTAATTATTTTCCTTTCTCGAGGGAGAAGAAGAAAAAGAAGAGGAGAAGAAGAAAGAAAGGAAAGGAGAAAGAAGAAACTTCAACACGAGGGGGTGGTACCGATACCCCCTCCCCGATAACATTATTTTCCCATGTATATGTATGTCGCGTCGTTGTCGATATAACCCCCTCTAGATACAACTGCAGCACCCCCCTCGGCCCTCTCGCCCGACCAAAACTCTCGAGGACACCCAAACCCTAGAGAGAAAACGATGTTGCAGGTCTCCTACCCCCTCCCGCCGCGCCCCTACCCGACAAATTAACTCTCTCGAGGCCACCCAAATTTATCAAGTTAAAAGAGCGTTATCGTCGAGGCCACCCCAAACCCTTGAAGCTTTGTGTCGAGGCGACCCCAAACCCTAGAGAAGGAGCGTCGAGGCCACTAACATGATTCCTTATTGTGATTAGCTAGCTAGTTCTACGTTTGCCACTATGTACCATGTTTGAATAATAATTGACATGTTGTCAATATTTGCAGAAACTATGGAGCACTCCCGAGACGAAGAAACAGAAGCGATGTTGGGGGACATAATCGCAAATGGAAGTGATGATGTTGCATCATTTCTCATCGACACCGTTGGTCAGCTGGATGAAGAAGAGGGCTATGTTTATGATGGCTTCGACCCATTAATGCCGGTACAAGAGGAGGACTATGTTCATGATGGCTCCGGTGACACAATGGAGGTACAAGACGAAGGAGACCGTGCTGACTGCTCCGGTCACCGAACCGAGTCCGGCCAGGTATATATATATTAGTTAAGCCCGTGCTGACAAGTTAATTGATGCATCCATTGTTTTGGTATATGTACACATATTAATTACTGTCGTCTTTCTTCCTTATAATTTCTAGCCCTCCGGATCGAGCACAACTTCGGTAAGGAGACGAGGCCCGAAGAAAAAGTTGAGCTCGGATGAAAAGTTTGAGATCATAGAAATCGCGCCCGACGGCGAACCGATTGAACCCATCCGGACAAAGAAGGCATTTTCTGCTCAGTGCGGGGTTCTTGTTAGGGACAGGATCCCGATCAGCATCCAGCAATGGTATAAGCCTGCTAAGGATGAAGACGTTGAGGTGTCTTATGTCAATGATATGCAGAAAGAAGATCTTTGGACTGAGCTGAAGGCAAATTTCACCCTACCGCCAGAGGAGGATCCGGAGAAGCCAGTTAAAGAGCAATTAATCAAGTCTTGTGCTCTTAAGAAGATGGCAGGCCTAATGAGGAGGTGGAGGAAAGAGCTGAACCAGTTTGTCAAGAAAAAAGAGACACCAGAATTCATCGGCAAATATGACAAGATCAAAGATCACTGGCCTGCATTTGTGGCCCACAAGACATCGAAAAAGAGTAAGAAGATGTCGGAGACAAACAAGAAAAATGCTGCGAAAAAGACGCTTCACCATCGCACGGGGTCAGGTGGCTACCTCAAAGCCCAGCCTAAGTGGTCCAAGGCTGAGCATGATCTGCTTGAAAAAGGGATCGAACCAGAGACAATGCGCTGGCCAGACCGTTGCCGGACTTGGTTCTTCGGGGCTGGCGGAACCTTGGACCCTGTAACAGGGCAGTGTCAGTGGACGGACAAGCAACTGCAAAAACCAGTCAAGAACCTTCGACACTATATCGATGCAGCGCAGCGAGGGACATTCCTTCCAAACAGGGAGTAGGACGAGCTCACAATGGCCCTTGGGAATCCCGAGCACCCTGGACGGACACGAGGCACGCCAGGCTCCCTTCCGTGGAAGGTTGGTTTTCCGGACGCAGGGGGTTACAAAACCCACGAGAGGAGGAAGAAACTGGAGCAGGACCAAATGCAGGCGCTGCTTGGAAGGGTAATGGGGCTAGAGGATCGAGAAGAGGAACGAGAAGCAGCAGATCGCAACAAACAACATGCCGAAGCTTCCCCCGAAGCTACCCCGCCATCTCAGCGGAGAAGCAGCGTTGCTTCCACCGAGCTGCTTCAGCCGGAGCATGTCTTGACGGCTCCTGCCAGCTATCCCGTGGATGGTATCACGGAGTCTCAGAATTGCCACATTATGGCGCGATGCATGAATTTGAAGGTCAAGGCGGCTGTTGGCCAAGTTTATCCTAGTGGACCCGGCACAACTTATCACTGCCAGCCGATTCCAGAAGGATTTGCTAAGGTGATGGTGGATGAAATAACGAAGGGATTTGAGGACCTCGCGCTTGAGCACCCTACCGGTGAAGGGGAGACTAGGCTGGGTTCTGCTCTGAAGACTCCATGCCTATGACGGAAGGAGCTCATCGACCTTCTGAACTGGACGCCTCCGCCTCCTCCTCCTCCTCCGGCGAGTCAGGGCACTCCGCCTCCTCCACCGCCTCCTCCTCCGGCGAGTGACGATCAGGGCACGCGTGGCGGCACTCCGCCTCCTCCACCGCCTCCTCCTCCGGCGAGTGACGATCAGGGCACGCGTGGCGGCGGCACTCCGCCTCCTTCTCCGGCGCGTGGTGGCACTCCGCCTCCTCCTTCTCTGCCTCGCCAGCAAGGACGGAAGAGACCCGCCGCCGCCCCAGCTACTCCGGTGCGTCGTAGTCCTTCTCCTCCGCCTCGTAAGCAAGCACGAAAGAAGACAGACGCCGCAGCCGCTCCGTCTGCTCCAGCGTCTAGCAGCACAAGAAGAGAGAGGCAATACATATACGGTCCACCTATAAAGCCTGTAGAGAAGTTACCGTACGAGAGGACCAAGGAGGAAAACAATACGATCGTGTAGGCCCAAGTGAACGAGTTCTTTGAAGGGGTGAAAGCAAAGATACGTCCACCTCCGGAGGAGAAGGTAGATCCGGTGAAAGCAAAGCGCACTCTCGATGCCCTGAGGAAACCACCAAAGTCTCCGCCGAGAACCAACTATGAGCGCATTACTGAACAGACATATCTCCAAGCCAAGCGGTCGGGAACTACTGTCAGTGATAAAAGGTTAAAAGAACAACGAGCAAAGGGGAAAAAATTGCCCAGCTCGGCGAACAAGCACAGCAATCGTGCCCCCCGCTCAATGTGTCTAATCCTCCGTGGACGGTGGCCGGTTATGGCAATCTTGAAGATTACCTGCCTGACGATGCACTTCCTGATTTCATGGAGGTGGACGTATTCAGATACGAGTACGGGAAGCCTCTCGTCAAAGATGAAAAATCTCTGACAACAATGATGCGAAGATTCCATAGTTGGTACATGAAAACCTGCAGAGAGTTGAGGGGACGAACAGTTTGTATCTGAAAATTAAAGAGGAGCACGACCTTGTTTCAAATGATGTGTTGGTTGTTCCATTTGAGGAGTTCTTCGCGTTCTTCAATCAAAAGGCCCTCGATAAATTAATGGTCTTTTGCTACTGCCTGTAAGTACTATTTCTGTCATTAAGTCTCTATATGTAGCTCGGCTCTTTCCTTGCATGTATTTATAATTAATTATCCTCAATATATTATGCAGATTGAAGATCGTCGAGTGCAAAAAAAATGAAATCTATGATATTGGATTCATTAACACAAATATCATAGATGTATTTCTGGTTAAAAAGCGCGTCGAAGAGGCCGTGGACAACTTGCTACAATCGTTGATCAAAAATCAAAACAAAGATACCATACTCTTTCCTTACAACGGCCCTTGAGTGTTACTGTCGTGTGCATATTCGGTTTCCCTTATTACTCGAGCGAGGTTAATGTAACTGATGAGTTATGCATGCGTGTGCAGGTACCACTATATTCTTCTGAAGATTAAGCTTGAGCGTGGACTAGTAACCGTCTTAGACTCCAGACGGAAAGATCCCAGCACCTATGCGGACATGACTGAAATGCTCAGCAAGTAAGTTCAATCGATCATTATCGCACCATATCGGCAACTTTTTGTTCATTTCCTGATATCTCAAGTAATAATAATTATTTTCTTTGTCTTGCAGGGTTTGGAAACAGTTCACCGCACAAGCTCCGGGACTGCCGAAGGAGCTGCGATATGTATACCCGAAAGTAAGTACTACTGGCGCGCATCTCCCGTTGATTCTATAGCTATACTTTCATCAATGCCATTTATATAATGCTTCATTATCAGTTTGATTGACCTCTATTTCTCGTAAAGTGCTTGTGGCAGGAGGAAGGGAATGATTTCTGTGGATACTACGTGTGCGATTTCATCCACAACGCGACTTTGAAAAACAAGCGGGGCTACTCTAGAAGACAATATGAAGTGCGTAAGCAATAATATTCACAATTTCATTTTATTACACCATCATTTCTGTTGAGTTTCATTCATATATGTATTAATGAACCCCCTTCTTCAAATTAATTAGACGTGGCAGATGCGGGATGAACTCCTACCACCAGATCGCATGAAAGCAATTCAAGAGGAGTTGGCGGGATTCTTTCTTGAACACGTCATCAGTAAAGCCAGAGAATACCACGTGGAACTTCTTTTCAAATGCTAGTGCTTTGTAATTAAGAGATCTTATACATGTATGTAGCCAGTAAAAAACTTGTTGTTCGACCAATCTCTCGGAGAAGGAGAGGTCGATCGATCTTCTCTCGGTATGCATGACGAACTTCTGTACTGAATGGTTCTCTCGATCACTTATGTATATATACTACGTAGCGTCGACCAAGCATGGACATAAGAGAGGACACTTCTCTCTATTAATTAGCTAGCTAACACAATATACGAAACACCTAAATTAAACCCCCAACCCCCCTCCTTTAAAAAAAAACCCAGCCACTGGAATGCAGACGCGTGGATGCCTTTTGGTCCCGGTTGGAGCCACCAACCGGGACCAAAGGCGCCCTGACTGGGCTCGGCGCACAGGGCCACGTGGAGGCTCATTGGTCCCGGTTCGCGTTTGAACCGGGACTAATGGGTGGAGGCATTAGTAACGACCCATTAGTCCCGATTCATGAACCGGGACTAAAGGCCCTTACGAACCGGATCTAATGGGTGGTTTTCTACTAGTGTCTCGGGCAATGGTTCATCAGTGTGGAAAGGTATATTGCATGGCCTTGACTTGCTCAAGAGAGGTGTAATTTGGAGGGTGGGAATGGGGCTGACATACGCAGTTGGAGGGGTCCCTGGATCCCCCGGCCATCGTCGTTTCGCCCCATCACTCCAAAAGGCAACTGTCACCTGAACAGGGTTGCTGATTTTCTTGATGAAAACGGGGCTTGGCGGGTGGATCATCTTCGTGAATTCTTTTGGCCCGCGGATGTACGGTATATCACAAAGATCAGAGCGTCGCCCCGCATGCGGAATGATTTCTTGTCCTGGTTCTCGGAGAAGAGCGGGACCTTCACGGTGAAGAGTGCATACAGATTAGCCACATGTGATCATAACACTGCCTTTATTTGTGATTCTCCTAATTCAGACCCTAAGGGGAATCGCTCATTATGGAACATGATCTCGTCGTCCAACGTTCCACAGAAAATGAAGATCACAGCATGGCGAGTCGTTACGGGTACCCTAGCTACGCAACAATGCAAGAATTACCGGCATTTGGCCACCCGCTCACTATGCCCTATTTGTGGGGTGGAGGAGGAGTCTACTTTTCATGCCTTGATCACCTGCACTCAGGCCAGAATTTTGTGGATCAACATGCATATGAGATGGCGACTTCCAGATGACGATCTCCTCATCAACACTGGGAAGGAATGGCTTATGCTCCTACTTGACTCCTGTTCAGAGATGGTCCGAGACATGGTAATTATGCTGATTTGGCGGATATGGCAGATGCACAATGATTGTTATCATGGTAAGGAAGCTCCACACGTGCCCGCATCGGTCGAGTTCTTGGATAGCTCCTATAAATCCATCAACCTCGCAGGCAAGTTTTCAGCGGAGGAGATTATCAAAGGCAAAATGCCTCGGTGCCACGGGGGGAGACGCGCCAAAACATGACTATGCCTGTTGTGCCATGGCCGGCTCTGGCTAGGGATACAGTGGCCCTGTCCGTCGATGGTTCGTATGACCCACAGGATGGCTCCACGGCGGCCGGGTGTGTTCTTCGGGACAGTGAGGGTTCAATCTTATATGCGGCATATAGATATATTTTTCATTGCAACGATCCACTTGAGGCAAAGCTACATGCAATGATGCAAGGTATGGCTCTTGCCATACAGCACTCAAACTTACCGGTGGTGTTGCAATCGGATTCCCTAGAAGCTTTATCTTGCCTGTCCACAGATGCTCTGTGGTGGTCAGCTTATGGCCAGTTAGTCCTAGAGATTAAACATTTAGCTGGTAGTAGGGAGTTTGTACCTTAGAAGATTAGTCGTTTTCAGAATAGAGTTGCCGATCGTTTGGCTAGTTATAGCCATACGGAGCGAGCCACTGTTGTTTGCATCCGTTATGCTCCACCGTGTATCGAGGACTTGTGGACTCTCGACTGTAACTCTGTGACTTTGCAATAAAACTCCCTTTACCCTCGCCAAAAAAAAACTAACAAGACATTTTAGTTCACTATTTATAGAGGGAGTACTACTTACATACAGGCATATGTAGAAGGATGGCCCTCATGGGCAAGGTTTTTACTCAATGGCTTTCCTCCCGAATAAGCCAACAACCCATCCAAATGCAAAAAACAACACCTTCAGATAATATCTAAAACTAGTCGCAAATGAAACGGCATGCACGCTCTCTTCGTGGAGGGTTACGATTTGTCATGTACATAGTTGCCTTGTCGCTTCGCATATATAGCAGAGTGTTGCGAGCAATAATGCAAAATTCATATTTATTTTTGGAGGCGAGCTCCATGGAGGCCTCCAAATGCAAAATTCAAAATTGATGAAAATTCAAATTTTTACATTTTTAAAAATTCTAAAAAAAGGTACAGAGATAGATGAAGGCATAATGCAGAAGTGTGTAACTTTTCACGACGAAATGCGTTGAAATGAGGGTTATGTAAAAAAGAAAAACATGAGGCTTTTTAACACATGATAATATTCATCCTTCCAGACCATGAATTTGTCCTTTTTGTACAGGTCGCATTTCAATGTATTTCATCCTAAAATTTTACACGCACACGCCTCACATCCTTATTTACTTGTAAAAAACACGATTTTTTTTTGAAACCAGAATTTTCAAATTTTGATTTTTTTCAAAAATTCAGCCTCCATGGAGGCGAGATCCAATACGCAATTCTCGCAATAACCTTTTTATATACTTATATATCTCTATCGTCTAGTTATTTTTCCCAACCGAGTTAAGAACTAGTCACGTGCCCATTTCCTTTTGAGCTTTCAATAAATCATGGATGAAGGGTGTTTTATAGCATGGTCATCTATAAAAGTCATTGTTTGTGCCAACACAATTAGAGAGAAGAGGCGCCCGGATTCCTTAGTTCCTACTGTTAGTTTTAATCTCGTTGTCTAGCATGCCCAGTTTACTTCCTGCCACGTTTAGATTTGTTTCCTTTTCCTTTTAGCTAAAATAAGGAGGGCAATCACGTGTGGAGATATGTCTACCCACGATGGTTATATGGGCCAGAAGTGTGCTGCGTTCACACTGCGGCCAAGTCCGTTTTAGATGCGTTTATTCCGCATCGGCACGATTCATCGCTCGTGGGATGGCACGCGCAATGGGTGGATCATGGCGATCTTGTAGCAATTCTGTTAGTCAATGGAATAAAAGGAAAGAGGCAGAAAAGACGCAAAATTACGCGTCGCAGAACCTCTCTCTCGTGACTGCGTTTCCTCTCTGTTCCCTTCCACCTCTCGTGCGTGCGTTGTGTTCTTCAGATAGAAAATTCAGAGAAAGGTGAGAGTAGATCACAGCCAGAAAACTATCAATTGGTATACAGAGCTTTAGTTTTGGGACCTTGGGCGTTTGGCGGCGGTGATCGGAGGAGTTTTTGGCGGCGGCGATGGGGGATACGTCTCCTAAGAAGAGTGACGGGAAGAGCAGCGGCAGCGGTGGCGGAAAGTACACGCCGCCGGCGGCCAGGAGGTCGAGCGCAGGCGGCGATGATGGCGCCGTGGTGCTGGCTGCTCCGTCGAGGGCCACCAATGTGCCCGTGCAGTACCCGATGCTGACGGACACGAACTACACTCTGTGGGCCATCAAGATGAAAGTGCTGATGAAGGCGCTCCGCGTCTGGTCGGCGATTGACGGCTCCGGCGAGTACGACCAAGCGGCGGATGAGGGGGCCTTCGCAGCGCTTTCCCAGTCCGTCCCGGATCATGTTATGCTGCAGGTTGCGGACTGTGACATCGCGCAGGAGGCGTGGGAGATGATCCGATGTGCCCGCGTCGGGGAGGATCGCGTGAAGAAGGCGCGTGCACGGCAATTGAAGAGGCAGTTTGATTGCTTCGACATGGCGGACGGGGAAACAATCCCGGAGTTTGCCAAGAAACTCACCACGTTAGTGAGTGAGATCCGCTCCCTCGGTGTCACCCTTGGGGAGGAGGCCGTGGTGGAGCGGCTGTTTAGCGCCGTGCCGGATCGCTTCGCCGACATCGTCAATACCATCGAGCAGTGGGGCGACGTCACCACCATGACAGTGCAGGAGGCCGTTGGACGCCTCACGGCGTTCGAGGAAAACCAGCGTGGGCGCCGCCAAAGCCGCGGCGAGAGCAACGAGCAGCTCATGCTTGTCACGCGGGCGTTGGAGTCCCTGATGAAAGGGAAGAAGATCGTCGACGGGAGCGGCGGTTCCGGTTCCTGTGCAAAGAAGTGAGGCGGTCAGAACAGCGGCTCAGAGAAGGGTCGTGGTGATCATGGCCAGAACAATGGGAAAGGAAAGCCAAAGAAGCATCGTAAGTTTGATAAGTCAAATATAAAGTGTTTCAACTGTAATGTTAATGGTCATTTTGCCTCTGAGTGTACGGAGCCGAAGCGAGAAAGGGCTAATCTGGTGCAGGATAATCATGTTGATGACCCTGCGATGCTCATGGCTGAGGTCTGCAAAGTGGTGCACACTACTGAAGTTAAGACTGAGAGGGTCATGCTGCAAGAGGACAGAGTTCTCCCCAAGCTGACCGGTGACACAAACACGTCCTGGTACCTCGATACCGGGGCGAGCAATCACATGACAGGTTACAGGGACAAGTTTGCAGAGCTGAGCACGACTGTGAAAGGAACTGTGAGATTTGGAGATGGTTCACTTGTGGAAATTGAAGGCCGTTGGTCTGTACTCTTTGTTGCACACACAGGCGAGCATCGAGTTCTGACCGAGGTGTACTATATTCCAAGACTCAAGAGCAACATTATTAGTTTGGGGCAGCTAGATGAAAATGGCTGTAAGTACTCCTGTGATAATGGTGTGCTAGTTGTGTTTGATAGAGAAAGAAAGCTACTTGCAAAAGTGTCAAGGTCCAGGAACCGGCTGTATGTGATTGATCTTGAGCACACAAGTCCAGTATGTTGGCTTGCAAAGTCTGGTGAGGAGCAGTGTCTTTGGCATGCTCGGTACGGACACATCAGTTTCCATGCCCTACGTGCACTAGCACAGAACAGAATGGTCTCAGGTCTGCCAAGGATTGAGCAAGTGGAACGAGTGTGTGAGAGTTGTCTGGTCAGCAAGCAAAGGCGCAATCTGTTCCCGGCTGAGGCTAGCTACCGTGCAAATGAGGCTCTGCAGCTGCTACATGGTGATTTGTGCGGCCCAATTTCCCCCACCACATTTGCAGGAAAGAAGTACTTTCTGTTGCTTGTGGACGACCACACTCGTTATATGTGGATAGTGCTAATCACAAGTAAAGATGAAGCATTAGAGGCAATCAAGAAAGTACGGGCAGCAGTAGAGACAGAACTGAATCTCAAGGTCAGAGCGCTCCGAACAGATCGTGGTGGTGAATTCACCTCAAGACAGTTCGTTCAGTTTTGTGAAAGTTTGGGCATCAAACATTTTCTGACAACGCCATACAGTCCACAGCAGAACGGAGTGGTCGAGAGGAGAAACCAAACCGTTGTGGGCATGGCTAGGTGTTTGCTCAAGGCCAAAGGGCTGCCGGATGTGTTCTGGGGAGATGCTGTTGCCGCTGCTGTCTATCTCTTGAATCGTGCCCCGACAAAAAGTGTGCACGGCATGACTCCCTATGAAGCTTTGTACAAGAAGAAGCCCACAGTCAGTCACCTACGCACGTTTGGGTGCGTTGGACACGTGAAGAAGGTCTGTGGACATCTTACTAAGCTAGCAGACAGGAGCTCGGCAATGGTTTTTGTTGGATATGAAGCTGAAAGTAAAGCGTACAGAATGTATGATCCGTTGGCCAAGAAGCTACACATATCACGTGATGTCGTGTTTGAGGAGGAGCGCAGCTGGAACTGGACCACAGATGCATCAAGAGAAGGAATTGAGGGCTTTGCTATCGAGTACATAGCACACCTAGATGAGTTGTGCCCCTCCACTCTTCCGTGGTCTTGGCAGAAGAAAGCACCAAAAAATGGCATTATGGGAGCAGCAACTGGGTCGACTGGGAGGTCAGTAGCAGCAGCAAACCAGCTCACTCCATCAGAGATCGCGGCTGGGCTCAGGCCAGAAGATCTTGTCACTCCTGTTCGAGAAGAAGGACCATCTGGGCCTCGGTTTGTGTCACCCTTAACAAACGCCTCCATGCCGTCGAGCACAGAAGGGCCACCTAGGTATCGTCTTGTTGAGGATCTGCTAGAAGAGGCACCTGAATATGAGTTAACTGAATCATGCATGTTCGGGATGGAAGAACTAGAGAGTTTTCTCGAAGCAAAAGAGGACAAGGATTGGAGAGATGCAATGCAGTCAGCGATAAACTCAATTGAGAGCAACAAAACTTGGGCCCTATCAAACTTGCCGCCGGGTCAGAAGGCAATTGGACTCAAGTGGGTGTTTAAGCTGAAAAAAGACCCAACCGGAACCGTGATCAAGCACAAAGCAAGACTGGTGGCAAAGGGGTATGTGCAGCGTCAGGGAATTGATTCTGAGGAGGTGTTTGCCCCTGTTGCAACAGTCTGGCTCCTGATTGCAATTGCAGCGCAATAGGGGTGGAAATTACATCATATGGATGTTAAGTCAGCTTTCTTAAATGGAGATCTGAGTGAAGAAGTTTATGTCTCACAGCCACCAGGTTTTGTTGTCGAGGGGCAAGAGGAGAAAGTACTCAGATTACACAAGGCCCTCTATGGTTTGAAACAAGCGCCAAGGGCGTGGAATTCAAAGCTTGATGACACATTAAATTCTTTGGGTTTTGCAAAATGCCCTTTGGAGCGTGCTGTGTACAGGAGATCTCGGCTGTTAGTTGTTGTTTATGTTGATGATCTAATCATCGCAGGACCTTGTGTGCATGAAATTGAGAAGTTCAAGGATCAGATGAAGCAACTTTTTAGTATGAGCGACTTGGGTCTGTTGAGTTACTTCTTGGGTATTCGGGTAAATCAAACAAGTGAAGGAATTTATCTGAATCAATCTTCTTATGCTCAAAAGGTTCTGCAGAAGAGTGGATTAGAGGGCTGCAACTCAACTCAGGCACCTATGGAAGCACGTCTGCGTCTGAGAAAGAACAGTACTGAGAAGCCGGTAGATGCAACGATGTATCGCAGCCTAGTCGGCAGTCTCAGGTATTTAGTGCACACAAGGCCAGACATTTGTTTCTCAGTTGGGATTGTGAGTAGGTACATGGAGAAGCCCACCATGGAACATCTTGCAGCAGTAAAGCACATTCTGCGATATGTTCGCGGAACACTTGAGTATGGATGTTTCTATCCAAAGGAAGGCAGTGGAAAGCACAAGTTGATTGGTTACAGTGATAGTGATCTGGCTGGAGATTTGGATGATCATAGGAGCACTAGTGGAGTGATCTTTTACCTTGGGTCAAGTCCGATCAGTTGGTTCTCTCAGAAACAAAAGGTGGTGGCACTATCATCATGTGAATCTGAATACATGGCGGGTGCAGCAGCAGCATGTCAAGGTGTATGGCTCGCAAGGCTGCTTGCAGATCTGATGGGAGAAGAAGTCCAACCAACACTGCTAAGAATAGATAACCAGTTAGCCATTTCCCTCTCCAAGAATCCAGTCCATCATGAGAGAAGTAAGCACATTGATATCCGATATCATTTTATTCGGGAGTGTGTTGAGGATGGACAGATCAAGGTGGAGCATGTTCGTACTAATGATCAGTTCGCTGATATTCTTACAAAGCTGCTTGGAAGGGTGAAGTTCTTGGAGATGCGTGGCAGAATCGGCATGCGTTCATGTTGAAGACAACAAGCTTCAGGAGGTGAATGTTAGTTTTAATCTCGTTGTCTAGCATGCCCAGTTTACTTCCTGCCACGTTTAGATTTGTTTCCTTTTCCTTTTAGCTAAAATAAGGAGGGCAATCACGTGTGGAGATATGTCTACCCACGATGGTTATATGGGCCAGAAGTGTGCTGCGTTCATGCTGCGGCCAAGTCCGTTTTAGATGCGTTTATTCCGCATCGGCACGATTCATCGCTCGTGGGATGGCACGCGCAATGGGTGGATCATGGCGATCTTGTAGCAATTTTGTTAGTCAATGGAATAAAAGGAAAGAGGCAGAAAAGACGCAAGATTACGCGTCGCAGAACCTCTCTCTCGTGACTGCGTTTCCTCTCTGTTCCCTTCCACCTCTCGTGCATGCGTTGTGTTCTTCAGATAGAAAATTCAGAGAAAGGTGAGAGTAGATCACAGCCAGAAAACTATCAATTGGTATACAGAGCTTTGGGTTTGGGACCTTGGGCGTTTGGCGGCGGTGATCGGAGGAGTTTTTGGCGGCGGCTATGGGGGATACGTCTCCTAAGAAGAGCGACGGGAAGAGCAGCGGCAGCGGCGGCGGAAAGTACACGCCGCCGGCGGCCAGGAGGTCGAGCGCAGGCGGCGATGATGGCGCCGTGGTGCTGGCTGCTCCGTCGAGGGCCACCAATGTGCCCGTGCAGTACCCGATGCTGACGGACACGAACTACTCTATGTGGGCCATCAAGATGAAAGTGCTGATGAAGGTGCTCCGCGTCTGGTCGGCGATTGACGGCTCCGGCGAGTACGACCAAGCGGCGGATGAGGGGGCCTTCGCAGCGCTTTCCCAGTCCGTCCCGGATCATGTTATGCTGCAGGTTGCGGACTGTGACACCGCGTAGGAGGCGTGGGAGATGATCCGATGTGCCCGCATCGGGGAGGATCGCGTGAAGAAGGCGCGTGCGCGGCAACTGAAGAGGCAGTTTGATCGCCTCGACATGGCAGACGGGGAAACAATCCCGGAGTTTGCCTAGAAACTCACCACGTTAGTGAGTGAGATCCGCTCCCTCGGTGTCACCCTTGGGGAGGAGGCCGTGGTGGAGCGGCTGTTTAGCGCCGTGCCGGATCGCTTTGACGACATCGTCAATACCATCAAGCAGTGGGGCGACGTCACCACCATGACAGTGCAGGAGGCCGTTGGACGCCTCACGGCGTTCGAGGAAAACCAGCGTGGGCGCCGCCAAAGCCGCGGCGAGAGCAACGAGCAGCTCATGCTTGTCACGCGGGCGTTGGAGTCCCTGATGAAAGGGAAGAAGATCGTCGACGGGAGCGGCGGTTCCGGTTCCTGTGCAAAGAAGTGAGGCGGTCAGAACAGCGGCTCAGAGAAGGGTCGTGGTGATCATGGCCAGAACAATGGGAAAGGAAAGCCAAAGAAGCATCGTAAGTTTGATAAGTCAAATATAAAGTGTTTCAACTGTAATGTTAATGGTCATTTTGCCTCTGAGTGTACGGAGCCGAAGCGAGAAAGGGCTAATCTGGTGCAGGATAATCATGTTGATGACCCTGCGATGCTCATGGCTGAGGTCTGCAAAGTGGTGCACACTACTGAAGTTAAGACTGAGAGGGTCATGCTGCAAGAGGACAGAGTTCTCCCCAAGCTGACCGGTGACACAAACACGTCCTGGTACCTCGATACCGGGGCGAGCAATCACATGACAGGTTACAGGGACAAGTTTGCAGAGCTGAGCACGACTGTGAAAGGAACTGTGAGATTTGGAGATGGTTCACTTGTGGAAATTGAAGGCCGTTGGTCTGTACTCTTTGTTGCACACACAGGCGAGCATCGAGTTCTGACCGAGGTGTACTATATTCCAAGACTCAAGAGCAACATTATTAGTTTGGGGCAGCTAGATGAAAATGGCTGTAAGTACTCCTGTGATAATGGTGTGCTAGTTGTGTTTGATAGAGAAAGAAAGCTACTTGCAAAAGTGTCAAGGTCCAGGAACCGGCTGTATGTGATTGATCTTGAGCACACAAGTCCAGTATGTTGGCTTGCAAAGTCTGGTGAGGAGCAGTGTCTTTGGCATGCTCGGTACGGACACATCAGTTTCCATGCCCTACGTGCACTAGCACAGAACAGAATGGTCTCAGGTCTGCCAAGGATTGAGCAAGTGGAACGAGTGTGTGAGAGTTGTCTGGTCAGCAAGCAAAGGCGCAATCTGTTCCCGGCTGAGGCTAGCTACCGTGCAAATGAGGCTCTGCAGCTGCTACATGGTGATTTGTGCGGCCCAATTTCCCCCACCACATTTGCAGGAAAGAAGTACTTTCTGTTGCTTGTGGACGACCACACTCGTTATATGTGGATAGTGCTAATCACAAGTAAAGATGAAGCATTAGAGGCAATCAAGAAAGTACGGGCAGCAGTAGAGACAGAACTGAATCTCAAGGTCAGAGCGCTCCGAACAGATCGTGGTGGTGAATTCACCTCAAGACAGTTCGTTCAGTTTTGTGAAAGTTTGGGCATCAAACATTTTCTGACAACGCCATACAGTCCACAGCAGAACGGAGTGGTCGAGAGGAGAAACCAAACCGTTGTGGGCATGGCTAGGTGTTTGCTCAAGGCCAAAGGGCTGCCGGATGTGTTCTGGGGAGATGCTGTTGCCGCTGCTGTCTATCTCTTGAATCGTGCCCCGACAAAAAGTGTGCACGGCATGACTCCCTATGAAGCTTTGTACAAGAAGAAGCCCACAGTCAGTCACCTACGCACGTTTGGGTGCGTTGGACACGTGAAGAAGGTCTGTGGACATCTTACTAAGCTAGCAGACAGGAGCTCGGCAATGGTTTTTGTTGGATATGAAGCTGAAAGTAAAGCGTACAGAATGTATGATCCGTTGGCCAAGAAGCTACACATATCACGTGATGTCGTGTTTGAGGAGGAGCGCAGCTGGAACTGGACCACAGATGCATCAAGAGAAGGAATTGAGGGCTTTGCTATCGAGTACATAGCACACCTAGATGAGTTGTGCCCCTCCACTCTTCCGTGGTCTTGGCAGAAGAAAGCACCAAAAAATGGCATTATGGGAGCAGCAACTGGGTCGACTGGGAGGTCAGTAGCAGCAGCAAACCAGCTCACTCCATCAGAGATCGCGGCTGGGCTCAGGCCAGAAGATCTTGTCACTCCTGTTCGAGAAGAAGGACCATCTGGGCCTCGGTTTGTGTCACCCTTAACAAACGCCTCCATGCCGTCGAGCACAGAAGGGCCACCTAGGTATCGTCTTGTTGAGGATCTGCTAGAAGAGGCACCTGAATATGAGTTAACTGAATCATGCATGTTCGGGATGGAAGAACTAGAGAGTTTTCTCGAAGCAAAAGAGGACAAGGATTGGAGAGATGCAATGCAGTCAGCGATAAACTCAATTGAGAGCAACAAAACTTGGGCCCTATCAAACTTGCCGCCGGGTCAGAAGGCAATTGGACTCAAGTGGGTGTTTAAGCTGAAAAAAGACCCAACCGGAACCGTGATCAAGCACAAAGCAAGACTGGTGGCAAAGGGGTATGTGCAGCGTCAGGGAATTGATTCTGAGGAGGTGTTTGCCCCTGTTGCAACAGTCTGGCTCCTGATTGCAATTGCAGCGCAATAGGGGTGGAAATTACATCATATGGATGTTAAGTCAGCTTTCTTAAATGGAGATCTGAGTGAAGAAGTTTATGTCTCACAGCCACCAGGTTTTGTCGTCGAGGGGCAAGAGGAGAAAGTACTCAGATTACACAAGGCCCTCTATGGTTTGAAACAAGCGCCAAGGGCGTGGAATTCAAAGCTTGATGACACATTAAATTCTTTGGGTTTTGCAAAATGCCCTTTGGAGCGTGCTGTGTACAGGAGATCTCGGCTGTTAGTTGTTGTTTATGTTGATGATCTAATCATCGCAGGACCTTGTGTGCATGAAATTGAGAAGTTCAAGGATCAGATGAAGCAACTTTTTAGTATGAGCGACTTGGGTCTGTTGAGTTACTTCTTGGGTATTCGGGTAAATCAAACAAGTGAAGGAATTTATCTGAATCAATCTTCTTATGCTCAAAAGGTTCTGCAGAAGAGTGGATTAGAGGGCTGCAACTCAACTCAGGCACCTATGGAAGCACGTCTGCGTCTGAGAAAGAACAGTACTGAGAAGCCGGTAGATGCAACGATGTATCGCAGCCTAGTCGGCAGTCTCAGGTATTTAGTGCACACAAGGCCAGACATTTGTTTCTCAGTTGGGATTGTGAGTAGGTACATGGAGAAGCCCACCATGGAACATCTTGCAGCAGTAAAGCACATTCTACGATATGTTCGCGGAACACTTGAGTATGGATGTTTCTATCCAAAGGAAGGCAGTGGAAAGCACAAGTTGATTGGTTACAGTGATAGTGATCTGGCTGGAGATTTGGATGATCATAGGAGCACTAGTGGAGTGATCTTTTACCTTGGGTCAAGTCCGATCAGTTGGTTCTCTCAGAAACAAAAGGTGGTGGCACTATCATCATGTGAATCTGAATACATGGCGGGTGCAGCAGCAGCATGTCAAGGTGTATGGCTCGCAAGGCTGCTTGCAGATCTGATGGGAGAAGAAGTCCAACCAACACTGCTAAGAATAGATAACCAGTCAGCCAATTCCCTCTCCAAGAATCCACTCCATCATGAGAGAAGTAAGCACATTGATATCCGATATCATTTTATTCGAGAGTGTGTTAAGGATGGACAGATCAAGGTGGAGCATGTTCATACTAATGATCAGTTCGCTGATATTCTTACAAAGCCGCTTGGAAGGGTGAAGTTCTTGGAGATGCGTGGCAGAATCGGCATGCGTTCATGTTGAAGACAACAAGCTTCAGGAGGTGAATGTTAGTTTTAATCTCGTTGTCTAGCATGCCCAGTTTACTTCTTGCCACGTTTAGATTTGTTTCCTTTTCCTTTTAGCTAAAATAAGGAGGGCAATCACGTGTGGAGATATGTCTACCCACGATGGTTATATGGGCCAGAAGTGTGCTGCGTTCACGCTGCAGCCAAGTCCGTTTTAGATGCATTTATTCCGCATCGGCACGATTCATCGCTCGTGGGATGGCACGCGCAATGGGTGGATCATGGCGATCTTGTAGCAATTCTGTTAGTCAATGGAATAAAAGGAAAGAGGCAGAAAAGACGCAAGATTACGCGTCGCAAAACCTCTCTCTCGTGACTGCGTTTCCTCTCTGTTCCCTTCCACCTCTCGTGCGTGTGTTGTGTTCTTCAGAGAGAAAATTCAGAGAAAGGTGAGAGTAGATCACAGCCAGAAAACTATCACCTACATGCAATACACTAATCATACGTTCGAGTGAAATATTACAGATTCACGGTATTCATGTTCTTTCCAATAATTCAAAAAACACCTACATGTATTCATGTTCTTTCTTTTTTTGCGGGGTGTATTCATGTTCTTTCGATAACTCAAAAAATCTTCAGAGCCACGCATCAAAGTTGGAGTGTGATAGTACTATTGAAAGATGAAATAAAAGCAAACTGAGAGAAAATAATTAAAAAACCTTTGCATGTTCTTTGCAGCAACTCAAAAAAGATCTCCAGAGCCATGCATTGAATTTGATGCACTCTATGAGTACTATTGAATGTTGAAATAAAAAGTAAACAAAGAGGTAAAAAAAGCTTATGCACACCATGTTGGTGTGCAGTGGACATGGACATGTCAAGTTCAGTCAGAGGAATCACTCTGAATAAGGCTTGCCACACGTATCCTTAAGAATTTATACCAGCACTAAAGCACCGGATCCCATCAAAACTCCGAAGTTAAGCATGCTTGGGCGAGAGTAGTACTAGGATGGGTGACCTCCTGGGAAGTCCTCGTGTTGCATTCCCTTTAAAAAGTCGCTGGTGGATAGCCTGGTGGCTCTACCCGAGCCCTTGCAATGAAATGGTTGCGAGTTCGAACCCCCATCCCAGCGCAATTTCTTTTGAGTTACGTACATAAGATGACATGGCTTTTCCTCCCCCCTCCTCTCCTCCCTCCCCTTCCTCCCCCTCCCCGTCTTCCCTCCGGCCCCCTGCTCCGGTCCCCCTCGCCCCCGTTCTTCAGGCTCCGCCGTCTCTCTTCCTCGCCGCTCCTGCTCCCTCGCCCCCGGTCCTTTTTTCAACTCGCTCGCATCTGGATCTGGCGCTAGGAACAGGTTTTGGGCGTCGTCGGACGAGGTGGATGTGGATTCCGATCTGGAGGTTGACTCTCCCCCCTTCCTCTAGCTTCTCCTCTGTTGGCTCCACGGACGGTGGTGTCGACGGTAGCTGGTAAGGCTCGGAAGTTTGCCCCGGGCGGTCGTGGCCGTCCGGTGGCCTCTGTTGACGTGTACGGCTCGGGCTGGCTCCAGGTGCGGCGCGGCCGGCGGCAGAAGCGCTCCAGATGCCCTCCTCGCCGGCTCTTGAGGGTTTCTGTGGGGGTTCCTCGCAGTCGGGTTGCTCTGCGTGCTCCTCCTGCTCTCCGGCGGCCTCGCCGCTGGTGGTCTCGGTGGTGCCGGCGCTGCCGCCGGCGGTGATGGTCGCCTCCCCTCCTCCTCCAACCCTAGATCCGTCTCCGCGTCTGAGGCTTGTGGGCCTTCCGTTCCGTTTTAGCTGGGCCTGTTTGGGCCGTCTGCTCAGGATGGGCCGCCTTCACTTTCGTCTTTTTTTTATTCCCCCCCCCCCCCTCTCCATTCTGGGCCCTGGCCCTGCATATCTCTGGTGCCTTCCTCTGCTTCGGTCGGCCCGGCCTGTTGTTCCCCCCCTCCTGGCCTGGCTCCCGCCGGGTATTTATGGGTCCGAAAGGGTTCACCCCCCCCCCCCCCCCCATTTCTAGGGTTTCCTACATCTCTTTATGACCTGCGCCGTTTCCGTTTCCGCATTCCAACCTACCGCAGATCTCCTCCCCTCCCACCTCTCTCTCCCTTTCGCGGCGGTGGTGGCCATGGATCGCTGCCATGGCTCTTCGAGCGAGGCGGTGTCGGTCATGAAGCGGCGGCGGGCAGATGCGGGGGATGGGGCGGCCGATCTGGCCCTCGAGGTGTCCCTCTGCTACAAGCTTGAGGCCGAGCAGGTTGCTCGGCTGCAAGTGGCCCGCGAGCGCGAGGCGTGGGCGGTGGGGCCCGAGCGGTTACAGGGCGGCGAGCACTCTGGGGCTGCGGCATCGGCCGTGGCGGGCTCTGGATCTGAGGCCCCCGGATCGGGCGGATCTGAGCAGATCCTTGGGAGGCCGCGGCGGCTGCTGGTGGCTCTGGTCCTGCTGCCCGTCCCCCTCCTCCTCCCCCGCATGGCCCGGCTCCCTTGGCTCGTGGCGGTTGCCGCGGCCCCGATGAGGGAGTCCTGGACTAGGGGGTGTTCAGACAGCCGGACTATCATCGTCCGCCGGACTCCAAGACTACGAAGATACAAGATTGAAGACTCCATCCCGTGTTCGGATGGGACTTTCCTTGGCGTGGAAGGCAAGCTTGGCGATACGGATATGTAGATCTCCTACCATTGTAACCGACTCTGTGTAACCCTAGCCTCCTCGGGTGTCTATATAAACCGGAGGGCTTTAGTCCGTAGGACACAACATACATTACAACAATCATACCATAGGCTAGCTTTAGGGTTTAGCCTCCTTGATCTCGTGGTAGATCCACTCTTGTACTACCCATATCATCAATATTAATCAAGCAGGACGTAGGGTTTTACCTCCATCAAGAGGGCCCGAACCTGGATAAAACATCATGTCCCTTGTCTCCTGTTACCATCCGCCTAGACGCATAGTTCGGGACCCCCTACCCGAGATCCGCCGGTTTTGACACCGACATTGGTGCTTTCATTGAGAGTTCCTCTGTGTCATCACCGATAGGAAGGATGCCTCCACCCGTCTTCAAAGACGGTGTTTTCGCCAAAGGGGCCTTGGCCGCCGGCCAAACTATCCGGCTAGGTGGTTTTCTTATGACCGCCTGTCCGGCCGCCGCTTCAACAATGACTTCTCAAGTCGTCAGAAGCAATCTTCGCGTCAGCTCGAAATCTGCCGAGCAGTTGGATCCAATAGAGCTCTCGTCTGTTAACGAGCTCTTGGATCGCATCGCCGCCCTGGGAGTCGCTACAGACTACAATCAGATTGGGCTTAAAACCGATCTGAGAGAGATTAACTCTCCCTAGGCCACCCACCACGTCGCAGTGGTAGAGGAGCAATACGGCAACTCTTCGCCTATATTCAAAACTAGTCACGTCCGGATTCCCGAGCCCTCCATGCCGGATTTCCATGGAGGGACGGACTTCGATCGAGCATTGAACTTAAAACCATGCATCGCCCCAGACTCGCTGGATCGTGTCCAGCAACCCAAGCTTCCGAATTCGGAAACTCCTCGGCCTTTAAGCCCCAAGATGGGCAGGGATCCGGATTTTAGTCCACCCACCCGCCCAGACATATGCGATCTATCTCTAATACGGCAAGTGCCCACTGAAACAGTACATCAATACTGGGCCAGATACCTCCTGGTTATGGACAGGATAAAGGACTGCCGAGAGGAAAACGCAATCTCAATCTTTTGCAATAATTGCACGGACAAGGGAATATTGAACGCCATCGGTCGTCGTAAAATCACACGCTTCGCCAATCTGGCGTCCATAGTATGAAAGTACTGTGCGATGGAGAGTTCCGGAAAACCGAAAACCAATTTTGGGACAATCCGGCCCCAACCCCAGTCCGCAACAAAAGGGTGCCTCTCACTCAGGCCCCAGATGCAAAAACGAAAAAGCAAAAACCCCATAAAGGGCACGGAACCGTACTGGAGGGATGGCTCAATGGACCCTGTAAGCTTCATAGTACAGAGGGAGCCGTCCCAACACATAGCCTTCGAGCATGTTGGATACTACGGCAGGTGGCCAAAAGTGGCGAGGAGCTTCTAGCCCCGGAAAACCACTCCAACAATACCGGTACGGTATCAACACTCTTCGAGACCTTCGCATCAAATAATATGCGAAAACGAACAATCCGCGGACTCGCCGAAGTCTACCAAGTAGCGACAGCAAATCCATGGAGTGACACAGCCATCACCTTTAACGCTAGCGACGAACCTAAATTCCGAACAGCTCGAGCACCAGTGTCCCATAGTGGACGGCTTTTGGCTTACAAAGGTTCTCATGGATGGAGGCAGCGGACTAAACCTCATATATGAGGAAAGTCTTCAAAAAATGGAAATAGACCGGAGCCGTATTGAGCGAAGCAACACAACCTTCAGAGGAATAATCCCCAGCCGGGAAGCGCGCTGCACCGGAAAAATCACACTCGATGTGGTGTTCGGCTCGCCGGACAATTATAGATCCGAAGAAGTCACGTTCCAAGTGGCCCCGTTCAACAGCGGATATCACGCTATATTAGGACGGGAGGCATTCACAATTTTTCAAGCAGTACCTCATTACGGGTACATGAAGCTCAAAATGCCTAGGCCCGGCGGAATAATCACTCTCGCTAGTGATCCGGACATAGCACTCCGCGCCGAAAACAAGACAGCCGCACTAGCCCTGGAGGCACTATCCGAAGCCTTAGCAGCAGAAGAACTCACCGTGCTATGCTCTACGGTGAACAGGGACGATGTGATACTCGATAAAAGATCCAAGTCCACCTCCTTCAAACCAGCAGATGAAATAATAAAATTCCAGGTCCATCCAACGGACCCAACAAAGACGGCCTCCATTGGGGCACAATTGAACCCCGAAGTAGACGCCGCACTGCGTGAATTCCTTCGGGAAAATTGGGACATCTTCGCCTGGCATCCTTCGGATATGCCCGGAATCCCACGCAGGTTGGCAGAACACAGCCTAAACATCCTAAAAGGATTTAAGCCAGTCAAACAGGCTCTTCGACGATTTTCCGAACCCAAAAGACAGGCAATGGGAGAAGAGCTAGCCAAACTATTGGAAGCCGGATTCATCAGCGATATCAAACATCCGGATTGGCTAGCAAATCTGGTAATGGTACCAAAGAAGGACAAATCCTGGCACCTCTGTGTCGATTTTAAAGACCTCAATAAGGCTTGCCCAAAGGACCCCTTCCCTCTCCCCCGCATCGACCAAATTATCGATGCTACCGCTGGGCACGATTCGTTGTGCTTCCTCGACGCATACTCTGGCTATCATCAAATCAAGATGGCGGAAGCAGACCAAGCCGCAACGGCATTCATCACTCCATACGGACCATTCTGCTTCAACACGATGCCCTTCGGACTTAAAAATGCCGGCGCAACATATCAGCGCATGATTCAAACATGTCTGGCTACCCAGATCGGCAAAACAGTCGAGGCATACGTAGACGACGTAGTCGTCAAAACAAAACACGTTGAAACTCTAGTAGACGATTTGAGGCTCACATTCGACAACCTCAGAGCATATGACATCAAGCTGAATCCGGAAAAATGTGTTTTCGGCGTACCAGCCGGAAAGATGCTGGGCTTCATTGTATCCAGTAGAGGAATTGAAGCAAACCCGGCTAAAATCCGAGCTCTGTCACAGTTGGATATTCCAAAAGACCTCAAACAGATACAAAAATTAACAGGATGCGTGGCAGCTTTAAGCCGCTTTATCTCCCGTCTAGGAGAAAAGGCATTGCCCCTCTATCGCCTCCTCAGACGCACCGAACACTTCGAGTGGACGGATGCTGCCACTGCCGGACTCGAAGAAATAAAGGCCATATTGGCAACAAATCCGGTCCTGGCCGCGCCCAATCTAGGCGAACCAATGTTGTTATACATCGCAGCAACGCATCAAGTCGTAAGCGCGGTACTCGTCGTCGAACGAGAGACAGAAGGGCATAAATTCCCTCTTCAAAAACCAGTGTATTATGTATCCACTGTGTTAACGCCCTGCAAATCCCGTTACCCACACTATCAGAAGATAGCGTATGCGGTGTTCATGGCATCCCGGAAGCTCCGACACTACTTTCAAGAGTGTTCGATAACAGTGGCCTCCGAAGTACCACTCAATGACATCAGAAATAACCGTGACGCAACGGGCAGGATTGCAAAATGGGCCATTGAGCTCTTACCATTTGATATAACTTACAAACCTCGGCGAGCTATAAAGTCACAAGTTTTGGCTGACTTCGTCGCTGAATGGACCGAAGCCGAACTCCCTAAAGAGTACGGCGCATACTCCAATTGGGTTATGCACTTCGACGGCTCTAAAATGTTGGCCGGACTGGGGGCTGGCGTCGTATTGACGTCCCCAACCGGGGACACAGTCCAGTATGTACTTCAAATAATGTACACCGACTCCAACAACGTAGCCGAATACGAGGCCCTGTTACATGGTCTCCGGATGGCAGTCTCCATGGGCATTCAACGCCTAGAGGTGCGCGGGGACTCAAACCTTGCAATATCCCAAATAAATGGAGACTTTGACGCCAAGGATCCGAAAATGGCAGCATATCGCAATGCTGTCCTAAAAATGTCAGCTCGGTTTGAAGGACTCGAATTCCATCACATAGCCCGAGATAATAACCACGCGGCCGACGTACTGGCACGCATCGGTGCAAAACGTGATGCCGTCCCTCCAAATATCTTCCTGGAACGGCTCTTCAAGCCATCCGTACTATGGGAAGAGGAGCCCGAAAATGACAAACCGGAAAAAACCGCGCCAATCGGCGATTCAGCCAATGACATAACACCTTCAGCCCACGACATAATGGCAGTAATCGCCCAGTGGACAGAACCATTCCTAGCCTACTTGCTTAGGCAGGAACTTCCCGAAGACCAAAACGAGGCCCGCTGCATAGTCCGGCGGTCGAAAGCCTACAAGGTCCATGAGGGAGAACTTTATAAGAAAAGTACAACGGGAGTCCTTCAAAGGTGTATCTCCGAAGAGGAAGGGCGAAACCTCCTGGCTGAAATCCATGCCGGACTAGGCGGACACCACGCAGCAGCTCGGGCCCAAGTAGGAAAGGCATTCCGTACAGGATTTTATTGGCCGACGGCCCAGGCAGATGCCCAGGACTTAGTCCAGAGATGCGTTGGTTGTCCGCTCTTTGCTAATCAGAGCCATATGCCGCCCACCGCCCTCAAAACTATACCCATTACCTGGCCGTTCGCGGTCTGGGGGCTTGACATGGTTGGACCCCTTAAAGGGGGAACCCACAAGCAAAGGTACCTATTGGTCATGGTGGATAAATTCACCAAATGGATAGAGGCCAAACCGGTCAAGACGGCAGAGTCCGGACCAGTGATAGACTTTATATCCGGGGTAGTACACCGTTATGGAGTCCCCCACAGCATCATCACCGACAACGGTACGAACTTCACAGCCGACGAGGTTAAGTCATGGTGCAAAAATATGGGCATCAAGCTCGACTACGCTTCAGTCTATCACCCTCAAACCAACGGTCAAGTGGAATGAGCAAATGGTCTAATAATGAGCGGCATTAAACCCAGACTAGTGCGGTCACTTACTAAATCTGACACGCACTGGGTCGAGGAGCTCGACTCCGTACTCTGGGGGCTGCGGACAACCCTAACCGCACCACTGGATTCACACCATTTTTTATGGTCTACGGCGCAGAGGCAGTCTTGCCCTGCGACATTATTCATGACTCACCTCGAGTGCGCATGTACGAAGAAAGAGAGGCCGAGCTGGATCGGCAGGACAGCTTGGACACATTGGAGGAAGAACGCGATGTCGCCAAGGCTCGTTCCGCATTCTATCAGCAGCAGGCCCGAAGATACCAAAGCAGAGAAGTACGGGCCAAGACTTACAGCGTTGGTGAACTAGTTCTATGCCTGCCGGATAAGAAAAAGGACAAGCTCGAGCCCAAATGGGAGGGCCCCTTCATTATCGATCAAGTCCTGACCGGCGGAGCGTACCATCTACGAAATGCGTCGGATAACCGACTCGAGCCAAACCCATGGAACACAGCCCGCCTCCGAATATTCTATGCCTAGCGCCGGACTAAGAGTTCGTCCCCTTCCTCCATCCAAATTTTTACACTTCGGTTGTCTTTTGTTTCTCTTTTCATTACCTTTTTACTACAAAACCCGTAAGGGCCTACTTTCGCATTGTTCGCATACACTTGATGTGCCATCCGCACTCTTTATACCTGGGGGCTTGTTTTACAGAAGCTCAATTATAAGGGTCTCATGCCCAGCACATGTGTCAAGCTTCCACATGTACCTTTTACTCACCATTATATGCATCGATATGACTTAATTTTTGGCCAAGCTGGGTTGCCTGGCTCCTGTGCTTACCCCTACGTTCCCGATTGTTCGGCTAGGAGGTAAAGGGAGCACCTCTGCGATTGTTACTGCCGGGTCAGCCGGATGTGTACCTCAGACTGGGTGAAGCCGAAAGCTAGCGTTCTTAAGGGAATATTCGGTCGGTGACTTAAAAGATGATTTTTTACCTACTCATTTATCCGCCCCCAGATGTTTTTTCTGCTCTTTTCGCAGTCCGGACATGCACTTTAGGGCATGCCTCCCAGGGAAAGGAACCCTTAACGGAACTATTCTCTCTGGAAGATGTTTCTTACTAACCATGTAATATAACATAACTAGTTGGGCACTTGTCTGATAAAGCACTAATGACCCCTGCGCCTGGTCTGCATGCATACCCCGGTTGTTTCTTAACCAAAAAGGTATCCGGACACACTCCGGACTCTATGGTCCCGAGGTTGAAGCGAAAAGGTCGGCAAAGACAAACGATCTACAATCCGGCTAGAAGGCATTTCACATGTCAATTTAAAGGAAAACATACATTGTCAAAATTACTGATTGTATTCCTCCTCAATCCCGTCTAACAGGCTGTCTAACTTACAGTCCCGTTGGGAAAATTTAGCAGCCAACTCTACTTGGCTGTATACTAAACTCACAGGGATCTCCTTCCCATCGGGCCCCACCGGTCCAACTTCGGCCATGTGGTTGGGATCCGCCCTCTTGTAACGCGTCTTCACCATGGCCCAAGCCTCCCTGGCACCTTGGCGGCAGGCCGAAATCTTCCATAAACGGAAGCGCTGCCGCACTCCCTGAAGCTTCTCCGCAAGCTCCCCAAGGCCCTCGGGTAGGGAAAAGGCTGGCCATAAAGCCTGGACGACGCCGCTCATTGCCTGCCGAACTCGTTCGAGCAGCTGCAACAGCTTGGGAAGTTGATCACCCATTGATACGGGCATCTCCTCCGCGGGGCGACCTGTGAGTATACCTACAAGACATAATTTGTCAATTGACTTCCTCGCCGAACTCTTCCTTTCAAAGGAGTCCGCTCAAGCACTTACTATAGATGCCGCGACGAAGCCGCTCAGTCTCCTTAACAGAGCCGGACAGCTCAGCCCGAACACCTTTCAGCTCTTCTTCGAGCTGGGCGTGGGCATCCTGGAGCTTGTTCCTTTCTTGCTGCACCCTAGTCAGCACCCTCTCGCCGGCCTTTAGCTGGCGTAGTAATTCTTGCCTATCCGGATCTTGTCCGGTGGCACCTGCAATGTCACTATTAGACTTGCGCATGCCGCACAGCGCTTATATTTATTAATAACAATGTGTTACCAGGAGGGGTCTCTGCGTCTCCTCCTGAGGCAGCAAGTGTGGCCTCAAGTTGGTCCCTGCATTCTTGCAGCTCCTGAGACAGCTGGGCATTCTTCTCGGTAAGAGCCTGCGTTTTAAATGATCCTTAAATCAGTTAATATAACTACTTTAAGTCTCGGGGGCTACTGGTGTATATAACCATTAAAATTCCCTTACCCATATGTCTTTCACATACTGCTCCGTGGCTCTGGTAAAACCATCTTGAGCGGCACGGAGGTGCACGTCCCCTGCGTTAAAGGCGTCCAACGCCTCAGGGGAAAAGCACGCTTCACGAAACACTGTCCGGCGGCGCCTATGGTTCATGGCGCTCTCCACCTCAGACTTGGTGGCGGACAGTCTGTCGGTGTCCTCCATCGGAGGAGGATCCGGCCCGCGTCTTGCGCTTGCCTCCCCCTCCAGGGCGGGCACTGGAACCTGGCCGGTATAGGTTGGATCGGCAACTTCCGCGCCCGCAGTCCGGCGAGCGCTTTTTCTCCTATAAAGGTCATGAGCACTTAGACGCTTCCTAGGAATGTTGCTCTGAAAATTTAAATACGAGTTATACCTTTGCGGCGACGTTTCAGTCTGTGCCGCGCTCCTTTTTCGCCTGCTGGCCCGTACTGACCTTTGTTGGTCAGCCGCCGCGGGCTCGGCTTCCCGCCTTGAAGGCGCTTCCTGTAAAATAACATCTTTTGCGAAGGTCAGAAATAGGCAAGGAAGAGATAATGGTGTCTGGACCTCGATCACAGTCACCTGGGAAGCCGGATACAGTCCGGGGTAGTCCGTCGTAATGGCGACCAAAGCATTATCCATGCTGAGCTGGTGAAACACCCCGTCGATCAGCTCCACCTTGATGTCCGGATCCTCTTCGGAGGCCGGATCCAGGGATCTTTCGGGATCCTCGGGTTGTGGAGCGGGACTTACCATGTCCTCCACAGTCCGGCGTAGATCCTGCGCCGAAGACGTAATGTAAGAAGCCTAAACTTCAAAAGCATGGGTTGAGCCCTTGAAAGTGTTCGCTTACCCATCCTCTAGGGTTGTTCATGGAAAACCCATTCAAAGGGTTCGTTCGAAGGAAGTCCTCCTTCTCCCCCTTGTACAGGCTGGACAGGATCTCCACCAGATCCTCGATCGAATCCGGCCCTTCGCGGCCATGACGGGTGGCATCGTCTTCCCCGTTGAAATCCCACATGGGGTGGCCTCTGTATTGCAATGGCTGTACCCCCCGCATGATGCATGTCGCCATGATTCCAATCATGGTCAACCCGGAATGGGCCAGTAATCTTATTTGGCCCATCAAGTAATGGACGCTCTTGTCTTCCTCCAATCGGGGGCTCCGTGGGCGCCAGCTGAGGCGTTTCTTCAAAGGAGCAGCACTAACTCCGGGAGGCCAATCCGGACTGGGTCCGGCAGCGGAGCGTCTCCTATATAAAACCACTCTGAAGGCCAGTCTTCGGACGCCTTCTTGGGAGTACCGGATGGGTATCCGGTCCCGGCAATGCGCCATATTTCGGCGCCGCCCACTTGATATATGGATCCCTCGTGGGAACGGGGTACGAGGCAGAACAACCTCTTCCACAATGCAAAATGGGGCTCAATGCCCAGGACTAGCTCACAAAGAGCTACGTAGCCCGCGATATGCAGGACAGAGGCGGGCGTGAGGTGGTGGAGCTGGAGTCCGTAGAACTCCAGGAGCCCGCGGAGGAACGGATGTATTGGGAATCCGAGTCCCCTTATCAGATAAGGGACGAAGCATACTCGCTCCCCTTTATTGGGGCTTGGGGTAGCCTCCGCTTGCCTCCCACCTTGATAAGTGACCAGTCTTGCTCGAACTGGGACCATGAAGGCCGGAGGGAGATATCCCCCCGCTTGGAGCTTCGCTAGCTCGTTGTGCGGAATAGAGCACCTCCTCCAATCCCCTGGCGGTGGGCTGGGAGCGCGAGAAGAGGATCCGCGTCGACGGTCCATGATGGAATGGATTTTTAGGTCAAGGGCGCTCCGATGAACTATTCGCGGGAGGAAGATGGTGTGGTTTGGATCTGGATTTTTGCCTCTTTTGTAGGTGAACGACTCGCACGACTAGGGGGTGAAACATAAAAAGACACCCTGGCTTTTCGCATTCGTGCGACGCGTGGAAAAAGGCCATTATTGGGCGTAGAAGCCGAGAAACACAGTATTTATGATAAAGCCGGACACTGTTCGGCAGGTACATGGAACTTGAAGGGAGAACCCGCCTTGCAACGCCGAAGACTATATACGCGCTGGACTTATCGTCATTGAAGCCTGGTTCGGGGGCTACTGAGGGAGTCCTGGACTAGGGGGTGTCCGGACAGCCGGACTATCATCGTTCGCCGGACTCCAAGACTATGAAGATACAAGATTGAAGACTCCGTCCCGTGTCCGGATGGGACTTTCCTTGGCGTGGAAGGCAAGCTTGGTGATACGGATATGTAGATCTCCTACCATTGTAACCGACTCTGTGTAACCCTAGCCTCCTCCGGTGTCTATATAAACCGGAGGGCTTTAGTCCGTAGGACACAACATACATTACAACAATCATACCATAGGCTAGCTTTAGGGTTTAGCCTCCTTGATCTCGTGGTAGATCCACTCTTGTACTACCCATATCATCAATATTAATCAAGCAGGACGTAGGGTTTTACCTCCATCAAGAGGGCCTGAACCTGGGTAAAACATCGTGTCCCTTGTCTCCTGTTACCATCCGCCTAGACGCACAGTTCGGGACCCCCTACCCGAGATCCACCGGTTTTGACACCGACACCCGGTCTGTCTGCTGGGTTCGGTGGTCGCTCGGTGGGCCGCAGAGCCGGCGGATCTGGCTCCCTCAGCCGCCGGCTTCAATCGTCTGGCCCGGGCTCATCCTCGGGTGTCTTGGGCGATGGGATCCTCCCTCCTCCCCCTCCTCCACCTACCCATCCTTCTCCTCCGCCTCTCCAACCACCAAACCCTAACCTCACGTGTTTTGCCTGCCACCAACCTGGCCACTTCCAATCCCGCTGTCTCAATCCCCCGTTCTGCCTGATCTGTAGAGAGGACGGGCATCTGAACGTGAACTGTCAAAATCGTCGCAAATCCGCCTCCTTTAAGATGTTTGGCCAAGGCCTCCCTGGTTGCTTCTTATTTGCGCTTGATAGCGACATCCGGCAGGTGGCAGTGGCCCCTGCGCTTTCCAATGCCGCGATCATCTCGATCAAAGATCACAAAATCACCTCCCAAACTCACTTGGACGAGCTCAAAATGTGGGACGATGGTGGCTGGGATTGGCAGATCCGGCAGCTCTCTGATTTTGACTTTGCGGTGGTATTCCCCTCTAAGAGCAGCCTTAAGATGATTTCTTCCTGTACTAGTTTTACTCTCCCTCTGAATCAATTGGTAGTTTCAGTGAAGGCCGCCACCAATGGAGCTAAACCTATCTCACCCCTCTCAGAGATCTGGGTCCTTGTTGATGATGTCCCTCCTAACTTACGCTCTACTGAATTCATCATGGACTTCGGTGTCCTTATCGGCAAGCCAATCCTGGTCGACCAAGACTCCCTATCTATCCTAGGTCCTGTGTGCCTCAAGGTCTGGGCTGTGGATCCCCTGTGTATTCATGGGTGTGTCGATGTGTTCCCTGCTGCGGACGGTTTCAGGCTTCGGGTCCGCGTGGAAGGTGCTGCCACTGATCAATCCCCACCCCCGCCTCCTCCTCCTTCAGCTGATAATCATGATGGTAAGTGAGGAAGTCCTGGACTAGGGGGTGTCCGGACAGCCGGACTATCATCGTCAGCCGGACTCCAAGACTATGAAGATACAAGATTGAAGACTTCGTCCCGTGTCCGGATGGGACTTTCCTTGGCGTGGAAGGCAAGCTTGGCGATACAGATATGTAGATCTCCTACCATTGTAACCGACTCTGTGTAACCCTAGCCCTCTCCGGTGTCTATATAAACCAGAGGGTTTTAGTCCGTAGGACACAACCTACAACAATCATACCATAGGCTAGCTTCTAGGGTTTAGCCTCCTTGATCTCGTGGTAGATCCACTCTTGTACTACCCATATCATCAATATCAATCAAGCAGGAGTAAGGTTTTACCTCCATCGAGAGGGCCCGAACCTGGGTAAAAACATCGTGTCCCTTGTCTCCTGTTACCATCCGCCTAGACGCATAGTTCGGGACCCCCTACCCGAGATCCGCCGGTTTTGACACTGACAGTAAGGATGATAATACGGGCAATAAAAGTGGGGGCTCGCTTCCGCACTTCACGACCTCTGAGTGGGATGGAATGGGCTCTGAAAGCTGTGAGCTTTTCAAGGATATTGCTCCGAAGGCCAAGGAAGGAGGAAAGGACCAGATGGATGTTGATGCTCATGTCTCTGCTCAGGCTGCTCCGATCGTTCCTCCTGCTGGTACTCCTGTGTTGGGGGTGTGCTCCAACCTGCCGGCCCAGCCGAGCTCCCCGTTGCTATCGGGCATTGAAGATCTCCCTGCTTCCCCGTGCCACGTTGCGACGGGCTCTCTCCCCAAGAGCAAGTCTTCGGTCCGCAAGTTCTCTGCGTGCAGTCGGGCTTCCTCTGGGACCAAGCTGTCGGCGGTAGGCCTATGCCTTTGTCTTGATGGTGATATGGGCGCCGTGGCGGGCCAGGCGTCTCCGGTGGAGGCTCAAGCTTCTTCGATCCGTTCCCCCTCCTCTACTGCGCGCAAAAGTGGTCGTATCCGCGACAGTGGGCTGCGGGTGGTCGACAACACGGCGAGGCATGCTGCGGCTCGTGATCTCCATGCTTCAGGTACTACTCCCTCCCCCTCCCCATTGGTTCCTAGTTCTTCTTCTCCCACTAGGCTTGTATTGCCTTCTTATTTTGGATCGCCTTCCTCTATGATTGCTCTTATTAGGGCCAATGAGGTGGCCTAGGCGGCTTTGGCCAAGGCTAAAGAGGCCGCCGCGGCTCCTCCTGCCCCCTCAGTTGTGGCTATTGGGGTTCCGGAGGATGGGGGCTCTGCTAGCAGTGTTGCTACTCAGCCCACTGTGAAGAAGGGTGTGTCTAAACGTGCTAAATCCTGCCTGCACCCTGCAGGTCGCGTCTGCGTATTAAAAATCTTTCTTTCAAATGAAAGCCCTTTTCTAGAATATCAGAGGTTTCGGCGCTCGGGGGCGCCGGGACCAAATTAAAGATATTGTTAGGGGTGATAATATTGACTTAATTGGCCTAGTTGAAACTTTTAAACCCTCCTTCTCTCCCCATGAGCTTTCTTCTATTGCCGGGGCCGATCGTTTTGATTGGAACTTCCTTCCCTCCTCTGGTCACTCGGGTGGTATTTTGGTAGGGTCGAAACGCGAGGTTTTTGATTTTGTCACCTTCGATCATGGTATCTTCTGGGCCAGCTCTGTGCTGTTTCACTGCCAGCTCAATTTTCTTTGGGAATTTATGGTTGTATATGGCCCGATGGATCACTCTCTCTCCCCCATCTTCCTGGACAAAATCTCGAACAAAGTTGAAGCTTGCAACCTCCCTCTTGTGATCGGGGGCGATTTTAATTTGCTTCAGTCTCCTGCGGATAAAAACAATAATATCTTTTCTTGGACGTTGGCTGACGCTTTTAATGAGTTCATTAGCTCCTGTACCCTTCGTGAGATCCCTAGGGTGGGCTCTAGATTTACTTGGACTAACAATCAAGTCTCCCCTATCCGCTCCGTTCTGGACCGTGTCCTTGGTTTCTCGAATTGCGACTCGCTCTTCCCGTTAGCTACGCTTAAATCTAAGGCGATTGTGGGATCGGATCATGCCCCACTAATCCTTGATGCTGGGACTCGACCCACCTCCTCCCCCCTAGGTTTCAGTTCAACGCATCTTGGCCCCTTATTGATGGCTTCAGTGATCTCCTTGGCTCTAAAATTAGTGGCTTCCTTTCGGCGCCTCATCGTTCCTTTGGGCCCTTGGATGATTGGCATAATTGCTCGGCCCTAACACGTAAATTCCTCCGCGGTTGGTCCCGTAATCACTCGGCCCAGGCTTGTAGAGAGAAGGCCAGTCTCCTGGCCCAGATTGAGGCCCTTGACTCTCGGGCTGACATCTCTGGCCTTCCCGATTCTGACTAGACTCTTCGCTTCTCCCTTGAACGTTCTCTGGTGCAAATTCACCACCTTAATGAGATATATTGGCGCCAGAGGTGCTCGATTAATTGGATGCTTAAGGGGGATTCCGCCACTGCTTATTTTTTTGCTATTGCGAATGGGAGGCAGCGCAAATGTCTTATTGATAGCCTGATTATTGACGGGGTGCGGTCTTCTGACCAAGGCGCCATCCTAAACCATGTTGTGTGTTTCTTCTCTGCTCTCCTCTCTGCCAAACCTGACCAGGGGTTTAGGATATCTCCTAATTTCTGGGACCAGGGGGTCTTGGTCTCCTCGGAAGAAAAAACTGATCTGATGATTCCTTACTCTGAAGAGGAGATCTTCTCCTCGATCTCTAACTCGTACCCTAACTCTGCCTCGGGCCCAGACGGTTTTCCATCCCTTTCTTTAAAAAATTCTGGCCTATTCTTAAAGAGCTTATATGTGCAGTCATTCAAGGCTACTGTTGAAGGAAATATGCCCTAGAGGCAATAATAAGGTTATTATTTATTTCCTTATTTCATGATAAATGTTTATTATTCATGCTAGAATTGTATTAACCGGAAATATAATACATGTGTGAATACATAGACAAACATAGTGTCACTAGTATGCCTCTACTTGACTAGCTCGTTTATCAAAGATGGTTATGTTTCCTAGCCATGGACAAAAGAGTTGTCATTTGATTAACGGGATCACATCATTAGGAGAATGATGTGATTGACTTGACCCATTCCGTTAGCTTAGCACTTGATCGTTTAGTATGTTGCTATTGCTTTCTTCATGACTTATACATGTTCCTGTAACTATGAGATTATGCAACTCTCATTTACCGGAGGAACACTTTGGGTGCTACCAAACGTCACAACGTAACTGGGTGATTATAAAGGAGTACTACAGGTGTCTCCAAAGGTACATGTTGGGTTGGCCTATTTCGAGATTAGGTTTTGTCACTCGATTGTCGGAGAGGTATCTCTGGGCCCTCTCGGTAATGCACATCACTATAAGCCTTGCAAGAAATGTAGCTAATGAGTTAGTTATGGAATGATGCATTACATAACGAGTAAAGAGACTTCCGGTAACGAGATTGAACTAGGTATTGGATACCGACGATCGAATCTCGGGCAAGTAACATACCGATGACAAAGGAAACAAAGTATGTTGTTATGCGGTTTGACCGATAAAGATCTTCGTAGAATATGTAGGAGCCAATATGGGCATCCAGGTTCCGCTATTGGTTATTGACCAAGAATAGTTCTAGGTCATGTCTACATAGTTCTCGAACCCGTAGGGTCCGCACGCTTAAGGTTTCGATGACAGTTATATTATAAGTTTATGAGTTTTGATGTACCGAAGGAGTTCGGAGTCCCGGATGACATCCGGGACATGACAAGGAGTCTCGAAATGGTCGAGACGTAAAGATCGATATATTGGACGACTATATTCGGAGTTCAGAAAGGTTCCGAGTGATTCGGGTATTTTTCGGAGTACCGGAGAGTTACGGGAATTCGCCGGGGGAGTATATGGGCCTTATTGGGCCATACGGGAATAGAGGAGAGAGGCCAAAAGGAAGGAGGCCTGCGCCCCCCCCCCCTCTGGTCCGAATTAGACAAGGGGCGCAGCCCCCCTTTCCTTCTTCCTCTCCCCCTCTTTCCCCTTCTCCTACTCCAACAAGGGAGGTGGAATCCTACTAGGACTAGGGAGTCCTAGTAGGACTCCACACTTGGCGCGCCCCCTCCTAGGGCCGGCCTCCTCCCCCCTTGCTCCTTTATATACGGGGGCAGGGGGGCACCCCATGACACACAAGTTGATCTACGGATCGTTCCTTAGCCGTGTGCGGTGCCCCCCTCCACCATATTCCACCTCGGTCATATCGTCGTGGAGTTTAGGCGAAGCCCTGCGCCGGTAGAGCATCATCATCGTCACCATGCCGTCGTGCTGATGGAACTCATCCCCGACACTTTGCTGGATCGGAGTCCGGGGATCGTCGTCGAGCTGAATGTGTGCTGAACTCGGAGGTACAGTACGTTCGGTACTTGGATCGGTCGGATCGTGAAGACGTACGACTACATCAACCGCGTTGTCATAACGCTTTCGCTTACGGTCTACGAGGGTACGTGGACACACTCTCCCCTCTCGTTGCTATGCCATCACCATGATCTTGCGTGTGCGTAGGAATTTTTTTGAAATTACTACGTTCCCCAACAACTGTTTGGGGACAGTAGATATATCCAGGCTCAACTATGCGGTCATTTCCCTAATCCCTAAAATTAAGGGTGCCGACCTAATTTCTCAGTTTAGACCTACTGCGCTGATTAATAACTTTGCCAAATTCCCTGCCAAGTGTCTAGCTACTCGCCTCACCCCGGTGGCTCATCGGACCCTCTCCCCTACCCAGTCGGCTTTTGTCAAGGGTCGCTTCATCCTGCATGGGGTTCTTTGCCTGCATGAAATTATCCATGACATCCATAAATCAGGCAATAAGGCTGTTATCTTAAAATTGGATTTTGAAAAGGCCTACGATTCGGTAAGCTGGGGCTTCTTGAAACAAGTCTTATTGGCCAAAGGCTTTGATAGTGGGGTGGTTCATCGTATTATGCAGTTGGTCATGGGGGGCATACTGCCATTAATGTCAATGGGAAAGTCAGTAATTTCTTTAAGAACTCTAGAGGCCTCCGGCAAGGCGACCCGGCCTCGCCCATCCTCTTTAACTATGTGGCGGCGCTCTGTCTAATATCTTATCTACAGCCGTGGAGGCCGGCCATATTTCTCCTGTTAGCTCACACCTCATCCCGGAGGGTATTACTCACCTTCAGTATGCAGACGATACTATTATTCTGGTGGAACTGAATGATCACTGCATTGCTCATCTCAAATTTTTGCTCCTCTGCTTCGAAGCTCTCTCGGGTCTTAAGATCAACTTTTCCAAAAGTGAAGTTATCGTCACTGGTGTGCCGGATACCGAGGCCTTATGGGTAGCACGCCTCTTGAACTGATCTCTTGGCTTGTTTCCTATTAAGTATTTGGGTTTACCTATCACCTCTGGCAAGCTCCTTGCTAAACATTTTGCCCCTACGGTGGCCAAGGTGGGTAATCGTGTAATGCCCTGGAGGGGCAGATATAACACTCAGGCGGGTAAAGTGGCCTTGATTAATGCGTGCCTCTCTTCTCTTCCGATGTTCTTGATGGGCTTTTACCTTCTCTTTATGGGAACCCATGCTGGATTTGATAAACATAGAGGTGCCTTCTATTGGAATGCGGCTGATAATAAGCGCAAATATCGCTTGGTCAAATGGGATCATATCTGTAAGCCAAAAAGCCTTGGGGGGCTGGGCATTATTAATACTCTTGTTATGAACGAATGTCTGATCATCAAATGGTGGTGGAAGATCATGACCATTCCCCAGGAGAAGCCCCTCTGGTTGAATATTCTCAAAGCGAAGTACTTCCCCTATTCTAGCCCAATGTTTGCTCGGGCCTCGGGGGCATCCCAATTCTTGAGAAATCTTGTTAAGCTCAGACCTATCTTTCAAGACCTCGTCAAATTTGTTGTTCACAATGGTAGATCCACCAGGTTTTGGCTAGATTGGTGGTGTGGCGCTTCTTCGCTGGCGACTGCCTTTCCTGTTCTCTTTTCCTACTGCCCGGACCCTGAGATCTCAATCTTTGAGCTCGCGTTGAATAATTGGGACCTTCGGCTGTGTCATTCTCTCTTTCCTGCAGAGTTGGAAGACTGGTAGCTTTCTTCCCTTCGCTCTCGGAGGAGGAAGACTCGGTTGTCTGGCCCCACTCCCCCTCTGGCCGCTTCTCGGTTAAATCCCTTTATGGTAAACTCATTGTCGGGTCCACCACCTCCAAATTCAAGTGGATTTGGAGGGCTCGCATCCCCCCTAAAGTCAAGGTTTTCCTCTGGCAAGCCTCCCGTGGGCGCCTGCCGACGGGTGACCAAATTCGTAAGCGTAATGGCCCGGGATTGGAAAGTTGTGCTTTATGTGGCATGAGAGAGGACACTTCACATGTCTTCTTCAACTGTGTGTTGGCTAATCTGTTTTGGTGTTGTATCAGATCCTGGCTGTGTGTTTCCTGGGCTCCGACTTCCTTCTTTGAACTGCGCATCTTGGTTGATTCTTTGGTTGGGGCCCAGAGGAAAATGTTTTGGGTGGGCTTCGCAGCCATGTGCTGGTCCCTTTGGACGACAAGGAATAAATTTACCATCGAACATGTTTTCCCTGCTAAGCCTGCTGATTGCTTATTTAAGACCTGTGTATTCCTGCAGCAGTGGAGATCATTGACTAAGGAGGAGGACAGGGACGCCCTCGACGCCATGTTGGCCATGATTCGCAATTCTGCTATCTCCATCTCCCCAGTCCATGCTGGAACTTAGTCGCGGGCGATCGACTTTCTTTTTCGTTCTATCTCTGGCCTGCGTGCCATGTACTGGCCTGGGAGCCATGTACTTAGACTATCCTTCGTTGCGTCTGGGCTGATACTTTGTCTGTTCTTGTGCTGGTCTATTGGGTTTGTGCTAACTCTGCCTGGTGGCTTTATTTATAAAGTCGGGCTATGGCCTTTTATCTAAAAAAAGAATTTATCAGTTGTTGACTTACTTTGGAGATAGCGAACCACTCATACCAAGCGGTGAATACCATCTCTCGAATGTAGCTTATAAATTGGTTGGGATTCCCATTCGGGAGCAATGTGGTACCATCTCTCGAATGAAGGCATAATGCAGAAGTGTGGAACTAATTAGCTTTTTTCGAAAAGAGGGTTCACCCCGGCATCTGCATCAGAATGATGTATCCGGCCCTCTTATTAAAACAAATAAATAGGTTCCAACAAGGTCTTAAAAGTCTCGAACTGTAAAGAAAGGCTCACACAGAGCCATAAAGGCTAGAACGACAAACTAGCCAAAAAGGGACGCCACAACCAGGTGGCTAAAGACAGATAGGTAAACTAATTGCCTATCCTATTACATGACCGCCATCCAAACCGGTTGAAGATATCCCGAGCTACCATCTCCCAACGGATGGATCCAGTAACCAAATGCTCCCTGGCCTCCATCGGAGTGAGTAGCGACCACGATCGGATCAATGCCGTGGCCCGGAAGATAACCTACAAAAAATGAATGCATGATGTTCTGTTTAAAACCAAATCATTTCTGCAATTCATATAGTCCACAGCAATGCGCATACTCCCACACGAATATGTCTCGCTAAGTCGGGCTCAATCACATTAAGCCACACCCCAAATAACGTGTTAACAGTATGTGGTGGCGTAATATTGAAAGCAATGTGGACTGTCCGCTAAAGAAGTTTGGCTAGTGGGCAATCAAGAAAAAGGTGCTTAATCGTCTCATCCCGATCACAAAAGCTACACCTAGTAGATCCTGTCCAATTACGCTTAGTCAGGTTGTCCTTGGTTAATATAACTTGTTTATGGACAAACCACATAAACACTTTTATTTTCAAAGGTACTTTAACAGCCCAAACGTGCTTAGAGGTAGGAATGAAGCTCGAGTTGATGACATCAATATACATTGATTTAACTGTGAATACTCCAGACCTAGTAAGCTTCCAGCGTAATTCATCGGGTTGTTGGGAAAGCTGAACCTCCATCAGTCTCCTAACTAGATGGAGCCATTCTTCCCAACGATTGCCCGCTAGCGACCGTCTAAATTGAATATTAAGGGGGATAGATTGAAATATCGTTGCAACGAACACCTCACAACATTGAACAATCCGATATAAAGACGGGTATTGAATGGCCAAGGGTGTCTCTCTGAGCCAAGTATCCTCCCAGAAACGTGTATTAGCACCGTTACCAATAATAAACTTTTTCCTATTAAACAAGGATTGTTTGACTTTCATCAGTCCTCTCCAGAAAGGCGAATCGGTCGGCCTAACTGTCACCTGGGACAAAGTTTTGGTCTGAAGGTACTTGCTACAAAGTATTTGCACCCACGTGGCCTCAGTCTCATGGGCTAACTTCCACAGCCACTTACTGAGAAGGCATCTGTTCTTAACTTCGAGATTCTCGATACCAAGACCCCCTTAGTCTTTCGGTCTACAGATGACATCCCATTTAGCTAGCCGGTATTTTCTTTTTAGTTCATCACCCTGCCAAAAGAAAAGCGAGCGATAAAAGTCCAGTCTTTTCCTGACTCCAACTGGGACTTCAAAGAACGATAAGAGAAACATAGGCATACTCGTGAGCACCGAATTAATCAAAATCAATCGGCCTCCGTATGACATGAGCTTGCCCTTCCAGCAACTCAGTTTCTTTTCAAATCGGTCTTCGATGCATTTCCATTCTCTGTTCGTGAGCTTTCGGTGGTGAATTGGTATACCTAGGTAAGAGAAAGGTAACGCCCCCAAATCACACCCAAACAATTGCCTATATGCCTCTTGGTCATCATTGGCTCTAGCAAAGCAAAACAACTCACTCTTGTGAAAGTTAATCTTGAGCCCGGTCAATTGTTCGAAAAGGCATAACACCAACTTCATATTTCTCGCCTTGGCCAAATCATGCTCCATAGAGATGGTTGTATCATCAGTGTACTGAAGGATGGACACACCTCCATCGACAAGATGAGGTACCAAGCCACCTACTTGACCATTCTCCTTAGCCCTTCATATCATAATTGCTAACATGTCAACCACAATGTTAAACAAGATAGGGGACATCGGATCTCCTTGTCTTAGGCCTTTATGTGTCTGGAAGTAGTGACCAATATCGTCATTCACCTTAATTCCAACACTTCCTTTTTGCATAAACGATTCAACCTGGCGGTGCCAGGCTTCATCGAAACCTTTCATACACAATGCCTGCTAGGGAAATGGCCATTTGACTTTATCATACGCTTTCTCGAAATCCACCTTAAAAATAACTCCATCTAAATTTTTTTGAATGGATTTCATGGAGCGTTTCATGAAGGACAACCACCCCCTCAAGGATGTTTCTATCCGGCATGAAAGAAGTTTGGGACTGTTGCACCACAGAATGCGTAATCTGTGTGAGCCTATTAGTCCCGACCTTGGTGAAAATTTTGAAACTAACATTGAGAAGGCAGATCGGCCTGAACTGCTCAATTCTCACAGCATCCGTTTTCTTAGGAAGCAATGTGATTGTTCCAAAATTCAAGTGAAATAAATGAAGCTGTCCAGAGGACAGGTCATGAAACATAGGTAACAAATCCCCCTTAATAATGTGCCAGCACTTTTTGTAGAACTCAACAGGGAAACCATCCGGTCCGGGAGCCTTGTTGTTCTTCATCTGCGCAATAGCCTCAAACACCTCCTAACAGGGCAACCAAAATATCATTATCAGTAGCCGAAAGTTGAGACACATCCTCAATCCTAGACTCATCGAGGGACACACAACTATTCTCTGGAGATCCAAATAACTGCTTGTAATACTCGGTTATATAAGTTTTTAGGTTGTCCTGTCCTAAAATAGTTCCTTCATCTTGCTCAAGCTGAAAGATTCTCTTCTTTCTATGCATACCATTAGCAATCAGGTGAAAGAATTGAGTATTTGCGTCCCCCTGGACAACTTTGCGGACCTTAGCCCGCAATGCTCACTTCAATTCTTCTTCGCGGAGAAGTTCTTTCAGCCTCTTCTCCGCCTCGATTTTAACTTGATGCTCTGCTGGCTGCAACACCATGGATTCAGCCTTTAAGTCAAGGGTCTGAATCAGAGAAAGGAGCCTGTCCTTTTCAATCTTATACACTCCACTAAGATGCTTAGCCCACCCCCGTAAGAAACTTCTCAAATACCTAATCTTATTCTGCCAACGCTCGACCGAAGTCCTCCCTCCTGCACCCTTAGCCCATTCCCTGGCAATCAGGTCCAAGAAACCTTCGCGTTCAAACCAGGCCATCTCGAAAGAAAAGGGTTTTTTGTTTCCAACGTGGCTCGGCTCCCCTGAGTCGACGAACAATGGAGTGTGATCGGAAATTCCATGCGAGAGGGATTGTACCGTTACAAGAGGGTACTTCTGTTCCCACTCAACGCTCGCAAGAACTCGATCAAGCTTTTCATATGTCGGATTTGGCATAGCATTAGCCCAAGTGAACTTTCTACCAGAAAGCTCGATCTCCCTCAGATCCAAGCTTTCAATAATAGTATTGAACATAAACGACCACCTTCCGTCAAAATTATCATTATTCTTCTCCTCTCTCCTCCTAATGATATTGAAGTCACCTCCAACTAAAATTGGAAGCTGCTCAGACCCACAGATTCGAACAAGGTCCGCCAAAAACTCCGGTTTAAGCTCGGGCTGTGCGGCACCGTATACCGCCACCAAAGCCTAGTTGAAACCATCGACTTTAGACCTGACTCGAAACTTAACCGCGAAGTCTCCCATCACTACACTTCGGACTTCTAGCGAATCACATCTCACACCAAGCAAGATCCCACCCGATCTTCCTCTCGGAGGAAGGCAATGCCAATCGAACTCAACACCTCCCACCAGAGATGCAAGAAACTGAGGCGCAAAGTTTTCACGACCAGTTTCCGAAAGAGCAACAAAATCTAACCGATGCTCCAAGGATGCCTCAGCAAGGAACCTTCTTTTAGCCAAGTCTTCCAGACCTCTGCTATTCCAAAATATTCCTTTCATACTTCATCATGAAAAATTTTGGCAGTCTGAATCCTAGCACTCCTACGAACCGCAGAATCGGGATAAATCTTCCGTTTCCACTTGCTCTTAGGTTTACTAGGTTCTTCCACCCGGTCCTCATAACCGGGCTCAGAGGCACTATCTACTGCATTGTTAAGAGGAGCATCATCCTCCTCACACTCATGGTCGGATGGTGCTAGATCCGCACACATATTATCAAGCACTCGGACCCCCAATGCCTCAATCTCATCATCATTCATGGGTTTTACCGCTGCCAGATTACGAATAGTCTCTAATGCCCGTTCCGCCTCCAAATCTAAGAGATCATTAACCGACTTGGAAATTTCACTATCATTAGCCCCTAGTGAAACTCCTATTTGGTTTGCATTATTTATAATTTCCTCATTGGAAAAATGCAATAAAGAATTGGAAATATTGACAGACATACCAGTAGTAATCTCAGCATCACGAAGCTTGGCCGCCCTCATAGCGCACCTCAGCTGCATGTCATCAACCTCCGGGTTGTCCTGAGCCGAGAACTCATCTGAAGCTCCGCCGACACCGGATCGGGGATCCCACCAAACGAAATCACCTCCTCCCGCGTAAAGCCTCGCGCTGAAGAGTCAGCCAAACATACCGGATGAGGCGACGGAGGGCTCACATGCCCCACAGACAGGCCGCCGGGGGAGGGAAGCATGGGCGCCGCCGGCCCAGACTCTCCTCCTGCCCGGACTGCGTGACTTGAGGTCGTCGATGGCCTGACTGGCGAAGGAGGAGGAGGAATGGAGGCCACCTGCCCCAGACACGTCCCTAGCCGCACCGGAGATGCGGCCATAGTAGCCGCCACCGTAGGAGAAAGGGCCGGGTCCGCCTGACCCATGCGGCCTCCCCCACGGCCGACCATCGTCAGCGTCACCGGTGTCTCCGGCGCCAGGCTAAGAGAAGGAGAGACCGAGGCCACCTGCCCCGGACTCCCCTCCCCAGGCCAAACCTCCGAGACTGACGTCGTTTCCCGACTCGAGACCACTGGGGTGGTGGGGGAAAGCGGAACCACCTGAGGCTCCACCTCCCTAACCCCTCCCAAGGTCGTCACTGAGAGCGTCCCCAACAAGCCATCCACCACAGGACCAGCCACAACATCAAGCTCCAACGGCGGAAGCATACACTCAAAGCTATCATCAGAATCCACCCTCTCACTCCAAAGCCTGGGAGGGGACGACGCTGGCTCAAAGGACCCAAAACGCAACGTACTCATCGGTACCGACGGAACTGGGGCTAGCTCTACTCCGTAACCATCCCCGGGCAACTGAGCAACCGGACCCGAACCATTGGTCCTCTCATGTCCCGCCTCATCAGTCGGGTCCTCACTAGCACCGGCGTCACCACCCCCCTCGTGCATATCCATATCAGTCCCAGTAACCGCGTCGGCAAACAGCTCAGAATCCTCAAACTCAATCTCAAGCGGAAACACCTCTCCCCTATAAAACTAGTTGACCACATCCGGGACGAACTCGATGTCCAGAACACCCACTAAGAGCCAGGCCACCCCATGGGCACGGGTGAATGCCATATCCACTTTCTCAGTCTTTCCAAACATCATACCCAAACTAGCCACAACTCGAGCATCTGTCAAAGACTCAGATGGGGCCCCTAAAAACCGCAGCCACACCTAAGTGAGCAGTTTTCCCTTAGGCTCCACCTTCTTCCACTCGTGAAATTCCAGAATGCACTGAGTACCAGGGACCTTGCACAATCCAAAACTCAGCAGCTTCTACAAATCGTCCACCGTTGGGAAATCAACCCTAAACACATTGTCCTCAATCTGGATAAGCTACCACTGAAAATCACCTGGAGCCATTTCCTGAAGTCTCTGCACAATTTGAGCCTTAGACACCACTTCGCGGGTAGCTTTCACAATTCCAGTAGTCAAGCTCTGAGTCTCAACCGGAACCTCTCTCGCCGCCGGAGACTCAAAGAACGTGAGCTCAGCACAATATACTCCATACATCGTGAGAGCAGGAGTCTGATCACGCAGAACCGGGCAGTCCCCCATAGTATGAGCTGTCTTACCACACGAGCCACATAGTTCCGCCATGCACTCAGCAATAAAGTGACCCTTCGCACCACATAGATAACAAAGAATCTTTTCCTTCTTACGCACCCACTTGGACGCCCTCTCAAACTCAGCCCTGTCCCCTGCCTCAGCAGCAACGCCAGTTGCAGGAACCTCCACATTGGCCAAAGCCGTCACTACCGCCAACACCTGGCTAGGCAGTTCGGTCGACCGCACGGGATCGACTGCCATATCCGAATCCTGATGGTCAACCACAACCGGTGGCAGAGGAGGTCTACGGTACCGACCACGTCCACCGCCACGGCCACCACGATGCCCACAGTAGCCACCTCTCTGCCGGTAGTTCGGGCCAGTAGCACCCTCGACAAAACCACCTGCCGGACCAAGGAATGGTCTCTCATCAGAATCATCACTCTACCATGCATAGCCGCGTCCACCTCCCGTAGACGACGAACCACGGTGCTGGCCATCCCCGTAAGCATCAAAACCATCGTCCCCCAACTGTCCTCTGGGCGGCACATCAGTCACTCCATCACCCGCGTTCAGCCGCGTCTGCGTTGGGCCCGAACGTTTTTGCACCGGCCTCGCGACGTAGTGAGGCGGTGGCGCGGCTCGAGGCAACGGCGGCGCAACACCCCGCCACACAGCCGTAGGCACCGGAGGTCTCGGGGGAGGGGCACCGCTTCCCGCAGCCACATAGACCGGCACGGGAGGCCGTAGTCCACCACGCCCGACAGCCGGCACCACTCCGGTCAGCAACGCCGGACGCGATCCATGTGGTACTCCTCGTGCATCATTCCCCGGGCCCTGAAGCCGCAGCCGGGCACCAAGGCCACCACCCCGACCCGAGGCAGCAGCAGGGACCGGAGCTGGCGGGCGGAGACCGAGTGCTCCAGCACCACGGCCAATGGCCGACGAGTTTGCACCGGCCGGTGCCACACCCCGACCCGCCGCCTGCACTCCGCGGCTGGCCCCAGGGGCAACGGCACCACGGCCGGTTCCTGCGGCCGGCGGCGGCACCACCGCTCCACGTCCACCACCAGGGACAGCCGGCGCGGCCCGACCCAGCCGGCTCAGTCGAGCTCTTCCCCGCCGCCCCACGACCCGTCATGGGCTGTAGCGGAGGGATTCGACGGGCGCGGCCACCACGATCCACACGATGAAGAGGAAGCCGACGACGGAAAACCCTACGGCGCGCGATGGAATGAGAGGAATCAGATTGATCGCTGCATGCACGTCGCACGTAGTCGATCGACCCATCCAAAGAACCCTCTGATTCCAGCCCAACCGAAACCGGCCCAACTGCCGCCTCTTCGCACTGGGCCTCATACCCAGCCGAAGATGGCCCAGTATCCATGGGTGGCCCAGCAACGCCAATCAAGGAATTCAAACGCGCCGCCCTAGCGGCCGCGATCCCGATCAACGCCGCCGGCGCCACCTGCTGCCGGCCGGCCGCCACACGGCCTCCCTTCTTCCTTCTAACTACAACCGTCCACGCCTCCGATCGAACCAAATCGAGTACAGTAAGCTTTGGGAGACTCACCTTGGGAAGAGGGCCCTTCCATGGCCGAGGAGCAGACGCCGCCGTCCTCCGGGCGCAGCTCCATTTTCTCTCCGGGACGTAAGCCGTTCCTCGCCGGATCCTCGGGAGGGACAACCGCCTCCACGATCTCAGCCACCTCCTCCTCATCGTAGCCAGGATCAAACGCTTCACAAATCACATCTGAGGGTGTCGGTGAATATGCCGTCGAGCTGCCGGAGCACCCGCCGTCTTCATCCTCGTCCCCGCTGTCCTCCTCCGCGAGCGCCCAGAAACGCCCACCCACCCTCCGGCGATCACCGGGGGCACGCGCGCTGGCCGGCGTCGAAGAGCCTGACACCCATCCCTTCTGAAGTTTTACCTTGACATGGGCCAAACGTAGGCCCAGTGCAGGAACAACAAGGGACACGTTAGTCTTGGCCCGTTGTGGAGGAAAATCGCAAGGTATGCGTTGCTGAACAATCAATCCACACCAATAAAGAAAGAAGAGCAGGTGTCCGGTGGGAATGATGCCAATGGTCTTAGTTCAGATAGCTGCTGGAGCAAAATCTCATTTATTTTACTAATAAGAGTGTGTTTACTAGCCGTGTGTGGCCCGGCGCTACTCTGCTCACGGAAGGTGCCATTGTCCTTTTGGTGGTTTGCATACAAGTAATAGCCCACTTGGATTGTCGTTTTCAGGGCAAATACACCGGTAAAATATACCTCCGTACAGAAAATCCAGACCGGCTACGCATGGGTGCTTGGTTGATCGTTTCTTTTTTTTTGCGTCGAATTCGGGACTTTATTAACGTAAAATCATAGTATTACAATCTGCCCGCAGGCTAGAAACCAGAAACTCAGGGCTTGCATCAAGCCAACTCTCGGTGCCATCAAATGTGCTAGCTAGACGAGCACACTGATGCGCCGGATTATTACTTTCCCTACTGACATGAGTAACAGAAAGTGAAGCAAAGGAAGCACCGATGTCCTCTAATTCGGTCAAGATAGGCGCTGCAACTAAACGAGTGTTGTTGCGCGAGTTCCATAGATCAACTAGCTCCAAGCAGTCGATCTTCATGATCACATGTGAGAAACCATGGAGTTGCGCAAAGATCATCCCGTCTCGAAAAGCAAGCAACTCTACGATGAAGGGATCCGTTATGCCAACCAGTGGCTTGCACCAGGCACCAAGGAACGCAAAGTGCGATCTAGCCACACCTCCCGCTCCCCCCTTCATATCCTCATCATTGAGCGCGCCGTCAGTGTTTATAGTGACCCACCCGGCCTTGGGTGGCCTCCAGCACTGTCTAGCCCTCAATCTCCTTCGCGAGGAAGGAAATTCCAAGATCGCCAAAGTCTCATGTACCCATTTCAATGCTTGTACAGGGTCGTAACCATCGCGATCATGAGTCCAGCAATTCCGTGATGACCATATGCTATGCATTATGGTAATAATCTTGCATCTTTCCTCATCAATGAACATAGGGTCAAGCAATATGTCACGTGTCCACGTGTCTGGGTGCAAGCGTGGAAGATATAGCTGAAATCTGTCCCTTGCCGCAGCCCAGAAAGCCCTTGCATGAGTGCAATGGATCAGAGCATGTTGCATGTCTTCGTCCGTTGCTTTGCAAACATCACACAGCCCCATCTGCTTGATGTGTCGATAACGCAGGGTAGTCGAGTCAGGGAGAATCCCACGGAGAACTCTCCACCAAAATACCCGGACTTTGGGAACGACTTGTAGTCGCCAAAGAGCAGTCCACAACTGTTTGTTAGCTGATGAAGATTCTGTAATCGTCCCTTCCTCTAAAGAGCCCAGCTGGTTGCGAGTCACAAGAGATCGATACGCTGATTTTACAGTGTAGATGCCCGACTTCTCCAAAGCCCAAGCCAAAGTATCTTCGCCACCCGCCGGGTTAAGTGGTATATTTAGGATGGCTACCGCATCCGGGTGCAAGAAATTCTGACGGATAATTTGTTCATTCCAGTTCCCCGTATACTCGTCGATAAGGTCTGAAACCCTGGTGAGAGGAGCAGTGCCGAGGCGCCCCGTAGGTTTCAGAGTGGTCGTGGTCGGAATCCAACTATCTGTCCAAGATGAGATAGTCGAGCCATCTCCAACTCGGTGGATGAGGCCAACCTGTAGTGCTTCTCGCCCTGCTACAATTGCCTTCCAAGTTGCTGAAGCTCTGGCCGGTACTGTCGCATTGAGAAAATCTGCGTGAGGGTAATATTTGCCTTTCAGAACCCTGGCACACAAAGAGTTCGGTCTTGTGAGAAGGCGCCAGCCGTGTTTCTCAAGCATCGCTGAATTGAACGAATGCATGTTGCGGAAACCCATGCCGCCCTTCACTTTTGGCACCTCTAACTTTTCCCAAGAGAGCCAATGGAGGGAGCGCTTGTCGATCGAGCTGCCCCACAGTACTTTGCCATGCATGAAGTGATCGACTTGCAAACTTTCTTAGTCAAGAGAAAACAGCTCATACTGAAGGTGGGAATCGACTGGACGACTGCCTTGAGAAGAACCTCCCTAGCTGCACAAGCCATGTTTCGCTCTGACCAACCCCGCATTTTGTCACGACATCTTTCCACCATGTGATCAAAAGTCCCGCTAGTGATTTGTCCAATCGCAGTCGGGAGTCCCAGATAACGATAGAGAAAGCTTCTACATAAATGCCAAGAGATTGCTTCAAACTCTATCGTAAGGGCTGTCCCGTATTGCCACTGAAATAGATTGAGCTCTTCTCCCGGTTTACTGCCTTGCCGGAACATTCAGCATATATTCGGAGAATATCATTGAGCCTCTCTGTGCTTTGAGGCTTTGCACTGAGGAAGATCAAACTGTCGTTAGCAAATAGTAGGTGGTTAACCCACGGTGCATGAACGCTCACCCGGATGCCTCTATCAACATATGCGCCACCGAAGTTATTCAGGAGTGATGTAAGGCCCTGAGCACATATTAAGAACAAGTATGGTGACATGGGACATCCTTGACGAAGCCCCCTTGAAGGGGTAAAATAAGGGAGAAGATCTCCATTAACCTTGATCGTGAACCTGACCGAGGTCACACACTTCATGATCAAACGAATAAAGTTATCACCAAAACCCAGCCTGTAGCGCATCGCCTCGAGATAATGCCATTCCACTCTGTCATATGCTTTGAGCATGTCAAGCTTCACCGTGCAACATGCGTTCTTGCCCTTCTTTCGCCTCTTGATAGCATGGATACTTTCGTACGTCACCAGTACGTTATCTGTAATTAAACGTCCCAGGACGAAGGCGCTTTGTTCCTCACCAATCACCTCATCCAAAATCCCTCAAACTCTATTTGCAATTGCTTTAACTGCAATCTTATAAAGGACAGGGCAAAGTGCAATCGGCCTGAATTGAGAAATTTTCTGTGGATGTCGTACCTTTGGGATCAATGTGATGGAGGTGTCGTTCAGTCCCAATGGTAGTTCTCCTCCATTCAGGAACTCTAGCACGGCCACTGTGATATCCTCGCCAAGGATTTCCCAATGCCGTTGGTAAAATCCTGCTGTGAAACCATCGACGCCCGGGGCCTTAGATGGCGCCATGTCAAACAGGGCCTTCTTTACTTCTGCGGCCACATATGGTTTATTAATGTGATCATTCATTTGCTCGGTGACGCTGGGTTGTACGCAGTTCAATAGTTCGTCCATGGGGTGGAAACCTTGTGTCTGGTACAAAGTGTGATAAAAGTTACTAATTTTCTCCTTCACCTCCTCTGGATATTGCAGAGTTTGGCCTTGAGAATTCTCTAGAGAAGTGATACGATTAGTCCTCTTGCGTTGGGCGGCTTGAGCTTGGAAATATCCAGTATTGCGATCTCCCACCCGTAGCCATAGCACTCGCGACCTCTGCTTAAGCCAGATCTCCTCTTGTCGCAAGGCTTCTCGCAGTTGCGAAGATACCGCGAGCTCCTCCTCCGTAGGCCCACGGCCCGTCGAGACGCTCCGTAGACGGTCTAGGCGCTTCTGGAGTTTGCGAACTTTCTTTGAGAGATTTCCAAATTCTCGCTCGCCCCAGGCGCCTAAATCTTTCTGCACTGTTCCTAATGCTTCCACTATGCCTTTCAAACCTCTCTGGCCAGCACCTGCTTGCCACAAACTGCGCACGAGCTGGTCATACTGGCTGTGAGATTGCCACACATCTTCGTATCTGAAACTTCATTTAGATCGAGGCCAATTGTTGTTCAAATTTGCTCTAAGCTCGGCTACGACGAAGCAATGATCTGATTCCACACTGCTTAAATGCTTGACAGAAGTGTACTGAAACAAATTCAGAAACTCCGCATTGGCAAGTGCCCGATCCAACCTGGCTTTCACATTTGCGAGCCCCAGTTGTCTATTATCCCATGTGAAGGGAATACATCTCCATCCCAAATCTTGTAAGGAGCAATCGTCAACCGCATCCCGGAACGCCCTCATCTGGTATTCCGTACGCGCATTAACACTGAAGTGCTCGTTCGCTTGCATCGTTTCATTAAAATCACCCATGCAGATCCATGCATCATGCGGGACAACAAAAAGCGTGCGGAGAAACCGCCAGCTGTGATGTCTATTTTCCACTTGTGGCGCTCCATAGAAACCAGTGAAACGCCAAGTTTTATTATCCTGTTTGATAGATACATCAATGTGAGATTGGCCGAAATTGTTCAGACTAACATCAACATCTTTAGACCAAAAAAGTCCAATGCCTCCACTAAGCCCGTCCCTATCGACGACATAACAACCAGAAAAGCCTAAAGTAAACTTCAGGTCTTCCACTCTTTTGCCCTTGATCTTGGTCTCCATTACGAACAGAAGGGTGGGTCCTTCTTGCTTCACAATCTTGCGAAGCTCTCGAACTGTCTGAGGGTTCCCAAGCCCTCGACAGTTCCAGCTAATCGTGTTCATTGCGACTGGCAGCGCTGACTAGCAGTCTTGCCGATGTTTCCGATGAAGGGGGGGGTCGGTTTCTTCTTCTTTGTTTCTCTCTCCACAAATACAGATCCCAGGTCCTCTGTCCCTTCATCTAGCGCTACTCCCCGCTGATCGTTTTCGTTTTCACGTACTTCTCCTTTCTCTATGATAGCAAGGGGAGCGACTACCACTTTCCGGTAGACTTGGGTAGGAGGCCCTCCGTTTCTCTTCTTCAGAGATGGGTTCTTAACGGGAGAGGTCACCTATACCCCATCTTTCTGCTTGGAACCCGACGCACGTGATTCTCGCGTACTGCGCTGCGTCTCTGGCTTCTCCTTTGTCGAGTTCTCACTAGAAAAACCTTTCTTCCGATCCTCGGGCGCCCGGATGTTGGGGAACGTAGTAATTTAAAAAAAATTCCTACGCACACGCAAGATCATGGTGATGGCATAGCAACGAGAGGGGAGAGTATTGTCCACGTACCCTCGTAGACCGTAAGCGGAAGCATTATGACAACGCGGTTGATGTAGTCGTACGTCTTCACGATCCGACCGATCCAAGCACCGAACGTACGGCACCTCCGAGTTCAGCACACGTTCAGCTCGATGACGATCCCCGGACTCCGATCCAGCAAAGTGTCGGGGATGAGTTCCGTCAGCACGACGGCATGGTGACGATGATGATGTTCTACCAGCGCAGGGCTTCGCCTAAACTCCGCGACGATATGACCGAGGTGGAATATGGTGGAGGGGGGCACCGCACACGGCTAAGGAACGATCCGTAGATCAACTTATGTGTCTATGGGGTGCCCCCTGCCCCCGTATATAAAGGAGTGGAGGAGGGGAGGGCCGGCCCTCTCTATGGCGCGCCCTAGGGGAGTCCTACTCCCACCGGGAGTAGGATTCCCCCTTTCCTAGTCTAACTAGGAGTCCTTCCAAGTAGTAGGAGTAGGAGACAAGGAAAGGGGAGAGGGAAGAGAAGGAAGGAGGGGGCGCCGCCCCTCCCCTTAGTCCAATTCGGACTAGTCAATGGGGGGGCACGCGGCCTGCCTCTCCCTCTCCCCTAAAGCCCAATAAGGCTCATATACTTCTTCCCCCGTATTCCAGTAACTCCCCGGTAATCCGAAAAATACCCGAATCACTCGGAACCTTTCCGAACTCCAAATATAGTCGTCTAATATATCGATCTTTACGTCTCGACCATTTCGAGACTCCTCGTCATGTCCCCGATCTCATCCGGGACTCCGAACTCCTTCGGTACATCAAAACTCATAAACTCATAATAAAACTGTCATTGAAACCTTAAGCGTGCGGACCCTACGGGTTCGAGAACTATGTAGACATGACCTAGAACTATTCTTGGTCAATAACCAATAGCGGAACCTGGATGCTCATATTGGTTCCTACATATTCTATGAAGATCTTTATCGGTCAAACCGCATAACAACATACGTTGTTCCCTTTGTCATCGGTATGTTACTTGTCCGAGATTCAATCGTCGGTATCTCAATACCTAGTTCAATCTCGTTACCGGCAAGTCTCTTTACTCATTACGTAATGCATCATTCCGTAACTAACTCATTAGCTACATTGCTTGTAAGGCTTATAGTGATGTGCATTACCGAGAAGGCCCAGAGATACCTCTCCGACAATCGGAGTGACAAAACCTAATCTCGAAATACGCCAACCCAACATGTACCTTTGGAGACACCTGTAGTACTCCTTTATAATCACCCAGTTACGTTGTGACGTTTGGTAGCACCCAAAGTGTTCCTCCGGTAAACGGGAGTTGCATAATCTCATAGTTACAGGAACATGTATAAGTCATGAAGAAAGCAATAGCAACATACTAAACGATCAAGTGCTAGGCTAACGGAATGGGTCATGTCAATCACATCATTCTCCTAATGATGTGATCCCATTAATCAAATGACAACACATATCTATGGTTAGGAAACATAACCATCTTTGATTAATGAGCTAGTCAAGTAGAGGCATACTAGTGACGTTATGTTGGTCTATGTATTCACACATGTATTATGTTTCCGGTTAATACAATTCTAGCATGAATAATAAACATTTATCATGAAATAAGGAAATAAATAATAACTTTATTATTGCCTCTAGGGCATATTTCCTTCAGTCTCCCACTTGCACTAGAGTCAATAATCTAGTTCACATCGCCATGTGATTTAAAACCAATATTCATATCTGTATATGATTAACAGCCATAGTTCACATCGTCATGTGACCAACACCCAAAGGGTTTACTAGAGTCAATAATCTAGTTCACATCGCTATGTGATTAACAACCAAAAAAAGTACTAAGGTGTGATCATGTTTTGCTCATGAGAGAAGCTTAGTCAACGGGTCTGTCACATTCAGAGTTGTATGTATTTTGCAAATATTCTATGTCCACAATGCTCTGCATAGAGCTACTCTAGCTAATTGCTACCACTTTCAATGTGTATCTAGATTGAGACTTAGAGTCATCTGGATTAGTGTAAAAGCTTGCATCGTTGTAACTTTTTACGACGGGCTCTTTTATCACCTCCATAATCGAGAAACATCTCCTTAGTCCTCACTAAGGATATTCTTGACCGTTGTCCAGCGATCTAATCTTAGATCAAAATTGTATTCCTTTGTCAAACTCAGAGCAAGGTATACAATAGGTCTGGTTCACAACATAGCATACTTTATAGATCCTATGACTGTGGCATAGGGAATGACTTTTTATTCTCTTTCTATTTTCAGCCATGGTCGGATCTTGAGTCTTACTCAACTTCACACCTTTGCATCACAGGCAAGAACTCCTTCTTTGACTGTTCCATTTTGAACTATTTCAAAAATTTATCAAGGTATGTACTCATTGAAAATCTTATCAAGCGTCTTGATCTATCTCAATAGATCTTGATGCTCAATATGTAAGTAGCTTTACCGAGGTCTTTCTTTTAAAGAACTCCTTTCAAACACTCCTTTATGCTTCGCAGAATAATTCTACATTATTTCCGATCAACAATATGTCATTCACATATACTTATCAGAAATGTTGTAGTGCTCCCACTCACTTTCTTGTAAATACAGGCTTCACCGTAAGTCTGTACAAAACTATATGCTTTGATCAACTTATCAAAGCGTATATTCCAACTCTGAGATGCTTGCACCAGTCCATAGATGGATCGCTGGAGCTTGCACATTTTGTTAGTACCTTTAGGATTGACAAAACCTTCTGGTTGCATCATATACAACTCTTCTTTAAGAAAACCATTAAGGAATGTAGTTTTGACATCCATTTGCCAGATTTCATAAAATGTGGCAATTGCTAACATGATTCGGACAGACTTAAGCATCACTACAGTTGAGAAAATCTCATTGTAGTCAACACCTTGAACTTGTCAAAAAACATTTTGCGACAAGTCGAGCTTTGTAGATAGTAACGCTACTATCAACGTCCATCTTCCTCTTGAAGATCCATTTATTTCTTATGGTTTCCTGATCATCGGGCAAGTCCACGAAAGTCCACACTTTGTTCTCATACATGGATCCTATCTCAGATTTCATGGCCTCCAGCCATTTTGCGGAACCTGGGCTCATCATCGCTTCCTCATAGTTCGTAGGTTTATCATTGTCTAGTAACATGACTTTTAGAACAGGATTACCGTACCACACTAGTGCGGACCGTACTCTGGAAGACCTATGAGGTTCTGTAGTAACTTGATCAGAAGTTTCATGATCATCATCATTAGCTTCCTCACTAATTGGTGTAGGAATCACTGGAACTGATTTCAGTGATAAATGATTTTCCAATTCAGGAGAAGGTACAATTACCTTATCAAGTTCTACTTTCCTCCCACTCACTTCTTTCGAGAGAAACTCCTTCTCTAGAAAGGATCCATTCTTAGCAACAAATGTTTTGCCTTCGGATCTGTGATCGAAGGTGTACCCAACATTTTCCTTTGGGTATTCTATGAAGATGCACTTCTTCGATTTGGGTTCGAGCTTATCAGGTTGAAACTTTTTCACACAAGCATCGTAGCCCCAAACTTTAAGAAACGACAACTTGGGTTTCTTGCTAAACCACAGTTCATATGCTGTCGTCTCAACGGATTTAGATGGTGCCCTTTTAACGTGAATGCAGCTGTCTCTAATGCATAACCCCAAAACAATATTGGTAAATCAGTAAGAGACATCATAGATCGCACCATATCCAATAAAGTGCGGTTACGATGTTCGGACACACCATAACGTTGTGGTGTTCCAGGTGGCGTGAGCTGTGAAACTATTCCACATTGTTTTAATTGAAGACCAAACTCGTAACTCAAATATTCGTCTCCGCGATAAGATCGCAGAATCTTTATTTTCTTGTTACGATGATTTTTCCACTTCACTCTGAAATTCTTTGAACCTTTCAACTATTTCAGACTTATGTTTCATCAAGTAGATATATACCCATATCTGCTCAAATCATCTTGTGAAGGTCAGAAAATAACGATACTTGCCACGAGCCTTCATACTCATTGGTCTGCATACATCAGTATGTATTATTTCCAACAAGTCAGTAGCTCGTTCCATTGTTCCGAAGAACGGAGTTTTAGTCATCTTGCCCAAAAGGCACGGTTCGCAAGCATCAAATGATTCATAACCAAGAGATTCAGAAAATCCATCTTTATGGAGTTTCTTCATGCGCTTTACACCGATATGACCCAAACGGCAGTGCCACAAATAATCTGCACTATCACTATTAACTTTGCATCTTTTGGCATCAATATTATGAATATGTGTATCACTACGATCGAGATCCAACAAACTATTTTCATTGGGTGTATGACCATTGAAGGTTTTATTCATGTAAACAAAACAACAATTATTCTCTGATTTTAAATGAATAACCGTATTGCAATAAACATGATTAAATCATATTCATGCTCAACGCAAACGCCAAATAACATTTATTTAGGTTTAACACTAATCCCGAAAGTATAGGGAGTGTGCGATGATGATCATATCAATCTTGGAACTACTTCCAACACTCATCGTCACTTCCTCTTCAACTAGTCTCTGTTTATTCTGTAACTCCTGTTTCGAGTTACTAATCACAGCAACCGAACAAGTATCAAATACTCAGGGGCTACTATAAACACTAGTAAGGCACACATCAATAACCTTTATATCAAATATACCCTTGTTCAATTTGCCATCCTTCTTATCCACCAAATATTCAGGGAATTTCCGCTTCCAGTGACCACTTCCTTTACAGTGTAAGCACTCAATTTCAGGCTATGGTCCAGCTTTGGGCTTCTTTGCAGGAGTGACAACTTGTTTGCCATTCTACTTGAAGTTTCCCTTTCTTTCCTTTTTCCCTTTTCTTGAAACTAGTGGTCTTGTCAATCATCAACACTTGATGCTCTTTCTTGATTTCTACCTTCGTCGATTTCAACATCACGAAGAGCTCGGGAATCGTTTTCGTCATCCCTTGCATACTATAGTTCATCACGACGTTCTAGTAACTTAGTGATGGTGACTAGAGAATTCTGTCAATCACTATCTTATCTGGAAGATTAACTCCCACTTGATTCAAGCGATTGAAGTACCCAGACAATCTGAGCACATGCTCACTAGTTGAGCGATTCTCCTCCATCTTTTAGCTATAGAACTTGTTGGAGACTTCATGTCCCTCAACTCGGGTATTTGCTTGAAATATTAACTTCCATTCCTGGAACATCTCATATGGTCCATGACGTTCAAAACGTCTTTGAAGTCCCGATTCTAAGCTGTTTAAGCATGGTGCACTAAACTATCAAGTAGTCATCCTTTTGAGCTAGCCAAACGTTCATAACGTCTGCATCTGCTCTTGCAATAGGTTTTTCACCTAGCGGTGCATTAAGGACATAATTCTTCTGTGCAGCAATGAGGATAAACCTCAGATCACGGATCCAATCCGCATCATTGCTACTAACATCTTTCAACACAATTTTCTATAGGAACATATCAAAATAAACATATGAAAGCAACAACGCAAGCTATTGATCTACAACATAATTTGCAAAATACTACCAGGACTAAGTTCATGATAAATTTAAGTTCAATTAATCATATTACTTAAGAACTCTCACTTAGATAGACATCCCTCTAGTCCTCTAAGTGATTACGTGATCCATATCAACTACACCATGTCCGATCGTCACGTGAGATGGAGTAGTTTCAATGGTGAACATCAATATGTTGATCATATCTACTATATGATTCACGCTCGACCTTTCGGTCTCCGTGTTCCGAGGCCATATCTGTTATATGCTAGGCTCGTCAAGTTTAACCTGAGTATTCCGCGTGTGCAACTGTTTTGCACCCATTGTATTTGAACGTAGAGCCTATCACACCCGATCATCACGTGGTGTCTCAGCACGAAGAACTTTCGCAACGGTGCATACTCAGGGAGAACACTTCTTGATAATTTTAGTGAGAGATCATCTTAAAATGCTACCGTCAATCAAAGCAAGATAAGATACATAAAGGATAAGCATCACATGCAATCAATATAAGTGATATGATATGGCCATCATCATCTTGTGCTTGTGATCTCCATCTCCGAAGCACCGTCGTGATCACCATCATCACCGGCGCGACACCTTGATCTCCATCGTAGCATCGTTGTCGTTACACCATCTATTGCTTCTACGACTATCGCTACCGCTTAGTGATAAAGTAAAGCAATTACAGGGCGTTTGCATTTCATACAATAAAGCAACAACCATATGGCTCCTGCCAGTTGTCGATAACTTCGATTACAAAACATGATCATCTCATACAATAAAATATAGCATCACGTCTTGACCATATCACATCACAACATGCCCTGCAAAAACAAGTTAGACGTCCTCTACTTTGTTGTTGCAAATTTTACGTGGCTGCTACGGGATGAGCAAGAACCGTTCTTACCTACGCATCAAAACCACAACGATAGTTCGTCAAGTTAGTGCTGTTTTAACCTTCGCAAGGAACGGGCGTAGCCACACTCGATTCAGCTAAAGTGAGAGAGACAGACACCCGCCAGTCACCTTTAAGCACGAGTGCTCATAATGGTGAAACCAGTCTCGCGTAAGCGTACGCGTAATGTCGGTCCGGGCCGCTTCATCTCACAATACCGCTGAGCCAAAGTATGACATGCTGGTAAGCAGTATGACTTGTATCGCCCACAACTCACTTGTGTTCTACTCGTGCATATGACATCTACGCATAAAACCTGGCTCGGATGCCACTGTTGGGGAACGTAGTAATTTCAAAAAATTTCCTACGCACACGCAAGATCATGGTGATGGCATAGCAACGAGAGGGGAGAGTATTGTCCATGTACCCTCGTAGACCGTAAGCGGAAGCGTTATGACAACGCGGTTGATGTAGTCGTACGTCTTCACGATCCGACCGATCCAAGCACCGAACGTACGGCACCTCCGAGTTCAGCACACGTTCAGCTCGATGACGATCCCCGGACTCCGATCCAGCAAAATGTCGGGGATGAGTTCCGTCAGCACGATGGCCTGGTGACGATGATGATGTTCTACCGGCGCAAGGCTTCGCCTAAACTCCGCGAAGATATGACCGAGGTGGAATATGGTGGAGGGGGGCACTGCACACGGCTAAGGAACGATCCGTAGATCAACTTGTGTGTCTATGGGGTGCCCCCTGCCCCGGTATATAAAGTAGTGGAGGAGAGGAGGGCCGGCCCTCTCTATGGCGCGCCCTAGGGGAGTCCTACTCCCACCGGGAGTAGGATTCCCCCTTTCCTAGTCCAACTAGGAGTCCTTCCAAGTAGTAGGAGTAGGAGACAAGGAAAGGGAAGAGGGAAGAGAAGGAAGGAGGGGGCGCCGCCCCTCCCCTTAGTCCAATTCGGACTAGTCAATGGGGGGCGCGCGGCCTGCCTCTCCCTCTCCACTAAAGCCCAATAAGGCCCATATACTTCTTCCCCCGTACTCCCGTAACTCCCCGGTACTCCGAAAAATACCCGAATCACTCAGAACCTTTCCGAACTCCGAATATAGTCGTCCAATATATCGATCTTTACGTCTCTTGACCATTTCGAGACTCCTCGTCATGTCCCCGATCTCCTCCGGGACTCCGAACTCCTTAGGTACATCAAAACTCATAAACTCATAATAAAACTGTCATCGAAACCTTAAGCATGCGGACCCTACGGGTTCGAGAACTATGTAGACATGACCTAGAACTATTCTTGGTCAATAAACAATAGCGGAACCTGGATGCTCATATTGGTTCCTACATATTCTACGAAGATCTTTATCGGTCAAACCGCATAACAACATACGTTGTTCCCTTTGTCATCGGTATGTTACTTGTCCGAGATTCGATCGTCGGTATCTCAATACCCAGTTCAATCTCGTTACCGGCAAGTCTCTTTACTCGTTATGTAATGCATCATTCCGTAACTAACTCATTAGCTACATTGCTTGCAAGGCTTATATTGATGTGCATTACCGAGAGGGCCCAGAGATACCTCTCCGACAATCGGAGTGACAAAACCTAATCTCGAAATACGCCAACCCAACATGTACCTTTGGAGACACCTGTAGTACTCCTTTATAATCACCCAGTTACGTTGTGACGTTTGGTAGCACCCAAAGTGTTCCTCCGGTAAACAGGAGTTGCATAATCTCATAGTTACAGGAACATGTATAAGTCATGAAGAAAGCAATAGCAACATACTAAATGATCAAGTGCTAGGCTAACGGAATGGGTCATGTCAATCACATCATTCTCCTAATGATGTGATCCCATTAATCAAATGACAACACATGTCTATGGTTAGGAAACATAACCATCTTTGATTAATGAGCTAGTCAAGTAGAGTCATACTAGTGACGTTATGTTGGTCTATGTATTCACACATGTATTATGTTTCCGGTTAATACAATTCTAGCATGAATAATAAACATTTATCATGAAATAAGGAAATAAATAATAACTTTATTATTGCCTCTAGGGCATATTTCCTTCAGTCTCCCACTTGCACTAGAGTCAATAATCTAGTTCACATCGCCATATGATTTAACACCAATATTCATATCTGTATATGATTAACACCCATAGTTCACATCGTCATGTGACCAACACCCAAAGGGTTTACTAGAGTCAATAATCTAGTTCACACCTCTATGTGATTAACACCAAAAAGAGTACTAAGGTGTGATCATGTTTTGCTCATGAGAGAAGCTTAGTCAACGGGTCTGTCACATTCAGAGTCGTATGTATTTTGCAAATATTCTATGTCCACAATGCTCTGCATGGAGCTACTCTAGCTAATTGCTCCCACTTTCAATATGTATCCAGATTGAGACTTAGAGTCATCTGGATTAGTGTAAAAGCTTGCATCGTTGTAACTTTTTACGACGGGCTCTTTTATCACCTCCATAATCGAGAAACATCTCCTTAGTCCTCACTAAGGATATTCTTGACCGTTGTCCAGCGATCTACTCTTAGATCAAAATTGTATTCCTTTGTCAAACTCAGAGCAAGGTATATAATAGGTCTGGTTCACAGCATAGCATACTTTATAGATCCTATGACTGAGGCATAGGGAATGACATTTTATTCTCTTTCTATTTTCTTCCATGGTCGGGTCTTGAGTCTTACTCAACTTCACACATTTGCATCACAGGCAAGAACTCCTTCTTTGACTGTTCCGTTTTGAACTATTTCAAAAATTTATCAAGGTATGTACTCATTGAAAATCTTATCAAGCGTCTTGATCTATCTCAATAGATCTTGATGCTCAATATGTAAGTAGCTTTACCGAGGTCTTTCTTTTAAAGAACTCCTTTCAAACACTCCTTTATGCTTTGCAAAATAATTCTACATTATTTCCGATCAACAATATGTCATTCACATATACTTATCAGAAATGTTGTAGTGCTCCCACTCACTTTCTTATAAATACAGGCTTCACCGTAAGTCTGTACAAAACTATATGCTTTGATCAACTTATCAAAGCGTATATTCCAACTCTGAGATGCTTGCACCAGTCCATAGATGGATCGCTGGAGCTTGCACATTTTGTTAGTACCTTTAGGATTGACAAAACCTTCTGGTTGCATCATATACAACTCTTCTTTAAGAAAACCATTAAGGAATGTAGTTTTGACATCCATTTGCCAGATTTCATAAAATGTGGCAATTGCTAACATGATTCGGACAGACTTAAGCATCACTACAGTTGAGAAAATCTCATTGTAGGCAACACCTTGAACTTGTCAAAAAACTTTTTACGACAAGTCGAGCTTTGTAGATAGTAACACTACTATCAACGTCCGTCTTCCTCTTGAAGATCCATTTATTTCTTATGGTTTGCCGATCATCGGGCAAGTCCACCAAAGTCTGGGATCACCTTGTTTTTGCTAATGTGCCAAGGAGCTCCTTCCCAAACGCGGTCCCGATCTCGCTTTGATTCGAATTCATTAGCGAACAAATTCTCTCCCAGGGGTCGAAATTCCAGCCCCCTAGGGTTTCCCCATGCAGGGCGTAAGGCATTGCAGATCGTTTGTATGTGTAGGAGATTCCGATGCAATACCTTCCCTGCCAGAAGCCACTTTGCCGGAGCATTATCGTTGGCATCGTCAATCACCAAAGGTGTCGCCTCCTCCTCGGAGATGTCCAGCTTGCCGAGTGCGTCCTCCATCTGCGCCCGCGCAGAGCGAGGGGATAGGGCACCGCTCCGTTTCCATCCTTTGCCGGCAGCCGACGTTTCCATCGTCTCCGAGCCTTTCCTTGCGGCCCGCCGATGGAATCAGCGGCCGCCGTCGAGATCCAGCCAAACCCTAGTCGCCGCCGCCAAGGGGTCTAGGGGTTAGAGGAAAACCTTTCCAGGATATGTCTGCCACCAGTCTCCATCCTTGGTTGGTTGATCGATTCTGGTCTATAATATTTACACCGGTTGGCTTGATTACACCCATAATTAACCGATATTTGATACAGACCAGTAACGCTACATCGACGGAAGGTTACGGACGTTTTACGGGGTGATACTGATTTGTCAAGTTGTGATTGGATTAACGAGGGAGGGACGGGCCCCACCCGGGTGAAAATCAGGGGGGCTGGAGAGATTATTAGGAAAGGGCCTGTAAAACTCTTGTAAGAGGCCCGTACGTTTAGCATTTTTGGATACAGACCTCCGCCCGTCGTTTTCCCCACCATCCCGTAATCCTCTCCTCTTTTGAGCGTAGGCGAAGTCGACGGGTTCGTCGCAACCACGACGGACGGGCAGGCTATGGCGCCAATGTTCATGATGGAGTGCCGACGACGATGACTGGCCGACGAGGCGCCGGTGACGTTGACCGCGACGGCGGCTAGGTGATGATGGGGTTGTTCTTTGTGCGTGGCGCTACCGGATCCGCACCACGCGTCAGATCTCCTCGTCGCGGCCGATGACCCGGCCGAGCTTCCCCACCATCGCGCGACTTCTCCGCCGGCTGCGCGCGGCCGACAGCCTTGACCAGAAAGGTGGAGGACGGGATGGTGTCGGGCAGCAGGAACTGCAAGGGCAGCCTCTTGAGCGTGGTGGCCGCGACGTGCTCGAATGATTCAGCCGCTTTTAGCAAGGAGGAGGGGTGGACGGTAGCGGCGGCGGCGACGACGGCAGCTTACTGATCCATTCATCCCCCACGACAGGCAACGAGGAAGACGACGCGTGATTGTAGGGACGTGGGAACCGTGAAGGGGAAGGCCAGAATTTACAAGCGGAAATTGTATCCGGTTGTATATTACTGGACACCAGTATTATACGGTTGTAACTTGTTACGTTTGTAAGATTTTTCCAGGGCTTCCAAGCGGGGCATAAAGGAAGATTGAGCATATACTGGTTTTTTGTATGTAAAAAGGGTATATTAGAAAAGAAGTATGTGTGCGAACGATATTTTTTGCATACAACTCATGTTGGGGGCATCTCAGAATAATTAATGAGATATATTATGAATGATACAGATATATAATACTCCTCCGTTCCTAAATATTTGTCTTTCTAGACATTTTAAATGAACTACCACATACGGATGTATGTAGACTTATTTTAGAGTGTAAATTCACTCATTTTGCTTCGTATGTAGTCACTTGTTGAAATCTCTAGAAAGACAAATATTTAAGAACGGAGGGAGTAGATGTGTATACGAGGTGTATTGAATACATACTCCCAAGAGCGCGTAAAATGAGTATATCAAATATTTGAGCTGATCAATCCATGTTGCCACATTCTTACCAATCAATCACTCAAACAAAAACAAACAAATAAAACCTTACCAATCTACTAAGAGCAAATTCAGAAAATAATATTGATTCACAACGGACGGTTCATGTTACATTTTGCCGAAAAGTGGTTGACGTCGCGTTTTATAAATAAAACCAAGCACCATACACACTCACCGAAACATAGGTTTACGAAAAGACAGAGAGGGGGGGAGACATAAAAAGTCTGGGGCAACAGCAACATAAGCCTGCTCTCGAAACAGGCTTTCGCCCGGAGATGAGGTGGCCCTCATAAAATAAAATCCTAGGAGAACTGGATCACGCGGGACGCATGCGACTACGCTACCGAACAAGATCACAGGAGAAACTGAGTACAAAACCACGCCGCGCCCTATACCACCTAAGTTCCATGATAACGCCCCAGAAGGAAGAACGACGTTGCCGAGTCGACAACAGACAGAGGTTTTCACCCGGAATCGAGACACGAAGAGGAGCACCACGACAACGTCTTCAAGAAGATAGCGGCGCCCGCGAGCGTCGCCGTCGCCAGCGCCAAAGCGCGGTGCTTTCGCTCAGCAGATCCACCGCATCACCATGAGGTCTTCAGGGCAAACTCCAGGTCCGAATTGGGGCACCACCACCGCTAGAGACAGAACGCGCCCGAGCCACCCACTGCACCACCTCTCGATGCCCACACGGCCAAGAGGAACACCATCACCGCCCATAGCAGTTTCCTTGTTCTAGCACTATTTTACTATATTGATTATTTGAACCATCTGGACATCTGGTAATAACCTTGCCATCTTTGTGTTGAGATATGCAGACTTTTCGATGAAGGTGTCATCAGCTAGGACAGGCGTGCTTCCTGAACTTTGTGAGAGTGGAAAGTGTGAAATGAGTTGGTGCAAAGCTTTCTGCAAATCACAGGGAACAGAAGATGCATTTTGCAGTAAAGGGGTGTGCTAGCGAGTGTAGGTTCTGCTCACATTAAGGAACTCGCGAGTGTAGGTTCTGCTCACATTAAGAAACTCGCGAGTGTAGGTTCTGCTCACATTAGGAATGTGAGCAGAACCTACACTCGCGAGCACACCCTCCTTGACGTGAGCAGAACCTACACTCGCACACCCCTTTACTGGAGAGTACATCTTCCGGTACCCGTGAGTTGCAGAAAGGTCTGCACCAACTCATGTCGCACTTTCTACCGTGGGGTGGAGGAACCGGGATGGACTCACAAGGTTCAAGAAACACGCCTGTCCTAGCTGATGACACCTCCATCGCAAAGACTGGATATCTCAACACAAAGATGACAGGTTATTATCGGTGCTTCAAACAATCAATATAGTAAAATAGTGCTAGAACAAGGAAACTGCAGAGGCTAGGCAGTAGGCAGCGCATTGTTGCAATACAAACCCAACCATTGCGTAGACCGGGGCTTCGCCTCTCAGGGCATCCATTTTCGAATCGAACAAGATGAAAATAAGCTCTAATATCTGCAACCAGAATATAGCATAGTCAACTGTAAAATGGCCCAAGTACCTGACGAACAAATTGGTCTTGATGAAAAAAAAAATGTACAATGGCCCAAATACCTGAGGAACAAATATCAGGACGACGATTGTTAACATGAGCATCGACGTCTTCATGGTCCTCAATGGAAGAGAGGGAGCAGCGGCGTCCCTGAGTGCAAGCGCCGGCGAGGATGCCTAGTGGGAGGAGAGGATGCGCCTGTGCCTTCCGAACGAAAGAAGCTGCTGTATTTATCAACGCCCGGGACTAGTGCACAAGCGATCGTTCCCGGCGGAACAACAACGAATGGGCGCTGAAAGAAAGCACCCACCTATCCATATACGGCGGCACTGGCGCGCGGGCACACCCGGCTGAGTGGAAGAAGAAAGAGAAAGCGTACGTCGGGGAGATCATAACGTGATCCTGCCGTGGCTGTCGATACTGATTGCTGAGTCAGCGTGCGGGATGCCTTCGTGGATGCGTCCATGGCCTTGTCCTTGCTGCCTGCCTTCATGCGGACGAGGGCCATCTAGCACTTGCATGCGCGCTCATGCCAATGGTTGCTTGGAGTTAGTGCATCCGAAAGTGGCGCTAATGGCATCCGAAACCAGCTGCTGCATCTCCACCAGTGGATGCCATGAGGATCATGACGGTGGGCGGTGGAGCTCCTGGACTGCTGCTGCTGCAATTCACCATGCCCGCTTCTAGCAAGAACGGGATTGCGCCTTTGCCATCCACGGCCACGGCCATCACAGGTTTTTATCACGCTTCCGTTTGTTATCAAATGGTGTGGTGTTCTGGTTACGAGATTAATCCAAGATTTTATGTCAGTCCTGAAGATTAAATCTTAGCAATGGTATCACACTACAACATGTACGACATTAGCCATTTTATTAGCCGCGATTTTCTAAAATGCCTAAAAATCATGGTACTAAGAGCGTCTACAGCCGGGCTTGGCAAATCCGGACCCTCAAATGCCCAGACGCGTCCGCTGACAGTGACCAGGCACTCCTCAAACCACGTCGTCCACATCCGTATCTCTCATATCCGAACCCCTATATCCATACTATATCATGCAACATCGATGAAACTACGTCGATCAGCTCCGGACATAGAAATAGCACAATAGTTCACCAAAAGATCCACCAAAGTTCACATAAACGACGAACAACTTTATACTACATCTAAAACTTGAAATTAAAATCAACTTCAGCACTTCCGGGCCGACCCTTTCCCCTTTTGGTCGCTGGCGTAGCTGTACCCGTCGGCGGCTGGTGGAGGATCGTCCGATTCTTCGGAGGAGGATCCGTGGTCGTCGGAGGAGGAGGAGTCGGCGATGAAGAGGCCCTTGAGGCGCTGGACGGCCCGGTCCTGCTGGTGCCTGAGCTCGGCCAGCCGAGCCACCTCCTTCGCCTTCTCCAACACCTCCCGCTCGGACTGCTCGATGGCAAATTGAAGAGCCTTGGCGTTCTTCCGGCGGAGCCACCGAGCGTCCGTCTCCGCCGTCGTAAGCGACCGGCGGTAGACCCACGCGAGGAGCCGCTCGTCCTTGTCGGGCTCCGCCGGTAACCCACGCCGGCGACGGACAGAGCTCTCCACAGCCTCCCTCTTCCTTGCCCACTGCCTATCGCGGCGGGCGGCGCGCGCCTCTGACTCTGGCGTGCGCGTTTGGCCGGGCACAAGCACCCACCGCTGCCCAGAAAACATGTTTTTGAGCATGTGCACCCAGACTCTTCCTATGTAGCCACTCATTTCTACGTCACGATTTCGTGCAAGTACTTTTTCCTTTTTGTTTCTCTCGTATAGAACATGTCTTGAACTTCAAACATTACAGCACAACAGAGCTTTCTAATTAGAATGTGGGATAAAATTTTCAGTTTTTTTTCATCCAACATAAATATAGAAAATGAGATTTGTTTGATTAAAAAAATCACTTTTTTGTATTTAGGTTGGACCAAAATATCTGAAAGTTTTATCTCATATTCTAGGTAGAAAGCTTTGTTGTGCTCCAAAGTTTGAAGTTCAAGACATGTTTTATATGAGAGAAACAAGAAAGATAAATTTACATGTAGTAAGTTAGTTGTGTAGCACAGATCTCAAAGCAACATTGAACAACCAAGATAGTGAGGCCCGGGTGCATATGCTCAAAAAATCTGCATTCCCGCTTCCCACAAGGGGGAGCAGCAGCCGGCGGGGCGAGGGGACGGTGTGGGCAAGCAGCAGCCGGCGGGACGAGGGGACGACGTGGTGGGGGGGGGGGCGCCGATTGCGCTGGCCGTCTGTTGGAGCTGCCCATGGGCCGGGAGGGGCCAGCGCCGGCGTCCCAGATGCACTGATGGGGAAGCTGCGATTGCGGCTAGGCTGCAGATCCGGAGCTGCCCCCGGTTTCCACCTTGGATCACTCCAAGGCGATGTGGGCAAGCTCATACTCCGGATCCACCTCATCGTCGGAGCGGCTGCCAGAGCTCGACATTCCGCCGGATTCGATCGGAATCGGTGAGGGGAGAGGGGAGGATAGAGCGAAAGAGGAGAGTGAGTGAGCTAGGGTTTCGGACCGACGAGGCCGATGGTTTTTTTTTTTGGGGACATCCGTGGGTCGGTGGTGGGCTGGGCTTGTCAGGCGGACGCGCATGGGCGTGCCCGGGCCATCCCATATCCACTCCATATTTAAGCTGGATATCGAGGATGCCGATCAGTCCGAGTGTTTTGAGGCCCGTTTGGAGCGTCCGTCCGGGTTCAAAAAACGTGACCGGGCAATGACCGAGCAGCCTGCCCGGATATATGAGGCGGCTTTAAAAGGTTCGCCTGTAAATGCTTTGACGACACTTTGAGAAAGTGCCTCCGAAGCTCACAACCTCGGCGAATTTAGAAATGCTTCAGAAACATACAGAAAAGCGGCATTTACGAAGATGCCGTAACTTGCATATACCTTCGGTGGCTCTTTGCAAAACGCGTCACTAGACATTTATTTTGGAGGGGACATAACGTCACTGAAGCACCAACCAGCCACCACATGTTATGTGATTTGTTACATAGTTTTCCTTGTTTTGTTCTTTTCTCTTTCCTTTTTGCCCTTTTTCTTTTTTTTTCTTCTTCCTAGTTCGATGAACCTTTTCAAATTCATGATTTTTTTCAAAATCAATGAAATTTTTTATATTTTATTTTTTTCAGAGTTGACGAACTTTTTTTCAATTTTGATGAACTTCTTTTTCAAAATCGATGATTTTTTTCAAGATCGGTGAACTTTTTCCAAATTTGAACATTTTTTAAATTGATGAACTATTTTTGAATATGTGAACCTTTTTCATCTTCTCCGTGAACCATTTTTTGCAAATTTATGAATTTTTTTAAAAATCTAAGTTTTTTTAATTTTTTGTCGAATTTTTTTCTGATTCATTTTTTTTGACGAAAGTCCAATAGTCCACGGTCAGTGGTTTGACCAGTCAATGGTTGGTCGGTCAACCCCTCATTGAGTGACCTGAGCTATCTGTTTGGTTTTCTCTGGCGAGCGATCAAGCATGCGTGTTGGGCCTGGTACAGGAGAATCGTGCGTGAGCGCCAGGAACGGGGAAGTGGCGCCAAAGGTGTTGTCTAGGAGTCCCTTTATTTAATGTGTATAAAAGGCTGAGTAACAAACAACCAATGGCAAGAATATATACGGCCCAGGGAAGAGGGTCCGAGTTGTTTGTAGCGGCTAGATGGTAGATAAAAAGAATGTGACAAACAAATGAATGTCGATGGAGCGGTTGATCGTCACGTACATGTTGGTGTTCCTGCGACGATATGTAGAGACCGCGATGGCCAGTACATAGGCTCTTCCTTTGTTGTGTACACAGGTGTTACTGATCCCACATTGCTCGAAACACTTAGGTGTTGGGAGGCCATGGCTCTTGCGGAAGACCTGGTAGTTTAGATGATCCACGTGGCGTCGGATTGTGAAGGCATATGGTGAAAGATATATAATAAGGATCGGGTTGTCTTCATGGAGCTATCGTCAAGGAAGTTAATGCTAGGAAAGATACTTTTATTTGGTGTAATTTTATTCATGAGTGTAGATTCTTTTTACTTTGAAGCACATAATCTCGCCTAATTCGGTTGTAGTCTAGGTATAGAACGCCATGTTTGGTTGGTTGCACCCCAGGACCAAAGTCTTGTACCTACAAATATTGTTACAAATCAATAAAGTTCCTTTTTCTTTTTCGAAAAGGGGGTTTTCCCATGCCTCTGCATCAGAACGATGCATACGGCCATATTATTGCTAATCAAAAGGTCCAACACAAGTCTTGAGGTCTCAAACAAAAAGAAAAATGCTCACAAAGAGCATGAATGCAAAAACAGGATAGCCACAACCGGCAGGCAAAACATAAGATAGGAAACTAAACACCTATCTTATTACATGACCGCCATCCAAACCGGTTGAAGATAGCCCGTACTACCGTCTCCCATCGAATAGATCCAGTAACCAAATGTTCCCTGGCCTCCGTCGGAGTGAGTAGTGACCACATACGGATGAGTGTAGTGGCACGAAAAATAACCTGCAAGAAATGAATATTTGTTCTTCTGTTAAAAACCAAGTCGTTTCTGCAGTTCCAAACTGTCCATAATAAAGCACATACTCCTACATGGATATGTCTCGTTGTTTCTGCATCAATCCCATCTAGCCACGTCTCAAATAACGTGTTGATAGAATTCGAAGGAGTAATATTAAAAGCTATGTGGATCGACCTCCACAAAAGTTTTGCCAATGGGCAGTCAAGAAAGAATTGTTTGATTAATTCATCACTATCACAGAAACTACATCTTTTAGATCCGGTCCAGTTGTGCTTCGCCAAATTGTTCTTAGTTAGAATGACTTGTTTGTGGACAAACCACATAAACACTTTGATTTTTAAAGGTACTTTGACTTACAAACATGTTTCGAATGAGGAATAGCGCTAGTGTTGATAATATCCAAATACATGGATTTAATCAAAAACTCACCATTCTTAGCTAGTTTCCAGCGCAACTGATCGGGCTGTTGAGAAAGGTGGACATCCATCAATCTTCTCACAAGATGGAGCCATACTTCCCAACGGTTTCCCGCTAGCGTCTTCCTGAATTGAATATTAAAAGGGTTGGACTGTAATGCTGTTGCAACGTAAGTGTCTCTTTGCTGAACAATATTATAGAGAGAAGGATATTGGAGTGCAATGGGCGTCTCCCCTAGCCATGTATCCTCCCAGAATCTTGTGGAAGTATCATTTCCAACTACGTATTTTGTCCTGTTAAAAAAGACTAATTTCACTCTCATCAGTCCCTTCCAAAAAGGCGAATCAGCTGGTCTTACCGTCACCCGGGACAAGGTTCTGGACTGAAGGTACTTATTACGCAGAATCTAGGCCCATGTGGCATCCGTCTCTATAGAGTCACTTGCTGAGAAGACATATGTTCTTCACCTTTAAATTTTCAATGTCTAGACCCCCTTGATCTTTCGGCCTACAAATGATATTCCACTTAGCGAGTCTGTATTTTCGTTTTAATTCATCGCTCTACCAGAAGAGGCGCGATCGATAGAAATCTAGCCTTTTTGTACTCCAACTGGTACTTCAAAAAAGGACAAGAGAAACATAGGCATACTTGTGAGAACCGAATTAATCAGAATCAGTCACCCTCTGTATGACATAAGCTTGCCCTTCCAGCAGCTCAGTTTTTTTTCAAATCGATCTTCAATGCACTTGCACTCCTTGTTGGAAAGCTTGCGATGGTGGATTGGTATACCACCATCAAAGAGAAAGGATGGGAGTGGGACTTATTTTCGGTGAGTTGACGATGATGTCACATTTACATGTGACATTGTTATGTCACATCTAGATGAATCCTAGACAAACTCAAAATAAATACCTGGTTGGAGGTTTGGAGAAGACTAGGATTGGACAAAATAATTTATAGAGCTTCTGAAGTTGATCATGTGGGTGAGGCTGTTCTGAAATTCTTACTACATACGCCAGATCAAGATTTAGCTTTTATGGGGTCTCAGAATACGCGTGAGATGATTGCCATCACCATTTGATATTTGTGGTAGGAAAGGCGTAAACTAGTGCATAAGGAGAAAATTCAAGATCTTAACTAGATTGCTATGGGGATACAAAGCTCTTACGACTAATTACATTGTTGCTTCCTCTCCAAACGCTTCTTTGAACGGAGGTGACTGGATTCGTCGCCTGGTTGGCTTTGTGAAGCTTAATGGTGATGCTTATTTTGATCATGACCTTCTTAAGGTTACGGTTGGAGCGGTCCTCAGGGACGATAAAGAAAAAATTACTGCAGGAGGCTTCTGGAGAATTGACTGGTGTGCGGACGTTCTCACAGCGGAAGATCTAGCACTTAGATTTGGTCTATCCATGACACAATGGCGGGATGCAATCGACTTATCATTCATTCTGATAATTTGGAGGTTATCGATACCATGAATAATGAAGGACGGTCGGCAGGAATGGCTTTTCTTATTTCTAGGTTCGAACATTATAAGAAAGAAGCAAATAAAGTTGTCTATGAGTGAGAAAGGCGTTTTGGAGGCCGAGCTCCATGGAGGCCTTTATTTTTGAAAAATTCAAATTCAAACTTTTATGGTTCAAAAAATTCTGAAAAAAAAATATGCGTGTATGTAAGGATGTAACTCACATGTGTGTAAAAATTCATGATGAAATACCTTGAGTTGCGACCTGTACAAAAAAGACAAATCCATGGCCTGGGAAGATGAATAGTATCATGTGTTAAACAGTCCCAGATTTGTCTTTTTTGCACAGCTCTCATTTCAATGTATTTTGAACTGAAAATTTACACACATGTGTATTATGCCTTCATGTATATCTGTGATTTTTTTCAGAATTTTTTAGATGTAAAAATACGAATTTCAATAAAATTTCAAATTTGAATCTGAAGGCCTCACTAGAGCCCGTGCTCCAAAAGGGGTTTCCGTCTATGAGTTTGCTAGATTGGCTAAATTTTCTTGTATCGTTGATTGGTTTGAGGAGCCTCTAAATGAAATTGTACCATTCCAATGGTGTATATGTTGTTTCAATTGAATAAAGTATGTACATTTGTTTTTTAAAAAAACTGGTTGGAGTATTATAAATTGCAATTTACTATGTTTTCGATGTGGGGTAGCGCAACCATGCGCAACTAATATAGCAAATGAAAAACACGATGGAGAGCGTAGAAGAGATAGGAGGCGCAAGTGGCTGCGGAGAGTCCACGTAAGCAGGCAAGCTTGAGGCTCTCAGCTCTCCAGAGCCCAGACTGACATCATGTGAGCCACGCATGGCCCTGGTAGTAGGGACAAGCCACGGAGAGAACTGATGCACCCGACGAAACCAGCTGGCGTGACGCCGAGGTCGGCACCGCCGGGCGCCGGAGAGTGGCGGCCGTCCGGCGTCGTAAGGCTGCTGCAGGCGCCGGCGGTGGTGGCGCTGGCCGCGGTGCTTGCCGTGGCGTCGCCGGCGCAAGCTCGGCCCGCTGGTGCACCCCCTCCGACCCCTCCGACCCAGCAGAAGGCGGCGGAGACGGCGCCGGAGGACACGATGTGCGACGTGCCGCGGACGCTGTCCGGAGAGGACGGCAAGGAGGCGGAGCGGATCAAGCACCCGAGGTCGCGGGAGGCGGCGCGGTGCACCTCCAAGTGCGTCAGCACCTGCGTCCTCGGCGGCGCCGGCGCACCTGGCGTCGGCGGGCCCTTCAACGTCCGGAGGTAATTAAACAAAGGGACCCATCGATCGACCGATTGCATGCATGCCCATCTCCATGCTTCTTCTCTTTTTCGTGCTTGTTCTAGCTGATCAGCTGCTGTACGTGACTGACGACATGTGTATTGTTGGATCGAATGGCATGCATCCAGACCCCTCGTGGTGTTCAAGGAAGGTTTCCGCAGTCGACAGTACTGGTACGTGCGTGATGCAGAATCGTTTCAGAGCGAAATCAATCGTACTGTTCATATGTTTATTTTCTGCGTGGGGCTCTGAATAATTTCTGTACGTACATATGCACAGCCTGGTGGAGTGCTCCGACGTCTGCAACCTAATCAAGGACGGAGAAGACGGGCAATGAAATGATGCATGGCGTCTTCACCAGGCATGCAGTAGCTCAGAAAAGATCAAGACATCCAACTCCACCTCACCAATATATACTACATGATCAATTGGCTATGAATTACAGTAACTCTTGCTGGAATAGTGATGTTGCACAGTTTTCTAAACTGCAATTTTGGGAATAGCAATGTGCAATTTTAGGTGTCTCAGAGGTTTATAGAAATCTAGTCAAATTTTGGACGCGTCACGGGGTGTCTAAGGTCTTGGATCCTAGGTCCTGGCTACCTAGGTGCTTCAAATTTTACCTTTTTGATAGTGTTATATTCCTTTTTGTTTGTAGACGTCGATTGGACATGTATCAAATACTCCCTCCGTTCCTAAATATTTATCTTTCTAGAGATTTCAACAAGTGACTATATACATCTGTATGTGATAGTCCATTTGAAATCTCTAAAAAAACAAATATTTAAGAACGGAGAGAGTATATGTGTATGTTCCCGCAAAAAAAAGAGAGAATATGTGTACGCGTTGGCTATACATTGAATGTGATGATGTTGTAGTATTGTAACATACTAAAAAGATACTACAAGGTCTAGCTCGTGAGCCCACCAAGATTTAACAGTGTTGAACCCATGCCAAGAGGAAGGGTCCATATGGAGGGAAGGCCAAGCCAATATTTTGTCATATTCCTAACACTGAAGGCACGAACCAGCATTGCAAAATGATATGGAGCAGCTTCACAATCCGCGGTTTGCCTAACCTCTCTTGGCAAGCTTATCCATACTCATCTCCGTTAGTAGCTCCTACGAATTTTGCTTTATATGTCGAGGCTGCCGAGTTTTTCCTAGATGGGGTTATCTTTAAAAAAATGGCGTCCATTTAATCCTTGATAAGGTGGGCCTGATAAGTGCAGGTCCAAAGTGTGCAAAACTCGTGAAGATGATGAAGGGTGAGGCCACCACTAGTATCAAGTTGATCAACCCAAGCGTTGTTGAACAAGGCCTTCTTGAGGCACCAACGCTTTGTTTTGGAGATGGCAAAGATCTTGGGCGCCACGTCCTTAAGCCTAAGACCATCATCAGCCTAGGCCGAATCCAGAAGCTCGCATTTGCACCATTGCAAAGGGTGGTTGTAGTGATGGGATACAAAAAAGATCCATGTTGGCGGCATTGCATGGGTTGCCCGTGTCCACCCAAGTCATTTCCGAGGCCGTGCACCCAAGACAAGGACATTGAAGGCGGAGAGCCTGGGCAAAATTGCACAAGTGTAGAATCCCAAGTCCCCAATCCCACCTAGAGTCATGGGTTGAAAGGTAGGATCCTAGTTGATTTTACATCTCCCACCAGAAACCTTGTCAGAACATCCTCAAGTTATAAAGTGATGTAATATGATAAACCACAACTAAGGTGGGCACTGCCTTAACAAGTGTTGCCTGCTCTCGGTGGTGTAGTCCTTGCCCCACCAAGGCAATATTTTTTTGGCAATCTTTATAATTGAGATGTTGGAAATTGTCCCCTTCTAAGACACCTTTTAGATAATGGGGGCCTGAGGTAGAGCATAGGGAAGGTCGTCTGCACGATCCTGAGGTTTTGGAGGACACCAGGGAGGTTTACGTCATGAAAACGAATTGGGGGAAGGAGGGTCTTTTGAAAGTTTGTTTTCAATCTTGTAACCTCTCGAAAGTCATTTTGGATAATGACAAGCGAATTAATATCCTCCTTGTCAGGCCACAAAAATGAACGAATCATAGGCATATAGAGATGTGTGGAATTGAGCTCCACGCGCGGAGAGGCATGGCAAGAGGCCATGATTGTAAATCGAAGATGCGGTGAAAGGGGTCTACTGCAATGCCGAAGAGAGGAGGGGATAGAGGATCCCCAGCCTAAGACCGCGAGCAAGCTTGATCGGGTCAAGTGGAAGTTCATTGAGGAGCACCCCTCGAGGTGGATGTAGAGGGAAACACCAGAATCCAGTTGTGAAATCAAGGAGGAAACCCACATCACTAAAGGGGGCCCAAGATGTAACCTATCGTACAAATTTGAATGCTTTGCTGATGTCTAACTTGAGCAACAGTGAAGGATTTTTCCACTTATGCAACCAATGAACATAGGTACTCCCTCCATAAATAAATATAAGATTGTCTAGATCACTACCCTTGTGATCTAAACGCTCTTATATTTCTTTACAGAGGGAATACAAAGGAACCTAAAGTTCATGTGGATGCTTCTAGCCTTGAAGACACTTTGCACATTCGAGACAAGGGTGTCCATTTGTGGAGCAAGTTTGGAGGCAAGCATCATAGCCAAGATTTTGGCCAACAATAATCGAGGACGCATCGATCATTTGTAATGCATGCCTTCAGGTGAAAACTTTGATAGGAGGCTTGGCCATCAAGATTTAGTGGCTCACTTCATTGTGTTGACTGGCATTCCTTCTTAGTCTTACTTGCGGATGATATAATTTCGACATGAAACTTGGTGGTGTTCCTTTTGAAGACGAAAGATGTGGGTGTTGTCAGGTTTTACTTTCTTGTAGCATTTGCATTGGTTTGGGTCTTAGGGCATCTCCAATGGAGTGCATCAAAATGGTCACACCAAACCCCCATGGACAGCCGATAGGGGGCAGCCATCTAACCCCGTGCACCAATGTCCGCCCCTGGTTTTTCATATATCCGAGAACTCAAAATAATTAAAGATAAATATCATCCTCCGTCCATGATCAGGATGTGCAAATATTCCAATGCAACAATAATTTGAATATAAATATTATAGTCCAAACATGAAGCTTTGCAATTAAAAAGTTCAAATTTAAATTCAACTTATTCGGCCACATTTTGTAGTTTTCCCCTTGAAGCGCGCACAAATTCTCAACCAGATCATTCCGAAGTTGCACATAAGTTGCTCGATCGTGAATTTGTTGATGCATTTGGATAAAATCCTCAAATGTTGTTGGATTCTGCTTTTGAAGTTTGATAGGATCACCCATGTACTCAAATTTTAGACCGTAGCAAGCTCCCTCACCCTCATCCTTCACAATCCTATTGTGCATGATCACACAACCTATCATCACCTCCCATGACTTCTCTAGATCCCATATTTTTGCATGTCCTCAAACAACTACGAAACGAGCTTGGAGCACTCTAAATGTCCTCTCCACATCCTTTCAAGCTCCTTCTTAGTCTTTTCTCACCCCTTGGATCAGAGATGTTCTTGACGAAGGTCGCCCACGAAGGATATATATACCATCACAAATATGATAATCCGTGTTGTAGTCATGATCATTGATGATATAGCTGCACAAAGGAGCCTCTCCCGCACACAACCATGCAATGCAGACCACTGCAACATGTTGATGTCATCATGAGATCCAGGCATCCCAAAGCAAGATGCAAATCTAGAGGTTTTTTGACACAACTACTTCAAGAATGATGACATGCTTCTTACAATGTCCCTGGTATTGCCTTTGTAGAGCATGTGCAATTCTCTATTGCCAGTGCATGCAATCCAGAGATCCGAGCATACCTGGCCACCTTGTTGCTTTCGACAATGGCATGATCCTAGCTTGGGATGTCTTTGGTAGTTGGTTCTCTCAACTATTTCGGTCCAAACACCTTGACCACCTTATTAGCAAACCTGACCATGGCTTTGAGACATGTGCTTTCGGACATCAGAGGTACTCGTCCCATGAATCTGCGGTTGTGCCATAGGCAAGCATCCTTAATGCAGACGTGCACTTCTGGTCACCAGAGAATCCAATGTTTCCAACGGCAACCTTCTTCAAGATGAAGTAGTCATCATAGGCCCGGACATCATTGTAGAGGCGACCGAACATAGTTTCCTTAATCCGGAATATAGAGCTCTAGTAGCGCATCGGGAGAAAATAGCCGCTCATCAGCATCATATGCCCACTTGCACTATTCCGATTCATCATTCGATGTCGCTTTTATTGACCACTTGAAACTGAGAACATGCTCCTCCGCATGTTGGGCATCTTCAATAACCACATGCATAATCACAATTTCATCCTCATATTCAACCTCACTTGATGAGGATGTATCAATGAACTCTGTGTAAAAGTACTCCACATCCGAATCCATTGTACTTCCTTCAAAGTAAATAATAAAAACGCCGCTAAATTTGGCTATGACATATGACCGAACACTTGTCGGGCATGGTGTCCGCCATGGACGGTGGATTTTTTTTTGAAGGTATACAACAGAGTGGGTGGCACAACGGTAGCGGCGGACACGGGCTTACATAGTCGGGGCTGGTTCAATTTAGTCGTCCATAACATCTATATCTATACCAATATAAAAAGACCCAAAGGGGCAGGTCCAACCGTTCTCGGCCATAAAATTAAGTCAATCTAAAGACCTAGACTGCTCCAATGGCAAGCGTTCAACATGTTTAACGTGCAATTAATATCATACCAAATATTGCACTAATCACAATATTAACACACAAATAATAGCATACCTAATATCTACGTGCAATTAATATATGGCCGAAATATTAACGTGTGTTGCACGTGCGCATTTACTAGTCATAACAAGCAACTCTGTTCTATACCTTAAAAAAAAACTATGTTCTAGACCTGGTGCCGCAAACCAGCAGCATGTGTTTGCCCCTCACGTATGACGTCGCCCGCCTAGGAAGAAACGGGAGGTCCTTCGAACCGTGCAAGATAGGCAGATCGATTGTGGGGCCATGGGACCGTGGCACAATGGCACCCATTAACAATTTGATTGAAAAAGGAAATTATTTACATACAAATATTCATGTTCAATTTAGTCTTCCAAAACATCTCAACAAGCAATTTCAAAAAAAAAAAAACATCTCAACAAGCAACTCTGTTCTACACCATTCGAAAAAAAAAAACCCTCTGTTCTATCAAGAACCGGGAGGCCCTTCGAACCGTAAGTAGTCGTACATGACCCCTAAGAATATGCTGTTGGCCCTCGTCTGTGTGATGTGGATGGTGTTGTCCCCTTGCCGGAGCAGCCTCCCGCTGATCGGGAACTCGAAGCTCCACTGCGTGCCGTGGTCGCCGTGCCTCGCGATCGCGTTGCCGTCGCCGAACGCCGGCGTCCCGAAGACGCCGCCCACACGCCTCGTCGCCCCGTTCACCTGGACCTGCAGCCTCGCCGCCTGAGCGGCCGCGAGGGCGACGCGCAAGGTGTAGGTGCCGCCCGGCACGACGCGGTCGAGGTGGAACCGGATCTGCCGCGTCGTCGGCGCGATGTCGTCGCCGACCTTTCTGCACGACAGATCAACGTCGGTCAGTACTTGTGCCGTTTTGGCTTGGACTGAAGTGGAAATGCACCAATATGTGTAAGTGTTACCTTGTGACATGTGCGAAGTACCAGTCCTTGGAGTGATGGCTTTCGCCGACGGTGTAGACGAGATCGTCCGTCGGGTACAGTTGGGCGTACCTCTCCCACAGCCCGTACTGTCTGTACCTGTCTTTGTTCTGGAAGAGCTTGTTGAGGTACTTCGGGTCGGGGTCGGGGACGAACATCTCCTTCGCGCTCCGATCAGGAACGCCGATCTCCCACAGCGTCGGCCCCGATCTCGGGGCCTCGTACACAAGGTCGCCGAGGTTGATTGCGCCGCCTGTTTCAAGGTTGAAAATCGAACAAACCAGATCGTCAGCAAAACAGTACAGAGTTGGTGCTCGATCATGCAGACTCTGAAACAAATGCTAAATCATACTATCTGCAAACTGAGACGCTAACTAGGAGTAGTATGTAGCAGTACTAACCGGGTGTTACGGTGACGCGGGTGGTGTTCATGTAATCGCCGAGAACCCCAGGAACCCACGCATATAGGTTGTACTCCCCTGCCCGGACGTTGCCAATGGTGAACTCGCCGGAAGTGTTCGACGCCGTCGTCCAGAACTGGTAGCCCTTGCTCTCCGTCGCCCACGAGCCAGGCTGCCCGGGCGCGGCCAGGCCAACGTAAGCTGCCCGAGCAGGCATGTTCTCCCTGCTCACGTACCTGTCCCTTACGAGCAATCGGCCGGTGACGGAGCCTCTCTCGCCGGCCTTGTGGAAGTCCGGCGACTCCGGGAAGCTGTAGGGCCACTTGGCCGCCTCGGCCTGGGCCGTCGCCTTGGCGTCCTCCCAGAGCGCGCGCGGGTCTCCCTTCTCCGAGTTAGAGTTGAGGTAGACGAACACGGGGCCCATGACCTTCTTCCACTGCTCGCCGTCCCCGATGCGCGCCACGATGTCGTCCCCGACGTAGTGCGACCCATGGAACACGCTCAGGCACGTCGGGCCGACGTGCGAGGTGAGGTCGCGCTTGAGCGGCCCGCCGCTCTTGAACTCGCTGCTGGGGGTGACGACCCAGAAGCCGACGTGGCTCGGCTGGCCGCTGCTAGTGCTGACCCACCCGTGCACCTTGTTGTCCTTGGTGTCCAGCGTGTACTGGTACTTGTCGTCCACCTCCCCCTTGAACTCCGGCTCCGCCGGGTCGACCAGCAGCACGGCCTCCTTGTACGCCAGCGGGGAGCTGCGGGGCGCGTCCCGGTCGGCCGCCCGCGGCATGTACCGCTGGATGTCGTCCGAGACGGCCATGTAGTTGAACCTGTCCGTGTTGAGCTTGAAGGCGAGCCGGGCCAGGCTGATGTCGATGGCGGGCGTGTCGGCGCCGTGCTCCAGGATGGCATAGCTGTAGAACCCGGAGCTGCCCTTGAGCATCACCAGCCTCTTGTCGAAGTTGAGCCGGACGCCGCTCCGACGTCCCGGGTCGTACGTGCTCCGGAACGACAGCTCCACCTTGTCGTCGCTCTGCGTTACCACCCTGAACTCCGAGCCATCCAGTCTGCGTAGACATACAGTATAGCGATTCTAGCTTAGTATTTGCACTTCATATATTTCGCAAGACAATGCGATTAAGTTAAGAGGTGTTAAGTTAATCCGCGATCACGTACGAATTGAGCAAGCCTCGTTGATCGGAGCCGGGGATGTTCCACACCATATCCCAGTACCTGCAAAAAGTTAATTACAAGTCATATATACATATCTTGTTTAATTAATTACCAGAACAAATTAATTAACACGCAAGCAAGCATGAAGCATGTACTAACCCGCCAGTGTTTCTGCTCCTGGTGGAGTGCAGCAGGTTCGTCCGATCCCCGCCGTAGCGGACGCCGGTGATGTGGCCCCCGGGCCTCGACAGCGACACCTGCACCAACCCGTTGTCCACCACCACCTGCATGCATTGCACACGTATAACTATGTAAGTTATACGTACAAGTCGTACGTATATATGTACATGCAGCTTAAAACACTTGATTGCATATGATTTTATGGCCCAAAAAAGCCGTCGATAAAATCAGCATGCAGGTAGTTTGAAAAGAAAAAAAAATGCAGATAACACAGCTAGCTGACGGAACCAACGACGAATTCGATCCATGAACGCGCACCAACGTCGAGCAAGAGCAACTAGCCATGCCAGATATATGCGCACCTGTCTACTATCTACGCGCAGCGTAACGCCGCCGCGGGATCCCGACGATGGCGCCGCCGACACGGAGGCGACCTGCAGCATCAACGACACGGCGATGGCGAGCAGGATCAGGTGCGCCGTCGTTGCCATCGTGAGGTGTCAAGTTCGCGTGCCGTCGCCGGGTTGGTGTACGTGCGAAACTGATGAGCCGCACGCGATACCGTGGAGTCGATTCAACTTATTGCTTGTATACGTAGCTCATGATCTCCATATATGGTGGTACGGCCTGGCCGCCGAACTAGCGCGAGACCGAACCGGACTGCGATACCTTTTAATTTGAGCGTGGAACGGACGGACTGCGATTTAGTTCTTCACTCGAAAGTGGCCCATGAATCCCTGCATCAACAAACAGCCCATATAAAATTCACACAACATAATAATCGAAGGAAAGGCCCATGAAGCCCTCCTAGCGTGGTTGCACGAATCATCTATGACACTATGCTTTTCTAAAAATAATAATATAAATTAACACTATGCTCTCTATTTTTAAAGAGTCCACATTCAGTTGAGGTCTTCAATTGAAATTGGGTCATCCGAGTTTGACCAGATCAACAATTTCTGAAAGCTATCTCATTTAATTCTATTACACTATACACTATGTTTACTAATTTTTAAGGTCTCACAATTAACTGACGTCTTCAATTTAGAATTGGGTCACCCAATTTTGACCTGGTCAACAATTTCTCAAGGAGCTCTCCCATTCAAATTTTTTAGTTTCATATCTTTCCTAATTTTGAAACTCTTTCATTCAATTGAGGTATTCAGTTTTAAATTTGGTTTGTGATTTGGATTGGGCCAACGATTTTTCAAATCAGTCGGCAGCAACCAGCCTATAAAAATATATCAATCCCGCGCCCCCTCTCACCATCCAGAAAAAAGTGCCACCATGTGATACTGTAGTGGCAGCCACCGCTAGAGGTGGCGGACTGTAGAGGCATTCGCGGAGAACATTGACGTCGCAGAGATGGAGGGATGTAGCACAACCGCCGCACAAAGCACACTAGCAGAAGCAACACGGTGGCCAGCTTCAGAAGAGCCATCGTGAAGCACACTCTCTGGAGCTCTCCCTCTGGCAGACCTCTAGATAAATGTCGCGCTTCACAGATCTAAAGGGAGCAGGGGAAGCGCGTCCGCCAATTTGGTGCAAATCTATAACTTCATCAACCAAGACGAAGGTTTTTAATTTTAGCGAATAGAGGATGAAGCTTAGAGTGGTAAGAAGTTGGCCTTGGGTTTGGTGGCTTTGGAGAAGAGGGGCTGGGTTGAGGGGCACACATGCATGAAGCTTTCGCGTGGGGCTTTGAGAAAGAGGGCCACATAGGCGTGAAGCTTCCGCGTGGTTGCAGAGCAATGGCGGAGCTATGTTGAGGCTAGCGGCTGATGCCCCCCTCCCCCCAACCTTGGATCAATTCTTGAAGGAAAAAAATAAGGAGGGCTTAGTTTAGATTCTTTTTAACATTTGCCCCCCTTTCCCCAAACACTGATGATTTGTGTTTCGCCCCCTAGTGATTATTGGCTAGCTCCACCACTTTTGCGGAGTGTGAAGCTTCCGCATGGTTTGCTGTATGACAGAAAAATAATTTTTCAATACAATAATCATCTCAATATAATATAATCAAAAGTAAATCAAACATATTAAAATTATTAGTGTTTTGGCAATACCAGGATCCATATTTATTTTAATAAGTTAAATAATTTTATTAAGTTTAATCCGAGCTTTTGTCAATATATATAAAAATCGAAAAATATAATATTAACACTACAAAATAAATCAAACCTATTAATGATCTGGGTTTTTGGATGATTTAGGTTTCACTGGAGATCCTTTCACTTGGCGAAATAATTGGCATTGATGTTAGTGGTTACACAAGGGTGGAATTGGATAGGGCTGTTGTAAATGTGGCATGGAGGAGTATGTTTCCTTTTCACCGAGTTATCTTCTATAACACTATGCTCCCTGCTTTTAAAGAGCCCACATTCAATTGAGGTCTCCAATTGGAATTGGTCACCTGATTTTGATCGGGTCAACAATTTCTCAAAGCTCTCTCATTGAATTCTACTATAACAATCCTGGTGCATTGCAACGGGATATAAATATTTTAGTATGTTAGCTTATGATTTACCTGTCAACAATAATATGATTGTGTAACTCAATGTTCATCAAATTCTGACCGTGAATTACCTTATATTTTGATTAGAAGTTTGCTGACTAAACTTAGAAGACAAACTAACAGATAGCAATAAACTTAGAAGACAAATTAACAAATAGCATTAGACTTAGTGGAAGTAGAGAAGTAAGACTAAAATAAAGACATGAGCATGCTAGACACAAGAATCTCAAGTCTAACAATCAAGAATACAACCTTGAGTACAAGAGAGGCAAATACAAATACAAACATAACTATAACAACAAAATAAGATAGTTCTTAACACTATCTTCTCAGCAATCACAAAGAAGATAAACAGGGGACATACTTTGCAACATAGAGGAATCACATAAAGTGTGGAGCGAAGAAATAGAACCCAATGGCTCGATGAAGACACTAATTTGTTCACCCAGTTCAAATTGCCGAAACAACTCTACATCTAGTTTGAGGGGCTAAGATTAAACTCAAAAGACAAACTCGCTTCACTCTATTCTCCTTGAGTTAAGCTCACTTAGACCCCGCCCAATAACTCATGGTAGATCTTTGAGGTGATCTCCAGGCCTTCACAGACTTGTTCTTCGACAGTCCACAATTACTCTTGGATGCGCTTGAAAGAACAAGTGATCCCTTCGTGGTTTTGGTAATTAATGTCAACATATATTTTGTTGGACTAATAGTTATATCTAGTATATATTCCAGACAAGTTCAACAGTGGCATGGCAAGGACAAGAGGATGTGGAGCCCCTTCAAAATGCTAAGGACATGGATTCGCAAAAGCTCAAGACTCTACATCTTTGCTTAAGTGACCCAAGATCACATTGAGTCCATAGGAAAACCAATACTATAAAAGGGGATGAGGTTTATTATGATATATTTGCTCAAGTGCTTAGTGATATTGCTCCAAAATCCTCAGCCGCTTTCTCTATCCAATTTTTTCTAAAACCTTACATTCCAACTCGGTCCCATCGAAACATACTTATCCGGACCCACTGAGTTCATCTGGACACTGCCACAGCCAAACCCTAACAAGTTCTATGGATCCCGGCCCCACAGATATGGCCTTTGTAGCGACCAGACCTCAAACAGTCTGATCTCTGTGCATCAGTGTCATCCCTGGATCAGTAATGCTGACACGCACAGTACTCGAAGGATTTATAATAGAGTAGCAATCACACACTTATTACATCGAACTGTCTCAAAAGAGAACTTATTACAATAAATATGGCTTAAGTCCATCTAATAATGATAACATCGGAAGGCTTGGAAGATAAGCGAGTCCATCAACTCCAACGGCATCACTGAGTATAGAACCACGACCTAAAGGCACCTTACTCGTCGTCTGAAAAGTCCGCAACATGAACGTTGCAGCCCGAAACGGGTCAGCACATGGAATATGTTGGCAATGTAACACATAGAGAGCAATGAAAGAATAAGGCTATACTACATGCATATATGGCTGGTAGAAAGCTCTATGGTTATAGTTTTTGCATAAAGCCAATTTTTCCCTACTACAAAGGAATAAATTTTATTTAACTATCATGGTGGTTGTTAAACATTGAGAGTGTAGACACCCTCTCAATCCCAATTAAACATCATCATTAAAACCCAACAATATTAATTAAAGTAACATGATGAGATTCACATGATAATCCAAGTACTAGATACTCAAAACGTCCACAACCGGGGACACGACTAACCATGATTAGTTTATACACTCTGCAGAGGTTTGCACACTTTTCCCCACAAGACTCGATCTCCTCCATTGGGATTCTTGCACTACATGGTGTTTGAGAAACGGATGACCGAGACATAGTCTTTCGGAAGCGCTAGCACCTTACGATCGGGTAGACAGTTACACCTACTTTCCCCTACATCTGCTAGTCTACCACTGTAAGAGTTCGCACGACTTAATCAACTATGCTAGAGCCCATAGTAGCTTGTGGCTGCACACGGAAGTTTCTAGCATGAATAATCTTATGATCCCTTTGAGCCTGGGTGGCGGTCCATAAAGAAAACAAGCAATCGCTGGAATACCCAGGTGCCCCAATCCACCTAGATGTGTATTAAAGTTGCCACCTTAAATAAACCATTAACTTAACAATTCTCACATCTGTCATGGATACACTCACCCAATCCACGTCTACTAGCATAGCATGGCATAATAAGCAAACGTAGAGTAACTCCCAAGGGTTTGATAATAAAATAGGTAATAGGTACTACCTCATCTACTTCCCAAAACCCACATATTAATCAAATCCTAATCATGCAATTGTTTGGCGATTGATCTAATGCAATAAAACTGGGTAGTAAAAAGATATGATCAAAGTCTTACTTGCCTTGCTGATGATCCGTGAAACCTAGAGATTCAAAGTAGCAAGCGGCGCACTCCGGGTACTCTATCGCAAACAAACAAGCATACAATAAGTACTCATCTAATGCACGGGTAAAACTCAAATAAAAGATCTAACCAGAAATTTCAACTTAAGAACTCCAGTTTGCAAAAAGAAACAAATCAATCGAGGCAACGAAAGTCAAACGGCGAAAGAAACAAGCTTGATTTACTAATCTGGACCTAAGTCAAATTTTACAGAAGCAAAAACTTGTTTGAGTTGGTTAAACGAAAAGAGGGTTTCGAGACGAAACTCTAGGCGCTTGAATCACCTGATTCCGATAAACGAGCGAAAAGATAAACTAAAACGAAAAACAGATCGGAAATCACGATGAGAAATAATCGCGGAAAATCCGAGAAAAAGAAAAACTGACGAACAGACTAACGAACGAACGTTCGCTATCTGCGGCTAAATGACGAAAACCGTTCATTAAAATGAACGTACGGACGAACGTCCGCTAAATAAACTAAACCGGAAAAAACAGATCTAGGGTTTTTTTTTAAAAAACCGAACGAAAACCGGCGGAAAAACCGAACGGTTTTCTCGAGGAAAACCGCCGGCGGCGAGGCGGTGGTTACCTCCGGCGATGGCGCGGCGGCAGGGTCCGGCGGGGTCGGCGGCGGGGTGACGGCGTCCGGCGCGGCGTCGGCGTCCGGCGGGGCGGCGGTGGGCGGCGCGAGATCCGGCGGCGGCAGCGGCGGCGGGGCTAGGGTTAGGGTTTGGCGCGGCCAGGCATAGTCCTGGCCGAACACAGCCCAAAGTCGGTTTCGTTTTAAAAAAACATTACGCACAGAAAAACAAATAAAAGAAATACTAAACGGGCTCCAAAAATCCCAAAATAAATTTTCCCCGACTTCTAAAATCAAGCCGGTCCAGATGAACATTTATTTGGGGCCTAAATGCAATTTTGAAAAACGCGCATTTTTCCTAAATTCAAATAAAATAGCAATAAACTCCAAAATAAAATCTTATTTGGTTTTATTATCAAATCCTCAATATTTCTTTATTTTGGTAGTCATTTTATTCCCTCTCTCATATTTTTATTATAGAAATAATTGAAGATGAAATAAATAAAATTAAATGATCCTATTTTCAAAATTTGAGAAAACTCAAATATGAAAATAAAGAAATTCCCAACTCTCTCCGTGGGTCCTTGAGTTGCGTGAAATTTCTAGGATCAAGCCAAAATGCAATAAAATATGATATGCAATGATGATCTATGTATAACATTCCAAATTGAAAATTTGGGATGTTACAAACCTACCTCCCTTAAGATGAATCTCGCCCTCGAGATTCGGGTTGGCTAGAAAATAGGTGAGGGTGGTCCTTTAGCAGATCTTCCTCTCGCTCCCAGGTGGCTTCATCCTCGGTATGGTGGCTCCACTGAACTTTGCAAAACTTGATAACCTTGCTGCGGGTGACTCGGCTGGCATATTCGAGAATCTTGGCTAGTTTCTCCTCATAGGTAAAATCGCTATCCAACTGAATTGCTTCCAGCGGCACTATATCTCTCAGCGGTATATCAGCCATCTCTGTGTGGCACTTCTTCAACTGGGAAACATGGAACACATCGTGAACTCCTGACAATCCTTCGGGCAATTCCAACTTATAAGCAACTTCTCCCATACGCTCCAGAACTTTGTATGGTCCCACAAAATGTGGTGCTAATTTCCCCTTAACTCCAAAGCGCTTAACTCCTCGAAGTGGAGATACACAAAGATAAACTTTGTCTCCGATTTCGTAAACCGTTTCCTTACGTTTAGAATCTGCGTAGCTCTTCTGCCTAGACTGGGCTACCTTGAGCCTATCACGAATCAACTTCACCTTCTGTTCAGACTCCTTAATCAAATCCGGTCCAAACAACTGGCGGTCTCCAACTTCATCCCACGATAATGGGGTCCTTCACCTCCTTCCGTACAAAGCTTCGAAAGGGGCCATCTTCAGGCTGAATTGATAACTGTTGTTGTAGGAGAACTCTGCATACGGCAAATTATCGTCCCAACTAGATCCATAATCTAGCGCACAAGCTCTCAGCATATCCTCCAAAATCCGATTGACTCTCTCGGTCTGTCAATCTATCTGCGGGTGAAAAGTTGTACTGAACTCTAGCCTGGTACCCAAGGTTTCGTGCAACTGATTCCAGAACTCTAAGGTAAACTGGGTTCCTCTATCTGATACAATGCTCCTCGGAACTCCATGCAGACATACGATCCTGGTCATGTAGATCTTTGCCAACTTAGCACTGGTGTAAGTGGTCTTCACTGGGATGAAATGAGCTACCTTCGTCAAACGATCGATTACAACCCAAATCGAGTCATAGCCTGAACGAGTCCTGGGCAATCCCGTGATAAAATCCATGCCTAACTTATCCCACTTCCATTGGGGTATTGGCAATGGCTGTAACAATCATGCAGGCTTCTGATGCTCTGCCTTCACTCTCTGACAGACATCACATACTGCTACATACTCCACTATATCCTTCTTCATTCCGGTCCACCAGAAAGTATCCTTCAAATCCAAATACATCTTGGTATTTCCTGGGTGAATCGAATACGGCGAATCATGGGCCTCCTATAGAATCAACTTCCTGATCTCCAGGTCATTGGGCACATAAACGCGGTCCTCAAACCATAAGGTATCGTGCTCATCCTCACGAAATCCTTTAGCTTTTCCTTTGCAAATCTTCTCCCTTATCTCGGCAATCTCCTTGTCAGCCTTCTGGGCTTCTCTGATCTTATCCATCAAAGTAGACTGAATCTCCAATGCTGCTACATAGCCTCTCGGAACTATCTCCAAACATAGTTGAAGGTCCTCAGCTAACTCCTTTGGTAATCCTCCGGTCATGAGTGTGTTTACATGGCTCTTACGGCTCAACGCATCAGCTACTATGTTAGCCTTTCCGGGGTGATAATGCAATCTCATATCGTAATCCTTGATGAGTTCCAACCATCTCCTTTGCCTGAGATTTAGCTCCTTCTGCGTGAAAATGTACTTCAAACTCTTGTGATCCGTGTACACTTCACAATGGTTTCCGATGAGAAAATGTCTCCATGTCTTCAATGCAGGCACTACGGCTGCTAACTCCAAATCATGCGTCGCATAATTCAACTCATGAGGCTTAAGCTGTCGAGAAGAATACGAAACAACTCTTCCCTCCTGCATAAGCACTGCTCCTAGTCCTCGACATGAAGCGTCGCAATACACCTCATAATCCTTGCGCTGATCCGGCAAAATCAACACTGGCGATGTAACCAAACGTTTCTTCAATTCCTGGAAACTGGCCTCACATTCCTCAGTCCATTTGAACTTGGTATCCTTCTTTAACAACTCCGTCATAGGCTTCGCAATCTTCGAGAAATTCTCAATGAATCTCCGGTAGTATCCTGCCAGCCCAAGAAAACTCCGGATTGTTGGAGAATGTTGCAGAAAATTAAAATTTTTCCTACGGTTTCACCAAGATCCATCTATGACTTCAACTAAGCAACGAGTGAAAGGAGAGATGCATCTACATACCACTTTGTAGATCGCGTGCGGAAGTGTTCAAAAGAACGGGGTTGAGGTAGTCGTTCTCGTCGTGATCCTATCACCGGAGATCCTAGCGCCAAACGGACGGCACCTCCGCGTTCAACACACGTACGGTCAGCATGAAGTCTCCTTCGTCTTGATCCAGCAAGGGGGAAGGAGAGGTTGATGATGATCCAACAGCACGACGGCGTGGTGGTGGATGCAACAGAACTCCGGCAGGGCTTCGCCAAGCAACTGTGGGAGGAGGAATTGGTGTAGCAGGGGGAGGGAGGCGCCAAGACTCAGGGGTGCGGCTGCCCCTCCCTCCCCTCCCTTTATATAGGCCCCCAGGGGGGCGCCGGCCCCTGGAGATCTGATCTCCCAGGGGGGGCGGCGGCCAGGGGGGTGGAGTGCCCCCCAAGACAAGTGGGGTGCCCCCCCCCCCCCACCCTAGGGTTTCAACCCTAGGCGCAGGGGGTGGGCCAAGGGGGGTGCACCAGCCCACTATGGGCTGGTTCCCCTCCCCACTTCAGCCCGTGGGGCCCTCCGGAATGGGTGGCCCCACCCGATGGACCCCCGGGACACTTCCGGTGGTCCCGGTACAATACCGGGTGACCCCGAAACTTTCCCGATGGCCGAAACAGCACTTCCTATATATAATTCTTTACCTCCGGACCATTCCAAAACTCCTCGTGACGTCCGGGATCCCATCCAGGACTCTGGACAACATTCGGTTTGCTGCATACTCATATTCATACAACCCTAGCGTCACTGAACCTTAAGTGTGTAGACCCTACGGGTTCAGGAGACACGTAGACATGACCGAGACGGCTCTCGGGCAATAACCAACAGCGGGATCTGGATACCCATGTTGGCTCCCACATGCTCCTCGATGATCTCGTCGGATGAACCACGATGTCGAGGATTCAAACAACCCCGTATACAATTCCCTTTGTCAATCGGTACGTTACTTGCCCGAGACTCGATCGTCGGTATCCCAATACCTCGTTCAGTCTCGTTACCGGCAAGTCACTTTACTCGTACCGTAATGCATGATCCTGTGACCAAACACTTGGTCACTTTGAGCTCATTATGATGATGCATTACCGAGTGGGCCCAGAGATACCTCTCCGTCATACGGAGTGACAAATCCCGGTCTTGATCCGTGTCAACCCAACAGACACTTTCGGAGATACATGTAGTGCATCTTTATAGTCACCCAGTTACGTTGTAATGTTTGGTACACCCAAAGCACTCCTATGGTATTTTGGGAGTTACACGATCTCATGGTCTAAGGAAAGGATACTTGACATTGGAAAAGCTCTAGCAAATGAACTGCACGATCTTGTGCTATGCTTAGGATTGGGTCTTGTCCATCACATAATTCTCCTAATGATGTGATCCCGTTATCAATGACATCTGATGTCCATAGTCAGGAAACCATGACTATCTGTTGATCAACGAGCTAGTCAACTAGAGGCTTACTAGGGACATGTTACGGTCTATGTATCACACGTGTATTACGATTTCCGGATAATACAGTTATAGCATGAATAAAGACAATTATCATGAATAAGGAAATATAATAATAACCTTTTATTATTGCCTCTAAAGCATATTTCCAACAGTCTCCCACTTGCACTAGAGTCAATAATCTAGTTACATTGTGATGAATCGAACACCCATAGAGTTCTGGTGTTGATCATGTTTTGCTCGCGAGAGAGGTTTAGTCAACGGATCTGCGACATTCAGATCCGTATGTACTTTGCAAATATCTATGTCTCCATCTTGAACATTTTCACGGATGGAGTTGAAACGACGCTTGATGTGCCTGGTCTTCTTGTGAAACCTGGGCTCCTTGGCAAGGGCAATAGCTCCAGTGTTGTCACAGAAGAGTTTGATCGGCCCCGACGCATTGGGTATGACTCCTAGGTCGGTGATGAACTCCTTCACCCAAATTGCTTCATGCGCTGCCTCCGAGGCTGCCATGTACTCCGCTTCACATGTAGATCCCGCCACGACGCTCTGCTTGCAGCTCCACCAGCTTACTGCTCCACCATTCAACATATACACGTATCCGGTTTGTGACTTAGAGTCATCCAGATCTGTGTCGAAGCTAGCGTCGACGTAACCCTTTACGACGAGCTCTTCGTCACCTCCATAAACGAGAAACATGTCCTTTGTCCTTTTTAGGTACTTCAGGATATTCTTGACCGTTGTCCAGTGTTCCTTGCCGGGATTACTTTGGTACCTTCCTACCAAACTTACGGCAAGGTTTACATCAGGTCTGGTACACAACATGGCATAGATAATAGATCCTATGGCTGAAGCATAGGGGATGACACTCATCTCTTCTTTATCTTTTGCCGTGGTCGGGCATTGAGCCGAGCTCAATCTCACACCTTGCAACACAGGCAAGAACCCTTTCTTGGACTGATCCATTTTGAACTTCTTCAAAATCTTATCAAGGTATGTGCTTTGTGAAAGACCTATGAGGCGTCTCGATCTATCCCTATAGATCTTGATGCCTAATATGTAAGCAGCTTCTCCAAGGTCCTTCATTGAAAAACACTTGTTCAAGTAGGCCTTAATGCTGTCCAAAAGTTCTATATCATGTCCCATCAAAAGTATGTCATCTACATATAATATGAGAAATGCTATAGAGCTCCCACTCACTTTCTTGTAAACGCAGGCTTCTCCATAAGTCTGCATAAACCCAAACGCTTTGATCATCTCCTCAAAGCGAATGTTCCAACTCCGAGATGCTTGCACCAGCCCATAAATGGATCGCTGGAGCTTGCATACTTTGTTAGCATTATTAGGATCGAGAAAACCTTCCGGCTGCATCATATACAGTTCTTCCTTAAGATGTCCGTTAAGGAATGCCATTTTGACGTCCATCTGCCATATCTCATAATCATAGTATGCGGCAATTGCTAACATGATTCGGACGGACTTCAGCTTCGCTACGGGAGAGAATGTCTCATCGTAGTCAATCCCTTGAACTTGCCGATAACCCTTAGCGACAAGTCGAGCTTTATAGATGGTAATATTACCATCCGCGTCCGTCCTTTTCTTAAAGATCCATTTGTTTTCTATCGATCGCTGGTCATCGGGCAAGTCTGTCAAAGTCCATACTTTGTTTTCATACATGGATTCTGTCTCGGATTTCATGGCTTCAAGCCATTTGTTGGAATCTGGGCCCGCCATCGCTTCTTCATAGTTCGAAGGTTCACCGTTGTCTAACAACATGATTTCCAGGACAGGGTTGCCATACCACTCTGGTGCGGAATGTGTCCTTATGGACCTACGAAGTTCAGTAGCAACTTGATCCGAAGTACCCTGATCATCATCATTATTTTCCCCTCCAGTCGGTGTAGGCATCACAGGAACATTTCCCTGAGCTGCACTACTTTCCTGTTCAAGAGGTAGTACTTCATCGAGTTCTACTTCCCTCCCACTTACTTCTTCCGAGAGAAACTCTTTTTCCAGAAAGGATCCGTTCTTGGCAACAAAGATCTTGCCCTCGGATCTTAAGTAGAAGGTATACCCAATGGTTTCCTTAGGGTATCCTATGAAGACACATTTTTCTGACTTGGGTTCGAGCTTTTCAGGTTGAAGTTTCTTGACATAAGCATCGCATCCCCAAACTTTTAGAAACGACAGCTTAGGTTTCTTCTCTAACCATAATTCATAAGGTGTCATCTCAACGGATTTAGACGGTGCCCTATTTAAAGTGAATGTAGCTGTCTCTAGAGCGTATCCCCAAAATGATAGCGGTAAATCGGTAAGAGACATCATAGACCGCACCATATCCAATAGAGTGCGATTACGACGTTCGGACACACCGTTACGCTGAGGTGTTCCAGGCGGCGTGAGTTGTGAAACGATTCCACATTTCCTTAAGTGTGTACCAAATTCGCGACTTAAATATTCTCCTCCACGATCTGATCGTAGGAACTTTATCTTTCGGTCACGTTGATTCTCTACCTCATTCTGAAATTCCTTGAACCTTTCAAAGGTCTCAGACTTGTGTTTCATTAAGTAGACATACCCATATCTACTCAAGTCATCAGTGAGAGTGAGAACATAACGATATCCTCCGCGAGCCTCAACGCTCATTGGACCGCACACATCGGTATGTATGATTTCCAATAAGTTGGTTGCTCGCTCCATTGTTCCGGAGAACGGAGTCTTGGTCATTTTGCCCATGAGGCATGGTTCGCATGTGTCAAACGATTCATAATCGAGAGACTCTAAAAGTCCATCAGCATGGAGCTTCTTCATGCGCTTGACACCAATGTGACCAAGGCGACAGTGCCACAAGTATGTGGGACTATCGTTATCAACATTACATCTTTTGGTATTCACACTATGAATATGTGTAACACTACGCTCGAGATTCATTAAGAATAAACCATTGACCATCGGGGCATGACCATAAAACATATCTCTCATATAAATAGAACAACCATTATTCTCGGATTTAGATGAGTAGCCATCTCATATCAAACGAGATCCAGATACAATGTTCATGCTCAAACTTGGCACTAAATAACAATTATTGAGGTTTAAAACTTATCCCGTAGGTAAATGTAGAGGTAGCGTGCCGACGGCGATCACATCGACCTTGGAACCATTCCCGACGCGCATTGTCACCTCGTCCTTCGCCAGTCTCCGCTTATTCTGCAGCTCCTGCTGTGAGTTACAAATATGAGCAACGGCACCGGTATCAAATACCCAGGAGTTACTACGAGTACTGGTAAGGTACACATCAATTACATGTATATCAAATATACCTTTAGTGTTGCCAGCCTTCTTGTTCGCTGAGTATTTTGGGCAGTTCCGCTTCCAGTGACCCTTCCCTTTGCAATAAAAGCACTCAGTCTCAGGCTTGGGTCCATTCTTTGACTTCTTCCCGGCAACTGGCTTACCGGGCGCGGCAACATCCTTGCCGTCTTTCTTAAAGTTCTTCTTGCCCTTGCCTTTCTTGAACTTGGTGGTTTTATTGACCATCAACACTTGATGTTCCTTCTTGATTTCTACCTCTGCTGACTTCAGCATTGAAAATACTTCAGGAATGGTTTTCACCATCCCTTGCATATTGTAGTTCATCACAAAGCTCTTGTAGCTTGGTGGGAGCGACTGAAGGATTCTGTCAATGACCGCCTCGTCCGGGAGGTTAATGTCCAGCTGGGACAGGCGGTTGTGCAACCCAGACATTTTGAGTATGTGCTCACTGATAGAACTATTTTCCTCCATCTTACAACTATAGAACTTGTCGGAGACTTCATATCTCTTGACCCGGGCATGAGCTTGGAAAACTAGTTTCAGCTCCTCGAACATCTCATATGCTCCGTGTTGCTCAAAACGCTTTTGGAGCCCCGGTTCTAAGCTGTAAAGCATGCCGCACTGAACGAGGGAGTAATCATCAGCACGAGACAGCCAAGCATTCATAATGTCTTGGTTCTCTGGAACGGGTGCATCACCTAGCGGTCCTTCTAGGACATATTGTTTCCTGGCAGCTATAAGGATGATCCTCAGGTTCCGGACCCAGTCCGTATAGTTGCTGCCATCATCTTTCTCTAGGAACGCGTTGAAGTTCATGTTGACATGAGCGGCGGCCATTTGATCTACAAGACATATTTGCAAAGGTTTTAGACTAAGTTCATGATAATTAAGTTCATCTAATCAAATTATTATAATGAACTCCCACTCAGATTAGACATCCCTCTAGTCATCTAAGTGTTACACGATCCGAGTCGACTAGGCCGTGTCCGATCATCACGTGAGACGGACTAGTCATTGTCGGTGAACATCTCCATGTTGATCGTATCTTCCATAAGACTCATGTTCGACCTTTTGGTCTCTGTGTTCCGAGGCCATGTCTGTACATGCTAGGCTCGTCAAGTTAACCCTAAGTGTTTTTGCATGTGTAAAACTATCTTACACCCGTTGTATGTGAACGTAAGAATCTATCACACCCGATCATCACGTGGTGCTTTGAAACGACGAACTTTAGCAACGTGCACAGTTAGGGGAGAACACTTCTTGAAATTGTTGAAAGGGATCATCTTATTTACTACTGTCGTTCTAAGTAAACAATATGCATAAACATAATAAACATCACATGCAATTATATAGTAGTGACATGATATGGCCAATATCATATAGCTCCTTTGATCTCCATCTTTGGGGCTCCATGATCATCTTCGTCACCGGCACGACACCATCATCTCCATCATCATGATCTCCATCATCGTGTCTTCATGAAGTTGTCACGCCAACGACTACTTCTACTTCTATGGCTAACGCGTTTAGCAATAAAGTAAAGTAATTTACATGGCGTTCTTCAATGACACGCAGGTCATACAAAAATAAAGACAACTCCTATGGCTCCTGCCGGTTGTCATACTCATTGACATGCAAGTCGTGATTCCTATTACAAGAACATGATCTCATACATCACAATATATCATTCATCATTCATCACAACTTTTGGTCATATCACATCACAAGACACTTGCTGCAAAAACAAGTTAGACGTTCTCTAATTGTTGTTGCAAGTTTTTACGTGGCTTCTATAGGTGATCTAGCAAGAACGTTTTCTTACCTACGTTAATGCCACAACGTGATTTGTCAACTTCTATTTACCCTTCATAAGGACCCTTTTCGTCGAATCCGCTCCAACTAAAGTGGGAGAGACAGACACCCGCTAGCCACCTTATGCAACTAGTGCATGTCAGTCGGTGGAACCTGTCTCACGTAAGCGTACGTGTAAGGTCGGTCCGGGCCGCTTCATCCCACAATACCGCTGAAGCAAAATAAGACTAGTAGCGGCAAGAGAGTTGACAACATCTACGCCCACAACAAAATTGTGTTCTACTCGTGCAATAGAGAACTACGCATAGACCTAGCTCATGATGCCACTGTTGGAGAACGTTGCAAAAAATTAAAAAATTTCCTACGGTTTCACCAAGATCCATCTATGAGTTCATCTAAGCAACGAGTGAAAGGAGAGATGCATCTACATACCACTTTGTAGATCGCGTGCGGAAGCGTTCAAAAGAACGGGGTTGAGGTAGTCGTTCTCGTCGTGATCCTATCACCAGAGATCCTAGCGCCAAACGGACGGCACCTCTGCGTTCAACGCACGTACAGTCAGCGTGACGTCTCCTTCGTCTTGATCCAGCAAGGGGGGTAGGAGAGGTTGATGATGATCCAACAGCACGACGGCGTGGTGGTGGATGCAGCAGAACTCCGGCAGGGCTTCGCCAAGCAACTGTGGGAGGAGGAAGAGGTGTAGCAGGGGGAGGGAGGCACCAAGACTCAGGGGTGCGGCTGCCCCTCCCTCCCCTCCCTTTATATAGGCCCCTAGGGGGGGCGCCGGCCCCTGGAGATCTGATCTCCCAGGGGGGTGGCGGCCAGGGGGGTGGAGTGCCCCCCAAGGCAAGTGGGGCGCCCCCCCACCCTAGGGTTTCAACCCTAGGCGCAGGGGCTGGGCCAAGGGGGGCGCACCATCCCACTATGGGCTGGTTCCCCTCCGCACTTCAGCCCATGGGGCCCTCCAGGATGGGTGGCCCCACCCGGTGGACCCCCGGGACACTTCTGGTGGTCCTGGTACAATACCGGGTGACCCCGAAACTTTCCCGATGGCCGAAAACAACACTTCCTATATATAATTCTTTACCTCCGGACCATTCCGAAACTCCTCGTGATGTCCGGGATCCCATCCGGGACTCCGAACAACATTCGGTTTGCTGCATACTCATATTCATACAACCCTAGCGTCACCGAACCTTAAGTGTGCAGACCCTACGGGTCCGGGAGACACGTAGACATGACCGAGACGGCTCTCGGGCAATAACCAACAGCGGGATCTGGATACCCATGTTGGCTCCCACATGATCCTCGATGATCTCATTGGATGAACCACGATGTTGAGGATTCAAACAACCCCGTATACAATTCCCTTTGTCAATCGGTACGTTACTTGCCCGAGACTCGATCGTCGGTATCCCAATACCTCGTTCAGTCTCGTTACCGGCAAGTCACTTTACTCGTACCGTAATGCATGATCTCGTGACCAAACACTTGGTCACTTTGAGCTCATTATGATGATGCATTACCGAGTGGGCCCAGAGATACCTCTCCGTCATACGGAGTGACAAATCCCAGTCTTGATCCGTGTCAACCCAACAGACACTTTCGGAGATACCTGTAGTGCACCTTTATAGTCACCCAGTTATGTTGTGACATTTGGTACACCCAAAGCACTGCTATGGTATCCGGGAGTTACACGATCTCATGGTCTAAGGAAAGGATACTTGACATTGGGAAAGCTCTAGCAAACAACTACACGATCTTGTGCTATGCTGAGGATTGGGTCTTGTCCATCACATCATTCTCCTAATGATGTGATCCCGTTATCAATGACATCTGATGTCCATAGTCAGGAAACCATGACTATTTGTTGATCAACGAGCTAGTCAACTAGAGGCTTACTAGGGACATGTTATGGTCTATGTATTCACACGTGTATTACGATTTCCGGATAATACAGTTATAGCATGAATAAAGACAATTATCATGAATAAGGAAATATAATAATAACCTTTTATTATTGCCTCTAGGGAATATTTCCAACACGGGTCTCTCCAACTGTTGTTGGTGCTACCAAATTTGTCACAGTGACAACCTTGGTGGGATCTATTGCTATTCCTTCTCCGGATATAACATGTCCGAGGAATCCAACTTCTTTCAACCAAAACTCACATTTGCTGAACTTGGCATATAACTGATGTTCTCTGAGCTTCTCCAGTACCAAACGCAAATGCTCCTTATGCTCTTGCTCATTCTTCGAGTAAACCAAAATATCATCAATGAACACCACGACGAACTTATCCAAAAACTCCATAAACACCTTGTTCATCATGTTCATGAAATACGCAGGTGTGTTAGTCAGACCAAATGACATAACGGTGTACTCATATAGCCCGTACCTGGTGGTAAAAGTTGTCTTAGGTATATTCTGCTCTCGAATCTTCAACTGATGGTATCCTGATCGCAGGTCGATCTTGGAAAATACCTTAGCTCCTTGCAATTGGTCAAACAAATCATTGATCATCGGCAGTGGGTACTTGTTCTTGATGGTCACTTCATTCAGTCCTTGATAATCAACAACCATCCTAAATGACCCATCCTTCTTCTCCACTAGAAGCACTGGTGATCCCCAAGGTGAAGAACTTGGCCGAATATAGCCTTTATCCAATAACTCCTTAATTTTCTTCTTAATTTCCTCCAAATCTTGTGCGGGCATCCGGTACGGTCTCTTAGATATCAGCCCTGTGCCTGGCAGAAGCTCAATCAAAAACTCAATGTCTCTATCTGGTGGCATGCCTGGCAACTTTTCGGGAAATACATCAGGGAAATCCTTCACCACTGGTACTTCCTCCTGCACAACTCCTGATAAGGAATTTACTTGTGTCCTTTTCGGCTCGTGCTGTGATACATACTTGATCCTTCTTCCTTTTGGGGTGGTAAGAAAAATCGACTTACTGGCGCAATCGGTGTTTCCCCCATACATCGATAGCCAATCCATACCCAGAATTACATCCAAACCTTGTGATTCCAAAATGATTAAATCCGAGGGGAAAACATGCCTACCTATACTCAATGGCACTTGAAAACATCCTCGACTGGCCATAGACTCCGCTCCTGGTGAGCTTACTAACATAGGTGTTCTAAGAACCTTGGTGGGCAGTTTATACTTATCCACAAATCCCCTTGATATGTATGAATGCGATGCACCAGTATCAAAAAGAACGATTGCAGTAAATGACTTAACCAAAAACTTACCTATTACTGCATCTGGCTGGGCTTCAACCTCCTCCACATTAACGTGGTTGACCTGTCCCCTGTTGAAAGGGTTCGGCTTCTTTCTTGAGCTTCCATTGCCATTTCCATTTTGGGCTTCAGGACATTCATTGGCATAATGTCCAATCTTCTGGCACTTAAAGCAAGTGACTTGGCTCTGGTCTCTCTTGGCTGGGGTTGACGAGTTGGTACGGTTCTGGCTGTTGCTTCCTCCATTCCCGTTACCATTCTTGGGGACATTATGGTTGTGTGAGCTACCTCCTCCATGGGTATGATGGAAATGTCCTCCCGACTTCGGGGTAAAACGCGGCTTCTGCTGAGCTCCAGAATTGTACTTCCCTTGTCCATACTTCCTCTTGCGGTTCTCAATCTGCTGCTGCTTCCCTTTAATCATAAGAGCACGATCTACCAACTCCTGATAGTTGTTGAAAGTTGCTACCATCAACTACATGCTCAGCTCATCATTCTGTCCTTCCAGAAACTTCTCCTGCTTAGCTGCATCCGTAGCAACGTCATCTGGGGCATAACGTGCTAGCTTACTAAAGTCATCCATATACTGGCCAACTGTCCGTCCTCCTTGGCGCAAGTTGCGAAAGTCACGCTTCTTCATAGCCATAGCTCCTGCTGAAACATGGGCAATACGGAAGGCCTATTGAAACTGATCCCATGTGACAGTGTCGATAGGATAAGTGGCTGTGAAATTCTCCCACCATGATGTTGTGGGTCCTTCCAGCTGATGTGTGGCAAAACACACCCTCTCCGCATCTGTGCATCCTGCAGTGGTTAACTCCCTTGCTGTCTTGCGGAGCCAATCATCTGCAACAATCGGCTCGGTGCTACTGGAGAACACCGGCGGATTTAGCCTAAGAAAACGGGTTAAGTGATCAACAGGTGGTGGTGGTGGTGGGTTGTTGTTGTTGTTCCCATGATTCTGATCTGGACTAGCAACTACATCAACGCATTCTGCTGCTGGATCAACTGAGTGAGCTCCGGTGGGAAAGCGAATCCATTGTCACGTCTCAGAGGCATCTGAGGGTTTTTAGAAAAGATGAGAATATAGAATAGAATGAGGTCTAGAGAGAAAACACTACCCATATGCACATGAGACAAATGCAAAGAAAATCACTTCAATCAATTCAAACCAGGGCATACAACGGTCTAACTATCGTTACAAAAGTGCTCGGACTATACTAGATACATGGGAGAATACTACTACTATTATGGTGGTCGACTAGAAAAACTGCTCCGATGAAGATTGCATGATATCTGCTCCAGCTTCATCAACATAGTCATCATCGCTATCGTCTAGGTCCGAGTCGGTGTCGTCGATGATGATGTAGTTCTCTGGACAAGTGCAATCATCTTCTCCTCTAGTTGCGGGAAATCCCATGAACACTCTTAGCTTCTTCTTCAGATCATCATTCTTCTCCACTAGTGTTGCTATTTCCTCCTCATATCCATCGCGTGTAGACTTGAGTTCTTCCTCCAGCTCCATGATCTTCATCATTGCCTTCTTCAGGTCTAACATGCCTGCACACATCCGGTTCTCCTGGCGTCGAATGTGCTAGTTTAACTCCCGGATGAAAGCTGCAATTGATCTATCCTTCCTGGTGCTGATCATCTCCCAGCGCTCATCTCGGTGCACACAAATCTGGTAGATTGTATCCTTGAGATCCTTGTGGTAAACTTCTCCAATACGTCCCATTGTGATGTGGGCTGCCATGCTCTTTCCTAGACTCCAGGTTGGTGCATCAAAGGAAAACTCTATGGGCTCAGTGACGGGCATGAACGTCCTTCCCGGAACTTGAACTTGAACTTGAACCGTCCAGCGCTCCTCTTCAGGTAAAGTGGCGTTGTAGGTCCTGGTGAAGCTTGGTACTCCGATGTTCAGGTATCTAGTGACTTCCTTCAAGTGACGTCCAAAGGGTGTATCTTCATCCGGTTGCGTGAACTTGTTCCTTGCATCCGCCATCCTAAAAGAGTAGAAAAGATGAGGAGTCAGAAATGAGAAGAGTCACTAGTGATCTAGGGCTTTTAGCTTAGTGGTCGTGTCCTACACCTAGTGTGTGCTCTGATACCATCTTGTAGCGACCAGACCTCAAACAGTCTGATCTATGTGCATCAGTGTCATCCCTGGATCAGTAATGCTGACACGCACAGTACTCGAAGAATTTATAACAGAGTAGCAATCACACACTTATTACATCGAACTGTCTCAAAAGAGAACTTATTACAATAAATATGGCTTAAGGCCAACTAATAATGATAGCAGCGGAAGGCTTGGAAGATAAGCGAGTCCATCAACTCCAACGACATCACTGAGTATAGAACCACGACCTAAAGGCACCTTACTCGTCATCTGAAAAGTCTACAACATGAACGTTGCAGCCCGAAACGGGTCAGCACATGGAATATGCTGGCAATGTAACACATAGAGAGCAATGAAAGAATAAGGCTATACTACATGCATATATGGCTGGTGGAAAGCTCTATGGTTACAGTTTTTGCGTAAAGCCAATTTTCCCCTACTACAAAGGAATAAATTTTATTTAACTATCATGGTGGTTGTTAAATATTGAGAGTGTAGACACCCTCTCAATCCCAATTAAACATCATCATTAAAACCCAACAATATTAATTAAAGTAACATGATGAGATTCACATGATAATCCAAGTACTAGATACTCAAAACGTCCATAACCGGGGACACGGCTAACCATGATTAGTTTATACACTCTACAGAGGTTTGCGCACTTTTCCCCACAAGACTCGATCTCCTCCGTTGGGATTCTCGCACTACATGGTGTTTGAGAAATGGATGACCGAGACATAGTCTTTCAAAAGCGCTAGCACCTTACGATCGGGTAGACAGTTACACCTACTTTCCCCTACATCTGCTAGTCTACCACTGTAAGAGTTCGCACGACTTAATCAACTATGCTAGAGCCCATAGTAGCTTGTGGCTGCACACGGAAGTTTCTAGCATGAATAATCTTATGATCCCTTTGAGCCTGGGTGGCGGTCCATAAAGAAAACAGGCAATCACTGGATTACCCAGGTGCCTCAATCCACCTAGATGTGTATTAAAGTTGCTACCTTAAATAAACCATTAACTTAAGAATTCTCACATCTGTCATGGATACACTCACCCAATCCACGTCTACTAGCATAGAATGGCATAATAAGCAAACGTAGAGTAACTCCCAAGGGTTTGATAATAAAACAGGTAATAGGTACTACCTCATCTACTTCCCAAAACCCACATATTAATCAAATCCTAATCATGCAATTGTTTGAGGATTGATCTAATGCAATAAAACTGGGTAGTAAAAAGATATGATCAAAGTGTTACTTGCCTTGCTAATGATCCGTGAAACCTAGAGATTCAAAGTAGCAAGCGGCGCACTCCGGGTACTCTATCGCAAACAAACAAGCATACAATAAGTACTCATCTAATGCACGGGTAAAACTCAAATAAAAGATCTAACCAGAAAGTTCAACTTAAGAACTCCGGTTTGCAAAAAGAAACAAATCAATCGAGGCAACGAAAGTCAAAAGGCGAAAGAAACAAGCTTCGTTTGCTAATCTGGACCTAAGTCAAATTTTACAGAAGCAAAAACTTGTTTCAGTTGGTTAAACGGAAAGAGGGTTTAGAGACGAAACTCTAGTCGCTTGAATCACGTGATTCCGATAAACGAGCGAAAAGATAAACTAAAATGAAAAACAGATCGAAAATCGCGATCAGAAATAATCGCGGAAAATCCGAGAAAAAGAAAAACTGACGAACAGACTAACGAATGAACGTTCGTTGTCTGCGGCTAAACAACGAAAACCATTCATTAAAACGAACGTACGGACGAATGTATGCTAAATAAACTAAACCGGAAAAAACAGATCTAGGGTTTTAAACAAAAAACGACCGAAAACCGGCGGAAAAACCAAACAGTTTTCTTGAGGAAAACCGCCGGCGGCGAGGCGGTGGCTACCTCCGGCGAGGGGGTGGCGGTGGGGTCTGGCGGGGTCGGCGGCGGAGTGATGGCGTCCGGCGGGGCGGCGGCGGGGCGGCGGTGCGCGGCGTGGGATCCGGCGGCGGGGGGACTAGGGTTAGGGTTTGGCGCGGGGCGGGCTGAGGCTCAGGTGGGCTCGGGGCGGCGCCTTATAAAGGCCCGGCCAGGCGGAGTCCTGGCCGAACATGGCCCAAAGTCGGTTTCGTTTTTTTAAAAACATTACACGCAGAAAAACAAATAAAAGAAATACTAAACGGACTCCAAAAATCCCGAAATAAATTTCCCCCGACTTCTAAAATCAAGCTGGTCTAGATGAACAATTATTTGGGGCCTAAATGCAATTTTGAAAAATGCGCATTTTTCCTAAATTCAAATAAAATAGCAATAAACTTCAAAATAAAATCTTATTTGATTTTATTATCAAATCCTCAATATTTCTTTATTTTGGGAAAGTCATTTTATTCCCTCTCTCATATTTTTATTATAGAAACAATTGAAGATGAAATAAATAAAATCAAATGATCCTATTTTCTAAATTTGAGAAAACTCAAATATGAAAATAACGAAATTCCCAACTCTCTCCATGGGTCCTTGAGTTGCGTGAAATTTCTAGGATCAAGCCAAAATGTAATAAAATATGATATGCAATGATGATCTATGTATAACATTCCAAATTGAAAATTTGGGATGTTACAGGCTTGCCTACTCTCTATTTCCTATTGCAATAATTTTGGTCTTACCGAGTTCTGCAGTCGCTACCACCGAGATGGCTTGTCAACTTTTTGTTGCCTTATTGCTTCACTTTGGTCCTACCGAGTTGATGCAATTGGTGCCACCGAAATGAGGTTTGCCTTTGCCATTGCACATCGATCCATCCGAGATGTTTCCAGTCGGTCCCACCGAGATCTTCAATGTTCATATCTTTTACACAGGTCGGTGCCACCGAGATTTCTGATCGGAGCCACCGAGTTGAGTCAAAAGTGAGTAATGGTTGGATTTCATGTGGAGGCTATATATACCCATCTACCCCTCTTACTTAGTAGGACAGCCATCAGAACGTTCTGACACTTACTCATTTTCTGAAAGAGAGCCACCTACTCATGTGTTGAGATCAAGATATTCCATTCCTACCATTTGAACCTTGCGTTCTAGCCTTCCCCAAGTTGCTTTGCACACCATATCCAAATCTGTGAGAGAGAGTTGAGTATTGGGGAGACTATCATTTGAAGCATAAGAGCAAGGAGTTCATCATCATCATACCGCCTATTATCTTTTGGAGAGTGGTGTCTCCTAGATTGCTTCACCAGTGGAAAAAGTGCTAGCCACAACTCTCGTTTGTGGCGTGCCATTTTCAACCAACGCCAACACTACTTTTTTCAAATAGTGGTGGCATCGTCTTATTTGGTATGACATTAATAGATGCATAGCATTGGCGTAGAAATTCTAGTGTATGCCATTAGTATGTGGGCCCGGTCATCCTCTCCTTTCGTGGAGTACTGTTGGCGTAGGGAAAATACCTACGCCAGCCTTGTGTCTAATACTTGTGTCGTAGGACGTTGTGGCAATGCCATTAGTATTTAAGTGGGACCCAATATCAATTAACAAATATTGTGCTGGCCTCGCAACTGGTAGCATGCCATAGGTATATGCAACTCTCTCTATATAGATTGATAGTTGTGCGTAGCTAGCTCATACTGTGAACATTATCTCTTTTAATTTTTGCCAATCTAGCTTGTTTCTCTCTGCAAATCCTAAGTAATACAACCGGCCATTCGCTGCCCTCGACCGATATCATCGATCAACGACTATATCGATCTAATCTAGGTAATATGCCCAATTTTCATTTTTTTTCATTTTTTAGCATGTGTGTGTGTATATATATACATATATATGTCGTGTTGAAGACCTTTTGTAGGAAATGGTTTGAAAAGAACGATTCTTACATATATATTTATATGGATCAAACTATAAATGAGTTCTTTGAGGTGGCGTTGGAAGATATGAATCGCAGAGGCCAAAAAAGATATCATGTCCATGTAAGAAGTGCGAAAACGGAGTTTTGATTGACCGCAAGATTGAACCCAAAGCTAAGCACTTCTCCCATTGCAAGAAAGATCAATCTAGTAGGCCAAACTAAACCGATAATTCGAAGAGACTTGCAAAGATATCAAATCATGCATATAAGAATTCAGAGAAGAACCAAATAATATTCATAGATAATCTTGTTCATAAATCCACAATTCATTGGATCTCGGCAAACACACCGCAAAAGAGTATTACAGCAAATAGATCTCCAAGAACATCGAGGAGAACTTTGTATTGAGAATCAAAGAGAGAGAAGAAGCCATATAGCTAATAACTATGGACCCGAAGGTCTCTGGTAAACTACTCACGCTTCATCGGAGAGGCAATGGTGTTGATGTAAAAGCCCTCCGTGATCAATTCCCCCTCCGGCAGATTGCCGGAAAAGGCCCCTGCCGGAAAAGGCCCCAAGATGGGATCTCACGGGTACAGAAGGTTGCGGCGATGGAAAAGTGGTTTCGTGGCTTCCCCTGGTGTTTCTAGGGTATAAAAGTATATATAGGCGGAAGAAGTACGTCGGTGGAGCTACGAGGGGGCCACAAGGGTGGGGGGCGCGCCTGCCACCTTGGGCGCGCCCTCCTGCCTCGTGGACGCCTCATGGCGTTTTTGACTTCAACTCCAAGTCTTCTGGTTTGCTTTTGGTCCAAGAAAGATCATCACGAAGGTTTCGTTCCGTTTGGACTCCATTTGGTATTCCTTTTCTGCAAAACTCTAAAATAGGCAAAAAAAATAGAAACTGGCACTCGGCCTCCGGTTAATAGGTTAGTCCAAAAAAATAATATATAAGAGCATATTAAAGCCCATTAAACATCCAAAACAGATAATATAATAGGATGGAACAATAAAAAATTATAGATACGTTGGAGACGTATCAGTATGGTACTCCCCCCATCCCATAATATAAGAACGTTTTTCAAACTAACAAAGCTTGAAAAAACGTTCTTATATTATGGGACAGAGGGAGTATTTGATAGATAGATCAGATAAAAATATAAAATACAATAAATAAAGTAAAAACAGAGCAAGGTATCTTTAGTTTTAATATATGATAAAAGATAGACCCGGGGGGCATAGTTTTCTCTAGAGGCTTCTCTAAGGAAATATCATGCGGTGGGTAAACAAATTACTGTTGGGAAATTGGTACAAAAGCAAATAATTATGGCGATATCCAACGCAATGATCATACATAGGCATCATGTCCGAGATAAGTAGACCAAAATGATTCTGCATCTACTACTATTACTCCACACATCGGCCGCTATCCAGCATGCATCTAGAGTATTAAGTTCATAAAGAACGGAGTAACACGTTAAGCAAGATGACATGATGTAGACAAGATAAACTCACATATGAATAAACTCCATATTTTTACCCTTAATAGAAATGGTACATACGTGTCATGTCCCCGTCTGTCACTAGGATTGAGCACCATAAGACTGAAACAATTACAAAGCACCTCTTCCGATGGCAAGATAAATCAATCTAGTTGGCCAAACCAAATCAATAGATCAGAGAAGAAATAAAAAGCTATATTAATCACGCATTAAAGAGTTCAGTGAAAACTCAAATAATATTCATGGATAGACCTGATCATAAACTCACAATTCATCAGACCGCAACAAACACACCGCAAAAAGTGATTACATCGAATAGAACTCCAAGAAAATAGGAGAACATTATATTGAAGAACATCAAGAGAGAAGAATCCATCTAGCTACTAACTATGAACCCGTAGGTCTGTGGTAAACTACTCACGCATCATTGGAATGGCAGAAAGGTTGATGTAGAGCCCCTCCATGATCGAATCCCCCTCTGGCAGAGTGCCGGAAAAGGCCTCCAGACGGGATCTCTCGAGAACAGAGGCTTGTGATGGTGTAAAAAGTATTTTGTGGACTCCTATGTTGGTTTCACGATTTTATAGAATTTATAGAGGCAGAGTTAGGTCAAACGGACCCACATGGGCCCCACAAGCCACCAGGGCGCGCCCCAGGCCCAGGGCGCACCCTGGTGCCTCGTGGGCCACTGCTCCATCTCCCGAAGCTCCCAGGGTCTCTTATGTCCCCAAAAAATCGCCAAAAAGTTTCATGGCATTTGGACTTCGTTTAGTAGTGATATTCTGCAAAAACCAAAAACAAGCAAAAAACAACAACTAACACTGGGCACTAAGCTAATAGGTTAGTCCCAAAAAATGATATATTGTTGCTTGACAATGTATATAAAATACCCAAGATTGATACTATAATAGCATGGAACAATAAAAAATTATAGATATGTTGGAGACGTATCAGGGGCTATTTATAGTCTGTGGAGCAAGCCTAGAGGCTAATATGACCATTGGAGGCACAATCACAACATCAACATGACATGTAGCTAATAGTCGGATTGGAGAGCATCTCCCTCGTGGACTGTCTTCCCGCGGAAAAACACCCAACTCCACGACGAAGGCATTTAACCACAGTGTCTCAAAGACAAACTTTGACACAAAAGTTAAAGTCACTTCAAAGGAGATTTCAAAGTCTCCACTCTGAAGAAATAGGTTTATCATTGAACACACACACACACACAAACACACACACACACACACACACACACACACACACACAAAGACATGAATCTTGCTTTCACCTTGACCTCACTTAATAGTATCATTTGCCATATTGGTTCGATAGGAGAAAATGAAACTAGTAAACAAAAGTCTACACTTCAATTTCGTACTCCTCGCAAAGGCGCATCATATTCTTCAATTGTTCCACGCAATTTTTAGGTGTCCTACTGTAACACCCCGGTGTAATGATGCTACAGTAATCCCTGAGATCAAGCTAATCATTTTGCTATAACAGTGCTTGGTCACTTTGATAAATATTCCATTTCAAATTCTAGTTGAATTCAATTTGAATTTATGTGTGAAATTCAAATATGCTCAGACATGAAAACTAAAATGTTCATCAAGTGGAACATATTCTTCTGGTAATATTGGTAGTGAACCAACATTTTTTTCAAAATGTCTAAGTGGCCTAAAATAGCTAAAACAGAAAGTTGTTAAAAGAAAAGGCAAAAGTTAAAAAAAAGGAAAAGAAAAGGAGAAGGGTGGGAGAGCCCCTGGCCTTCCTTTGGGCTTCGGCCCATTCCAGCAGGCCGGCCCACCTACCTCCCCGGTCGCTATCCCCCCCCCCCTGTTCAACCGACAGAGGGCACGGCCCTCGCGTCGCCGCCGGACCACCTCGCCGTCGACGAGGGGGATAAGGATCCCCTCGACGCCTCGGGCCCCCCTTCCCCTTGCTCTGCCACCCCACTCGCCCACTCACTTCCCTCGTCCACTCCGCCTCTCCTACTCCCCTCCAGATCCACATCGGCCGCGCCTTACCGAGCACCGCCATGGACTCGCCGCCGTAAAACGCACGGCCACAGCCATCGCCTCACCTCACCGCCGTGTCCCTCGCCTCCACCGACGTTGACTGCTTCGTCTCCGTCCACAAACGGGAGTCGGGAAGCTCCACAATGCGTGGATCTAGCCGCCTCCTTCTGCCTCGGCCGCCGTCGATCTTCTTCCACTCCGGCCATCGCCTGCTGCTACTAAGCTCTCGAAGGCTTTCCTTAGCCGCGCGGTGAGCTCCTCCACCTTCTGCTCCTCTCCGTTAGCTTCCTCGCGCGCTGTAGCTAGCTTGCCACCACGCCCGTTTTCTGTCCGCCGCTGACCAGCTCGTGGCCGTCACCATAGACGCTGTCATGCTCACCTGAGCACAGCACCGTGCTCCTGGTGCTCCCAGGAGCACAACGAGCACGCGCACACGCTCCGCCGAGCTCCGTAGTGCCGTTTCCACCAAGGTCCAATATGCGCCGCCGCCGTAGCTCGTCCCCGGCCTCGTTTCCGGCCACCTCCGGCCACGTAACCGCCACTGTTCGATGCGGCTAGCTCTGCTCGTTCGAACGCGCCCTCTCGTGCGTGAAACAGCCGCCTGTAGACGAAACCCGACGCCGTCTCATGCCTCCGCCATGTCTGAAGGTCGCCGGCATTGAGCCGCCAGCTGCCGTCGACGTGGCTAGGCAGGCCCCACCCCTGGGTCGCTGCCAGCGGGCCCCACGGGCTCCGTTGACTGGGTTGACCCAGTCAACGTGCTGACTGGGCATCCTAGTGCCATTGGCATGCGGGCCCCACCGTGTATTTAGTTAACTAAAACATTTTTACAAATAAACTTAATTAATTATCCCAACCTGTCACTGACACGTGGGGCCCAGTAGCTAATTAGTCTATGTTTAGTTTTAATTGAACTTAGTTAAGCTTCTGTCACTGCCATATGGGACCCACAGGTTAGTTTTGACCCGGTCAACGAGTCTGTTGACCGCTGACATCATCCCCACGCAATGCTGACATCATTTTCCTTTTCTGTTAATTCTGGTCATTTAAATAATTTCAGAAAATGCTAAAATCTTTGAAAAATCATAGAAAAATAATCGTAGCTCGGATGAAAATGTTTTATATATGAAAGTTGCTCAGAAAATCCAACGAATATGGATGAGCGGTCCATTTACCTGTCAGATGCCTCTAACTATCTGAACATGGAACATTTCCCCTCCGGTCATCTGTTTGACATAGGGTCCAGAACCGGGAATTCATTCCCGGTTTAATTCCCCCTTCACCTTTATCGTGTAGCCACACGTTAGGTCACACCCGGCACAACATATTGCCATGTTATGCTTTGTGATGCTATGTTTGCTTTATATTTATTGTTTCTTTCCCCTCTTCTCCCCGGTAGACCCCGAGACTGACGCCGCCCCTATGATCGACTATGTCAACGACGACCCCTCCTTGCCAGAGCAACCAGACAAGCCCCTCCTTTGATCATATCGATATCGCCCATTCCATTCTCTCATGCTTGCATTAGATTTTGCTATTGTTATTATTTGCTCCTATTCTGATGCATAGCCTGCTTTTGTAACCTACTTATTGTTACTTTACCTGATTATCCTAAACTGCTTAGTATAGGTTGGTTAGTGATCCATCAGTGACCCCCACCTTGTCCTTGTTGCCCTGCTTCATCATCAAAGACCCGATCAACCGGATCAAAGACCAGGCCCCGACACCTCACATCACTTTCCCCTTAGTTTGTCGACACTGCTATCAGGGCAATCGACTCCGGACTAATGGCCGAAGCGGATTCGCGTGCGGCCACCAAGGCACTGTTCGGCGGCAGAGCTAGATCATGCCCATCGTCACAGTGCGGCGCGCTTGGCTGTGGCTCGAGTCCGTCGAAGATCAAGTCTCCGCGGACTGCGGCTGTGAAGTTTAGGCTTACGAATCTGACCTGACGGCCAGGGGCATAGCTTTCGATCTGCTCCAGATAACCAAGTGAATTAGCCCGCAGTGCGAAGCCGCCGAATACAAAGATCTGTCCGGGGAGAAAAGTCTCACCCTGGACAGTGTCGTTGGTTGAAGATGCCATCAGGCCTATTGGTGACGACACAGAGGAACTCTCAATGAAAGCACCAATGTCGGTGTCAAAACCGGCGGATCTCGGGTAGGGGGTCCCAAACTGTGCGTCTAGGCGGATGGTAACAGGAGACGAGGGACACGATGTTTTACCCAGGTTCGGGCCCTCTCGATGGAGGTAAAACCCTACGTCCTGCTTGATTAATATTGATGATATGGGTAGTACAAGAGTGGATATACCACGAGATCAAGGAGGCTAAACCCTAAAGCTAGCCTATGGTATGATTGTTGTAATGTATGTTGTCCTACGGACTACAGCCCTCCGGTTTATATAGACACCGGAGGAGGCTAGGGTTACACAGAGTCGGTTACAATGGTAGGAGATCTACATATCCGTATCGCCAAGCTTGCCCTCCACGCCAAGGAAAGTCCCATCCGGACACGGGACGGAGTCTTCAATCTTGTATCTTCGTAGTCTTGGAGTCCGGCGGACGATGATAGTCCGGCTGTCCGGACACCCCCTAGTCCAGGACTCCCTCAGTAGCCCCTGAACCAGGCTTCAATGACGATAAGTCCGGCGCGCATAATGTTCGGCATTGCAAGGCGGGTTCCTCCCTTGAATAATCCAGAGAAGATCATGAACACCAGGATAGTGTCCGGCTCTGCAAAACAAATTCCACATTCCACCGTAGAGAGAATAAAATGTACACCAGTCCAATCTGCTGACGTATTATGTGGCGTGACATCACACCGCTACCAAGCTTTTGTTTGAATTGTTTTTTACCATACCACCTCAGCACGTTTAGCGAAGCGGTTTCCTTGGCACGTCTTGTCGAAGCAGAGATCGTGTTCCCCTTATTTCGGGATTCTCATCAATACGTGCGTGGGTAACCCAACCGTGCCCGTCGCCACGCCTCCTCCATCGAAGGTGAATCCCGAACGGTCACGGAGACGACCCTTGGTATTTTTCCCCTTTATAAGAGGACCAAGGACCGTTCCTTTTCTTCAATCTCACATCGAATCTCCTTCTCGCTCCTAGTTCCAGCACCCAGAGCCCCAGATTCGAGCGCTTCGGATTCTCAACCATGTCGGGCTCCGACCTCCATGGTCGGTGGATGCCCTCCTTCGTCACGGAGGAGGACGTGTCAAAGCTGCGGGAGGCCAAATACCTGTCCTACGAGATTTCGCATAGGTTGCCTGCCCAAGGGCAGGCCGTGCCGGCCCCCGAGCCCGGTGAGTACGTTGTCTTCGTACCCCACCTCCGTCGAGGTTTAGGCTTCCCGACGGACCCCTTCGTGAGAGGGCTCATGTTCTACTACGGGCTGGATTTTCACGATTTGGCTCCGGAGTCCATCCTCCATATCTCCGCATTCATTATCGTCTGCGAGGCCTTCCTCCACGTCACCCCCCACTTTGGCCTGTGGCTGAAAACCTTCAATGTGGAGCCGAAGATGATCGGGGGGCGTCAAGCGGAGTGCGGCGGGGCGACCATAAGCATAAGGGCCGATGCCCCGTGGCCTGAGGGTTCCTTCCAAGAGGAACTCGGACTGTGGCAACAGGAGTGGTTCTATATCACCGCTCCGAAGGGCAGCAAGCAAAAGCCGCCGCCTTCATTCCGCCCGGGACCTCCACGCCAACTGATGTCGTGGGTCAACCAAGGGCTCAATTGGGGGCCGTCCGAAGACGTGCCCTCACTGCAGGGCCGGATTCGAGACCTCCAAGCGAGGGAGATCAATCTGGTCGTGGTGATGCAGGTAATGCTAACCAGGCGTCTCCTGCCCTGCAAACGCCGTCCTCTCCGTCTATGGGAGTTCAACCCGGAGGGACCTCGAATTCTCCAACACTTCATGGGTGCAACACCCGTGGAGATGTACAGGTTGTTCTTCGGACCGCAGGTGGCGTGTCTGGAATTGACCGAGGACGCAGGCCTAAGCCGCAATCGCCCGGATACTCACGTAAATAGCTCAGAGTCCGGACGTTTTATTTATCTGCTTTTCTAGGGTTCGCCTCCTGACCCATAACTTTTCACAGGAGTGGGTAGCGCGATCGAAGCTGATAAGGTATCTGGCTCCCCTCCCAGAGACCGCACTTGAGCCCGTGCTGGTCAGAATGTTGGAGGTCGCGCCCGTAAAAGGGGGCGATGGGAAAGATAAAGGAGCTATTACTTCGCCTAAAGGGGCATCTGAAGAGGGGGGAATCAAAAACTTCTCCTTCCAGGGGGAGAAGAGGACCGCCTCCGAAGATCCGGAGTCCAAAGCCCCTAAACGGGGGAAGAGATCTTCACCGGGGGGTCCGGCGTCCAGGGAGAATCCGGACGTACAATCATCACCAAAGGATCAGCCCTCCAACGAGCCGTGAGTATGAAAAGGGGAGTTCATTAGTAAGAAAATACCGCCATTTGTGCTTCTGTGGGTGACTGAAATTTTTATCTTGCAGTTCGGATTTGCAGCCTTCGCAGATGAGTTCGCCTTCGGGGGACCTTCTTCCGGAGATGATGGAGAGCGAAATGCCCCCGTCTGCTGCGCCGTCAGATAAGGCAGACGAGCCTGAAGTATCGTCACGGAGGGCGTCCCCGAGTCCAGAGGGGCCGGGGAGTTCGGCGCCCGCTAGTGTCCGGCCGGGAGAACTGAAGAATCTGCTGGAGAGGGCGTCCATCTTAGAAGATCACCGTGCGTTGATGCGTATGGTGATTGGAAGGATTTCATCTGCCGAGAGCGGATTGCGTGATGCCGCTACGAGTTTGCTGGCGGGATTTGAGGTACGCGAAAATGGCGCACCTATTTTTTTGGCCGTTTTGCACATAAAAGTGCGCCCTGTATAGGTAGTAGCCCCTGAGACTCGGTAGGTTGTCGAAAGCGACAGCGTGCCGAGGATCGAAATCGCAAGTAATGAATGTCGCCGTTCCTATGCAGGTGGCGGATAGTCCGAGGGCTAGCCGGACTAGTGGGGTTGCCGAGTTAATGCGGCAACTTGACGTGGCGGATGCGGACATCGCACTTGTCAACCGGCAACTTGATGAGTCGCAAGGTAAATGAGTTCTCCACAGTCGCTTTATTAAGGGGGTCAAAACCCTCCTCTGATAAATTAAATGTTGTTATACAGACGGTGCTGCTGCTGTGGAGAGCCTTCGGGCCGAACTTGCTCAAGCTAAGGAGCAAGCCCGAAGGAGTGACGCGGCTGCCTCTAGGGCGGCCGAGGAGTTGAAAGCCGAAAGGGCTGCACACTGCCTAAGCAGGGAAGAGGTGGCCGAATTGGCCGTGAAAGTAAAAGATGCTGCCGACCGCAATGAGGCTCTTGAAAAGGAGCGCTTATCGGAGCGGGAAGACCTGAGGAAGGCCACCGCCGAGGCCAAGGATGCCCGCTCTGCAATGCGGGCCGTGAAGGAGGAGCTGCGCCAGGCCGGAGATATCGTGGCTGGCAAGCCTTTTCTGCTGCGTCGCCGGTTTATGGATCAAAAGTATGCTCAATTTGATCGGCTGTGGAGTCCGAAGGATCCGTATGTGGACTTAGCGGCAAGTGCGGCAGATGCCGTTGAGCACTTCCGGAGCCAGAAGGATCACAAGACAGAAGAGCTATTTTGGTCTCAATTCCATAGTCCAGATCGCTCACTTCCGTTGACCGACCGGTTGGTCGAATGGGCCGAGCTAAATAGATTATCCGGACTTGCCATGACTGACATCATGGCTCATGTCTGGCCAGAGAGGCCCAAGGCGACGAGCTACTTCGGCTTACTGCAGCAATTCCTTGGAGCGATGCCGCATATCAAGGAGATGAAGCGGTCGGCCTACATCGAAGGCGCGCGGATGGCTCTTGCCCGCGTGAAGGCGCATTGGACAGAGATGGATGCCACCACTGTTGCTGCTCAGGGTTCGGATGAAAGCCGGCTCCCCGCCGAGCACTATTTCGGGGAAGTTATGCGTGGTGCTCGTGTAATAGAGTCACAGTGCTCAAAAAATGTCACGTTCAAATGAACGTTTTAGCTTGTAAAACAATGATTATGCTATAACTGCTTTTTATACTTGTGCGTCCCAAGTAGTAAAACTTCTCCTATGCGGCCGTTTACGTATACATTTGTATAACCTAAAAGATTGCAGTCTTCGGCTTCAGCCCCCACGCACAAGGTGCGGGGGTTTTCGCAAAAATAGCGCGTGTTCGCACTTAATCCGACGTCTCGGTCCTGTTTAGGAGGTGGTAGCGTAGCAAACGAGGCAATCCGGACTATAATGCTTTATCACTTTCACTTAGCCAGTGGAGTTCGAGGGTGGGGCTACGATATAGCCCCTGGGGGCACCGCACTTCTCCGATTTCGGGGCGCGTGTGTGCCTGACCGGGAAACGGTCCTTCGTCAAAGTGGGGAATTCTAAACATTCCGGTAGTCGATCGAGTGGTTGACCAGTCTCTCGCTATATCATGACAGTCAGTTTTCGGCTTTCTCTACTGAGGTGCTCGCCCAGCCGAACTGGGGCACAATCGCAGTAGTTCTCCTGGTGCCGCGTTAGCCGATGATACGGAACGTAAGACAGCAAAACACAGGAGCCGGGCAAACCCAACATTTGACCAAAGACATGATTCGGAGCTGATGCATATAATGCCTAACTCGAGACGCCGAACACTCCCTAAGGTGTTCGGTCTTTATGATAATGGGCAGAATAATGCCCTAAGCCCCTAGTGTCCAGGTACGGGCATGGTCTTCTGACGCGGCCGATGCCAAAACGTCAGGCTCCGCTTTGGTTATAGGAAGAAACCAAGGGAGAATAACAACAAGAGACAATAAAAAAGGTTTATGCAGGGTCTTAATCTGAAAAGAATCCTCGCAACGGGTCCCTACTGCACGTCTGCGCCTGTGTCTCCGTTGTGCCGTTATCCTGGACGGGTATGCACGTTGTTCATCTGTAAAAAAGAGATGAACGCTTAGTTTGAAAACAATTCGTGCAAAAAAAGGGTATGTGTGAAAGAAAAAAATATGAATAAGCAAAGCGGGGTTTGAATAAACCCGCGGTTGTTTGTGCGCGCAGCCCCTTGTGAAGTGGTGTGCGGCTAGGGAGCCCCTAGCCTACTGATGCCGGACTCGTCTCTCCGAGTCCGGGGTCTTTGGGTGACCCTCGCACTGAGATGATGCCATGCGGACCGGGCATCTTGAGTGTAAGAGACGCGTAATGTCGTATGGCATTGAAATGGACAAAAGCCTTTCGTCCCAAGAGTGCTTGATATCCACTTTTAAATGGGACGATATGAAAAATTAGTTTTTCGCGCTGAAAGTTGTTCGGTGATCCGAACACGACTTCTAGTAATAGGGAGCCTGTGCACTTGGCATAAGGGCCTGGCCTCACTCCTTTGAAGGAAGTGCGGCTGTGTCGAATTTTGGTAGGGTCTATCCCCATCTTGCGGATTGTGTTTGAATACAGCAGGTTTAAGTCGCTGCCTCCGTCCATTAGGACTTTAGTAAATTGTAATCCGTCGATTATGGGATTCAATATCAGGGCAGTTCGTCCCGCGTTTCGAACGCTTCTGGAATAGTCCAGGTGGTCGAAAGTGATTGGTTTTGATATCCAATCTCTATGGTCTGCTGGGTTGGACCGTGCGAGGCTCTTTTTAGGAAGTGCCGCACTATTTTTCCGTATTATCACATGAAGTGAGTTTACTGCTTTGACCTCTTGTGGGAAAGTCTTTTGTTTTCCGGTGCTCTGCTGGTGGGGTTTATCGTCTTCGCTTGATGCGTCGAGCCCCTTGTGTTCGGCGTTTAGTCGGCCGGACTGTTTGAAAACCCAACAGTCTCGATGGGTATGGTTTGCAGGCCTTCCGGGGGTACTGTGGATTTGACATATCCGACCCAAAATCTTGTTTAAGTTGGATAGCTCATCGCCGTCATCCTTAAGAGGCGGTGTTTTATTGTTTGGCCGCGAGCTTTTGAATCCGGCGTTGACTGCCGTGCTCTTTGGGCTTTTCTCTTGATTCCGGCGCTGCTCTTTTTTGCGCCGTGATTTTCCGTTTCCATCTCTTATCTCGGATGTACTTGGGTCGCTGGTGCTGCATCTTGCTAGCCAGCTATCCTCTCCCGCGCAGAAGCGGGTCATGAGGCTTGTTAGCGCGGACATTGTCCTCGGTTTCTCTTGGCCAAGGTGTCTGGCAAGCCATTCGTCTCGGACGTTGTGTTTAAAAGCTGCTAAGGCTTCGGCGTACGGACAGTCGACTATTTGGTTCTTTTTAGTGAGGAACCTGTTCCAGAATTTGCGCGCTGACTCTCCGGGCTGTTGAGTTATGTGACTTAGATCATCTGCATCCGGAGGGCGGACATAAGTCCCTTGAAAATTTGCTCTAAACGCGTCCTCGAGCTCTTCCCAACTTCCCACAGTGTTTTCTGGGAGGCCTTTAAGCCAATGATGGGCTGGCCCTTTGAGCTTGAGGGGTAGGTATTTTATGGCGTGGAGATCATCTCCTCTGGCCATGTGTATATGTAGTATACAATCTTCTATCCAGACTCCAGGGTCTGTTGTTCCATCGTAGGCCTCTATGTTTATTGGTTTAAATCCTGCTGGGAATTCATGGTCCAGCACCTCATTGGTGAAACATAGTGGGTGTGCGGCGCCCCTGTATTTGGGTGTGCCGCTATCTTCGGACACTTGACGTGTTGCCTTGCTTCCTGGGGCCTTCTTCTTTGGCCCGTAGATGGACCTGGCTGGGCCATCTGTCCTTCCAAGTTCATTGGTTGGTTTATGTGTGGCGCCGCTTTCAGAATTTGTCCTGTCATCCGGCCGTCTATCCAACCAGGCAGCCTCTTTATTTTTTGACTGTGGGGGCTCTATGGCCTCGTCGTCGAATTCTGGTAGCAGCTTGCGCTTCGGGTAGCTCTTTGATTGGTGGCCATTGTCGTATTTATCCGCGGTTTTGAGTACTTTGCTCCACCTCATTCTGAGTGTGTCTTCCGCTGTTTTGAGCTTCCGCTTTTCCTTCTTCAAGCTTCTTGCAGTGTTGACGAGTCTTTTCCGAAGGTTTTTACCTTCCGGCGGCGTGTCCGGCATGAGATCGTCCGAACCGTCGTTTTCGCCGGGCCTGGACTGATTATCTGACTCGTCCTGTTCGGACGGTTGCTTATCTGCATGTTCGTCGTCCACTTTTGTGCCCTGCTGTATTGCGGGGTCCTTAGGAGCGTTGTTGTTGTCGAGGCGGGGCTTAGGGCGGCGTCTGCGCCGCCGTTTTGGTTGTTTATCGGCGGGGTTATCCTCTGCCGCGGCCCGTTGGTCCTCGTTATCGCTCTCTTTTGGGGTATCCACCATGTATATGTCGTATGACGAGGTGGTCCTCGCGTGCCCTATATGCGCTGTTTCTTGTTCGTCTCCGGCGTCGTCGTCTATACCGTCGATGTCTTCGGAGCCGTAGTCTAGCATGTCGGTTAGATCGTCGACAGTGGCTACAAAGTGGGTGGTGGGTGGGCTCTGAATTTCTTCGTCGTTCGTATCCCGACCGTCCCGGCCATAGTCCGGCCAGGACTCTCCCGATAACGGGAGATGCTTTAGTGAATTCAGGATGTCGCCAAAAGGCGAGTATTGGAAGATGTTCGCGGCGGTGAATTCCATAACCGGCGCCCAATCCGATTTGGTTGGTAGGGGTGCGGGAGGTTCGGAGTCCGGCAAGGAGTCCGGCACCTCGGAATCACGAGTTTTGCGAGGGACAAGATTAGTGTTCGGCTCCATCGCCGTGGAAGTTGAAGCCCCCGAGGCGGTGTCCATCCACCGATCCTCTATCAGGGCAATCGGCTCCGGACTAATGGCCGAAGCGGATTCGCGTGCGGCCACCAAGGCACTGTTCGGCGGCAGAGCTAGATCATGCCCATCGTCACAGTGCGGCGCGCTTGGCTGTGGCTCGAGTTCGTCGAAGATCAAGTCTCCGCGGACTGCGGCCGTGAAGTTTAGGCTTACGAATCTGACCTGACGGCCAGGGGCGTAGCTTTCGATCTGCTCCAGATGACCAAGCGAATTAGCCCGCAGTGCGAAGCCGCCGAATACGAAGATCTGTCCGGGGAGAAAAGTCTCACCCTGGACAGCGTCGTTGGTTGAAGATGCCATCGGGCCTATTGGTGACGACACAGAGGAACTCTCAATGAAAGCACCAATGTCGGTGTCAAAACCGGCGAATCTCGGGTAGGGGGTCCCGAACTGTGCGTCTAGGCGGATGGTAACAGGAGACGAGGGACACGATGTTTTACCCAGGTTCGGGCCCTCTCGATGGAGGTAAAACCCTACGTCCTGCTTGATTAATATTGATGATATGGGTAGTACAAGAGTGGATCTACCACGAGATCAAGGAGGCTAAACCCTAAAGCTAGCCTATGGTATGATTGTTGTAATGTATGTTGTCCTACGGACTACAGCCCTCCGGTTTATATAGACACCGGAGGAGGCTAGGGTTACACAGAGTCGGTTACAATGGTAGGAGATCTACATATCCGTATCGCCAAGCTTGCCCTCCACGCCAAGGAAAGTCCCATCTGGACACGGGACGGAGTCTTCAATCTTGTATCTTCGTAGTCTTGGAGTCCGGCGGACGATGATAGTCCGGCTGTCCGTACACCCCCTAGTCCAGGACTCCCTCAGTCCCACCAACCAATTCTACACGGACCCACCAAGATACACTTTACATAGCCATAGCCTAAACCCTAGAAACTCGGCCTCACAGAGATGACATTTGGTCCCATCAAAGTGTGCCTGCCAACCTTATGTAACCTATTGATTTCACTTTGGAACTTTCGAGTGGGTTAGATCGGTATCACCGAAGCGAGGAAAGTAGTTAGGTCATCATCCATCGGTCCCACTGAGTGGTTTCATCCGGTCTCAGCGAAATGTCTAAAGTTCAAACCTTTTGCACTAGTAGGTCTCACTGAGTGATTTCACGCGGTGCCATTGAGTTGTGCATAAAGGTGTGTAGTGGTTAGATTTTTGGTGATGATATACCCCACCCATTCCACCCACTCTTAGAGAGAGCAACCAGGACGAAACTACCACTTTTCATATCCATTTTCTGAGAGAGAACCACCTACACTTGTGTTGAGATCAAGGGATTCCACTCCAGCCATTTGATCCTTGATTTCTAGCCCCCTCAAGTTGCTTCCACTCCAATCCTTCTCCCACCACCATGCCAAATCTTTGAGAGAGTGATTGAGTGTTGAGGAGAATATCTTTTGAAGCACAAGAGCAAGGAGTTCATCATCAACAACAACATTATTACCTTTTAGAGAGTGGTGTCTCCTAGATTGGTTAGGTGTCACTTGGAAGCCTCCAAATCTTGCAGAGTTGAAACAAGGAGTTCGCCTACTTCGTGAAGATCTACTTCAAGTGAGGCTAGTCCTTCATGGACGGAAGCCATGATGGCATCGACAAGGTTGCTTCTTCGTGGACTCGCACAGTCGTTACCCTTCGCGAGTTGAAGTCTCCATCAACGTGGATGTACGATAGCACCACCTATCACAACCACGGCAAAAATCACCGTGTCTTCATTGTATTTGATCTTCCTATCTTTACCTCTTTACTTTCTTGCACTTGCATGTGGTCTACTAACCGCTGCCTATACTCTAGATATGCATCTGTAGATTGTAATGGTTGCCACTTAGCTTGTGCTAAAATCTGCCAACGTTTCAAGAAAACCAAAAACTGCAACTTTTGCCTTATTAGTGTCTATTCACCACCCCTCTAGACCTATCTTCTCGATCCCCCAGCACACTAAACGCACACCCTCCCGGTCACTCCTACGAACTATTGGGTTGTCCTACATTTTCATTTTCTTTTCTTTCTATGTGTTTTCTCTGTGGGGCTCCCTATGTTTCTTAGTTTCATTTCTTTTATTTTTTATTTCCCCATTTATTTTCTATTTTTAATTCATGAATATTTTTTCAAATTTCCGAGCATTTTTTGAAGTTTAGGAACATTTTTCTGATTCATGAATATTTTTTATTCATGTGCATTTAGAAATTCATAAATACTTTTTGAAACTCAGAAACATTTTTTAGATGCCTCCTCTCTTAAACCAAGGCATACTCTACTGGTTTTCCTGTCTTAGTCTGCCAGACTCCATGACCGATAGAATTGAATTTATGAACATTTTATGAATTTGGGAACACTTTTTTATTCATGTACATTTTGAAATTTGTAAATACCTTTTGCAACTCAGGAGCATTTTCTGAATTTGTGAACATTTTTTTAATTCAGGAAACTTTTTCAAATTCAATTTTTTTATAATCTTATGAACATTTTGAAAATTCATGAATTTTCTTAATTTCACAAACCTTTCATAATTTTGTAAACATTTTAAAATTCATGAACATATTTTGAAAATAGGATTTTTCTTAAAGTATTGGATATTTCAATATCAGGAATAATGTTAATTTCTTAAACATTGTCAAATTGTCAAAAATGATTCAAATTCAAAAAATATGGTATTCATGAATATTTTACATACGGGATTAATTTTGATATTCCTAGACTATTATTAAAATTCACAGACATTCATAAACATCTAATTTTTTTTCTAATTCATGCATGTTTTATCAACTTCTTGAATATGGTTTGAATTTCTTTAAAAATATAAAAAAAATTGAAAACAGGAAAAGAGGTAAAAACCGAAAATCCCAAAGAAAAGAGAAAAATATGAGAAATGGGCCGACCTGGACCTCCAAGAGAGTGACGCTCCAACTACTTTAATGCGCCCTTTTACTGCATATATGAGCCAGTAATAGGCCCAAAGTGGGCTTACACCAAAGGGGCTCCAGTTACTTCTGTGATTCTCAAAAAAGAAAAAAGGTTACTTCCTCTCTGTGGCGCAGGCTGTAACCCCTGGCTGCAAGAACGGTCTAACCGACACGTATCGCGTGTCAATGGCGAATCGCAGCACTTCTAACCCATAATTATTAACCCACACACACGATAGATTGATAACTACCAGGAGCAGCTTTCGCCCTCGCGCGGCCGCGGCCGGCCGGTGCCATCCTCCAGTCTGTACGATCCTGACAGCAGTACGGTCACATCGGCACCGCACCGCATTCCGCTCTGGCCGCAGTACGGTCACATCCAGTCCCCGGCCTGTCCATCTGTTGCAGCCAGCTTCAAGCAGTACGTTAAAGCGACCTCTCTCTCTCTCTCTCTCTCACGCGCCGTGCCCTTCTTCCCGATCTGCTATCTTTTGTCGCTTTTGCGCTGGGACACACGGGCATGGGCTCGGAGGGGGGAGTGGTCACCGCGGTGATCGGCCGGCGACAGCGACGTGCCGGGGGCGGAGGCTGGCAACATGGCCATGGATGGCGACCGAGCCGTCACACTCCGCTTTCCCGCGGCCGCCGCAAGAGATAGCAAGCCAGGGCCCACCCCCGAACCACGATCATCCTACTGTGGCCAGGCCCCAGGTCGTCGTCCATGGGATCACGACCGGTCTTCTTGCTTTGCCGCCATCAGTTCGCCTGCATGCCCCCGAATAGTAACCGCGCGCGCGCCACCGGACACAAAGGCCGAATTAATCGGAATTAATTGATCGAGAAGCAGCACAGCGACGGGTGCGAGCGCGTACGTGTAGACGCTTGATTAACCACCGCTTTTGCGTTTTCGACATGGCCGCGACGGTGCCTTCTCATCGCTTCTTTGACTCCGCGAGCTAGCTTGATATGATAGCACATGCAGCCCCGATCCATGCACCGGACAGATTCTACAGTGAGGTAACCCTTCCGGCGCTCCCGATCGATCAGGAGCGAGCGGCCCAGCTAGTGTTCACCTGGCTAGCACCTGTCCCGCGCGCGGTTGACAGAGACGTTCGGTTGCCATCGCCGTGATTTCTATGCACCACCGTTCGTTGGTTCACAAGTTGAAATGCGGGGCACCAAAGTTGTAATCGGGCCAGGGAATCCTATCTACGCGCGCGTCTTGTCAGTGGCATGCAATTGAGAAAGAGAATCTGGAGTTTACCATGTGGCTGGTTTTTCTACGTTGAGCTCAGGGTTTTGTTGCTGGGGATAGGTTCATACGTACCTTTTATTTTATGTTTGGCAACTAAATAGGTAGAACAAAAACATAATTTAATTGAGGAGTTCAACGTGACATATTATTATCTTCTTCAACTATTATGGCTACATAAGTAGTTCAGTGTCAAGGTTGACGAGTTCAACGTGACGGATTATTATCTTCTTCAACTATTATGGCTACTTCCCCGCAAAAAAAAAAAAACAACTATTGTGGCTGCTTAGTTTAGTTCAGTGTGAATGACGAAAAATAGGCTTTGACAATGGTTAATGTAATTCTCGCAGACCCAAAGGCTGATTAAACCTCTCAAATAACCCAACTCAATGGCTCAAAATATGTACATGCTGCTTTTGGTTATGTCTTGTTCCTGGTGTACACACAAGGTTTTCTTTATCGAGACATGCCTAGTACAAGTTGTAGACACAAAGATAGACACACTCATAAACCTCACAAAGCTTAAAGATATTACAAGTCATCACCACTAGCATCTCGTATAGTTGAGGGATACATGGTGTACATCAAAAGGATAATCTCTTTTAGTGAGACATGTGATCCGAATGAGTGTGGGTTTGATGCTTGGTTTTCTAGAAAAGTTATAGCTTACGGTAGATTTAAGTATGATTTGTTTACTGTTAGATCCACATCTAGCATCTAACCATGCTTCCTTGTTAGTTTAATGTTCGGTTAGATAAGCACCAAAGATAGATTTATTTTCGAAAACACTATCAGTGATTCTGCATTTTCATGTATGAGAGCAAACACTATATTTGGCCACTGTTTCTGGGTAAGTAACGAGCTTCGACCCGAGGTGCAAAGTAAAAAAGAAATATTACTTGTCCTCCGATCCTCTCAGCTGGTGGAGCTACGTGCAGGCCACCCTTCCTAGGTTTTTGTTTTTGTGTACACAACCTCTATTCAAGATTAGAGTCATTGAGCTTGAATATAATACCGAAGTCACTAGACAATCTCCCTTACATGAGACATATAATATGTCAAACCTGGGTGCGTTTAATGTCCACTGGGCTGGGACTACGATCATCTCACTAACCACTTGACTGTCTAGAAAAGTTATATCTTGGGGTTATCTAGTAGTGAGTTCTTTGTAGTATTTCTTTAGCATGTAGTAACTAAGATTTCTTCGCTGTTAGATCCACATTCAAGTATCTAACCATGCGTCCTTGCTAGCTCATTGTTGATTTAGACCAACATCGAGACGAGACCGCCAGTTTTCACGAAGATGTTTTCAGCTAATCTGCAATTCCAAGCACGCGCGCGCCCACACACACACATCATTTTTGCCGTTGTATTCCTAGCCAAGTAACGGGCTTTCGACAAGAGGTACAAAGTGAAAAAATTCACTTCTCCTTGTCTCCTAGCCCCGAAGTATTCCGCGATAAAAATATGGGCATCAATTCTCCTTGATCTGCTGGTTTATACCCTAGCCATGACATCGACGTCGATAGTTCAATTGCTAGCAGCACACATAGTCTCGCAACAACGACATGCTAATATGTATGTGGATACTGACCTTACCATGGTTAGTTAGCTAGCCAATCACACACATCGGGGGCGTAGTTACTGCATTCACAATACAACACATAGCGCACGTCCCTATGGATCAGCAAGGAGGCGCATGTGGTAAAAAGAAATATCACAGGGACGAGCGGCCACCCCTGCCCCACCCCACACTCCCCAACGTACCGATCTCCCGCACGATGATTCTCCTGTCTTGTCTAGGGCACGAAAATATGTTGCTGCTTCACAACCTAAGTCCTTTTTTTCTGATGAACACGTCAAACTTTCCTTCCCCTGCCACGCCACGGCCTCGGTGTATCGCCGTGACAGCGTGCGCCCATGCGTTTCTCACGGTTTTTCCGAGCGGGGTGAGCGCGGAGGTGGTTCTCACCCGTACTGTGTGTGAGTGAAATAGCTGGTTGATTAGGCCGCCCCTAGCTAGGGGAAAGGAAGGAAACATGTGGCTGATTTTACGGACGATCGAGCTCTGGCGATTGACCAGGTGGAGCTCATTGAGATTCTGTCGCCGTCAGGGCGAACCATATCATGTTCTGGCATAGTTTGGTGACAACTGGCATTGTCATGCGTGACAATGAGATAATTTGTCAGACTTTCATTACTGGTGTAGCTATTTTTTGGTCAATCTTAGCCAGGGAAATTGCGTATTTGTTGTGCCTAAAATTAAAGTCTTAATTTAGAGTATGTAATTTAATTTTTACTATCGAGCAAGTGGAGGTAGATAAGGATGGTGGGTGTTGATAATGCATGTTCTCACATATTTGTGGCTGCAATCAACGTTGTCGTGCATGGCAGTCTAGCGCCTTAGCTCACTGGTTTAGCAAATTCTCCCGGTGCCTTTTGGCCCTGTCGCCCACGGCTTCCCCGAATTCTAAGGAGGCGCATGTGGTAAAAGAAAGAGTACAACGCCTAGATACAACAATGTGCAAAGTCACACTATCTCTACTAAAGATTAATAAAGTCATCTAGCTTGAAGATAATAGCGAAGTCACTATAGTAGCTAGCACCTCGTCTACGAATACATGGTTTACAGACAGAAAGACAATCTCCCTTACATGAGACATATAATATGTCAAATTTGAGTGCGCTTGATGTCCATTGGACTAGGAGGACCATCATCTCTCTAACCACTTGACTGTCTAGAAAAGTTAAAGCTTGGGGTTATCAAGCAGTATTTTCCTCGATTTCTTTAGTATGTTAGTAGGATTTCTTTACTGTTAGGTCCACATCTAAGTGTCTAACCATGAGTCCTTGCTAGCTCAGTGCTGAGTTAGACCAGCACCGAGACCAGACAGATAGTTTTCAAGAAGATTCTTTTTCAGCTATTCTGCATTTCCATGTACGAACACAAACACACTAATTTTTGCCGCTGTATTTCATGGCTAAGTAACGGGCTTTCGACCAGAGGTACAAAGTGAAAAATATCACTTGTCCTCGTCTCCTAGCTACGGCGCATCCTGCAATAAAAATCTCAGCATCAATGCCCTCGATCTGCTTGTCTATACCCTAGTCGCGTTGACATCGATGTCGATAGGATGATCACTACCATCACACATTATCACTAGCATCACACATTATCTCTGGACAGCGACATTGCTAAGACGACGTATGCCGATAGCGACCGTGTGATGGTTAAGCGGCTGGCCAATCACGTGCACCGGGGGCATAGTTACCGCAATCGCAGAGCAACACCTAGCGCGCCACCCTGCGGATCGGCCAAAGAGGCGCGCGTGGTAAAAATATTTACCACGCACTGCTGGTTTCCACCGCGCGTTGGGCTAGTAAAAAGGCCGTGTAAAAACTTGGCTAGGGTAAAAGATGCCAGCAAAAGTGCGGTCAATTCGTGAGCTCCGGAGATAAGATAAGGATCGATCGTTGCATATGGTAAGATAGCGGGGTAATTACGCTTCAGATCGATCGACAAGACGGGTTGTCTTGTTTGGATTGAAGAAGATGGAACGTAGAGAATCCAGTTTTTTTTATATAAACAAGAAAATTGACTAACAGAATAAAATCGTGTTTGACTATTCTATAAACTGAATTTCTCGGAACCGCGGCTGCCGCTTCCTCCGCGCCGTCCGCCGTGGTCGTCCCCGCCGTCGAGGTTGTCACCGCCACCGAGGCCATCTATTTGAGCTCCCGCGGCAAGCCTTCGTTGCGGCCGCCAGTCAGGCGTCGAGGGGAAGCGGCCGGTTGAGCCGTCAAAGCCACGGCTGAGGGTTGAGCACGAGAAGCAGCACTAGCCAGGCAGAAGCTGTGTGTGTGCCAACGAAGGGCGCGCGGCAGGCGCGGCGACCCTGGAATGGAGGGGAAGCAGCCACCAGCGCCCGATTGGAAGCCAGCAATGGCGTCTAGGAGCCAGGGATAGAGGAGGAATGGCTAAGCAGAGGGAGGTTGAGCTCCATAGTAATGGTGGTGGTGACATTCCGCAAAAAAAAAAAAAAAAAAAGGTGGTGACAGGAGGAACCGACGACGTGGAATCGGAGATTTCGCGGCTAAATTGGGGAAAGTTCCTCAGCTTGGGAAGGACACTAGCTCACAGCTCCCGGGAGGAGATAGGCATGGTAGATTACAAATATTTGGTACGGGGAATAGGAAAGGTGAATGCGTCTCCAAATAGGTACCGTACGGGGCTGATTTTACAAAAAAATTGCCAACACATTATTTTGTATAAATATAAACAGGTTACTAAAAGTTACATCTGTAAAACCCAGTTTACCTAAAAAAGTTTTCTAGAAACCTGTCAATAATATTTCCTATTAAAAAAACCACGGGTTATTTGTCGTTTAGTACCTCGCAGCCATGGGGCCTCGTCCACAAGTCAGCATCACCGAAATCATCTGAATCGGGGAAGCCGGGAGGCGACAGGGCCGAAAGGTATTTGAACACATGACCATCCCTACCCCCCCCCCCCCCCCCCCCACACACACACACACACCCACGCGCCATTGTATCGATTTGCACGTATGCTCACGCCCCTGTCCCTCTAGAGACACGAAAAAATGTTGCCGCTTCGTAGCCTAACTCCTTTTTTTCTAGTGAAGTCATCGAACTTTCCTTTCCCTACCGTGCCAAGGCATGGGCATATCGCCCTGACAGCGTGTATACCATCGAGTGCGCCCATGCTTTTCTCACGGTTTTTTTGAGCGGGGCAAGTGCCGGAGTTGTTGTCGCCATACCGTGCGTGAGCAAAACAACTAGTTGATTAAGACCGCCCCTAGCTAGGGAAAGGAAACATGTGGACGTTTTTGCTGACGATCGACCAGGTGGAGCTCGTTGTATTCTATTGTAGTTGGGGTGAACCATATCATTCTCTCGCATATTTGTGGCTTTAATCAAAATTGGCATGCGTGACAAGGCCAAGATTGACTTCAATGGATCAGATTAGCTAATTTTCTAGTCAATCTTGGCCATGAAAAACTGCACATTATTGTGCATAAAATTAAAGTCTTGAAATTGCAACTTTAGCAAAACGTTCAGTTTTTAATATGTAGTTTAATCAATATTATCGAGCAAGTGACGCTAGATAAGGATGGTTGGTGATGATCATCAATGTTCTCACATATTTGTGGCTGCAATGGACATTGTCGTGCATCACAATCTAACCTTACCTCGTTGGTTTAGCTAATTATCCAGTGCGTCTTTGTTATAGAAAATTGCAACATACATTAATTCGTGTGCCTTACCTACAAGTATAGTCTTTGGAATACAAGTTTATCAAAACATTTTTTATTCTCATTTATATATCAAGAGAGTGTAGATAAGGATGGTCAGTGTTAACGACCTCACCAATTTCCTTGTCTTTTGCCCAACGCGTAGGTATGTCGCCTAACTCTGATCTAGAATGCATCGATTATGATCCAAAATAATATTGGAGTAAAAGAAGGGATCTAAGGAAGAATGATGAAAATTCTTAGACATGCGACTGATATTGAAAAGAAAATGCAGGAAACTAATCCTTTAATTTCAAGAGTTTTGATAAACACCACACAAAAGTTACCAAGTTTCTCACAACACCACACAAAAGCTACCAAGTTTCTCACAACATATATGGGCCACATTTTACTTAGGTTATCACTCTGCTCTTAGCTAAGGTTGTACAAGTCTGTCGTCACTAACCTTAAATTTCAGTTGGCTAGTGAGAAATGGGTACCTCATGAGAGAATATATCCTGAATGAGGTAGGAAAAGGGGGAAGTAATAGTGAATCTCGAGGCACTAATCCCTTAGTCCATGATAAAGAGATGATGCTACATGACCGAAGGTGTTCGGACATCCTTACCATCATCAAGTAAGGGGTGCAGTTAAGGGGAACATACGTTGAATTAGTAGACATCTACACATCTGTCCCTCCCCCCCCCCCCCCCCCCCCCCCCCCAATGCTGGCCTTTTGATCTAGCTAGGACAGGGATCCCAGTGTGTCCCACATAAAACTGTTTATAGGCTAGTAAGAGACATTGTATAATCATATGGCACACCTCTTAAAAGCTGAATGAAAGGATGGAATAGAGATACTTATGTCTTACGTTCACATATCTTTCCCTAGTTTAAGTGTGGCGGCAAGGCGACATAGAACTTACATGAGCGCGGTGATTAGGGAGGCATCCGCGGACAGCTTGGACATGTGACAACTGTCAAGATGATGTTTTCCTTTCAAAAATGAAAATAAGGAGATAACACACATTTTTCAAACATATTTAGCATATAAATTCCAATACATATATAGGGCAATTCACATAATAACTAAACCACTGCGACATACTAGTTCACAAATCTTATTCATGAAAAAAAGTTATACAATGCACGTCCATGTAGATCAATCATACGCGTGCATGCAATTACCATGCGTTGCTTATTTACATACACCCCTATTTATACATTATGAGTAGCTAGACCCGGCCAAAAATTATATCTGACTGGGGTTTGTAATCAACTGCATATATATTTACTACATGCACTACAATATATATGGATATGAAGCTAATATCATACTCATATATATCTAAAATATATATTTATTACAATATATATGGAGTACTATGTTATAATTTTTTTTGTACTTCGAAAATACTCCCAGCTATGTACTACTATATATATGGCTAGCAAGTTCGCCCAAGTACGTGCCCATGGTGCAATGCAGCCATATATATCCATGCAGTGGTGATGTGCATGCAACTACTCAGTGCTCACTGAAAGGGACTACCACAAACTGCAACAACTACTGGCTAGCAATGTTGTACGACTTGCAAAAGTTATGCATGCGTGCGTGCATGCCCGTATGTGGTGTTCATATCATTTGATCAGGGATTCCAGTTCACGCCGGATATTTGAACGGGATGCTGGAATCCAGAGGTGGCGGCGGCGGCTTCTGGCACCAGCGGAGCGCCGAGGATGACATGCTGTTGATGGTACGTCCCGTCTTGCACGGGAAGATAGGTAGACATGGCGTTCACCGCATTGCCTCCACCGTTGTCCACTGCGCCAGCCATGTCGGCCGTCGATGACAGCGACATATTGCCGACGTTTCTGCTCCTGTTAAACCCAGGAAAATTCCTTGCCTGTGAGAGGATGCCGACGGGTGACGCATCGAGCCAGTTGAACGGGGTTGAAGACGACGGGGCGAGAAACTGTTTGGTCGGAGCCGGGCTCGCCCTCGCCGCCGCTGCTAGGTGGCTCAGCGAGGTGGCGCCCGCCGAGAGGCCGGCGTCGTCTGCTGTGAACAGGCCGTCCAGGAAATGGCTGTCCTGATGATGGAGTAGTGAAGGTGAAGCGTAGTTGCTGACATGCGCACCTGCACCGGCCATGCCCGCCGTGGCATAGAGCGGGTACGCGGTGACCGCGTCCTCCACGGAGTCCTCGCACTCGGTGCTCCTCTGCTGATCGCCGGCCGCGGCCTTGTTGATCTTCTTGTAGATGCGGCACAGCACCCAGTCGTCCAACTGATGAGACGACGACGTACATAATTAACTTCATCAACCATCAACAATACCCTAATTAAGCTGGAGAGCAATTAAATACTGCTAGACCGTGCGATCGACACGTGTACGTACCCTGAGAGAGGCTGCAGCCCTGCTCCCGCCGGTCACAGGCGGCGGCGGTCGGCTGGTGGTGGTGGAGCCAGACGCGTCGGTGAGGCGGTACTCGTGCATGATCCAGTTGGTTTTGAGGCCCTTGGGCGGCTTCCCGCGGTAGAACACGAGCGCCTTCTTGACGCCGAGCTTCTCCCGGACCAGGCCGCACCCCGTCCCCGAGGCCAGGATAGGCTTGTCCGTGCCGGTGGCCTTCCAGTACCCCGACGTCGCCGCCCGGTTCGGCCGCGCGCCGTTGGGGTACTTGCGGTCGCGCGGGCTGAAGAAGTACCACTCCTGCTCCCCGAAGGTCGCCTTCTCTGATGGATCCGGATCCCGAGCGCATGAACAAGCACGACAGGATCACATACATAAACCATCTACACACATGTGTACTGGAAGAATATAAAAATACTACTTGTGCACAGGAGTATAAGCATGAGATGGATGGATTATTCGATTATTTAATTGCACCGAAAATTTGCGGCGCTTGATAAAGTAAGCACGGCCGACGAGATAGACATAACATACCGGGGAGCTCCCATGGGTCGAACTTGTAGAGATCCACCTCGGCGATGATGGTGACGGGGAGCGGCGCCTTGTCGGCCTTCTTCTTGAGGTAGTGCACCACCAGCTCCTCGTCCGTCGGGTGGAACCGGAAGCCCGGCGGGAGCTCCGGCGCCGAGCCCCGCTGCGGAGGCGGCGGCTGATGCTGATGCTGATGCTGATACCGCGTTGCTTTTTGCGCCGAGCCGGAAGATGAGTCGGAGCTGCCCATGGACCTCGTCAGATCTTCTTCCCCTAGCTAGCTAGCTACCAACAAACACACCAGATGATCCCACCAGAGCACCCCTGTGGTGGGCACCTAACTCAACTGCCAAAGCTTCTAGGTAGTGTGAAGGAAGGAACGGAGTGGGATTTGTTACAGCGACGGTTGGGAGGAAGGAGAGGAGAAGCGGGCGAGTGATCTGCTGTGGGAGCTCTGGTGGTTTCGGGGCGGCTGTGAAACCGTGGCGAGGAGAGCAGGGGAGAAATACGGCTCCGTTGTACCTAGCCCGGGGCCGCGGGCCCGTCGCCGCTGGACACGTATGCCGGCCGCCGCTCGTACCGCGTGTCAGATCGCCACCGGACGGCGCAAGCTCGCGCGACCACGGCCACCCATTCCGCTTCCTCCCTTTTTTTTCTTCTGGGATGGGAAGAGTATTCCGCTGCTTCCTTGGGCGGGCGCGGGGGAGCCGGACCGGACACGGCTCACCTTGCCCCATCCTTCGGCTTAAGGCCTGGTAGTTTGCACCGGCTTCGTAGCTTCCTGGGCTAGGTATTTTGTTGGCCCGTGCTGAGCTCCATTTCAGCATATTCTGGTGGGCCGCATGATACCAAACATCGTGACCTCTTGCTCTCTTTTTTAGCACAGATGTTTCTTGGGAAGCAACTAATCAAAGGGTACCTTTTTTAACGTCGTGACCTCATTTCACACACCTTATGAACCCAACCAGTTCGTCAAACCACGTGACACATGTGGTAAGAAATTCAAACAAATCAAAACAAATCAATTCGTCAACAATGTGGTGAGGCGGGGTGGATTGGGTAGGCCAGATTCATCCGGATCTGGCCTGCCATGGACCGGTTCTGGTCATGGGCAGCGTCGACGAGCTGCGGCTATGAGCTCGACTGGAGTGGGTCCAGGTGCAGGGGGGCTGTCTCTGGGAGGCGCGCGTGGTGGTGCTCGCCCTCCCCTGCGGCGGGGCGCGACGTGGGAAGGCGGGATCCGGCCTACGATGGACCGGATTTGGTCATGTGCGGCGGCGGGCTGCAGTGACCCTTTCTCTGTGATGGTGCAGGGAGCAGCGATTCGCAGTCTATCGGTGCTCCTCGAAGTTTGTCTGCTCACTTGGGCGAAAGCCTCTGCTCCTGCCGGAGCCGGCGATGGTGACACCCGCGGGTGCCGCTTACCTCCTTGGAGGCATCGCTGTCATGGTGACTTCCCCTTCGAGGCTCCTGGGGAAACCCATGTTCCCGGTTCGTCCGTAACGACCGATGGCGGCGCTTTTCGCGTAGCATTCCTTCTGGAAGGCATCAGCTTGGTGGATTGTGTGGTGGCTGCTCACTTCGGGTTGGACGGTGGTGGTGGCGCGGCCGGCTTGCACTGGTGTGCTCGGAGAAGCGATCCGGGTGTAGACTCGGCTCCTCGATGCCCTTCGACTTTGCCGGCGGTGCCGCTGTTGTGATGTAGACTCGTTTGCATGTGGCTCTTCGTCCGGGTGTGGACTAGGTCACTCGTTGCCTTTCAGCTGCGCCAATAGCCTTGAGGCATCATGGATGGTCTCGGTTGATTGGAGCTCTTCGTCTATGGTGCTGGTGTTCTCGTGCGGCTCAGGTTGGTAATGGTTGCTCAAGATCCTATCATGGTTACCGAGCTTGATGCTCTTGGTGTTGTCTCGACTCATCTTTGCTCAAGGATGGCGCAAGATGCCTCTCAAACTGCTATTCGTTCCCTTTTTCTGTGGTGGAGAGCCCCAGTCAAGGTTCGTGTTGGGATGACACTCGTTGATTGTGGATGCTCCTGAGTTGTGCCATGGGGCCGGTATGCCCGCCGATGCGTTCGGCTGTTTGCAAAGTCATGGTATTGTGATCTCTCGATGACACCTCACATCTATTTGTGTCTCTCATGGTGATGGTCTTATGTCTGCCAGCTAGGTCGTGCCTTGTACGGTTTTCGACCCGGTTTCCCTTATAAACGGGGTCAATTTGTTAAGGTTTTTGATCCGGTTTTCCTTATAAACTGGATCACCACTCTGGCATTTTGGCCACTTTGAGTAATATATTCAGTGGGGAAACTCCCCCCGTTGATTCTCAAAAAAAAATCATCAAAAAAGCAAACCAATATGTGATTGGATAGTTAGAAGGACATGTATCCCTAGCCCATCAGAGTTCAAGTCCTAAACTTAATATTGATACTTACATTATTCCTGAATTATCATGATTATGTTTGTCTGGCTGCTAGAAAGTTCCTGAGTCAACTGGCTGCTAGTTTTTTTTTTTCTGCGGGAACAACTAGATGCTTGTTTTTTTTCTGCCGAAACAACTTGCTTCTAGTTAGCCAACACGAAGAAGGAATTTTCAAAAATGTTTCTTCATCTGGCGCACGGTCTTTTGGATTGGTTGGAAAATCTCTCGAATTGGATTATCGTAACAAGCTTGGGCGTCACGAAAGCCCTAAGCATTTCTTATCGGGCCAAAATTGGCCAAGAACGCGAAAAGAATTGTTCGCTCAGAATCCGAGTACCGTAAAATCACTATTTTAAAGGTTACCGCTTACAAAGGCCACTCCTCACCTTCTCAGAGAAGTGAACGTGTTGTGCCCACACTTGTCGCAACCTAGATTCTTTTTCTTTTCTCATAGATTCTTTTATTTAAAATGATTTATCTCTTGAACCATGTCTCCAAATATCAAACTATTTTAATCATTGAATTTCTCGCATCGAGATCTCCGAAACAAGATCCCTTATTAATAGGTTTCAACAAACATTTTCCCATGAAAAAGCCCAAAAAAAGCAGAAACCAGGAAAATGGAAACAAAAAACGAATCCAAAAAATATCAGACAAACTGGCAACTGAGAAAACGGAAGAAAAAACCGGAGTCCGAAAGCAAGGCTAAGGTTTTTCACTTTTTTTTGGGGGGGGGGGGGGCGGGGGGAGCACGTGCTGTGTTTTTTCTTTTTTCTTCTCGGGAAGCACAGATTGTGTTTCTCGTGAAAGCACATGCGATGGTTTTAGGGGAACCATAGGTTGTGCTTCTCGTGGAAGTGTATATGTGTTTCCATGAGAAACACACACACATATGTGCTTCCCCAAAAATATTTTTTTCTCTCTAAAACTTAGGAAAACCAAGCAAAATAAAAAAAAAAATCTGAAACTGCGTACAGAAAAATAAAAAAACTTAAATTCAGAGGGGGCCTCAAGCATGGGACATGTGACGGTGGCACCACTTAGCGCGCTCCAGACCACCAAAAGTGACCCCTCGAGGTTCTTCGAATGGAGTCACCATTCGTTAGTGACTCCCTGGATACTTGACAAAACAGCGACAATTTTCGTTGGGCCAAAATCACTTGTTGCTATTACTCAGGAGTCCAGAGTGACATGGCCAAAATCGGGCGCTGCTAGGGAGCAACTTATTAGCGGTACCACTTGAAGGGTTCCCGCAGAGGTCATGTTTCTTTTTTTTACCTAGAAGCACCTCAATGGTGCGCCCAGCAGCCACCACGTGTCATGTGCTGGGCGCACCCGCATGATTTCTTTTTTCCTTCTCTACGCTTGTTTTTGTTTTTAATTTTGTTTGTTGGTTTTTTTGGCTTTTCAGTTTTTATTTGGTTTTGGTATAAAAACATTTGGAAGCGGTGCTTTTCCGCGAGCGAAAAACATAATTATGCTTTTAAAAAGAAAAAAAACAGTATGTTGTGCTTCTCGAAAAGATAAAAGCATAGTTGTGCTCCCATGAGAAACACCAAAAAGAAAAAAAGGTAGTTATGCTTCCCGGAAAAGAAAAGGCACAGCCGGTGCTTCTTGAAAAATAAACAAAAATTGTGCTTCCCGGTGTGTTTGGTAGCATTCCCAACCTAGCATGGTTGTTCTCCTCTGATACATGCTCAGTGTAGACATGCTGAGTACATGCATTTAATGTTGTTTGGTAGCAGTCTATGTGCTGAGACATGCTAAGCTGAGACTCTGTTTGGCAGCTTGAATCTGTTTAGACATGTCGGTCGGCACTGTAGCAACCTTTATTTTCAAATAAGTGAACAAAACATTTCAAAAATGTGAATACTTTTTTGAAACATGGAATAACATTTTTCGAAATTCTAAAGTTTTTTTTAAAAATTAAACAAATTTGAAAGTTTGCACTTTTTAAAAAATTAAACAATATTTTTAATTCTGAAATAATTTTGGAAAATCAAAAAGTTTCAAGATCTGATTTTTTTAAAAAAATTGTGACAAAAATTTAAAATTCTGAAAGTTTTTTAAAATATTAACAATTTTTAAAAATTTGGACATTTTTCGAAAAAATTGAAAATCTGATTTTTTTTGAAAATTTGAATAATTTCTTGTATTCGCAGCATTTTGTGAAAATTGAATTATGTTTTTAGAAATTATGAACATTTTTTGAAACACATTGTCGCTCACTTCGCTTTTGCATGCTGAACAGCGAACCGCTGTTGGGGTGTTCTCTCTTCGTGCATGCTAAGAGAGTATTTGGGCTGAGCTCGTGTATGCTGAGGATGCCCCGTGCAAACTACCAAACACCCAAAAATGGGTTGGGCAGGGAACTCTTGAGCTCATGCACTCTCCATGCGCTCTACCAAACACACCCTAAGAAAGACAACTCCAAAAAAGGAAAACACACAATCATGCATCCAGAAAAAGTGAAAGGCACAATTGTGTTTAGAAAAGAATAGTTTACTCGGTTGTAAGTACTAAGAAAGGTCAGAGGCTACACTGAGGAACACAAGCTTGCACTGACTAAAGCCTCTCCTGAAAATTGTCTTCCACGTCTAAACAAGGCTAATACCTATAGAATATAGATACATCCGTAGATCCACACGAAGAAACAACACAACTACGTCTACCATTCATCCCATGCATGCTTCTTGCACGGCGCTCATGCATACAGCTCTCGAGACGACTGCAGGCGTATGTCCATGCAGGGACAGCGCTGGGAACAATGGATGAGGCACAGCCCTTCTAGTTCCATGCACAACTCGCACTCAGGCCCACGGTGTCGGCACCAGGCCACGCAGCTGCAGGAGGTCTGACAGTGCAGCTGCTGCATACAGCGCCCGCAGTCCCTGGAAGCCGCCGCCGCCGCGACGTGCACGGCTAGCAGGATGCACACGGCGGCGACAGCGACGGTCACCTTGGCGGCAGCGGTGGCACCGGCCCCGCAGGGAGCCATTGTCATTGGCCGGAGATGGGGCAGGCTAATTCACAATTCACAAAGCCAGCTAATAGCAAGGTGCTACTGTTCCAGTGGTGCGGATCGACGGATAATCTAGCCATTGCTATTTATAGCTGGACAGTGGACAACATACATCAGAGATGTATACAGTGGATAATTTTGGAGGTGGTGGGATACCTCGTGATCCGATCCGATCGTTGCCTGAGAAACCATGCGCAGGTAACGTGCATGCGCATGTGTATTTGCGTACGAGCCGCGATGAGCAAGTTAAATGGAGTATCATGATTCTCTTTGTCTGGCTGCTAGTAAGTTCCTGGGTCAACTGGCTGCTAAGTTTTTTTTTTCCTGCGGGACCAACTAGCTGCTAGTTAACCAACACGAAGAACGAATTCCAAAAATGTTTCTTCATCCACAGCGCGCGGTCTTTTGGATTGGTTAGAAAATCTTTTGGATTGGGTTATTTATGGTGACAAGCTTGGGCGGTATCGGGAAGGCCCTAACATTTCTTCTCGGGCCAAAATTGGGCCAGAAACGCAGAGATTTTTGGTCGGGAGAAATCAGATACTGACCGTGACCGGGTGTAAAAGTAGGGTTCACGTACTCCCTCCGATACAAAATAGACGACGTCCATTTTGAAACGGAGGGAGTAGGTTTGAGGGGATCACACACCTTCAAAGGGTGCTGCTCATATCTTTATATAATGATACAAATACAAAGTATATACGGTAAGTCAAGTCCTATTTGTATATAGGAAGGAATCTAACACCCTCCCTCAATCTTAACCGGTGTCAAGAAGGTTGAGATTGCGCCGACATACTTCAAACAAAGGAAGGGGCAACGGCTTAGTGAAGACATCAGTAAGTTGATCTTTAGAGGAGATGAACTTGATCTGTAGTAGAGCGTTCCCTCATAGAATGAAAATCAACTTTGATATGATTCGTCCTTGCGTGAAAGACAGGATTAGATGATAGATAAGTGGCGCCAATATTATCACACCAAAGAACCGGAGGCACATCTTGAGGGATACCCAATTCTCGCAGCAAGGATTGTACCCAAATGATTTGAGCTGTAGCATTGGCAACAACTTTGTACTCAGCTTCCGTACTACTCCGAGAAATAGTAGCTTGCTTCCGAGCATTGCAGTCGATCAAATTTGAACCAAGAAATACAACATATCCCCCCATGGATCACCGATCATCGGACTCCCTTCCCAATCCGCATCAGAAAAGGCAGACAACAACATAGAAGAAGCAGGCCGAAGATACAGTCCAAACGAGGCAGTGAGACGAACGTAATGCAGAGTGCGTTTAACTGCCGACCAGTGGGTATCACGTGGTGCATGAAGATACTAACAGACACGGTTAACTGCAAAGGAAATATCTTTTCGAGTGATAGTGAGGTATTGTAGACCACCAACAATACTACGATACTCGGTAGCGTCATCTGCAGCAAGAAGCACACTAATGTCAGCAGAAAGCTTCTCAGTCACAGACATGGGTGTGGAAACAGGTTTACACTTCAGCATCCCATCACGGCGAAGAAGATCCAAGGAATACTTTTTCTGAGTGAGTTAGAGACTAGCAGCAGTATGTGTAACCTCCAGACCCAAAAAATAGTGAAGCGGCCCAAGATCCATAACAACAAAGTCATGTCAAAGATTTAATATCAATCGATCAACGGTAGTAGACGATGAACTGATGAGAATAATATCATCAACATAGACCAAAAGATACATCGTGACCTCAGGGCGTTGTAGAAGAAACAGAGACATGTCTGCACTAGCTGGATGGAACAAAGCCATGTGACCAAAGAGCTGAACCAAGATGGGCATGCCAGGCATGGGGGAAGGGTGATGTTTGAGACCATAGATTGCCTTGATCAGCCGACAAAGATGTTGAGGCCGATCAGGATCAACAAAACCAGGAGGTTGCCACATGTAAACTTCGTACTCTAAGACACCATGGAGGAATGTGTTCTGAACATCCAACCAACGAAGAGACCAACCACGATGAATTTCCAAGGAGAGAAGAAGATGAATGGTGGTAGGCTTGACAACGTGACTAAAAGTGTCTTCATAATCAAGACAATAACATTGTTTAAAACCTTTGGCAACCTGGCGTGCTTCATAACGTTCAACAGATCCATCAATATGCTACTTGACTTTAAAGACCCATTTGGTGTCAATCACATTAACTATTGAGAGAGGAGGAACAAGTGTCCAAGTCTTATTTTTCTACAGCGCAAACAATTCTTGTTCCATGGCATCTCTCCAGTGGGGTATGCTCATTGCTGCTTGAAAATGACGAGGTTCAGATGTTTGATCAGAGACTATGCTACCTCTTGAGCTTGTGTTGGTTTTTCCCTTGAAGAGTAAAGGGTGATGCAGCAAAGTAGTGTAAGTATTTCCCTCAGTTTTGAGAACCAAGGTATCAATCCAGTAGGAGGCGACGCACAAGTCACTGAATACCTGCACAAACAATCAAGAACCTTGCAACCAACGTGATAAAGGGGTTGTCAATCCCTTCATGGTCACTCGCAAAAGTGAGATCTAATAGAGATAATAAAGTAAATATTTTTGGTATTTTTGATGTATAGATTGGAAAGTAAAGATTGCAAAATAGTAAAAGAGATTCAATAATATGGAAAAGAGACTTTACTCTAATGAAAAGAGATTCAATATAATGGAAAAGAGACCCAGGGGCCATAGGTTTCACTAGTGGCTTCTCTCGAGATAGCATGTATTACGGTGGGTGAACAAATTACTGCCGAGCAATTGATAGAAAAGCGCATAATTATGATGACATCTAAGGCAATGATAATGAACATACACATCATGTCCGTGTCAAGTAGACCGACTCCTGCCTGCATCTACTACTATTACTCCACACATCGACCGCTATCCAGCATGCATCTAGAGTATTAAGTTCATAAGAACGGAGTAACGCATTAAGCAAGATGACATGATGTAGAGGGATAAACTCAAGCAATATGATATAAACCCCATATTTTTATCCTCGATGGCAACAATACAATATGTGCCTTGCTGCCCCTACTGTTACTGGGAAAGGACACCGCAAGATTGAACCCAAAGCTAAGCACTTCTCCCATGGCAAGAAAGATCAATCTAGTAGCCCAAACTAAACTGATAATTCGAAGAGACTTGCAAAGATATCAAATCATGCATATAAGAATTCAGGGAAGAACCAAATAATATTCATAGATAATCTTGATCATAAATCCACAATTCATCGGATCTCGGAAAACACACCGCAAAAGAATATTACATTGAATAGATCTCCAAGAACATCGAGGAGAACTTTGTATTGAGAATCAAAGAGAGAGAAGAAGCCATCTAGCTAATAACTATGGACCCAAAGGTCTGTCATAAATTACTCACGCTTCATCGGAGAGGCAATGGTGTTGATGTAGAAGCCCTCCGTGACCGATTCCCCCTCTGGCAGATCGCCGGAAAAGGCACCAAGATGGGATCCCACGGGTACAGAAGGTTGCGGCGGTGGAGAAGTGGTTTCGTGGCTCCCCTTGATGTTTTTAGGGTATGAGAGTATATATAAGCGAAATAACTAGGTCGATGGAGCCACGAGGGACCCACGAGGGTGGGGGCATGCCTACCCCCCTGGGCGCGCCCTCCTGCCTTGTGGACGCCTCGTTGCGTCTCTGACTTCAACTCCAAGTCTTCTAGTTTGCTTTCGGTCCAAGAAAGATCCGTTTGGACTCCATTTGGTATTCCTTTTCTTCAAAACTCTAAAATAGGCAAAACAATAGAAACAGGCACTGGCCTCTGGTTAATAGGTTACTCCCAAAAATAATATAAAAGAGCATATTAAAGCCCATTAAACATCCAAAACAGATAATATAATAGCATGGAATAATAAAAAATTATAGATACGTTGGAGACATATCAAGCATCCCCAAGCTTAATTCCTGCTCGTCCTCAAGTAGGTAAATGATAAAAACAGAATTTTTGATGTGGAATGATACATAACATATTTATCAATGTAATTTTCTTTATTGTGGCATGAATGTTTAGATCCGAAAGACTGAAGACAAAAGTTTAATATTGACATAAAAATAATAATACTTCAAGCATACTAACAAAGCAATCATGTCTTCTCAAAATAACATGGCCAAAGAAAGCTATCCCTACAAAATCATATAGTTTGGTTATGCTCTATCTTCATCACACAAAGCATTTAATCATGCACAACTCCGGTTTCAGCCAAGCAATTGTTTCATACTTTAATATTTTCAAACTTTTTCAATCTTCACGCAATACATGAGCGTGAGCCATGGACATAGCACTATAGGTGGAATACAATGGTGGTTGTGGAGAAGACAAAAAGGAGAAGATAGTCTCACATCAACTAGGCGTATCGACGGGCTATGGAGATGCCCATCAATAGATATCAATGTGAGTGAGTAGGGATTGCCATGCAACGGATGCACTAGAGCTATAAGTGTATGAAAGCTCAAAAAGAAACTAAGTGTGTGTGCATCCAACTTGCTTGCTCACGAAGACCTAGGGCAATTTGAGGAATCCCATCATTGAAACATACAAGCCAAGTTCTATAATGAAAAATTCCCACTAGCATATGAAAGTGTCAACATAGGAGACTTCTATCATGAAGATCATGATGCTACTTTGAAGCACAAGTGTGGAAAAAGGATAGTAGCATTGCCCCTTCTCTCTTTTTCTCTCATTTTTAATTTTTTTTTATCTGGGCCTTTTCTCTTTTTTATTTTATGGCCTCTTTTTTTTCTCTTTTTATTTTTTTATTTTTTGTCCGGAATCTCATCCCGACTTATGGGGGAATCATAGTCTCCATCATCCTTTCCTCTCTGGGACAATGCTCTAATAATGAAGATCATCACACTTTTATTTACTTACAACTCAAGAATTACAACTCAATACTTAGAATAAAATATGACTCTATGTGAATGCCTCTGGCGGTGTACCGGGATGCGCAATGATTCAAGAGTGACAGGTATGAAAAATTATGAACGGTGGCTTTGCCACAAATACGATGTCAACTACATGATCATGCAAAGTAATATAGCAATGATGGAGCGTGTCATAATAAACGGAACGGTGGAAAGTTCCATGTCAATATATCTCGGAATGGCTATGGAAATGCCATAATAGGTAGGTATGGTGGATGTTTTGAGGAAGGTAATGGTGGGTGTATGGTACCAGCGAGAGTTGCGCGGTACTAGGGGGGCTAGCAATGGTGGAAGGGTGAGAGTGCGTATAATCCATGGACTCAACAATAGTCATAAAGAACTCATATACTTATTGCAAAAGTTTATTAGTTATCAAAACAAAGTACTACACGTATGCTCCTAGGGGAAGGGTTGGTAGGAGTTAACCATCGCGCGATGCCGACCTATGCCGACCTCCACTCATAAGGAAGACAATCAATAAATAAATCATGCTCCAACTTCATCACATAATAGTTCACCATACGTGCATGCTACGGGAATCACAAACTTTAACACAAGTATCTCTCAAATTCACAACTACTCTACTAGCATGACTCTAATATCACCATCTTCATATCTCAAAACAATCATAAAGAATCAAACTTCTCATAGTATTCAATGCACTTTATGTGAAAGTTCTTATTATACCCATCTTGGATGCCCATCATATTAGGACTAATTTTATAACCAAAGCAAATTACCATGTTGTTGTAAAAGACTCTCAAAATAATATAAGTGAAGCATGAGAGTTCAACAATTCTATAAAATAAAACCACTGTCGTGCTCTAAAAAGATATAAGAGAAGCACTAGATCAATATTGTCTAGCTCAAAAGATATAAGTGAAGCACATAGAATATTCTAATAAATTCCGATTCATGCGTGCCTCTCCCAAAAGGTGTGTACAGCAAGGTTGATTGTGGTAAATGTTGGGGAACACGGTAATTTCAAAAAAATTCCTACGATCAGACAAGATCTATCTATGTGATGCATAGCAACGAGAGGGGGAGTGTATCTTCATACCCTTGAAGATCGCAAAGCGGAAGCGTTTATCATCCTAGTTGATGTAGTCGTACACCTTCACGATCCGTCACGATCAAGTACCGAACATACGGCACCTCCGCGTTCAGCACACGTTCAGCTCGATGACGTCCTCGCCTTCTTGATCCAGCACGACGGGCAAAGTAGTAGATGAGTTCCGGCCGCACGACGGTGTGGTGACGGTGTTGGTGAAGAACAATCTCCGCAGGGCTTCGCCTAAGCACTACGGAAACTATGACGGAGGATAAACTAGAGGGGACGGGGTTGCCGGCACACGGCTTGGTGTTTCTTGATGTGTCTTTAGTGCTAGCCCTGCCCCTCTATTTATATGTTGAGCCTTGGGGTCGAAACTTGGAGTAAAAGCCTCCACAAAGTCGTTTTCACCCAAAAGGGAAGAATCCTTCTCGGACTCTAGGGCCAGACGCCAGGGTCCCCGACGTCTGGACCCAGACACCAGGGACCCTGGCGTCTGGCCCCTGGACTCCCAAAACTTCCTTTTGTGCTTTCCAAAAACCTTGTGGGCTTTCCCCTTTGGCCCAAATAAAGTGTTCTCGTACCGAAACATTTTGGGAAACATCCGGAACCCTTCCGGAGACCAAACACTATTATCCCATATATCAATCTTTATCTCCGGACCATTCTAGAGTTCCTCGTCATGTCTGTGATCATATCCGGGACTCCGAACAACATTCGGTCACTGAGGGAGTCCTGGACTAGGGGGTGTCCGGACAGCCGGACTATCATCGTCCGCCGGACTCCAAGACCACGAAGATACAAGATTGAAGACTCCGTCCCGTGTCCGGATGGGACTTTCCTTGGCGTGGAAGGCAAGCTTGGCGATACGGATATGTAGATCCCCTACCATTGTAACCGACTCTGTGTAACCCTAGCCCTCTCCGATGTCTATATAAACCGGAGGGTTTTAGTCCATAGGACACAACATACATTACAACAATCATACCATAGGCTAGCTTCTAGGGTTTAGCCTCCTTGATCTCGTGGTAGATCCACTCTTGTACTACCCATATCATCAATATTAATCAAGCAGGACGTAGGGTTTTACCTCCATCAAGAGGGCCCGAACCTGGGTAAAACATCGCGTCCCTCGTCTCCTGTTACCATCCGCCTAGAAGCACAGTTCGGGACCCCCTACCCGAGATCCGCCGGTTTTGACACCGACATTGGTGCTTTCATTGAGAGTTCCTCTGTGTCGTCACCGATAGGCTCGATGGCTTCTTCAATCAACAACAACGCCGTCCAGGGTGAGACTTTTCTCCCCGGACAGATCTTCGTATTCGGCGGCTTCGCACTGCGGGCTAATTCACTTGGCCATCTGGAGCAGATCGAAAGCTACGCCCCTGGCCGTCAGGTCAGGTTCGGAAGCCTAAACTTCACGGCCGATATCCGCGGGGACTTGATCTTCGACGGACTCGAGCCACAGCCGAGCGTGCCGCACTGTCACGATGGGCATGATTTAGCTCTGCCGCCGGACAGTGCCTTGGTGGCCGCACACGAATCCGCTCCGGCCCTCAGTCCGGAGCCGATCGCCCAGATCGAGGATTGGTGGCTGGACACCGCCTCGGGGGCTGCAACTTCCGCGGTGATGGAGCCGAACACTGACCTTGTCCCCTATGAAGCTCGTGACTCCGAGGTGCCGGACTCCCTGCCGGACTCCGAACCTCCTGCGCCCCTGCCAATCGAACCCGATTGGGCGCCGATCATGGAGTTTACCGCTGCGGACATCTTTCAGCACTCGCCCTTTGGCGACATTCTAAATTCGCTAAAGCATCTCTCGCTATCCGGAGAGCCCTGGCCGGATTATGGCCAGGATGGTTGGGATGCGGACGACGGAGAAATTCAAAGCCCACCCACCACCCACTTTGTAGCCACTGTCGACGATCTAACAGACATGCTAGACTATGACTCCGAAGACATCGACGGCATGGACGACGACCCGGAGACGATCAAGTACCAGCGCCTACAGGACACTGTAAGACCACCCCAACACACGACGTATATATGGTGGATACCCCAAAAGGAAGCGATAACGAGGACCAACGGGGCACGGCAAAGGATAATCCCGCCGATAAACAACCAAAACGGCAACGCAAACGCCTCCCTAAGTCCCGCCTCGACAACAACAGCGCTCCTAATGACCCAGCAATAGAGCAGGGCAAACCAGTGGACGACGAACATGCAGCCAAGCAACTGTCCGAACAGGACGAGTCGGATAATCAATCCATGCCCGGCAAAACCAGCAGTCCAGACGACCTCACGCCAGACACACCACCGGAGAATAAGAGCCTTCGGAAAAGACTCGTCGCCAGTGCAAGAAGTTTGAAGAAGGAAAAACGGAAGCTCAAAACAGCAGAAGACATACTCAGAATGAGGTGGAGCAAAGTGCTCAAAACCGCAGGCAAATACGGCAATGACCATCAATCGAAGAGCTACCCGAAGCGCAAGCTGCTGCCAGAATTTGACAAGGAAGCTATAGCGCCCCCACAGTCAAAAAACAAAGAGGCCGCCTGGCCGGATAGACGACCAGATGATAGGCCAAAATCTACAAGCGGCGCCGCACACAAGCCGACTAATGACCCTAGGAAAACAGATGGCCCAGCCAGGTCCATTTACGGGCCAAAAAAGAGGGCCCCAGGAAGCAACACAACACACCAAGTGTTCGAAGAAAGCGGTACACCCAAATACAGGGGTGCCGCACACCCACTATGTTTCACCAATGAGGTGCTGGATCATGAATTTCCAGCAGGGTTTAAACCCATAAACATAGAGGCTTACGACGGAACAACAGACCCTGGAGTCTGGATAGAGGATTATATACTACACATACACATGGCTAGAGGAGATGACCTCCACGCCATAAAATACCTACCCCTCAAGCTCAAAGGGCCAGCTCGGCATTGGATCAAAAGCCTCCCAGAAAACATTGTTGGAAGTTGGGAAGAGCTTGAGGACGCGTTTAGAGAAAATTTTCAAGGGACTTATGTCCGCCCTCCGGATGCAGACGGTCTAAGTCATATAACTCAACAGCCCGGAGAGTCAGCGCGCAAATTCTGGAACAGGTTCCTTACTAAAAAGAACCAAATAGTCGACTGTCCAGATGCCGAAGCCTTAGCAGCTTTTAAACACAACGTCCGAGATGAATGGCTCGCCAGACACCTCGGCCAAGAGAAGCCGAGGACAATGTCCGTGCTAACAAGCCTCATGACCCGCTTTTGCGCGGGGGAAGATAGCTGGCTAGCAAGATGCAGCACCAGCGACCCGAGTACATCCGAGATTAGAGATGGAAACGGAAAATCACGGTGCAGAAAGGATCAGCGCCGGAATAAAGAAAAAAGCCCAAAGAATACGGCGGTCAATGCCGGATTCAAAAGCTCACGGCCAAACAACAAAACACTGCCTCTTAAAGATAACAGTGATGAGCTATCCAACTTAAACAAAATTTTGGATCGGATATGTCAAATCCACAGTACCCCCGGAAGGCCTGCCAACCACACCCACCGAGATTGTTGGGTTTTCAAACAGTCCGACCGACTCAACGCCGAACACAAGGGGCTCGACGCATCAAGCGAGGATGATGATAAACCCCACCAGTAGAGCACCGGAAAACAAAGGACTTTCCCACAAGAAGTCAATGCAGTAAACTCACTTCATGTGATAATACGGAAAAACAATGCGGCACACGCTAAGATGGGTCTCGCACGGTCCACCCCAGCGGAACCTCGAGATTGTATGTCAAAACCAATCACTTTTGACCACCTGGATTATTCCAAAAGTGTTCGAAATGCAGGATGGACTACTCTGATATTGGATCCTATAATCGACGGACTACAATTTACACAAGTCCTGATGGACGGAGGCAGCGATTTAAACCTGCTATATCCAAACACAATCCGCAAGTTGGGGATAGACCTTACTAAAATTCGACATAGCCGCACTTCCTTTAAAGGAGTGACGCCAGGCCCTTACGCCAAGTGCACAGGCTCCTTATTACTAGAAGTTGTGTTCGGGTCATCGAACAACTTCCGACGCGAAAAACTAATCTTTTATGTCGCCCCGTTCAAAAGTAGCTATCAAGCACTATTGGGACGTGAAGCTTTTGTCCGCTTCAACGCCATACCACATTACGCGTCTCTTACACTTAAAATGCCCGGTCCACGTGGCATAATTTCATTGCGAGGGTCATTTAAAGACCCCGGACACGGCTAGACGAGTCCGGCATAAATAAGCTAGGGGCTCCCTAGCCGCACACCCCTTCACAAGGGGCTGTGCGTATAAGCAACAATGAGCTAATATAGACTCCGCTTTACTTATTAATATTTTTCATATACTTTTTTTCGCACGATTTCCTTTCAAACTAAGTTCCTCTCTTTTTACAGATGAACAACGTGCACACCCGTCCAGGATAACGGCACAACGGAGACACAGGCGCAGACGTGCAGTAGGGACCCGTCGCAAGGATTCTTTTCAGATTAAGACCCTACGTAAACCTTTTTTACTGTCTCTTGTTGCTATAATCCCCTGGTTTCTCATTATAACCAGAGTGGAGCCTGACGTTTTGGCATCGGCTGTGTCAGAGGACCTTGCCCGTACCTGGACACTAGGGGCTTAGGGCATTGTTCTACCCATTATTATAAAGACCGAACACCTTAGGGAGTGTTCGACATCTCGAGTTAGGCCTTATATGCATCAACTCCGAATCATGTCTTTGGTCAAATGTTGGGTTTGCCCGGCTCCTGTGTTTTGCTGCCTTACGTTCCGTATCATCGGCTAACGCGACACCAGGAGAACTACTGCGATTGTGCCCCAGTTCGGCTGGGCGAGCACCTCAGTAGAGAAAGCCGAAAACTGACTGTCATGATACATCGAGAGACTGGTCAACCACTCGATCGACCACCGGAATGTTTAGAATTCCTCCGCTTTGACGAAGGACCGTTTCCCGGTCAGGCACACACGCGCCCCGAATTCGGAGAGCGCGGTGCCCCCAGGGGTTATATCGTAGCCCCACCCTCGAACTCCAATGGCTAAGTGAAAGTGATAAAGCATCATAGTCCGGTTGCCTCGTTTGCTACGCTACCACCTCCTCAACAGGACCGAGACGTCGGATTAAGTATGAAAATGCGCTATTTTTGCGAACACCCCCGCACCTTGTGCGTGGGGGCTGAAGCCGAAGACTGCCATCTTTCAGGTTATACACACGTATACATAAACGGCCGCATAGGAGATATTTCAATACTTGGAACGCACAAGTATAAAAAGCGATTACATCATAACCATTGTTTTACAAAATAAAACTTTCATTTGAACGTGACATTTTTCGAGCACTGCGACTCTATTACACGAGCGCCACGCATAACTTCCCCAAAATAGTGCTCGGCGGGTAATCGGCTTTCGTCCGAACCCTGGGTTGCAACAGCGGTGGCATCCATCTCTGTCCAATGTGTCTTCACACGGGCAAGGGCCATCCGCGCACCCTCTATGCAGGCCGACCGCTTCATCTCCTTGATATGCGGCACCGCCCCAAGAAACTCCTGCAATAAGCCAAAATAGCTCGTCGGCTTGGGCCTCTCCAGCCAGACATGAGTCATGATATCCGTCATGGCAAGTCCGGACAACCTATTCAGCTCAGCCCATTCGGCCAATCGATCGGTTAGCGGAAGTGAACGATCCGGACTATGGAATTGAGACCAAAATAGCTCTTCCATCTTGTGATCCTTCTGACTTCGGAAGTGCACAACAGCATCCACCGCACTCGCCGCTAAGTCCATATATGGATCCTCCGGACCCCACAGCTGGCCAAGCTGGGCATACTTTGGATCCGTAAACCTGCGGCACAACAGAAAAGGCTTGCCAACCACAATGTCTCCGGCCTGACGCAACTCCTCCTTCATAGCCCGCATTGCAGAACGAGCATCCTTGGCTTCGGCGGTGGCCTTCCCTAGGTCTTCTCGCTCCGATAGGTGCTCCTTTTCAAGAGCCTCATTGCGGTCTGTAGCATCCTTCAATTTCACGGCCAATTCGGCCATCTCTGCCCTGCTTCGGCAGTGTGCAGCCCTTTCGGCTTCTAACTCCTCGGCCGCCCTCGAGGCAGCCGCATCACTCCTTCTGGCTTGCTCCTTGGCTTGGAGCAAGTTCTGCCCGAAGGCTCTCCACAGCAGCAGCACCATCTGCGTCAAGCATAAATATTGTAAGAGGTGGGCTTTAGCTCCCTTAATAGGTGACTGCGGAGAATCAATTTACCTTGCGACTCGTCAAGTCGCTTGTTGACTAGCGCGATGTCTGCATCCGCCACATCGAGTTGCCGCATTAATTCGGCAACTCCATCAGTCCGGCTAGCCCCGGACTATCCGCCACCTACACAGGAAAGGCGACACTCAATACCTGCGATTTCGATCCTCGGCACGCTGTCGCTTTCGACAACCTACCGAGTCTCAGGGGCTACTATCTATACAGGGCGCACTTTCATGTGCAAAACTGTCAAAAAGGCGCGTCATTTTTACGTACCTCAAAACCCGCCAGCAAACTCCTAACGGCATTATGCAATCCGCTTTCGGTGGACGAAATCCTTCCAATCACCGTACTCATCAATGCACGGTGATCTTCTGAGATGGATGCCCTCTCAAGCAGATCCTTCAGCTCCCCTGGCCGAACACTAGTCGGTGCCGAACTCTTCGGCTCTGACGGGCTCGGGGATACCCTCCTTGACGACACTTCAGGCTCGTCCGCCCTATCCGACGGCGCAGCAGACGGAGGCGTCTCGCTCTCCATCATCTCCGGACGAAGATCCCCCGAAGACGAGCTCATCTGAGAAGGTCGCAGGTCCGAACTATAAGGTAAAATTTTCGGTTATCCTCAGAAGAACAAATAGGGATGTTTCTTATTAACGAACTCCCCCTTTTTTACTCACGGCTCGCTGGAGGGCTGATTCTTTAGAGAAGACTGTGCGGCCGGGGCCTCCCCGGACGCAGGACCCTCTGGTGAAGATTTCTTCCCCCGCTTAGGGGCTTTGGCCTCTGGGTCTTCGGAGGCGGTCCTCTTCTCCCCCTGGAGGGAGGGATTCTCGATCCCCCCTTCTTCAAGCGCCCCCTTGGGCGAGGCGGTAGCTCCTCTTTTTTCCCCTTCGCCTCCTTCTGAAGGCGAAACCTCCAACATTCTGACCAGCACGGGCTCCGGTGCGGTCTCTGGGAGGGGGGCCGGACACCGTATCAGCTTTGCTTGCGCTATCCACTCATGTTGAAGGATAACGGGTTAAAAGGCGAATTGTAGAAAGGCAAACAAATGGTACGTCCAAAAACTGAGCTACTTACTTTGGTATCCGGGCGATTGCAGCTTAGGCCGGCATCCTCGGTCAATTCCGGACACACCTCCTGTGATCCGAAGAACTACTTGTACATCTCCACGGGTGTCGTACCCATGAAGTGTTGGAGAATCCGTGGTCCCTCCGGATTGAACTCCCATAGCCGGAGAGGACGGCGTTTGCAGGGCAGGAGACGCCTAATTAGCATGACCTACACCACCACGACCAGATCGATCTCCCTCGCTTGGAGGTCTCGAATCCGGCCCTGCAATAGGGGCACGTCTTTTGGCGGCCCCCAATTGAGCCCTTGGTTGACCCACGACATCAACCGTCGTGGAGGTCCCGAGCGGAATGAAGGCGGCGGCTTCTGCCTGCTGCCCTTTGGAGCGGTGATATAGAACCACTCCTGCTGCCACAAGCCGAGCTCCTCTTGGAAGGAGCCCTCGGGCCACGGGGCATCAGCCCTCCTGCTTACGGCCGCCCCGCCGCACTCTGCTTGACGCCCCCCGATCATCTTCGGCTCCACATTGAAAGTCTTCAGCCACAGGCCGAAGTGGGGGGTGACGCGGAGGAAGGCTTCGCAGACGACGATGAATGCGGAAATATGGAGGATGGACTCTGGAGCCAAGTCGTGGAATTCCAACCCATAGTAAAACATGAGCCCTCTCACAAAAGGATCCGTCGGGAAGCCTAAATCCCGACGGAGGTGGGATACAAAGACGACATATTCGCCGGGCTCGGGGGTGGGGATGGCCTGCCCTTCGGCGGGCAACCTGTGCGAAATCTCGTAGGACAGGTACTTGGCCTCTCGCAGCTTTAGCACGTCCTCCTCCGTGACGGAGGAGGGCATCCACCGGCCTTGATGGTCGGAGCCGGACATTGTTGAAGGTCCGAAGCGCTCGAATCTGGGGCTCTGGGTGTTGGAACTTGGAGCAAGAAGAAGATTCGGTGGAAGATTGAAGAAAAGGAACGAGCCTTGGTCCTATTATCAAGAGGGAGAATACCAAGTGCCGTCTCCATGACCGTTTGGGACTCGCCTTCGATAGAGGAGGCGTGGCGACGAGCGCGGTTGGGTTACCCACGTCCGTATTGATGAGAATCCCGGAATAAGGGGAACACGATCTGTGCTTCGACAAGACGTGCCAAGGAAACCGCTTCGCTAAACGCGCTGAGACGGTATAATAAAAAATGATTCAAGTAAAGGCTTGGTAGTGGTGTGACGTCATGCCGCAAAATACGTCAGCAGATTGAACTTGTGTATATATTATTCTCTCTACGGTGGAACGTGGAATTTATTTTGTAGAGCCGGACACTATCCTGGTGTTCACAATCTTCTATGGATTATTCAAAGGAGGAACCCGCCTTGCAATGCCGAACATTATGCGCGCTGGACTTATCGTCATTGAAGCCAGGTTCAAGGGCTACTAAGGGAGTCCTGGACTAGGGGGTGTCCGGACAGCCGGACTATCATCGTCCGCCGGACTCCAAGACTACGAAGATACAAGATTGAAGACTCCGTCCCGTGTCCGGATGGGACTTTCCTTGGCGTGGAGGGCAAGCTTGGCGATACGGATATGTAGATCCCCTACCATTGTAACCGACTCTGTGTAACCCTAGCCCTCTCCGGTGTCTATATAAACCGGAGGGTTTTAGTCCATAGGACACAACATACATTACAACAATCATACCATAGGCTAGCTTCTAGGGTTTAGCCTCCTTGATCTCGTGGTAGGTCCACTCTTGTACTACCCATATCATCAATATTAATCAAGCAGGACGTAGGGTTTTACCTCCATCAAGAGGGCCCGAACCTGGGTAAAACATCGCGTCCCTCGTCTCCTGTTACCATCCGCCTAGACGCACAGTTCGGGACCCCCTACCCGAGATCCGCCGGTTTTGACACCGACAGTCACCAACATACATAACCCATATAATACTATATCGTCAACGAACGTTAAGCGTGCGGACCCTACGGGTTCGAGAACTATGTAGAAATGATAGAGACACCTCTCTGTTCAATAACCAATAGCGGAACCTGGATGCCCATATTGGCTCCTACATATTCTACGAAGATCTTTATCGGTCGAACCGCATAACAACATACGTTGTTCCCTTTGTCATCGGTATGTTACTTGCCCGAGATTTGGTCGTCGGTATCATCATACCTAGTTCAATCTCGTCACCGGCAAGTCTCTTTACTCGTTCCATAATACTTCATCCCGTAACTAACTCATTAGTCACAATGCTTGCAAGGCTTATAGTGATGAGTATTATCAAGAGGGCCCAGAGATACCTCTCTGAAACACGAAGTGACAATTCCTAATCTCGATCTATGCCAACCCAAAAAAACACCTTTGGAGACACCTGTAGAGAACCTTTATAATCACCCATTTACGTTGTGATGTTTGGTAGCACACGACGTGTTCCTACGATATTCGGGAGTTGCATAATCTCATAGTCTGAGGAACTTGTGTAAGTCATGAAGAAAGCAGTAGCAATGAAACTAACACGATCATAATGCTTAGCTAACGGATGGGTCATGTCCATCACATCATTCTCCTAGTGATGTGATCCCGTTTATCAAATGACAACATGATACGTCTCCAACGTATCTATAATTTTTGATTGCTCCGTGCTACTTTATCTACTGTTTTAGGCAATATTGGGCTTTATTATCCACTTTTATATTATTTTTGGGACTAACCTATTAACCGGAGGCCCAGCCCAGATTTGCTGTTTTATGCCTATTTTAGTATTTCGAGTAAAAGGAATATCAGACGGAGTCAAAATGGAACAAAATCAACTGGAGAAGTTATTTTTGGAAGGAAACCCACCTGATGGACTTGGACCCCACGTCAGAAGATACGGGAGATGCTCACGAGGGTGGGGGGCGCGCCCTCCCCCCTGGGCGCGCCCCCTGCCTCGTGGGGCCCCCATAGCTCCACCGACGTTCTCCCTGCACCCATATATACCTACGTACCCTAAAACTTCCAGAAAAGAAGATAGATCGGGAGTTCCGCCGCCGCAAGCCTCTGTAGCCACCAAAAACCAATCGGGACCCTGTTCCGGCACCCTGCCGGAGGGGGATCCCATCACCGGAGGCCATCTTCATCATCCCGGCGCTATCCATGACGAGGAGGGAGTAGTTCACCCTCGGGGCTAAGGGTATGTACCGGTAGCTATGTGTTTGATCTCTCTCTCTCTCTTGTTCTCTCTCGTGTTCCCTCTAAGTCACGATCTTGATGTATCCCGAGCTTTGCTATTGTAGTTGGATCTTATGATGTTTCTCCCCCTCTACTCTCTTGTGATGAATTGAGATTCCCCTTTTGAAGTTATCTTATTGGATTGAGTCTTTTATGAACACTTGATGTATGTCTTGCGTGGGATAACCGTGGTGACAATGGGTTATTCTATTGATCCACTTGATGTATGTTTTGGTGATCAGCTTGCGGGTTTCGTGACACTTGGGAACCTATGCATAGGGGTTGGCACACGTTCTTGACTCTCCGGTAGAAACTTTGGGGCACTCTTTGAAGTACTTTTATGTTGGTTGGATGAATCTGAGATTGTGTGATGCATATCGTATAATCATGCCCACGAATACTTGAGGTGACAATGGAGTATCTAGGTGACATTAGGGTTTTGGTTGATTTGTATCTTAAGGTGTTATTCTAGTACAAACTCTTTTATAGATCGATCCGAAAGAATAGCTTTGTGGTGGTTTCGTACCCGACCATAATCTCTACGTTTGTTCTCCGCTATTAGTGGCTTTGGAGTGACTCTTTGTTGCATGTTGAGGGCTTGTCATATGTTCTATCTATGTTATTATTGTCGAGAGAACTTACACTAGTGAAAGTATGAACCCTAGGCCTTGTTTCCTATCATTGCAATACCGTTTACGCTCACGTTTATCACTTGTTACCTTGCTGTTTTTATTATTTCAGATTACAAAAACCTTTATCTACTATCTATTTTGCACTTGTATCACCATCTCTTCGCCGAACTAGTGCACCTATACAATTTACCATTGTATTGGGTGTGTTGGGGACACAAGAGACTTTTTGTTATTTGGTTGCAGGGTTGCTTGAGAGAGACCATCTTCATCCTACGCCTCCTACGGATTGATAAACCTTAGGTCATCCACTTGATGGAAATTTGCTACTGTCCTACAAACCTGTGCACTTGCAGGCCCAACAACGTCTACAAGAAGAAGGTTTTGTAGTAGACAAGAAGCAGTTTCTGGTGCCGTTGCCGGGGAGGTTAGCGCTTGAAGGTATATCTTTAGATCTTGCAATCGAATCTTTTTGTTTCTTGTTTTAGCACTAGTCTAGTTTATAAAAGGAAATTACAAAAAAATGGAGTTAAGTTTGTCTCATACGCTTCACCTTTTTAATATCTTTCGTGAGTATGATGGAAAGGATAACTGTGCTCAAGTGCTAGAAGAAGAAATCTCTTAATTGTTTGGCACTAAATCTTTGAATGATGAGCATGATTGCAATGTTGTTAGTACGAATTCTTTGAATATCCATGATGCTAATGATGATTGCACTAGTTATGATGAAAATGCCTCCTATAAGCATGTCAATTTTTTTGGAGTGCATTGGGCTTGCAAGGACACACCAAATAGGGAAGATAGATATTGCAAGAGGCATAAGTACTTAGAAACTAAAGGGTTGCAAGAAAGGCTAGATGCATGTGCTGAAAATTTATTTTTTCTTAGCCATACTTGTGAACTTTGCAATGAACGCGATCATTTTAGTACCCAATGCAAATTGTTTCATGATCGTATCGTGTCCAAAAATTGTGATGACTTGATCTCCCTTGCACATCATAATGAGCTTAGTTTTCTCTTGGGTTATGAAGAAATAAAGCGTATAACTAAGATTATTCCAGAATTTGCCCTTGATAGAATTCTTCATTTTGATCTAGAAGAAATTTATATGTATTGTGCGGTGAATTGTATTGAAAATCCTTATATTGCCAATTACATAAGGAAAAGAAAGCAAATGGAAGATGATGAGAATACTAATGAAAGGGAAGAGGCTTCCAAATCTCCTCCTATTATTTCTTATGATGAATTAGGTAACGAGGAGGAGCCTTCTATTCAACCAATCTCATCAATAAGGAGCTCAAAGAGGAAGGTTGAACCCACACATAATGTGAAGAAGAAGAAGAAAAGAAGGAGCAACAAAGGTAGAAAGGTATCCCTCCCAAATGATGTTGCTCCTACTACTCATTGTGATGATGATAATTGCTATACTATTGGTGCTATAAATATTTTCAATAATGAGAGTGATTATGCTTATGATATGAAAGGTCCCAAGCTTGGGGAAGCTATTTTTGATTGGGATGAAATATTTGAGAATATATTTGCTGGAATTAATGTTTGTCCCAAGCTTGGGGATGCTATGTTTAATGAAGATGATATTTTTAGCATCACAAGTTTTGATATGCAAAGTTGTTATGATGATAGCATGCCTCCTACCTATGATGATTATATTGATGAAAGTGGGTTCGGAAGAGAGTCAACTTTAGGAAGTAGTGATCCCACTATTTTGGAGGATGTTAAATTTTATTGTGATGAATGCGAAAGTGGATTTGGAAGAGTGTCAACTTTATTTAGTAACTCCACTATCTTGAGAGAGGTTTAAATCGATTATGATGAGAACGAAGTTGCTACTTATGATGATTATTGTGATGAAACTTATGCTATAAAAAGTAGTGATGATTATATTTACAAATCTTGTCATGATTATGATTACCCTTTTTCTGAACATTACTCTTTTAATGTGGAAACAATTTTTAGTGTTCAAGTCTCTTATGATACTCCCACTATTATTCATGAGAAGAATTTTGCTTATGTGGAGAGTAGTAAATTTTCTATGCTAGTAGATCATGAAAAGAATGCTTTAGGTGCTGGTTATATTGTTGAATTTATTCATGATGCTACTGAAAATTATTATGAGGGAGGAACATATGCTTGTAGGAGTTGCAATAATATCAAGTTTCCTCTCTACGTGCTTCAAGTTTTGAAGCTATGCTTGTTTTACCTTCCTATGCTAGTTGATTATCGTTCCCATAAGTTGTTTGCTCACAAAATCCCTATGCATAGGAAGTGGGTTAGACTTAAATGTGCTAGTCATATGCTTCATGATGCTCCTGTTATGTTTCAATTCTTATCTTTTATGGGAGCATCATTGTCATCATCATGCCTAGCTAGAAAGGCATTAAAGAAAAGCGCTTGTTGGGAGACAACCCAATACTTATCCTTACTGTTTTTGTGTGTTCACATGATTATGCTACTATAGTAATCATGTTCTATAGCTTTTGTTTCAATAAAGTGCCAAGTAAGACCTTTAGGATGGCTTACGGTGATAGTTGTGTTGATCCTGCTGAAAATCAGAAACTTTTGCACCCAGTAAATTAGTTTTGTTAATTTACAGAAACGTGATTCTGATCGGATTATTTTTGCTCTGGATTGGTACACGCATTGCTTAGGACTTCCTAATTTTTTAGGATTTTAGGAGTTCCAGAAGTATACGTTTGATACAGATTACTACAGACTGTTCTGTTCTTGACAGATTCTGTTTTCTATGTGTTGTTTGCTTATTTTGATGAATCTATGAGTAGTATCGGAGGATATGTGTAACATCCCAAATTTCCAATTTGGCATGTTATACATAGATCATCCATGCATATCATATTTCATTGCTCTTTCGTTTGCAATCCTCGAGATCCTAAGCAACTCAAGGACCTTCGGAGAGAGTTGGGGATTTTCTAATTTTTATATTTGAGATTTCTATCAAATTTTGAGGATGAGGATTTGATTTTAATTATTTTTCTCTCCGGAAAATATTTCATTTTAAAATAATAAGTGAGGGGAGATAATATGACTTCTCCAAAATAATTGAAATATCGGAGGAAAAATGTTAAAAATCATTTTGGGATTTTATTTGAATTTATTCCGGGAATTTTACTGCTCCTAGAAAAAAAGTTGCATATTTTAAAATTGCATTTTAGGGGCCAAGAAAAGTTCATCTTGTTCTAAATATTTTATTTAGACGGAGAAAACTTGTTTTGGAATTTTTAGATTTTTATTTATTTTTCTAGGAATTTTTCTTCGGCGGAAATGTTTTTTTTTTAAAAAAACTTCGCGCCCGACTGGGCCGAAGGCCCAGCCGAGCAGGCCAGCCCAGCGCCGCGCCGCCGCCTTCCCCGCGCCGCCGCCGTGCTTGGCACGGACGCCGAGGGCGGGTCCGAGCCGGACTCCACCCCCGGGCGCCCCCTCGCCCAAGCCAGCCCCGCCCCGCCCCCTTATAAAGCCCGCCGCCCCGCCGCCATAACGCCACCACCACCACCGAAGCCCTCCGCCGCCGCCGCAGCCGCACCCGCAGCCGGAGTCGCCGCCGCCTTCCCTGCATAGCCGCCGCCGCCTTCCGCCGCAGCCCCGCAGCCGCCGCCGCCACCGCAGTCCCGCCGGAGCCGCCGCCCCGCCGGACGAGTCGCCGGAGGTACCCGATCCCCGCCGCCGGTTTTCTTAAATAAACCCTCGGTTTTTTTGAAAACCCTAGATCGTTTTTTTAGATCGGTTTTTTTTCTTGGTTTATTTATTTAACGAATGTCCGTTCGTCCGTTCGTTCTAACGAACGCGTTCTCTGTTTAGTTTCTGCTAACGAACGTTCTCCCGTTTAGCAGTTCGTCGTTTTTCTTTTATTCGGATTTATTCCGCGAGTATTCTGATCGCGATTTCTGATCCGATTTTCAAACCTGTTTATCTTTATGCTCGTTTATCGGAATCAGGCGATTCAAGCGCCTGGAGTTTCATCTCGAAACCCTCTTTCCGAATAATCAACTCAAACAAGATTTTTCTTCTGTAAAATTTGACCTAGATCCAGAATAGCAAAACGAAGTTGTTTCTTTCGCCGTTTGAGTTTCGTTGCTTCGTTTGATTTGATTCTTCTCGCCAACCGGAGTTCTTAAGTTGAACTCTCCGGTCAACCTCTTTTATCTGGTGTTCTACTTGTGCATCTTGATTGTTGCTTACGTATGTTATTGTTTGTTTGCGCTAGAATTCCCGGAGTGCGAAGCGTGTTACTACGAGTCTCTAGGATACCCGGATCGTCAGCAAGGCAAGTAACACGTTGATCATACTCTTTTCATACCCAGTTTTTATGCATTAGTTCAATCCTCAAACATTGCATGATTAGGATGCTTTAACATGTGGGTATTGGGAAGTAGTTGATGAGGTAGAACCTATTGCCCTGTTTATTATCAAACCCTTGGGAGTTACTTCTACGTTATGCTTATATTGCCATGCTATGCTCGTAGACGTGGATTGGGTTTGAGTGATATCCATGACAGATGTGAGATTGATAATTAATGATTTACTTAAGGTGGCAACTTTAATACACATCTGGGTGGATTGAGGCACCTGGGGTTACCAGTGATTGCCTGTTTTATTTTTGGAAATCCCGGGGTTACCGTGTGATTCTCCTATGGACCGCCACCCAGGCTCAAAGGGAACTGAGTCTATTCATGCTAGAAACTTCCGTGTGCAGCCGCAAGCTATTATGGGCTCTAGCATAGTTTGAGTAAGTTGCGTGAAGCTCTTGAAGAGGTGGATCAGCAGGTAGTGGGTTTGTAGGTTTGGTATGGTCTGCCCGGAGTAGAGAGTTAATGCTTCTGAAAGACTGTGTCTCGGTCATCCGTCTCTCAAACACCCTGTAGTGCGAGAATCAACGGAGGCGATCGAGTCTTGCGGGGAAAAGTGCGCAAACCTCTGCAGAGTGTACAATCTAATCATGGTTAGCCGTGTCCCCGGTTATGGACAATTCTGAGTATCTAGTACTTGAGTATTCGCATGGATCTCAACACTCTTAAATTAATTTTGCTTGGGTTGTTAATTACTTTTAATTGGGATCATTGAGTTGGGGTTTACCTTCTCAAATGATGTTTCAACTACCATGATAGTAAATTAAAATTGATTCCTTTGTAGTAGGGAAAAATTGGCTTTTCGCAAAACTGTAACCATAGAGCTTTCCACCAGCCAAATATGCATGTAGTGGTAGCATTATTCTGTTATTGCTCTTTTGTGTTACATTGCCAGCATATTCCATGTGCTGAACTGTTCTCGGGCTGCAACGTATTATGTTGCAGACTTTTCAGACGAGGAGTAAGGTTCGTAGGTCGTTGCCGTGCAGCTCAGCTATGCCGTTGGAGTTGATGGACTCACTTTATCTTCCAAGCCTTCCGCTGTTATCGCATTAGATGGCCTTAAGGCATATTACTGTAATAAGTTCTCTTCTGAGACATTCGACGTAATAAGTGTGTGATTGCTACTTTGTTATAAATCCTTTGAAGTACTGTGTGGTGTCAGCATTACTGATCCAGGGATGACACCTGAGCACAGAGACTTGACCATCTGAGGTCGGGTCGCTACAAGATGGTATCAGAGCACACGCTGAGTGTAGGACACGACCACTAAGATAAACCATAGGTCACACTTCTCTTCTCATTTCTGACTCCTCTTCTTTTCCACTCTTTAGGATGAAGGAGATGAAGACCAAGTTTGCACAACCGGATGAAGACACACCTTTTGGACGCCACTTGAAGGAAGTCACTAGGTACTTGAATATTGGAATACCAAGCTTCACTGGGGCGAACAACGCCACTCTACCAGAAGAAGAGCGTTGGATGATTCAAGTACGAGTTCCAGGAAGGACGTTCTCGCCGAATTCTAAACCCATAGAGTTTTCTTTCGAAGCACCCACTTGGAGCCTTGGCAAGAGTATGGCAGCTCATATTACCATGGGACGCATTGGAGAAATCTACAACAAGGAACTAGAGGATACCACCTATCAAATATGTGGGCGCCGAGATGAACAATGGGAGATGATCAGCACCAGGAAGGATAGATCTGTCGCAGCCTTTATCCAGGAGCAAAACCAGCACATTCAACGTCAGGAGAACCAGATGTGCGCGGACATGATCGAGTTGAAGAAGGCGAAGACCAGGATCATCGAGCTGGAGGAAGAACTTAAGTTCACACGCGATGGATATGAGGAGGAAATCAAGACACTATTGGAGAAGAATGACGATTTAGTCGAGAAGATCGGAATTTTCATGGGAGGACCAGTTCCGAGAGAAGACCCCATTCGTTCGGACAACTACATCATCATCGATGACACCGACACGGATTCAAGTGATGATGATGACGAAGATGAAGCTGGAGCAGACATCATGGAGTCTTCCACTGATCAAAATTTCTAGATGACCACCATATGATAATAGTATTCCCCCATGTAACTAGTAGTAGTAGTGAGCACTTTTGCGATAGTCTTAGACCGTTTTGTATGCCCTTGCTTGATTGATTGAATGAATGCTTGTGTTTGCCTCATATACATATGGGTAGTGTTTCTCCCCTAGATCTTTTTCTATTCTAAATCTCTTCCATCTAAACCCATCAGATGCCTCCGAGGAGAGACCCCGAGTTTGTTTTCCCACCGGAGATCACCCAGTTGATCCAGCAGCAGAATGCCTTGATGCAATTGCTAGTTCAGAACCAGGGCAATGCCAATAACAACAATGCCAACAACAACAACCCACCGCCAGTAGATAACATCGCCCGTTTCTTAAGGTTACAGCCACCGGTGTTTTCCAGTAGCATCGAGCCAATAGTTGCAGATGATTGGCTACGTCGTATTGGAAGGGAGTTAACCACCGCTGGATGCACAGATGCTGAGAAGGTGCGTTTTGCCGCACACCAACTGGATGGACCTGCAGCAGCATGGTGGGAGAATTTCACAGCCACCTATCCTATCGACACTGTCACATGGGCTCAGTTTCAGCAGGCTTTTCGCACTGCCCATGTCTCGACTAGAGCTATGCAGATGAAGAAGCGTGAGTTTCGCAACTTACGCCAAGGGAATCGTACTGTTGGCCAGTACGTGGATGAGTTTAGCAAGTTATCATGTTATGCCCCTGATGATGTGGCCACGGATACCGTGAAGCAGGAGAAGTTTATGGAAGGGCTGAATGATGAGATGAGTATGCAGTTGATGGTAGCAACTTTCAACAACTACCAGGAGTTGGTAGATAAGGCCCTGATGATTGAAGGGAAGCAGCAGCAGATTGATAATCGTAAGTGGAAGTATGTAAAAGGAAAATACAATTCAGGAGCTCACCAGAAGCCTCGTTTGACCCCGAACTCTGGAGGACTTGTTCATAACCATGGAGGACATTACCATGCTGGAGGAGGATCGCATAACCATAATGGTGCGAAGAACGGGAATGGGAATGGAGCCAACAATAATCAGAACCGCTCTAACCCATCCACACCCGCAAAGAGGGACTTAAGCCAAGTCGTATGCTATAAGTGCGGGAAGACAGGGCACTATGCCAATGACTGCTCTGACGGAAAGAATGGGAATGGAAACGGGAGCGCAGGGAAGAAGCCCAATCCATTCAACAAGGGACAAGTGAACCACGTTAACGTGGAGGAGGTTGAAGAGCAGCCGGACGCGGTAATAGGTAAGTTTTTGGTTCAGTCACTTACCACTATTGTTCTTTTCGATACTGGTGCATCGCATTCATACATATCAAGGGGATTTGTGGAAAAGTTTAAGTTGCCAACCCAAACCCTTAGGACACCCCTCTTAGTGAGCTTGCCAGGATCAGAGTACATGGCTAGTAGATGGTGCACCCAGATACCCCTAATCATTGTAACACATGTATTTCCGTCTGACCTAATTATCTTGGAGTCGCGAGGATTGGATGTGATATTAGGTATGGAATGGATGTCAAAGTATGAAGGAAGTATTGACTGTGCTAGTAAGTCAATTTATCTTACCACCCCGGAGGGAACAAGGATTAAGTATGTATCTTGGCATGTGCCTAGGAGGAGCCAAGTAAACACCCTCACGGGAGTTGTACAGGAGGAAGTACCTGTAGTAAAGGATTTTCCGGATGTTTTCCCCGAAGAGTTACCTGGTATGCCACCGGACAGAGACATTGAGTTTTTGATTGAGCTATTGCCAGGAACAGGACCGATATCTAAGAGACCCTATCGGATGCCAGCAAATGACCTGGAGGAAATTAAGAAGCAGATTAAGGAGTTGTTGGAGAAAGGTTATATTCGTAGAAGCTCGTCACCTTGGGGAGCCCCAGTACTTTTGGTGGAGAAGAAGGATAAATCCCTAAGGATGGTTGTTGATTACCGAGCTCTGAATGAAGTAACGATAAAGAACAAGTATCCCTTACCGATGATCAATGATCTGTTTGACCAATTACAAGGAGCTAAGGTGTTTTCGAAGATTGATCTACGATCAGGATACCATCAGTTGAAGATCCGTGAGGGAGTCCTGGACTAGGGGGTGTCCGGACAGCCGGACTATCATCGTCCGCCGGACTCCAAGACTACGAAGATACAAGATTGAAGACTCCGTCCCGTGTCCGGATGGGACTTTCCTTGGCGTGGAAGGCAAGCTTGGCGATACGGATATGTAGATCTCCTACCATTGTAACCGACTCTGTGTAACCCTAGCCCTCTCCGGTGTCTATATAAACCGGAGGGCTTTAGTCCATAGGACATAACCTCCATTACAACAATCATACCATAGGCTAGCTTCTAGGGTTTAGCCTCCTTGATCTCGTGGTAGATCCACTCTTGTACTACCCATATCATCAACATTAATCAAGCAGGACGTAGGGTTTTACCTCCATCAAGAGGGCCCGAACCTGGGTAAAACATCGTGTCCCTTGTCTCCTGTTACCATCCGCCTAGACGCACAGTTCGGGACCCCCTACCCGAGATCCGCCGGTTTTGACACCGACATTTGTGCTTTCATTGAGAATTCCTCTGTGTCGTCGCTGATAGGCTCGATGGCCTCTTCAATCAACAACCATGCTGTCCAGGGCGAGACTTTTCTCCCCGGACAGATCTTCGTATTCGGCGGCTTCGCACTGCGGGCCAATTCACTTGGCCATCTGGAGCAGATCGAAAGTTACGCCCCTTGCCGTCAGGTCAGGTTCGGAAGCCTAAACTTCACGGCCGACATCCACGGGGACTTGATCTTCGACGGACTCGAGCCACAGCCGAGCGTGCCGCACTGTCACGATGGGCATGATATAGCTCTGCCGCCGGACAGTGCCCTGGTGGCCGCACACGAATCCGCTCCGGCCCTCAGTCCGGAGCCGATCGCCCAGATCGAGGATCGGTGGCTGGACACCGCCTCGGGGGCTGCAACTTCCGCGGTGATGGAGCCGAACACTGACTTTGTCCCCTGTAAAACTCGTGGCTCCGAGGTGCCGGACTCCCTGCCGGACTCCGAACCTCCTGCGCCCCTGCCAATCGAATCCGATTGGGCGCCGATCATGGAGTTCACCGCTGCGGACATCTTTCAGCACTCGCCCTTTGGCGACATCTTAAATTCACTAAAGCATCTGTCACTGTCAAAACCGGCGGATCTCTAGTAGGGGGTCCCGAACTGTGCGTCTAGGCGGATGGTAACAGGAGACAAGGGACACGATGTTTTACCCAGGTTTGGGCCCTCTTGATGGAGGTAAAAACCTACATCCTGCTTGATTAATATTGATGATATGGGTAGTACAAGAGTGGATCTACCACGAGATCAAGGAGGCTAAACCCTAAAGCTAGCCTATGGTATGATTGTTGTAATGTATGTTGTGTCCTACGGACTAAAGCCCTCCGGTTTATATAGACACCGGAGAGGGCTAGGGTTACACAGAGTCGGTTACAATGGTAGGAAATCTCCTACCATTTCAAGGCGGGTTCCTCCTTTGAATAATCCAGAGAAGATCGTGAACACCAGGATAGTGTCCGTCTCTGCAAAATAAATTCCACATTCCACCGTAGAGAGAATAAAATGTACACATGTTCAATCTGCTGACGTATTTTGCGGCATGACATCACACCACTACCAAGCCTTTTCTTGAATCATTTTTTATTATACCACCTCAGCATGTTTAGCGAAGCGGTTTCCTTGGCACGTCTTGTCGAAGCATAGATCGTGTTCCCCTTATTCCGGGATTCTCATCAATACGAGCGTGGGTAACCCAACCGTGCCCGTCGCCACGCCTCCTCTATCGAAGGTGAATCCCGAACGGTCACGGAGACGGCTCTTGGTATTTTCCCCCTTTATAAGAGGACCAAGGCTTGTTTCTTTTCTTCAATCTTCCATCGAATCCTCTCCTTGCTCCAAGTTCCAACACCCAGAGCTCCAGATTCGAGCGCTTCGGACCTTCAACAATGTCCGGCTCCGACCTTCAGGGTCGGTGGGTGCCTCCTCCGTCACGGAGGAGGACGTGCTAAAGCTGCGTGAGGCCAAGTACTTGTCTTACGAGATTTCACACAGGTTGCCCGCCCAAGGGCAGGCCGTACCGACTCCCGAGCCCGGTGAGTACGTCGTCTTCGTATCCCACCTCCATCGGGGTTTAGGCTTCTCGACGGACCCCTTCGTGAGAGGGCTTATGTTCTACTACGGGCTGGATTTTCACGACTTGGCTCCGGAGTCCATCCTCCATATTTACGCTTTCATTATTGTCTGCGAAGCCTTCCTCCGCGTCACCCCCCACTTCGGCCTGTGGCTGAAGACCTTCAAGGTGGAGCCGAAGATGATCGAGGGGCGTCAAGCGGAGTGCAGCGGGGCGGCCATAAGTAGGAGGGCCGATGCCCCATGGCCCGAGGGCTCCTTCCAAGAGGAGCTCGGCTTGTGGCAGCAGGAGTGGTCCTATATCACCGCTCCGAAGGGCAGCAAGCAAAATCCACCGCCTTCATTCCGCCCGGGACCTCCACGCCGGTTGATGTCGTGGGTCAACCAGGGGCTCAATTGGGGGCCGCCCGAAGACGTGCCCTTATTGCAGGGCCGGATTCGAGACCTCCAAGCGAGGGAGATCAATCTGGTTATGGTGATGCAGGTCATGCTAATCAGGCGTCTTCTGCCCTGCAAACGCCGTCCTCTCCGGTTATTGGAGTTCAATCCGGAGGGACCACAAATTCTCCAACACTTCATGGGTACGACACCCGTGGATATGTAGAAGTTGTTCTTCGGACTGCAGGTGGCGTGTCCGGAATTAACCGAGGACGCGGGCCTAAGCTGCAATCTCCCGGATACTCAGGTAAGTAGCTCAGAGTCCGGACGTTCTGTTTATTTGCTTTTCTAAAATTTGCCTCCTAACCCATTATTCTTCATCAGGAGTGGGTAGCGCGATCGAAGCTAATAAGTTGTCCGGCCCCCCTCCCAGAGACCGCACCGGAGCCCGTGCTGGTCAGAATGTTGGAGGTCGCGCCCATAGAAGGAGGCGATGGGGAAAATAGAAGAGCTATCACCTCGCCCAAGGGGGCACCTGAAGAGGGGGGGGATCGAAAATCCCTCCTTCCAGGGGGAGAAGAGGACCGCCTCCGAAGACCCGGAGGCCAAAGCCCCTAAGACGGGGAAGAAATCTTCACCGGAGGGTCCTGCGTCCGGGGAGAACCCGGACGTACAATCGTCTCTAAAGGATCAGCCCTCCAGCGAGCCGTGAGTAGGAAAAGGGGAGTCCATTAATAAGAAAATACCCCTATTTGTGCTTCTGTGGATAACAGAAATTTTTACCTTACAGTTCGGATCTGCGGCCTTCTCAGATGAGTTCGTCTTCGGGGGATCTTCGTCCGGAGATGATGGAGAGCGAAACGCCTCCGTCTGCCGCGCCGTCGGACAGGGCAGATGAGCCTGAAGTATCGTCACGGAGGGTATCCTAGAGTCCGGTGGAGCCGGAGAGTTCGGCGCCGACTAGTGTCCGGCCGGGGGAGCTGAAGGATCTGCTTGAGAGGGTGTCCATCTCAGAAGATCACCGTGCTTTGATGAGTATGGTGATTGGAAAGATTTCGTCCGCCGAAAGCGGATTGCATAGTGCTGTCAGGAGTTTGCTGGCGGGATTTGAGGTACGCGAGAACAACGCACCTTTTTGACAGTTTGGCACATAGAAGTGCGTCCTGTATAGATAGTAGCCCCTGAGACTCGGTAGGTTGTCGAAAGCGACAACGTGCCGAGGATCAAAATCGCAGGTATTTAATGTCGCCATTCCTATGCAGGTGGCGGATAGTCCGAGGGCTAGCCGGACTAGTGGAGTTGTCGAGTTAATGCGGTAACTCGATGTGGCAGATGCGGACATCGCGCTTGTCAACTGGCGACTTGACGAGACGCAAGGTAAATGAATTCTCCGTAGTCACTTATTTAAGGGAGCCAAAGCCCGCCTCTGACAATATATATGCTGTGATACAGACGGTGCTGCTGCTGTGGAGAGCCTTCGGGCCGAGCTTGCTCAAGCTAAGGAGCAAGCCCGAAGGAGTGATGCGGCTGCCTCGAGGGCGGCCGAGGAGTTGAAAGCCGAAAAGGCTGCACACTGCCTAAGCAGGGAAAAGATGGCCGAATTGGCCGTGAAATTGAAGGATGCTACCGACCGCAATGAGGCTCTTGAAAAGGAGCGCCTATCAGAGCGAGAAGACCTGGGGAAGGCCACCGCCGAGGCCAAGGATGCCCGTTCTGCAATGCGGGCTATGAAGGAGGAGCTGCGCCAGGCCGGAGATATTGTGGCTGGCAGGCCTTTTCTGCTGCGTCGCCAGTTTACGGATCCAAAGTATGCCCAACTTGGCCAGCTGTGGGGTCCGGAGGATCCATATATGGACTTAGCGGCAAGTGCGGCTGATGCCGTTGTGCACTTTCGGAGCCAGAAGGATCACAAGATGGAAGAGCTATTTTGGTCTCAATTCCATAGTCCGGACCGTTCACTTCCGTTGACCGATCGGTTGGCCGAATGGGCTGAGCTGAACAGGTTGTCCAGACTTGCCATGACTGATATCGTGGCTCATGTCTGGCCAGAGAGGCCCAAGGTGACGAGCTATTTCGGCTTATTGCAGCAATTTCTTGGAGCGGTGCCGCATATCAAGGAGATGAAGTGGTCGGCCTGCACAGAAGGTGCGCGGATGGCCCTTGCCCGTGTGAAGACACATTGGACAGAGATGGATGCCACCGCTATTGCAGCCCAGGGTTCGGACGAAAGCCGGTTACCCGCCGAGCACTATTTTGGGGAAGTTATGCGTGGCGCTCGTGTAATAGAGTCGCAGTGCTCGAAAAATGTCACGTTCAAATGAACGTTTTATCTTGTAAAACAATGATTATGATGTAACCGCTTTTTATACTTGTGCATTCCAAGTATTAAAATATCTCCTATGCGGCCGTTTATGTATACGTTTGTATAACCTGAAAGATGGCAGTCTTCGGCTTCAGCCCCCACGCACAAGGTGCGGGGGTTTTCGCAAAAAATAGTGTGTTTTCACACTTAATCCGACGTCTCAGTCCTGTTGAGTTGGTGGTAGCGTAGCAAACGAGGCAATCCGGACTATGATGCTTTATCACTTTCACTTAGCCATTGGAGTTCGAGGGTGGGGCTACGATATAGCCCCTGGGGGCACCGCGCTTCTCCGGATTCGGGGCGCGTGTGTGCCTGACCGGGAAACGGTCCTTCATCAAAGCGGGGAATTCTAAACATTCCGGTAGTCGATCGAGTGGTTGACCAGTCTCTCGCTGTATCATGACAATCAGTTTTCGGCTTTCTCTACTGAGGTGCTCGCCCAGCCGAACTGGGGCACAATCGCAGTAGTTCTCCTGGTGCCGCGTTAGCCGATGATACAGAACGTAAGGCAGCAAAACACAGGAGCCGGGCAAACCCAACATTTGACCAAAGACATGATTCAGAGCTGATGCATATAAGGCCTAACTCGAGACGCCGAACACCCCCTAAGGTGTTTGGTATTTATAATAATGGGAAGAACAATGCCCTAAGCCCCTAGTGTCCATGTACGGGCATGGTCCTCTGACGCGGCCGATGCCAAAACGTCAGGCTCCACTTTGGTTATAATGAGAAACCAAGGGATTATAACAACAAGAGACAGTAAAAAAGGTTTACGCAGGGTCTTAATCTGAAAAGAATCCTTGCGACGGGTCCCTACTGCACGTCTGCGCCTGTGTCTCCATTGTGCCGTTATCCTGGACGGGTGTGCACGTTGTTCATCTGTAAAAAGAGAGGAACTTAGTTTGAAAGGAAATCGTGCCAAAAATAGATACGAAGGAAGAAATATAAATAAGTAAAGCGGAGTCTGTATGAGCTCGCTGTTGCTTGTGCGCGCAGCCCCTTGTGAAGGGATGTGCGGCTAGGGAGCCCCTAGCTTATTTATGCCGGACTAGTCTGACCGTGTCCGGGGTCGTTAAATGACCCTCACACTAAAATGATGCCACGTGGACCGGGCATCTTAAGTGTAAGAGACGCGTAATGTGGTATGGCGTTGAAGCGGACAAAAGCTTCTCGTCCCAAGAGTGCTTGATAGCTACTTTTAAATGGGACGATGTGAAAGATTAGTTTTTCGCGTCGAAAGTTGTTCGGTGATCCAAACACAACTTCTAGTAATATGGAGCCTGTGCACTTGGCGTAAGGGCCTGGCGTCACTCCTTTAAAGGAAGTGCGGCTGTGTCGAATTTTAGTAAGGTCTATCCCCAACTTGCGGATTGTGTTTGATACAGCAGGTTTAAGTCACTGCCTCCGTCCATCAGGACTTGTGTAAATTGCAGTCCGTCGATTATAGGATACAATATCAGGGCAGTCCATCCTGCATTTCGAACGCTTCTGGAATAATCCAGGTGGTCGAAAGTGATTGGTTTTGATGTCCAATCCCTGTGTTCCGCTGGGTTGGACCGTGCGAGACCCATTTTAACGGGTGCCGCACTGTTTTTCTGTATTATCACATGAAGTGAATTTACTGCTTTGACCTCTTGTGGGAAAGCCTTTTGTTTTTCGGTGCTCTGCTGGTGGGGTTTATCATCATCTTCGCTTGATGCGTCGAGCCCCTTGTGTTCGGCGTTTAGTCGGCCGGACTGTTTGAAAACCCAACAATCTCGGTGGGTGTGGTTTGCAGGCCTTCCGGGGGTACTGTGGATTTGACATATCCGACCCAAAATCTTGTTTAAGTTGGATAGCTCATCACTGTTATCCTTAAGAGGCGGTGTTTTCTTGTTTGGCCGCGAGCTTTTGAATCCGGCGTTGACTGCCATGCTCTTTGGGCTTTTCTCTTTATTCCGGCGCTGGTCTTTTCTGCGCCGTGATTTTCCTTTTCCATCTCTAATCTCGGATGTACTTGGGTCGCTGGTGCTGCATCTTGCTAGCCAGCTATCCTCTCCCGCACAAAAGCGGGTCATGAGGCTTGTTAGCGCGGACATTGTCCTCGGCTTCTCTTGGCCGAGGTGTCTGGCGAGCCATTCGTCTCAGACGTTGTGTTTAAAAGCTGCTAAGGCTTCGGCGTCCGGACAGTCGACTATTTGGTTCTTTTTGGTGAGGAACCTGTTCTAGAATTTGCGCGCTGACTCTCCGGGCTGTTGAGTTATATGACTTAGATCATCTGCATCCGGAGGGCGGACATAAGTTCCTTGAAAGTTTGCTCGAAACGCGTCCTCGAGCTCTTCCCAACTTCCAATAGTGTTTTCTGGGAGGCTTTTGAGCCAATGACGGGCTGGCCCTTTGAGCTTGAGGGGTAGGTATTTTATGGCGTGGAGATCATCTCCTCTAGCCATGTGTATGTGTAGTATATAATCTTCTATCCAGACTCCAGGGTCTGTTGTTCCGTCGTAGGCCTCTATGTTTATGGGTTTAAATCCTGCTGGGAATTCATGATCCAGCACCTCGCTGGTGAAACATAGTGGGTGTGCGGCGCCCCTGTATTTGGGTGTACCGCTGTCTTCGGACACTTGGCGTGTTGCATTGCTTCCTGGGGCCCTCTTCTTTGGCCCTTAAATGGACCTGGCTGGGCCATCTGTCCTTCCAGGGTCATTAGTCGGTTTATGTGCGGCGCCGCTTTCAGGTGTTGGCCTATCATCTGGCCGTCTATCCAACCCGGCAGCCTCTTTGTTTTTTGACTGTGGGGGCTCTATGGCCTCCTCATCAAATTCTGGCAGTAGCTTGCGCTTTGGGTAGCTCTTTGATTGATGGCCATTGCCGTATTTGTCTGCGGTTTTGAGCACTTTGCTCCACCTCATTCCGAGTGTATCTTCCGCTGTTTTGAGCTTCTGTTTTTCTTTCTTCAAGCTTCTTGATGTGGCAACGAGTCTTTTCCGAAGGTTTTTATTCTCCGGCGGCGTGTCCGGCGTGAGGTCGTCTTGACTGTTGTTTTCGCCGGGCCTGGATTGATCATCTGACTCGTCCTGTTCGGACGATTGCTTGTCTGCGTGTTCGTCATCTACTGGTTTGCCCTGCTATATTGCTGGGTCATTAGGAGCGCTATTGTTGTCGAGGCGGGACTTAGGGCGGCGTCTGCGTCGCCGTTTTGGTTGTTTGTCGGCGGGATTATCTTCTGCCGTGGCCCGTTGGTCCTCGTTATCGCTTCCTTTTGGGGTATCCACCATGTATACGTTGTATGACGGGGTGGTCTTCCAGTGCCCTGTAGGCGCTGGTTCTTGTTCATCTCCGGCATCGTCGTGCATACCGTCGATGTCTTCGGAGTCATAGTCTAGTATGTTGGTTAGATCGTCGACAGTGGCTACAAAGTGGGTGGTGGGTGGGCTTTGAATTTCTTCGTCTTCCGAATCCCAACCGTCCTGGCCGTAGTCCGGCCAGGTCTCTCCGGATAGCGAGAGGTGTTTTAACGAATTTAGGATGTCGCCAAAGGGCGAGTGTTGGAAGATGTCCGCGGCGGTGAATTCCATAACTGGCGCCCGATTAGATTTGATTGGCAGGGGCGCGGGCGGTCCGGAGTCCGGCAGGGAGTCCGGCACCTCGGAGTCACGAGCTTCGCAAGGGATAAGGTTAGTGTTCGGCTCCATCGCCGTGGAAGTTGAAGCCCCCGAGGCGGTGTCCAACCACCGGTCCTCGATCTGGGCGATCGGCTCCGGACTAAGGGCCGGAGTGGATTCTTGTGCGGCCACCAAGGCATTGTTCGGCGGCAGAGCTAGATCATGCCCATCGTAACAGTGCGGCACGCTTGGCTGTGGCTCAAGCCCGTCGAATATCAAGTCCCCGCGGACGTCGGCCGTGAAGTTTAGGCTTCTGAATCTGACCTGACGGCCAGGGGCGTAGCTTTCGATCTGCTCCAGATGGCCAAGTGAATTAGCCCATAGTGCGAAGCCGCCGAATACAAAGATCTTTCCGGGGAGAAAAGTCTCACCCTGGTCAGCGTTGTTGATTGAAGAAGCCATCGAGCCTATCGGTGACGACGCAGAGGAACTCTCAATGAAAGCACCAATGTCGGTGTCAAAACCGGCGGATCTCGGGTAGGGGGTCCCGAACTGTGCGTCTAGGCGGATGGTAACAGGAGACAAGGGACACGATGTTTTACCCAGGTTCGGGCCCTCTTGATGGAGGTAAAACCCTACGTCCTGCTTGATTAATATTGATGATATAGGTAGTACAAGAGAGGATCTACCACGAGATCAAGGAGGCTAAAACCCTAAAGCTAGCCTATGGTATGATTGTTGTAATGTATGTTGTGTCCTACTGACTAAAGCCCTCCGGTTTATATAGACACCGGAGAAGGCTAGGGTTACACAGAGTCGGTTACAATGGTAGGAGATCTACATATCCGTATTGCCAAGCTTGCCTTCCACGCCAAGGAAAGTCCCATCCGGACAGGGGACGGAGTCTTCAATCTTGTATCTTCGTAGTCTTGGAGTCCGGCGGACGATGATAGTCCGGCTGTCCGGACACCCCCTAGTCCAGGACTCCCTCAGCATCTCTAGCTATCCGGAGAGCCCTGGCCAGATTATGGCCAGGATGGTTGGGAGGCAGACGACGAAGAAATTCAAAGCCCACCCACCTCCCACTTTGTAGCCACTGTCGGCGATCTAACCGACATGCTAGACTATGACTCCGAAGACATCGACGGTATGGACGACGATGCCGGAGATGAACAAGAACCAGCGCCTACAGGGCACTGGAAGACCACCTCGTCATATGACATATACATGGTGGACACTCCAAAAGATGGGGACGTCGAAGAAGCAGCGGAGGCAGATTCCCCAAAGAAACAGCCCAAGCGCCGACGTCAGCGGCGCCGCTCTAGATCCCGCCACAGCAAGAATGGAGATTCCGGCACAGGAGATAATAACACCCTAGAAAGTGCCGATGACAATGCCCTCCAGCAAGATTCAGCACAGGAGGAGGCAGAAGCAAGCCCTCACGAGAGAGCGGCAGATGAAGAGGTCGAGGATGATAATTACATACCTCCCTCCGAAGACGAGGCAAGCCTCAACGACGACGAATTCGTCGTGCCCGAGGATCCCATCGAACAAGAGCGTTTCAAACGCAGGCTAATGGCCATGGCAAATAGCCTAAAGAAAAAGCAGCAGCAGCTTCAAGCTGATCAAGACCTGCTGGCCGACAGATGGACCGAGGTCCTCGCGGCCGAAGAGTATGAACTCCAACGCCCCTCCAAGAGCTACCCAAAACGCAAGTTTCTCCCCCGATTAGAGGAGGAAGCATACATACCATCATCACCAGCACACAATACGGCAGACCGACCACCCCGTGGTCGCGACAGAGAGGCATCTAGGCCCTCCACCAAGACCGTACCCCGGCATCGCTCCAAAAGTACGAAGCCAAGAGGGAACACGCCGGACTTGCGAGATATATTGGAGGACAAAGCAAGAAAATCCAGATCTATCTATGGATCACGTTGGCGCCCCACGACCCACGGCGAATACCGTCGAGCCGGATACAACAACTCCGGCCGGGCCGAACACAGCAGACAATGCTCCCTTGAGCTACGTCGTGATATTGCTCAATACAGAGGCGCCGCACACCCGCTATGCTTCATCGATGAAGTAATGGATCATCAAACCCTCGAAGGGTTTAAACCCGTAAACATCGAATCCTACGATGGCACGACAGACCCCGTGGTTTGGATCGAAGATTATCTCCTTCACATCCATATGGCCCGCGGCGACGATCTCCACGCCATCAAATACCTCCCGCTCAAGCTTAAAGGACTAGCTCGGCATTGGCTTAACAGCCTGACCGCAGAGTCAATTGGGTGTTGGGAGGACCTGGATGCCGCATTCCTCGACAACTTCCAGGGCCCATATGTGCGGCCACCAGACGCCGATGACCTAAGCCACATAATCCAGCAGCCAGACGAATCGGCCAGATAATTCTGGACGCGGTTCTTAACAAAGAAAAATCAAACCGTCGACTATCCGGATGCAGAGGCCCTCGCAGCCTTCAAGCATAACATCCGCGATGAATGGCTAGCCCGGCACCTAGGACAGGAAAAGCTGAAATCCATGGAGGCCCTCACATCATTAATGACCCGCTTCTGTGCGGGAGAGGATAGCTGGCTAGCTCGCAGCAACAACCTCAGCAAAAATGTTGGTAGTCCGGACACTAAGGATCACAATGGCAGGTCGCGTCGATACAAATATAAACGCCGCGTTGACGGCGACGACAAGAACGACAGTCAACGCCGGATTTCGAGGCTCTAAACCCGGTCAGCGGAAGAAGCCATTCAAAAGAAGCACTCCGGGTCTGTCCAATTTGGACCGAATACTCGACCGCTTATGCCAGATACATGGCACCCCCGAAAAGCCAGCTAATCACACCAACAGAGATTGTTGGGTATTCAAGCAGGCCGGCAAGTTAATTGCCGAAAACAATGACAAGGGGCTGCACAGCGACGACGAGGAAGAGACCCGACCGCCAAACAATAGAGGACAGAAGGGTTTCCCCCCACAAGTGCGGACGGTGAACATGATATACGCAACCCATATACCCAAGAGGGAGCGGAAGCGTGCACTAAGGGACGTATACGCGATGGAGCCAGTCGCCCCTAAGTTCAATCCATGGTCCTCTTGCCCGATCACTTTCGATCGAAGAGACCATCCGACCAGTATCCGCCATGGCGGATTCGCCGCATTGGTTTTAGACCCAATCGTCGATGGATTTCACCTCACAAGAGTCCTTATGGACGGCGGTAGTAGCCTGAACCTGCTTTATCAGGATACAGTGCGCAAGATGGGCATAGACCCCTCAAGGATTAAACCTACAAAGACGACCTTTAAGGGCATCATACCAGGTGTTGAGGCCAATTGTACAGGCTCAGTCACACTGGAAGTGGTCTTCGGATCCCCGGACAATTTCCGGAGCGAGGAGTTAATTTTCGACATAGTCCCGTTCCGCAGCGGCTATCACGCTCTGCTCGGACGAACCGCGTTTGCAAAGTTCAACGCGGTGCCGCATTACGCATACCTCAAGCTCAAGATGCCAGGCCCTCGCGGAGTCATCACGGTCAACGGAAATACGGAACGCTCCCTCCGAACGGAGGAACACACAGCGGCTCTCGCGGCAGAAGTACAGAACAACCTTTCAAGGCAATTTTCGAGTCCGGACAATAAACGGCCGGATACAGTCAAACGTGCCCGGAGAAACATCAACCAAGACCACCTGGCACGTTCCGAGCACGTGTAGCAATGCGGCCCCAACCCCAGCCCTTGCATAATTGCAAGACCAACCCTCCGCGTACATCATTACGCTCTGGAGATACCATGGGCTTAGGGGAAGGGGCACGACCACAACAGACCAAGAGTGTGGCTCGACCACACCAGAGGCTCACAAGTGTGTCACTCTTTTTGTTATCATTTTCTTTCTTTGTGTACACAGGACTCCGTTCACCAGAAGCCCTGTCCGGCGGCGAACCCGCCGAATTCACGATGCAGCAGCCAGGGAAGAAAGAAGGCTGCGGCGAACACTCAGGTGGCCTCCATTACGAGCATTAAATTCGATTATATACACCAGTCCGCAGCCCACCCCTGGAGGGGGACATGTTTATTTAGTCCAATCCCTTGCTTACCGCACTATTTGTATCCTTCCGCACTCATCGCAGAATTCCTTGAATAAATAATGCAGCGCTCTTTTGCCTATAATTGCATTACTTTACATATATGTTCACTAATGACATCTTGCACCCGTATATTTTGGTACGGCCGAATACATCAAGGGCTTATGTTCCCCGCATTATGGTGTGACAAGTCCGAACACTTTCACAAGTGCGGCACCCCGAACTTATAGCATTATATGAATCGGCTCCGAATCATGTCTTGGGTCAATAGTTGGGTTTGCCCGGCTCCCACGTTTTGGTGCCTTACGTTCCGTTCTGTCGGCTAAGGTGGCACTGGGAGAACCACTGCGATTGCGCCCCGGTTGAGCTGGGCGAGCGCCTCAGTGGAGAAAGCTAAAACTGACTGGCATGATAAGGCGAGAGACTGGTCGCTGTTCGAGAGGTCTTTTCGGGTCCCTAAAGACTTATGCCGCTTCGAGCGAAGTACCGGATAATGTCCGATGAAGGCGTGGATAGCGCCCCAAATTCGGTCTTTCGAATACTAGGGGCTTCGCCGAAATTTAAAATTATAGAATTCTATGGCTAAGTGAGAGTGTTCAAGCATTATAAGTCCGGTTGCCTTGTTCGTTGTGTTGAGCGCCTCCCTAGATGGACCCAAAAATGGGAACAAGAGTGCTCAAGTTTATCCCGAACACCCCAGCACTCGTGGCTTGGGGGCTGAAGCCGACGACTTGCCATCTCTCAGATTTTATAAACGGCCGCACAGAAGGTAATATTTTAAATTAAACAAGCGTTGCGTAGCGCATATGAACAAAGTTTTCAGCGCACAGGATAATACATTGCGAGTTTTACTCAATAATTACATCTCTGGGGCACTCATCCGAAATTTTGCGGGCACCCTTCAGGACACTCTTATTGTACATTTCGGGCGTACGATACTCCTTGCCCGCTGGCGGCGGGTCAGTAAGAAGCCTCTCCGCATCTAGCCTGCCCAGTGCACCTTTGTGCGGGCAAGGGCCCGACGATCACCTTCAATACAAGCGGAGCGCTTGATAACATCCACCTAGGGGCACGCATCTACCAGCCGCCGCACGAGGCCGAAGTAGCTCCCAGGCATGGCCTGTCCAGGCCACAGCCGGACTATAAGGCCCTTCATGGCCTCCTCAGCTACCTTGTGGAGCTCGACTAGCTGCTTCAGCTGGTCGCTAGGGGGCACCGGATGGCCGGCCTCAGCGTACTGAGACCAGAAGACCTTCTCTGTTGAGCTCCGCTCCTCGCCACGGTAGAATGCGGCAGCATCGGATACACTGCGAGGCAGATCTGCAAATGCCCCTGGAGAGCTCCGAATCCAGGTAAGTGTCAGGTAGTTTACATTAATATGCTTGCTTTGCATGAAAAATGCCTTACCCGCCGCTATTTTTCTTCATATCCTCAACCTCCTGAAGGGCCTTACGGGCCTCGGCCTTGGCGGACTTGGCACTTTCGAGAGCCGAGGTGAGCTCGGACTCTCGAGTCTTTGAGTCGCGCTCCAAACTCTCATGCTTCTCCATGAGAGCCTGGAGCTCTTGCCGCACCTCCGCCACCCGTGCCTCTTGCTTCTCTCGCTCTGCCCGTTCCGCGGCAGCGTTGCGTTCGGCCGCGGACACAGCCTCCTTCAGGGCTGCCACCTCGTTTGTGGCCCCTGCAGTACCCATATTATCCTTGTTAATTTTATTGAAACCAAAATCCTTTTCTGTAAGGTAAAACTTCAAAGTGGTGCTACTCACCTTCTTTGTCCTCGAGCTGCTTCTTGGCATGGCCGAGCTCTCGCTCAGACCGCTCGAGATCTTGCTTTAATGCACCAACCTCTGCAGTCAGTGCGGCAGAGGTCAGTAGCACAGCCTGCAAACCCATATTGACATAATCTATTAGCAACCCTGCGTATATCTTTTTAGATCCTCAGTCCGGCTTTTCTTTCCGAACACCGAACCGAGCATCAGGGGCTACTGTCTATGCGGTATTACATTACATAATTTCAAAACTTCTTATCTCAAAGCCTGTTAGAAGGCTACTGCAGGCTTCGGTCAGCCTGCTCTTGGCGAGCTGAACCTTCTGAATCACCGCACTCATAACAGTGCGGTGTTCTTCCTCAATGGAGGCACCTTGGAGCACCTCCAGCAAGTTGTCTGGCGCCTCCGGTTGGACGGAGGCCGCCGGCGTCACGGTCTTGCCCTTCTTGCGAAGGGGCCGCTTGCCGGACTCTGGAACCACTACAGGTTCCGGCATGGAGTCCGGCGCAAAGTCCGGGAGGCTGCCTTGCGGCACCTCCGGAGCCTCCTCCTGATGGGTCCCTTTCTGGGATCCCACCTCAGCGTCCTCATCGGCGCGAGGGGTGGAGGCAGTTAGAATGGAATCCACATCCGACGGAGCCAACGACCCACTCGATGAAGCGGGGAGATCATCATCGGCCGGACTGCGGGCAGTATGCGGCATTAGAAGGACACTATGTGACACAAAGGAGTAATTACAAATTATTCAGGAATCCGAATACTTACGATCTCTCCGGAGGCCTGGCCCTTGAAGGCCACTCTTCGCCGCAAACGTTGGTGTTGGCAGAGCTGTCCGGGGGAATAGTTCTCCCCCTCATGGACCCTTCGGCCTTCCCTGTTGGGGAAGCCTTCCTCTTCCTCTCTCCCTCCTCTGGGAGATAGTCTTCTTCCTCCTCCTCGTCTTCGGGGGAGGAGTCCGCCTCGGAGTCGTCGGACACCTGAAAACGGGAACTCTTTCGAGCGCCCGTGGCCACCTTCTTGGCCTTCTTCTCCGGCACCAAGTGCGGTGCCGGAACCAGCAGCCCCGCTAGACGGGCATCCACTGGGTCTTTTGGCATGGGAGCCGGGCAGATGAGCTGCTCGGCCTTTTTCATCCACTCTTGTCACAGGGAAAGGGAGATTGAAACCCTCTTAGAATCAAATCTATTAACAACAAGTGTCCCGTAAAGGGATAGAATCACTTACCTCGTCAGCTGGACGCTGCGAGTGAAATCCGCGATCTTCCGTCGCGGATGCGGGGGCTTCGGCGCCCTTAAACAGCATCCTCCAGGCGCCTTCGTACGTCGTGTCGAAGAGCCTGCTCAGCGCCTGGTGCTGTTCCGGATCGAACTCCCATAGATTGAATGCCCGTTCTTGGCATGGGAGAATCCGGCGGATGAGCATGACTTGGACCACGTCAACAAGCCTGAGCTTCTTGTTCACCAGCTTCTGGATACTGGCTTGGAGTCCCGTCAGCTCCTTCGAATTGCCCCACAGCAAGCCCTTCTCTTTCCAGGAGGTGAGCTGCGTAGGGATACCAGATCTGAACTCGGGGGTCGCCGCCCATGTAGGGTCGCGCGGCTCGGTGATATAGAACCACCCCGATTGCCACCCCTTGACGGAGTCCACGAAGGCCCCTTCGAACCAGAGGACGTTGGGCATCTTGCCTAGCATGGCGCCTCCGCACTCCGCCTGCGTGCCCTTCACTACCTTCGGCTTGATGTTGAAGGTCTTGAGCCACAAGCCGAAGTGGGGCCGGATGCAGAGGAGGGCCTCGCACACGACGATAAACGCCGAGATGTTGAGGATGAAGTTCGGTGCCAGATCATGGAAATCCAGGCCGTAGTAGAACATGAGCCCCCGGACAAAGGGGTGAAGTGGAAAGCCCAGTCCGCGGAGGAAGTGGGGAAGGAAAACGACCCTCTCATGGGGCCCGGGGATAGGAATGAGCTGCCCCTCGTCGGGCAGCCAGTGCGCGATGTCGCCGGAAAGGTATCCGGCGCTGCGCAGCTTGGTGATGTGCTCCTCCTTAACGGTGGAAGCCAACCATTTGCCTCCTGCTCCGGACATGGTTGGAGAAGGTTGAGACAAGATGCGCGAACTTGGGCGCTGGAGCTCGAGTGCGCGGAGGTGGATAAGCAAAGGAGGACGAAGGCGTGGGTGAAAAGGTGAATCCTTATCCCTTATATATGGGCGGGCGAAGACTATGCGTCCCCCACCGGCCTGGTAAAACTCGCTTATCTCCCAAGCGCCACCATCAATGGCGCGGTTGGGTTACCCACGTCCGTATTGATGAGAATCCCGGAATAAGGGGAACACGATCTCTGCTTCGACAAGACGTGCCAAGGAAACCGCTTCGCTAAATGCGCTGAGGCGGTATAATAAAAAACGATTCAAGTAAAGGCTTGGTAGTGGTGTGACGTCATGCCGCAAAATACGTCAGCAGATTGAACTTGTGTGTAGATTATTCTCTCTACGGTGGAATGTGGAATTTGTTTTGCAGAGCCGGACACTATCCTGGTGTTCATGATCTTCTCTGGATTATTCAAAGGAGGAACCCGCCTTGCAATGCCGAACATTATGCGCGCCGGACTTATCGTCATTGAAGCCTGGTTCATGGGCTACTGAGGGGGTCCTGGACTAGGGGGTGTCCGGACAGCCGGACTATCATCGTCCGCCGGACTCCAAGACTACGAAGATACAAGATTGAAGACTCCGTCCCGTGTCCGGATGGGACTTTCCTTGGCGTGGAAGGCAAGCTTGGCGATACGGATATGTAGATCTCCTACCATTGTAACCGACTCTGTGTAACCCTAGCCCTCTCCGGTGTCTATATAAACCGGAGGGCTTTAGTCCGGAGGACATAACCTCCATTACAACAATCATACCATAGGCTAGCTTCTAGGGTTTAGCCTCCTTGATCTCGTGGTAGATCCACTCTTGTACTACCCATATCATCAATATTAATCAAGCAGGGCGTAGGGTTTTACCTCCATCAAGAGGGCCCGAACCTGGGTAAAACATCGTGTCCCTTGTCTCTTGTTACCATCCGCCTAGACGCACAGTTCGGGACCCCCTACCCGAGATCCGCCAGTTTTGACACCGACAATCCGAGAGAAGGATATACCCAAGACAGCGTTTACCACTTGGTATGGACTTTATTACCGGATTACCCAGAACGAAGGCAGGATATGATTCCATATGGGTAGTTGTGGACCGATTGACTAAAGTAGCTCATTTCATCCCGGTGAAAACAACATATACTAGTGCGAAGTTGGCCAAGATATATATGACCAGGATTTTATGTTTACATGGAGTTCCGAGGAGCATCGTATCAGATAGAGGGACTCAGTTTACTTCAAAGTTTTGGCATCAGCTACACCAGACTTTGGGAACCCGATTGGAGTTTAGTACAGCTTTTCACCCGCAGATAGATGGGCAGACAGAGAGAGTCTATCAGATTTTGGAGGAAATGTTGAGAGCATGTGTGCTAGATTATGGATCTAGTTGGGATGACAATTTGCCGTACGCAGAGTTTTCCTATAACAATAGTTACCAGGCCAGTTTGAAGATGGCACCATTCGAAGCTCTGTATGGATGCAGGTGTAGAACACCATTGATGTGGGACGAGGTAGGAGATCGTCAGTTGTTTGGACCAGATTTGATCAAAGAATCAGAGGAGAAAGTTAAACTGATCAGAGACAGACTAAAGATTGCTCAGTCCAGACAGAAGAGTTACGCAGATTCAAAACGTAAGGAAGTAACTTATGAAGTTGGAGACAGAGCCTATCTACGAGTATCACCCTTGCGAGGAGTAAAACGATTTGCAGTTAAGGGAAAGTTAGCCCCGAGATTTGTAGGACCGTATCGTATTTTGGAACGGATGGGAGAAGTTGCCTACAAGCTGGAGTTACCAGAAGGATTGTCAGGAGTTCACGATGTGTTTCACGTATCGCAGCTGAAGAAGTGCCATGCTGAGATGGCCGATATACCATTGAATGATACAGTGCCTTTGGAGGCGATTCAGCTGGATGATAATCTGACCTATGAGGAGAAGCCAGTTAAGATTCTTGAGTTTGATAGCCGAGTCACTCGCAACAAGGTGATCAAGTTTTGCAAGGTTCAGTGGAGTCATCATTCTGAGGAGAAAGCCACCTGGGAGCGAGAGGAGGATATTCGCAGAGACTATCCGCACCTATTTTCTAGCCAACCCGAATCTCGAGGGCGAGATTCATCTTAAGGGGGGTAGGTTTGTAACATCCCAAATTTCCAATTTGGCATGTTATACATAGATCATCCATGCATATCATATTTCATTGCTCTTTCGTTTGCAATCCTCGAGATCCTAAGCAACTCAAGGACCTTCGGAGAGAGTTGGGGATTTTCTAATTTTCATATTTGAGATTTCTATCAAATTTTGAGGACGAGGATTTGATTTTAATTATTTTTCTCTCCGGAAAATATTTCATTTTAAAATAATAAGTGAGGGGAGATAATATGACTTCTCCAAAATAATTGAAATATCGGAGGAAAAATGTTAAAAATCATTTTGGGATTTTATTTGAATTTATTCCGGGAATTTTACTGCTCCTAGAAAAAAAGTTGCATATTTTAAAATTGCATTTTAGGGGCCAAGAAAAGTTCATCTTGTTCTAAATATTTTATTTAGACGGAGAAAACTTGTTTTGGAATTTTTAGATTTTTATTTATTTTTCTAGGAATTTTTCTTCGACGGAAATGTTTAAAAAAAAAACTTCGCGCCCGACTGGGCCGAAGGCCCAGCCGAGCAGGCCGGCCCAGCGCCGCGCCGCCGCCTTCCCCGCGCCGCCGCCGTGCTTGGCACGGACGCCGAGGGCGGGTCCGAGCCGGACTCCACCCCCGGGCGCCCCCTTGCCCAAGCCAGCCCCGCCCCGCCCCCTTATAAAGCCCGCCGCCCCCGCCGCCATAACGCCACCACCACCACCGAAGCCCGCCGCCGCCGCCGCAGCCGCACCCGCCGCCGGAGTCGCTGCCGCCTTCCCCGCGTCGCCGCCGCCGCCTTCCGCCGCAGCCCCGCAGCCGCCGCCACCACCGCAGTCCCGCCGGAGCCGCTGCCCTGCCGGACGAGTCGCCGGAGGTACCCGATCCCCGTCGCCGGTTTTCTTAAATAAACCCTCGGTTTTTTTGAAAACCCTAGATCGTTTTTTTAGATCGGTTTTTTTTCTCGGTTTATTTATTTAACGAACGTCCGTTCGTCCGTTCGTTCTAACGAACGCGTTCTCTGTTTAGCTTCTGCTAACGAACGTTCGCCCGTTTAGCAGTTTGTCGTTTTTCTTTTATTCGGATTTATTCCGCGATTATTCTGATCGCGATTTCTGATCCGATTTTCAAACCTGTTTATCTTTTCGCTCGTTTATCGGAATCAGGCGATTCAAGCGCCTGGAGTTTCATCTCGAAACCCTCTTTCTGAATAATCAACTCAAACAAGATTTTTCTTCTGTAAAATTTGACCTAGATCTAGAATAGCAAAACGAAGTTGTTTCTTTCGCCGTTTGAGTTTCGTTGCTTCGTTTGATTTGATTCTTCTCGCCAACCGGAGTTCTTAAGTTGAACTCTCCGGTCAACCTCTTTTATCTGGAGTTTTACTTGTGCATCTTGATTGTTGCTTACGTATGTTATTGTTTGTTCGCGCTAGAATTCCCGGAGTGCGAAGCGTGTTACTACGAGTCTCTAGGATACCCGAATCGTCAGCAAGGCAAGTAACACGTTGATCATACTCTTTTCATACCCAGTTTTTATGCATTAGTTCAATCCTCAAACATTGCATGATTAGGATGCTTTAACATGTGGGTATTGGGAAGTAGTTGATGAGGTAGAACCTATTGCCCTGTTTATTATCAAACCCTTGGGAGTTACTTCTACGTTATGCTTATATTGCCATGCTATGCTCGTAGACGTGGATTGGGTTTGAGTGATATCCATGACAGATGTGAGATTGATAATTAATGGTTTACTTAAGGTGGCAACTTTAATACACATCTGGGTGGATTGAGGCACCTGGGGTTACCAGTGATTGCCTGTTTTATTTTTGGAAATCCCGGGGTTACCGTGTGATTCTCCTATGGACCGCCACCCAGGCTCAAAGGGAACTGAGTCTATTCATGCTAGAAACTTCCGCGTGCAGCCGCAAGCTATTATGGGCTCTAGCATAGTTTGAGTAAGTTGCGTGAAGCTCTTGAAGAGGTGGATCAGCAGGTAGTGGGTTTGTAGGTTTGGTATGGTCTGCCCGGAGTAGAGAGTTAATGCTTCTGAAAGACTGTGTCTCGGTCATCCGTCTCTCAAACACCCTGTAGTGCGAGAATCAACGGAGGCGATCGAGTCTTGTGGGGAAAAGTGTGCAAACCTCTGCAGAGTGTACAATCTAATCATGGTTAGCCGTGTCCCCGGTTATGGACAATTCTGAGTATCTAGTACTTTAGTATTCGCATGGATCTCAACACTCTTAAATTAATTTTGCTTGGGTTGTTAATTACTTTTAATTGGGATCATTGAGTTGGGGTTTACCTTCTCAAATGATGTTTCAACTACCATGATAGTAAATTAAAATTGATTCCTTTGTAGTAGGGAAAAATTGGCTTTTCGCAAAACTGTAACCATAGAGCTTTCCACCAGCCAAATATGCATGTAGTGGTAGCATTGTTCTGTTATTGCTCTTTTGTGTTACATTGCCAGCATATTCCATGTGCTGACCCGTTCTCGGGCTGCAACGTATTATGTTGCAGACTTTTCAGACGAGGAGTAAGGTTCGTAGGTCGTTGCCGTGCAGCTCAGCTATGCCATTGGAGTTGATGGACTCACTTTATCTTCCAAGCCTTCCGCTGTTATCGCATTAGATGGCCTTAAGCCATATTATTGTAATAAGTTCTCTTCTGAGACATTCGATGTAATAAGTGTGTGATTGCTACTCTGTTATAAATCCTTCGAAGTACTGTGTGGTGTCAGCATTAATGATCCAGGGATGACACCTGAGCACAGAGACTTGACCATCTGAGGTCGGGTCGCTACAGTATGAACCATAGATAAGTTGTAGTATAGTAGATATTACACCATTATGAATTTAGAATGAGTTCATTACTGTACCTAAGTGGTGGTTTTATTTTCTTATACTAACGGAGCTTACGAGTTTTCTGTTAAATTTTATGTTGTGAAGTTTTCAAGTTTTGGGTAAAGATTCGATGGACTATGGAACAAGGAGTGGAAAGAGCCTAAGCTTGGGGATGCCCAAGGCACCCCAAGGTAATATTCAAGGACAACCAAGAGCCTAAGCTTGGGGATGCCCCGGATGGCATCCCCTCTTTCGTCTCCGTTCATCGGTAACTTTACTTGAAGCTATATTTTTATTCACCACATGATATGTGTTTTGCTTGGAGCGTCATTTTCTTTTGTTAGTTTTTGCTTGCTGTTAGTTAGAATAATGTTTTGCATCTTTAGTTTCAATAAATAAGTCAAGGATAGCCTTTGCCATGCTTATTTTGCTAGTATACATGTTGCTGTTTGAAAACAGAAAGTTTACCGCTGTTGCAAATATTCCCTAGAAAAGTCAGAGTGTAGTATAATGTTGAATCTTTTTGCATATTGATCTCTGATAAATTTATTACAGTGGGAATTTTAGTTCATAATTTGTGGAGTTAGGGAAGTATTGTTACTCTTGCATTCTTTACAGACTGTACTGTTTTGACAGATTGCTGTTATGGTTGCATTGTTTGCATATGTTTGCTTCTTTAATGATTCTATTTGAGGATAGGAGTATTAAATATTCAGAGGCATTTAGTATGCAATGTTGAATAATAATTTTAGTGATTTTTTACAGTAGAAAATGATAAGGTTTTGCATTGGTTTATACTAACCTATCTCACGAGTTCTTGTTGAGTTTGTTGTGAATGAAGCTTTTGATAAAAAGAGAAACCATTATATGAGAGGAATTAAGGAGACACAAAAGTTCAAGCTTGGGGATGCCCAAGGCACCCCAAGATAATATTTCAAGAAGTCTCAAGCATCTAAGCTTGGGGATGCCCCGGTAGGCATCCCACCTTCCTTCTTCAACAACTATCGGTTAGTATCGGTTGAGCCTAAGTTTTTGCTTCTTCACATGAGTTGTGCTATCCTTGCAATGTAGTTTTCTTTAGCTTTGCTTTCTGTTTGAATAAAGTATCAAGATCTGAGATTGTTAAATGAGAGAGAGAGTCTTCGCATAGTTGCATAATTATTTAGCTACTCATTGACCTTCACTTATATCTTTCGGAGTAGTTTGTCATTTGCTCTAGTGCATCACTTATACCTTTTAGAGCATGGTGGTAGTTTTATTTTGAAGAAATAGATGAACTCTCATACTTCACTTAGAATATTTTGAGAGTCATTAATAGCATGGTAATTTGCTTAATATTAATATACTTGGTATTCAAGATATGTGAAACTTTCTTATGAGTGTGTTGAATACTAAGAGAAGTTTGATGCTTGATGATTGTTTTGAGATGTGAAGATGGTGATATTAGAGTCATGCTAGTTGAGTAGTTGTGAATTTGAGAGATACTTGTGTTAAAGTTTGTGATTCCCGTAGCATGCACGTATGGTGAACCGTTATGTGATGAACTCGGAGCATGATTTATTTATTGATTGTCTTCCTTATGAGTGGTGGTCGGGGATGAGCGATGGTCTTTTCCTACCAATCTATTCCCCTAGGAGCATGCGCGTAATACTTTGCTTTGATAACTTATAGATTTTTGCAATAAGTATATGAGTTCTTTATGACTAATGTTGAGTCCATGGATTATACGCACTTTTTCCCATCCTTCCACCATTGCTAGCCTCTCTAATACCGCGCACTTTTCGCCGGTATCATACACCCACCATTTACCTTCCTCAAAACAGCCACCATACCTACCTATCATGGCATTTCCATAGCCATCCCGAGATATATTGCCATGCAACTTTCCACCGTTCCATTTATTATGACACGCTCCATCATTGTCATATTGCTAGCATGATCATGTAGTTGACATCGTATTTGTGGCAAGGCCACCGTTCATAATTCTTTCATACATGTCACTCTTGATTCATTGCATATCCCGGTACACCACCGGAGGCATTCATATAGAGTCATACTTTGTTCTAAGTATCGAGTTGTAATTGTTGAGTTGTAAGAAAAATAAAAGTGTGATGATCATCATTTTTTAGAGCATTGTCCCAAGTGAGGAAAGGATGATGGAGACCATGATTCCCCCACAAGTCGGGATGAGACTCCGGACGAAAAAAAAAGAGGCCATAAAAAAAGAGAAAAGGCCCAAATTAAAAAAAAGGCCATAAAAAAAAAGAAAGGCCCAAATAAAAAAATAAAAAAATGAAATGAGAGAAAAAGAGAGAAGGGACAATGCTACTATCCTTTTACCACACTTGTGCTTCAAAGTAGCACCAAGATCTTCATGATAGAGAGTCTCCTATGTTGTCACTTTCATATACTAGTGGGAATTTTTCATTATAGAACTTGGCTTGTATATTCCAATGATGGGCTTCCTCAAATGCCCTAGGTCTTCGTGAGCAAGTGAGTTGGATGCACACCCACTTAGTTTCTTTTGTTGAGCTTTCATATACTTATAGCTCTGGTGCATCCATTGCATGGCAATCCCTACTCACTCACATTGATATCTATTGATGGGCATCTCCATAGCCCGTTGATACGCCTAGTTGATGTGAGACTATCTTCCCTCCTTTTTGTCTTCTCCACAACCACCATTCTATTCCACATATAGTGCTATATCCATGGCTCATGCTCATGTATTGCGTGAAGATTGAAAAAGTTTTAAAAATGTTAAAGTATGAAACAATTGCTTGGCTTGTCATCGGGGTTGTGCATGATTTAAATACTTTGTGTGAGGAAGATGGAGCATAGCCAGACTATATGATTTTGTAGGGATAACTTTCTTTGGCCATGTTATTTTGAGAAGACATAATTGCTTTGTTAGTATGCTTGAAGTATTATTATTTTTATGTCAATATGAACTTTTGTCTTGAATCTTTCGGATCTGAATATTCATACCACAAGTAAGAAGAATTACATTGAAATTATGCCAAAGTATCACTCCGCATCAAAAATTCTTTTTTATCATTTACCTACTCGAGGACGAGCAGGAATTAAGCTTGGGGATGCTTGATACGTCTCCAACGTATCTATAATTTTTGATTGCTCCATGCTACTTTATCTACTGTTTTAGGCAATATTGGGCTTTATTATCAACTTTTATATTATTTTTTGGACTAACCTATTAACCGGAGGCCCAACCCAGATTTGCTGTTTTATGCCTATTTTAGTGTTTCGAGGAAAAGGAATATCAGACGGAGTTAAAACGGAATGAAATCAACTGGAGAAGTTATTTTTGGAAGGAAACGCACCTGATGGACTTGGACCCCACGTTAGAAGATACGGGAGATGCTCACGAGGGTGGGGGGCGCGCCCTCCCCCTGGGCGCGCCCCCTGCCTCGTGGGGCCCCCGTAGCTCCACCGACGTTCTCCCTGCACCCATATATACCTACATACCCTAAAACTTGCAGAAAAGAAGATAGATCGGGAGTTCCACCGCCGCAAGCCTCTGTAGCCACCAAAAACCAATCGGGACCCTGTTCCGGCACCCTGCTAGAGGGGGATCCCATCACCGGAGGCCATCTTCATCATCCCAGCGCTATCCATGACGAGGAGGGAGTAGTTCACCCTCGGGGCTGAGGGTATGTACCAGTAGCTATGTGTTTGATCTCTCTCTCTCTCGTGTTCTCTCTCGTGTTCCCTCTAAGGCACGATCTTGATGTATCCCGAGCTTTGCTATTGTAGTTGGATCTTATGATGTTTCTCCCCCTCTACTCTCTTGTGATGAATTGAGTTTCCCCTTTTGAAGTTATCTTATTGGATTGAGTCTTTTATGAACACTTGATGTATGTCTTGCGTGGGATAACCGTGGTGACAATGGGTTATTCTATTGATCCACTTGATGTACGTTTTGGTGATCAACTTGCGGGTTTCGTGACACTTGGGAACCTATGCATAGGGGTTGGCACACGTTCTTGACTCTCCGGTAGAAACTTTGGGGCACTCTTTGAAGTACTTTTATGTTGGTTGGATGAATCTGAGATTGTGTGATGCATATCGTATAATCATGCCCACGAATACTTGAGGTGACAATGGAGTATCTAGGTGACATTAGGGTTTTGGTTGATTTGTATCTTAAGGTGTTATTCTAGTATGAACTCTTCTATAGATCGATCCGAAAGAATAGCTTTGTGGTGGTTTCGTACCCAACCATAATCTCTACATTTGTTTTCCGCTATTAGTGGCTTTGGAGTGACTCTTTGTTGCATGTTGAGGGCTTGTCATATGTTCTATCTTTGTTATTATTGTTGAGAGAACTTACACTAGTGAAAGTATGAACCCTAGGCCTTGTTTCCTATCATTGCAATACCGTTTACGCTCACGTTTATCACTTGTTACCTTGCTGTTTTTATTATTTCAGATTACAAAAACCTTTATCTACTATCTATTTTGCACTTGTATCACCATCTCTTCGCCGAACTAGTGCACCTATACAATTTACCATTGTATTGGGTGTGTTGGGGACACAAGAGACTTTTTGTTATTTGGTTGCAGGGTTTCTTGAGAGAGACCATCTTCATCCTATGCCTCCTACGGACTGATAAACATTAGGTCATCCACTTGAGGGAAATTTGCTACTGTCCTACAAACCTGTGCACTTGCAGGCCCAACAACGTCTACAAGAAGAAGGTTGTGTAGTAGACATCACAACACATGTCAATGGTTAGGAAACATAACCATCTTTGATTAACGAGCTAGTCAAGTAGAGGCAAACTAGGGACTATATGTTTTGTCTATGTATTCACACATGTACTATGTTTCCGGTTAATACAATTCAAGCATGAATAATAAACATTTATCATGAATTAAGGAAATAAATAATAACTTTATTATTGCCTCTAGGGCATATTTCCTTCAGTCTCCCACTTGCACTAGAGTCAATAATCTAGATTACATAGTAATGATTCTAACACCCATGGAGCTTTGGTGTTGATCACGTTTTGCTCGTGGAAGAGGCTTAGTCAACGGGTCTGCAACATTCAGATACGTGTGTATTTTTCAAATCTCTATGTACCCTTCTGACACTTGATGACGGATGGAGTTGAAGCATCTCTTGATGTGCTTCGTTCTCTTGTGAAATCTAGATTGCTTTGCCAAGGCAATTACACCAGTATTGTCGCAAAAGATTTTCATTGGACCCGATGCAGTAGGTATGACACCTAGATCGGATATGAAATCCTTCATCCAAACCCCTTCATTTGCTACTTCCGAAGCCGCAATGTACTTCGCTTCACACGTAGACCCCGCCACGACGCTTCGCTTGGAACTGCACCAACTGACGGCTCCTCCATTCAATAGAAATACGTATCCGCTTTGCGACTTAGAATCATCTGGATCAGTGTCAAAGCTTGCATCGACGTAACCATTTACGACGAGCTCTTTTTCACCACCATAAACGAGAAACATATCCTTAGTCCTTTTCAGGTATTTCAGGATGTTCTTGACCGCTGCCCAGTGCTCCACTCCGGGATTACTTTGGTACCTCCCTGCTATGCTTATAGCAAGACATACATCAGGTCTGGTACAGAACATTGCATACATGATAGAACCTATGGCTGAAGCATAGGGAATGACTTTCATTTTCTCTCTATCTTCTGCGGTGGTCGGGCTTTGAGTCTAACTCAACTTCACACCTTGTAACACAGGCAAGAACCCTTTCTTTGACTGATCCATTTTGAACCTCTTCAAAACTTTATCAAGGTATGTGCTTTGTGAAAGTCCAATTAAGCGTCTTGATCTATCTCTATAGATCTTAATGCCCAAAATGTAAGCAGCTTCTCTGAGATCTTTCATAGAAAAACTCTTATTCAGGTATCCCTTTATGCTATCCAGAAATTCTATATCATTTCCAATCAACAATATGTCATCTACATATAAGATCAGAAATGCTACAGAGCTCCCACTCACTTTCTTGTAAATAGAGGCTTCTCCAAAAGTCTGTATAAAACCATATGCTTTGGTCACACTATCATAATGTTTATTCCAACTCCGAGAAGCTTGCACCCATCCATAAATATATCGCTGGAGCTTGCACACTTTGTTAGCACCCTTTGGATCGACAAGACCTTCCGGTTGCATCATATACAACTCTCCTTCTAGAAATCCATTCAGGAATGCAGTTTTGACATCCATTTGCCAAATTTCAGAATCATAAAATGCAGCAATTGCTAACATGATTCGGACAGACTTAAGCATCACTATGGGTGAGAAAGTCTCATTGTAGTCAACTCCTTGAACTTGTCAAAAACCTTTGGCAACAAGTCGAGCTTTGTAAACAGTAACATTACCGTCCGCGTCAGTCTTCTTCTTAAAGATTCATTTATTTTCTATGGCTTGCCGATCATCGGGCAAGTCCACCAAAGTCCACACTTTGTTCTCATACATCGATCCCATCTCAGATTTCATGGCCTCAAGCCATTTCGCGGAATCTGGGCTCATAATCGCATCCTCATAGTTCGTTGGTTCATCATGGTCTAGTAACATGACTTCCAGAATAGGATTAGCGTACCACTTTGGTGCGGATCTAACTCTGGATGACCTATGAGGTTTGGTAGTAACTTGATCTGAAGTTTGATGTCTACTACACAACCTTCTTCATGTAGACGTTGTTGGGCCTGCAAGTGCACAGGTTTGTAGGACAGTAGCAAATTTCCCTCAAGTGGATGACCTAAGGTTTATCAATCCGTGGGAGGCCTAGGATGAATATGGTCTCTCTCAAACAACCCTGCAACCAAATAACAAAGAGTCTCTTGTGTCCCCAACACACCCAATACAATGGCAAATTGTATAGGTGCACTAGTTCGGTGAAGAGATGGTGATACAAGTGCAATATGGATGGTAGATATAGGTTTTTGTAATCTGAAAGTATAAAAACAGCAAGGTAACTAATGATAAAATTGAGCATAGACGGTATTGCAATGGTAGGAAACAAGGCATAGGATTCATACTTTGACTAGTGCAAGTTGTCTCAACAATAATAACATAGATAGATCATATAACAATCCCTCAACATGCAACAAAGAGTCACTCCAAAGCCACTAATAGAAGAGAACAAACGAAAAGATTATGGTAGGGTACGAAACCACCTCAAAGTTATTCTTTCGGATCAATCTATTCAAGAGTTCGTACTAGAATAACACCTTAAGACACAAATCAACCAAAACCCTAATGTCACCTAGATACTCCATTGTCACCTCAAGTATTCGTGGGCATGATTATACGATTGTCACCTCAAGTATTCGTGGGCATGATTATACGATATGCATCACACAATCTCAGACTCATCTATTCAACCAACACAAACTACTTCAAAGAGTGACCCAAAGTTTCTACCGGAGAGTCAAGACGAAAACGTGTGCCAACCCCTATGCATAGGTTCATGGGCGGAACCCGCAAGTTGATCACCAAAACATACATCAAGTGGCACGTGATATCCCATTGTCACCACAGATAAGCACGACAAGACATACATCAAGTGTTTGCAAATCCTTAAAGACTCAATCCAACAAAATAACTTCAAGAGGAAACTCAATTCATCACAAGAGAGTAGAGGGGGAGAAACATCATAAGATCCAACTATAATAGCAAAGCTCGCGATACGCCAAGATCGTGCCATAGAGAGAACACGAGAGAGAGAGAGAGAGAGATCTAACACATAGCTACTGGTACATACCCTCAGCCCCGAGGGTGAACTACTCCCTCATCGTCATGGAGAGCGCCGGGATGATGAAGATGGCCACCGGTGATGGGTTCCCCCTCCAGCAGGGTGCTAGAACGGGCTCCCGAGAGGTTTTTGGTGGCTACAGAGGCTTGCGGCGGCGGAACTCCTGATCTATCTTCTTCATCGATGTTTTTAGGGTACGTAGGCTTTATATAGGCGAAAGAAGTCGGTCGGGGGAGCCTCGAGGGGCCCACGAGAGGGTAGGCGCGCCCAAGGGGGTGGGCGCGCCCCCTATCTCGTGGCTCCCTCGATGTTCCCCTGGCTTGCACTCCAAGTTCCTGGGATTGGTTCTGTTCCAAAAATAACTTTTCCGAAGGTTTCATTCCGTTTGGACTCCGTTTGATATTTCTTTTCTTCGAAATACTGAACCAGACAATAAAACAGCAATATGGGCTGGGCCTACGGTTAATAGATTAGCCCCAAAAGTAATATAAAAGTGTATAATAAGGCCCGTAATCATTCAAAACACATAATAATATAGCATGAATGCTTAATAAATTATAGATACGTTGGAGACGTATCAGCATCCCCAAGCTTAATTCCTACTCGTCCTCGAGTAGGTAAATGATAAAAGAAAGAATTTATGAAGTGTGAATGCTAGAAGGTTCACAAGTTTGATCAATGATATTTTCAATCACCTTTTCTAGCATGATTATATGTCATAACAGAAGTTCATCTCATAAACTTCTCAAGATCAAATAACAAGCTATTCACATGTTAAAGCATAGACCAAAAACTTTCTTGAAAACTAGCAAACTTCATTCTTAGTCATTAAACAATTGCAATTCATCTTATTTTCAGGAATAGCAAACTCCACATACTCAACTATCATATAGTTTTCTACAATTGCTAACACTCACGCAATACTAATGGTTATGGAGTTTTAATCGGACATTGAGAAAGATAGGGGCTTATAGTGTTGCCTCCCAACGTATTCACCTTTGTGTGATGTCAACAATAATAGTTCATGCTAACTTACATCCAATTGGATATATATATCAGGATCTTCCCAACACGAGGTGCTTGCCAAAGGATAAAATGAAAAAAGGGAAAGGTGAAGATCACCTTGACTCTTGCATAAAGTAAAAGACATAAAGTAAAAGATAGGTCCTTCGTAGAGGGAAGCAGAGGTTGTCATGCGCTTTTAAGGTTGTATGCACAAAATCTTAATGCAAAAGAACGTCACTTTATATTGCCACTTGTATATGGACCTTTATTATGCAGTCCGTCGCTTTTATTGCTTCCATAACAAGATCGTATAAAGCTTATTTTCTTCACACTAATAGATCATACATATTTAGAGAGCAATTTTTATTGCTTGCACCGATGACAACTTACTTGAAGGATCTTACTCAATCCATAGGTAGGTATGGTGGACTCTCATGGCAAAACTGGGTTTAAGGATATTTGGAAGCACAAGTAGTATCTCTACTTGGTGCAAGGAATTTTGGCTAGCATGAGGGGGAAAGGCAAGATCAACATGTTTGAATGATCCATGACAATATACTTTAACTGAGATGTGAGAAAACATAACCCATTACATTGTCTTCCTTGTCCAACATCAACTCTTTACCATGTTCTACTTAACGAGTGCTCACAATTATAAAAGATGTCTAGGATAGTATATTTATATGTGAAATCTCTCTTCCTTCAATATTCTTTCATGAATTGTTCAAATGACCAATACAATGCTTGCTAACCTTCAACCTCTTCTTCTTAGATATGAAGTCATTACTCCCCATGGGATAAGCAAATGAAACATATATAATTTCAGATTTATAACATTCAACTCATTCAACCATTTACTCATAGGATATAAGTGAAGCACACGAGTAAATGATAAACTACTCTAAAAAGATATAAGTGAAGATCAATGAGTAGCTAAATAATTATGTAGCTATATGAAGACTATCTCTCATTTAAGAATTTCAGTTCGCAAGTACTTTATTCAAGCAGCAAGCAAAGCAAAACAAAATGACATTGCAAGGATATCACAACTCATGTGAAGAAACAAAAGTTTAGGCTCAACCGATACTAACCGATAATTGTTGAAGAAGAAAGGTGGGATGCCTACCGGGGCATCCCCAAGCTTAGATGCTTGAGACTTCTTGGAATATTATCTTGGGGTGCCTTGGGCATCCCCAAGCTTGAAATTTTGTGTCTCCTTAATTCCTCTCATATCATGGTTTCTCTTTTTATCAAAAGCTTCATCCACACCAAACTCAACAAGAACTCGTGAGATAGGTTAGTATAAACCAATGCAAAACCTTATCATTTTCTACTGTAACAAATCACTAAAATTATTATTAAACATTGCATACTAAATGCCCCTGCATATTTAATACTCTTATCCTCAAATAGAATCATTAAACAAGCAAACATATGCAAACTATGCAAACATAACAGCAATCTACCAAAACAGTACAGTTTGTAAAGAATGCAAGATTCATCATACTTCCCTAACTACAAAAATTATGAGAAAAATACTAAGCTGTATAAGATTTATCAGAGATCATTATGCAAAAAGTTTCAACATTATATCATGCTCTGACTTTTCTAGGGAATTTTTGCAACAGCGGTAAACTTTCTGTTTTCAAACAGCAACATGTATACTAGCAAAATAAGCATGGCAAAGGCTATCCTTGACATTTTTATTGAAAATAAAGATGCAAAACATTATTCTAAATAACATCAAGCAAATACTAACAAAAGAAAATGACTCTCCAAGCAAAACACATATCATGTGGCGAATAAAAATATAGCTCCAAGTAAAGTTACCGATGAACGAAGACGAAAGAGGGGATGCCTTCCGGGGCATCCCCAAGCTTAGGCTTTTGGCTATTCTTGAATATTATATTGGTGTGCCTTGGGCATCCCCAAGCCTAGGTTTTTGCCACTCCTTATTCCATAGTCCATCGAATCTTTCCCCAAAACTTGTAAACTTCACAACACAAAACTCAACAGAAAACTCGTAAGCTCCGTTAGTATAAGAAAATAAAATGACCACTTAGGTACTGTAATGAACTCATTCTAAATTCATATTGGTGTAATATATACTTTACTCCAACTTATATGTGGTCCATACCCTCGGATACTACTCATAGATTCATCAAAATAAGCAAACAACACATAGAAAACAGAATCTGTCAAAAACAGAACAGTCTGTAGTAATCTGTATCAAACGTATACTTCTGGAACTCCTAAAATCCTACCAAATTAGGAAGTCCTAAGAAATTTGTGTACCAATCCAGAGAAAAACGAATCAGATCAAGAGCACATCCTTTGAATTAATAAAACTAATTTACTGGATGCAAAAGTTTCTGATTCTCAGCAGGATCAACACAACTATCACCGTAAGCTATCCTAAAGGTCTTACTTGGCACTTTATTGAAATAAAATCTATAAAACATGATTAGTACAGTAGCATAATCATGTGAACACACAAAAACAGTAAGGATAAGTACTGGGTTGTCTCCCAGCAAGCGCTTTTCTTTAATGCCTTTCTAGCTAGGCATGATGATGACAATGATGCTGACATAAAAGATAAGAATTGAAATATAACGGGAGCATCATTAAGCATATGACTAGCACATTTAAGTCTAACCCACTTCCTATGCATAGGTATTTTGTGATCAAACAACTTATGGGAACAATAATCAACTAGCATAGGAAGGTAAAACAAGCATAAGTTCAAAAATTGAAGCACATAGAGAGGAAACTTGACATTATTGCAACTCCTACAAGCATATGTTCCTCCCTCATAATAATTTTCAGTAGCATCATGAATGAATTCAACAATATAACCACCACCTAAAGCATTCTTTTCATGATCTATAAGCATAGAAAATTTACTACTCTCCACATAAGTAAAATTATTCTCATTCGGAATAGTGGGAGTGTCATAAGAGACTTGAACACTAAAAAATGTTTCCACATTAAAAGAGTAATGTTCAGAAAAAGGGTAATCATAATCATGACAAGTTTTATAAATATAATCGTCACTACTTTTTATAGCATAAGTTTCATCACAATAATCATCATAAGTAGCAACTTCGTTCTCATCATAATCGATTGAAACCTCTCCCAAGATAGTGGAATCACTAAATAAAGTTGACACTCTTCCAAATCCACTTTCGTATTCATCACAATAAAATTCAACATCCTCCAAAATAGTGGGATCACTACTTCCTAAAGTTCACACTCTTCCAAACCCACTTTCATCAATATAATCATCATAGGTAAGAGGCATGCTATTATAACAACTTTCCATATCAAAACTTGGGATGCTAAAAATATCATCTTCGTTGAACATAGCATCCCCAACCTTGGGACAAACATTAATTTCAGCAAATATATTCTCAAATATTTCATCCTCATCAAACATAGCTTCCCCAAGCTTGGGCCCTTTCATATCATAAGCATAATCACTCTCATCATTAAAAATATGGATATCACCAATAGTATAGCAATTATCATCATCACAATGAGTAGTAGGAGCAACATCATTTGGGAGGGATACCTTTCTACCTTTGTTGCTCCTTCTTTTCTTTTTCTTCTTCACATTATGTGTGGGTTCAACCTTCCTCTTTGAGCTCCTTATTGAAGAGATTGGTTGAATAGGAAGCTCCTCCTCGTTACCTGATTCATCATAAGAAATAATAGGAGAAGTTTGGGAAGTCTCTTCCCTTTCATCAGTATTCTCTTCATCTTCTGTTTGCTTTCTTTTCTTTACGTAATTGGCAATATAAGGATTTTCAATGCAATTCAGCACACAAAACATATAAATATCCTCTAGATCAAAATCAAGAAACCTATCAAGATCAAATTTTAGAATACCCTCAGTTATACGTTTCATTTCTTCATACCCCAAAAGAAGACTAAGCTCTTTATGATGCCCAAGGGTAATCAAGTTATCACAATTTTTGGACACGATTCGATCATGAAACAATTTGCATTGGAGATTTAAATGACCACGTTCATTGCAAAGTTCACAAGGGGCACGAAAAATATTGAATCTTTCAGCACAATCATCAAGACTTTATTGCAAACCTTATTTTTTAAATACTTATGCCTCTTGCAATATCTATTTTCTCTATTTGGTGTGTCCATGCAAACCCATTCTACTCCACAAAAATCAACATGCTTATAAGAGACATTTTCATCATAACTAGTGCAATCATCATTAGTACTATGGATATTCAAAGAGTTCATACTAACAACATTGCAATCATGCTCATCATTCAAAGATTTAGTATCAAAAATTCTATAGATTTCTTCTTATAGCACTTGAGCACAATTTTCCTTTTCATAAAACTCACGAAAGATATTAAAAAGGTGAAGCATACGAGACAAACTTAACTCCATTTTTTTGTAGTTTTCTTTTATAAACTAAACTAGTGATAAAACAAGAAACAAAACGATTCGACTGCAAGATCTAAAGATATACCTTCAAGCACTCACCTCCCCGGCAACGGCGCCAGAAAAGAGCTTGATTTCTACTACACAACCTTCTTCTTGTAGACGTTGTTGGGCCTGCAAGTGCACATGTTTGTACGACAGTAGCAAATTTCCCTCAAGTGGATGACCTAAGGTTTATCAATCCGTGGGAGGCGTAGGATGAAGATGGTCTCTCTCAAACAACCGTGCAACCAAATAACAAAGAGTCTCTTGTGTCCCCAACACACCCAATACAATGGCAAACTGTATAGGTGCACTAGTTCGGTGAAGAGATGGTGATACAAGTGCAATATGGATGGTAGATATAGGTTTTTGTAATCTGAAAATATAAAAACAGCAAGGTAACTAATGATAAAATTGAGCGTAAACGGTATTGCAATGGTAGGAAACAAGGCATATGGTTCATACTTTCACTAGTGCAAGTTCTCTCAACAATAATAACATAGATAGATCATATAACAATCCCTCAACATGCAACAAAGAGTCACTCCAAAGCCACTAATAGCGGAGAACAAATGAAGAGATTATGGTAGGGTACGAAACCACCTCAAAGTTATTCTTTCGGATCAATCTATTCAAGAGTTCATACTAGAATAACACCTTAAGACACAAATCAACCAAAACCCTAATGTCACCTAGATACTCCATTGTCACCTCAAGTATCCGTGGGCATGATTATACGATATGCATCACACAATCTCAGATTCATCTATTCAACCAACACAAAGTACTTCAAAGAGTACCCCAAAGTTTCTACCGGAGAGTCAAGACGAAAACGTGTGCCAACCCCTATGCATAGGTTCATGGGCGGAACCTGCAAGTTGATCACCAAAACATACATCAAGTGGCACGTGATATCCCATTGTCACCACAGATAAGCACGGCAAGACATACATCAAGTGTTCTCAAATCCTTAAAGACTCAATCCGACAAGATAACTTCGAGAGGAAAACTCAATTCATCACAAGAGAGTAGAGGGGGAGAAACATCATAAGATCCAACTATAATAGCAAAGCTCGCGATACATCAAGATCATGCCATAGAGAGAACATGAGAAAGAGAGAGAGAGAGAGAGATCAAACACATAGCTACTGGTACATACCCTCAGCCCCGAGGGTGAACTACTCCCTCCTCATCATGGAGAGCGCCGGGATGGTGAAGATGGCCACCGGTGATGGGTTCCCCCTTCGGCAGGGTGCCGGAACGGGCTCCCGAGAGGTTTTTGGTGGCCATAGAGGCTTGCGGCAGTGGAACTCCCGATCTATCTTCTTCATCGATATTTTTAGGGTACATAGGCTTCTATAGGCGAAAGAAGTCGGTCGGGGGAGCCTCGGGGGTCCCACAAAAGGGTAGGGCACGCCTAGGGGGGTGGGAGCGCCCCCTTTCTCGTGGCTTCCTTGATGCTCCCCTGGCTTGCACTCCAAGTTCCTGGGATTGGTTCTATTCCAGAAATAACTTTTCCGAAGGTTTCATTCCGTTTGGACTCCGTTTGATATTCCTTTTCTTCAAAATACTGAAACATGCAATAAAACAACAATATGGGCTGGGCCTCCGGTTAATAGGTTAGTCCCAAAAGTAATATAAAAGTGTATAATAAAGCCCGTAATCATTCAAAACACATAATAATATAGCATGAATGCTTCATAAATTATAGATACGTTGGAGACGTATCAAAGTTTCATAATCATCATCATTATCTTCCTCACTAATTGGTGTAGAAATCACTGGAACTATTTTCTATGATGAACTACTTTCCAATAAGGGAGAAGGTACAGTTACCTCATCAAGTTCTACTTTCCTCCCACTCACTTCTTTCGAGAGAAGCTCCTTCTCTGAAAAGGATCCATTCTTAGCAACAAAGTTTTTTGCCTTCGAATCTATGATAAAAGGTGTACCCAACAACCTTTGGGTATCCTATGAAGACGCACTTCTCTGACTTAGGTTCAAACTTATCAGGTTGAAGCTTTTTCACATAAGCATCGCAGCCCCAAACTTTAAGAAACGACAACTTTGGTTTCTTGCCAAACCACAGTTCATAAGGCGTCGTCTCAACGGATTTTGATGGTGCCCTATTTAAGGTGAATGCAGCCGTCTCTAAAGCATAACCCCAAAACGATAGCGGTAAATCAGTAAGAGACATCATAGATCGCACCATATCTAATAAAGTACGGTTACGATGTTCAGACACACCATTTCGTTGTGGTGTTCCAGGTGACGTTAATTGTGAAACTATCTCATGTTGTTTCAAATGAAGACCAAACTCATAACTCAAATATTCTCCTCCACGATCAGATCATAGAAACAAATTTTTTGAACTTTCCAAATGTTTCAGACTTATGCTTCATTAAGTAGATATAACCATATCTGCTCAAATCATATGTGAAGGTAAGAAAATAACGACACACGCCACAAGCATCAACACCCATTGGACCGCATACATCAGCATGTATTATTTCCAATAAGTCACTAGCTCGTTCCATTGTTCCGGAGAACGGAGTTTTAGTCATCTTGCCCATAAGCCACAGTTCGCAAGCACCAAGTGATTCATAATCAAGTGATTTCAAAAGTCCATCAGTATGGAGTTTCTTCACATGCTTTATACCGATATGACCCAAACAGCGGAGCCACAAATAAGTTGCACTATCATTATTAAACTTCAATCTTTTGGCTTCAACACTATGAATATGTGTATCACTACTATCGAGATTCAACAAAAATAGACCACTCAGCAGGGGTGCATGAACATAAAAGATATTACTCATATAAATAGAACAACCATTATTCTCTGATTTAAATGAATAACCGTCTCACATCAAACAAGATCCAGATATAATGTTCATGCTCAACGCTGGCGCCAAATAACTATTATTCAGGTCTAAAACTAATCCCGATGGTAGATGTAGAGGTAGCATGCCGACCGCGATCACATTGACTTTGGAACCATTTCCCATGCGCATCGTCACCTCGTCCTTAGCCAATCTTCACTTAATCCATAGCCCTTGTTTCGAGTTTCAAATATGAGCAACAGAACCAGTATCAAATACCCAGGTGCTACTGCGAGCATTAGTTAAGTACACATCAATAACATGTATATCAAATATACCTTTCACTTTGCCATCCTTCTTATCCGCCAAATACTTGGGGCAGTTCCGTTTCTAGTGACCAGTCCCTTTGCAGTAGAAGCACTCAGTTTCAGGCTTAGGTCCAGACTTGGGTTTCTTCTCTTGAGCAGCAACCTTTTTGCCGTTCTTCTTGAAGTTCCCTTTCTTCCCTTTGCCCTTTTTCTTGAAACTAGTGGTCTTATTGACCATCAACACTTGATGCTCCTTTTTGATTTCTACCTTCGCGGATTTTAGCATCGTGAAGAGCTTGGGGAATAGTCTTATTCATCCCTTGGATATTATAGTTCATCACAAAGCCTTTATAGCTTGGTGGCAGTGATTGAAGAACTCTGTCAATGACACAATCAACTGGAAGATCAACTCCCAGCTGAGTCAAGTGATTATGATACCCAGACATTTTGAGTATGTGTTCACTGACAGAACTATTCTCCTCCATTTTGCAGCTGTAGAACTTGTTGGAGACTTCATATCTCTCAACTCGTGCATTTGCTTCAAATATTAACTTCAACTCTTGGAACATCTCATATGCTCCATGACGTTCAAAACGTCGTTGAAGTCCCGATTCTAAGGCGTAAAGCATGGCACACTGAACTATCGAGTAGTCATCAGCTTTGCTCTGCCAGACGTTCTTAACATCATCAGTAGCATCTCTAGCAAGCCTGGCACCCAGCGGTGCTTCCGGGACGTAATTCTTCTTTGCAACAATGAGGATAATCCTCAAGTTATGGACCCGGTCCCTGTAGTTTCTGCCATCATCTTTCAACTTAGCTTTCTCTAGGAACGCATTAAAATTCAAAGGAACGGTAGCACGGGCCATTGATCTACAACAACATAGACATGCAAAATACTATCAGGTACTAAGTTCATGATAAATTAAAGTTCAATTAATCATATTACTTAAGAACTCCCACTTAGATAGACATCCCTCTAATCATCTAAGTGATCACGTGATCCAAATCAACTAAAGCATGCCCGATCATCACGTGAGATGGAGTACTTTTCAATGATGAACATCACTATGTTGATCATATCTACTATATAATTCACGCTCAACCTTTCGGTCTCAGTGTTCCGAGGCCATATCTGCATACGCTAGGCTCGTCAAGTTTAACCCGAGTATTCTACGTGTGCAAAACTGGCGTGCACCCGTTGTATGTGAACGTAGAGCTTATCACACCCAATCATCACGTGGTGTCTCGGCACGACAAACTATAGCAACGGTGCATACTCAGGGAGAACACTTGTACCTTGAAATTTAGTAAGGTATCATCTTATAATGCTACCGATGTTCTAAGCAAAATAAGATGCATATATGGTAAACATCAAATGCAACAAAAAATATGTGACATGATATGGCCATCGTCATCTTGTGCTCATGATTTCCATCACTGAAGCATCGTCATGATTGTTGGAAATATGCCCTAGAGGCAATAATAAAATGGTTATTATTATATTTCCTTGTTCATGATAATTGTCTATCATTCATGCTATAATTGTATTGACCGGAAACCATAATACATGTGTGAATACATAGACCACAACATGTCCCTAGTGAGCCTCTAGTTGACTAGCTCGTTGATCAACAGATGGTCATGGTTTCTTGATTATGGACATTGGATGTCAAGATCGTGTAGTTCGTTTGCTAAAGCTTTTCTAATGTCAAGTATCATTTCCTTAGACCATGAGATCGTGCAACTCCCGGATAACTGTAACATCCCAAATTTTCAATTTGGAATGCTATACACTAGATCATCAATGCTATCATATTTTGTTTGCTTTGGTTTGATCCTAGAAATTCTACGCAACTCAAGGACCCTCGGAGAGAGTTGAGGATTTCGTTATTTTCATATTTGAGTTTTCTCAAATCTTGAAAATAGGATCATTTGGTTTTATTTATTTTATCTTCAATTATTTCAACTATAAAAATATGAGAAAGGGAATAAAATGACTTTCCCAAGATGAAGAAATATTGAGGATTTAATAAAAAATCAAATAAGTTTTATTTTGGAGTTTTTGCTATTTTATTTGAATTAAGGAAAAAATGCACGTTTTCAAAACTGCATTTTTAGGGCCAAGAAAATGTTCATTTTGTTCTAAATATTTTATTTAGACAGTGAAAATTTGTTTTAGCATTTTTAGATTTTATTTATTTTTCTAGAATTTATTTTCTGTTCGATGGAATTATTTAAAAAAAGTCACGTGTCCGACTGGGCAGAAGGCCCAGCCAGGCCAGGCCGGCCCGCGCCGCCGCCGGACAGGAGTCCGAGCCGGACTCCTCTGCCCCCGCCGCCTTGCCCCCTCCCCCAAGCAACCCCCCTTCTTAAATACCCCGCCACCGCCACCCCAGCCCGCCACCCACCCCCCGCAGCAGCAGCAACAGCAGCCGTCGTCGTCGCCGCCGCCGCTAGCGCCGCCGTCGCCGTCTTTCATCGCTGCCGCCGCCCCGCCAGCCCCGCCACCCGCATCGACCCGCCGAAGCCGAGCAGGAGGTAACGACCGCCGCCGCCGCCGTGGTTCAGTTTTTTTTTAAAACCTGATCCGATTTTTTTAGAAGCCCTAGATTCATTTTTTAATAGATAGGTTTTATTTTATTCTTCCGGTTTATTTTATTTAGTGAGCGTTCGCCCATTAGTTCATTTTAACGAACGAATTCGCCGTTTAGTGAGCGTTCGTCAGATTTTCTTTTTCTCGGATTTTTCTGCGGTTTTTCTGATCGCGATTTCTGATCCGATTTTCTTTCTAGTATAACTTTCGCTCGTTTAACGGAATCAGGCGATTCAAGCGCCTAGAGTTTCGTCTCAAAACCCTCTTTCCGTTTAACCAACTCATACAAGATTTTGTTTCTGTAAAATTTGACTTAGGTCCAGATTAGTATACGAAGCTTGTTTCTTTCGACGTTTGTGTTTCGTTGCTTCATTTGATTTGATTCTTTTTGCAAACCAGAGTTCTTAAGTTGAACTTTCTGGTTAGTTCTCTTATTCGAGTTTTACCTGTGCATTAGATGAGTACTTATTGTATGCTTGTTTGTTTGCGATAGAGTACCCGGGGTGCGCCGCTTGCTACTTTGAATTTCTAGGTTTCGCGGATCATCAGCAAGGCAAGTAATACTTTGACCATACCTTTTATTACCCAGTTTTGTTGCATTAGATCAGTCCTCAAACATTGCATGATTAGGATCTAATCAAATTATGTGTTTTGGGAAGTAGATGAGGTAGTACCTATTACCTGTTTTATTATCAAACCCTTGGGAGTTACTCTACGTTTGCTTATCATGCCATGCTATGCTAGTAGACGTGGATTGGGTGAGTGTATCCATGACAGATGTGAGATGGTTAATCTAATGGTTTAGATAAGGTGGCAACTTTAATACACATCTGGGTGGATTGATGCACCTGGGTATTCCAGCGATTGCCTGTTTTTCTTTTGGACCGCCACCCAGGCTCAAAGGGATCATGAGACTATTCATGCTAGAAACTTCCGTGTGCAGCCACAAGCTACTATGGGCTCTAGCATAGTTGATTAAGTCGTGCGAACTCTTATAGTGGTAGACTAGCAGATGTAGGGGATGTAGGTTGGTACTGTCTACCCGATCGTAAGGTGCTAGCGGTTCTGAAAGACTATGTCTCGATCATCCATTTCTCAAACATCATGTAGTGCGAGAATCCCAATGGAGGAGACTGAGTCTTGTGGGGAAAAGTGTGCAAACCTCTGCAGAGTGTATAAACTAATCATGGTTAGCCGTGTCCCCGGTTATGGACATCTTGAGTATCTAGTACTTGGATTATCATGTGAATCTCATCATGTTACTTTAAATAATATTGTTGGGTTTTAATTATGATGCTTAATTGGGATTGAGAGGGTGTCTACGCTCTCAATGTTTAACAACCACCATGATAGTTAAATAAAATTTATTCGTTTGAAGTAGGGAAAAATTGGCTTTACGCAAAACTGTAACCATAGAGCTTTTCCACCAAGACATACATGCATGTAGTATAGCTTTATTCTTTCATTACTCTCTATGTGTTACATTGCCAGCATATTCCATGTGCTGACCCATTTTCGGGCTGCAACGTTCATGTTGCAGACTTTTCAGACGACGAGTAAGGTGCCTTAGGTCATGGTTCTATACTCAGTGATGCCGTTGGAGTTGATGGACTCACTTATCTTCCAAGCCTTCCGCTGCTATTGTTATTAGATGGCCTTAAGCCATATTTATTGTAATGAGTTCTCTTTTGAGACATTCGATGTAATAAGTGTGTGATTGCTACTCTGTTATAAATTCTTCAAGTACTATGTGTGTCAGCATTACTGATCCAGGGATGACACTGATGCACAGAGATCAGACTGTTTGAGGTCTGGTCACTACAAAATGGTATCAGAGCACACGCTGACTGTAGGACACAACCACTAAGCTAAAGCCCTAGATCACTACTCACTCTTCTCATTTCTGACTCCTCATATTTTCTAGTCTTTTAGGATGGCATATGCAAGGAACAAATTCATGCAATCGGATGAAGATACACCCTTTGGACGTCACTTGAAGGAAGTCATTAGATACCTGAACATCGGAGTACCAAGTTTCACCAGGACCTACAATGCTACTTTACCTGAAGAGGAGCGCTGGTTGATTCAAGTTCAAGTACGAGGGAGGACGTTCATGCCCGTCACTGAACCCATAGAGTTTTCCTTTGATGCACCAACCTGGAGCCTCGGAAAGAGCATGGCAGCCCACATCACAATGGGACGCATTGGAGAAGTTTACCACAACAATCTCAAGGATACTATCTACCAGATTTGTGGGCGCCGAGATGATCAATGGGAGATGATCAGTACCAGGAAGGATAGATCAATTGCAGCTTTCATCCAGGAATTAAACCGGCACATCCGACGCCAGGAGAACCAGATGTGCGCAGACATGATAGACCTGAAGAAGGCCATGACCAAGATTACAGAGCTGGAGGAAGAACTCAAGTCTACACGCGATGGATATGAGGAGGAAATAGCTACACTAGTGGAGAAGAATGATGATATGAAGAAGAAGCTAAGAGTGTTCATGGGATTTCCCGCAACTGTAGAAGAAGACAATGATTGCACCCGTCCAGAGAACTACATCATCATCGACGACACAGACTCGGACCCAGACGATAGCGATGATGACTATGTTGATGAAGCTGGAGCAGATATCATGGAGTCTTCATCGGAGCAGTTTTTCTAGTCGACCACCATAACAGTAGTAGTATTTCCCCCATGTATCTAGTATAGTCCGAGCACTTTTGTAATGATAGTTAGACCGTTGTATGCCCTTGTTTGATTGAATGAAGTGATTTTGTTTGATTGAATGGTTCCAAGGTCGATGTGATCGCCGTAGGCATGCTACCTCTACATTTACCTACGAGATTAGTTTTAAACCTCAATAATTGTTATTTAGTGCCAGCTTTGAGCATGAACATTGTATCTGGATCTCGTTTAATACGAGATGGCTACTCATTTAAATCTGAGAATAATGGTTGTTCTATTTATATGAGAGATATGTTTTATGGTCATGCCCCACTGGTCAATGGTTTATTCTTAATGAATCTGGAAGGTGATGTTACACATATTCATAGTGTGAATACCAAAAGATGTAAGGTTGATAACGATAGTCCCACATACTTGTGGCACCGCCGTCTTGGTCACATTGGTGTCAAATGCATGAAGAAGCTCCATGCAGATGGACTTTTGGAGTCTCTTGATTATGAATCATTTGACACATGCGAACCATGCCTCATGGGAAAAATAACCAAGACTCCATTCTCCAGAACAATGGAGCGAGCAACCAACTTATTGGAAATCATACATACTGATGTGTGTGGTCCAATGAGCGTCGAGGCTCGCGGAGGCTATCGTTATGTTCTCACCCTCACTGATGTCTTAAGTACATATGGGTATGTCTACTTGATGAAACACAAGTCTAAGACCTTTGAAAAGTTCAAGGAATTTCAGAGTGAGGTTGAAAACCAACGTGACAGGAAAATAAAGTTCTTACGATCAGATCGTGGAGGGGAATATTTGAGTCACGAATTTGGCACACACTTACAGAAATGTGGAATCGTTTCACAACTCACGCCGTCTGGAACACCTCAGCGTAATGGTGTGTCCGAACATCGTAATCGCACTCTACTGGATATGGTGCGATCTATGATGTCTCTTACCGATCTACCGCTATCATTTTGGGGTTATGCTTTAGAGACTGCCGCATTCACTTTAAATAGCGCTCTGTCGAAATCTGTTGAGACGACACCGTATGAATTATGGTTTGGGAAGAAACATAAGCTATCGTTTCTAAAAGTTTCGGGATGCAATGCTTATGTCAAGAAACTTTAACCTGAAAAGCTCGAACCGAAGTCGGAAAAATGCATATTCATAGGATACCCTAAGGAAACCATTGGTTATACCTTCTACCTCAGATCCGAAGGCAAGATCTTTGTTGACAAGAATGGGTCCTTTCTAGAGAAAGAGTTTCTGACGAAAGAAGTAAGTGGGAGGAAAGTAGAACTTGATGAAGTACTGCCTCTTGAAGCGGAAAGTAGCACAACTCAGGAAGATGTTTCTATGGTGCCTGTGCCGACTAGAGAGGAATTTAATGATGATGATCAAGGTACTTCGGATCAAGTTGCTACTGAACTTCGTAGGTCCACGTGGACACGTTCCACACCAGAATGGTATGGCAACCCTGTCTTGGAAATCATGTTGTTAGACAATGGTGAACCTTCGAACTATGAAGAAGCGATGGCGGGCCCAGATTCCAACAAATGGCTTGAAGCCATGCAATCCGAGATAGGATCCTTGTATGAAAACAAAGTATGGACTTTGACAAACTTGCCCGATGATCGGCGAGCAATAGAAAATAAATGGATTTTTAAGAAGAAGACGGACGCGGATGGTAATGTTACCATATACAAGGCTCGGCTTGTCGCTAAGGGTTATCGACAAGTTCAAGGGGTTGACTACGATGAGACCTTCTCACCTGTAGTGAAGCTGAAGTCCGTACGAATCATGTTAGCAATTGCCGCATTCTATGATTATGAGATATGGAAAATGGACGTCAAAACGGCATTCCTTAATGGCTTCCTTAAGGAAGAATTGTATATGATGCAGCCGGAAGGTTTTGTCGATCCTAAGAATGCTAACAAGGAATGCAAGCTCCAGCGCTCCATCTATGGGCTGGTGCAAGCATCTCGGAGTTGGAACATTCGTTTTGATGAAATGATCAAAGCGTTTGGGTTTATGCAGACTTATGGAGAAGCCTGCGTTTACAAGAAAGTGAGTGGGAGCTCTGTTGCATTTCTCATATTATATGTGGATGGCATACTATTGATGGGAAATGATATAGAACTCTTGGAAAGCATAAAGGCCTACTTGAATAAGTGTTTTTCAATGAAGGACCTTGGAGAAGCTGCTTACATATTAGGCATCAAGATCTATAGAGATAGATCGAGACGCCTCATAGGTCTTTCACGAAGCACATACCTTGATAAGATATTGAAGAAGTTCAATATGGATCAGTCCAAGAAAGGGTTCTTGCCTGTATTGCAAGGTGTGAAATTGAGCTTGGCTCAAAGCCCAACCATGACAGAAGATAGAGAAAAGATGAGTGTCATCCCCTATGCCTCCGCCATAGGGTCTATTATGTATGCCATGCAGTGTACCAGACCTGATGTAAACCTTGTCGTAAGTTTGATAGGAAGGTACCAAAGTAATCCCGGCATGGAACACTGGACAACGGTCAAGAATATCCTGAAGTACCTGAAAAGGACTAAGGATATGTTTCTCGTTTATGGAGGTGACGAAGATCTCGTCGTAAAGGGTTACGTCGATGCTAGCTTCGACACAAATATGGATGACTCTAAGTCACAAACCGGATACGTGTATATTTTCAATGGTGGGGCAGTAAGCTGGTGCAGTTGCAAGCAAAGCATCGTGGCAGGACCTACATGTGAAGCAGAGTACATGGCAGCCTCGGAGGCAGCACATGAAGCAATCTGGATGAAGGAGTTCATTTAACGACCTAGGAGTTATTCCCAATGCGTCGGGCCCGATGACTCTCTTCTGTGACAACACTGGAGCTATTGCCCTTGACAAGGAGCCCAGGTTTCACAAGAAGACCAGGAACATCAAGCGTCGCTTCAACTCCATTCGTGAAAATGTTCAAGATGGAGACATAGATATTTGTAAAGTGCATACGGATCTGAATGTCGCAGATCCGTTGACTAAACCTCTTCCACGAGCAAAACATGATCAACACCAGAACTCTATGGGTGTTCGATTCATCACAATGTAACTAGATTACTGAATCTAGTGCAAGTGGGAGACTGTTGGAAATATGCCCTAGAGGCAATAATAAAATGGTTATTATTATATTTCCTTGTTCATGATAATTGTCTAGCATTCATTCTATAATTGTATTGACCGGAAACCATAATACATGTGTGAATACATAGACCACAACATGTCTCTAGTGAGCCTCTAGTTGAGTAGCTCGTTGATCAACAGATGGTCATGGTTTCTTGACTATGGACACTGGATGTCATTGATAACGGGATCACATCATTAGGAGAATGATGTGATGGACAAGACCCGATCCTAAGCATAGCACAAGATCATGTACTTCGTTTGCTAAAGCTTTTCTAATGTCAAGTATCATTTCCTTAGACCATGAGATCGTGCAACTCCCGGATACCGTAGGAATTCTTTGGGTGTACCAAACATCACAACGTAACTGGGTGGCTATAAAGGTGCACTACAGGTATCTTCGAAAGTGTATGTTGGGTTGGCACGAATCGAGACTGGGATTTGTCACTCCGTATGACGGAGAGGTATCTCTGGGCCCACTCGGTAATGCATCATCATAATGAGCTCAATGTGACTAAGTAGTTGGTCACGGGATCATGCATTACGAAAGGAGTAAAGTGACTTGCCGGTAACGAGATTGAACGAGGTATTGGGATACCGACGATCGAATCTCGGGCAAATAACGTACCGATTGACAAAGGGAATTGTATATGGGATTACTTGAATCCTCGACATCGTGGTTCATCCGATGAGATCATCGTGCAACATGTGGGAGCCAATATGGGTATCCAGATCCCGCTGTTGGTTATTGGCCGGAGAGCTGTCTCGGTCATGTCTGCATGGTTCCCAAACCCGTAGGGTCTACACACTTAAGGTTCGATGACGCTAGGGTTATAAGGAAGATTTGTGTGTGATTACCGAATGTTTTTTGGAGTCCCGGATGAGATCCTAGACGTCATGAGGAGTTCCGGAATGGTAAGGAGGTGAAGATTTATATATGGGAAGTCATCATATGATCACCGGAATATTCGGGGGGTATACCGGTATTGTACCGGGACCATCGGAGGGGTTTCGGGGGTCCACCAGGAGGGTCCACCTACCCCAAAGGGACTTATGGGTTGTAGGTGGAAGGGAACCAGCCCCTAGTGGGCTGGGCGCCATCCCCCTTAGGGCCCATGCGCCTAGGGTTGGGGGGAACCCTAAAGGGGGCGCCCCCCTTGCTTGGGGGGCAAGCCCCCTCCCCCTTGGCCCCCCCCCCCCCCTCTAGATCTCATCTAGAGGGGACGGCCCCCTTCCCCCTTCTCCCTATAAATAGAGGGGTGGAGGGAGGGGTGCATCACCACATCCAAGGCGCAGCCCCTCCCCTCCCCAACACCTCTCCTCCTCCGTGTGAGCTTGGCGAAGCCCTGCTAGAGAACTGCCAGTCCATCACCACCACGCCGTCGTGCTGCTATTGGAGAATTCTTCCTCAACCTCTCCCTCCTCCTTGCTAGATCAAGGCACGGGAGATGTCACCGGGCTGCACGTGTGGTGAACGTGGAGGCGCCGTTGTTCGGTGCTTAGATCGGATTCGGCCGCGATCTGAATCGCTATGTGTACGGCTCCTCCAACCGCGTTCTTGCAACGCTTCCGTCTCGCGATCTTCAAGGGTATGAAGATGCACTCCCCTCTCTCTAGTTGCTAGCTACTCCATAGATTGATCTTGGTGATGCGTAAATGTTTTTTGCAACGATCCCCAACAATGATCTCCAACATCACCGACGCGACACATTGATCTCCATCGTAGCATCATTGTCGTCTCGCCACCTATTGTTACTACGACTATCGCTACCGCTTAGTGATAAAGTAAAACAAATACATGGCGATTGCATTGCATACAATAAAGCGACAACCATATGGCTCCTGCCAGTTGCCGATAACTTTGTTACAAAACATGATCATTTCATACAACAAATTATATCACATCATGCTTCACCATATCACATCACAGCAAGCCCTGCAAAAACAAGTTAGATGTCCTCTACTTTGTTGTTGCAAGTTTTACATGGCTGCTATGGGCTTCTAGCAAGAACCGTTCTTACCTATGCATCAAAACCACAACGATTTTTTGTCAAGTGTGCTGTTTTAACCTTCAACAAGGGCCGGGCGTAGCCGCACTCGATTCAACTAAAGTTGGAGAAACAAACGCTCACCAGCCACCTATGTGCAAAGCACGTCGGTGGAACCAGTCTTGCGTAAGCGTACGCGTAATGTCGGTCTGAGCCGCTTCATCCAACAATACCGCCGAATCAAAGTATGACATGCTGGTAAGCAGTATGACTATTATCGCCCACAACTCTTTTGTTATCTACTCGTGCATATAACATCGACGCATAGACCTGGCTCGGATGCCACTATTGGGGAACGCGGTAATTTCAAAAAAATTCCTACGATCACACAAGATCTATCTATGTGATGCATAGCAACAAGAGAGGGAGTGTATCTTCATACCCTTGAAGATCGCAAAGCAGAAGCGTTTATCAACGCGGTTGATGTAGTCGTACATCTTCATGATCCTTCCCGATCAAGTACCGAACGTACGACATCTCCGCGTTCAGCACACGTTCAGCTCGATGATGTCCTCGCCTTCTTGATCTAGAAAGATGGGTGAAGTAGTAATGAGTTCCGGCAGCACAACAGCGTGGTGACGGTGTTGATGAAGAACAATCTCTGCAGGGCTTCGCCTTAGCACTACGGGAACTATGATGGTGGATAAACTAGAGGGGACGAGGTTGCTGGCACACGTCTTGGTATTTCTTGATGTGTCTTTTGTGCTAGCCCCGCCCCTCTATTTATATGTTGAGCCTTGGGGTCGAAACTTGGAGTAAAAGCCTCCACAAAGTCGGTTTTACCCGAAAGGCAAGAGTCCTTCTCGGACTCCAGGGCCAGACGCCAGTGTTCCCGGCGTATGGACCCAGACGCCAGGGACCGTGGCTTCTGGCCCCTGGACTCCGCAAAACTTCCTTTTGTGCTTTCCAAAAACCTTGTGGGCTTTCCCCTTTGGCCCAAATAAAGTGTTCTCGTACCCAAACATTTCGGGAAACATCCGGAACCCCTTCCGGTGAATTCCGGAACCCTTCCGGAGACCAAACACACTACAAAAAAAAAGACACATCCGTGACATTTTGGGCCGAACAAAAATTTTTCTGTCATACATATGACACTTCTATGACGATAATTGTGACAAAACCCGGTATCATCATAGATGTGGTGGGCTCCTACTTCTATGATAGAAAATGGGCTTCTCGTCCTGGGCGGGCCAGAGACGCAGCTGCATGACATTCTTTGGGCCGTCCATGATGGAAAAAACCGTGGTAGAAGCGAGTGGGAGGAAAATTTCGGGGAGTTGCCGGTTACGGTGGGAGGTCGGGGGCCGAGCGATGCGCGTTTCTCTCGTACGTGTGCGTGTGTGTGCGAGGCGTTCGCTCTAACTGAACCCGAGCGAGGCATTGGGCTCTAACTAAACCCGAGCGATTGCACTGTAGGCTACGCGGTACTGAACCCGAGCGATCAATTGATGGCTATTAACTGAACCAAATGGAGCGATTCCTTCGCTGCTGCTGCTAACTGAAGCCGATCGATTGGATGAACAGTGAGTGTTGCGGGGGGGGGGGGTGTTGGATGAACAGTGAGCGGTGGCGTTGCCTATGGATGAACAGGACCCCGTGGTGTGGAGGGCTGGATGAACAGTAGATGGTGGAGGGGTGGCTATGGAGGGGTGGTTGAACAGGACCCCGTGGTGTGGAGGGCTGGATGAACAGTAGACGGTGGAGGGGTGCCCGTGGAGGGGTGGTTGAAAAGTAGCCGGTGGAGTAGCGCGCGGTGGAGGCTGGATGAACAGGAGCCCGTGGAGGCTAGAGGAGGTCGACGGTAGTCCGTGGAGGCTGGAGGAGGTCGACGGTGGAGATGAACAGTATCCCGTGGAGTCCCATTTTGCGCTACGCCACACACCTCCCAATGAAGAGGACCCCCGTTTCGACTGTAGGAGGTCCGTTTCGTCCGTTTTGCGGTACGCCACACCCCTCCCGATCAACAGGACCCCCGTTTCGATCGTAGGAGGTCCGTTTCATCCGTTTTGTGGTACGCCACACCCCTCCCGATCAATAGGACCCCCATTTCGACCGTAGGAGGTTTTTTCCTCCGTTTTGCGGTACGCCACACCCCTCCCGATCAACAGGACCCCGTTCCGAATGTAGGAGGTCCGTTTCCTCCGTTGTGCGGTATGCCAGGCCTCGTTTCCATCGCCTGTTCCGTCCAAGACCTCCCGATGAACACGACCACGCATTTCGTTCCGACCCAGCCGGTTGGCTCCCCATGAACACGACGACGATGTTGTTTCTCCGTTCCGATCCAACCATGTACGTATGTGCGAGTAGGCGTTCGAGACCCTACCCGTATGTATGTATGTGGCCGTATTTTCTTTCTTGCACCCTCGCCGCTGTACGTACGTGTACATGCTACGTGCGCGCCTCTACTACGACACGTGCGCGCCTCAACTACAACACGTGCGTGCCTCTACATCGACCAGTATGTATGTACACTTTCGCGACCAGAATGACAATGCTACGTACGGTTCGACCAGGTGGGTCCCGACTGTCAGGCACTTCCTTGCCTGCGAAGATGTAGCTGGTGGGTCCCAGCAGTCAGGGGGGCGAATCGTTTTGGGTTTTTTTTTGCCCGGACGCACTTTCTTGCGTGCGACGATTTAGCTCATGGGTCCCAGCAATCAGGGGGGAAACATTTTTTTTGCGAAATACTGGTGGCCCATCCGGTGGGTCCGTGCTGTCAGGTGGAGGAATAATTATTTTGCGCGTAACAAGGAGGCACTTCCTTGCGGCCGCCGTGGACCTAGCTGTCAGCCTCTCCACGCACATTACTCTTCCGATGGAAGTCGGTCGTTGACCACATTGACCATGCCGCACCGAGAGCACCGGGGCGGTGGAGGACGGCGAGGCCTAGGAAGGGGACGAGGCGGAGCCGGGGAAGACGCAGCAGTGGATGCCCACGCGAAGAGGAGTACAAGGGTGAGGATGCCGTTGCCGCAGAATAACTAGGGGTGTTGGTGAGTAGAGGGATGGCCTGGCCAGCGGTGGGAGTAGTAGGGGGCGATGAGGCCTCCGCGGCATCACAGCCGGCCACGGGAGGCAGGAGCACGCGGCACGACCGGCGCTGCTTTGGGCGGTTGGAGCACGAAGACCAGAGGTTGAAGAGGCCCTACGGCCGTTGGATGGACATCGTACAGTCACTGGAGCTAGAGTCGTTCATATTGACTAAGTTCACAAAGCCCTCCGTCCCCGTAAACTTAGTAGGCCCACAAGTCAGCCTCCCACCAAGGTGAGTCCCAGCTAGCAGGGGGAGTATTCATTTTTTTGTGCGTAATAAGGAGGCATTTCCGGTGGGTCCGATCTGACAGTGGGGGGGACGTTTTTTTCGCGAAATACAGAGACCCTTCCAGTGGGTCCCAGCTATCAGGTGGAGGAATCATTATTTTGCACGTAATAAGGAGGCATTTTCCTGTGTGGGCCCCTACTGTCAGCCTCTTCCGATGGCTGTTGTGTGTTGACCATGTTGACCTCGCCGCACCGAGAGCACAAACGGGGTGGACGAGGGCGAGGACCAGGAAGAGAACCACCCGAAGCCGGCGAAGCCACCGCAGCGGATGCCCATGCTGAGGGAGAATGAGTGCTGACTGGTCGGCTGCGGGGTGAGGCTGACGTCGCCAGAAAATAACAGGATGTGTGGGTGGTTAGAGGGATGGCCTGGCGGCAGCACAGCCAGCCACGGGAGGAGGGAGTAGGCAGTCCCACCGGCGCTGGTTTGGGCGGCTGGAGCAGGAAGATCAGAGATTGAAGAAGCACGACGGCCGTTGGATGAACATCCAACAGTCACTGTTGTGTGTTGACTAAGTTGCCAAAGCCTTGCATACGCGTCAAAAAAAATTTAGGACAGCGTGATCGTCAACCTAGTAGGCCCAGAAGTCAGCCTCCAAATCTGTGGAAAATAGCATACAACCCATTAGCCATTATTTTCAATAATTTACAGCCCATTTGCTAATTCTTAAGGATATTTGAAGCCCATATTCTTTTTATTAGCATTACAGACCATATATTCTAGGCACTGCTAAAAAATTCAACGAAATTTTGCATATTTCGGTGGGGTCCGAACTCTTTTAATCACAAAATTTTGAGTCACGTTAAAAATAGTTTTCAAAAATCATATCAAAATAAAATTCAAAAAACAATTCTCCGCAAAAAAATGAAAGAAATTTAGAATCTTAACTAGCAAGATGCCCGTTCGGTGCACGGAACATGAAGATGCATTTGTATGAGTAGTTTATCTTGAGGGAGAAAAGATGATATTTTAATGTAATTGCCAGTTGGCTTTGGTTTTTATAAGAGTAGAGAGTAGAGAAATCCTGAAAAAAATGATATTTTAATGCAATTTCCGGTTGGCTTTGGTTTAAAACTTTACAACCCATTTCTTACAACTTATAGCCCGTTTTCTGGGGAAGCCCATTTCTTACTACTTACATCCCTCCTCGTCTTGAAAGATTTGCAGCCCAGCAGGGCTGAGAAAAGCAAGTAGGCCTCGGTTTTGGTATTCTCCAAAAAAAAAGAACTGGGCTAGCCAATTTCAGAAAGAAAAAATATATCAACTGGGCTCGTCATGTGCTTAATAAAAGTGTAAGAGTGGGCTAGACGGGCCACAGCCCCCGCACAGCATGCAGTTGAGCTCTGTCTCTGAAACTAAAAAACAACTGGGCGAGCTGCTGGGTCCCTGGTATTATCCGCTTGTTGTGTAATTTTATCGTTTATTGACTACATTGACAATGGCGTGGAACCTAGTTGTCAAACAATTAGGAGGAAGTATTTTTTCGGCTTGTAATAACGAGGCATCTGCTTGCGAAATGCAATGACCCTGGTGGGTCCCTACTGTCAGCCTCTCCACGTACAGTCATCTCCTAATTCCTCTTTGTTGTTGACCATGTTGACAACACTAGACGGCGGCGGGCACAGCGAGCTAACCAAGGCGGAGAATGACGGCAAGGCCTCGGACGGGAACGAACAGCAGCCATGGAAGATGCGGCAGTGTATATAGTGGCAGGTGGAGGGGAGTACGAAGGCAACAACATGCAAGTCAAGCATACAAATGGTACAAAAAGCCCAAGGATTAATTGTTCATCAAATTTTGAGACAAAACCCAGATTGAACATGATAGTAACATCTAACCCAACCACTCTTTTTTGCAGTCACAAACAAATGGATCGGTCTGATCCATAAAATCAACATCCTGTGCAAAAAAAAATTATTTCAGGATGTCTACAACTTATTGTAAATATAAGCCGAGCACGTTTAGAAGCCCATTTGTCCACCTGAAACTTCTTTTTTTGCTGTTCAACATGTTCGTCCGTGAGAAATATCTTGCTGTAAAAATTAAGCCTCATGGACAATAGTAACCTCACATTCAACAGGAAGAATGTGACAAAGCTTCTGTTTGCCTGGTTGGATGCATATCGTCCCATCGTTATTGTCCTCAAACGAATTTCATGAGAACTGAGAAAATCCTTGTGCTTATTACGCCAACGATTGGTTATATGTTTTTCTCCATGTGGTTCTCCCTAAGTAGACTTGAAGATTGAAAACAGTTAAGGTCTGAAAAAAGAGTATGTCGAAAGAACAATAGCTGAACAGTTAATTCTAGTACAATATATACGGGCTTTCAATGTGCATGAAATCATCACCTCTATGTATAAATTCTCCAGAGATCGAAAGCATCGCAGCAAGCCAATAATTATGTCCAGATCAAAACTATACATTCTGATATATATGATCTTGACAGAATCCAGCAGCATTGATAGGCTATCAATGGAAGAACTCTTCATTGAGCATATAACATAATATTAGTACCCAAAGTGTACTCCAAGATGATATAAAACTTATGCGCACAAATAAAAAATGCAGCATATGATGACAAATGTGTAGATGATAATATACGGTACCTGAAAAAGTGAGGAGCCAAACACCAACTCCTTGTGATTACTAAACGGATCACGAATTACACCCAAGGTCTCCAGTTTGGGCGCAGAGACGACAGTTATTTCTGAAGGTGTATAACAACTATGAAGGAGCAACCTTTCAAGTGAAGGGGCATCTTCGATGATGAGCTGTTGTCCTTTAAAACAAATTCCAATGCTTTTAAGGTGAGGCGACTTTATTTGGAGACATCTGATACCAATTTCTATTCCCAAAACAATCAGCAAGCACGCCAGGGCAGGGCAACTAGAGTGGATGATGTTGTGCATTGAGGCCTCCAACAGATAAACCACCACAAGCGAAAGTTTTTTTAGTAGTGGGAGTCGAAGCATTTGTACCAGATCGTCTGGTAGATGGCACCGGGCGAAGGTGGCGGTGTGGAGAGAGGAGGAAAACCGCGAGATAGACAACGGGGGTGTGGGCACGAATTTTTGGTATGTTCGTGGTATGAAACTTTTGTGGTAATGGTAGAACTCAAATTGCTGGAGTTTTCTGAATTCAGGGGATGTCAACCAAGCATCCACCTTGCGGGGTATGGACAGCAGGTAGCTTGTCGGGATGCAGAGGCATTGAACGGGGCCCTGCCGGTGAGAAGAGACGATGGCTCTGATGAGATCAAATTAAGGAAGGACAAATATCTGATGACTGTCGAGATTGAGGGGCGTGGTGCGCCATAGAGGCGCCACCAAGTTGAGAGGACTTGTGTGCGGCAGCAATCCTTGGTGGGGAGAAGCGAGATGATCTCCTCAAGGATGACGCCCGGGAGATCGCTAATGCGGTCCACCGGAGATTCTACCGGTTCCTCATATCCGGGTGGGGGGGGGGGGGGGGGCTCGCCGCTTCTCCCCGCGCTACCGGGTGCGGGATCTACAACTGGCGTCACCGCTGGCGGGAGCCTCATCTTCTTGGTGTTGGGGCCAGCCGACTCCATTTTCCTTGTGGGCGTCGCGCCGAGCTCAAGGGTTTGAGCAGAGTAGCCAGAGACGAGCCTAGTGGCAGTGCGAGTGGGGAAGAAGGAGGGCTGGGAATTTCTGTAGGAGTGGAAGAAGAGGAGCAGGCATTTTCTGTACGAGTGAGGAAGAAGGTGGGCGGGGTTTTCTGGACGAGTGAGGAAGATTGGGGAGCGGGGGGGATTGGGTGGGGAAACGGAAGCGGGAGAGCGAGCTGTTCGTGTTTATAAGGCCCGCTGCACTAACTACTCGCCTTTTCCCAAGAACCACTCTCTTCTTTTGCGTTGCTGCATTGGAGCTGGCGCATGGGCTTAGCTGACTGGCCATGCATGCAGGATGCATGTGCCCGCCGGCCACTGCATGCGCCTGGTTTGTTACTAGGCCTATTTTATAGGGTGGTTATGGAGTAAATTAAGGAGATTTATTTTGCCTGTGTGCATCCACCAAATTAGAGGATGCGGTACTGGATGCAGACACTCACATTAAACTAACATTCAGAAGAACAAAAGTTCAGCATGTCTATGCATCTCAATGATTCACCATACTATAACCAATATACAAAGCTGGGAGAAGGTGTGGAAATAAAGAAAATCGGTCGATGCTTCTCTGAGCAAAGGGCCTCCCTGCGCACGCATTAATTTCCTGGGCATGCTTGTTTCTACTCAATGTTGCGAGCACTTTGAGCATGTTGGCAACTCCACAGCTAGCTAGCTGCCTCATCTTGCAATTGATGCTGACACATTTGCAGCAAACACATGAGGCAATAGAGATGACTCAACATGGGTCTATACTGTGTAGTTCCCCTGATATCATATTCATTGTCCTGAATCTGAAAAGATAGGAAAACAGTAGCTATACTTAAACGGTGTTGCAAAACAGTAGCACATATCAATATCTCGGCATGACAAAACATGATCATCTGGACGAAGGGGATACTGACCTGCCTGAGGAAGATTACATATAATTCATAAGTCCTTGGTTGATTTCCACCTTCGGCTGCACTGCTTGTTTGCTCCTCCACACATGACAGGATCGTTCCGCACTGCATTCAGCAAGTCAACATACCAATAAGCTAATTTCATCTTGTGGTGGTCATTGTACCTAGTTATGAATGTACGAATACCTGGAGCACCATGAGGTTAGCTGACAGCAGGTAGATGCAGCCGTATAAATTTTGTGCGGTGCTATCAAAATTGAGGTTTGTATCCCTTCCCGTTATGAGAATTCTTCTTGAATTTGGTAGAATGTGACGGCTTGTTCTTTGCATCAAACTTGCCTTTCCCCTGAGATTTGTTCTCGTTGTTTTGGGGGTGGTTGGGTTGGAAGTTCTTCTCGTGTACCATGTGGGCACTAGAAGCTCCCTCAGCGACCCGAGCACATGTGTCTTTTGCTCTCGCCTTCTCCTCAAAATCAAGAGTGCTAATGAGATCCAAAACACAAAACTCATGTCTCTTGTTTTTCAGAGAAGTAGCAAAATTGTTCTACGAAGGTGGAAGCTTGGCAATGATGGTCCCAGCAACAAATTTGTCCAGCAACACACACTTAAAGTACTCAAGTTCCTTAGAGAGTGATTGTATCTCATGAGTCTGCTGAACAACAGAGCGCTCATCAGTCATCTTGTAGTCACAGAATTGCTCCATGATGTACAACTCGTTGCCAGCGCCCGAGGGCCCAAACGTGGCCTCGAGCGCAGCCCACATGTCTTTGCCACTGTCAAACGACATATGTGAATCCACAATGGAATCGTCAAGAACACTCAGCAGGGCGGCTTTGAAGAGGGTATCCATGTTCTGAAAAGCTTCCTGCTGTGTAGGATTAAGATCGCCCTCAGGCTTACCCTTAGTGGCATCATAGCAGTACATGATCCGAAACCAATATACTGCTCTTGTGCGCCACCTTTTATATTGCACCCCCTTAAAAGTAGGCGGCTTCAAAAGCGCAGCAAAACCACTCGGAGTAAATTGCCTGTGATCAGGTTTTTGGATTGGATTGTTGAATATATGAGGAATTTAGTATGAGATTTAATCCGAATCAGCAGTAAATAGATCATGACGACAATTGCAAACATCAAAGTAATGATGCGGAAAAAACCAGGAGGACAGGATCACATACTGTACAGCGGGAGTAGAACCGATGTGGTTGATGTTGTCACTCATGTCGTTGATGAAGAGGTTACCGAGGTCGGGGAAGAAGGCTGTCATTGAGGAAGTCATCGCTGGCAGCAGTCACAGTAGTGTGCTCCCCAAAAACCTGATCGCCCCTCTCCCGTACAGGATCACGAAAGGCGGGGTTTGGAGGACTGCTGTCCCTTCTCGCGGTGCACGCCGGAAGGAGGGCTGGAGAAGAATTGCGTGGCGGCGCTAGGATCTGGAATGGTGCAAAACTATATGAAACAGCGGCGGCTAGGGTAGAGCATGTCAGGTCGGTCATGCGAGTATAATAGTAGGCCTTTGGCCCCCCAAACCCCACGTCCAAGTCAATAATAGATAAAAAAAGTCAATAATAGCCCCACCAAGGTTTGTCTAAAAAAACAGAGTAATTAAGGCGTCCGTTAGTCCCTTTAGTATAAATACAATATCATTAATAATGGCCGCACCTTTTGTCTCACAAAGTATGTTGGAGTACAACCGGCTACATGTTTACAATCCGCTTCTCTTCTCTCTCCTCTTATCTCTCCTTTAACTAAGCACAAATACTATATTTAAATCCTTATAGCCTGCTTGTGTCATCTAATTTTAGTACTTGTTCTAAAAGTTACTATCCACTGTGTAGTCTTAAATGCCGGGCGTGCAGCGGGCGGTGCCCTCGGTCGGCGCGCCGCTTCAACGGCGGAAGCAGTGAGAGGTCGCGTCGCCCTGACTTTCCATTAATGTGGAGCGGCAGGCTCAGCTGGCGCTGGGCGGGAAGCGCGCGCGGGAGGGGGGGGGTTTGTTGGGCCAAGAAGGTAGAAGCCAACTTGGGATCGGTCCGGACGGGGAAATATCATGTGCTCCCATACTCTGCATATGACACTAGTCTATGTTACTACTCCCTCCTTTCCGGTTTATAGAGATGTTTAGAGTAACATAGTAATATGTTATAGTACAAGTTACTCCCCACTAATACCAGCCTTGGCCTCTCCCAGTGCTCCACCATGTATAGCTGCTAAGCCTGCCACGTACGCATAAAATATGATGTGGCACCAATAAACTAAGCACCTATGCATTGAAGACTTGAGTTACTAAGCCATTTAATGCACTTCGCACCTCATCTAAAAAGCATTAATAGTGTAGCCAGCTGCTGGCTATAAGCCAGTGCCATGTCATCTACGGCCCATCTTATAGTCAACATGTACAATAGTAGATCAAAAGAGTGTACTGCTACTTTTTTGTTCTGTGGCCCACCTTTCATTCTCACAAAGTGCCTAGGAGCACGTGCTAGAGCTGGCTCTTCACAAAGAACCCGCTTACCTTCTCTCTCCTCTTCTCTTTCCTCCAACTAAGCAGAAATATACTATAGTTTATTCCTTATAGCCCGCTGACTCAGCTCTATTGTACTTGCTCTAAGCACATCTAAGCACTTACTAGCACCCCCTTGACTGTGGACCTTGACGGTGTACATCACCTTGTGTCTCATAATTTTCCTCGTCATCATCTGAGTCCTAGAAGATCTCACCCACATCATCATTAGCATGCAACCGCCTTGATAGACAACGTGCGCAGAAGGAGTAGAGGCGACTGGGGACGCACCACCACCATGTCGTGGGCACTCCGTATGTGCTCGTGTGCGTGCAGCGTGCGTGTTTTTCCATCGGTGCTAGCTCTAAGGCCGAGGCTGCGGTCGTCTTCGTCTCTAACTAGTAGTTGAGCAATGACGGCAAAGAGGTGCTGCAAGAGATGCGTATGCACCGTTGCGTGCGAGCTTCGCCGTAGCACGACAAACCGGACGTCGCCGCGGATGGCGCACGCCTCCATGCAGCCGAGTGTGTGCGCATGCATGTGTTATTCACGTGCATTCTGCGGTCGACCGTGTGTGCATGCACGTCTTGTGTACGTGCGTTGTGTGCTCCATGCTGTGCGCGTATGTGCATGAGTTGGATCGGATGGAGTTAGTGCGTTGGCTTGTGTACATGCGTGGCTTGTTGCGTGGTTATCAATAATTCAATATAAACTACTCCATCCGTTCCTAAATATAAGTCTTTCTAGCCATTTCAAATAGACTACAACATACGGATGTATGCAGACATATTTTAGAGTGTAGATTCACTCATTTTGTTTCGTATGTAGTCCCTTATTGAAATATCTAAAAAGACTTATATTTGGGAACGGAGGGAGTATAAAACATCTTCAACTTAGCATCCGGATGTACCGTTTCTAGTGGTTAGTGAAAAGTTCATGTTCTTTTAGTTGTTTATAGGTGGGCAGGCGGCAAAAAACTGGGGAAAACACGCAAGGTTCCTTGCTCCTCCTCGGTCATCGGGAATCTATGCTCTTCAACTCTTTTCTTTTACGTGAGCTTTGTTCATCCTTTTCCCAACACGCGAGACATCTAGCATCAAGGTGCATGTGTCATGCAAGAAAATGGAGATAATCAAATAAGCAGTGCGTAAGTGAGTCGTGCGGGGGGGGGGGGGGGGAAGCGGGGGGAAACCCTTTTTTGTAAGTGAGTCGTGCACTTCGATGGCACCTACGCAATATTTTCTCTCCTCGATGGCACGTGAATAGTGCATGTACTCAACGACGGAGCACGGGATGGTAGCAATGACATGGTCAGCCCTTTTCTGGAGAGAGTATGTACTACTAGTAAATAACTTTGATGTGTCCCGTCAACTCGCAGAACGACGAGAAGCTTGATTACGCCTTCTCCCTCGCCAACGCGTGCGCGGTGGCTCGCAACACGAGGAGAAACTTTTGCTTACAAGCAGTGGACGTGCAGCAGTTCATTTGGTGTCAGATTGCCAGAAGCACTACTGTAGAACCATCGACTTCCGGAAGAGGCGAAGAGCCAAGCGCAAGGTCACCTACTAACCTTAGGCTAGGCGTAGTGGGAGTAACACAAGTAGGGGTACCTCCTTTTTTTATTCTAGAAACAACCACACGCGAATATCAAGGTGCTGGTTACGTAGAACAAATTTCCTGCAGTCCGTGCTCAGCCCTCCTCTATCTCTCTTCTCAGTCAGCCAGCGGACGCGCGGAGCCCATCGTTTGTTTGCACACATGCGGCCCCACATGTCAGTGAAAACGCAAGAGGACCCACTGAACCTGCACATCTTTCACCTCGACGTGCTGGCGATGGAAAACAAATCCAATAAAGATCTTCGGTGGTCGCTTTTGGAGTTACTTAAGAGTAGTAAGATTCTATTTACAGTTTAACCCAAGATGCACATCTCGTGGCTTTAACTTATCAACTACTACCTCCGTCCGGGTTTATTGGTCCTCATTGTATTTCGTGTCAAATTTTGACCATAGATTAAACTAACAGAATGTTTACGCATGTTACCAAACATTGTATTTTTGAAAACTATGTTCAAATACGAATCCAATGAGATAAATTTTTTTGACATGCATTAACATTTTATTAGTTAAATCCTTAGTCAAATTTGACACAAACTACAAAGGGGGCCTGTAAACTAGGATGGAGGTAGTACCACTCTATTTTCTTTCATGACACGACCTGGATGCTGGATGTCCCACGTGTCGGCAAAAGGAGGAAGAACCCGACCAAATCTTCGGTTGTGCTCTCGGATTAGACTAGTTGTGCTAACTTAAAAAATTTATTGTGTACTCCCTCTGTTCCGAAATACTTGACTTCCATTTGTCCAAAAATGGATGTGCCTATATACTAAAACATGTCTAGATACATATATATTTTGACAAATACTACCTCCGCACGGGTTTATTGGTCCCCATTATATTTCGTGCCAAATTTTAACCATAGATTAAACTAACAAAATGTCTATGCATGTCACCAAACATTATATTTTTGAAAACTATGTTCAAATACGAATCCAATGAGATAATTTTTCTTGACATGCATTAACATTCTGTTAGTTAAATCTTTAGTCAGAATTTGACACAAACTACAAAGGGGACCTATAAACCAGGATGGAGGTAGTAGAAGGCATGTATTGTGCAACGGAGGGAGTAGAATGGATGAAAGTTTTTGTATTGGGAAGAGGAGTACATCCATATATTGATAGAGCGTTGGAGTTGGCCTTACAAGTGGGACCTCAGTTGAGGAAACCGACTATCGACAAACCCCCACCTCGCACGCCGCGTGATGGCTGAGTTAGAGAAACGATGAGGCTGAAGAGATTGCTCTAGCACGGACTCCAAGAAATATGTTGTTAGATGGAAGTCGTGCTGGTGGCGTGTGCCGTACTCCTGGACGTGAATGCTTGTTCTGGCCCATGCCACCCTACTACTCCTACTACTTACTAGTATATAGTACTAGTATCGAGGATTCGAGGTGCTGGTTACGTACAATATGGCTATAGTAAAAACACCCGCACGACGCGCGAAGCATGTGAAGCTAGTACAAATAGTGTACTACTATTGTTGATTGGCCTCATCCGATAACCTGTTGCAATGCACGTACAATTATGTATTCGGAAAATGATTTTTTTGCCTCGTCGAACCGCTCACTCATAGAAGCAACTCGAAAGCCATTCATAAATTTAGTAAGTTTATCACAGGCATATCATTTTATTACATACAACAGGTCATCAACCCACACCTACAACGAGGATACATTATAAATACTAAAGTATTCACCACACAACAAATAACAAGCAATGAAATGAACTTCAACTCAACCATTCCTCGGTGTTGGAAACGCTTGCTTTGAACCACAAGTGATTCTCCGGGACGGGGCATCTATTGTCGATCTCGAGACCAATGCAGGACTGATCATCCAGGCTGAAGCGGCCTACTATATCCGTACCAGGGTAGGGAACCATGCTAATGTCCGAGGTATAGACACAGTTGCTTCTCATAAATTGTGCTAGTAACGTTGTGTCAACAGCAGTTGGATCGCCTTTCACCATCATCTAAAAGCACAAGTGCTCCCTAGGTGGTTTTGGTAATTAATGTCAACATATCTCTTGTTGGACTAACACTTTTATCTAGTATGTTTCAGATAAGTTCAACAATGGAGTGGCATGGACTAAAGGATGTGGGAACCCCTTCAAGATGCAAAGGACAAAGGATTGGCTCAAGCTCAAAAGCTCAAGACTCTTCATTTTATATTTTAGTGATCCAAGATCACATTGAGTCTATAGGAAAAGCCAATACTATAAGGAGGGATGAGGTGTTGCTTAATGAGACTCTTGCTTCATGTGCTTAGTGATATGCTCCAAAACCCTCAACTACTTTCCCACTTCCACAAATGACCTAAACCTAAAGCCAAAATCGGTCACACCGATTCTTCCTATCCAGCGCCACCGATTCCAAAAGTCTTAGCCACTGCCACAAACCCTAAGCAAATCGGTCCTACCGATAGGGATCTTGGTCTCACCGAGATGGGATTGTAATCTCTCTATGTATGTCCATTGCCAAGATCGGTCTCACTGAGTTTGAGCAATCGGTACTACTGAGATTACAATGCAAACTCTCTGGATAACTTATTACCAAAATCAGTCCCACCGAGTTTGTGTAATCGGTCAAATCGAGTTTGCCTGACCAACTCTCTGGAAAGCTTATTACCAAAATCGGTCTCACCGAGTTTGTGTAATCGGTCCTACCGAGATTATGTTATGCCCTAACCCTAATCATATCAGTCTTATCGAATTGTATTTCGGTCCCACCGAAAATCCTAACGGTCACATTATTTGCTAAATCGGTCTGACCGAGTTTAACGATTCGGTCCCACCGAGTTTGGTAGATTGTGTGTAACGGTTAGATTTTGTGTGGAGGCTATATATACCCCTCCACCTCCTCTTCATTCGTGGAGAGAGCCATCAGAACAAACCTACACTTCCAACTTACTATTTCTGAGAGAGAACTACCTACTCATGTGTTGAGGCCAAGATATTCCATTCCTACCATATGAATCTTGATCTCTAGCCTTCCCCAAGTTGCTTTCCACTCAAATCTTCTTTCCACCAGATCCAAAACCTATGAGAGAGAGTTGAGTGTTGGGGAGACGATCATTTGAAGCACAAGAGCAAGGAGTTCATCATAAACGCACGATTTGTTACTTCTTGGAGAGTGGTGTCTCCTAGATTGGATAGGTGTCACTTGGGAGCCTCCGACAAGATTGTGGAGTTGAACCAAGGAGTTTGTAAGGGCAAGGAGATCGCCTACTTCGTGAAGATCTACCGCTAGTGAGGCAAGTCCTTCATGGGCGACGGCCATGGTGGGATAGACAAGGTTGCTACTTCGTGGACCCTTCGTGGGTGGAGCCCTCCGTGGACTCGCGCAACCGTTACCCTTCGTGGGTTGAAGTCTCCATCAACGTGGATGTACGATAGCACCACCTATCGGAACCACGCCAAAAACATCTGTATCTCCAATTGCATTTGAATCCTCCAACCCCTTCCCTTTACTTTCTTGCAAATTGCATGATTTACTTTCCGCTGCTCATATACTCTTTGCATGCTTGCTTGATATGTATTGTGAATGTTAAACTTGTGCCTAATCTCCACTTAAACTTAAGGAAATTTAAAAACTGCAACTTTGGTAATTAGTGTCTAATCCCCCCCCTCTAGACACCTCTTCTCAAGGTCCTACAAGTGGTATCAGAGCATTGGTCTCCATTGCTTTGGTTTAATCACCATTGGAGGAAGATGGATGAGTCTACTATTGGGAGCCTTAGACATAGAGTGCCTATTCTTGATGGAGAGTATTTTCATGAGTGGAAAAATGAGATGCTTGTTATTTTCAATCAATATCATTTGAACAAGTACATTGCTAGCCCTTGTGCACCTCATGTTGATCCTATGCATCCTACCCATGATGAGTCAATTGACATGATTAGGAATCTTAGAACTGCCGAACTTATCATTAGAGGATTGCCTAGAAACTTGATTGGATGCTTGCCTACTTTCAAGTGTGCCTACACTATATGGAAATTACTTGAGAAATGATTTCCAGATTATTCCCTGAAAAATCTTGATGAAATTCTTCACAAGTCCATTGCTTTGAGTAAAATGAATTCTAGTGATCCTATGTTTGGTGATCGTCTATTTGAGCTTACAAACCTTATGCGTGCCAAAGGAAATGTTGGGATTATTAGTGATATTATTTCCGAAGCTATAAAAATTCATAAGCAAGATCATTGTCAAACTCATTCTAATGAATCACCCTCTCTAGGATTTGATCCACCACATGACTATGTTGAACATGGATACTATGATGAGGATGATGATAGTGACTTCGATCTTGATGATGCAATGAGACATTTTGGTCTTATGGCAAATCTTCGAGGATATGTGTCAGGAGGAAAGGAATGGGTTCTTGATAGTGGATGAACCGATCACATGACCAGAGATAAAGACATGTTTCGTGAGCTTGCTGATAATGATAGTCCTCGAAAGTATGTCACTTTTGGTGACAACTCAAAGGGTAAGGTGGTTGGCCTCGGTAAGGTGGCCATATCACATGATAGCTCCATACAAAATGTTATGCTCGTTGAATCTCTTGGATACAGCTTACTTTCAGTATCTAGACTTGCTGATTTCGGTTTCATTGTCTTATTTACTGAAGTAGATTGCCAAGTGTTTCGTCGAGACAACCATAAAATGGTCTTTACCGGTGTGCGTAGATGTGATCTATACATTGTTGATTTCACTAAAAAGGCTCAACCTAAAACTTGCTTCATTGCTAAATCCTCAAAAGGTTGGTTATGGCATAGACGACTAGGTCATGTTGGTATGCGAAACCTTGACAAGCTTATTAAAGGAAATCATATCCTTGGAGTTAACGATGTCATATTTGATAAGGATAGACTTTGCAGTGCTTGTCAAGCAGGTAAACAGGTTGGAGGAAGGCATCCCGTGAAGAACATCATGACCACAAGGAGGCCACTAGAGCTACTACACATGGATCTCTTTGGTCCCAACTCTTACAAGAGTCTCGGTGGAAATTATTTTGGTCTAGTTATAGTTGATGATTTTTCAAGATTTACATGGGTGTTCTTTCTCGATGATAAATCGCAGGTCCAAAAGATCTTCAAAAACTTCGCTAGGAAGGCCCAAAATCAATTTGAAGTGAAGATCAAGAAGGTTCGCAGCGACAACGAAACGGAGTTCAAGAACGCAAATGTGGACACCTTTCTTGACGAAGAATGGATTTCACACGAGTTCTCGGCTACGTACACACCTCAACATAACGGAGTTGTTGAGAGGAAGAACCGGACGCTCATCGAAATGGCGAGAATGATGCTTGATGAGTACAAGACGCCGAAGCACTTCTGGGCAGAAGCGGTCGAGACAACTTGTCATGCAACAAATCGCTTGTATCTTCACAAGCTACTCGGCAAGACGGCATACGAGCTCCTCACCGGTAACAAACCCCAAGTTGGATACTTTCAAGTATTCGGCTCAAAGTGCTACATTCTTGATAAGCATCGTCGCTCTAAATTTGCTCCTAAATCTCATGAAGGTTTCCTACTAGGTTATGGCTCAAACTCTCACACTTACCGTGTCTACAACAATTTCACCCGAAAGGTTGAAGAGACGGTAGATGTGAAGTTTGATGAATCTAACGGCTCGCAAGTAGAGCAATTGCCAATTGATGTAGGAGACAAAGATCCTTTGGAAGCAATCCAAGACTTGTCTATTGGCAAGGTTCGTCCAACGGAGGTGAAGGAGAGTACCTCGTCCGTCCAAGTGGAAGCTTCTACTTCACGACAAGGTGAGCCAAGAGTTCACACGGAAGCATCCACAAGTGGGACACATCAAGATGAAGAAAACGAGGAAGTGCATCAAGATGAACGTCAACAACCTCCTTCTCCACCACGACAAGAGAACGACAACGCCAACAATGAAGAAGGCCAAGAAGAAGAACAAGATGAAGAAGATGTTCAACGAAGACCCAAGCAAAAGCTTTCACGAGTTCAAGAAAGAATTGCTAAAGATCATCCCGTCGAGCAAATATACAATGATATTCAAACCGGGAGAATCACTCGCTCTAAAACTTGTTTAGCCGACTTTTGTGAAAACTATTCTTTCATCTCTAGCATTGAACCTATGAAGGTTGAAGAAGCATTGGAAGACCCGGATTGGATAAATGCCATGCATGAAGAGCTACACAACTGTGAGAGGAACCAAGTTTGGACATTGGTTGTGAAGCCCGACAACAACCACAACATCATCGGTACCAAATGGGTGTTTTGCAACAAGCAAGATGAAGATGGACAAGTAGTTCACAACAAAGCATGTCTCGTCACCCAAGGCTACACACAAGTCGAAGGTATGGACTATGGTGAGACTTATGCTCCCGTTGCTAGACTTGAGTCCATTCGCATCTTACTTGCCTATGCTAATCATCATGATATCACCTTGTACCAAATGGACATTAAAAGTGCTTTTCTAAATGGTGAAATAGAGGAGGAAGTTTATTTTAAGCAACCTCCCGGCTTTGTCAATCCTAAGAAACCCAATCATGTTTACAAACTTCACCAAGCTCTTTATGGTCTTAAACAAGCTCCTAGAGCATGGTATAAATGCTTGACCAAGTTCCTTATTGAAAAAGGCTTTGAAATTGGGAAAATTGATTCTACTCTTTTTACTAAAAGGGTTAATGGAGAACTATTTGTGTGCCAAATCTATGTTGACGATATTATATTTGGTTCAACTAACCCTCATTTTAGTGAAAAGTTTGGGAAGCTAATGTCGGAAAAGTTTGAGATGTCTATGATGAGTGAGCTCAAATTCTTTCTTGGGTTGCAAATCAAGCAAACTAAGGAAGGTACCTTTGTTTCTCAAACGAAGTACACCAAGGACTTATTCAAGAATTTCAATATGCAAGAATGCAAAGGTATGTCTACACCCATGCCTACTAGTGGACATATTGATTTGACCAAAGATAGTGAACCAGTTGATCAAAAGGTTTATCGCTCTATGATTGGTTCATTGTTATATCTATGTGCTTCACGTCCCGATATCATGCTAAGTGTGTGCATGTGTGCACGATATCAAGCTGCTCCTAGGGAATGCCATCTTAAGGCCGTGAAAAGGATAGTGAGATACTTAATCCATACACCAAACTTTGGCATTTGGTATCCTAAGAGGGCCTCTTTCGATCTTGTTGGCTATTCCGACTCGGACTATGCCGGAGACAAGGCTGATAGAAAGTCCACTTCGGGTACTTGTCAATTTCTTGGTAGATCTCTTGTGTCTTGGTCCTCCAAGAAACAAAACTCGGTATCCTTATCCACCGCCGAAGCTGAATATATTACTGCTGGTTCATGTTGTGCTCAATTACTTTGGATGACCCAAACTCTTAAAGATTATGGGATATATGTGAGACATGTTCCATTGTTTTGTGACAATGAAAGTGCTATCAAAATTGGTCATAATCCTGTGCAACATTCTTGAACTAAGCATATTGAAGTTCGTCATCCTTTCATTCAAGATCATGTTGCTAAGGGTGACATTGATCTTAAGCATGTTCGCACCAAAAAGCAATTAGCGGATACATTCACTAAACCTCTTGATGAGAAAGTGTTTTGCAGGTTAAGAGGAGAATTGAACATCATTGATGCTTCAAACTTGGAGTAGAAACTCCGTTGGATACATGCAAGACATGAGCTTATGACTAATCCTTGATATTTCTCTTATGATGAAAATCTTATGTCTTGGATATATTTGTATCTTGCATGTTATCTAACCCATGTAGGTAGTTGGTGGAATCAAATTCCATGAGATTGTAATCTACTCACATCTTGAGCAATCTCTACATCACCAAGTCTCTACACTATGGTGGTTGAAGACAAGGAAGCACGGAACCACTCAAACATATCCTTTGAAAAATTCTCTATTGAGCTGCATGATTGTCATTTTTGGATACACAAGTGCTCTTCCTTGCAAGAACTAACCCATGTAGGTAGATGGACTTAAATTCCAAGTGGTGCTCCAAATTCTTGATGAGCTACATCAACCTTGAGCAACTTACACAAGTTCAACTACATGGACAACACCACCAACCAAGGTATGTTATTCCATCTTAGAGAAGCTTTACCCCAAATCATGAGCTAGAGCAACTCAACAAGATGTGAATACATCAAGATGCTTAAACGAAAAATGGCAACCCCATTTTGAGCTTAAATGATGAGTATGACCTATGATCAAGTGATCTTACTTGACTCCTAAGTCAATATACTCTAACATAGGCGACATTGTTGTCGACCATCTCTAGATGAAGTTTTCTTGTGTTCTTTTCTGTGTTTTGCATTTGTCACATGCATATTTGTTTCCCCTTTCAAAAAAAACTTCATCTAGATTTCTTTCTGTTTTCTCTGCATTTTCTGCATCACATTCATTGCACATCTTTCAGTAAATTCCTTGCAAATCTTTGTGAGATCTTACTAGTCTAAGTGAGCTGAGGTGACAAGTGTTTTCTCTGAGATGAACTCGGTTTCACCAATTTGTTATTTTTGGCCCAACCGAATCCTTTCGGTACAACCAAAGCATACCACTCGGTGCCACCAAGTTCACCTCAGGAAGACAGTTTGCCACATATTCTATGTTTCTACTGATCCAGCTCCACTCAATGAATCTTGTCCTCTACAAGCATCACATTTTTATCATTGCTTTGTGTTGTGTCTCAAGGACCAAACCCACTCGACGGATTCCAGAAAACCCTTCTTGGAAATTGATGTCAAAGGGGGAGAGAGAGAACATCAAAGCTTATCATTTAGAAAGAGATCCTTAAGGGGGAGAGAGATCCTTAAGGGGGAGAGAGATCTTTAAGGGGAGAGAGAGATCTCCAGGGGGAGAGAATACTTAAGTAGAAAGTATTTCTCAAGGATCCCAAATGCTTGGTGTTCAAGAGGAGAGATGCTCACATGTCTTCTTGAGGGGAGAGACGTGTTCATATGATCTGTTGTGCTTATTTGCATTAGCATACATTAGCTCTGATCATCATTCATATCTTTCAGCTCTGATTTTTCAGCTCTGATTTTCTATTCCCTATCTTCTCCCAGTATCCCATGCTAGATTCAGGGAGATCAAGACATCTAAGGGAAAGAAATCATTTAAATTCATTGCATATCTTTACTCTTGGGGACATGTCTAATCCAATGTGGTACTTAGTACTCACTCTCTACATGTCATCCCAGTCTTGGTATTCTTGTGGTTTCTTCTATTTGCTCTGTCTAGTAGATGTATCTGTGTTATCTAACCTTGTTTACGTAGGTTCATCCCATCCCAAGCCAACTCAAGAGTACAGGGTAAGTATATGCATCACAATCATGTGTATGAGGAATTCTTGTTGATGTACATACTGTTTGCAAGGACTCATGAGCATGAAGGTATTTTATTTAATATTCTTTGCTCTGATGCATATGGCCAAGATACATGTAACACATTGCCTGCTCTATCATGTTTATGCTCTCACATGCTTCTATATTCCATATTCACATGATTGCATACATGTAGGGGGAGCCTATGTTTGTTACATGTCTTTCCAAAGCTTTACTTGCTATTCCTTATATCTTTATCTAAAGCTTTGATGTATGTTGTCATCAATTACCAAAAAGGGGGAGATTGAAAGCACAAGTGCTCCCTAGGTGGTTTTGGTAATTAATGTCAACATATCTCTTGTTGGACTAACACTTTTATCTAGTATGTTTCAAATAAGTTCAACAATGGAGTGGCATGGACTAAAGGATGTGGGAACCCCTTCAAGATGCTAAGGACAAAGGATTGGCTCAAGCTCAAAAGCTCAAGGCTCTTCATTTTATATTTTAGTGATCCAAGATCACATTGAGTCTATAGGAAAAGCCAATACTATCAAGGAGGGATGAGGTGTTGCTTAATGAGCCTCTTGCTTCATGCGCTTAGCGATATGCTCCAAAACCCTCAACTACTTTCCCACTTCCACAAATGACCTAAACCTAAAGCAAAAATCGGTCACACCAATTCTTCCTATCCGGCGCCACCGATTCCAAAAGTCTTAGCCACTGCCACAAACCCTAAGCAAATCGGTCCTACCGATATGGATCTCGGTCTCACCGAGATGGGATTGTAATCTCTCTGTGTATGTCCATTGCCAAGATCGGTCTCACTAAGTTTGAGCAATCGGTACTACCGAGATTACAATGCAAACTCTCTGGATAACTTATTACCAAAATCGGTCCCACCGAGTTTGTGTAATCAGTCAAACCGAGTTTGCCTGACCAACTCTCTGGAAAGCTTATTACCAAAATCGGTCTCACCGAGTTTGTGTAATCGGTCCTAGCGAGATTATGTTATGCCCTAACCCTAATCATATCGGTCTTACCGAGTTGTATTTCGGTCCCACCGAAAATCCTAACGGTCACATTATTTGCTAAATCGGTCTGACTGAGTTTAACGATTCGGTCCCACCGAGTTTGGTAGATTGTGTGTAGCGGTTAGATTTTGTGTGGAAGCTATATATACCCCTCCACCTCCTCTTCATTCGTGGAGAGAGCCATCAGAACAAACCTACACTTCCAACTTACCATTTCTGAGAGAGAACTACCTACTCATGTGTTGAGGCCAAGATATTCCATTCCTACCATATGAATCTTGATCTCTAGCCTTCCCCAAGTTGCTTTCCACTCAAATCTTCTTTCCACCAGATCCAAAACCTATGAGAGAGAGTTGAGTTTGGGGAGACTATCATTTGAAGCACAAGAGCAAGGAGTTCATCATCAACGCACCATTTGTTACTTCTTGGAGAGTGGTGTCTCCTAGATTGGCTAGGTGTCACTTGGGAGCCTCCGACAAGATTGTGGAGTTGAACTAAGGAGTTTGTAAGGGCAAGGAGATCGCCTACTTCGTGAAGATCTACCGCTAGTGAGGCAAGTCCTTTGTGGGCGACGGCCATGGTGGGATAGACAAGGTTGCTTCTTCGTGGACCCTTCGTGGGTGGAGCCCTCCGTGGACTCGCGCAACCGTTACCCTTCGTGGGTTGAAGTCTCCATCAATGTGGATGTACGATAGCACCACCTATCGGAACCACACCAAAAACATCCGTGTCTCCAATTGCGTTTGAATCCTCCAAACCCTTCCCTTTACTTTCTTGCAAATTGCATGCTTTACTTTCCGCTGCTCATATACTCTTTGCGTGCTTGCTTGATATGAATTGTGAATGTTAAACTTGTGCCTAATCTCCACTTAAACTTAAGGAAACTTAAAAACTGCAACTTTGGTACTTAGTGTCTAATCCCCCCCTCTAGACACCTCTTCTCAAGGTCCTACATCATCGGATAGTTTTATCCAAGGAAGAGCGAGTTTTCTCCAAGACTATCAATTCTGTACCAGGGAGAAGGTGTTGGCGCTAGCACACTAGTATCCATCCCGAATACCATGCAACGGGTGTTGGAATAGGTCCGGAGAGTGCGACCATGGGAGACTACACCTGCTTCCTTAGCAGTAACATCATCAGTGGGCTATATACACACGAGAAGAGGTGATCCATCGGAATTAGTTGCCAGGCACCAACGAGTATATGGGCGCTGCTCGTCCTCATGCTCGTGATCATCACCATCGTCATCTCCCCCTTGGTTATAAATTTTTCATGTATAGGTGGTGGAATGTTCACAAGACCTTGGAAACACAAGAAGAAGGTTAATTAGTAAAGGGAAACTTGCTAACCCGCATGCATGTTGATGAAATAATTATAATTACGGTGGAAGACAAACGTACCGAAATCATAACGATTCCATGCAAAAACAGTGCCACGAGTGGTGGTAGCAAACACAAGGCCCTCGTATTGAATTGCATCATAGTGCTCATGCGTGTACAGAAACTGATTTTTGAGCAATGTCCATCGAGTCAAACCAGCAACAACGGCAACAAGCTTGTCGAAGATAGCAACAACTTCAGAGTTGTTGTAATTCCAAGAGCGGTTGGGAACTTGAGAAATTGCTATCTTCCGTAGAATACAGTCACCATGATTGTATTTGAACGTGAGTACAATACCGGTGTGCTCAACCTCTGGGCAGTCTGCTGAGATTTTTGGAAGTGGAACCCGGTCACGAGTGTACACATTCACAAGTTCCCACTCGCAGTTGGACCCAATGTAAACAATCCAAGGTCCATTTGCGCCTGCCCAAGCCTTTCCCTCAAGCGATGGCATCTTAACATCATATGTATCATAATCAAGCGGCATCATCTTGCACAGGGCGAGGCCTCCGTCGTGATGGCGCCAGTCATCAGGGTCACGGCAAAGAAGATAGGGGAGATCAAACCGCTCCTTGACTCTTGGGTTCCTTGTAATGATGTTATAGTTGAGTCGAGAATGGGCTTGAACGAACCTGCCATGCTAGCCGAGGTGATGATGTCGCACCGATCAATGAGTTCCTCCACCACGTCATCTTGCGGATTGGGGCAAGAATAACGGGGTCGTTTCTGTCCTGTTCCCTCCATGGAGAAGACAATCGAACAATGGCAGAAGAAAGGGTGAAGGGCTGAAGGAAAATGGAGGAGGGATAGGAAGAGCGTGCGACAGCAGTTCCAAATCGAGAGGGAAAGGCAAAGAGTCGGTGGACGGTTGCTAGTTTGCCACGATTCACGAAGGGGCGCCCCGGCCTAAACATCGGTTTGGAAATACTCCTACTACCCGCGTCGTCTCACTGATATGTTGGAACGGGACCACATGTCAATGAAACATGGTGTGTAATTTCTCATGCAAAATGCGATCTGGCCGCGTTGGCCTGAGGTGTCGCTCTAGTTTTTTTTGAAAGTTTGCCATAGTTATCGACCTTTATTTTTTTTAACATGCAATCTGAATGGATAGCTCCTGTGGTCATCACACGTGAGTATAGTGATGGTTGATTCACCCGAGCAACTTATTAATGTGGGAATATGGGAGTACCAGCGGATTCAAGGAACAGAGAAATGATGGTTGCTTCGTCCGAGCAACTTGCTGTGGCGAAGGTGGGGCTCTGTGATTTGACTGCTCACTAGTCATTACTACTGCGGCGCAATGACCGGGGTGAATCTTTCTGGCATTGCTATCAATCCTTCAGGATTTGTTTATATGTATGCATAATTTTGATGAAATTGTACTGTGATGCTATGAAGGTTTCAACTCTGGTTCCTGCAGGAAAAAAAGGTTTCAACTGGATTCATGTGTCTTGCCTCGAGATTATCTCGTTACAACATTCCATCAAATACAAATGAAACTACCATGGCTAATGCATCTCAATGGTTCACAGATCAGCGCCAATATTCACATCACAACTGAAGACAAAGTTGTGAGAAGGTGTACAAATAAAGAAAAAAATATAAAAAATATAATTGATCGATGTTGTTCGTAGGCATGGCTCCATTTCCTTGGCACAGTGTTCATTGCTTGGCAGCTAGTTTCACCCAGCTCTGTAGCCAAAAAAGAGGTGTATGAAGGACACCACAATCTGATGATTTTGTGCAGATCCACTAAAATCCGGTGGACCATCCCTGTTTGCAAAGATATCCAGTCAGTGTGATTACAATAATAGTGGAACTAGATGATGAAACATAACACACATAAATAGAAGCCGATCACCTCTACGATCTCTCTTTAGGACTAACTTATTGTTGGAGAAGATTAGGCACGGAGTTGGATGAGGAGGATAGCAAAACCAATCTCCCTTTCCGCAGTCCCACAGAAATGTAAAAACGTTGCCCGTGTGACATTTTGGCGGAACTGCACAAAACACTCTTCAGAAAAGTGATTTGTGCAGTTCACCAAAAGATCGCAATAGCAATGAGGTGAAAATGGATAGCCCTGTTTGCAAAAGGAGTTCGAAAGGAAACAATTACTGCCCAATAACATGAGTTGAAGATACATACGCCGACAAAAAAGAAGCATGTTCCATGTAAAAAGGGAAATATAGCACATGGTGGTTTATCAAAAATGGTTTGAGGACAAGATTGCAAGATGGAAAGTACGTCGGCCGAGATACGATTTAAGCAAACAACTAAAGAAGATCCGCATGCAGCAACGTGGGAAGATGGGCAGTGGAGCAAGGCCGAAGGAAGCTGTACCTGAGGGTCATCAGGATGTTACTAGGAGGGCTTCGACGGCCGGGATCTGCCCATACTGCGGCAGCGAGCAAGTGGCGAAGGCCCTACCGTGCCGGAGCTTGGTCAGAGAGAACGGCGGGTACCGCAGATCGGGACGAGCTGCCTCAACACCGTCGAACGGAGAGACAATGCACATCCTCCCTTTCCGCCGGCGGACGGGATGCGGCCGGATCACTGACCAACGCTGAGACAGAGAGGCCACGACGGCCTTGTGTGAGATGGTGTGACGAGAGACAAACCCATTTTTCCATTTTCCCCATGGCAATCATTTTATATTCTAGGCGTGGTACCCGACCCTCCTTCGAGTAAACAACCGCTACACGCGTCAAATTATCACGTGGGCTGCCTTTTCGTACAGAAACGAACTCCACCATGTACCCGTGCGGGTGTGGCCGGGAACGAGACGTGAGTACGTGCGTCCTGCGTGCACTTCTTCTTTAGGTGCAGGTACGTACGTGGGTGGGTGTGAGAGAGATGGTTTGTGTGAAACAGAGGCAATGTGTTGATGATATCTCAATCAGAAAAACGTAACATATGCAATGTGTGTGAAACGGAGTCATGGACGTGAGATATCGATAGAATTGAAAACAGGGATGAAGTGTGTGGCTGCACAATCGATAAAGAGTGCCATCAAATTTGTGTTTGCCCACGTCAAAGATACAAGGCGGCTGGCCTACTGGAATTTGAGAGGGCAGAGGTGTAGTTCTTCTCCATGGCATGGATACCTACCTACATCGTTCGACTATCGGTGTGTGTGTGGGGGGGGGGGGGGTAGAGATCGGTCGACTAGTATATGTGTGGGGAAGGAGAGAGACCTAGCTATGTATTGAGGGAGATCGATCGACATCCATGGAGTGGCGTCAGAGGGTTAGTGGTGGAGTGGCGTCTCACAAATGGTGGGAGAGGCCTGCTAGACAAATGGAGGGTATGAGTGCAATATCAATAAGAGAGGGAGGGGGATGTCTGTCTGTCTATGCACGTGCGTGTGAGAGACGGGTCGGGAGGTATTCAAGGATGATGAGGGGAGAAGATATGGTTGTGGTAAGCATGCGTAACTACATAGGAAGAACAATCGTCATGTGTCCGAGAAAAGGAGAGACATAACTAGCGAGGTAAGTGTATCGGTGCTTGGTGAAAACGAATTATAGTCGACCTTGCTATATGTAGGGAGATCAGTTCATATACACGCTTGCATGTGTTAGAAGCAAATAAGGTCCGGAGAGGCAGACAGGGAGAGAGGGTGTGGCTAGGAGGTGGTGCGAGAGGCCTACCATGTCGAGGGGGGAGGAGTGTGTGAGCATGTGATTAATGAAAAGAGGGGAGGGAGTGTGCACCTGCGTGGAATCGTATTGGACATATGGGGGCATGGACGGTGAGAAGAGAAGAGGGGAAGTATATATGTGTTTGCTGTAGGCACACTTGGCTAGAGAGGTATATCGACCGATGTGTGCCAGAAAGAAGGAGATGGGGGCCTACACACACCGCTGGTGGACGACCTAAAGAGAAATAATGAACGTGCGCGATGGAGGGGACGCTAAGGGTGTGTGAGGGGGGCGGGCGTGTGCATGCACGATAGAAAGTTAGCGCTAGCTAGCTACAAATAGAAGAGGGTCGTGAACGTGTAAAAGACGAACAAAGATCATAATTCATTATAAAAAAGTGGATATGGATACTTGAAGAAGATATCATAATGTAGAACATTGATTATAATTCGGGCTAATGTGTGGCTTTTGCAACTCAGGTCTAAATACTTGTCATAATGTAGGGGCAGGGCACTATAATTTGTGTGATAAACACAGTGTACGTATGGAACATGGTTTAGATTATGAATATATAGTTAGTACATCAAATGTACTATTATTTGGAATCAACATCAAGTGTATTCAAAAAATAGAATTCGAGTTCATGTAGTATACATAGTTCATATCTATCTCTATAGTAATCATGTGGTGTGTTATTAAGGTAATACACGAATGATGGTTGAAGTTGGCAACAATCATGATTGTAGATTCTTATTGAAATAGAGAAACGAATTCAAATTTAGTTCGAATTGCAGCGGTAGTATAGACATTTGGAATGCACTAAAATTCTGGTATGAGTAGGTTACATGCATTATATAGCAAGCGAAAAAATTTAATCGGTCATAACATGGATTCATACTCCCTCCTTCCATCTATATAGGGCGTAATGAGATTTTTAAGACCGCCTTTGACTATTGACAAGAGTAATAGTACATGACATGCACAATGTGAAAATTATATCGTTGAAAGAACCTTTCACAGACAAAGTTAACGGTGTGCTTTGTGTAAGTTGCATGTCATATATCATTGCTCTAATATTTGGTCAAAGTTAGCATCGAAAAACGCATTAGGCCCTATATAGATGGAAAGAGGGAGTAGCTTTGAATAGCATTTGTATAGTAAAACGGGGCAAGACTCACTCTTTGTGTGGTGTGAATAGTTTTATTTTTTTGTTTTCTTTTTGGTTGAGGGAAGTGCGAATTGATTTGGTACGTACAAGTACAATATTACTACACGTTAGGCTGGTCCCTAAAATTCAACCCGCTTCTTTTTATATCTCGAAAATTCAGATATCATGCTCCCAAAACTGGCGCATTCACAGCCCGCGCCTTGCTATCCCGAAATTACAACGCGCGCGAAAACTCCCTCCAGCTGCCAAATCCTGACACGCGAAATCCCCCTTCTAACCCTGAGCCGAAAGGGTCGCTAGTTCAAATCGGTGGGGGGTACTTTTGTAACACACCCTACATTTTCGACAAGCGCATCCCTAAGTCATACTTCACCCCCTCCCCTCGCCCCCTTTTCGCCATTCGAAATCCCAGGCCGCCATAACCTCTCCGCTCTAGCCGTGAAACCCCACCCTCCTCCGTCCGCCACGTCACCACTGCCCAGCCGGAGCCTCTTCCCCGACGACGTCATCCACCGCAACAGCTTGACGTCCCTCGTCCACCTCCCCGGATGAGGATCCGTCGTCCATCTCGTCGTCCCGCCAGTTCAGCCGCCCCATCCTCCACCTCCAAGGAGCTGCTCCGATGATCGCTTCATCTATCACGGCTGCTCCATCCCCACAGTGCCGCCTTAACCTGCTCCACCAGAACCGTAGCATCCTCACCGACTCCTCGGATGAAGCCGAGGCCTACTCGGCGCCACCAAAGAGGTTGTACACTCATCGCATCGCACCTTCTCCTTAACTCGACCTCCCGGCGCCGACGGTGCTCCATCCCGCACCCCCATGGAGCGGCTACCTTGAAGTCGGCTCTGTGGGGGACATCTCCATGGCGGCTCTCCCCCAGTGCAAGGCCCCTTCGGCGGCGGCGTCCATACCAGTCGGATCTGTTGCTGCTGTTCCGGCTCTCGCTCGCTTGCTCGCGCTGCTGCTGCTGCTCTGGCTCTCGCTCGATCGCTCGCTCGCCTAGCTGCTACTAGTGCTCTCCCCCTCGCTCGTGATGCTTCTCTGCTCCGATTAAGCTACACTTCAGTCGACTGAATCGACTTTTGGGTCAGTCGATTTTCAGGGTTTTGGGGGGGGGGGGGCTCGCCGGAGTTAAGGAAGAACCACCCGCAGCGGGGACGGGGGCTTGCCAGAGAGGTACCCCACTATCTATCTTAGGGTTCATGGTGGGGGCGGGGGGGCTAGAGAGCTGGCCAGGGCGGCAGTGGCGAGTTGTTTCGGGGTGGCGAGGCAGCGCTAGGGACGGCGGTTCGGCGGTGCTGGCAGGCGGCTCAGGGGGGTGCAGGTTGAAGATGAACTGCAAGCCCTCCCTAAACTACATGTCAAGTGCCGCTCTGCTACCATTGCGTTCAGTTTCGACAGTAGCATTCAGATTCCACAGTAAATTTCAGTTTCAACAGTTAAGCTCAGAGTCAACAGTTTATACTTCATCTGTTATAGTCAGGTGGTTTTGGTGATGTTAATTTTACATCCATTTTACATCATCTATTGGAGATGCTATTAGAATCCCACTTGAGATTGATGATGTCTATCTTGTGCTACTTCAGCCTTGACGTCTTACGGCTCACCGGAGCTGCTCCAACGACAGAACGATCCATCACAATAGAGTAATGCCCTGGACGCCGTCTACAGATTCCTTAGGTCTTCCTCCACACCTCCGACAGCCACCTCTGCCTCAACTGCTTCAGCGACCAACCCAATGATGCTAAGGTCGACACGGCTACGGCAAAGAGGTTGTACACTTGTTGCATCACTTATTACTATACATTCACGTCGATCATTAGGGCTATTTTGGTTCAATGGAAAAACATAGCAATAGGGAATTTTCCAATGGCACTCTATATACTATTCAATTATTCATGCATTTTGTTGAAAGGAATGAAGCAAAACATCCACCTGGACCTACTTTTCAAAATCATATGCATGAAAACAAGACCAAGTGCATTAGTGCCAGAATAACTTTCTAACTGTACATGCTTTCATATGGTTTCTCTTTATTCTGGTCATGATTCTTTGCATTCCTCTGCTATTCCAATTCCTGTAAACCAAACACCCAAGTTGATAGAAATCTTGCGTTTACAAATGCTCTGTTTACCATGTGCATTTTCCTATATTCCGGTGTTTTTCCTATCCCTGCGTTTTAAGAATCATGCAAGCCAAATGAGCCCTTACAGAATTACTTCAGTTACAGGTACGTGTCGAAGGGAACTTTGTGTGGTTTGTCCTGCTCCTGCCGCGACGTCGTCCACCTCACCTGAGCTGCTCCATCAATAGAAGCATCCACCAAACCAGACATCACGACTCCTGACCGTCTTTCGCCGCCTCAGATCTCCTTCCCTGCCGCCGGCACCCACCCCAACGGCATCACCATCATCGACTCAGCAGATGAACCTGAGGAGTACACGGGTCCACAAGAGAGGTCGCACTCTTTTGTTTCTGCTTATGTTATGCATTGCTTAAACTTACCTACTACTTTATCATCCTGTTCAGCTCTTGGACTCCCAAGTCAGGTCCAAATTAATGTTCAAACTTGAGTTCTAAATTAGTTGTGGGGCACATATCGAGGCAGCAATAAATAGTATGTCTGTCTAATATCTGGTTCACCTAGGGTATGCCTATGTTGTTCATCTTGGGTGGGAAACAAATAGTAAAGCCATCATCATCTGTCTTTTTATTAATTTAAAGCAATCATCAGCCTGCTATCATTATTTTTGGATCCATCCACTGGTTGTTACCATCACTCTAAATTTCTGCATGCTCTCCTTACATAATCTGACCATATTTTTTCGTATGCATGTCAGATATTGTACACATTCATGTTGAACATGTAGAGAAAAAGAGAAGAGTTTTGCGCGGCAATACCATGTCATGCAGACATTGCTCCATGGTGGGTTCAATGGCAAACCCTCCCCACCCCTCTCCAGATTGTAATCCAGAGCAAGATATCTGTTCTGAGGCGGATTCAGACGCCGTTGACCACTCCTATTTACCCCCCAAGGTGTTTGCTCTACCTTGGCAAGATGATGTTAGTCATATCATGCATATGTTGCCTTGTAGTGCCTACTTTTAACATCATATATGTCATCTGCTTAGTTTAGACATGTTCTGTAATGCCACCTGTTTAGTTTCTATATCATATATGGGAATTATGAAGTCTCATGTCTTTTAGCCAGCCATAATATATGTGAAATGTGCAATGCCATCCTGTTTAACCAGGCAACATATATTTGAATGATATCTTGCCCATCCTTTTCTTCATTACATTTCCATTTGTCGATAATGTTTGTACATCAAACTACTCTTCTTGTGAATCAGCCATTTGGGTGGGAGATGGAAAAATCTGGAGTGAAAACAAGGCCTTCAGAGCAGACAGTGCTACCTGTCGAAGCAGATCTCTTGTTGGGTCCCGATAGCTCCTCAGAGATGGATTCAGAGAAGATGACTAGTCCTATTCCCCCACTAAGGTGTATGCTCTAACTTGGCGGGGTTATACTGCTCATATCATGCATACGATGTCTTGCATTGCATAGTTTAGACATCATATACACAATATTCAACACCATGTTCTTAGTTCAGACATTATATTGAATGCCCTCTGTTTAGCATATAAATCACATATGTGAATTAAATGATGCGATCCTGATTACTTAGATAACATGTAGGTGAATTATGTCATGCAATCCTGTTTAGTTATTCATCATATCTTTGAATTATGTTATGCTATGCTATCCAGTTTAGATAGACATCATATATGTGAAATTATGTGATGCTATCCGTTTTAGTTAAACAATATACATGTCAACTATTTCATGCCCTCTTTTTTCCACACTATCTATTGCATCTGTCTCTCATACAATGTCTGTACATTCAACTATGTTTCCTGTTTATTAGCCATTTGAATTGGAGCGGGTGATGCCAGTATCTAGCGGAATAAAAACATGGTCTTCAAATAAAAAAGTGCTACCTCTTGGTGGAGATAGCACCCCGGTTGTACATGCACAAGAACCAGCCCTACCACACATAACCCAAACTCTCGCAGATTGTCCCCCTACTGCGATGGACAAAGAAGCAGCTTCACCCAATCTAACCCCAACCACAGCCGATAGTAACCCAGTTCCTGTTGACACAGCACCATCTCCACCACAGAGCTCCCAAACAAGAGTAGTTACTAAGGCAGCTCCAATGCCCAAAGGGCCAATACTATCACGGCGAACCCCAACTCCACCAGTTAGTATGCCTATTCCTGTGGAGGAAGCACAACCAGCTAGTCGTAGTTTAGCATCTATCGCTTTTGATGTTGTTAAATCGTATGTGTGTATCTTCCCATCTTGGAAATATTATACTGAAGATGAAGGAAAATGCCAGTTGCAGGTGTTTGTCCAGAAGTTATGTGTAAGTAATGTTATTCATGGCAATTACTTTGCTTCGTCCCGTACATCCTACCTCCATGATGGTTATAATACAGCAAATTTTCCCATTTTTCTCTATAGAGAAGGACCAATTTGGAAACTCAAGATGAGGTAACCTGTGCTAATACCTCTGCTATCTTCAAGAATGCTTGGTGGCAGTATTGGAATTACCTGAAGAAAACGTACTTCACCGGCAAAGAAACTCATCAAATTCCCTTACGTTCTCCTGAGACACATTTACTGGACGATGATTGGGAACGCCTTGTTCTGTAATGGTCCCGAACCAAGAATGTGGTAAGGTCTATGAGCTCATTTTATATTTTTAAGTATTATATTCTTGCATCTTACTGTACTCTGTTCATGTAGAATAAGTGCCTAAACCTGAAGAACAATTGTTCTAATTTAATATTCCATTGCTATCATAGTTCAAAAAGCGCTAGGCGTTAATTATGCATTTTGCCACAGCCTTGCGCTTTATTGACCAAAGCGCATGCTTATGTGCAGTTATGCACAGATTAAGTGTAGTTATGCGCAATGCATTTTGCCAACGCCTAGAGCCTAGGCACGCTTAAGCGCTCGCTTAGGCGCGCCTTTTTTAACTATGATTGCTTTGCTCTGGTATCACTGTATTTACTGATACAAACTTATTTTTAAATTGAAGGCTCCAATCGAAACTCTAATGGCACAACAGGTATGTTCATGCATGTTTCTTTAACAGGTTTGCTCTTATCAATAGCTCTTTTGATTTCAATTTCGATTGTGTATACAGTTGACTTTCATATCATGCACATTACTAGCATCACAACAGAGCCAATAGTGTTGTTGTACATGTAAACCCGTGGTACCCATCTGAAATCTTGTTGTGCCGTGTAGTTTCCCACGCTTTGTATTCTTTCACTACTGCTTTGTCTTGAACTGGTATGATTTGAACCGTGTCTCTATTTTGATTTGGCAAGACAATGCAGTGACCATAGGACATAGATATATGTTTGTTTGATCCTTTTATTATGTACTAGTACTTGGCAATAGAAGACTTGGTAGTTTAATCCTGTCCACCTTACTAATGAACTGGTTCACGGAAATGAGTTTCATATACTAGTACATGCTAAACTTGTTATGTGTCTTCTTGTTTCTTCTTTTATAATGCTGACAGAATATTGGGGAAGAGTGCCTTAGTAAGCAATGGTAAAGGAAGTAATGCAGATAAGGTTTAGGATAGTGACACATCCTTGTTGGTCTCCAACAAAGCTGATAAAACAGCTAAGGAAGACTATCTTGATGATACCGAGACAACCCCAAAGTCCTGTCTTGGTTTAGTGTTCGAGTTACTGGCCACTACCGCTTGCACAAGCTATTCAAACTCACTATCTGAATCAGTTCGGTTTCTTGAGTCTCAACTACAAGCTGAAAGACATCGATCAGCTGTGCTGCGACAAGAAGCAGAAGGACTGCGGAAGTCCCTAGAGCATTCAGATGCATACTTTCTGGTGCAACAACAAGCGTTGGAGGATTTTAGCGCCAAACAGGACAAAGCTAATCAGCTTGCTAAGCTTATTGCCAGCATGGTGGATACCTAGGATAACGTTCCTTGAGCTCTTCTGAAGTTGTTTCAGTTATGCTCTTGTTTTGCTGCCGCATTTATTTGCACTGGTGGCCAATTTTGACGGCCAGTGCATGTAATATGCTGCTTTGTTCCCTATATTTGCACTGGTGGCGAACTTTGATGCCCAGTGGATGTAATATGTGTAATAGGGTAATAGGCTAGCGTTAATTTCTTGCTTATTTATTTCCTTATTGTCTTGTTTAGTTGTTTGCTTGTAGTCACTGCAGTTCTTTTTCTGTGTTTTTCTAGTGGCCACAATAGCCTATTTTTGGTAACTAGGCCAAAATAATCATGGCAACACACGGACTGTTGTAACCATGGGCCTCCTGTAGGCCGTATGATCCATGGGCCTTCTTCCGGCCGTAGGATCCATTGGCCTTCTATACGGGCCATAGGATGCATTGGCCTTCTATGCGGGCCTTAGGGTCCATGGGCCTTCTACGGGCCGTAGGGTCCATGGGACTTCTACCGGCCATATGACCCATGGGCCTTCTACGGGTCATAGATCCATGGGCCTCATACGGGTCGTAGATCCATGGGCCTTCTACGGGGCGTATCATCATTTCGTCAATCATGGGCCGTACAATTCGTGGACCATAACAGGCTGTTAATAGACTGTATTTGATAACTCTATGAAAACAGCCCAACGGGTTTTTTTTGACATGAAAACGGCCCAACGTATTAACGGTCTGCAAACGGGCCGACTGTAACGACGGGCTGAAGTTGGCCCACAAGCAGAAAATGACAGTAACGAGCCGTATGTAACTGAATGCTGCAAATAAGCCCAAGAATCAATGGGCCCTGAGAAGGCCGAAAGATAACTTGGGCTGGAAACGGCCCAATAGAATAACGGGTCGTTAATGGGTATAAAGTGATACACTGTTCATTACGGGCTAGTTTCACCACGGGCCGTTAATGGGCCAAGAGTTACAAAGGGCCTCATATGAGCCAAAAGAAGTCATGTGCCACACATGGGCCGGAAGTTAAAACGGGCTGGAATCATATTGGACGGCCCAGATGGCGCTACTGGGCCTAATTCGGATAGGGCGTAACGGGCCCTGGGTTAGCGGGCTGTAAATGGGCTATATGCGAACAGGCCGTTAACAGGCTTACAATGGGCCGGCCCGTGATACGTCTCCAACGTATCTACTTTTCCAAACACTGTTGCCCTTGTTTTGGACTCTAACTTGCATGATTTGAATGAAACTAACCCGGACTGACGCTGTTTTCAGCAGAACTACCATGATGTTGTTTTATGTGTAGAAAAGAGAAGTTCTAGGAATGTCCTGGAAATCCATGGAGGCGCTTTTTGGAATTAATAAGAATTTTTGGTGAAAGAATTAATGCCAGTGGGCTCACAGGCTGTCCACGAGACAGGGGGCGCCCCCCCTAGGGCGCGGCCTCCTATCTCGTGGGCCCCCTAGACCTCAACCGACGTCAACTCCAACTCCATATATTCACGTTCGGGGAGAAAAAATCAAGGAAAAAGTTTCATCGCGTTTTACGACACGGAGCCACCGCCAAGCCCTAATCTCTCTCGGGAGGGCTGTTCTGGACTCCGTTCGGGGCTCCGAAGAGGGGGATTCGTCGCCGTCGTCATCATCAACCATCCCCCATCACCAATTTCATGATGCTCACCACCGTGCGTGAGTAATTCCATCGTAGGCTTGCTGGACAGTGATGGGTTGGATGAGATTTACCATGTAATCAAGTTAGTTTTGTTAGGGTTTGATCCCTAGTATCCACTATGTTCTGAGATTGATGTTGCTATGACTTTGCTATGCTTAATGCTTGTCATTATGGCCCGAGTGCCATGATTTCAGATCTGAACCTATTATGTTTTCATGAATATATGTGTGTTCTTGATGCTATCTTGCAAGTCTATAGTCACCTATTATGTGTTATGATCCGACAACCCCGAAGTGACAATAAACGAGATACTTCACGGTGATGACTTTAGTTTGAGGAGTTTATGTATTTACTATGTGCTAATGCTTTGTTTCGGTTCTCTATTAAAAGGAGGCCTTAATATCCCTTAGTTTCCGTAAGGACCCCGCTGCCATGGGAGGGTAGGACAACAGTTGTCATGCAAGTTCTTTTCCATAAGCACGTATGACTATTTACGGAATACATGCCTACATTACATTCATGAATTGGAGCTAGTTCTATATAACCCTATGTTATAACTATTGCATGAGGAATCGCATCCGGCATAATTATCCATCACTGATCCATTGCCTTCGAGCTTTTCATATATTGTTCTTCGCTTATTTACTTTTCCGTTGTTACTGTTACAACTACTACAAAAAACTCAAAACATTTATTTTTACTTTTGCTACTGTTACCTTTATTATCATACCACTTTTGCTACTAAATATTTTGCTGCAGATACTAAGTTATCCAGGTGTGGTTGAATTGACAACTCAACTGCTAATACTCAAGAATATTCTTTGGCTCCCCTTGTGTTGAATCAATAAATTTGGGTTGAATACTTTACCCTCGAAAGCTGTTGTGATCCCCTACACTTGTGGGTTATCAAGAATAATTTCTGGCGCCGTTGCCGGGGAGCATAGCTCTATTCTCTGAGTCACTTGGGATTTATATCTGTTGATCACTATGAAGAACTTGAAAGACGCTAAAACCAAGATTTTGCCCTCAACTATGAGGGGAGGTAAGGAACTGCCATCTAGCTCTGCACTAGATTCTCCTTCCGTTATTAGTAGGCTTGCGACACCTAAACCTACTACTGCTATGAATTCTGATATGTCGCATGTTATTGATGATGCCACTTCTGCTATGCATGATGAAACTACTTCTATGCGTGATACTACTTTGCCATTAGGTGAATTTCTTGATGAACAACTTGCTAGAGTTAGGGGGAATGAAAATATTGAAGAACCTATTATTGATGATAGTGATGATGAAGGTTCCCCCAATGATTATGTATTACCTGTTGTTCCTAAGGGTTATGTTATGAATGAAGAAGCTACTAGGGAAATTTTTGCTTGCAATGATAGAAATGATCTTAAGAAATTATTAGCTAAATGGAAGCAGCAGTCTCTTAATGCTAGAATGAAACCCGATCCTGCTTTTGCTACTTCACCTATTTGCGTTACTGACAAGGGTTATGATTTATCTGCTGATCCTGAGATTATTACTTTAGTAGAATCTGATCCTTTTTATGGCCTTGAATCTAAAACTGTTGTGGCACATCTTACCAAGTTGAATGATATAGCCACTCTGTTTACTAATGATGAGAAGTCTCACTATTTATATATCCTTAAGATATTTTCGTTCTCATTAAAGGGTGATGCTAAGACTTGGTATAATTCTCTTGCTCCTGGTTGTGTGCGTAGTCCCAGGATATGATTTATTACTTCTCTGCTAAATATTTCCCTGCTCATAAGAAACAAGTTGCCTTGCGTGAAATATATAATTTTGTGCAAACCAAAGAAGAGATTCTCCCACAAGCTTGGGGGAGGCTTCTCCGGTTACTTAATGCTTTGCCTGATCATCCTCTTAAGAAAAATGAAATACTTGAGATCTTTTATAATGGACTAACCGATGCTTCCAAGGACTACTTGGATAGTTGTGTTGGTTGTGTTTTCAGGGAAAGAACAGTCGACGAAGCTGAAATACTATTGAATAATATGTTGACTAATGAAAATAATTGGACTCTTCCTAAGCCAATTCCTGAAGTAATTCCTGAACCAATTGAGCCAACTCCTGAGCCTATTCCTAAAATCACTCTGAAGAAGAGAGGTGTTATATTTCTCAGTCCTGAAGATATGCAAGAGGCAAAGAAATCAATGAAAGAAAAAGGTATTAAAGCTGAAGATGTTAAGAGTTTACCTCCTATTGAAGAAATACATGGTCTTAATTTACCGCCTGAAGAACCATATTGTCTTGATAACCCGACACAGGTAGTAAAGGTAAATTCTCTCTATAGATATGATAAAGTTGAAATACCCTCTACTAAATTTCGTAGCCCATGCTTAGATGAATTTGATGACTTTATGGCTAGACAAGAAAGTTTTAATGCTTATGTTGGTAGAGAGTTAAAGAATAATGCTTTCGAGATAGGACGTGTAAGCGATAATCTGGCTAGAGTTAAAGATGAACTTCACCGCATTAGCAAATATGCTACTATGGTTGCTACTCAAGTTGAGCAAGTACTTAAAGCTCAAAATGATTTGCTTGATGAATTAAATAATAAAAATGACTTTGTTGTTAGAGTGGCTACTAGAACTGGTAGAATGACTCAGGAACCTTTGTATCCTGAAGGCCACCCTAAGAGAATCGAGCAAGATTCTCAGAGAAATAATTTAGAGGCACCTAGCTCTTCTAAAAAGAAGAAAAAGAAAAATGATAGAACTTTGCATGCTTCTAGTGAACCTACTGTAGACACACCTGAGAATCCCAATGATATTTCTATTTCTGATGCTGAAACCCAATCAGGTGATGAACATGAACCTAGTGATAATGTTAACAATAATGTTCATGTTGATGCTCAACCTAGCAAAAACAATGATGTAGAGATTGAACCTGCTGTTGATCTTGATAACCCACAATCAAAGAATCAACGTTATGATAAGAGAGATTTTGTTGCTAGGAGGCACGGTAAAGAAAGAGAACCATGGGTTCAGAAACCCATGCCTTTTCCTCCTAAACCATCCAAGTCAAAGGATGATGAGGATTTTGGGCGCTTTGCTGAAATGATTAGACCTATTTTCTTACGTCTGCGCTTAGCTGATATGCTGAAAGTAAATCCTTATGCTAAGTATATGAAGGATATCATTACAAATAAAAGAAAGATACCGGAAGCTGAAATTTCCACCATGCTTGCTAATTACACTTTTAAGGGTGGATACCACAGAAACTTGGAGATCCGGGTGTACCAACTATACCATGTTCCATTAAAAGAAATTATGTTAGAACTGCTTTATGTGATCTTGGAGCTGGTGTTAGTGTTATGCCTCTCTCTTTATATCGTAGACTTGAATTGAATAAGTTGACACCTACTGAAATATCTTTGCAAATGGCTGATAAATCAACTGCTATACCTGTCAGCATTTGTGAGGATGTGCCTGTTGTGGTTGCAAATGTCACTATCTTAACGGAGTTTGTTATTCTTGATATTCCCGAGGATGATAGTATGTCTATTATCCTTGGTAGACCTTTTCTTAATACTGCAGGGGCTGTTATTGATTGCAACAAAGGCAATGCCACTTTTCATGTTAATGGTAATGAGCATACGGTACACTTTCCGAGGAAACAATCTCAAGTTCATAGCATCAATTCTATTGAAAAAGTGCCAACTATCATTTTTGGAGATTTTGAATTTCCTCTCCCTACTGTCAAGAAAAGGTATGATATTCTTATTGTTGGGGATTTTCATATCCCCGTTGAGGTAACTTAGTTTTATTCGAAATTTCTCCGGTTCCGTGTTATTCGGAATGAGTTTGTTAACAAGACTTGATCAACCTTATTAGTGGGTTCATTTTGATGATCACGAGATGGATGAAACTAGAAGGCACAACCTTCTGTACCCTCCTTTTACTTTCTGTTATTTAGAATAAATAAAGCAAAAATAGTATTATCTGTCTGTTTTCTGAATTATCCATGCATTAAAAAAATAGTTCGAAAATAAAAGTGCTCAAAATGCCCTGCAAATTTAGTATGAGTTTTTCTGGAATATTTGAGGATTTTAGGCACTGAAAACACTGCAGGAGGGGCAAGCACCAGGTCACGAGAGAGGAGGGCGCCCCCCTATAGGGCACGCCCCCCTGTCTCGTGGGCCCTTGGTGGCCCCCCTCCACTTATACCAGCACCCACACACTTCATCTTCTACCCAAAAAAATCCCCATCCAGCTCAAGCACGAGTTCTAGCTCGTTTTGCTGCGATTTTCGATCTCTTAGATCAAAGCTCCATTCACAAAACTGCTTTGGGAGATTGTTGCTTGGTATGTGACTCCTCCATTGGTCCAATTAGGTTTTGTTCTAGTGCTTTATTCATTGCAAATTTTTGCTGCATAGGTGACCATGTTTTTGAGCTTGCATGTTAAAATTTTGAGGTCCCAAGCAATTCCAATGCATGATATAGGCTCTAGGCACTTGTAGGAGTAGTTGCTATCAATCTTGTTTAGTTTTATTCACTTTTATTTTGAAGTTACTAAAATTTCAGAAATTTTCAGAAAATGTTGAGGAAACTTTTTAGGGGCTCATCTAGCCAAAGCTCTAAGGAAAAACAAGACAAAGAGAAGGAAAAAGCCAAGTATGATCTTCCTCGCTTAGCGGAAGTACGGTCATGTGAATGGCCATGTGAGGATTTCTTGAAAGAAGCCGGAATTCATGAAGACTTTTATGCTTTAATCGAGACTGCAGGCCTCACCGGTTTCATCAACGACCGAATCGATCAGTATCTCTTACTTACCAATACTTTCGTGCAAAACTTTTATTATTATCCTAAGAAGTCACCGCCTGTAGTATCATTTCATTTATATGATGAATTCAAAGAAATGTCTTTACGTCATTTTTGTGCGGTATGTAGGATACCTTATGAGGGAGAATTAGAGGAACCCCATCGTGAAGATGTGGGTGGCTTCATTAAAACTATTGCTGCGGAAGAGCCAAAGAAGGGCTCTGAGGCAAAAGTCTCTAGCATACACTTTCCTGTTTTATGCTACTTTGCCATATTTGCTAGTAGATGCTTGATTGGTCGTGGGAATAGTGGAAATTTGAGCGTTCCAAATATTATTATTCTTCAACATGCTTTGCTAGGAGACAATACTTTTAGTATGGGTGTCGTCGTTGCTAAACGGCTAGCCTTGAATCATACAAAAGGCCCCATTTTTTGAGGTATCTTTGCTGCACGTCTTGCTAAATATTTTCAGATACCCATTAGGCACCATGAGGAGGATGAGATAAAATTGCATCCTCACATCTTAGATTACAAGAGCATGGTAGCACACAAGTTTATTGTTGACAATGAAGAGAAGATGCTCTTGTATAAACTTAGATTAAATAAGAAACACATTGAGATTATTATTTTGCTTGCACCTCTGTTGTTTGATTTGCTTGCAGAAAATCGTCTTGTCACACCGGAAGCGGTGAACAATCATCGAGCTCAAGCTTTTACTCCAGAACCTGAACCTGAGATGGACCCCTATCGTGCATCATCTGTCCAGTGGGATCCGGAGATGACCAGCCAGTGGTGCCCTGATTACACCTCCCATTACACCGGGGAGAGTAGAAGTGGTCCTTGGTATTAGACCAACTTAGGCCAAAAGCCTAAGCTTGGGGGCGTACGTATTTCTCACTGACTTTACATTCATGTTCACACACTAGTCGTTAGTTCTCATACTCTTTCATTGTATTATCCATGCTAGTTTAAATTTATTTTTCTAGCTTTCTTCTTATGTGTTTGATAAATCTTAAGAAAAACCAAAAATATTAGTTAGCTTAAATTCTATGCTCGTAGTAGAATTAAAATGAAAACCCAAAAAGATTTCTTGTTCTTCTTTTTACTTGTTGGGAGCTTTCCCATGTAAATAGATTTATTTTCTTTTCTTTCCTTTGGGGGTCGAGAAGACCTTATTGAAAATGCTTTGTGGCTCTTATATGCATGATTGTTTATTTAACTTAGAGCCCATATTACCCTGTCTTCTCTCTTGAGTTGAATGCTTGCAGATTCCAGCTTAGTACAATGCACGTGCACTCTTATTATTATACACATCGTTCGGTCATGCAAGTGAAAGGCAATAATGACGATATATGATGGACTTATTGGGATGAGAAAATCTGGTATGAACTCCACCTATCTTGTTTTTGTAAATATGATGAGTTCATCGTTCCTGAGTCAGCTATTATGAAGTAAACATATTTGCAATGACATCTAGAGATTATAGCTGCTTGTGCCATGCTTGATTAGCTATGAGTTATAATGGTTTACCTTGCATGCCAACATGCTATTAGAATGATTATGATGTGATATGATGGGATGGTATCCTCCTTTGAATGAATTGAGTGACTCGACTTGGCACATGTTCACGCATGTAGTTGAATCAAATCAACATAGCCTTCACGATATTTATGTTCATGGTGGATTATATCCTACTCATGCTTGTATTTGGTGTGAATTAATTTTAATGCATGTTTACGACTATTGTCGCTCTCTTAGTTGGTCGCTTCCCAGTCTTTTGCTAGCCTTCACCTGTACTAAGCGGGAATACTGCTTGTGCATCCAAACTCCTTAAACCCCAAAGTTGTTCCATATGAGTCCACCATACCTACCTATATGCGGTATTTACCTGCCGTTCCAAGTAAATTTGTATGTTCCAAACTCCAAACCTTCAAATGAAATTCTGTTTTGTATGCTCGAGCAGCTCATGTTACAACTAGGGCTGCCTATATCTTCCATGCTAGGTGGGTTATTCTCAAGAGGAGTGGACTCCGCTCCTCATTCACGAGGAAGGGTCGGTAATCGGGATGCCCAGTCCCATGATCCAAAATGATCAAAGCGAATCAAAATAATTAAACAAAACTCCCCCAGGGATGTTGTATGTTGGAGGCACTCATTGTTTCGAGCAAGCCATGGATTGATGCTTGTTGGTGGTTGGGGGAGTATAAACCTTTACCATTCTGTTTGGTAACTGCCTATAATGCATGTAGTATGGAAGATACAGCCATCTCATAGTTGTTGTGTTGACAGTGAAAGTATGTCGCTCAAAATGTTATTCAATCCCTATTTTAAAATCGAGCTCTGGCACCTCTACAAATCCCTGCTTCCCTCTGCGAAGGGCCTATCATTTGTGTCATCACCCTTCTTATTAAAAGCACCCACTGGAGAGCACACTGTCATTTGCATTCATTATTATTGGTTTATATTTGGTATGACTTGACTGGATCTCTTTTACCATGAATTACAATGTTTAGTCAGTCCTTGATCTTTAAAGGTGCTCTGCATTTATGTTTTGCGATCTCAGAAAGGGCTAGCGAGATACCATTTTGTTATATCATGTTATGATTATTTTGAGAAAGTGTTGTCATCCGAGTTTTATTATTATGGCTCGCTAGCTGATTATGTTATTGATATGAGTAATTGTGAGAGCTAAGTGTTATTGTGAGTATGGTTAGTTCATATTATTTGTTGAAACTTGAATGCTGGTTTTTCATGTTATAACAACAAGAGCAAACAGAGTTTGTAAAAGTTTTTCTTTATCACTTTCAGTTTATCAACTGAATTGCTTGAGGACAAGCAAAGGTTTAAGCTTGGGGAGTTGATACGTCTCCAACGTATCTACTTTTCCAAACACTTTTGCCCTTGTTTTGGACTCTAACTTGCATGATTTGAATGAAACTAACCCGGACTGACGCTGTTTTCAGCAGAACTACCATGATGTTGTTTTATGTGTAGAAAAGAAAAGTTCTCGGAATGTCCTAGAAATCCACAGAGGCACTTTTTGGAATTAATAAGAATTTTTTGCAAAAGAATTAATGCCAGGGGGCCCACAGGCTGTCCACGAGACAGGGGGGAGCCCCCCTAGGGCGCGGCCTCCTATCTCGTGGGCCCCCTGGACCTCAACCGACGTCAACTCCAACTCCATATATTCACGTTCGGGGAGAAAAAAATCAAGGAAAAAGTTTCATCGTGTTTTACGACACAGAGCCGCCGCCAAGCCCTAATCTCTCTCGGGAGGGCTGATCTGGAGTTCGTTCGGGGCTCCGGAGAGAGGGATTCGTCGTCGTCGTCATCATCAACCATCCTCCATCACCAATTTCATGATGCTCACCGCCGTGCGTGAGTAATTCCATCGTAGGCTTGCTGGACGGTGATGGGTTGGATGAGATTTACCATGTAATCAAGTTAGTTTTGTTAGGGTTTGATCCCTAGTATCCACTATGTTCTGAGATTGATGTTGCTATGACTTTGCTATGCTTAATGCTTGTCACTAGGGCCCGAGTGCCATGATTTCAGATCTGAACCTATTATGTTTTCATGAATATATGTGTGTTCTTGATCCTATCTTGCAAGTCTATAGTCACCTATTATGTGTTATGATCCGACAACCCTGAAGTGACAATAATCGGGATACTTCTCGGTGATGACCGTAGTTTGAGGAGTTCATGTATTCACTATGTGCTAATGCTTTGTTTCGGTTCTCTATTAAAAGGAGGCCTTAATATCCCTTAGTTTCCGTAAGGACCCCGCTGCCACGGGAGGGTAGGACAAAAGATTTCATGCAAGTTCTTTTCCATAAGCACGTATGACTATTTACGGAATACATGCCTACATTACATTGATGAATTGGAGCTAGTTCTATATAACCCTATGTTATAACTATTGCATGAGGAATCGCATCCGGCATAATTATCCATCACTGATCCATTGCCTACGAGCTTTTCATATATTGTTCTTCTCTTATTTACTTTTCCGTTGCTAATGTTACAACTACTAGAAAAACCCAAAAACATTTATTTTTACTTTTGCTACTGTTACCTTTATTATCATACCACTTTTGCTACTAAATATTTTGCTGCAGATACTAAATTATCCAGGTGTGGTTGAATTAACAACTCAACTGCTAATACTGAAGAATATTATTTGGCTCCCCTTGTGTCGAATCAATAAATTTGTATTGAATACTTTACCCTCGAAAGCTGTTGCGATCCCCTACACTTGTGGGTTATCAGCCCGCCACCTTTTGACCAAGTCAAACGGGCCGGCCTTTTCACAGGAATGGGCCTCTGTTGGGCTGTGCCACGTGTTGCCGTATCATAGGCACCTTCGGTTTGAGCGGATGACATCTGTCCCAACGGTGAGCCCACACGTGTTTCCTCCAGCCAATGATGATTTTACACGTGGAAAATCCCCATTGGTCGGGGCTGTTAACGGGTTATCGGATCCAAAACCCGACCAGATAGCTTAACGGCGTTCCATTATGGTGGATGCCACGTGTCGGTCACCATTGACGAAAGCACTTTTGTGACACGCGATTTATCGTCATGGAAGTGGACACTTCCGTGATGATAATTTTGGTAATGTCATGGAACACTTCTACGACAGCACAGGTATGACTATCTTGATTCTGTCATAAATTTGTCATGGATGTACATGCATGACAAAAAACGCGACCTACTGTGACAAACACGTATCATCACCGAAGTGTATTTTTTTGTAGTGACACTATTATCCCATATATCAATCTCTATCTCTGAACCATTCCGGAGTTCCTCGTCATGTCCGTGATCATATCCGGGACTCAAAACAACATTCAGTCACCAACATACATAACTCATATAATACTATATCGTCAACGATTGTTAAGCGTGCAGACCCTACGGGTTCGATAACTATGTAGACATGACCGAGACACCTCTCTGGTCAATAACCAATAGCGGAACCTGGATGCCCATATTGGCTCCTACATATTCTACGAAGATCTTTATCGGTCGAACCGCATAACAACATACGTTATTCCCTTTGTCATCGGTATGTTACTTGCCCGAGATTCGATCATCGGTATAATCATACCTAGTACAATCTCGTTACCGGCAACTCTCTTTACTCGTTCCGTAATACTTCATCCCGTAACTAACTCATTAGTCACAATGCTTGCAAGGCTTATAGTGATGAGTATTACCGAGAGGGCCCAGAGATACCTCTCCGAAACACGGAGTGACAAATCCTAATCTCCATCTATGCCAACCCAAAAAACACCTTCAGAGACACCTATAGAGCACCTTTATAATCACCCATTTACGTTGTGATGTTTGGTAGCACACAAAGTGTTCCTCCGATATTCGGGATTTGCATAATCTCATAGTCTGAGGAACTTTTATAAGTCATGAAGAAAGCAGTAGCAATGAAACTAACACGATCATAATGCTCAGCTAACGGATGGGTCATGTCCGTCACATCATTCTCCTAATGATGTGATCCCGTTTATAAAATGACAGCACATGTCAATGGTTAGGAAACATAACCATCTTTGATTAACGAGCTAGTCAAGTAGAGGCATACTAGGGACTATATGTTTTGTCTATGTATTCACACATGTACTAAGTTTTCGGTTAATACAATTCTAGCATGAATAATAAACATTTATCATGAATTAAGGAAATAAATAATAACTTTATTATTGCCTCTAGGGCATATTTCCTTCAGTAAACTAAAAAGCAAAGACTCAAATCATACAAGACGCTCCAAGCAAAACACATATCATGCGGTGAATAAAAATATAGCCTCAAGTAAAGTTACCGATAGACGAAGACGAAAGAGGGGATGCCTTCCAGGGCATCCCAAAGCTTAGGCTTTTGGTTGTCCTTGGATTTTGCCTTGGGGTGCCTTGGGAATCCCCAAGCTTAGTATCTTGCCACTCCTTATTCCAAAATCCATCAAATCTTTACCCAAAGCTTGAAAACTTCACAACAGAGAACTTCAACAGAAAATCTCATGAGCTCCGTTAGTATAAGAAAATAAACCACCACTTTAAGGTACTGTAATGAACTCAATTCTTTATTTATATTGGTGTTAAACCTACTGAATTCTAACTTCTCTATGGTTCATACCCCCCCCCCCCCCGCGATACTACTCATAGTTTCATTAAAATAAGCAAACAACACATGAAAAATAGAATCTGTCAAAAACAGAACAGTCTGTAGAAATCTGTAACTTTTGAATACTTCTGTAATTCAAAAAATTCTGAAATAAATTGGTAGACGTGAGGAATTTGTCTATTAGTCTTATTCAAAAAGAATCAACCTAAAAGCACTCTTCTGTAAAACATGACAGCTATTCTTCTGAGCGCAAAAGTTTCTGTTTTTTACAGCAAGATCGCAAAGACTTCACCCAAGTCTTCCCAAAGGTTCTACTTGGCACAAACACTAATTAAAACATAAAACCACATCTAAACAGAGGCTAGATGAATTATTTATTACTAAACAGGAGTAAAAAGCAAAGAAAAAAATAAAACTGGGTCGCCTCCCAACAAGCTCTATCGTTTAACGCCTTTAGCTAGGCATAGAAACAAGAATAGATCTAGGTATTGCCATAATAATGACAAGGCAATTCTCGAAAACTCATCTCGTACTCCCTACGTTCAGTAGCAAGTTTTCTTTGTGGCAAGCAAAAGTAATCAAAAGGGCTAAATTTAATGGGACAAAAGTCCCCAAGATCAAGCTCGGGAGGAATTGGTTCCTCCTTTGGCCCTTCATATTGTACAACCAATTCATCATTATAGGCATTCTTTTGGCAAAAAGTCACGAGCCTTTGTTCAAGAGGAAAACCTAACCCATTGTTCTGAATAGCAAAATTATCATTAAGTTCAGAAATCCTATCAACTAGAACATCGGTAGGAACCCTCTTTCTAAGATTTTCATTATAAGCAACATGATCTAAAGATTGTAAACGCATTATGTCTTCTTGATTAAAAAGAATCGCTTCTATGGGAGGACGACTGGCATCCACCCTATAATGCGCAAAAATTTCATTCACCTCTTTCATTATAAATCTAAGCTCATGTGCTAGAAAGATTGTAGCCGATCGCTTAACAGAAGAATGCTTAATGTCAGAAAACTCTAGAAAAATCTTTTGTATGCAAGGATGCATGTGGATAAATTGTCTTTGAAGTTCAACTACGAGCAAAGATATAGCATCCGCAAGACTACTAGTTTTATGAAGAATAGACCCACCCATAGTGGGCAAAGCACAAGCACAAGTAAAGAAATCTTGAATAACTCCTTTTCCAATAATGTTACCACTACCAATCCAGAACTTTTTAGTGTGTAAGATAGTAGGTTCTTCATGAGGGTTAACAAAAGCATCAAAGTTTCCCCCATCATTACTACTATCTTTTTCAACGATAACCTCCCCAGTTTCAGACATGATGGCAACAAACCGCACTAACAAATGAGCACCCTAGAAGCAAGTGAGAAGAGACGAATGGAAGAGGGGCGAATAAAAGGCAAACGTTTTCGAAAATCATTTTAGAAGTGGGTAGAGGAAAATGAGAGGCGAATGGAAAATAATGTAATGCAAGGGAGAAGAGTTTATGATGGGTACTTGGTATGGCTTGACTTGGTGTAGATTTCCCCGGCAACGACGCCAGAAATCTTTCTTGCTACCTCTTGAGCTTGCGTTGGTTTTTCCCTTGAAGAGGAAAGAGTGATGCAGCAAAGTAGTGTAAGTATTTCCCTTAGTTTTGAGAACCAAGGTATCAATCCAGTAGGAGACGACGCACAAGTCACTGAATACCTGCACAAACAATCAAGAACCTTGCAACCAACGCGATAAAGGGGTTGTCAATCCCTTCACGGTCACTCGCAAAAAGTGAGATCTAATAGAGATAATAAAGTAAATATTTTTTGTATTTTTGTTGTATAGATTGGAAAGTAAAGATTGCAAAATAATAAAAGAGATTCAATAATATGGAAAAGAGACTTTACTATAATGGAAAAGAGATTCAATATAATGGAAAAGAGACCCGGGGCCATAGGTTTCACTAGTGGCTTCTCTTGAGATAGCATGTATTACGGGGGGCGAACAAATTACTATCGAGCAATTGATGGAAAAGTGCATAATTATGATGAAATCTAAGGCAATGATCATGAACATAGGCATCACGTCCATGTCAAGTAGACCGACTCCTGCCTGCATCTACTACTATTACTCCACACATCGACTGCTATCCAGCATGCAACTAGAGTATTAAGTTCATAAGAACGGAGTAACACATTAAGCAAGATGACATGATGTAGAGGGATAAACTCAAGCAATATGATATAAACCCCATCTTTTTATCCTCGATGGAAACAATAAAATACGTGCCTTGCTGCCCCTACTGTCACTGGGAAAGGACACCACAAGATTGAACCCAAAGCTAAGCACTTCTCCCATGGCAAGAAAGATCAATCTAGTAGGCCAAACTAAATCGATAGTTCAAAGAGACTTGCAAAGATATCAAATCATGCATATAAGAATTCAGAGAAGAACAAAATAATATTCATAGATAATCTTGATCATAAATCCACAATTCATCAGATCTCGGTAAACACACCGCAAAAGAATATTACACCGAATAGATCTCCAAGAACATCGAGGAGAACTTTGTATTGAGAATCAAAGAGAGAGAAGAAGCCATCTAGCTAATAAATATGGACCCGAAGGGCTGTGGTAAACTAGTCTCGCTTCATCGGAGAGGCAATGGTGTTGATGTAGAAGCCCTCCATGATCGATTCACCCTCCGGCAGATTGCTGGAGAAGGCGCCAAGATGGGATCCCACGGGTACAGAAGGTTGCGGCGGTGGAAAAGTGGTTTCGTGGCTCCCCCTGATGTTTTTACGGTATGAGAGTATATATAGGCGAGAGAACTAGGTCGGTGGAGCTACGAGGGGCCCATGAGGGTGGGGGGCGCGCCTACCCCTGAGCGCGCCCTCCTGCCTCGTGAACGCCTTGTTGCATCTCTGACTTCAACTCCAAGTCTTCTGGTTTGCTTTCGGTCTAAGAAAGATCATCGCGAAGGTTTCACTCCATTTGGACTCCGTTTGGTATTCCTTTTATGCAAAACTCTAAAATAGGAAAAAAAAACAGAAACTAGCACTGGGCCTCCGGTTAATAGGTTAGTCCCAAAAATAATATAAAAGAGCATATTAAAGCCCATTAAACATCCAAAACGGATAATATAATAGCATGGAACAATAAAAAATTATAGATACGGTGGAGACGTATCAGACCGCATATGCCATACAAGCTGCTAGCCATGCAACAGTGCCATCCTTCCCTTGTTTGGGCTGAATAATGCCACTCTGGCTACGTGTGTCCATACGTCTAGGAACAACCAGAGCTTGTGGCAGAACTGAAGATGGAATAGGAGCAGGTGATAGAGAGCTGGGAGTCTATGATACGTCCATTTTGCATCATATTTTCCCACAGTTATCTATTGTATTTTGGATTGTTATTTCACTTTAGGATGCGATTCTTATGCCTTTTATCTCTTATTTTGCAAGTTTCACATGAAGAGGGAGATTGCCGGCAGCTCGAATTCTGGACCGAAAAAGACTACAACAGAGATAGCTATTCTGCACAACTCCAAATGACCTGAAAATTTACGAATAATTTTTTTGGAATATATAAAATTTATTGGCGAAAGAATTACAAGAAGGCGATCCACCAGGTAGTCACAAGCCTGGGGGCGCGATACCCCCAGGGCGCGCCCCTGAGCTTGTGGGTCCCCTAGCATGCCTCTGAGGCTCATCTTCTCCTATATGATGCCATTTTCCCAAGAAAAATTAGAAGAAGACTTTTGGGACAAAGCGTCATCGTCTCGAGGCAGTACCCAGGCAGCAGCACTTTTGCTCACCGGTGGAGCGACTCCACCGGGGACACTTCCCTCTGGGAGGGGGAAATCAAAGCCATCGACATCACCAACAACCCTCTCATCATGGGAGGACCAGTCTTCAGCAGCACCATCTCATCTCAGACCCCAATTCATCTGTTGTGTTCAATCTTTGTCTCAAAATCTCAGATTGGTACATGTGAGTTGTTAGTAGTGTTGATTACATCCTATAGTTGATTCTAGTTAGTTATTTGGTGGAAGATTATATGTTCAGATCCTTAATGATATTCAATACCCCTTTGATCTTGAACATGAATATGATCTGTGAGTAGTTACTTTTGTTCATGAGGACATGGGAGAAGTCTGGTTATAAGTAATCATGTGAATTTGGTACTCCTTTTTTGCATAGAAATTGCTGCAGTGCTTCTATCACAGCCTACGCATCTGCTCCTCTCCTCGACTTTTTAGCACTTTATCAGGCAGGACAGTCCACGGGCATGCACTTATAGAGAGATGGGAATAGGACAAAAAGGATAGTTGCAATATGTTTTAGGCTGCTGCTACGAATTAGCCTAGAGAAATCATCCGCTTAACCAGTCATTGGATTTGCACGTTGGTGGCCATCCGATCGCAGCAACGCCACAATAGCAGAGAGCGTGTGACACCTTCAATGCAGCACTTATGGCACCTCGGCAAAGCTCCAATTCAGCTCTCATGATGGACTGCATGGTGTGACAAATAGCTCCAACGCATCACCGACGGCGCTGGAGAAGCTCCATTGCAGCCCGACGGAGCTCCAATGCGGCACTGATGGCATCCGCCAAAGCTCGATTGCAACTCCAATGAAGCTCGATTGCAGCATCGGCTATGCATCCGGTGACCCGGTATTGCTCCACTGTAACACGACGGTGCTCCTCATAGCTTCAAGGCAACATCACGAGAGTTGAGTTGCAGCGCCTCTGTCGTCCACTCGCGGCGGTCACCGCAATAGGACCATGACGCTCCATTGCTGCTCCCGGAGACGGCCATGGCAAGCAGTTGTCAGCGTAGAAGCTACTCTCGCTTTGTGGTCTCCAGTAGTGGCGATGATCGGCTCTGCTTCGTCCCGGTGGTCTGGATCAGACGAGAGATGAGAGGGAGAGAGACGGGGAAGAGATATGACTAGTTATCGATGAGGATAAGATAGAGATGATAAGGCTAGGGGATGCGATGGGCGGGCCCCACGAGGGCATGTATCGAGCGGGGGACGAGTTTTACGCGACATTGTTATCAAGCGGTGGAAAGCAAATGTTTTCCCATTTTTCATAAAATTGAAATACCATTTCCTTCTATGGTGACATCGATAAATAGGAAAAATGTTGGGGATCAGTTGACCGACATTCCACAGCAAAGTAACAACTGCATGCAACTTGCACTGGTAGTGTTTGACCTTGCATCATTGTGTGTCTGGCTTTTAGCAACATTGCAAAACAAAAGCATCAGTCGGCTTGCAACATCGTGCTTCTGACTTGTCATGTGAATTATCTGTCTTGTAGAAGCACCAGTCGGTCTTGCAACGCCGCGTGATTTTGTAGCACGAAGGTTAGGTTTTTGTCGTAGGAAAAAACCAACTACAATGGGAGTTGCAATGTCAAGAACAACGGTTGCAACACCGCCGCCCTTTGATTGTGTCACGGTTTTATAACACAACTGTCCGATGTTGCAACTAAATATATTAGCACCTAGATTTGTAGCATTGAGTATCTGGCATGTGGTATCACAGTCGCCGCTCGCGGCATGGCTCACAACACCATTGGCGGTGCCGTAGCACCCGCTCATGGCACCGGCTGTGACCCCCATGACATGGCTTGCAACACCATTGACGCTGTTGCAGTAACCTCAAGTGGAGTCGTGCACCAGCCATGGCCCCGCCGCATGGATCGCAAAGCTTGCTTGTAGCATGTCTCGCAACACCGTGGCACTGCCATACCATGGTGATACACCTGGCAACATTGATTCTCAACACCGGCAATGCTCCAACGACACAATGTCACTTCCCGCCTGAAGCATGGCTCCTCGCAATGTTGACTTGCAGCACTAGTGACACTCCCACAACATGGCGGCATGCCTTGCAACGTCGACTGGCAGCACCAGTGGTGCACATCACAACGTCGACTGGCAGCACCGTAGCATGAGGAAGTGCCTCACAATGTCGACTCACAGCACCGGTGAAGCTCGCACGATACTGTCGCACTCCTGCAACATGATGATGTGCCTCACAACATAGACTTGCAACAGCAATGACGCTCCCACAGCATGGCAACGCGCCTCGCAATATTGATTCATATCACCGACAACACTCTCGTAGCATGGTGATGTGCCATCGCAACATTGACGCACAACACCGGTGATGCTTCCATTTCACGACGAGACATCGACTCCCCTCATATCACCGGCTTGTCATGCGCCTTGCATCACAATGGTGGATCCAGTAACCCGGTGTCCCTCAAAACACCACTAGCAATATGGCGGTGTCACAGCAACAATGATGTAAAAAAATTAGTTATAAAAGTATGGAAATACCACACAGCAAAACGGTGGCAAATAAAAAAAATGGTGCCAATTTTCATGCAATGGCAATGATAATTTTTTTTGATAAAAGAAGGGCTTCACCCCTTCCCATTTTCATTATGAAAACCCAAGCATCCATCTCTAGACAAACTACGACAAACTTCAAACCAAAGATAAAAACCGCTACCATGCTCCCCCTCCTAGCCAGGAAGGAAGGGATAACTAATAGGCCACCACGATTTCAGATAGTCTCCAAAACACGCCCAACACACCATCTAAATTATGTAGATCTTACAAATCTCCAAAAGACAAACTACTAAAGCACAGAAAGCAAAGCAAAGGGACAGCGGGCAGGAGTTTTCATCCTTCCAGCCTTGCAACATTGATCCTCCACCCTTGAGATGCTGCATACACTTCTCTTGCTACTCGTTCTAGTAGTTTTGCTCCCAGCGTCAGTACCTTTTTTGCAGCTCCTTTGTCTACAAAATAGACTAGTCAACAATCCAATGGTTTAGTAGTTTGATCATAACAATAAGGCCATTTACCCTTTTATTTCCAAAGATAATCCCATTCCTACATTTCCAAATAGCACAAAGTAAAGCGGAGACCCCAACCATCACTATTTTTTTGTCTTCTCTTTTAAACCTATCCAACCACCCCTAGACAATCTTTGATTGATGACAGGATTTTTCTAAGCCCCACAACACATTTAACTAAACCCCATAAGAAAGATGCCACCGAGCAAGTGAAGAATAGATGATCCACCGATTCATCTTTCCCACAAAACACACAAATTTTTCTCTCCTTTCTATCCTCTTTTGAGTAGTGAATCTCTGGTTAGTATACTTTTTCTGTTAACTAGCCACAGAAATTTTTTGATTTTTGCAGGGACTTTGGTTTTCCATAGGAATTTCTGTGGGAACCTCAGATCGAATGTAATCAGCTTTCTATATAGGGATCCAACAGAAAATTTGTGGTCAGCAGTGAGGGTCCAGATTACTTCATCTTTCCATCTTTGCTTATTCACCTCTTCACATCTGCTTTTCAAACTGTTTCATAGCCCTAAAGTTTCTCCATGTAGAGTTCTTCTAAATCTAAACCCCTGCTATCCCCTCTGAATGGCTTCAGTCACAATAATGTTATGGTCCAAGCAAATATCATATAACCTAGGGTAGGCTTCACTTAGAGGTTTCTCATCCACCCATATATCTTCCCAAAATCTAGTGTTTTCTCCATTCCCCACTTTGTTTTTCAAAAATCTATAGAATATTTCCTTTATCTCCATCAGACTAGCTCAAAATTGAGAGTCACCAGGCCTCCTAGATGCCCTTGATAATCATCCCACTCCCCCATATTTCCTAGCAATTATATTTTGCCACAACCCTTCTTCAGTCTCCAACTTCCAAAATTATTTAGCTAACAATGCAATATTCATTGTTTTCAAGTTAAGAATCCCCAGCCCCCTAGCATCCTTAGGTAAGCAACAAGTTTTCCAATTTACTAGATGGTATTTTTTAAATATTTTCATCCTCTTGCCATACCAATCTAGCTCTGAAGAAATCAGCTTTATTAATCACCCCTTTGGGAACAGCATAAAAAGACATCATAAGGAGCAAAATGTTTGTTAAGCAGGATTGAACCAGAGTGACTCTACCTACAATAGTGCCCAGGAATTTCCCCTGCCAACAGCTGCATCCTTTCTCAATTTTCTCAGTCACACAATTCCAATGTGTGTTTCTAATCCTAATATCAGACACATGCATCCCTAAATATTTGATGGTTATAGCCCCCATTTTGTAGGTCAGAATTTCCTGATATATTTGTTGCTTTCCTGTAGCATTCCCAAATAACATCAGTTCACTTTTATGAAATTTATTTTAAGGCCTGACATTTGTTCAAAAGCTCCCAAAATGAACTTAAGGTTTTTCACATTGTCCACATGATCTTGAATCAGGAAGATTGTGTCATCTGCATATTGTAGCATGTTGACCCCTTTATTATTCCCATCCCCCCATGACCCCCTTCACCAAGTCATGTTTCAGTGCATTGTTCATGAGAATAGCAAGAGCATCTGCAGCCAGGTCAAACAAGAGAGGTGACATAGCATCTCCTTGTCTTAACCCTTTAAATGTTTTAAAATAAGGACCAATTTGGCCATTCACTCTAACCCCTACATGCCCCCCCCCCTTCATTGTTTCCATCACCCAATCACACCATTTATCAGGGAACCCTTTAAGGTTTAGCATTTATATCACAACTGGCCATTTTATCTTATCATATGCCTTTTCAAAGTCCACTTTAAAGATTAATGCATCTTATCTTTGTGTGTGAAAATTATTCAGCGCTTCATGCAGAATCACCACTCCCTCCATTATGTATCTACCTTTCACAAAGGCAGTTTGTAGTTTGGAGATAACTGGAGACACACATTTAGTTAGCATATTCATCAACACTTTGGTAATGATTTTGAAACTCACATTAAGCAGACATATTTGCCTGAATTTTTGTATTTGTTTGGCATCAACAGTCTTGGGGACCAGGGTGATAATACCATAATTAAGTCTAGAGATATTTATCTTCCCTTTAGCAAATTCCTCTACTAGAGCCTTTAGATCCCATTTGACCAGGTCCCAGAACTCCTGATAGAAATCAGCAGGGAATCCATCTGGTCTAGGACTTTTATTCTTTCTCATCCCAAACACCACCTCTTGTATTTCTTTTAAGAAGAAGGGTGTCAAAAGTGTCTCCTCTCTTGTTTACTAATCTTTTTCATTTTCTACTCCCTTCATAGAGATCTGTGTCTCATCAGGGTGTCCAAATAGGTCTTTATAAAAGTTAGTTATATATTCCATTAACCTATCCTCTCCCTCTATAATTGTTCCTTCTTGCTCTAAAGATATAATTCTATTTTTTTCTTCTCCTCCCATTCACCTTAGCATGATAATATCTAGTGTTCCCATCTCCATCAGTAATTTCTTTATCTTTATATCTCTGTAACCATTTCATCTCTTCCTGTATCACTGCTCTTTTTAGTTATGCTCTTAATTATTTTTGTTCTATTCTGTCTGAAGCAGTTATCCCCATGATCTCAGCTCTCTTATCCAACTCATCAAATTGTTTTATAATATCAGTTTTAATTTTCCTGTACCAAGCATCAACATTTCTATTCCAACCCTTAGCTTTTTTCTCGGGTTTCTCAGCCTCAACTGCCATCTTTCAAGGATGTCACCTTTATATTTTTCATTCCAGGTTTTGTATACCATTTCTTTTAAGCCCTCCCTCAGAGCCCATGAATTCTCATATCTAAAGATGTAATTGCTTTTTTGTGCATCCCCTGTGTCTAGAAACAGTGGAGTGTGATCAAACACTTCCCTAGCAAAAGCTTGCAGAATGGTTAAGGGGTATTTTTCTTCCCAAGCTGGGCACATTAATACCCTATCTAATTTCTCATAAGTGGGATTATCTAGATTATTAGCCCAGGTAAATTGTCCCCCATTTAGAGGTAGTTATCTCAATCCAACCTGCTCAATAATGGCATTGAACATGAAGGACCACTGATCATTATTAACTGGATTATTTTTTCCTTCTCATTTCTAAAAATGTTGAATCACCTCCCACCAAGCAAGGTAGGGGATTATCATGATATAAACTAGCTAATTCAGCTAGGAAATTAGCGTTCCCCTCCAATTGTGACCCCCATATACAGTAACCAGATTCCAATGCATTTTTACATTTTTATCATATACTAGCATTCTCAAGAAGTACTGTCATTTTTCAATGTTTTCTATGTCAAACATGTCTTTACTAAATCCCATCAAGATTCCCCTAGACATCCCTCTAGGTGGGTTCCAGCACCATTCATAATTCCTCTTGGCACTTAGATTGTGTAATTCATTCTTAGAGAATTTCTATTTAATGGTCTCAGATATCCCTATAAAATCTAACCTGTGATCAATGATCATTTCTCTAATATACCTTTCTTATGGTCTTGCCCCCATCCCTCTTGCATTCCAGAAAACACCCTACATTTCCCCAGGTTTTTCACACAAGATAAAAAGTATCTATGTCAAGTCTTTGTGGCATTCCTTTTTACAAACCTCACAAGCTCAGGAAGTGACTAATTTGTCTTCTTTCTTTTCTTATTTCCTTTCAACACTCCCACCCCTGTTGATTGCTTCACACGGTTCAATGCTAGTGAGCTTTTATCCTCTCTTTTTTCTGAGAACATAGGTCTCAGTTTTTGAAACTGCTGCTCCTCTATCTCAGCATTAGAGTGCTCCAGACCAGAGCACAACTCCTCAATATCCACATCCCCTATATAAATATGCACTGAGAGGTCCAAAATTTTATTTCTCTCCCTCTTAGCCTCTCTTTTTTCTGTATCTTTATTCTCTATATTTTGAAAGTATACTTCTTTCCTAGCAATCTCCATTTTTATAATGATATCTAAATTTTTATCAACCATATCAATGGAACACCCTAAGTCAATTCCAACCAAGGAACTAATATGCAATAAAGAAGGATCATCCAATTTCGAGTCAAGTTTCTTACCATAATTATCTCTTTCTTTAGCTCTGGTCTTTGCCATTTCTTCCACTTTCTGATCTTCCCTTCCTTTGTTTCTTAAGCTTCTTTTCAGCTCCACCTCTTTTCCTTCCTCATCTTTCTCCAATACCTCAACCCCACGGATTTCAGCCATTTTCTCTCCAAAAGTTCCTGTTGACTCCTGACTAGCATTATAATCAATTGGCTCATTATATTTCCCGGAATTAGTATCTTCTTTCCTTTTCTGGTTTTCTTTCTCGAAATCTTCTACTTCCATATTTGCAAGCTCCATTTCATATTGTTCTCTGTTAGCTGCCTCATGCATAAGTTTCTGGATCTCACCCTCTTGTTGTTTAATCACCTCTTGTAAGTTTTGATGTGCAATTTCTAGATCATTTACCTTCTTCTCAGTCTTTGCCCATAGTGCATTTTGTCTAGCTTTATCTTCTTCTAGTGTTTGATCTTATTGAACATTATATCACTTTCTTTCTACCATTTTCTCTTCTCTATGTTCATTTCATTCTGCCATTGCCCCATGGTTTCTTCTAATGTTGTTTTCATCATATCAATCCTCTTATCTACTTCCTCACTCTGCCTAAGGGACAAACTTCCCAGCCCCATTCCTCTTGTGTCTTTGTCATCCAACTTGGTTTTCTTTCTTTTTTTTCTTCCTCCCCATCCTTGCCTTCCAATTCACTTACAGCTTCACTTTTCCTTTTTTTTTCTTCTTTATACCATCCAACCTCCACAACTTTCTCCATTTCAGTTCCAATTCTGAACATGAGCAAGTTAGGAGAGATGTGATTTCTACATGTGAAGGTACTTTTCCCACATCTCTGATTCCACATTTCACCCTAACACTTTCGTCATTGATAGTATCCATGTCAATTTCCAACACATGCCCCATTGCAGAAGCTACCTCACATACTCCAAAGAAGTGTCTAAAGAAGTTAGGTACTTTTTCTAATCTGATCCAGGCAGTGTGCATTTCCCAATAGCCTGATGATCAAGAGACCAAGGTTGCACTTTGATCACAACACCAGTCCCAAGCAAGCTGAAATCGTTAAATTTTGCAAGCTCTACCAATTTTTCTTTGTTGGGAAATCTCATCATATAGCAAATTTTCCCATATTACTTCACTCTCCATTCTCATCCCCAATCAAACATCTCCCCAAAAGCATTCACTAGTTCTGTTTCATTAATTTTCCCATTGATGACCCACAAGTATAGGGGATCTATCGTAATCCTTTTGACAAGTAAGAGTGTCGAACCCAATGAGGAGCTGAAGGAAATGACAAGCGGTTTTTAGCAAGGTATTCTCTGCAAGCACTGAAATTATCGGTGATAGATAGTTGTGTGATAAGATAATCCATAACGGGTAACAAGTAACAAAGGTGCAGTAAGGTGGCCCGATCCTTTTTGTAGCAGAGGACAAGCCTGGACGAACTCTTATATAAAGCAAAGCGCTCCCGAGGACACATGGGAATTATTGTCAAGTTAGTTTTCATCATGCTCATATGATTCACGTTCGTTACTTTGATAATTTGATATGTGGGTGGACCGGTGCTTGGGTGCTGCCCTTCTTGGACAAGCCTCCCACTTATGATTAACCCCTCTCGCAAGCATCCGCAACTATGAAAGAAGAATTAAGGTAAACCTAACCATATCATGAAACATATGGATCCAAATCATGGTGAAGTGTCATGTAGTCGACGTTCACATAGCACCACTAGAGGAAAGACAACATACATCTCATCAAAATATCGAACGAATACCAAATTCACATGATTACTTACAACAAGATTTCTCCCATGTCCTCAGGGACAAACGTAACTACTCACAAAGCATATTCATGTTCATAATCGAGGAGTATTAATTATCATTAAGGATCTGAACATATGATTTTCCATCGAATAAACCAACTAGCTTTAACTACAAGGAGTAATCAACACTACTAGCAACCCACAGGTACCACTTTGAGGTTTTGAGACAAAGATCGGATACAAGAGATGAACTAGGGTTTGAGAGGAGATGGTGCTGGTGAACATGTTGATGGAGATTGACCCCCTCTCGATGAGAGGATCAATCGTGATGATGATGGCGATGATTTCCCCCTCCCGGAGGGATGTTTCCTCGGCAGAACAGCTCCGCTAGAGCCCTATATTGGTTCTACCCAGGTTCCGCCTCGACACGGCGGCACTTTGTCCCGAAAGCTTTTTTCTTATTTTTTTTCCAGGGCAAAAGACACCATATAGCAGAAGATGGGCGTCGAGGGCCTGCCAGGGGCCCACAAGGACGGGGGGCGTACCCTCCATCCTTGAGGCTGGCTGGTAGCCCCCCTTTGGTAATTTTTTCGCCCAATATTTTTTATTTATTCCAAAATGATTCTCCGTGAAGTTTCAGGACTTTTTTCGCCCAGAGGGATTCTTTATTTGGTTTCTTCTAATGTTGTTTTCATCATATCAATCCTCTTATCTACTTCCTCACTCTGCCTAAGGGACAAACTTCCCAGCCCCATTCCTCTTGTGTCTTTGTCATCCAACTTGGTTTTCTTTCTTTTTTTTCTTCCTCCCCATCCTTGCCTTCCAATTCACTTACAGCTTCACTTTTCCTTTTTTTTTCTTCTTTATACCATCCAACCTCCACAACTTTCTCCATTTCAGTTCCAATTCTGAACATGAGCAAGTTAGGAGAGATGTGATTTCTACATGTGAAGGTACTTTTCCCACATCTCTGATTCCACATTTCACCCTAACATTTTCGTCATTGATAGTATCCATGTCAATTTCCAACACATGCCCCATTGCAGCAGCTACCTCACATACTCCAAAGAAGTGTCTAAAGAAGTTAGGTACTTTTTCTAATCTGATCCAGGCAGTGTGCATTTCCCAATAGCCTGATGATCAAGAGACCAAGGTTGCACTTTGATCACAACACCAGTCCCAAGCAAGCTGAAATCATTAAATTTTGCAAGCTCTACCAATTTTTCTTTGTTGGGAAATCTCATCATATAGCAAATTTTCCCATATTACTTCACTCTCCATTCTCATCCCCAATCAAACATCTCCCCAAAAGCATTCACTAGTTCTGTTTCATTAATTTTCCCATTGATGACCCACAAGTATAGGGGATCTATCGTAATCCTTTTGACAAGTAAGAGTGTCGAACCCAATGAGGAGCTGAAGGAAATGACAAGCGGTTTTTAGCAAGGTATTCTCTGCAAGCACTGAAATTATCGGTGATAGATAGTTGTGTGATAAGATAATTCGTAACGGGTAACAAGTAACAAAGGTGCAGTAAGGTGGCCCGATCCTTTTTGTAGCAGAGGACAAGCCTGGACGAACTCTTATATAAAGCAAAGCGCTCCCGAGGACACATGGGAATTATTGTCAAGTTAGTTTTCATCATGCTCATATGATTCACGTTCTTTACTTTGATAATTTGATATGTGGGTGGACCGGTGCTTGGGTGCTGCCCTTCTTGGACAAGCCTCCCACTTATGATTAACCCCTCTCGCAAGCATCCGCAACTATGAAAGAAGAATTAAGGTAAACCTAACTATATCATGAAACATATGGATCCAAATCATGGTGAAGTGTCATGTAGTCGACGTTCACATAGCACCACTAGAGGAAAGACAACATACATCTCATCAAAATATCGAACAAATACCAAATTCACATGATTACTTACAACAAGATTTCTCCCATGTCCTCAGGGACAAACGTAACTACTCACAAAGCATATTCATGTTCATAATCAGAGGAGTATTAATTATCATTAAGGATCTGAACATATGATTTTCCATTGAATAAACCAACTAGCATTAACTACAAGGAGTAATCAACACTACTAGCAACCCACAGGTACCACTTTGAGGTTTTGAGACAAAGATCGGATACAAGAGATGAACTAGGGTTTGAGAGGAGATGGTGCTGGTGAACATGTTGATGGAGATTGACCCCCTCTCGATGAGAGGATCAATCGTGATGATGATGGCGATGATTTCCCCCTTCCGGAGGGATGTTTCCTCGGCAGAACAGCTCTGCTAGAGCCCTATATTGGTTCTATCCAGGTTCCGCCTCGACACGGCGGCACTTTGTCCCGAAAGCTTTTTTCTTATTTTTTTCCAGGGCAAAAGACACCATATAGCAGAAGATGGGCGTCGAGGGCCTGCTAGGGGCCCACAAGGACGGGGGGCGTGCCCTCCACCCTTGTGGCTGGCTGGTGTCCCCCTTTGGTACTTTTTTCGCCCAATATTTTTTTTTATTCCAAAATGATTCTCCGTGAAGTTTCAGGACTTTTGGAGTTGTGCAGAATAGGTCTCTAATATTTTCTCCTTTTCTTTTCTAGAGAGCCAGCTGCCGGCATTCTCCTTCTTCATGTAAACCTTATAAAATAAGAGAGAAAAGGCATAAGTATTGTGATATAATGTGTAATAATAGCCCATAATGAAATAAATAATGATATAAAAGCATGTTGCAGAATGGACGTATCAACTTCCCCAAGCTTAGACCTCGCTTGTCCTCAAGCGAAAGCCGATATCAATTATGTCCACATGTTTAAAGATAGAGGTGTCGACAAAATAAAATACGGATATGAGTGCATCATGATCATCTTTAGAACAGCAACATATATTTTCATATGATTTCTTATGCTAAAATAAAAATTCATTCACAAGGTAAAGTATGAATCAGAAACTTCATTGAAAACAAACAAACTATGATCTCAGTCATTGAAGCAATTTCAATTTATCATAACATCTAAAAGAGTCAATATAAGAGCTTTTCAGCAAGTCCACATACTCAACTATCATTTAGTCTTTCACAATTGCTAACACTCACGCGATACTTATGGGTACAAAGTTTCAACCGGACACAGAGAAAGATAGGGGCTTATAGTTTCACCTCCCATCCTTTTTACCTCAAGGGTAATGTCAACAACAATACTTTATGAAAACCTACATCCGAGTGGATATATATATCTGGATCTCTCCAACACATAGTGTTTGCCAAAGGATAAAGTGTAAAAAGGAAAGGTGAAGATCACCATGACTCTTGTAGAAGGTAAAAAATATAAGATAGGCCCTTCGCAGAGGGAAGCAGAGGTTGTCATGCGCTTTTATGGTTGGATGCACAAAATCTTAATGCAAAAGAACGTCACTTTATATTGCCGCTTGTGATAAGGACCTTTGTTCTACAGTCTGTGCTTTTATTTCTTCCATATCACAAGTTTGTATAAAGCTTATTTTCTTCACACTAATAGAGCATACATATTTAGAGAGCAATTTTTATTGCTTGCACCGATGACAACTTACTTGAAGGATCTTACTCAATCCATAGGTAGGTATGGTGGACTCTCATGGCAAAACTGGGTTAAGGATGTTTAGAAGCACAAGTAGTATATCTACTTGGTGCAAAGAATTTGGCTAGCATGAGAGGGAAAGGCAAGCTCAACATGTTGATGGTCCATGACAATATAACTTCTATTCAGATATAAGAAAACATAACCCATTACGTTGTCTTCCTTAGCCAACATCAACTTTTTAGCATGTAATATTTTAATGAGTGCTCACAATCACAAAAGATGTCCAAGATAGTATATTTATATGTAAAACCTCTCTTTCTTGATTACTTCCTATTAATTGCAACAACGACCAAAACTATGTTTGTCAACTCTCAACAACCTTTATTCATCATACTCTTTATATGTGACATCATTACTCTCCATAAGATCAATATATGATCTTTTTATTTCTTTTAATTCTTTCTTTAATTCCCAAAAGATCATAGCAAGATAGCAAAACCCTCAACTCAAAACTACTCTTTATTATATATAACTCACGGACTCGATTACATAGGTAGAGATCAAAACAAAACTCAAAGCTAGATCACACTAAAACTTTATTTTACTAGATCAAGATATAACCAAAAGGATCAAACTAAGAAAAATGATAAAGATAGATGTGTGATGGTGATACGATATCGGGGCACCTCCCCCAAGCTTGGCAGTTGCCAAGGGGAGTGCCCATACCCATGTATTTATGTATGTTTCTTCGGAGGTGGTGATGATGGAGTTGTTGATGATGTAGGCTTGTCGTCCATCTTCCAGGGCATAGGCTTACCATCGTAGAAGGATGAACGAGTCTCCGGGAACCTCAAATCTGCAGGCAAACTCATCCTCTTGATTTGTATTCATACTCACAATTTTGGTTTTGCAGGTCATAGATCTGGGCCTGGAGGTGCTCGATTTTCCCGTGAAGCTTGAAGATGGCCTCCCCGATGTTCTTGGCATCCAGCTTGTGATTGTTGGTGAACCCCACGATCATCATGTGATTGGCGTTGAGTCCACGTTGCACCATCCCTTCGCACTTGAAAACTTGCTGCTCCATTGCTTCGAGTCTTGTCTCCATTCTTCCGGTCTTCTTTGGTCCCTCAACATCGCGGATGTGCAGCACCCCCTCACGCATCTCAATGGTTTGAGGGTGTTGCAGCACCTCCGCGGGGTAAGGGTGGATAACCTTCGTGAAAACTTGTCCTTGGGGGCGCTTGGAGACGTCATGGTGATCTATATCTGTTAGAAAAACAGCTGAAAACAAAAATAGAGGATTTTGTCATGGTACGATGGTCAAAACCTTCAGGAGATTATATAATGAATTTTTACCGACCAAAAGATGTATGAAAACGGAGTCCAGAGGGCACACGAGGTGGCCACAAGGTAGGGGGTGTGCCCAGGGGGGTAGGGCGTGCCCTCCACCCTTGTGGTCTCCTCGTGTCTCTTTCGGACTACTTTTAATTTTCCTAATTTTTTAAATATTCCAAAACGGAGAAAAAATGCTATTAGAACAGTTTTGGAGTCGGTTTCTTACCGTACCGCATACCTATTCCTTTATGTAGTCTGAAATGTTCTGGAAAGTGTCCCTTATGTACTCCTCCGGTGTTACGGTGTCAATTATATTGGTCTCAACAATTATGGGATTACCTAATATATAATGTTTGATTCTTTGACTGTTTACCACCTTCGGATTTGTGCCTTCGGCGTTGTTGATTTTTATGGCACCGGAACGATAGACCTCCTCGATAATGTAAGGACCTCCCCATTTAGAGAGAAGTTTTCCTGCAAAAAATCTTAAACGAGAGTTGTATAGAAAAACATGATCACCTACATTAAACTCACGCTTTTGTATCCTCTTATCATGCCATCTTTTAACCTTTTCTTTAAACAACTTAGCATTCTCATAGGCTTGGGTTCTCCATTCATCAAGCGAGCTAATGTCAAATAACCACTTCTCACCCGCAAGTTTGAAATCATAATTGAGTTCTTTAATATCCCAATAAGCTTTATGTTCTAGTTCGAGAGGTAAGTGACATGCTTTTCCATAAAACATTTTGTACGTAGGCATACCCATAGGATTCTTATAAGCAGTTCTATAAGCCCATAATGCATCATAAAGTTTCTTAGACCAATTCTTTCTAGATCTATTAACAGTCTTTTGTAAAATCAATTTAATCTCTCTATTACTCAATTCCACTTGACCAATAGACTGAGGGTGATATGAAGATGCAATCCTATGGTTAACATCATACTTAGCAAGCATTTTACGAAAAGCACCATGAATAAAATGTGAACCACCACCAGTCACTAAATATCTAGGAACTCCAAACCTCAAAAATATAACTTCTTTAAGCATCTTAATAGAAGTGTTATGATCAGCAGTACTAGTTGGAATAGCTTCTACCCACTTAGTAACATAATCAACAACAACTAAAATATGTGTATACCCATTAGAGGAAGGAAAAGGTCCCATATAATCAAAGCCCCAAACATCACATGGTTTAATAACAAGTGAATAGTTCATAGGCATTTCCTGACGTCTACTAATATTACCAATTCTATGGCATTCATCACAAGACAAGACAAACTTATGGGCATCCTTGAAGAGAGTAGGCCAATAAAAACTAGATTGCAGTACCTTATGTGCAGTTCTATCTCCAGCGTGGTGTCCTCCGTAAGCCTCGGAGCGACACTTGCGTAGGACCTGTTCATGTTCATGCTCAGGTACACAACACCTAATAACACCATCTACTCCTTTATAAAGGTGTGGGTCATCCCAAAAGTAATGTCTTAAATCACAGAAAAACCTTTTCTTTTGCTGGTATCTGAAACTAGGTGGTATAAATTTAGCAACAATGTAACTAGTATAATCAGCATACCATGGAGTATTACGAGAAGCATTTATGGCAGCTAATTGTTCATCAGGAAAGCTATCATCAATAGGCAGTGGGTCATCAAGAACATTTTCTAACCTAGACAAGTTGTCTGCAACGGTGTTCTGAGCTCCCTTTCTATCAATAATATGCAAGTCAAATTCTTGTAACAAGAGAACCCATCTAATAAGTCTAGGTTTAGCATCTTTCTTTTCAATAAGATGTTTAATAGCAACATGATCAGTGTGAACAGTTACTTTGGAATCAACAATATAGGATCTAAACTTATCGCATGCAAAAACAACTACTAAAAATTCTTTTTCAGTAGTAGCATAATTTCTCTGGGCATTGTCTAGAGTTTTACTATCATAATGAATAACATTCAACTTCTTATCAACTCTTTGCCCTAGGACAGCACCAACATCATAATCACTAGCTTCACACATAATTCCAAAGGGTAAATTCCAATCAGGTGGCTGAACAATAGGTGCAGAAATCAAGGCTTTCTTAAGTATTTCAAATGCTTCTACACAATCATCATCAAAGAAGGAACATCTTTTTGCAAGAAATTAGTGAGAGGCCTAGAAATTTTAGAGAAGTCTTTAATAAACCTCCTATAGAAACCAGCATGACCAAGGAAACTTCTTATACCTTTGATATCTTTAGGACACGGCATCTTTTCAATAACATCTACTTTAGCTTTATCAACTTCAATACCTCTTTTAGAAATTTTATGCCCCAAGATAATACCTTCATTAACCATAAAGTGACACTTCTCCCAATTCAAGACGAGATTAGTTTCTTCACATCTCTGCAAAACTTGATCAAGGTTGCTTAAGCATCGTCAAAATAAGTTCCGTAAACGGAGAAATCATCCATGAAAACCTTAACAATCTTTTCACAAAAGTTAGAGAATATAGTAGTAATACATCTTTTGAAAGGTAGCAGGTGCATTGCATATACCAAAAGGCATACGTATATAAACAAAAGTACGGAAAGGGCAAGTAAAAGTGGTCTTTTCCTGATCATCTTTTGACATGGATATTTGAGAGAAACCAGAATAACCATCTAGAAAGCAAAAAATGTGTGTCTTTGGATAGTCTTTCTAGCATTTGATCAATAAAAGGTAGAGGGTAATGATCCTTCCTAGTAGCTTTATTTAATTTGTGAAAATCAATTACCATTCTATAACCTGTAACAATTCTTTGTGCGATCAATTCATTCTTATCATTAGGAACAATAGTAATACCTCCCTTCTTGGGCGCACAGTGAATGGGACTTACCCACTAACTATCAGTAGTAGGATAAATTATACCTGCCTCCAAAAGCTTTAGTATTTCATTTCTTACCACTTCTTTCATTTTAGGATTTAACCGTCGTTGATGATCAACAACTGGTTTAGCATCTTTCTCCAATTTTATTTTGTGCTGACATAGAGTGGGACTAATGCCCTTAAGATCATCAAGAGTATATCCAACAGCAGCACGGTGCTTCTTCAGAGGTTTCAATAATTTCTTTTCTTCATGCTCTGTTAGCACTAATAATAACAGGATATATCTTCTTTGCATCAAGATAAGCATATTTCAGAGTATCAGGTAATTGTTTAAGCTCAAACACGGGATCACCCTTGGGTGGAGGAGGATCCCCAAGGATTTCAACAGGCAAATTGTGTTTCAAAATAAGTCCTTGGTTAAAGAATTTTTCATCTATTTCCCTTCTTTCATTCATAAACATATCATTTTCATGGTCTAGCAAATATTGTTCTAAAGGATCAGCAGGAGGCATGACAATAGAAGCAAGACCAATAATTTCATCCTTACTAGGCAATTCTTCATCATGGGGTTGTCTACAAAATTTAGAGAAATTAAAATCATGAGACATATCCCCTCAACCAACAGTAACAATATCTTTCTCACAGTCTATCTTAGCATTAACAGTATTCAAGAAAGGTGTACCAAATATAATGGGACAAAATTCATCTTGTGGGGAAGCAAGAACAAGAAAATTAGTAGGGTATTTTATTTTCCCACACAATACTTCAACATCTCTAACAATCCCAATTGGTGAAATAGTATCTCTATTGGCAAGCTTAATAGTAACATCAATATCTTCTATCTCAGCAGGTGCAATATCATTCATAATTTCTTTATATAGGGAAAAAGTAATTGCACTCACACTAGCACCCACATCATATAAACCATGATAACAATCATCTCTGATTTTAACAGAAACAACAGGCATGCCAACAACAAGTCTATGTTTATCTTTAGTATCAGGTTTAGCAATCTTAGCAGCTTCATCACAGAAATAAACATGCCCATCAACATTATCGACCAAGAGATCTTTAACCATAGCAATACTAGGTTCAACTTTAATTTGTTCGGGGGGTGTAGGTGTTCTAGTATAACTCTTACGAACCATAGTTGAAGATTTAGCATGATCCTTTATTCTAACAAGAAAATGTGATTTCTCAATATAAGCCGTAGGAACAATAGGATCAACATTATAAGTAACAATTTCTTCTTCAACTTTAATAGGTTCTACTACCTTAACTTCAATGGGAGGATGATACTTAAGCTACTTTTCCTTAAGAAGATCAACATGAGTAGCAAATGATTCACAGAAAGAAGCTATTATCTCAAAGTTAAGTCCATATTTAGTGCTAAAATCACGAAAAGCATCGGTATCCATAAAATATTTAACACAATCAAACTTAAGGTTTATACCTGACTCCTTACCTTCGTCGAGTTCCCATTCTTCAGAGTTGTGTTTCATTATTTCCAATAAATCCCATTTGAATTCAATACTCTTCATCATAAAAGAACCAGTACAAGAAGTATCGAGCATATGGATCGATCACTATGAGAAAGCCGGGCATAAATTTTTTGGATAATAATTTCTCTTGAGAGCTCATGATTGGGGCATGAATATAACATTGACTTAAGCCTCCCCCAATCTTGAGCGATACTTTCTCCTTCACGATGCCAAAAATTATATATATATATATATATATATATATATATATATATATATATATATATAATTCCGATCACGATGAACGAGATGCATAGGATAAAACTTCTGATGAAATTCCCATTTCAATCGGTTGTAGTTACATGATCCAATATCATCTCATAGCCTAAACCATGCCAATGCCTTTCTCTTCAAAGATAAAGGGAAGACCTTCTTATTAAAAACATCCTCGGGCATACCTGCAAGCTTAAATAATCCACAAACTTCATCCATGTAGATTAGGTGCATATCAGGATGTAATGTTCCATCTCCTGCATAAGGGTTAGCTAGCAGTTTCTATCATACCCAAAGAAATTTCATAATAAATATTTTCAGTAGGTTCAGTAGGTTGAGGATAAACTCTTTGCTCCTCTGGTCGAGGTGAAGATACCCCGGACAAGCCCCTCAAAGGATTATTTTCCATAGTAACAAGTGACAGTAAATTTCAGCACACTATATATAAATGTTTCCTTACCAAAGGCACTTCACTCCCCGGCAACGGCACCAGAAAAGTGTCTTGATGACCCATAAGTATAGTGGATCTATCATAGTCCTTTCGATAAGTAAGAGTGTTGAACCCAACAAGGAGCAGAGGAAAATGACAAGCGGTTTTCAGCAAGGTATTCCCTGCAAGCACTGAAATTATCGGTGACAGATAGTTGTGTGATAAGATAATTCGTAACGGGTAACAAGTAACAAAAGTAACTAAGGTGCAGCAAGCTTGCCCAATCCTTTTTGTAGCAAAGTACAAGCTTGGACGAACTCTTATATAAAGCAAAGCACTCCCGAGGACACATGGGAATTATTGTCAAGTTAGTTTTCATCATGCTCATATGATTCACGTTTGTTACTTTGATAATTTTATATGTGGGTGGACCGGTGCTTGGGTGCTGCCCTTCCTTGGACAAGCCTCCCACCTATGATTAACCCCTCTCGCAAGCATCCACAAGTACGAAAGAAGAATTAAGGTAAACCTAACCATAGCATGAAACATATGGATCCAAATCAGCCCCTTACGAAGCAACACATAAACTAGACTTTAAGCTTCTATCACTCTAGCAACCCATCATCTACTTATTATTTCCCAATGTCTTCCCCTAGGCCCAAATCATGGTGAAGTGTCATGTAGTCAACGTTCATGCATAATACCACTAGAGGAAAGACAACATACATCTCATCAAAATATCGAACGAATACCAAATTCACATGATTACTTATAACAAGACTTCTCCCATGTCCTCAGGAACAAACGTAACTACTCACAAAGCATATTCATGTTCATAATCAGAGTAGTATTAATTATCATTAAGGATCTGAACATATGATCTTCCACCAAATAAACCAACTAGCATCAACTACAAGGAGTAATCAACACTACTAGCAGCCCACAGGTACCAATCTAATGTTTCGAGACAAAGACCGGATACAAGAGATGAACTCGGGTTTGAGAGGAGATGGTGATGGTGAAGATGTTGATGGAGATTGACCCCCTCTCGATGAGAGGATCGATGGTGATGACGATGGCGATGATTTCCCCCTCCCAGAGGGATGTTTCCACGGCAGAACAGCTCTGCTGGAGCCCTAGATTGGTTCTGCCCAGGTTCCGCCTCGAGACGGCGGCGCTTCGTCCCGAAAGCTTTTTCTTACTTTTTTTCATTGAAAAAGACACCATATAGCAGAAGATGGGCGCCGGGGGCCTGCCAGGGGGCCCACAAGGACGGGGGGCACGCCCAGGGGGGTAGGGCGCGCCCTCCACCCTTGTGGCTGGCTGGTGGCCCCCTCTGGTATTTTCTTCGCCCAATATTTTTTATTTATTCCAAAATGATTCTCCGTGAAGTTTCAGGACTTCTGGAGTTGTGCAGAATAGGCCTCTAATATTTGCTCCTTTTCCAGTCCAGAATTCCAGCTGCCGGTATTCTCCTTCTTCATGTAAACCTTATAAAATAAGAGAGAAAAGGCATAAGTATTGTGATATAATGTGTACTAACAACCCATAATGCAATAAATAATAATATAAAAGCATGATGCAGAATGGACGTATCACCCATCTCTTATAATGACCACCCCCAGGGGGTTCATATGTTCAGCAACAAGCATGTCTTTGTAGCTTTGAACTAACAGGATCCCCAACCCCTTGGCTGCATACCCAACATACTTTGGAACTGGTTTCATTTGTTTCAATAGGTTACATTCCCCTGTTATGTGATTGTCCCTGCCACAGATAAAGCAACAATGCCCCACTCTGCATTCTCTAGTAGAATGTCTGGGGTCTTTGCACTTGCCACACACCTGCTTATTGAATCTCTCATTTGCTTTCCTGTCCTCTCCAGCTGCTTGCTGCCAAGGACCTCTCCCCACCTATTTCATTCATCTAGAATTTGTGTCAATCTCATTTCCTTTCTCTGCTCTTTGAACATTTCTTCTAGCATTATCATCTCTTTTCTCTATGTCCCCTCCATTTATTAGCCCTGTAAGTTTTCCCAAAGCTCCTTCTCCTTGTGTTCCATTTCCATTTTTCATCCCCTGAACCAACTGAGACAGCAAGGCCGCAAGCAACTGTTGTTGATTTTGCTCATTACCAGCCAGCTCTCCACCATCTTTCTCTTTCTCTTTTCCTGTTTTTTCCATCTCTTCTTTCTCCCTCCTTTTACTAGAATCTGCATCCTCTTTCTGTCCCGCTTTTGCTTGCCAGATAAATCTCTCTCCAGATCCCTCTCCTGAGAAATCAATTCGTCTCCAGTTCCTCTGCCCACACCATTTCCAGATCCATCATGTCCTCCTCCTCTACCAAAGCCACCACCTCCATCAAAGAAGGTGGATCTGTTTCTGTTCCCCCCAAAGCCTCGGCCTATCTGATTGTTCTTGCCATCAAAGTTCCCCACACCACCCCCTCTATTGAACCTAGCTCCTCCAAACCCTTTTCCAAATTTTCCAGACATTTTTCTCTCAGGTGGCGGCGTGGGAGGGGGAGAGGAAGACCCTAAGATCTAGGTAGAACTGCCCCGCTCGCCCCTCTCCTGTCTTTTTATACTCTCCCCTCCCATGCCATCTCCTTGGGCCAAGACCTTTTTTAGCCCATCTTCAGCCCACCAGTTTAAGCCCACCTCTATATCTATGTTGATGTCACGTCCAACCGAGCCTCCAAAAATAATTGAAGGTCTCCATCTTTCATTATCTTTCTCTTTTCCATCCATTTTCTCCAGTGACACCAAATGAAGTACAATTGGAGTTTCATTTATCACCAACTCCCCAAAATCAATATCATTTTCCTTATACCATAAAGCATTTGGCGGGATATTTCCTTACCTCATATGTTTCTTAACAATATTAGCATCAATCCCTTTCAGGTTTTTTTTGTCCCCATTTTTCCCCCGCAATCCATCTGACGAATTTCCCCCCTTCAACATCAACATCCCTATGTTCTATTCCTATAGATCAAGGGTAATTTCCTCCTCTATTTCTAGCTTTTGCCATTCGTCTACTTTTGTTCCTCTAATTCTTACTCTCAACATCATCTACATCAATCAATATAATAGATGCTAAGTATTTGTTGCATTTTTGCATACCTGAAGAGATGACAGAGGGATCCCCCTTCGCCTCCTCATCAGAGCCCTCCCCGGCCAATGAGCAAAATCGATTGCCGGCCGGTGAGAACCCTACTAACGGCGGGAGAGGGCTTGGAGGCACGGCGAGCGCCTTGGGAAGCGGGGCGATCGACGGGGCAGCGTCGATGGGGTCCTGGTCTGTTTCCTCCTTGGCGGCTCCTCCTCCTCTTCGTCTTCCTCGATCTCGATCGGCAACCATCTCAATCCCGGGGCAGGGATCCCCATCACCACCGCCCTTTCTGGCGCCGGCGGGTGGATCTGAAGGTGGCGCAGGGACCTAAACACCTTTCATTTCTCTCTCTGCTCTGGAATCGGCGACTCCGCCTCGAGCATCGCCCAGAGCAGGACCCCCATCGCCGGCTGATGGTCGTGGTTGGGGAAACATCGGAGAATCTCCTCCTCGCTCAGCCTCCTCCTAACCATGTCCGCCGCATCGTTGAGGGCCTTCGCTTTGGGAAACCAGCAGTCAATCTCTCTCAACCTTCCCATCATCACCTTGTCGCCGTGAGCGAGCGCCGCCATCTTCTGCTCGTGGGTCGTCATCTAACCCTAGCTCTCGATGTGGCATGGCAGGGGGGTCGAGGTGTGTGGGGAAAGTGGGGTGGAGAGGCGACGAGTCGGGGTGGGCCACCTAATATCCTCTCTCTTCTCTCTCCCCTCGCCATTACTCACCTCGGAATCCGTGACGTGTCCGACGCTTCGCCTGCTGGATATATCCTCTCTCTTCTCTCTCCCCTCGCCATTACTCCCCTCGGAATCCGTGACGTTGTCGGGGTGGGCAATGATAACGAGTGAGAAGCTCCTAACTAGATATATTCTCGCAAAAAATAGAAGTAGTTTCTAGCTAGATATATTTTCACCAACAACGTGCTATCACGTGAAGTCAAAGGCCAGCACATGCTAGAGTGAACACACAAGCGCAAGGTTTGTGCAAAGTACAGACAAGGCGATCACGCGTCATTAAAGAACAGAGATCCGACGGTGCTGCGAGCGGTTTACACGTGCTTAAATTCAGTTTGAGACGTTTTCCCAAATTAGTAAAAGGTATGGCAGTCCGGTTCGGTCCCGCGCTAGTTCGGCGGCCAGGCCGTAGCACCACATATATGGAGACCATGAGCTACGGTACGAGCAATAAGTTGAATCGACTCTCGGCATCACGGTATCGATCGCGTGCTAGCTGCTCATCAGTTTTGCACGTACGCCAACCCGGCGACGGCGTACGAACTTGACACCTCACGATGGCAACGACGGCGCACCTGATCCTGCTCGCCGTCGCCTTATCGTTGATGCTGCAGGTCGCCACCGTGTCGGCGGCGCCACCGTCGGGATCCCGCGGCGGCGTTACGCTGCGCGTGGATAGTAGACAGGTATATATATGTGGCTACTGGCTAGCTAGTTGCTCGTCGTTGGTGCAAGTTCATGGATCGAATTCGTCGTCGGTTCCGACAGCTAGCTGTGTTATCTGCATACTTTTTCTTCTTTTCAAACTACCTGGATGTTGACTATATAAACGGCTTTTTTGGGCCATAAAATCACATGCAATCAAGCGTTTTAAGCTGCATATACTTATATACATATGACTCCGTACGTATAACTTAGATACTTACGTGTGCATGCAGGTGGTGGTGGACAACGGGTTGGTGCAGGTGTCGCTGTCGAGGCCCGGGGGCCACATCACCGGCATCCGCTACGGCGGGGAAGGGGCGAACCTGCTGCACTCCAGCAGGAGCAGAAACACTGGCGGGTTAGTACATGATTCATGCTTGCTTGTGTACTAATTAATTTGTTCTGGTAATTAGTAAACAGTTTTGCTAGAACTCATCCAGATGAGATATAATATAGTCTCATTCATCTTTTATAGCCATTGGATGTGATGTTATAAGATGCGTGTGTGTTGATGTGGGTTGTATCTGTTCTTATTTTTTAGGTGAATGAGACCAAATTATGTCTCATCTAGATGAGTTTAGGTACTCCCTTAGTTAAACAAGATCTGTATATGATTTGTAATTAACCTTTTGCAGGTACTGGGACATGGTGTGGAATATCCCCGGCTCCGATCAACGAGACTTGCTCAATTCGTACGTGACCGCGAATTTACTTAATCGCATTGTCTTGAGAAATATATGAAGTGCAAATACTAAGCTAGAATCGCTATATATTGTGTGTGTACGTAGGCTTGATGGTTCGGAGTTCAGGGTGGTAACGCAGAGCGACGACCAGGTGGAGCTGTCGTTCCGGAGCAGGTACAACCCGGAAGGTCGGAACAGCGTCCGGCTCAACGTCGACAAGAGGCTGGTGATGCTCAAGGGCAGCTCCGGGTTCTACAGCTACGCCATCCTGGAGCACGGCGCGGACACGCCGGCCATCGACATCACCCAGGCCCGGCTCGCCTTCAAGCTCAACACGGACAGGTTCAACTACATGGCCGTCTCGGACGACGTACAGCGGTACATGCCGCGGGCGGCCGACCGGGACGCGCCCCGCAGCTCCCCGTTGGCGTACAAGGAGGCGGTGCTGCTCATCGACCCGGCGGAGCCGCAGTTCAAGGGGGAGGTGGACGACAAGTACCAGTACACGCTGGACACCAAGGACAACAGGGTGCACGGGTGGGTCAGCACTAGCAGCGGCCAGCCAAGCCACGTCGGCTTCTGGCTCGTCACCCCGAGCAGCGAGTTCAAGAGCGGCGGGCCGCTCAAGCGAGACCTCACCTCGCATGTCGGCCCGACGTGCATCAGCATGTTCCATGGGAGGCACTACGTCGGGGACGACATTGTGGCGCGCATCGGGGACGGCGAGCAGTGGAAGAAGGTCATGGGCCCCGTGTTCGTATACCTCAACTCAAACTCGGAGAAGGGAGACCCGCGGGTGCTCTGGGAGGACGCTAAGGCGACGGCCCAGGCCGAGGCGGCCAAGTGGCCCTACAGCTTCCCGGAGTCGCCGGACTTCCACAAGGCCGGCGAGAGAGGCTCTGTCACCGGCCGATTGCTCGTAAGGGACAGGTACGTGAGCAGGGAGGACATGCCTGCCCGGGCAGCTTACGTTGGCCTGGCCGCGCCCGGGCAGCCTGGCTCGTGGGCGACGGAGAGCAAGGGCTACCAGTTCTGGACGACGGCGTCGAACACTTCCGGCGAGTTCACCATTGGCAACGTCCGGGCAGGGGAGTACAACCTCTACGCGTGGGTTCCTGGGGTTCTCGGCGATTACATGAACACCACCCGCGTTACCGTAACACCCGGTTAGTACTGCTAGATACTGCTACTAGCCAGTGTCTCAGCTTGCAGATTTGATTTAGCATTTGTTTCAGAGTCTGCTTGATTCAACACCAACTCTGTACTGTTTTGTTGACGATCTGGTTTGTTCGATTTTCAACCTTGAAACAGGCGGGGCAATCAACCTCGGCGATCTTGTGTACGAGGCTCCGAGATCAGGGCCGACGCTGTGGGAGATCGGCGTTCCTGACCGGAGCGCGAAGGAGATGTTCGTCCCCGACCCGGACCCGAAGTACCTCAACAAGCTCTTCCAGAACAAAGACAGGTACAGACAGTACGGACTGTGGGAGAGGTACGCCCAACTGTACCCGACGGACGATCTCGTCTACACCGTCGGCGAAAGCCACCACTCCAAGGACTGGTACTTCGCACATGTCACAAGGTAAGAGACACACCCATGGGTGCATTTCCACTTCAGTCCAAGCCAAAACGGCACAAGTACTGACCGACGTTGATCTGTCGTGCAGAAAGGCCGGCGACGACATCGTGCCGACGACGCGGCAGATCCGGTTCCGCATGGGCCGCGTCGTGCCCGACGGCACCTACACCTTGCGCGTCGCCCTCGCGGCCGCTCACGCGGCGAGGCTGCAGGTCCAGGTGAACGGGGGGACGAGGCGTGGGGGCGGCGTCTTCGGGACGCCGGCGTTCGGCGACAGAAACGCGATCGCGAGGCACGGCGACCACGGCACGCAGTGGAGCTTCGAGTTTCCGATCAGCGGGAGACTGCTCCGGCAAGGGGACAACACCATCCACATCACGCAGACGAGGGCCAACAGCATATTCTTAGGGGTCATGTACGACTACATACGGTTTGAAGGACCTCCCGGTTCTTCCTAGAACAGAGTTTTTCTTTTAATTTTTTGAATGATCTAGAACAGAGTTGCTTGTTGCTTGTTGAGATGTTCTGAAAGACTAAGTTGAACATGAATATTTGTATATAAATAATTTCCTTTTTCATCAAATTGTTAATGGTTGCCATTGTGCGACGGTCCCATTATCCCACAATCGACCAGCCTATCTTGCACACAGCTAAGGTCAACTCCAATGCCGTGCATCAAAACGCCCGCAAATATCTGGACCACATTATCCGGACACGCTAGGTCATCAAAAACCATGCACACAAACCGGAAACACAGCTGGAGAGGTTTGCAGGCATATGGACGTCCATCAACTAGGGTTTAAACTTCTGTCACTCTAACGATGCATCATCTACTTATTACTTTTCAATGCATTTTCCTAGGTCCGAATCATCGTGAAGTGTCATGTAGTCGATGTTCACATAACACCACTAGAAGAAAGACAACATACATCCCATCAAAATATCGAATAAATGCCAAATTCACATGATTACTTATAACATGACTTCTCTCATGTCCTCAGGAACAAATGTACCTACTCACAAAGTATATTCATGTTCAAGATCAGAGGGATATTTAATATCATTAAGGATTTGAACATATGATCTTCCACCGAATAAACTAACTAGCATCAACTACATGCACTACAAGAAATATTTCAACTTGTGACCTTGATTATTGGTCACTGAAAGGTCATTGTTTTTCATTTGCGACCTTTTTGTGACCAAAAACAGAAGGTCAAAAGCTGAGGGTCGTTAACTGACTATAGCGACCTTCTCTCTGAGAAGGTCGTGGACGTTTACGACAAAAATATTCCTACTGTGGCGTTTTGGTTACTAGCAACCTCCCCAGGCCACGTAGGCATCCAGCATGGCAAGCTGATGTGGCACAAGATTCAGCCCGGTCCAATTCGGTTTTCTACATGGGCCTAGCCCAACAATTCGGTCTTCTTATATATTTTTTTCTATCAATTTTTGATCAACTTCATGGGCCAAGCCCAACATTGCAACCTTTTTTATTGTTGGGTTGTGGCCTTTTTGTCTAAATGAATTTAGGGTTTCTGTTTTTTCCAAAAGAAGGGTCCACTAGTCAGATGGGTCCCAATTGTCAGGTTCTAGTAACTGGGTCCCATTTGTCATGTTTTGGTAAGCGGGTCCCATCTATCAGGCTCATATTCTTCATATTTCAAGCATTATTTTGTTTGGCAGAGACAAAAACACACATGATACTTAAATAAGAGCAACCAGATCACATAATACAAGCTCTATCCGTTCCAATACAGAGGACCATACTGCTTTACAAGCTCTACAAGTGTAACAAGCTCTACATGTAATACAGTACTGCTTTACAAGCTCCTTCCATGTGATCACAAACTACCTGCTCCTGTCATGAACATACTGGACTCGCTGGATGAACATAGTCAGATGAACAACATGCCGGACTCGCTCGAAGACCATAGTCAGGGCTGGGAACAAACAAAACAACAATATGGCTTACACTGTCATCCTGTTACATGAATCAGAGAAGAATTAGAAAAACTGGGGGGAAATATATGCCGTAGCTAACAAAGTAAGAAACAATAGTGAGACGAGCTGCGTTGGTACAAAGAAATGTGTTCTCGCTTGCTTCGTCGAGCATGATAAATAGTTCATTTGATGAGATAGGTAGCCTTGAGGCTGTTGTCTGAATAAGGTCCTAGAGGGGAGAAAAGAAGCTTACATATGATACTACACGACACCAAATGCATACAGTAACAAGTTGGGTCAACAAAGCCATACCAGGAGTTCATTGCCGGCTCTGGCATATGGCAGCGGCAATGAAGGAGCACCTATGTCAAGAGAAATCACACATGTCCTGAACCCTGGGCATCATTTTAACTTACAAACTGCATCACCAAATAAAACTACCAGGTTAGTGACAACCTTAAAATGGAATCAGGCAGTCTCACGTTTTGAGCCACTTGTAAGATCAATTCCAGTTTTCTTTAACTCGGATGTGAAAGCAAAAAACTTGCCAGAATTAGCAAGGATTCCTCTGCCTAACTAGATTCAACACGATACAAGCAGGGCACCTTATGCTCTGCACCTAGCACGGCAAGCTTTGCAATAAAATAAACTAGCGCATCAAGGTTATCACATGAAAACTGACATAACAGTCAGGTTCAGAGCAAACAAAAATGCTCTACAAGGATTAAGGATCACTATGTCAAAATCCACAAGTAAACTAACAACTTAAACAGGTTGCCAATTCCATACCAAACCAAGTTTTATGCATCAGTATTACCATGCGGAATCACACACAGAGACCACCATGACAATGCAAAGGCCTACCTTAGGTTCGAGTTTGTGTACATATAAAAGAAGGAAACAGGGATGGCTAGTACAAAATGCTAATTCGACTTAACCCATTTGTTGGACACCTTGCTCTGGCCGGCGCCGCCGTACGCCCTCACCGACGCCTCCAGCCTCGCCCCGTTCAGCTCTCTAACTGCACAAAAAAAATGATACACTTCAGAACTTGCAATTTCAGAGAATATACTGAATAAATATGCCGCCCACCCGATTGAGCGAGCCACATGAATTGTTGCATGAGTTGACTTGAGAAAGCGATAGTATGCTGAAGGAATAATCTATAGTCCTGGTCAATCAGCGATGACCCATGAGGCCAATAAAGTAGAGCATAGGCACAAATCGTATGCTTGTTGCTCACGGACATACTGCTAGTACCGACATGCACACAACACAAGACAACTACCAAGCATCCAACATCAGTGGCTTATCTCCTCTAAAAGTGCAACCTTATTTTGCATCTACACTAGCCCCTAATCGTGCAACAATTTACAGTAATTTGAGGAGTATTTGCTAGGATCATGATGACAATTTTAGATTAAATTGCAGTGTTTGTCATCCACAGTTGTATGGTTCTATCTAGGATTACATAAAAACAGAGAAAACAGGGAGCTACCCAGCATCCATGACTAGAGCTAGTAGTAGGAACACATGGTACAGTAGTAGAGCCGCATCACAACTACTGTCAGCCGGCAAGGCATGCATTGTGCTACCTACTCATGGTTCAAAGAGCCATCTCGTTGAACCTGAACCTGAAACTAAACTACCCATGTATTGAGAATTCAACTGACCCTAGGCCAAGCTACAAAGGGAGATGTACTTCACGTGCTATTCTGGAACAACTAAGAATACTTCACATGCTATTCTGGAACAACTAAGGATACTTCACATGCTATTCTGAAGCAACTAAGAACAGTTCCCATGCTATTCCGATACAACTAATAACAATTCACATGTTATTCTGATACAACTAATAATATTTCATGTTTCCCTCTATTCTTGAAGAAACAACCAATATGTTAGGAGTAGATTAATAGAAAAAAAGTAGGCCTGATTTCTCAAAGAACTCTGTTCTGGAGATACAGCGCCTCCTTCTTCTGCTGGATCTCTTTTGCTTCCTGGATTCATGAACACAGATAATAATCAATCAATGTTGTTACTTTGTAGTATCATCAATCATTAAGAGTAAGTGCGATTGTGATTGGTAAAGAATAATAATTAAGAAGGATGGATACTGTCGTGCCTGCCAGTTAAGCGAGGTTGGATGTGTGCAGAAAGCAAAGCAGCATGCATGTGTAGCGAACGAGTAACAGAACCTCGATCCGTGTTTTTGACACAAACATCACGGTGCGGCGGAGGGAGTAAATAATACTAGCAAGTGCAGGAAGCAGAAGTACATGTCGCAGTTAATAAATTGATAAAGGGATGAGCAAAAAATTCATGATGCTCAGATCAGCCAGGACAATATGATTTGCAAGCGGCAGTAGGTTGAGGTCAGGATAGACAAGTATGAGGATGATAAGCAAGTGATTTTGCTCTTATTTCTTCTCCTACTTAGTACAGTAGCTAATACAAGAAGATAGAGACACATGCATGTTGCTGTTTTGATTGCACAGAATTCGATCATCGCTGGCTACAATCGTGAGATGATTTGTGAAATGTCGTCCTGATTTTGGTTAAGATACCTCGGTGGAGAGGTGGCGGGAGCGCATGAGCCTCCTTGGCACGAGCCGGCGTCGCTCATCCGCCTGCGCTCGCTGGAGCAGGGAGCCACCGAGCCTCCTCGCCGCGCATTGAACCGCCGCCATTGTCTCTGGCCTGCCAACAGTTGCTTAGGGATTTGGAAGAAGAAAATGAAAAGGGGAGGAGATGATTGGGGGTCTGACCTTGATGGCGTCAGGGTAGCAGTGAAGCTGCATCATTCATGCCTTCGGGACAGGGGAGGAGGAAGACGTCCCGTCGATGGCGTCCCGGTGCTCAAGCAACGACAGCGTGTTGGATCTGCAAGGGAGCCAAGATGAGGTGAGGAAGAGAGGGAGGGATGTGACAAGGACAAATGGAGGGACTCACCTGAGTCGCCGGAGCAACGCTGGAGCCACGCCGGCGAGGTGCCAGAACGCAAGAGGCAGATCTGGTCGGGGGAAAGGGAGCAACGGAGGCAGTGGAGCTCGGATCTGTCCTGCATGGATCTGCTGCTGGAGGTGGAGGGAGGGAGGAAGAGAAGGGGTCGCCGCCGGTGGAGGAGGCCGGGGTTGGGGGAGGTCTGCGGCGGTAGCTGGGTTGGAGGGGATCGATCTAGAGAAGGGGAAGAGGTGGGTTGGAGGGGATCGATCCAGAGAGGGGGAGGAGGAGGAGTCGTGGGGATCCATGCCATGTCGTCGCCGCGCGTGCGCCGGATCTCGCCGCGCGCGTGCCGGATCACGCCGGTCGTCGATTCCCGCCTGAGGTCGCCGGAGGTGACGGCAGCAAGGGAGTGGTTGAGCACTAGGGTTCGGTTCGAGAGAGAGAGAGAGAGAGAGAGAGAGAGAGAGAGGAGGGCACGACGGGTTGGGTGGGGCTCGCGAGAGAAAGAGAGGAGGGGTTGCTGCGGTTGGTTGGATGGACCGACGGACGGATGGATGTGTATGGATGGACAGATGTTTGCCATGTCATCAATCCATGCCATGATTGGTTGCACCAATCAGAATTAAGCTTATGTATTATTGTTTTTTCCTTTTGTTTCTCTTTTTTTAACCTCTTATTCCGGATAACATTCAACACTAAAAGAGGAGGTAGCCTATGTTTCGGCCGCAGCAGAGAGGAGTTTTCATTTACTAAGGGAGTTTTTATTTTCTTTGGATGAAAAAACCATTTTCCATTTTTCGAGTGCCCAAAAGGAGGTTTTTTTGTGAAGGACCTACCATATATTTGTTGCAAAATTGGACCAAATCAATTTTATAAAATACTAGGCCATGTTTAATGCACAATTTACCAAATGGTTGGGTGTCAAAAGTTTTGATCCACCTCTGGTGAAAAAGACAAATTTCCGCCGATTCAGCTGGAAGCGGGTCAAATTTGAACTGTAGCTGCCTTGTAGTTTGCTCTTTAGTTTTTCCAAAAATCATTTCAAGGTACAAAAATATCTTTTTAATAAGAGAAACACTAAAAAATTCCAAGATTCAACCACTAGCAAGGAATGGTCAAGCCCGCCGTTTTGACCGCATTTTGAAACGGGCGTAAAAAATTCAAAAAAAATCCAAAAATTGGAAAACCTTCACATTGTGTCATTATATGTGGCCAAGTTCACAGGAAAAATAACAAACTTGTAATACGGCAATTATTTTAAAAAAGTGTTATTAGAAATGAGCTATCACGTGTGGAGATCAATGGCTTTCAAGCCAAATGATCAATTTTATGGCCACATTCATGGCATAGTTTGTTCAAATGATCTCATATTGTGCACAAGGGTGCATATTGGAATGGCAAACAATGTTGCCTAAGGAAGTTTTCATTTTCTTTGGACGAAAAAACCATTTTTTATTTTTCGAGTGCCCAAAAAGAGGTTTTTTGTGAAGGACCTACCATATATTTGTTGCAAAATTGGACCAAATCAATTTTATAAAATACTAGGACATCTTTAATTCACAATTGACCAAATGGTCGGGTTCGAAAAGTTTTGATCCACCTCTCGTTAAAAAGACAAATTTCCGCCGATTCAGCTGGAAGTGGGTCAAATTTGAACTGCAGCTGCCTCATAGTTTGCTATTTATTTTTTCCAAAAATCATTTCTAGGTACATAAGTATCTATTTAATCAGAGAAACACCAAAAAAATCCAAGATTCAACCACTAGCTAGGAACGGTCATTCCCGCCGTTTTGATCGCATTTTGAAACGGGCATAAAAAATTCAAAAAAATCAAAAAAATTGGGAAACCTTCGCATTGTGTCATTATATGTGGCCAAGTTTCCAGGAAAAATAACAAACTTGTAATACGGCAATTATTTTAAAAAAGTGTTCTCAGAAATGAGCTATCATTTGTGAAGATTCATGGCTTTCAAGCCAAATGATCAATCTTATGCCACATTCGTGGCATAGTTTGTTAAAATGATCTCATATTGTGCACAAGGGTGCATATTGGAATGGAAAACAATGTTGCCTAAGGAAGTATTCATTTTCTTTGGACAAAAAAACCATTTTTCATTTTCTGAGTGCCCTAAAGGAGGTTTTTTTGTGAAGGACCTCCCAAAAAATTGTTGCAAAATTGGACCAAAACAATTTTCTAAAATACTAGGACATATTTAATGCATAATTGACAAAATGGTAGGGTGCAAAAAGTTTTGATCCACCTCTCATGAAAAACACAAATTTCCGCCGATTCAGCTGGAAGCGGGTCAAATTTGAAATGCAGCTGTCTCATAGTTTGCTCTTTATTTTTTTCCAAAAATCATTTCTAGGTAAATAAGTATCTATTTAATCATAGAAACACCAAAAAATCCAAGATTCAACCACTAGCTAGGAACAGTCAAGCCCGCCGTTTTGACCGCTTTTGAAACGGGCATAAAAAATTCAAAAAAATCAAAAAATTGGAAAACCTTCGCATTGTGTCATTATATGTGACCAAGTTTCCAGGAAAAATAATAAACTTGTAATATGGTAATTATTTTAAAAAAGTGTTCTCAGAAATGAGCTATCATGCGTGAAGATACATGGCTTTCAAGCCAAATGATCAATCTTATGGCCACATTCATGGCATAGTTTGTTCAAATGATCTCATATTGTGCACAACGGTACATCTTGGAATTCCAAACAATGTTGCCTAAGGAAGTTTTCATTTTCGTTGCACGGAAATTTCATTTTTCATTTTCCGAGTGCCCAAAAGGAGGTTTTTTGTGAGGGATAATTGATTTTATGCCCTTATTTAGGTCACACTCGGCAGGTTTACCCCTAGTTTACGAAAACACTTGTTCCTGCTGATGAAGTCATGTACCTAGGGTAGGGTCATAGACCTGATCTAAGTACCCTACCCAAGGACACCTCAGAAGAGACGGCCTTCCAGTCGACCAAGAGAGACTTCACTCGAAGGACTCGACCATGAAGACTCACTCGACCACCAGAAGAACAAGAGGCACTCTGCACCGCAACGGTCTGTAATTAAGTGGACTTTATGGCATTTAGGACACTTTATGTGAGGCGTTACCAGTAACGCCTAGACTTAATGTACTTTAAATCCTGCATTACTGAGGGCCGGAGGGGTCTGGCAGACACTATATAAGCCACCCCCCTCCTCAGTGTAAAGGGTTCGCACCCCTGTAATCCATACACACATAATCCAGTCGACCGCCTCCGGGCTCCGAGACGTAGGGCTGTTACTTCCTCTGAGAAGGGCCTGAACTTGTACATCCCTTGTGTTTACAACTGCTCCATAGCTAGGACCTTGCCTCTCCATACCTACCCCCACTCTACTGTCAGACTTAGAACCACGACAGTTGGCGCCCACCGTGGGGCAGGTGTCTTAGTGATTTTTGGAGAAGTTGCGATTCTTCCGAGTACTTTCATCATGGTTGCTGGTGGAGTTTTGGTCGAGGGCCGCGAGATCCGTCTCGGCGCTCTCACCTTCATCGCCGACGACTCCGCTTGGCTCCAGGAGGCTCCACTCGACGTTGATGCGCTCCCCGTCCGCGGTGCGACGCATTTCCGCGCATGTGTCTGCGGTGTTCTGCTGCGGCAACCGTCGACTCCATATCGGTCGACTCCCCTATCGATCACCCTCCCGGTCTCCCGCCAGCGCAAGCGCTCTGGTCGGTCGAGGCTCCAGCGGTGGGTGAGGCACGCGGTGGCTCGCCAGACGGCCACCACCCAAGTTGCGGCAATCGAGCCCGACGAATCTCTCTACGGCCTGTTCGATCTGTCGACTGGCTCCGTAGAGACTGCATCCGAGTGTGACAGCAGTGATCCAGCGGCAGAGGTCTTGATGGTCAATGGGCCTCTTAGCCCTCCCGGTTTCCCTCGCGAGGACGGGGTAGACGGTGGAGGCGACCCCGCTCAAGTCCACGAAGAGTATCAGCCCGAGCCACTTAATTCCCTGCAGAGGGAAGAACTTCGCCGTAGGAACATGGATGCCCTGCATACTCCCATCGCGGGAGAAACCCCCGAGGCTCGCGCCTTGGAGGAAGCACGTTTGGCCAACTTGGCTGAACGCGCTCGTCTGGAGAACCTTCAGCGAGCACTCGACGAGCGCGTGCGGCAACGAGTACCCGACTCCAATCGATGTCAACTCTTCCCGCCGACTCAGGTATACCGAACCCCGATTCAGAATTTAGCAGCTGCAACCCGTATAGCAGAGTCCATTCAGCCCTCTCAGTCAGAGGCTGGCAGAGGCTTGATGCAGATCAGAGATTTGCTCCGGGCAGCAGGAGATCAGAATTCAGCCGTGTCGCAGTCATGCAACAGAATTCACAGTCGATACGTCGCTGCGAATACGGTTCAGTCGGCTCACAGCCCCAGATCGCCTCCGCGGCATGAAGGACGCGAGAATCGATGGGACCAGTATGGTGACCGATACGATCGTGATGATAGGCGTCGAGTGCCCACTCCTCCCCCGAGAGGTGGGTCTCACGCTCCTCGGCAGCAAGATGACAGGCGTCAACTCAGTGTGGGGCGAAGAGCTCCGGTCGACCCCCGGGAACCAGGCTTCGACGCGCGATCCATCATCGTGCAAGGCTTGGTCGACCAGAACAGAGCTCATCGAGGCGGCCCTGACAGAGATGCGCCCACAAGCAGTCGAGTGCATGTTTCTGGTCCAGAATGTTTCAGCAGGGCTATCAGAGCCGCGGTGATTCCCCCCAACTTCAGGTTGGCAACTGGAGTAAGCAAATTCACCGGTGAGTCTAAGCCTGAAACTTGGCTTGAAGACTACCGAGTGGCTGTACAGATCGACGGTGGGAATGACGAGGTGGCTATGAAGCACTTACCGCTCATGTTGGAAGGTTCTGCCAGAGCATGGTTGAATCAGTTACCTCCAAGCAGCATTTACACTTGGGAAGATCTTTCCCGAGTGTTTGTCAAAACATTTGAGGGAACTTGCAAGCGACCAGCTGGATTGACAGAGCTGCAAGTTTGTGTGCAGAAGTCGAATGAGACTCTAAGAGAGTATATTCAGAGATGGATCACTTTGCATCATACAGTGGAGAACGTGTCTGATCATCAGGCAGTCTGCGCCTTCAAGGATGGTGTTAATAACAGAGAATTGAGTTTGAATTTTGGTCGGACCGGAGATATGACCCTGAGTCGAATGATGGAGATTGCCACCAAGTACGCCAACGGCGAGGAGGAAGACCGACTCCGAAGCGGCAAGTACAAGCCGAGTCAGTCGGAGAAGGGAAACACCAGTCGGAAGCAGAAGCAGAAGGCCGAACTAGCAGCTCCTGGAGAGGCTCTGGCCATGACTCAGGGCAAGTTGAAAGGGAAACCCAAAGGATCCTGGAACCCCAAGAAGGTGAAGGACAAAGAAGGAAATGACGTGATGGATATGCCGTGTCACATCCACACGAAGAAAGACGAAGAGGGTAATATCATCTACCCGAAGCATACCACTCGCCAGTGTCGACTCCTGATCCAGCAGTTCCAAGGTAAACAGCCCAAGGACAAGGAAAAGGAGTCAGACAAAGCCGAAGACAAGGAGGACAGTGAGGGAGGATATCCTCATGTTAACTCCACTCTGATGATCTTTGCGGATGTGGAAAGCAAGAGCCGACTGAAGGTTATTAACCGTGAGGTGAACATGGTCGCCCTGGCGAGACCAAGTTACCTGAGATGGTCCCAAACACCCATTACATTCGACCAGTCTGATCACCCGACTCATATAGCCACCCCTGGGAGGCAAGCTTTGGTGGTCGACCCGGTTGTCGAAGGCACTCGGCTGACGAAGGTGCTAATGGACGGTGGTAGTGGACTGAACTTATTGTATGCAGACACGTTGAAAGGAATGGGCATTCTGATGTCCCGACTGAGCACCAGTAACATGAGTTTTCACGGAGTCATACCAGGAAAGAAAGCCGAGTCACTCGGCCAAATAGCTCTGGACATGGTGTTCGGTGATTCGAAGCATTTTCGCAAAGAGAAGCTGACGTTTGAGGTCGTGGATTTTCAGAGCGATTACCACGCTATTTTGGGGAGGCCAGCTTACGCACGGTTCATGGCTCAACCATGTTATGTGTACCTCAAACTGAAGATGCCCTGCCCCAAAGGAGTGATCACTGTCATTGGCGATCGGAAAAAGGCAGAAGAGTGTTTCCAGAAAGGCTCAAAGATTGCCGATTCCCAGGTGACAGCGGTCGAGTTTGAAGAATATAAGCAAAATGCAGATCCGAGTGATTTGCTGCGAGCCAAGAAGCCAGCCACGGAGTCAGCATTTCAGTCGTCCGGTAAGACGAAGCCCGTCCACATTCACCCGACCGACCCCAATGCAGCTCCGACCCATATCTCCACAACACTCGACCCGAAATAGGAAGAAGCGCTCATCCAGTTCCTCCGTGAGAACTGGGACATCTTTGCATGGAAGCCAGCTGACATGTCGGGTGTTCCCAGGGGACTGGCTGAGCATCGCCTTAGAGTCGATTCAACCGCAAAGCCGGTCAAGGAACATCTTCGGCGGTCCGCCGTCCAGAAGAGAAAAGCTATTGGTGAGGAGGTGGCTCGACTATTGGCGGCAGGATTTATCCGAGAGATATACCACTCCGAGTGGCTCGCCAATGTCGTCATGGTTCCTAAGAAGGACAACTCACTCCGAATGTGCATCGGTTTCAAGCACATCAATCGGGCCTGCCCGAAAGATCATTTTCCTCTCCCTCGCATTGATCAAATTGTTGACTCGACTGCGGGATGCGAGAGATTGTCTTTTCTAGATGCCTATTCCGGGTACCATCAGATCCGTCTGTACGGACCCGATGAGATAAAAACAGCTTTCATCACTCCATTCGGGTGCTTCTGCTATATCACCATGCCATTCGGCCTCAAGAATGTCGGAGCCACATTCATGCGAATGATTCAGAAGTGTTTGCTCACTCAAATCAGTCGGAATGTGGAAGCGTATATGGATGATATCGTGGTCAAGTCGCGAAAGGGTTCCGACCTGCTGACTGACCTCGCCGAAACATTTGCCAACCTCAGAAGGTATGATATCAAGCTCAATCCATCAAAGTGCACATTCGGAGTTCCTGGTGGAAAGTTACTCGGTTTTCTCGTTTCTGAACAAGGAATCGACGCTAACCCAGAAAAAATTGGCACTATAATCCGAATGAAACGCCCTGTGCGGGTGCACGATGTCCAGGAGCTTACTGGATGCTTGGCCGCATTAAGTCGATTCATCTCACGACTCGGTGAAAAGGCATTGCCTCTTTACCGACTGATGAAGAAGGCAGACAAGTTCGAGTGGACTCCAGAAGCTGATGCAGCGTTTGCCGAGCTAAAAGCTCTGCTCTCCACCCAGCCGGTGCTTGCTGCTCCAGTCAGCAAAGAGCCTCTGTTTCTTTATATTGCAGCCACAGGACAAGTCGTCAGTACAGTGCTTACGGTCGAGCGGGAAGAAGAAGGAAAAGCCTTCAAAGTTCAGCGCCCAGTGTACTATCTGTCTGAAGTTTTGACTCCATCAAAGCAACGATATCCTCATTATCAGAAGCTTGTGTATGGGATCTACATGACCACGAAGAAGGTTGCTCATTATTTCTCTGATCATTCCATTACAGTCGTCAGCGACGCTCCACTTTCAGAGATTCTGCACAATAGAGATGCAACTGGTCGAGTGGCGAAATGGGCGATTGAACTTCTTCCCCTTGATATCAAGTTTGAGGCAAAGAAAGCCATTAAGTCCCAAGCAATAGCAGATTTCCTTGCCGAGTGGATCGAGCAACAGCAGCCATCTCAAGTTCACTCAGAGCATTGGACCATGTTTTTTGACGGCTCTAAGATGTTGAATGGTTACGGTGCCAAGGTTGTCTTGGTTTCCCCCAGAGGAGATAAGCTCAGATATGTGCTCCAGATTCACTTTGATTCCTCCAACAATGAGGCAGAGTATGAGGCCCTTTTGTATGGGTTGCGCATGGCCATTTCACTCGGCGTCCGTCGCCTTATGGTCTATGGCGACTCAGATTTGGTGGTCAACCAAGTGATGAAGGAGTGGGACGTGAGAAGCCCAGCCATGACTGGATACTGCAATGCAGTGAGGAAGCTGGAAAAGAAGTTTGAGGGGTTAGAGCTCCATCATATACCCCGACTGAAGAATCAAGCGGCTGATGATCTGGCAAAGATAGGTTCCAAGAGAGAAGCCATTCCGAGTGGTGTGTTCTTGGAGCATATCCATACTCCATCAGTCAAAGAAGATCCTTTCACCGAAGAAGCTCCGCAGCCCAAGAGTGCCACAGATCCGACTGAAGTAGAAGTTCCAGCAGTGGTCGACTTGGTCATGGAGGTTTTAGTGATCACTCCCGACTGGACAGTTCCATACATCGCGTATATCCTGAGAAAAGAGCTCCCGGAGGATGAGGAAGAGGCTCGACAGATCGTCCGTCGATCCAAGGCCTTTACTATGATCAAAGGACAGTTGTACAGGGAGAGCGCGACTGGAGTTGGTCAGAAGTGTATAATGCCAGAGGAAGGTCGAATCATCCTTGATGATATCCACTCGGGAACCTGTGGCCATCATGCGTCCTCTCGGACCATTGTGGCCAAAGCATACCGAGCCGGATTTTATTGGCCAAAGGCAAACGAGATGGCAAAGGAAATAGTGGACAAGTGCGAAGGATGCCAATTTTACTCCAACATGTCACACAAGCTTGCGTCAGCTCTGAAGACTATACCACTCGTCTGGCCCTTCGCAGTATGGGGATTGGATATGGTGGGCCCCTTGAGGACAGGTCGAAGCGGTTTCACGCATGTGCTGGTGGCAGTCGACAAGTTCACCAAGTGGATTGAAGCTAAACCCATCAAAAACCTCGACGCCGGTACTGCTGTTAGCTTCATCAGAGAACTGACATTCAGATATGGGGTCCCGCACAGCATCATCACAGACAATGGGTCAAACTTTGACTCGGAGGAATTCAGGGATTTCTGCACTTCTCAGGGCACACGAGTCGACTACGCTTCGATCGCCCATCCACAGTCGAATGGACAAGCGGAGCGAGCCAATGGCTTGATCCTCAAAGGGTTAAAACCCCGACTGATGCGTGACCTTAAGCATGTGGCTGGAGCGTGGATCGATGAACTTCCCTCGGTGGTTTGGGGTCTGAGGACCACGCCTAATCGGTCGACCAGAAGAACTCCATTCTTCTTGGTCTATGGAGCTGAAGCGGTCTTGCCGAGTGATCTGCTCCACAATGCTCCTCGAGTTGAGCTCTACAACGAAGCTGAAGCGGAACAAGCGCGGCAGGACGCAGTCGACCTTTTAGAGGAAGAAACAGAGATGGCTCTGATCCGCTCGACCATCTATCAACAGGACTTGCATCGCTTCCACGCTAGAAACGTGAAGAGTCGAGCCTTCCAGGAAGGAGATTTGGTTCTCCGAGTGGACCAGCAGAAACAACACAAGCTTGCTCCTTCTTGGGAAGGACCCTTCATTGTCGTGGTTCTAAGTCTGACAGTAGAGTGGGGGTAGGTATGGAGAGGCAAGGTCCTAGCTATGGAGAGGTTGTAAACACAAACGATGTACGAGTTCAGGCCCTTCTCGGAGGAAGTAAAAGCCCTACGTCTCGGAGCCCTGAGGCGGTCGAGTGGGTTATGTGTATAGGTGTTACAAGAGTGCGAACCCTTCTGCCTGTGGAGGGGGGTGGCTTATATAGAGTACGCCAGGACCCCTGCCAGCCCACGTAATGAAGGGTTTAAAGTGTATTAAGTCTGGGGCGTTACTGGTAACGCCCCACATAAAATGCCTTAACTATCATTAAGTCCATTCAATTACAGGCCGTTGCAGCGCAGAGTGCCTTCTGACCTTCTGGTGGTCGAGTGTATCTTCATGGTCGAGTGAATCTCCATGGTCGAGTCCTTCTGGTCAGTCGAGTGGGTTCCTCGTTGGTCGACTGGAAGGTGATCTCTTCTAAGGCTGTCCCTGGGTAGGTCATTCGGGTCAGGCCTATGACCCTACCCTAGGTACATGAATCCATCATTAGCCCCCGAATGGATTGAGGCTTGAATGAGGAAGGAGTTGATGCTGTTTCCGATTGACTTTTGCATACTGGCTATGCGTCCTTCTGGATTAAGATCTTCTTTGTTGATAATGAACAACTTTTCTTCAGTCGACTCGATCCATTCTTGTCTTTCGTCGAGTGATCTTTTAGACTTTGCTGGTTCCCGAGCGACGGATCGCAGGAAATCTCGCGTCTGACAGACCGATCTGCCGTTCGCGGATTCCACGGGATACGGAATTTTGGGGGAGCGCGCGAAGCGGAACGGACCGTGGCGCTCGGACGGGACGGGACATAAACGCCTCGATCTCCGCGCTGCTTTTTCCGCCACGTATCGTGTCAGTGCAACTGTTTCGGGATATGATTAGGTTGCCTGGGTCCACATGTCATCCACTCGGAAGGGATGATATAAATGCAACCGGCGAGGGTTTTCTGAACAGTGCTCCATTCTTTCTCCTCTGTTTTCCTCGTCCCCGCCCAACGCGCTTGCTCTCGCCCCCGCAAAGCTCTCCCTCGCGCACCTCACCGGCAGCCATGGTCAAAGAGAAGACGACGGTGTTGGAGCGCGCAAAGAAGGCGTCGGCGACGGAGAAGGCATCGGCGGCGGAGAAGGCGAAGGGGAGATCCACCAGCCGCAGTGGGTCTTCGTCAAGATCCTGCTTGCCGAAGGGCTGGGTCCAGGGAGATTGGATCCAGTCGACCATCAGGGAGAAGGATCTCCTCGACATGGCCGACGACGGGCTGATCCCCCATGGCGCAGCAAGACTCCCAGGGAAAGAGTGGCAACCTCAGCCGAAAGAGGGTGAGTGCGTGCTCCTGGCGACTCATATTGATCGAGGGTTTTCTTTGCCACCGAGCATCTTCTTTCGTGGTTTTTTGAACTTCTTCGGAGCCCAACTCCACCACTTTACTCCGAACTCCATTGCGTACCTTGCTGCATTCGTATCCATGTGCGAGAGTTTCCTAGGCTGTTGACCGCACTGGGGCTTGTTCAAGCACATCTTCACGTGTCGTTCTCAGACCGTGAAGAAGGCGAGTCCAGGCGACGAGAAGACCCAGGTTGTCCAAATGTGCGGGGGTCTGGGGATTCAAGTGAGGAACAAGAGCACCTTCCCCGCTATGACGTTTCCCGAGTCGGTCAGAGGCTGGCAGTCGACTTGGTTCTACTGCCGGGACGAGCTGACGCCGGGACAGTCGAGTGGACTTCCCCCATTCACCATGAGTCGAGTGAACAAGCCTTCCTCTCTCAAGGTGATTCCGGAGGAGAGGGCTGATGTGAAGATGTTGATGGACCGAGTGGTGCAGTTGGTCCGGGACGGCGTGACTGGCATGGACCTTCTGGAGGTTTTCCTTCGGCGGCGGATCCAACCTCTTCAGTTCCGAAGCCATGGCATGTGGCTGTACTGCGGGACTGAAGACGATACCCGAGTCCACCCAGAAGCAGTCGACGACGCCACGGTGGAAAGATGGATGGCCGCGGTTACTGGGAATAAGGACAATCCCCGTGGATCCAGGAGGGTTCCTCCACTCGACCATCACACCATTCTAGACAAGGTATATTTGCTCTGCCTTCCATTGTATATTCGTCGAATGTGTTTCTGTATATTCTGCGACTTGGTCGACTGATCTCTGTTTTGACTTCTTCTAGGCCCTCACCGACCTGTATTCGATGCCCAATGGAGCTCAGGCTCCGACTGAGGAGGAAGAAGCCAGCGGGGGCGAGAGCCAGGAAGAGTGGGATTCAGACGCTGCCGAAGGTGACGATGACGACGATGATGACGAGGATGAAGAGGAGGAGGAGGAGGAGGAGGTTGCACCGCCGCGCTCGGAAAGGCGGTCAAAGCTTGTCCATGACCCCGCGACTGAACGCGGTAAGGGGGTGGCGACTGCCTCGCAGTCGACCAAGCGCCCTCGGACCGCTTCTCCGGTGCCGAGTGACAAGGCTCCGAAGCAGTCGAAGGTGGCTCCGCCGAAACCCGCCAAGCTCCTGCCGAAGATGAAAGTGTCCATCCCCACCATATCCGGGTAAACACGCTACTTGAGTTCCCTTGTTTTGCATAAGGCTTTATCTCTGGTTGATACTTGAGTTGGTCGACTGATTCTTTGGAACTTCAGTGCTGCAACTTCTGAGACCTCAGGCAAGGCTGACGACCATGAGATGGAGGACGCAGCAACCTCAAATCCTGGTACTATACTCTCAATTCTGTCCTTAGTCGACTGACTCTTGATTTCTAACTTTGATTCTTTTTCTGAAGCTCCACCCCACGACATTATCACCCTTCCTGAAGATGATGATGAGGATGAAGAACCGCTGAGGCACAGGATGAGCAGCAAGACGTCTACTGGTAAGGCAACCCAGAGTGCGACGGCGCCCGAGGCTGTGGTCACGGAAGGGGAGAACCTCACTCGACACACCGTGTCTTTCGCGGTGCCGTTGAAGAGTGCTCATCCTACTTCGTCGAGTGCTGCACAACCTTCGCTCTTCACAACACATCATGTCCCAGAGGACCAAGCCAGTGCTGCTAAGGAGGCGATACGTCAAGCGGGGATCATGATGGAGCAGGTGAAGATCGTCCGGGATGCAAGCCAAGCAGCTTATGACGCTAGCTCCGCCCTTCAAAGCAATGTTCAGGTCAGTCGACCATCGCCTGTTCTGTTAGGATATGCTATCAAAACTTTTTCTTTCTGATTTCTGAAATCCATAGCAATCACCCAGTGGGTGTGTTGATAGAAAACTCCGTGTTAGCGGGGGCACGCTGAGTGCACCCGCTGGGTGTAGTCCCTAAGGCTAAGGTCGACTGCTGGCAGTCGGCCTTAGGCTTTTAGAAGTAAAGGTTGTTCATCATTCGATTTGGTCGACTGGTCGACTCTGTCTTCGACAGAACTAGTGGGGGCACGCTGAGTGCACCCACTGGGTGTAGTCCCCGAGACTGTGGTCGACTGCTTGCAGTCGACTACAGTCTGAAGACCACATCTCTCTTTTTTTTGGGTCGACTGGTCGACTCTGTCTTAAACAGAACTAGTGGGGGCACGCTGAGTGCACCCACTGGGTGTAGTCCCCGAGACTACGGTTGAATGCTTGCATTCGACTGTAGTCTTAGAAACGTATGATTTTTTTTTATCCACTCGGAAGTGAACCATCTTTGATATTTTGTCGATTGGTTCTTCGTAGAAATCCTGTGACCTTGCGGCTCGCTATACGGAACTGGAGCGGAAACACATTCAGCTCGAGTTGGATCTGAAGCTGGTGCAGGAGAATCTGACGAAAGCGAAGGAGGAGTCCAAAGGTATGTTCGGTGAGACCTCGACGACTCCTTTTTCCTTCCATTTGTTTCAAAATCTGACTTTGCTGTAACTTGCAGACAAGGTGCGGGAGGCCCAGAAGAAGAAGGACCTTGAGCTAGCTGAGAAGACCAAGCTTGCTGACGAGAAGTTAGCTTCAGTCACCAAGCTTGAGCAGGAAAATCACAATCTGAAAACTGCTCTGGCGATTGCCTCCAAGGAAGTTGACCGACTGAAAGCTGACAAGACTACCCTGACCGAGAAGTTCAACCAATTGACCGGGAAGAAGAATGACCTGGAAGGCTTCCTGGGTGGTCTTGCCAAGAAATTGTTCCTTATGCTCGAAGGTAATCTTTTTCACTCGACCAACATTTTCAACTGTGACGCTTCCATTCGACCATTGTCTTGATTCGGCGTTTTGTCTTTGCAGAATTCTGTCGGAACTTTGAAGAAGAGACTAGCCAGTTGGAGCCGAACCTTGATCCTGTCAATTCTCCGGTGAATGATGAAGTTGCCATGAATGTCTTCCGACTGGAATCTCGTGTTGCAGCTGTCGTGGACTATCTTGCAAGGCTGAAGGCCGCCACTTCTCGCATCGACTCGACGCTTTGGCCCGGGGCGACACTTCAGAATGACCTCGAGTCGTTGATGGCTCGACTAAACGCAGTCCCCGACCGAGTGCAAGAGTGGAAGAAGTCCTCGGCTCGGTGCGGCGCAGATGTTGCCCTGTGCCTGGCCCGAGTCCACTGCAAGGACGCGCGAGAAGAGAAGCTGGCGGCTCTCCGAGTGGCCAACACCAAGAAACACGACTTCAGGTCCTTCATGGAAACTTTCATCGCTGCTGCTACCCGAATCGCAGACGGGATCGACCTCGATGAGTTTGTTGCTCCTTCCAGCCCTCCGCAGGAGGGGTAAAAAACTTTCTTTAAGCCCGATACTTTAAATTTGCCTCGGTATGCCGAGTGGAATTGTAACCGGTAAACCTTAACAGGCTTAGTGCCTGAGCACTCTCGGTTCCTTTAGGTATCGACCTAAACTTGGATTTGATGTTTGGATATGATTGCTCTTGGTTCGAATTGTCCTTTGCAGGTTCACAGCAAGATGCCTACTGCAGTCGACTTATTCCTTAGGCGAGCACTGGGCCGCCGCTAAGCCGCCGAGTGAGAGGTTTGCTCTTCACTCGGTAGGATTTTTGTTCCTTAGGCGAGCGCTGGGCTGCAGCTAAGCCCCCGAGTGAGAGGTTTGCTCTTCACTCGGTAGGATTTTTTGTAACTTAGGCGAGCGCTTGGGCTGCAGCTAAGCCTCCGAGTGAGAGGTTTGCTCTTCACTCGGTAGGATTTTTTATAACTTAGGCGAGCGCTGGGCTGCAGCTAAGCCTCCGAGTGAGAGGTTTGCTCTTCACTCGGTAGGATTTTTATACCTTAGGCGAGCGCTGGGCTGCAGCTAAGCCTCCGAGTGAGAGGTTTGCTCTTCACTCGGTAGGATTTTTTATAACTTAGGCGAGCGCTGGGCTGCAGCTAAGCCCCCGAGTGAGAGGTTTGCTCTTCACTCGGTAGGATTTTTTGTAACTTAGGCAAGCGCTGGGCTGCAGCTAAGCCCCCAAGTGAGAGGTTTGCTCTTCACTCGGTAGGATTTTTATACCTTAGGCGAGCGCTGGGCTGCAGCTAAGCCTCCGAGTGAGAGGTTTGCTCTTCACTCGGTAGGATTTTTTATAACTTAGGTGAGCGCTGGGCTGCAGCTAAGCCCCCAAGTGAGAGGTTTGCTCTTCACTCGGTAGGATTTTTTATAACTTAGGCGAAACGGATTCGCGGCTAAGCCTCCGAGTGGAAGTCTGGCTCACCACTCGGTAAGATTTGTACAAACTTAGGCGAAACGGATTCGCGGCTAAGCCACCCACTGGGGGAAAAAGTGACAAAAATTATGAAGGAATTATGGCACTATTATTCTCCTTGTCCTTAGACTATTTTCCCTGAAACTGCTGGATCAGGAGTCGACACGGGCGAGTGGTGTGCTTTGGGTAAATAATGTTGCCCTCTTCATCTTTCTTCGTGTGGATGTGGCATGGCATATCCATCACGTCGTTTCCTTCTTTATCCTTTACTTTCTTAGGATTCCAGGATCCTTTTGGCTTCCCTTTGAACTTTCCCTGAGTCATGGCCAGGGCCTCTCCAGGAGCTGCTGGCTCGGCTTTCCGCTTCTGTTTCCGACTGGAATTTCCCTTCTCCGACTGACTTGGCTTATACTTGCCGCTTCGGAGTCGTTCCTCTTCCTCGCCATTGGCGTACTTGGTAGCAATCTCCATCATCCGACTCAGAGTCATGTCTCTGGTTCGACCAAACTTCAGACTCAATTCTCTGTTCTTGACGCCATCTTTGAAGGCGCAGACTGCTTGATGATTAGACACATTTTCCACGGTATGGTGCAGAGTGATCCATCTCTGAATGTACTCTCTGAGAGTCTCATTGGGCTTCTGCACACAAACTTGCAGCTCTGTCAAACCAGCTGGTCGCTTGCAGGTTCCTTCAAAAGTTCTGACGAACACTCGGAACAAATCTTCCCAAGTGTAAATACTGCTAGGAGGTAACTGATTCAACCACGCTCTGGCTGAACCTTCCAGCATGAGGGGCAAATGCTTTATGGCCACCTCGTCATTCCCACCGCCAATCTGAACAGCCACTCGGTAGTCCTCAAGCCAAGTTTCAGGCTTGGACTCCCCAGTGAACTTGTTGACTCCTGTCGCCAACCTGAAATTGGGGGGAATCACTGCGGCTCTGATAGCCCTGCTAAAACACTCTGGACCAGAAACATGCACTCGACTGCTCGTGGGTGCATCTCTCTCGGGTCCACCTCGATGGGCTCTGTTCCGGTCGACCAAGCTTTGCACGATAATGGATCGCGCGTCGAAGCCTGGCCCCCTGGGGTCGACTGGAACTCTTCGCCCCACACTGAACTGACGCCTGTCATCCTGTCGCCGAGGAGCGTAAGACCCTTCCCTCGGAGGGGAAACGGGCACTCGACGCCTGTCATCTCGGTCGTGTCGGTCTCCATGCTGATCACGCTGGTTGTCGCGCCCTTCCCGCCGCGGAGGCGATCTGGGACTGTGAGCCGACTGAACCGTATTCGCAGCGACGGATCGACTGTAAATTCTGTTGCGCGACTGCGACACGGCTGAGTTCTGGTCCCCAGCTGCTCGTAGCAAATCTCTGATCTGCATCAAGCCTCTCCCAGCTTCCGACTGTGAAGGCTGGATGGACTCTGCTATATGGGTTGCAGCTGCTAAATTCTAAATTGGCGTGCGGTATACCTGAGTCGGTGGGAAGAGTCGACGTCGACTGGCTTCGGGGACTCGTTGCCGCGCGCGCTCGTCGAGTGCTCGCTGAAGGTTCTCCAGACGAGCGCGTTCAGCCACATTGGCCAAACGTGCCTCCTCCAAGGCGCGAGCCTCGGGGGTTTCTCCCGTAATGGGAGTATGCAGGGCATCCACGTTCCTGCAGCGAAGCTCTTCTCTCTGCAGAGAGTCGAGTGCCTCGGGCTGATACTCTTCGTGGTCCTGTGCGGGGCTACCTCCGCCGCCTGCTCCGCCGCCATGGGCGAAGCCGGGAGGACTGCGGGGCCCATCGACCATGAGAATTTCCGCCGCTGGATCACTGCTATCGCACTCGGATGCAGTCTCTACGGAGCCAGTCGACAGATCGAACAGGCCGTAGAGAGATTCGTCGGGCTCGATTGCCGCAACTTGTGCGATGGCCGCCTGGCGAGCCACCGCGTGTTTCACCCACCGCTGAAGCCTCGACCGACCAGAGCGCTTGCGCTGGTGGGAGACCGGACGGGCGACCGATAAAGGAGTCGACCGATAGGGGGCCGACGGTTGCCGCAGCAGAATGCCGCGGACACATGCGCGAAAATGCGTCGCACCGCGGACGGGGAGCGCATCAACGTCGAGTGGAGCCTCCTGGAGCCAGCGGAGTCGTCTGCGATGAAGGTGAGAGCGCCAAGACGGATCTCGCGCCCCTCGACCAAAACTCCAGCAGTCATCATGGTGAAAGTATTCGGAAATACTGCAACTTCTCCACAAAATCGCTAAAACACAGGCCCCACGGTGGGCGCCAACTGTCGTGGTTCTAAGTCTGACAGTAGAGTGGGGGGTAGGTATGGAGAGGCAAGGTCCTAGCTATGGAGAGGTTGTAAACATAAACGATGTACGAGTTCAGGCCCTTCTCGGAGGAAGTAAAAGCCCTACGTCTCGGAGCCCTGAGGCGGTCGAGTGGATTATGTGTATAGGTGTTACAAGAGTGCGAACCCTTCTGCCTGTGGAGGGGGGTGGCTTATATAGAGTACGCCAGGACCCCTGCCAGCCCACGTAATGAAGGGTTTAAAGTGTATTAAGTCTGGGGCGTTACTGGTAACGCCCCACATAAAATGCCTTAACTATCATTAAGTCCATCCAATTACAGGCCGTTGCAGCGCAGAGTGCCTTCTGACCTTCTGGTGGTCGAGTGTATCTTCATGGTCGAGTGAATCTCCATGGTCGAGTCCTTCTGGTCAGTCGAGTGGGTTCCTCGTTGGTCGACTGGAAGGTGATCTCTTCTAAGGCTGTCCCTGGGTAGGTCATTCAGGTCAGGCCTATGACCCTACCCTAGGTACGTGAATCCATCATTCATCGTCACCAAGGTTCTCCACAATGGAGCGTACCGTCTCTACAACTTCAAGCATAATATCAACGAGCCCCGAGCTTGGAATGCGGAGCTACTCCGCCCATTTTACACTTAAGTTTTCACTCGGAATGAGTTGTAATAAAAGTACTTCTGTAGTTCATGTCTTGCAAGATAATAGTGTCATAATTTCCCCGATGATTTTTTGTCACTTTTATTTGTTCAGTAAAATTTTCCCCCTCAGTGGGTGACTTAACTGCGAATCCATTTCGCCTAAGTTTGTAAAAAAAATCCTACCGGGTGATGAGCCAGACTCCCACTCGGGGGCTTAGCTGCGAACCCGTTTCGCCTAAGTTTGAATAAAATCCTACCGAGTGATGAGCCAGACTCCCACTCGGGGGCTTAGCTGCGAACCCGTTTCGCCTAAGTTTGAATAAAATCCTACTGAGTGATGAGCCAGACTCCCACTCGGGGGCTTAGCTGCAGTCCAAGTACTCGCCTAAGTTTCAATAAAATCCTACCGAGTGACGAGCCAGACTCTCGTTCGGGGGCTTAGCTGCAGTCTAAGCACTCGCCTAAGTACAAATTCAATGTGCGGTCACAAGGAGGACGAGGCGCAGGTCGACTGCGACCCTCTCCTCTGAACTACGCCACAAGTACAATGTGCGGTCGCAAGGAGGACGAGGTGCAGGTTGACTGCGACCCTCTCCTCTGAGTTACGCCACAAGTACAATGTGCGGTCGCAAGGAGGACGAGGTGCAGGTCAACTGAGACCCTCTCCTCTGAGCTACGCCACAAGTACAACGTAAAAAATCCTACCGAGTGGAGAGCAGACCTCCCACTCGGGGGCTTAGCTGCAGCCCAATACTCACCTAAGTTATAAAAAATCCTACCGAGTGGAGAGAAGACCTCCCACTCGGGGGCTTAGCTGCAGCCCAGTGCTCGCCTAAGTTATAAAAATCCTACCGAGTGGAGAGCAGACCTCCCACTCGGGGGCTTAGCTGCAGCCCAGTGCTCGCCTAAGTTATAAAAATCCTACCGAGTGAGGAGCAAACCTCCCACTCGGAGGCTTAGCTGCAGCCCAGTGCTCGCCTAAGTTATAAAAATCCTACCGAGTGAAGAGCAGACCTCCCACTCGGGGGCTTAGCTGCAGCCCAGTGCTCGCCTAAGTTATAAAAATCCTACCGGGTGGAGAGCAGACCTCCCACTCAGGGGCTTAGCTGCAGCCCAATGCTCGCCTAAGTTATAAAAAATCCTACCGAGTGGAGAGCAGACCTCACACTCGGGGGCTTAGCTGCAGCCCAGTGCTCGCCTAAGTTATAAAAATCCTACCGAGTGGAGAGCAGACCTCCCACTCGGGGGCTTAGCCGCAGCCCAGTGCCTGCCTAAGTGAATTGAAGAATAAGTCGACTGCAGTAAGCATCTCGCTTTAAACCTGCAAAAGACATTTCAAACCAAATGCAAGCATATTCAAAACGTCGAATCCAAGTTCGGATAAAAACCTAACGTAACCAAAAGTGCTCAGGCGCTAGGCCTATTAAGGTTTGTCGGTTACACAATCACTCGGTATACAGAGGCAAATTTAAAGTGTCGAGCTCAAGAAGTTTTTTACCCCTCCTGTGGAGGGCTGGAAGGTGCAACAAACTCATCAAGATCAATTCCGTCCGTGATCCGAGTGGCAGCAGCGATGAAAGTCTCCATGAAAGACCGGAAATCATGCTTCTTGGTGTTAGCCACCCGAAGAGCCGCCAGCTTGTCCTCTCATGCATCCTTGCAATGGACTCGGGCCAGACACAGAGCGACATCTGCACCACACCTGGCAGAAGACTTCTTCCACTCCTGTACTCGACCAGGGACTGTGTTTAGTCAAGTCATCAGAGACTCGAGGTCATTTTGAAGTGTCTCCCTGGGCCAGAGCGTAGTGTCAATGCGGGAAGTGGCGACCTTCAACCTTGCAAGATAGTCAATGACAGCAGCAACGCGAGACTCGAGCCGGAACACGTTCATGGCGACTTCATCATTCACCGGAGAGTTGATGGGGTCCAGGTTTGGTTCCAGTTGACCAGTCTCCTCTTCAAAATTTTGGCAAAATTCTGCAAATACAATTGCCAAGTCAAGGCAATGGTCGAATGGAAAGATCACTGTAAAAACGATTGTTTGCCGCAAAGGATTACCTTCGAGCATGAGGAACAACTTCTTGGTGAGTCCACTCAGATAGGCCTCCAGATCATCCTTCTTCCCAGCCAACTGACTGGCCTTGTCATTCAGAGCAGCTTTGTCGCTTTTCAGTCGACTGACCTCCTTGTTGGCAATAGCAAGAGCAGCTTTTAGATTGGTGTTTTCTTCTTCAAGCCTGGTGACCGAAGACAACTTCTCGTCTGCGAGCTTGGTCTTCTCTAAGGCTATCTTCTGCATCTCAGCTAGCTCAAGGTCTTTCTTCTTCTGGGCCTCCTTCACTTTGCCTGCGAAGTTACAGCAAGGTCAGACTTTGAAACAAATAAGGGGCAAAAGCAGTCGTCGAGTCCTCACAAAACATACCTTTGCTCTCCTCCTTTGCTTTCGCCAAGTTCTCCTAGACCAGCTTCAGATCAAGCTCAAGTTGGATATTTTTGTTCTCCAACTCCGTGTAACGAGCCGCCAGGTCGCAGGATTTCTACGAAGAACCAATCGACAAAATGTCAAAGATAATTCACTTCCGAGTGACCGAGGAAAAACACACGTTTCTAAGACTTCAGCTGAATTCAAACATTCGACCGAAGTCTCGGGGACTACACCCAGTGGGTGCACTCAGCGTGCCCCCACTAGTTCTATCAAGAAAGAGTCAACCAGTCGACCACCAAAAAAAACAGGAGTTGCTCTTCAGACTGTAGTCCACTGCCAACAGTCGACCACAGTCTCGGGGACTACACCCAGTGGGTGCACTCGGCGTGCCCCCACCGGTTTGAGAAATCCATTCGACCCGGTCGAATGAAGGAAAAATTTATAAAGCCTATGGTCGACTGCCAGCAGTCCACCATAGCCTCGGGGACTACACCCAGTGGGTGCACTCAGCGTGCCCCCACTAACCCGGAATTTCAATCGACACACCCAGTGGGTGTAGGACCGCTACGGATTTCAGAAAGAAGAATTTTCAGATAGCATATCCTAACAGAACAGGCGATGATCGACTGACCTGAACGTTGCTTTGAAGAGCAGAACTGGCGTCATAGGCTGCCTGGCTAGCCTCCCGGATGGCCTTCACCTGCTCCATCATGACTCCCGCTTGGCGTATCGCTTCTTTTGCAGCACTGGCTTGGTCCTCTGGGACGTAGTGGGTCGAGAAGAGCGAAGGCTGTGCAGCACTCGACGGCGCGGGATGAGCACTCGTCAGCGGCACCGCGAAAGATATGGTGTGCCGAGTGGTGTTCTCCTCCTCTGCGACCAGTGTCTCGGGCGCTGTCACGTCCTGAGCCACCCTGCCAGCAGACGCTTTCCTGCTCCTCCTGTGCTTCAGCGGTTCCTCATCATCGTCGTCGTCAGGAAGAGTGATAATGACATTGGATGGAGCTACAGAAAAGAATCAGAATTAGAGACTAAGAGCCGATCGACTAGAAGACGGAATTACGAGTCATACCAGGTTTTGAGGTAGCAGCATCTTCCATCTCATGGTCATCACCCCTGGCCGAAGTATCAGAAGTAGTAGCACTGCAATTCCAAAAATCAGTCGGTTAACTCAAGAGTCGACCAAAGATAAACTCATATAAAACAAGAAGACTCAAGCAGCATTTTTACCCTGATATGGTGGGGATCGACACCTTCATCTTCGGCAGGACCTTGGCCGGCTTCGACGGTGCCACCTTGGATTGCTTCGGAGCCTTTTTAGTCGGCGCCAGAGAAGTGGTCCGAGGGCGCTTGGTCGACTGCACGACAGTCGCCACCCCCTTGCCGCGTTCAGTCGCAAGGTCATGGACAAGCTTCGATCGCCTTTCCGAGCGCGGCGGTGCAACGTCCTCCTCCTCCTCTTCTTCTTCCTCCCCATCGGAGTCGTCATCATCATCATCAGCAGCAGCGTCTGAATCCCAGTCCTCCTGGCTTTCGCCCCCACTACCTTCCTCCTCTTCAGTCGGCGTCTGTGCTCCATTGGTCATCGAGTATAGTTCAGTGAAGGCCTGACAGACAGCAAAATAAAGATCAATCGACCAATTTACAGTGAAAGCAGAATGAGTATGGCAAGATTACAATTGGAAACAAAGTGGGCGTACCTTGTCTGGAATGCTAGAATGGTCGAGTGGCGGAATCCTCCTGGCTCCTCGAGGGTTGTCCTTGTTGCCAGTGACCACGGCCATCCACCTCTCTAGTGTGGCATCGTCGACTGATTCTGGATGGACCCTAGTTTCATCCTCGGTTCCACAGTACAGCCGCATGCAATGGCCTCGGTACTGAAGAGGTTGGATGCGTCGCCTAAGGAAGACCTCCAGAAGGTCCATACCCATCACTCCTTCCCTGACTAGATGGACTACACGCTCCATCAACATCTTCACTTGAGCCTTCTCCTCAGGGAGCACCTTCAAAGAAGAGGGTTTGCTTGCTCGGTCCATGGTAAACGGAGGGAGACCACTCGACATTCCCGGCGTCGACTCGCTTTGGCAGTAAAACCAAGTCGACTGCCATCCCCTGACTGACTCGGGGAGAGTCATGGTCGGAAAAGTGCTCTTGTTTCTCATCTGGATCCCCAGACCTCCACACATCTGAATAACCTTGGTCTTGTCGTCATCTGGACTCGCCTTTTTCACTGTCTGAGAACGACAAGTGAATATGTGCTTGACCAGACCCCAGTGCGGTCGGCAGCCCAGGAAGTTCTCACACATGGACACAAAGGCAGCAAGGTAGGCGATGGAGTTTGGATTGAAGTGGTGGAGTTGCGCCCCGAAGAAATTCAAGAAACCACGGAAAAATACACTCGGAGACAGAGAGAACCCGCGGTCGACATGGGTAGCCAGAAGAACGCACTCACCCTCTTCCGGTTGCGGTTTCCACTCGTCCCCCGGGAGCCTCGCCGCCCCGTGTGGGATCAAACCCTCGTTGGCCATCTCCGTCAGATCCTTCTCGGTGATGGTCGACCGGATCCAATCTCCTTGGACCCAGCCGTGTGGCAGACGAGATCTCGAAGAAGACCCGCCCCGACTGGTTGCTCTTCCTTTCGCCTTCGCCTTCCCCGTCGCCGTCGCCTTCTTCGCGCGTTCTAGCGCCGCCTTCTTCTCCTTCACCATTGTCGCCGGTGAAGCGTACGAGGAGCGATTGCGCGGAGGCGAGAGCGAGCGCAGTGGGCGGAGGCGGAGAGGGCAGAGGGAGAATGGAGAGATACTGTTCAAAAACCCTCGTCGGGCGCCTTTATAAGAACACTTCCGAGTGGATGACAGGTGGGCCCAGGCGATCCAATCACATCCCAAAATAGTCGTGCGTACGCGATACGTGGCGAAAAAGGTGGCGCGGGAATCGAGGCGTCTACGCCCTATCCCATCCGAGCACCGCGGTCCGCCCCGCTTCGCTCGCTTCCCCAAAATTCGGATCCCACAAAATCCGCAAACGGCAGATCGACCTGTCAGACGAAAGATTTCTTGCGATCCGTCACTCGGAGATTGTTAAGTTCAAAAGTTCACTCGACGAGAGGAAAGAATGGATCAAGGCGACTGAAGAAAAGTTGCTGATTATCAACGAAGAGATTATTGGTCCAAGGCGATATATATCCAGAATGCAAAAGCAGGTCGGAAATAATATCAACTCCTTCCTCACTCAAACCTCAATCCATTCGGGGGCTAATGATGAAGTCATGTACCTAGGGTAGGGTCATAGACCTGATCTAAGTACCCTACCCAAGAACACCCTCAGAAGAGACGGCCTTCCAGTCGACCAAGAGAGACTTCACTCGAAGGACTCGACCATGAAGACTCACTTGACCACCAGAAGAACAAGAGGCACTCTGCACCGCAACGGTCTGTAATTAAGTGGACTTTATGGCATTTAGGACACTTTATGTGAGGCGTTACCAGTAACGCCTAGACTTAATGTACTTTAAACCCTGCATTACTGAGGGCCGGAGGGGTCTGGCAGACACTATATAAGCCACCCCCCTCCTCAGTGTAAAGGGTTCGCACCCCTGTAATCCATACACACATAATCCAGTCGACCGCCTCCGGGCTCCGAGACGTAGGGCTGTTACTTCCTCCGAGAAGGGTCTGAACTTGTACATCCCTTGTGTTTCCAACTGCTCCATAGCTAGGACCTTGCCTCTCCATACCTACCCCCACTCTACTGTCAGACTTAGAACCACGACACCTGCCCAAACCACTTTGCTCCTCTTATGCTTTTGCCCTTTGACCGTCTAACCATCACTTTGAAAACTTCATAAAAAATTCATACTAACTCAGAAAAATTCAAATAAGTTCTCAAAATGTTCAGAAAAGCATCACCTATATGTGCATGTCATTTGCATTCATGAAAAAAGTGTTGGCCAGTCTCCATCCCAGTTTTAGCTCATATGATCTTAGCATGAACAGTAAAATCTAAAAAAATCAAAAAATTCTAAAAAAAATTGGTGGCAAAGTTTGACCAATGTTTTGAGTGCTTGCCAAGTTTCATAAAGGAATGACATTTGTGGAAGTTGTGGCAAAAAAACAAAAATCAATGCTCCAAAATTTCATTTTTTCCATGACTTCCAGGAATGTCATTCCCTTATGAAACTTGGCAAGAACTCAAAACATTGGTCAAAGTTTGCCAGCAATTTTTTTTAGAATTTTTAGACCTTTTTTAGATTGTACTGTTCATGCTAAGATCATATGAGCTAAAACTGAGATGGGGACTAGCCAACACTTTTTTGATGAATGCAAATCACATGCACATATAGGTGATGCTTTTCTGAACATTTTGATATCTTATTTGAATTTTTCTGACTTAGTATAAATTTTTGAAGAAGTTTTCAAAGTGATGGTCAAACGGTCAAAGGGCAAGAGCATAAGAGGAGCAAAGTGGTTCGGGCAGGAACAAGTGTTTTCGGAAACTAGGAGTAAACCTGTCGAGTGGGACACAACTAAGGGCACCAAATTAATTATCCCTTTTTGTGAATGAACTACCAAATAATTGTTGCAGAAATGGACCAAATCAATTTTATAAAATACTAGGCCATATATAATGCACAATTGACAAAATGGTTGGGTAAAAAAAGTTTTGATCCACCTCTGGTGAAAAAGACAAATTGTCGTCGATTCAGCTGGAAACGGGTCAAATTTGAACTGCAGCTGCCTCATAGTTTGCTCTTTATTTTTTCCAAAAATCATTTCTAGGTAAATAAGTATCTATTTAATCAAAAATACATGGTTTGATGGCGAGACATCGAGGTTTGGACGGTGGCCGAGGGCCCCAACTCTAGAGCGCGTAAGCTCGCATGCCCGCCGCGTGGTCACCGCATGACCGTGGCGTTTCCATGTGTTCTGAGCGGCCTAGGCATGTCTAGTGGGTTGGGCACTCCCCGGGTAGGTTCTAGGAAGAAAATCACAACATAAGATTCTCACGAGGAGACCGATCAATGCTCAAACATGAATTAGCAGCCAAGTGTTTGATTTGCGGTACGGGAAATGCACATGGCTAATGGGCGTGAGTTTTGGCTGAGGATGATCAGTTACTAAGAAGACCGTCTTCACAAATTTTCACCTCAAAAGGAGGAGCCTAGGTGGTACTTGCTTTACAAACTACCACACTGGACATAAATACGAATGTTGAAGCTGGGCTCAAAATAATGAATGGATTGAGCTGGCATTTGGTGGAGGATGGTAGAAAATGGATACCATTTGGACATGCCAAAGTGGTACTTCCTTCACAAAGTGCTGCTCTGATCAGAATAGGAAAATGAATATTTTTGAATTATTTTTGAACTAGGCAAGGAAGGGTTTTACATATTTGACGAAGATATGACCCAAAGAATTTGTGAGATTTTTTTGGGAATTTTGGGAATAACAGAAATATAGGTTGCTTCACAACCTAGGGCAAAAACCGCCACATGGACATGACACATAGGCAAAACTGATGAGATGGCGCCTAGTCATCACAACCCACCACAATCTACAAGGCTATGACCATCTATATTGGTCATTAACAACTAGAAATAAGGCAGCGGACTAGCACTGTTTGCTTTGTGACCTTTTCATGTAAGGAAATTACAACCTTTCTGACCAAAATGGTCGCGATGGTTTAGGGTTTGGAGCCCCTCGAACAGCTTTTGACCAATTGGTCTGAAATGGTCATAGATCTATGACCAATTCTTCCAGGGTCACTGACAAAAGGTCACTAGTTGACATATTTCTTGTAGTGATGATGTAATCAACACTACTAGCAACTCATAGTGTTGAAAAAGGGAAGCACAAGACTCACTGGATTGCATGGGATAAACTGTTAGTCCCAAAGAATCAAGGAGGACTAGGCTTCCAGGATATGCGCCTTTTCAACCAAGCTTTGCTAGCTAGGCAAGCATGGAGATTACTGGACAGACCGGACAGCCTATGTTCAAGACTGATGAAAGCCAAATACTATCGCCATGGAAGCTTAATTGACACATTGTTTAGTGGTGCTGCATCCTGGGGATGGAGAGCGATTGAATATGGCCTCGGACTCCTGAAGAAAGGAATAATATGGAGAATAGGAGATGGGGAGAGTGTACGTGTTTGGCGAGATCCATGGCTTCCTAGAGATTCTTCAAGAAGGCCATTGTCTAAGAAAGGGCTGTGTAGATACACAAGAGTGGCTAATTTCTTGCTCCCGAATGGGACATGGAACATAGAAAGGGTTCATCAATTATTTACACCGGCAGATGTGGATGTCATTCTTGCGATACGACCTTCTAGGAGGCGAGATGACTTTGTGGTGTGGCATTCAACAAAGGATGATATGTTCTCGGTACGGAGTGTGTATCACCTTGTGGTCGAAGATAAGCTGCGTTCACAAGGTGGACCAGCGAGAAGCTCAAGACAAGGGGGAGCTGACATATCCTGAAGCTTTTCTGGAACATTCAGGCGCCACAAAAAATGAATATTTGTGCTTAGAAATTGATCAAGGAAGGACTCCCCACAAGACAGTTGAAGAAGGACCGTCATCTGGATGAAAATGACATTTGTATCAGATGTGGCAGTGAGGTGGAAGACTTGTTTCATGCTGTAGTAACATGCCCAGGGACACATGGAGTGTGGGAGGCTATGAGGGAGGAGTGGGAGCTACCTGACCAGGAAGAACTCATTAATTCTGGGCCGGAGTGGTTGCTTGATCTCCTAGCCCGAACAGATGAAAGGGTAAGGAAGAACGTGATCATGCTAATATGGAGGAACTGGCAGTTGAGGAATGATCGACTACATGAAAAAACAGTACCACTAGTGCATGTAACGAGGAGTTACATGGCCAGCTATATGAGCTCGCTGCTGCAGATTCAATGCAAAGACGGCTGTGACCCGATTAAAGGAAAAGGAATTGCTCATGGTGGATACGATCAGTCAGTACACAAGAAGGAAGGCCTGCGCCACGCTCCGCTCCCTTCCCTTCGAAGGCGCCCATATCTCCTTCGTCCGCGAAGAGGAGGCCGACCGGGTGGTGCCTAGGGCCACCACCCACGCCTTCATCTCTGCCACTCGGTCCCCCCCTCCCGAGCATTTCAACCCCGTCGGCATCACGTGTGCCTTCTCCGGCTTCGGCGACCTCGTTGGGATCGATCACAGGGTGCTCACGGGCGACGATCTCTCGGCTGTCCGCGTCGTCCTTCTCATCCATCACGCCAGGGCGGTCCCCTATGACCTTTGGCCGCGGGAAGGGGTTTGGGGATCCCGCGTCGTCACCGTGCGCACGCTTGCGGTTTGGCCTCAGGCTGACTCTTACTCCGAGGACAAGACCTACATCCCCTTCTTTGGGCTGCCACCTCCGCCGCCTTTCGCCCACAACGGCCCTCCTCCCCCCTCCATGGGTTCCCCTTGGGGTGGTCGGCGCCAGCTCCTCCCCGTTAGTAGCCTCCCCCGTGACGCCATGGAGGTGGGGAAGGGGGGCACCTGCTCGCCTCCTTTCTACGGCTTCTCAAGGCCCCTCTGAAGGAGTCCTGGATTAGGGGGTATCCGGACAGCCGGACTGTGTATAACGTCCGGACAATTGAAGCGTGAAGATACAAGACTCAAGACTTCGGCCCGTGTCCGGATGGGACTTTCCTTGGCGTGGAAGGCAAGCTTGGCGATCCAGATATTATATTTCCTTCCTTGTAACCGACTCCATGTAAACCCTAGCCCTCTCCGGTGTCTATATAAACCGGAGAGGTTGGTCCTTAGAAGGCCGATCACAATTACATTCATACCATCATAGGCTAGCTCTTAGGGTTTTGCCTCTACGATCTCGTGGTAGATCTACTCTTGTACTACCCATATCATCAATATTAATCAAGCAGGAAGTAGGGTTTTACCTCCATCGAGAGGGCCCAAACCTGGGTAAACATCTGTGTCCCTTGCTTCCTGTTACCATCAGCCTTGACGCACAGATCGGGACCCCCTACCCGAGATCCGCCGGTTTTGACACCGACATTGGTGCTTTCATTGAGAGTTCCTCTGTGTTGTCGCTGTCAGCCTCGATGGCTCCTTCAATCGTCATTAACGACGCTGTCCAGGGTGAAACTATCCTCCCCGGACAAATCTTCATGTTTGGCGGCTTCACACTGCGGGCCAGTTCGCTTGGCCGCCTGCAGCAGATCAATAGCTATGCCTCCCGCCATCAAATCAGGTTTGGAAACCTGAACTACACGGCGGATATCCACGAAGACTTGATTTTCGACGGATTCGGGCCAGCGCCAGAAGCGCCGAATAGTCACGATGAGCACGGCTTAGACCTGCCATCAGACGTTGCTCGGGATATCACCCCGACAGAGGCCTCGGATCTAAATCCGAGGCAGGTTGCTTTGCCCAAGGACGGAGGGCTGGACCCTGCCCCGCAGGTCATACCCTCATCGGTGATGGAGCCGAACATAGGTCTCACCTCTGAGGGAGCCTGTGACTCCGGACCCCCGGATTCATATCCGGATGTAGGTCCCAGTCCGCGCGCCCCCGAGCCCGTCAATCCTGGTTGGGCTCCGGTGATGGAGTTCACCGCGGCGGACGTTTTTCAGCACTCGCCCTTCGGCGACATGCTGGACTTATTGAAGTCTCTCTCCTTGTCAGGAGACTCCGGGCCAAACTATGTCTGGCTCGAGTGGGAAGCTGACAACGACGGAATTTGTTGCCCACCCACCACCCACTTCATTGCCGCGATCGATGATTTAACCGACGTGCTTGACTTCGACTCCGAAGACATCGACGGTATGGACGACGATGCAGGAGGACTAGAGGGACCACCGCGTACAGGGCAGTGGGTGGCCACCTCCTCATATGGTGGACACCCCAACCAGTGGCGGCTAGGCAACGGAGGATAACCCCTCAGGGAGAAAGCCAAAACATGTGCGTTATCGGCACCACTCCAAGCCTGGCCACACCAAAAACGGCCCCAGAAACGAGAGCAGTCCGGACGGTGCCAAAAAGGAATACAACCCTAGTTAGCCTACACTTAAGCAGGCCGGACTAATGACGATGGGATGCTGGGAGAGGGACAATCACACACACCCCTCTGACGATGAGGCAAGCCTCGGCAATGACAAATTCGGCGTACCGGAAGACCCAATGGAACAAGTTTGCTTCAAGCGACGGCTCATGGCTACCGCAAGGAGCCTGCAAAGGAAGCAAGAGCGGCTTACAGCTGGCCAAGATGTGCTAGAGGATAGGTGGATCAAGATATTGGCCGCCAAAAAGTACGAACTCGACAGCCCCAATAAAGGGCACACACGGCACAACTGGCTACCTCAACTCGAGCAGGAAAACCACGGGCACGCACACAGACGCCCACGCATCACTACGGTCCAAGGCGGCAAGAAGCAGACATGAAGAGGCACCCTCAGGCCTCGACACAAAGGTCATAAACATCAAGACAAGGAAGTTGGTGCGAAGTCCGGCAACGCTCAGTCCGCTAAACGGACAAAGAGCAGCACAAGCCTACTCGACCGAAGCCACATGCTGGATCAGCCGTGTGAAATTCATGGTACCCCGAGAAGGACGGCAAAGCATACCAGTAGAGAATGCAGGATCCTCAAAACAAAGCGGTTGGTCGCGCGCCGGAAGCAATAAGGGGAGACGCCTCGTCAAGAACCCCCCCCCCCCCCATAGCGTAACAGTACGGCCGACCGCCCAGGACCACATAAACCACGGCAAGTCAATTGCAGTGCCTCTAGACCTAGTAGTCCGGGGGCTCCATAACACACAAAGCCCACAAGGGTATGACGCCACGGAAAACATCTCCTAAAAGATGTAAGGCGCAAAGGCCAAGTTCTATTGGCCCACCACTCTACACGGTTGTCTTCGGATCACCCAAAAATGCTACGCCAAAGAATAAATCCTCGTCACCTTCCCACCATACGATAGCTTACCGTATGCTAACGGGAAAAACTACGTCGACTAGATTCCACGTGGTAAATTACCCAGGGCAACCATCTGGACATCCATTGCGGAGTCCGCACTACCTCACGGTCTAACAGCTGGGCACACCAGGGCCCGATTAGGGACCCTTGGAGCAACAACAAGAGGACACCTAGCTGCCTTCAAGCATTTCGCATTTGCAAACTAACGATTGACGCAGAACAGAACTGGCGGCATGGAATTATCCCGGACACACAAAGGAAGGAACATGCAGGAAGAAGGCAGTTCGGATTCATTCTCGATCCACTCACAACCCCCTCCAGTCCGGCCATAACAGGTTCCGCCAAATAACACCTCTTTCCATACATCATACTAATATGCATAGACATATCATCCTACTACAATGCGTAGACTTAAATAGCAATTACTAGCTGTCGTTTATCACCGACGCCTCTTTGCCAAAAATGGCAGCCACGCTCCGCGTTCGCCTGGTTGTACCAGGGGCTCCACAGTACGGCAATAAAGTCCGACCACCTTTTCGGTCGTTCAGCACCCCGAACTTATAGCACTATATGCATCTGCTCTGAATCATGTCTTGCGTCATTGGTTGGGTTTGCCCGGCTCCCATGTTTTGGTACCTTATGTTCCGTTCTATCGGCTAAGGTAGCGCTGGGAGAACTACTGCGATTGTGTCCCGGTTCAGCTGGACGAGCACCTTAGTAGAGAAAGCCGAAAATCGACTGTCATGATGAAGCGAGAGCCGGTCCGCTGTTCGAGAGGTTATAAAATCCTTAAAGATTTATTCCGCACAACGCCATTATAAATTCTAAGTGCGAAGGATCGGTCTTCTGATCAGGCGCCAATAGAGCCCCTAGATCGGCCTTCCGAACACTAGGGGCTATGCCGACCATACTCGAATTCCTATGGCTAAGTGAGAATAATAAAGCCTTATAGTCTGATTGCCTGGTTCGCGGAAAGATACACCTCCTTAAAAGGACCCAACTATGGGATAAAGAGCGTTCAGATATATCCCGAACACCCCCGTATCCTTTTTACGAGGGGGCAGAAGCCGACGACTAGCCAACTCCTAGAATTTGCATACAATAAAACAGCCGCACAGGAAGAACTTATGTTCAAATAAAACAGGCAATATATAATAAACATGCCATTATCCCATTTTACAACAAGCGGCACAAATGCCCTCAGGGAAATATGATGTCCTTAGCACACTTGTCCGCCACAAGGCGGGCCCCTTTCATCACACCTTCATAATACAGCCCGGGCCTGCGGTGCTCCTTACCCTCTGGCGGCCCCTCAGTCATCAGCTTCTCCGCGTCAAGCCTCCCCCAATGCACTTTCACATGGGCAAACGCCATACGCGTGCCTTCTATGCAAATTGATCGCTTGATAGCATCAAGCCGAGGACAGGCGCCCACAATCCGCTTGACGAGTGCGAAGTAGCTGCTTGGAATCGGCTCCGCGGGCCACATCCGGACAACTAAGTCCTTCATGGCTAGTTCGGCCGCCTGGTGCAGTTCGACCAGTTGTTTCATCTGATCGATAAATGGCACCGGATAGTTCGGTACCAGATACTGCGACCAGAAATCCCTCTCTGCAGTCTTCTTCTCCTCGGTGCGGTAGAATTGAGCGGCATCTGATATGCTGTGAGGAAGATCCGCAAAAGCCCCTGGAAAAATAAGAATTCAGCTTGCCGCTTGGATTCTTCACATTCTAAGATATACAAGGCTAAGAATACAGAAGGCCTTACCAGCCGCCACTTTCCGAGCCTCCTGAATGTCCCGTGCAGCACCTCGGGCTTCTTCTCGAGCACCTTCTGCATCTTCGAGAGCTTGGGCGAGCTCGGATTCTTTCCCTTTTAGACTCTGCTCCAAGCCCTCGCTTTCCTTCACAGCTTCCTGGAGCTCTCACTCAGCTGTGATAACCCTGGCCTCGTGTTTTTCATGAAGCGCCTGTTCGGCCTCAGTCTTCTTGTTGGCATCAGCCAAAGCTTTCTTTAGTGCCTCGTATTTGGCACACGCTCGTAGAGCACACAATACTATAATTTTTTATTTTGCACATCCATTCGTTCGTGCCAACTCCAAGACAAATGTTTTTCAACATACCTTGCTTGTCTTCCAGTTGTTTTCTCACACGGCCAAGTTCTTCCTCGGCCCGTGCAAGGCTCTGCTTCAGTTCGGACACTTCCGCATTGAGAGCGGACGTCCTCTCTGCGGATGCCTGTTTTCACACAAAAGGGTATACGTTATTTACACAGGCTCCTGCGAAGGCAGGGGGTTCGATCCCCTGCCCGGCTCTGTCTCCTTCGCCGGATAGTGCATCAGGGGCTACTACTCATATTATCACGATGCCTCAAGGGTTTCCTAGGAAACATACCTCAAAAGCCTTTATAAGGCTAAGGCAGGACGCGTTCAGCCCGCTCTCGACGGACTAAATCCTTTCAACCACCTCGCCCATAAGGGCCCGATGCTCATCGACAATAGACGCGTTCTACAACGCTGTCGATAGACCGCCAGGCAGCTCTGCTTGAACAGAGGATGCCGGCGGCGTAGGCAGGCCCCTCGCCATCAGGGGTGGCTGTTCGCTCGATCGCGGAACTCTAGAGGTCCCGGGGGCCGTATCCATCCCCGCGTGTTCGGCACCAGGGATATGTCCTCCCTGGTCCGGGTCTTGTCGAGATGACACCTCCGTGTCGCGCCCAGACTTGGGGGAAGGGGTCCGCGGAGGCGTTTCGCTTGCCAAAGCATCCGAGTCCAGTGAATCCTCCGACGAGGATTGGCCGGCGCAGGACCTTGCTGGGCTGTGCAATATATAGGCAACAGTCAAAACTACTACACCCAAAATCAATCCCGGACGCATATGCATGTTCGGATAATTACGACTTCTCCAGGGGCTGGGCCCTGGGATCCCACTCTGGGCTGCTATCGGTAGCCGTGGGGGATGCCCCTGGGAGGGAATTTTTTCCCTCTTGGGCATTCCGGCCTCCAGAGAGGTGGAGGCCGTCCTCTTCCTCCCACCGTCAGAGTGGGGCTCATCCTCCTCCACTTCCTCCTCCTCGCCCTCAGATGAAGGATCATTGCTGGAGTCTTCGGATTTGGCGTCTAAAGCCTCGCGACGGCGAAGACCACCCCGGGACCTTCTTGGAGGCCTCTTTCTTTGGCGCCTTATAAGGCGCGGGGACCAGCATCTTCGTCAGAAGAGGTCCGGCCGGTTCCTCCGGCAGGGGGGTGGGACAATGTAGCCGCTCCACCTTCTTTATCCATCCCTGAGGTCGCAATGAAACACGATTAAGGTGTCTCGCGCATAACATGCCAGCTAAGGCATGAATAGACAGAGTGCGGTTGTGACTTACCGAGCTTGGAGAATGGGATGATCGATACCCACGGTCCTCGGCGGAGCCCGGCCACAATTTGCCGGACTTAAAGAGTACCTTCCAGATATCCTTGTGGGAGGAATCATAAAGCTCCCGAAGGGTTTGGTGCTCAGCCGGGTCGAATTCCCATAGGGTACAAGCTCGACGCTAACAAGGGAGAACCAGGCGAACTAGCATCACCTGGACTACATCGACGAGTTTGACATCCCTATCGACCACACCCTGGATGCGCGTCTGGAGCAGTAACAGCTCATCGGACGAGCACCAGTTCGGGCCCTTCTCAGGCCAGGACGTGAGCCACAGTGGAGCTCCGGATCTGAACTCTGGAGCTGCCGCCCACTTCTTGCCGCGTGGTTCGGTGATATAGAACCACTGCTGCTGCCACTCCTTGACGGAGTCGTTGAAAGCGCCTTTTGGACAAACGGCCTTGGGCATCTTGCTTACCATGGTGCCGCCACACTCGGCGTGTTCGCCACTCACCACCTTGGGCTTCACATTGAAGATCTTCAGCCATAGGCCGAAGTGAGGTGGGATCCGGAGAAAAGCCTCGCACACGATGATGAACCTTGAGATGTTGAGGAAGGAGTTGGGGGAAAGATCGTGAAAATCGATCCTGTAGTAATACATGACTCCCCGAACGAACGGGTGAAGGGGAAACCCAAGCCCACGAACGAAATGGGAAGGAACACGACTCTCTCATGAGATTCCGGAGTAGGGACGACCTGTCCCGCCGGTGGAAGACGGTGACCGATTTTCTGGGCCAGATACCCGGCTCCCCGGAGCTTCTTGATGTCCTTCTCTTGGACAGTTGAGGCCATCCATCTACCTCCTGCTCCGGATCCCGACATCTTCGGGAAACTTTCCTTTAACAGGGAAGAAGAGTGCTTGGGCGTTAGGGTTCGCACAGCGGGGAATGAGCTAGCGGGAGAAGAAGGCGTGGGTAAAAGAGAAAGAAACCTGGCCTCCTTATAAAGGCAATAGTCCCCACTTGCCTAGTGGAACCCCTCTGCCTCCCACTCACCGCAGTTAGCGGCACAGTTAGATTACCCATACCCATATTGATGAGGATCCCATGATAAGGGGACACGATCTCTGCTTTGACGAGATGTATCAAAGAAATCACCTCGCAATACGCGCTGTAGCTGGTTGTGGGAAAACAGATCGAATAATGATCCGACCGTAATAACATATCACGTCATCAGGAAAAAATTGTCAGTAGATGGCCTTTGTGAAATATCATTCCCTCTACGGTGGCATATGAAGACCATCTTGCAGATCCGGACACGGTCTACGTGTTCAATAACCACTTTGGAGTATGTGGAGAAGGAACCCACCTTGCAATGCCGAAGACAATACTGCACGCCGGACTCAATGTCATTGAAGCCTGGTTCAGGGCCTACTGAGGGAGTCCTGGATTAGGGGGTATCCGGACAGCTGGACTGTGTATAACGTCCGAACTATTGAAGCGTGAAGATACAAGACTCAAGACTTCGGCCCGTGTCCGGATGGGACTTTCCTTGGCATGGAAGGCAAGCTTGGCGATCTGGATATTATATTTCCTTCCTTGTAACCGACTCCATGTAAACCCTAGCCCTCTCTGGTGTCTATATAAACCGGAGAGGTTGGTCCTTAGAAGGCCGATTACAATTACATTCATACCATCATAGGCTAGCTCTTAGGGTTTAGCCTCTACGATCTCGTGGTAGATCTACTCTTGTACTACCCATATCATCAATATTAATCAAGCAGGAAGTAGGGTTTTACCTCCATCGAGAGGGCCCGAACCTGGGTGAACATCTGTGTCCCTTGCTTCCTATTACCATCAGCCTTGACGCACAGATCGGGACCCCCTACCCGAGATCCGCCGGTTTTGACACCGACACCCTCCCCTCCTCGCCACCACCGGAACGGTCTCCTCCGCTGGCTTCGCCGGCGGCCTCGCCTGCCTCGAACCCGGATGGGCGTTGATACGTCTCCAACGTATCTATAATTTTTTATTGTTCCATGCTATTATATTACCTCTTTTGGATGTTTATGGGCTTTATTGTACACATTTATCTCATTTTTGGGACTAACCTACTAACCGGAGGCCTAGCCCGTATTGTTGTTTTTTTGCCTATTTCAGTATTTTGAAGAAAGGGAATATCAAACCGAGTCCAAATGGAATAAAACCTTCGGGAGCGTGATTTTTGGAACGAACGTGATCCAGAGAACTTGGAGTGCAAGTCAAGAAGCTTGTGAGGCGGCCAGGAGACAGGAGGGCGCGCCCCTATCTCCGGGGCCCCACAGGTGGCCACCGACGTACTCCTTCCTCCTATATATACCTACGTACCCCGAAAACATCCAGGGAGCCAACAAGAAACAATTTCCACCACCGTAACCTTCTGTATCCGCGAGACCCATCTTGGAGCCTTCGTTGGCGCTCCGCCGGTGGGGGAATCGACCATGGAGGGCTTCTACATCAACACCATAGCCCTTCCGATGAGTTGTGAGTAGTTTACCACAGACCTTCGGGTCCCTAGTTATTAGATAGATGGCTTCTTCTCTCTTTTTGGATCTCAATACATTGTTCTCCCCCTCTCTTGTGGAGATCTATTCGATGTAAACTCTTTTTGCGGTGTGTTTGTCGAGATCCGATGAATTGTGGGTTTACGATCAAGTTTATCTATGAGAAATATTTGAATCTTCTCTGAATTCTTTTATGTATGTTTGTGTTATCTTTGCAAGTCTCTTCGATTATCAGTTTGGTTTGGCCTACTAGATTGATTGTTCTTGCCACGGGAGAAGTGCTTAGCTTTGGGTTCAATCTTGCGGTGTCCTTACCCAGTGACAGAAAGGGTTGCAAGGCACGTATTGTATTGTTGCCATCGAGGATAAAAAGATGGGATTTATATCATATTTCTTGAGCTTATCCCTCTACATCATGTCATCTTTCTTAATGTGTTACTCTGTTCTTATGAACTTAATACTCTAGATGCATGCTGGATAGCGGTTGATGTGTGGAGTAATAGTAGTAGATGCAGGCAGCAGTCGGTCTACTTGTCATGGACGTGATGCCTATATACATGATCATGCCTAGATAATCTCATAATTATTCGCTTTTCTATCAATTGCTCGACAGTAATTCGTTCACCCACATAATACTTATGCTATCTTGAGAGAAGCCACTAGTGAAACCTATGGCCCCCGAGTCTATCTTTTATCATTTAAGCTTTCAATCTACTTTTATTTGCATCTTTACTTTTTGCATCTATATTATAAAATACCAAAAATGTATTTATCTTATCATACTATCTCTATCAGATCTCACTTTCGCAAGTGGCCGTGAAGGGATTGATGATACGTCTCCACCGTATCTATAATTTCTGATTTCTCCATGCTACTTTATCTACTGTTTTAGGCAATATTGGGCTTTATTATCCAATTTTATATTATTTTTGGGACTAACCTATTAACCGGAGACCCAACCCAGATTTGCTGTTTTATGCCTATTTCAGTGTTTCGAGGAAAAGGAATATCGGACAGAGTCAAAACGGAACGAAATCAACTGGAGAAGTTATTTTTGGAAGGAAAGCAACCCAGGGAACTTGGAGTGCACATCAAGGGAGATATGGGCTGCCCACGAGGGTGGGGGCACGCCCACCCACCCCCCCCCCCCTCGGGCGTGCCCCCTACCTCGTGGGGCCCCCATAGCTCCACCGACGTACCCCTGCACCCATATATACTCTCGTACCCTAAAACTTCTAGAACAGAAGATAGATTGGGAGTTCCGCCGCCGCAAGCCTCTGTAGCCACCAAAAACCTCTCGGGAGCCTGTTTCGGCGCCCTGCCGGAGGGGGAACCCATCACCGGTGGCCATCTTCATCATCCCGGTGCTATCCATGACGAGGAGGGAGTAGTTCACCCTCGGGGCTGAGGGTATGTACCAGTAGCTATGTGTTTGATCTCTCTCTCTCTCTCTCTCTCTCGTGTTCCTCTATGGCACGATCTTGATGTATCCCGAGCTTTGCTATTGTAGTTGGATCTTATGATGTTTCTCCCCCTCTACTCTCTTGTGATGAATTTAGTTTCCCCTTTGAAGTTATCTTATCGGATTGAGTCTTTTATGAGAACACTTGATGTATGTCTTGCCGTGATTATCTGTGGTGACAATGGGATATCATGTGCCACTTGATGTATGTTTTGGTGATCAACTTGCGGGTTTCATGACATTGGGAACCTATGCATAGGGGTTGGCACACGTTCTTGACTCTCCGGTAGAAACTTTGGGGCACTCTTTGAAGTACTTTTATGTTGGTTGGATGAATCTGAGATTGTGTGATGCATATCGTATAATCATGCCCACGGATACTTGAGGTGACAATGGAGTATCTAGGTGACATTAGGGTTTTGGTTGATTTGTATCTTAAGGTGTTATTCTAGTACGAACTCTTTTATAGATTGATCTGAAAGAATAACTTTGAGGTGGTTTCGTACCCTACCATAATCTCTACGTTTGTTCTCCGATATTAGTGGCTTTGGAGTGACTCTTTGTTGCATGTTGAGGGCTTGTTATATGATCTATCTATGTTATTATTGTTGAGAGAACTTGCACTAGTGAAAGTATGAACCCTAGGCCTTGTTTCCTATCATTGCAATACCGTTTACGCTCACATTTATCATTAGTTACCTTGCTGTTTTTATATTTTCAGATTACAAGAACCAATATCTACCATCCATATTGCACTTGTATCACCATTTCTTCGCCGAACTAGTGCACCTATACAATTTACCATTGTATTGGGTGTGTTGGGGACACAAGAGACTCTTTGTTATTTGGTTGCAGGGTTGTTTGAGAGAGACCATCTTCATCCTACGCCTCCCACGGATTGATAAATCTTAGGTCATCCACTTGAGGGAAATTTGCTACTGTCCTACAAACCTGTGCACTTGCAGGCCCAACAACGTCTACAAGAAGAAGGTTGTGTAGTAGACATCAAGCTCTTTTCTGGCGCCGTTGCCGGGGAGGTTAGCGCTTGAAGGTATATCTTTAGATCTTGCAATCGAATCTCTTTGTTTCTTGTTTTAGCACTAGTTAGTCTATAAAAGAAAATTACAAAAAAAATGGAGTTAAGCTTGTCTCATACGCTTCACCTTTTTAATATCTTTCGTGAGTATGATGGAAAGGATAATTGTGCTCAAGTGTTAGAAGAAGAAATCTCTAAATTGTTTGGCACTAAATCTTTGAATGATGAGCATGATTGCAATGTTGTTAGTATGAATTCCTTGAATATCCATGATGCTAATGATATGCAAAGCCACAAGCTTGGGGAAGCTATGTTTGATGAAGATGATATTTTTTGTCCCCCAAGCTTTGATGAGCAAATTTACTATGATGAAAGCATGCCTCCTATCTATGATGATTATTGTGATGACACGTATGTTTTAAATAATAATGATAACCATGAAACTTGTCATCTTGATCTTAACTTTCAATCATATGATAGTTATTTTGTTGAGTTTGCTCCCACTACTATTGATGAGAAGAATTTTGCTTATGTGGAGAGTAGTAAATTTTCTATGCTTGTAGGTCATGAAAAGAATGCTTTAGGTACTGGTTATATTGTTGAATTCATTCATGATGCTACTTCAAACTATTATGAGGGAGGAACATATGCTTGTAGGAATTGCAATAATATCAAGTTTCCTCTCTATGTGCTTCAAATTTTGAAGCTATGCTTGTTTTACCTTCCTATGCTTGTTGATTATTGTTCCCATAAGTTGTTTGCTCACAAAATCCCTATGCATAGGAATTGGGTTAGACTTAAATGTGCTAGTCATATGCTTCATGATGCTCCCGTTATGTTTCAATTCTTATCTTTTATGTGGCATCATTGTCATCATCTTGCCTAGCTGAAAGGTATTAAAGAAAAGCGCTTGTTGGGAGACAACCCAATATTTATCCTTACTTTTTTTGTGTGTCCACATGATTATGCTACTGTATTAATCATGTTTTATAGCTTTTGTTTCAATAAAGTGCCAAGTAAGACCTTTAGGATAGCTTACGGTGATAGTTGTGTTGATCCTGCTGAAAATCAGAAACTTTTGCACCCAGTAAATTAGTTTTCTTAATTCACAGAAACGTTCTATGGATTGGTACGCAAATTTCTTAGCACTTCCTAATTTGGTAGGATTTTTGGAGTTCCATAAGTATACGTTTGATACAGATTACTACAGACTGTTCTGTTTTTGACAGATTCTGTTTTCTATGTGTTGTTTGCTTATTTTGATGAATCTATGAGTAGTATCGGAGGGTATGAACCATAGATAAGTTGGAGTACAGTATATATTACACCAATATGAATTTAGAATGAGTTAATTACAGTATCAATGTGGTGGTTTTGTTTTCTTTCACTAACCGAGCTTACGAGTTTTCTGTTGAGTTTTGTGTTGTGGAGTTTTCAAGTTTTGGGTAAAGATTCGATGGAATATGGAATAAGGAGTGGCAAGGGCCTAAGCTTGGGGATTCCCAAGGCACCCCAAGATAATATTCAAGAATAGCCAAAAGCCTAAGCTTGGGGATGCCCCGGAAGGCATCCCCTCTTTCGTCTTCGTTCATCGGTAACTTTACTTGGAGCTATATTTTTATTCACCACATGATATGTGTTTTTCTTGGAGTGTCATTTTATTTTGTTATTTTTTGCTTTCTGTTAGTTAGAATAATGTTTTGCATCTTTAGTTTCAATATAAAGAAGTCAAGGATAGCCTTTGCCATGCTTATTTTGCTAGTATACATGTTGTTGTTTGAAAACAGAAAGTTTACCGCTATTGCAGAAATTCCCTAGAAATGTCAGAGCATGATATAATGTTGAAACTTTTTGCATACTGAGCTCTGATGAAGTTATTACAGTGGGAATTTTAGTTCATAATTTTTGGAGTTAGGGAAGTACTGATACTCTTGCATTCTTTACAGACTGTACTGTTTTGGCAGATTGCTGTTATGTTTGCATTGTTTGCATATGTTTGCTTGTTTAATGATTCTATTTGGTGATAGGAGTATTAAATATGCAGAGGAATTTAGTATTCAATGTCTAATAATAATTTTAGTGATTTGTTACAGTAGAAAATGATAAGGTTTTGCATTGTTTTATACTAACCTATCTCACGAGTTCTTGTTGAGTTTGTTGTCAATGAAGCTTTTGATAAAAAGAGAAACCATGATATGAGAGGAATTAAGGAGACACAAAAGCTCAAGCTTGGGGATGCCCAAGGCACCCCAAGATATTATTTCAAGAAGTATCAAGCATCTAAGCTTGGGGATGCCCCCGTTGGCATCCCACCTTTCTTCTTCAACAACTATCGGTTAGTATCGGTTGAACCTAAGTTTTTTGCTTCTTCACTTGAGTTGTGCTATCCTTGCAATGTAGTTTTATTTAGCTTTGCTTGCTGTTTGAATAAAGTATCAAGATCTGAAATTATTTAATGTTAGAGAGTCTTCACATAATTACATAATTATTTAGCTACTCATTGATCTTTACTTATATCTTTTGAGCTTGATAGTTTTGCTCATAGTGCTTCACTTATATCTTTTGAGCGTGATAATTTTTGCTCTAGTGCTTCACTTATATCTTTTAGAGCACGGTGGTGGATTTGTTTTAAAGAACTATTGATATCTCATGCTTCACTTAGATTATTTTGAGAGTCATTAATAGCATGGTAGTTTGCTTAATGTTAATATACTTAGTGTTCAAGATATGTGAAACTTTCTTTTGAGTGCGTTGAATACTAAGATAAGTTTAATGCTTGATAATTGTTTTGAGATATGGAGATGATAATATCAAAGTCGTGCTAGTTGAGTAATTGTGAATTTGAGAAATGCTTGTGTTGAAGTTTGCAAGTCCCGTAGCATGCACGTATGGTTAAAGTTGTGTAACAAATTTGAAACATGAAGTGTACCTGGCTTGTGCATCCTTATGAGTGGCGGTCGGGGACGAGCGATGGTCTTTTCCTACCAATCTATCCCCCTAGGAGCATGCGCGTAATGCTTGATTTTTGATGACTTCTAAATTTTTGCAATAAATATATGAGTTCTTTTGACTAATGTTGAGTCCATGGATTATACGCACTCTCACCTTTCCGCCTTTGCTAGCCTCTTCGGTACCGTGCATTGCCCTTTCTCACCTTGAGAGTTGGTGCAAACTTCGTCGGTGCATCCAAACCCCATGATACGATACGCTCTATCACACATAAACCTCCTTATATCTTCCTCAAAACAACCACCATACCTACCTATCATGGCATTTCCATAGCCATTCCGAGATATATTGCCATGCAACTTCCATCATCATTATTATGACATACATTACTTTTGTCATATTGCCATTGCATGATCATGTAGTTGACATCGTATTTGTGGCAAAGCCACCATGCATTATTTTCCATACATGTCACTCTTGATTCATTGCACCATCCTGGTACATCGCCGGAGGCATTCATATAGAGTCATATTTTGTTCTAAGTTTCGAGTTGTAATTGTTGAGTTGTAAGAAAAATAAAAGTGTGATGATCATCATTATTAGATCATTGTCCCAAGTGAGGAAAGGATGATGGAGACTATGATTCCCCCATAAGTCGGGATGAGACTCCGGACGAAAAATAAAACAAATAAAAAAAAGAGAAGAAGGAAAAAAAGGAAGGCCCAAAAAAATGAGAGAAAAAGAGAGAAGGGACAATGCTACTATCCTTTTACGACACTTGTGCTTCAAAGTAGCACCTTGTCCTTCATGTAGTTATTCTCATATATTGTGCTTCAAAGTAGCACCAAGATCTTCATGATAGTGAGTCTCATAAGTTGTCTTTTTATACTAGTGGGAATTTTTCATTATAGAACTTGGATTGTATATTCCAATGATGGGCTTCCTCAAAATGCCCTAGGTCTTCGTGAGCAAGCGAGTTGGATGCACACCCACTAGTTTTCTTTTGTTGAGCATTCATAGCTCTAGTGCATCCGTTGCATGGCAATCCCTACTCCTCATGTTGACATCAATCGATGGGCACCTCCATAGCCCGTTGATTAGCCTCGTCAATGTGAGACTTTCTCCTTTTTTGTCTTCTCCACACAATCCCCATCATCATATTCTATTCCACCCATAGTGCTATATCCATGGCTCGCGCTCATGTATTGCATGAAGGTTGAAAAAATTTGAGATTATTTGAGTATGAAACAATTGCTTGGCTTGTCATCGGGGGTATAGAAGTTGGGAACATCTTTGTGTGACAAAAATGAAGCATAGCCTAACTATATGATCTTGTAGGGATGAACTTTCTTTTGCCATGTTATTTTGAGAAGACATGATTGCTTTATTAGTATGCTTGAAGTATTATTATTTTTATGTCAATATGAACTTTTGTCTTGAATCTTTCGGATCTGAATATTCATATCACAAGTAAGAAGAATTACATTGAAATTATGCCAAAGTATCACTCCGCATCAAAAATTCTTTTTTATCATTTACCTACTCGAGGACGAGCAGGAATTAAGCTTGGGGATGCTTGATACGTATCCAACGTATCTATAATTTTTGATTGCTCCATGCTACTTTATCTACTGTTTTAGGCAATATTGGGCTTTATTATCCACTTTTATATTATTTTTGAGACTAACTTATTAACCGGAGGCCCAGCCCAGATTTGATGTTTTATGCCTATTTTAGTGTTTCGAGGAAAAAGAATATCAGACGGGGTCAAAACGGAAGGAAATCAACTAGAGAAGTTATTTTTGGAAAGCAACCCAGGGAACTTGGAGTGCACGTCAGGGGAGATACGAGCTACCCACGAGGGTGGGGGACGCCCTCCCCCCCCCCCCCCGGCACGCCCCCCTACCTCGTGGGGCCCCCGTAGCTCCACCGACGTACCCCCTGCACCCATATATACTCTCATACCCTAAAACTTCCAGAATAAAAGATAGATCGGGAGTTCTGCCACCGCAAGCCTCTGTAGCCACCAAAAACCTCTCGGGAGCCCGTTCCGGCGCCCTGCCGGAGGGGGAACCCATCACCGGTGGCCATCTTCATCATCCCGGCGCTATCCATGACGAGGATGGAGTAGTTCACCCTCGGGGCTGAGGGTATGTACCAGTAGCTATGTGTTTGATCTCTCTCTCTCATGTTCTCTCTCGTGTTCCTCTATGGCACGATCTTGATGTATCCCGAGCTTTGCTATTGTAGTTGGATCTTATGATGTTTCTCCCCCTCTACTCTCTTGTGATGAATTGAGTTTCCCCTTTGAAGTTATCTTATCGGATTGAGTCTTTTATGAAAACACTTGATGTATGTCTTGCCGTGATTATCTGTGGTGACAATGGGATATCATGTGCCACTTGATGTATGTTTTGGTGATCAACTTGCGGGTTTCGTGACATTGGGAACCTATGCATAGGGTTGGCACACGTTCTTGACTCTCCAGTAGAAACTTTGGGGCACTCTTTGAAGTACTTTTATGTTGGTTGGATGAATCTGAGATTGTGTGATGCATATCGTATAATCATGCCCACGGATACTTGAGGTGACAATGGAGTATCTAGGTGACATTAGGGTTTTGGTTGATTTGTATCTTAAGGTGTTATTCTAGTACGAACTCTTTTATAGATTGATCCGAAAGAATAACTTTGAGGTGGTTTCGTACCCTACCATAATCTCTACGTTTGCTCTCCGCTATTAGTGGCTTTGGAGTGACTCTTTGTTGCATGTTGAGGGCTTGTTATATGATCTATCTATGTTATTATTGTTGAGAGAATTTGCACTAGTGAAAGTATGAACCCTAGGCCTTGTTTCCTATCATTGCAATACTGTTTACGCTCACTTTTATCATTAGTTACCTTGATGTTTTTATATTTTCAGATTACAAAAACCTATATCTACCATCCATATTGCACTTGTATCACCATCTCTTCGCCGAACTAGTGCACCTATACAATTTACCATTGTATTGGGTGTGTTGGGGACACAAGAGACTCTTTGTTATTTGGTTGCAGGGTTGTTTGAGAGAGACCATCTTCATCCTACGCCTCCCACAGATTGATAAATCTTAGGTCATCCACTTGAGGGAAATTTGCTACTGTCCTACAAACCTGTGCACTTGCAGGCCGAACAACATCTACAAGAAGAAGGTTGTGTAGTAGACATCAATTGACAACCCCTTTATTGCGTTGGTTGCAAGTTCTTTGTTTGTTTGTGTAGGTGCGTGGGACTTTTGAGGAGCCTCCTACTGGATTGATACCTTGGTTCTCAAAAACTGAGGGAAATACTTACGCTACTATTGCTGCATCACCCTTTCCTCTTCAAGGAAAACCAACGCAAGCTCAAGACGTAGCAAGAAGGATTTCTGGCGCTGTTGCCGGGGAGGTTTTCGCTCAAGTCAAGACATACCAAGTACCCATCACAAACTCATCTCCCTCACATTTACATTATTTGCCATTTGCCTCTCGTTTTCCTCTCCCCCACTTCACCCTTGTCGTTTTATTCACCCTCTCTTTCCCAATCTTCTCCTCTCTTTTTCGCTTGCCTTTTTCTGTTTGCTTGTGTGCCTGTTTGTCCTCATGGCTTTGCCTAAGAGTACCGACCTACTTCTTAGAAGGTTGGAAGATATTGAATCAAATATTAGAAGCTTTATGAATTTGCAATTTGAGCATAATAATTTCTTCAGAAAAGAGCTTAAAGAACAAAAAGGTTTTTTGGGGTTTATGAATAAGGATCTTGATGATATGAATAAAGAATTTTATGGTGTGAACTCTCAAATTACCCGGCTTGAAAATGCTATAGCCAAAATTTCTGATAAGCAAGCTACCTTAGTCAATAAGATGGCTGCCAAACCAGAAAAGTTAGATGAAAATAATGATGAAGATCTTAAAGTTATTGATGAGTCCCCTATTAGATCTTTGTTTTGCAATATGAATCTCGATAATAATGGGACTGGAGATGAGTCAACTTTAGTTAGAAGGCGTCCCAAGAATTCGGAGTTTTTAGATCTTGATGTTAAATTTGGTAAAAGTGGGATTGGAGAGGTCATGACTTTAAATAGTATTGAACCCACTATCTCGGATTTCAAGGAATTTGATTATGGTAATTGTTCTTTAGAAGGTTGTATTTCCTTTTTGCAATCCGTTGTTAATTCTCCTCATGCTTATAGTCAAAATAAAGCTTTTACCAAACATATCGTTGATGCCTTGATGCAATCTTATGATGAAAAACTTAATTTGGAAGTTTCTATACCTAGAAAACTTAATGATGAATGGGAACGTAGTATAAAGATTAGAATTAAAGATCATGAGTGTTTTGCTTTGTGTGATTTGGGTGCTAGTGTTTCCACGATTCCGAAAACTTTGTGTGATATTCTAGGTTTCCATGATCTTGATGATTGCTCTTTAAATTTGCACCTTGCGGATTCCACCATTAAAAAGCCAATGGTAAGAATCAATGATGTTCTCATTGTTGCAAATAGAAATTTGGCGCTCGTAGATTTTATCGTTCTTGATATAGATTGCCATCTTTCTTGCCCTATTATTCTTGGTAGACCTTTCCTTAGAACAATTGGTGCGATTATTGATATGAAGGAAGGGAATATTAGATTCCAATTTCCATTAACGAAAGGCATGGAGCACTTTCCAAGAAAGAAAGTAAAATTACCTTATGAATCTATCATGCGAGCTACTTATGAATTGAGTGCCAAAGATGGCACTACTTAGATCTATCTTCGCTTTTATGCCTAGCTAGGGGCGTTAAACAATAGCGCTAGTTGGGAGGCAACCCAATTTTATATGTGTTTTTTGTTTTTGTTTCTGTTTAGTAATAAATTTTGCATCTACCTTTTGTTTAGATGTGTTTTTATGTTTGTGCCAAGTAGAACCTATAGGATAACCTATGATGATAGTTAATTTGATTCTGCTAAAAAATAGAAACTTTGCACGCACGAAATTAGTTTTGTTAAATCACAGAAATGTGCTTTTGCGTTTATTATTTTTGCTGCTGATCAATAGACAAATTTTCCAGGACTTACTATTTTGGTAGGATTTTTAGAGTTCCATAAGTTTGCGTTTGTTACAGATTGCTACAGACTGTTCTGTTTTCGACAGATTCTGTTTTTCGTGTATTGTTTGCTTATTTTGATGCATCTATGGCTAGTAAATTAGTTTATAAACCATAGATAAGTTGGAATACAGTAGGTTTAACACCTAAATAAATAAAGAATGAGTTCATTACAGTACCTTATATGGTGGTTTTGTTTTCTTTCACTAACGGAGCTTATAAGATTTCCTGTTGAGTTTTGTGTTGTGAAGTTTTCAAGTTTTGGGTAAAGCTTTGATAGACTATGGAATAAGGAGTGGCAAGAGCCTAAGCTTAGGGATGCCCATGGCACCCCAAGATATTCAAGGATAGCCAAAAGCCTAAGCTTGGGGATGCCCCGGGAATGCATCCCCTCTTTCGTCTTCGTTCATTGGTAACTTTACTTGGAGCTATATTTTTATTCGCCACATGATATGTGTTTTGCTTGGAGCATCGTGTATTATATTAGTCTTTGCTTTTTAGTTTACCACAATCATCCTTGCTGTACACACCTTTTGGGAGAAGCCCACTTGATTAGAATTTGCTAGAATATGCTATGTGCTTCACTTATATCTTTTGAGCTAGATAGTTTTTGCTCTAGTGCTTCACTTATATCTTTTAGAGCACGGCAGTGGCTTAAATTTTGTAGAAATTGCTAGTCTCTCATGCTTCACTTATATTATTTTGAGAGTCTTTTAGAACAGCATGGTATTTGCTATGGTTATAAAATTGGTCCTAGAATGGTAGGCATCCAAGTTGGGTATAATAAAAACTATCATAGGAAGTGAATTGGATGTTATGATCAATTTGATAGTTGATAATTGTTTTGAGATATGGAGGTAGTGATATTAAAGTCATGCTAGTTGTTTGATTATGAATTTAAAGAATGCTTGTGTTGAAGTTAGCAAGTCCCGTAGCAAGCACGTATGGTTAAAGTTGTGTAACAAATTTCAAACATGAAGTGTACCTGGCTTGTGCATCCTTATGAGTGGCGGTCAGGGACGAGCGATGGTCTTTTCCTACCAATCTATCCCTCTAGGAGCATGCGCGTAGTGCTTGGTTTTTGATGACTTCTAAATTTTTGCAATAAGTATATGAGTTCTTTTGACTAATGTTGAGTCCATGGATTATACGCACTTTTACCTTTCCATCATTGCTAGCCTCTTCGGTACCGTGCATTGCCCTTTCTCACCTTGAGAGTTGGTGCAAACTTCGCCGGTGCATCCAAACCCCGTGATACGATACGCTCTATCACACATAAACCTCCTTATATCTTCCTCAAAACAGCCACCATACCTACCTATTATGGCATTTCCATAGCCATTCCGAGATATATTACCATGCAACTTTCCACCGTTCCGTTCATCATCATCATGACATACATTACTTTTGTCATATTGCCATTGCATGATCATGTAGTTGACATCATATTTGTGGCAAAGCCACCATGCATAATTTTTCATACATGTCACTCTTGATTCATTGCACCATCCCGGTACACCGCCGGAGGCATTCATATAGAGTCATATCTTGTTCTAGTTTCGAGTTGTAATTCATATGTTGTAATCAATAAAAGTGTGATGATCATCATTATTAGAGCATTGCCCAAAAAGAAAAAAAAGAAGAAAAAAAGAAAGGCCAAAAAGAAAAAAAGAAAGGCCAAAGAAAAAAAGAAAAAGAAAAAAGAAAAAAAGAAAAAGAAAAAGAAAATAAATAAAAGGGGCAATGTTACTATCTCCTTTTCCACGCTTGTGCTTCAAAGTAGCACCTCGTTCTTCATGTAGTGAGTCTCATATAGTGTGCTTCAAAGTAGCACCAAGTTTTTCATATAGTGAGTCTCATATGTTATCACTTTCATATACTAGTGGGAATTTTTCATTATAGAACTTGGCTTGTATATTCCTATGATGGGCTTCCTCAAATGCCCTAGGTCTTCGCGAGCAAGAAAGTTGGATGCACACCCACTAGTTTTCTTTTGTTGAGCATTCATTTATAGCGCTAGTGCATCCGTTGCATGGCAATCCCTGCTCCTCATGTTGACAGCAATTGATGGGCATCTCCATAGCCCGTTGATTATCCTCGTCAATGTGAGACTTTCTCCTTTTTTGTCTTCTCCACACAATCCCCATCATCATATTCTATTCCACCCATAGTGCTATATCCATGGCTCACGCTCATGTATTGCGTGAAGGTTGAAAAAGTTTGAGATTATTTAAATATGAAACAATTGCTTGGCTTGTCATCGAGGGTGTAGAATTTGGGAACATTTTTGTGTGACGAAAATGAAGCATAGCCTAACTATATGATTTTGTAGGGATGAACTTTCTTTAGCCATGTTATTTTGAGAAGACATGATTGCTTTGATTAGTATGCTTGAAGGGTTACTATTTCTTTTATCAATATGAACTTTTATTTTGAATCATTTGGATCTGAACATTCATGCCACAATAAAGAAAATTACATTGAGAATTATGCTAGGTAGCATTCCACATTAAAAATTCTGTTTTTATCATTTACCTACTCGAGGACGAGCAGGAATTAAGCTTGGGGATGCTTGATATTTCTCCAACGTATCTATAATTTTTGATTGTTCCATGCTATTATATTACCTCTTTTGGATGTTTATGGGCTTTATTTTACACATTTATATCATGTTTGGGACTAACCTACTAACCGGAGGCCCAGCCCGTATTGCTTGCCTATTCCAGTATTTCGAAGAAAAGGAATATCAAATAGAGTCCAAACGGAATGAAACCTTCGGGAGCGTGATTTTTGGAACGAACGTGATCCAGAGAACTTGGAGTGCAAGTCAAGAAGCTTGTGAGGCGGCCAGGAGACAGGAGGGCGCGCCCACCCCCTCTGGGCGCCCCCTATCTCCTGGGCCCCACAAGTGGCCACCGATGTACTCCTTCCTCCTATATATACCTATGTACCCCGAAAACATCCAGGGAGCCAACAAAAAACAATTTTCACTGCCGTAACCTTCTGTATCCGCGAGATCCCATCTTGGAGCCTTCGTCGGCGCTCCGCCGGAGGGGGAATCGACCACGGAGGGCCCCTCCGATGAGATGTGAGTAGTTTACCACATACCTTCGGGTCCATAGTTATTAGCTAGATGGCTTCTTCTCTCTTTTTGGATCTCAATACAATGTTCTCACCCTCTCTTGTGGAGATCTATTCGATGTAAACTCTTTTTGCGGTGTGTTTGTCGAGATCCGATGAATTGTGGGTTTATGATCAAGTTTATCTATGAGAAATATTTGAATCTTCTCTAAATTCTTTTATGTATGATTGAGTTATCTTTGCAAGTCTCTTCGAATTATCAGTTTGGTTTGGCCTACTATATTGATCTTTCTTGCCATGGGAGAAGTGCTTAGTTTTGGGTTCAATCTTGCGGTGTCCTTACCCAGTGACAGAAAGGGTTGCAAGGCACGTATTGTATTGTTGCTATCGAGGATAAAAAGATGGGGTTTATATCATATTGCTTGAGTTTATCCCTCTATATCATGTCATCTTTCTTAATGCGTTACTCTGTTCTTATGAACTTAATACTCTAGATGCATGTTGGATAGCGGTCGATGTGTGGAGTAATAGTAGTAGATGCAGACAGGAGTCGGTCTACTTGTCACAGACGTGATGCCTATATACATGATCATGCCTAAATAATCTCATAATCATTCGCTTTTCTATCAATTGCTCGACAGTAATTCGTTCACCCATCGTAATACTTATGCTATCTTGAGAGAAGCCACTAGTGAAACCTATGGCCCCCGGGTCTATCTTTTATCATATAAGTTTTCAATCTACTTTTATTTGCATCTTTACTTTTTGCATCTATATTATAAAATACCAAAAATATATTTATCTTAGCATACTATCTCTATCAGATCTCACTTTCGCAAGTGGCTGTGAAGGGATTGACAACCCCTTTATTGCGTTGGTTGCGTGTTCTTTGTTTGTTTGTGTAGGTGTGAGGGACTTTTGAGGAGCCTCCTACTGGATTGATACCTTGGTTCTCAAAAACTGAGGGAAATACTTACGCTACTATTGCTGCATCACCCTTTCCTCTTCAAGGAAAACCAACACAAGCTCAAGACGTAGCAGGCGCCGCCTTGCTCGCCCCGCAGCTCGGTCATCATCACCGAGTTGGACGACGAGCTGGTCAACGTGCTGGATGACAGCATTATCGGGCTGGGTCTCGGGTCCGAGGCCCCGCCCGCTATGCATGCGGCATGCAACGTGCAGCCAGCCGTCCCCTCGCCATCCCTCCCTCTGCTGCCTATGCGCTACAGCCGCCGGATCGCCTTCAAAGAACTCGTTGGGTATGTCTCCATGACTGCCAAGGCTATCAAGCAGAGAGAGAGCTCAAGGACTCTCTCAAGGGGTGCTCCTCCAAGCTTCAGGCATCCGTCGCCAAACGCAAGATCATCGATGCTGTGCTAAAACCGCTGGGAATGAATCCTGTGTCCAATCTCCGGTCTACAGCGGGCATCCCCTCCGCCTCGGTGCCTTTGGGTGGTGATGATTAGTGCCCCTCACCGCACTTTGCCTCGTTGTTCGCCTGGGCTACCCCTGATTAGGCGATGTATCCTGTTTTTCTGCTCTTTTTCTCTCTTCTCCATGTATCCTTGCCTGTACCATGTTCCCCTATGTAACCGCTCGCTTCTATCCTGGAATGTCCAAGGACTTGGTGACCACGGCAAGTGTCTGCTTGTCCGCGGTGTCGTCGGTGATGCCAACGCGTCTGTTGCTTGCCTCCAGGAGACAAAGCTTGCGTCCCTCCCCTACGGCAAAGACCGATCCTTCCTCCCTACTCGCCTCTCCGTGTTCGAGCACAAGGACGCCGACGGCTCCCGTGATGGTTTGGTTACGGCTTGGGACCTGTTTGTTCTTTCCCTTGTCTCCCGCTCAGATGGCCGCTACTCGCTCACCACCACGTTCTCATCTACGTCCTCTGAACTCGCCTTCACGGTCACGAATGTCTAAGCTCCTTCCGACCACTCTTCTACGCAAGCTTTCATCGATGAAATGATGGCCATCTCAGCGTCGATCACGGGGGCCTGGCTCGCTCTTGGGGATTTCAATCTCATTCAGTACCCAAGTAAGAAAAACAACAACAATTTCTGCGCCTCCCTTGTGTCGCGCTTCAACGCCTTGATCAACGCCTTGTCGCTCATCGAGCTCCACCTCTCCGACCGATTGTTCACATGGACGAACCGGCGTACGCCTCCCACCCTCGCCCGTCTCGACCAGGCGTTCTTCAACGCCGGCTGGGACGCCGCTCTTCCGAATTCCACTCTTGCCTCCCTCCCTCGCGTCACGTCCGACCACTTCCCGTTACTTGTCACTGCCTCCACGCGCATTCCCGCCTCCCGCCAGTTCCGTTTCAAGAAAAAGTGCCTCCTGGACCCCTTGTTCCTTCCCTCTACCTCTCCTACTTGGGCTCACCCTCCCTTGGTTACTGATAGGGCAAAGAACATCGCTGCTCGGGTCAAGTCCTTCCGCCGCGCTGCAAAGGTATGGAAAGCTGATCACCGGTATGTCCCTCTCCACGATAATAACTACAAGTTTGTTATTTACTTGTTTGACTTTTTTGAGGAATACCGTGCTCTTTCGGCTGCGGAGGCGTGCCTTCGCCGGGATGCCCAGGCCGCGCTGGCCTTCTCTGTCCGCCAACAAGCTGCGTTCTGGCGACAGCGGGGGAAATTTATAAGGGTGGCCGAGGGCGACGAGAACACTCTATTCTTCCACGCCCAAGCGTCCCAGCGCTTTGGGTCCAACCGGATCAAGGCGTTGGATGTCGGCGGCACGATCGTCGTCAGCCATGCTGCCAAAGTTGAAGCCCTCCACACCTTCTACTCCAACCTCCTTGGGAGATCTTCAGACCCCGTTTGGCGTTTCGACCTCCATGTGAGTATGCTGGGGTCACCGGCGTCGACGGGGCCAAGCTGACCGCCCCCTTCGAGATGGCCGAGATCGAAGCGATCGTCAAGGGGCTTGACAGGACCAGCGCCCCGAGGCCCGACGGCCTGGGGCCGGCTTTCTACCAGGCCACATGCTCACTGGTCTCCGGTGACGTGCTTCGGTTGATGCATGGTTTCCACGACTACTCGGTCGACCTCTCCTGTGTCAACCGAGCACACATCATGCTTCTACCGAAGGGCCAGGGGGTGCTTGCGCCTAGCGGGTTCCGTCCAATCTCTCTCCAGAACTGTGATGTCAAGATCCCGTGCAAGGTCCTGACCACGCTTCTACAACAACAAATCGCGGACGTGGTCGATATTGACCAATCTGGGTTCATCCGGGGGCGGAGCATCTCCGAGAACTTTGTGTTCGCTATGAAGATTGTGCAATGTTGTGAATCTCGCCGAGCTCCTGCCCTTGTTCTGAAGATGGATTTTGCCAAGGCCTTCGACTCTATCAACTGGCGAAGTCTTCGCCAGATCATGGAGGTTCGCGGTTTCCCCCCTCTCTGGTGTGACTGGATGGACTCGATCCTCCAGTCATCCATGTCCGCGGTGATGCTCAACGGTGTGCCGGGGAGGTGGATCAGCTACAAGAAAGGGTTGTGGCACGGAGACCCCCTGTCGCCGTACCTTTTTTGTTGGTCGCGGATGTGCTCCAACAACCGATCAAGACCGACGGCAGGATGCATCGCCCCCTGGTTGACGGCGCGCCGCCTCTCGTCCTTCAGTACGCTAATGACACGATCATTATCATGCGTGCCGAGCTTGGTGTGGTGCGACGTCTTAAAGGCGTCCTCGACAACTTTGCGGCCGCGGGGGGGCTAGTCATCAACTTCAGCAAGAGCACCGTCGCGCCCATCCATGTCCCCGACAGCGAGCTTATGGAACTCGTTCAGGTCCTGGGTTGTGCTGTGGGGGCCTTCCCACAGATCTACCTCGGCCTCCCCCTATCCAACTGCAGGCTCTCCATGGATGACTTCCTCCCGCTCATCGCCAAAGCTGAGCGCTACTTATCCGGGTGGCGTGCTCAGCTCCTGTCCTTCGGGGGGCGCCTGGTTTTGCTCAATGCCGTGCTGGATGCGGTCCCCACGTACGCCATGGCCGCGATCCTCCGGGCAATCGACGCCCTGTGGCGCTCCTTCCTCTGGTCCGATGCGGACAAAGCGTTGGGGGCGCAGTGCCTTGTTGCCTGGGACCGCGTCACACGAACCAAGGACAAGGGGGGGCTGGGGGTGTGCGCCCTTCCGGTCCAGAACCGGTGCCTCCTTCTGAAGCTCCTCCACCGTCTACACTCACGCCAGGAATCCCCTTGGGCGCGCTGGGTTTGGGGAGAGTTGGGTCGCTCTCTCCTAACCCCGGCGTCGGCCATGTCGCTCCCCGGACCACATTGGTCATCTCTCGCCAAACTTGTGCCTCTGTACAGGGCGATCACCACGGTCTCCGTTGGGGACGGGTGCACGACGGCGTTCTGGCTCGACTCTTGGCTTTCTAGCGGCGCCCTCTTCGTCCAGATGAGCTCTCTCTTCTCCCACGCCACCTTGCCGGACATGTCGGTTGCCCACGTCGTCCAGCACGGGCTAGACTGGGGGCTTGTCCCGCGACTAAACCACACTGAGGCGCGGAAGCGGGGGGTCCTCCTCCCCATCGTCCAGGTGTTGATTCTGTCCGAGGAGGCCGATGTTCGGGCTTTACATCCTGGCTGTGCCAAGGGCGCTGCTCTCTCCTCTGCCGGGGTATACCAGCTATGCCACTTCGGTGGAGTGAGAGCACCTTTCGTCGACTTCGTCTGGACGAACTTTGCCCCCAGCAGGGCCCGCTTCTTCGCCTGGCTCCTGGTCCAGGCTCGGATACACACGAGAGATGTGCTTCTGCGTAAGCACATTGTTGGGGTGGCCGGGGCGGGCTGCCCTATCTGCTCAGCTCCGCTCAAGACGGCCGACCACCTCATCTTTGCTTGCCCCTTTGCCCGGCAGTCCTGGGCCTCGGTTGGGGCAACACTGACAGTCTCCTCTGTCAAGCTGCTCCACCTTATGTCGCCCCCGAGCTTGGTCCCTCCTCGGACGGGGCCGACTTGTATGCTTCTTTGCTACTGGCAACTTTGGAAGCACTGCAATGCGCTGGTCTTCCAGGGCATGCCACCCTTGCTTCCCCGGCTACTGCAGCTTTGCAGAGAAGATGTCGTTCTGTGGCGTGTCAGCCTCCCAGCAGCTCTCAAGAACACTGCTGATGTGTGGCTTGAGTGCCTGACCCCCTGATGTTACTCCCCTCTCCCTATCGCTCTCTCTGCTTGTAGAAAAATATGTACTGGTGACTTGTTTGCTCCGGCGGTTCGGCCCAGGTATATGAAAATTCAGGTAATCCCCCCCCCCCCCCCCGGGTGAAAATTCAAAAAAATGAATAAGGCCCCTGTACATGCTTTGTGGCCGGCGCCGCCGGAGGGGTGCCTTGCTATATCAGTGGATGGGGCCTTCAGCGCCAAGGAGAAGGATGCAGGAGTAGACGTGGCTGTTAGAGACTCAACAGGAAACTTGGTACCCATGTCATGCAAATACATACAACGATGCGATGACTCCCTTGAAGCTGAGTTACTTGCTGATGTGGAAGGAGTGGCACGCACATATGCTGCAGGGCCTTTCGTCTTACAAACCGATTGTTCAAACTTAATAAAACTTGTGAAGGTTCAGGGACAGGATAAATCAAGAGTTGGCCAGCTAGTGTCAGAGTTGAAGGCCTTATTTGTTGAGGAGCGGGAGCTTTCCATCATGAAGTTAGATAGATCCCAGAATAGTGTTGCAGATTTTCAAGCCAAATTTTTGCGCTCAGAGCATCATACCGATCTATGGTTATATGATGCACTTGAGAATCTCCAAAGTCTTTTGGCTATGGATTGTAATACTATTCAATACTAGTAAGGTACACGTGCATTGCACGCATGATATTTGGCAACCAAATTATTTTTTCGAAAAGGAGGAATACCCCCGGCCTCTGCATCTGGACGATGCATACGGCCAATTTATTAATTATTAACACAAGACCTTACAAAGTCGTACAACAGTAAGACCAAAGCCACCATCTTCGCAACCTCTGTCGCTACTCCTATCTAACTGATGAAGGGGCGCTGATGGTCTGGGCCTAATACCAAATAGACCTCGCAGCCAAACCTAACATCTAAGACCTGAGGTCCCAACCAGGACGCCTGCCGGGTATGGGCACCCACCAGTCCAGCGTGCTTTTCAACCAGGATCCTGCCGGGTATGAGGCCGCCACAGCCACGTACCATCAATCCATCTTCAGAGTTGTACTGTTGCATGAACCGTGCCAGGTCACTCTGCCATCGACGCCACCACGACGCCAGACAGCGTCACCGTCCTGCGCTCGTCCATCATCACACGCCCACCGACGATACCCCTACTGCTCCATGCCGCTGAGACTCGCCGTTGTCGACGTGCCAGATGCCACGCCGCTCCTCCGACGCGAACACCAAAAACAGGAAACGCCCTAAAGATACAAGGGGCACTCTGCACAACATGAAAGCCGCCGCGGGCAGCTGCAGAGATCCAGCCGGCGGCCAAAGCCCCCACCTTCATGAGCCCACACCCGAGTCCTAGCTCCCCAGGCAACGCCTCCAAGGAGGGGATGACGCCCATGGCGCAACCGCTGCCCAATCCAGGCCGGATTTTGGGTTTTCACCCGGGAGAGGACCGAAGGTGACAAGAATAAGGACCACGACACCGCCTTCAGGAAGGATGCGTCGCCCGAAGCCGACGCCGCTGTCGAGCCAAACCAGCCGGCCTAGGGTTTCCCCCGGTCCCAATCTGCACCACCATCCCCAGAAGCACCGGAACCAGCAGCATCCACCGGCATCAAGCGCAAAGGGGAAGGAGCGGGAACGAGGGAGCAGCTGGCCTCCAGATCTGGCGAGGACGAAGGCCCCCGAACTGCCGCCGCCAAGCACCGGCTCCCCACCACCCGAGCGGTCGAGGACGCCGGGCAGAGTCCCCGCGCACACCGTCCAGGGCGCGAACGGCGGCGCCGAACCAGCAGGGGCCGCCGCCCCGTGGATCCGGATCTCCGCGAAGGGACGACGAAGGCCTCGCCGCCACCTTCCTCGGTAGCCGCGCGACGCATCGGTGGCTCCTCTGGTGGCGACGAGGAGGAGAGGAAGGGGAGGGGAGACCGCCGGCGGTGGCTAGGGTTAGCCGCCTGTGTCGCCCCTGTTGGAGCGACGCGGGGGTGGAGGGGTCTGAAAGTTGTGTCCTTTTAAAATGGGGGAGCATTTGGCAACCAAATTATGAATAAATGCCACACTATAGCATGTAAGATTTGAGTCATATATGCATGATGTAGACGTTCATTTAACTCTTATAGTTCATCTCATTCAAAATCAATTAGTTTTTATAAAAAAGTTAATCTGTTTTATGATTCATGGAATTGTGCGTTGTAAAGCATAAAGTAAAAACAAATAATGACAATTCAACTAGAAAAAAAGTTTGGGCAATTGTGATACGGAAGATTTTAGAACAAAGGAGAAGTATTTGTGTTTTGAGGTTTGTGCATTATGCTTAAGTTCAACCATGGAGTTTTCGAGATTGTACATGTGGCAGAATCTGGTGGAATGTAGATGATATTCAATGGCCAGTAGTGCTCGGATTTGCCATCTCTGCACCGTCGGATTGGCTTCATCCAACGACCATCTTTCAAATTTATTCGCACTCTATATAGGGGTGTAGATACTCAATAAAGCTCCCACTTTTCCCGCAAAAAAAAAGTGAAAAGCACAACTGTGCTTTCGCATTTCATTTTTTTGTTTCATTTATTTTTTTGATTTGTTTTTTCTTCCGCTTTCACTTTTCTTTCATTTCATCTTTTGGGGGTTTTCATTTTTGGGGGGTTTTAGTTATTTTTCAGTTTGCATTGTTTTTGGCGTTTTCATGAAAAAAATCGTTGATGCGAGAAATTTGATTGTGAAAACAGTTCATGATCTGGATGAACGTTGAAGAGATAAAATGTTTTAAAAGATGAATCTACAAAAAAAAAAGAAAACCTCCCAGGTTATGACAAGTAGTGCACATGTAGTTTGTCACTTGTGAGCATCAAAAAGGTGGGAGTGACCTTTGCAAAGGGTCCTCCTTAATTCGCGAGTATAATGTATTGCTCGCTACGAGCAATACGACTCGAGTCGCCTACAACCCCCCTTGATCGCTAGCATGGTGGCTGGCCCATTCATGTTTTTTCTTTCAAAAACCTTTCATTCTACTTTTTCTTCACGCATTCAAAAATTGAAAAAAGTAGCATTTGAAAAAGTTTATAAATTTAGAAAATGTTGCAAATTCCAAAAAGATGTGCAAATAAAAAATATGGATTAAAATTTTTCATAATTGTCAAAATTGTTCATGAATTTGAAACATCTGTGTAAATTCGAAAAATGTTGTGAATTGGAAAAGAAGTCCAGAAAACACGAAAAGTTAATGACAACCCCAGAAAATATTATTAATTTGTGATTTTTTTTGAAAATAGAACATTTTCAGAAATTCCAAACAATTTTTGAAAAATGCAAACACTTTTTGAAATTCCAGAACAGTTTATGAATATGTGAAAAACAGTGAACACAAGAACATTTTTGCAAATTCCCAACAAGTTTTGCAAAACGTGAACATTTGTTATTTTTGGAATGTGTGAGTTTTCTAGAAAACAAAAACATTGTTTTGAAACTTCAAACAATTTTGGAGTATCTGAACATTTTTTCAATATGTGAAAATATTATGGAACTGGCAATATTTTTAATAATTCCAAATAAATTTTGGAAAAACCAAACATTTTTGAAATCCCTCGGGCATTTTAGAAAATGCCAACACTGTCTTGAGTATACGAAACAAAATTTAAAAAATGGGAACATTTTGAAATTTTGATGAATTTTGAAGGTAAAAAACAAAGAAATAAAATAAAACACGGGAAACTAGGAAGAAGTAATTTTTTTAGGACAAAGCAAAGCTTTATAAATTAACGGTGTACGGGCAAATCACCCGTAACACAAACAGCCACGGCGCGCGGTACATGAGAGTCTCACTCAATACAGTTATTGAAGCTATAAGAGCGACCAAGTTTTGCTAATTCATGCGTGACAGTATTCGCACTACGACTACATGCATTTATGGACTGGTTGGAGAACCACATCTTAAGCTGGAACTTGATATCCTCAATGATGACCGCATGCGATGAAGCGTCCGCCTTTGTGAAGTCGAGTGCTTCTTGGAGCAGTTTCGAGTCCATCTCAAAGTCGCTCTAAGTGCACCCACATCGACAGCCAAAGAGATCGCTTGGGACATGGCTATTGCTTCTGCAGCAAACGGATCGGCGGTGTGGTATGTGCGTCCAGCTCGCGCCAATAGCACCTCTCCCGTGTGATCCCTGATCACCACTCCCCACGTCACAAAAGACTTGCCTGGCGTGAAAGCACCGTCTAGGTTGATTTTTACTCTATCATGTGGCGGTGGCTGCCATTTGCATTCTGAAGCGGGTTTTGTTTTCGTTGTGAACAGCTGCATATACTCCAAGGTGTTGCTCATTGTGCGCCTAGTCAGCTCAGACACATGGACATGTAATTCTCCCTCTGGCCTTATTCCTGTTGTTCCACCAGTGCCACCAGAACGTGAGGACTAGCACTCGCGTTTTTTCATCTAGGCCCCATAGATAATCCTGCAGTGCATGCACGGACGTGATCTGCTCTAGCTCGTCTCTGATTCGTTCTAGTTGCATGGCTCTCCAAGCTTCCTTCACGGATTTGCACTTGACAAACAGATGAGCTCCATCCTCGTCCGCTAGGCCACAAAAGAGACATTTTGTGGACTTCAGTTTGGCTCCTCGCCGAACCAGATTTGTGCGTAATGCCAAGGACTCATGTTTGATTCTCCAAGTAAACATCTGAATTTTCCGCGGGCAGGGCAGCTTCCAGATTCTCTTCCAGGACTGGTCATGGCTCCTCTCAATAAGGTTGTCGGCCGCCATGGAACTGCTCCCCGGTACCCCGCCCCATCCTTCCTTCACAATCCAAACCTGCAGCTTGTACGCGCTCCAAACCGAGTGGTTGCCTTTCTTGTCGAATTGCCATGCCATGAAGTCATCTACCCCCTCCCAGAGCGGGATTTTGAGGATATGACTTGCATCATCCGGCCTGAAGGTTGCCTTTAGCAGGTCCTCGTCCCATACCCCTGTGAGAGGGTTTATTAGTTCACTGACCGTGGTTAGCAAGTTGTGTCCCCTTGGCGTGATGACTTGGCGAGACCAGGCCCGGGGTATCCAAGGATCAGACCAGATGTTCACGTTGATGCCGTCGCCGATTCTCCATATGTATCCCTTCTTGACTAAGTCCAGGCCCCTTAAGATACTTAGCCACGTATATGATATTCCGTCCCTTGGCACCGCCTCTAGGAGATCACAATTAGGGAAGTATCGGGCTTTGAGGATTCTACCACACAAACTATCCGGGTTCTGGAGTAGACGCCATCCTTGTCGTGAGAGCATAGCAATATTGAAGTTGTGCATGTCCCGAAACCCTAAACCTCCCTCCGCTTTTGGTTTTGTCAGGGTGTCCCAGCTGAGCCAGTGCATTGTGTTCTCCTTGTCCTGGTGACTCCACCAAAATTTCCCTATGAGTGCGTTTAGCTCTTGGCAGAAAGTTTTTGTGAGATCAAAACACGACATGGGGAAAGTCGGAATCGCCTGTGCCACGGCTTTCACCAGGGTTTCCTTTCCACTCTTAGCCAGCAGCCTTTCTTGCCATCCATGGACTCATCCGCACAAACACCTTTTTATGTATGCAAAGGTGCGTCAGCGGGAACGACCAACGTGGACTGGTAGCCCAAGGTAACGATCCTTCCAATCCTCACTTATAATCTGAACCTCAGCCTTAACCTGATCCTTCACAGCCACGTCGGTGTTTGGCGAAAACATGATTGCAGATTTTTCATGATTGATGCATTGACCCGAACAATTTTCATACAGCTGTAGGATCTCATGGAGAGCAGCGGCTTCTTCCTGCTTTGCCTTTAGAAAAATCACCGAGTCATCGGCGAACAAAAGATGTGAGACACTGGGTGCATTTTGGCAGATCTTGACGCCACTGATCCTCCCTTGTTCCTCAGCTTCATGCAATAATGCAGACAGTCCTTCGGCACAAATAACAAAGAGGTAAGGGGAGAGGGGATCCCCCTGCCTCAACCCTCGTGTTGGCACGAATTGTTCTGTTAACACTCCATTCACTTTAATTTGGTAGCGGACCGATGTGACACATTTCATGATGAGTTCTACCCATCTTCTCCGAAAGCCAAATTTTCCTAGCATTGCCTCAAGGAAGCTCCACTCAACACGATCGTACGCCTTGCTCATATCCGCTTTGATCGCAGCCACCCCCTCCTTCCCACTTTTCTTATGCCTGAGATAGTGAGAAGCTTCATAAGCTATTAACACGTTATCTGTAATCAGCCTCCCGGGTATGAACGCACTCTGGTTCTCTGGAATGATATCTGGAAGCACCACCTTTAGCCTATTTGCCGGCACTTTTGAGACCAACTTGTACAAAACGTTGCACAAACTTATTGGGTGAAGATCTTTAATTCTGTTCGGGTCTTTAACCTTGGGTATAAGAACCACCACTGTATCATTCCATCCCTCCGGGATCGCCCCACCATTGAGGACCGCAAGGACCTCCTCCACAATGTAATCGCCCATGAAATGCCAGTGCCGCTTGAAAACTATCGATGGCATGCCATCCGGACCCGGGGCTTTCAGATCACCAATATGGTCTAAAGCCGCTTTCACTTCCTCCCGCGTGAATGCTGCATCCAACACATTGAGCATAGCAGTGGTAACTCTCGGCTGCACTTTGGCAATAAGCTCATCAACACGGGTACCGGCTGTAGAGGTGAAAAGCTCCTGAAAATATGCACAAATATAGTTAGTTAAATCCTTATCCTCTACTACCGACCCATCCTCCCTTCTCAGCTCCTTTATTTTGTTAGCCTTCTTTCGCACCGATGCCATGAGATGGAAAAACCGGTGTTCCTATCTCCCTCCAATAACCACCACACATGAGCTCTTTGTTTCCACATAGTGTTTTTCTTCTCCTCTAGTTCATCCACCAAACATCTTAGCTTCGCTTCGTCCTCTATCTTCTCTTGCGACACTGCTTCCTTCATACATCTCTCTAAGTCTGCTTTCACCTTCTTTAACCTCCCCTCTACTGCACCAACTACTTCTTTGTCCCACACCCTCATCTTCCCCGCTATCTCTTTCAACGCATGAGCTACACCTCCTTCTCTTCCCTCCCAGCTTCTCTCCCATGCCTCCCTGATAACCCCTTCGCACCCTTCCTCTTGTAGCCACCTCGCCTCAAAACAGAATCCTCTATCTCCCTCCTTCCAACTCCTGTCGAGCCCCGTCGTGCTAACGATAATAGGCCGATGATCCGAGTGACGAGGCACCCCATTCACCACTACATGCTCCGGAAACTTTGCACTCCACGCCTAATTAGTAGTGGCTCTATCAAGTCTCTCATAGATGTACGTGCTCAGCTCCTTGCTGTGGTTCCACCAAGTGTAAATGTCCCCCTCAAACCCCAGATCCGCCAGCTCGCATACCTCCAGCGCCTCCCTAAACCCTTCCATCATTCCTTGTGATCACTTAGCGCCCCCCACCTTTTCAATCCCTGAGAGAATTTCATTAAATTCTCCCATACACAACCATGGCCGGCCTTGTTGGTGCTGTCTCTTGAGGAGTTTGAGTGTTCTCCAGGTCTCCTTCTTCCTCTCCATTACCGACTCCCCATACACTCCTGTCAAGTGCCATAACGATCCATCTTCCTCCGTAATATCAACATCTATATGCCTCCACCTGTATGAACATAGTGACACATCCATCCCTCTCTTCCAGAACAATGCCACCCCACGACTTCTGCCCACCGGATTCCAAGCTGTCATATTTGTCAGCCCGAGCGTCCAACGAAACCTGTCCAACTCCTTCTCCGTAAGTCTTGTCTCCGCCAAAAAGAGCACATCGGGATCCTCCACTCTCCCCAATTCGTGGAGCGAACGAACTGCCGGGCCGTTCCCGAGTCCCCGACAGTTCCAGCTGATGATTTTCATTGTGTCCGACGGGGCTGCTCTGGCAGCCCGGCCGATATCTGGTTTGTTTTGTTATTTTCTTCCTTCCTCCCCTCAGCGACCACTGCCACGTCCACTTCCATAAGTGTCCCCCTTTTAGCTTCCTCCTCTGACCCCGCATCCACTCCATCCACCCCATCATGGCCCCTCTTGCTCCCTGCTAATTTCTCCAAGTTGTGCCCCGATGCTCTTTTCTTGTCCTCACTTCTAGGAATCCGATGGAATTTGGCTGGTTTATGGGTATTAGCTTTGTCGACCGGATCCTTTCCACCTCCCTGCTATACGAGGCCTAGTTCTAGTCCCGGGTGATCACTCTTTTTTGGCGCTACTTCAGCCATAGTATCATTCTTAGTTGACACGCCCCCATTAGTCACGCTAGGATCTTGCCGCACTGCCTCGACCTCCTGAACTTGAGCTGTGTTGTCCCTCATAGGTGATTTACCTTGCTTCGTGGGTTCATCCATAACAAGCTTCTTCGGGTTTCCTCCACGTGGTGGCTCATATTTCAGAAGCTTAACTGGGCTCGTCACTTCTTCCTCACCCTCCACTCTTCCTCCTTTCTTTCCCTTGTTTAGCTCCTCCCCCTTCCTCCAGCTTAAACTATCACTTCCACTCCCGCTGCCCGTTCTGCCACTCGACCGTCCACTGCCATAGAACCTGCTGCCTCCAGAGATGTCTCCGTTTCCCCTCCAACTACGTTCCTCCTCGGAGCTAAATCTCCTTCTACCGATATCTGCTCGCAGCCACGGACCAAACTGGGCCTTCTCTCCTCTATTGACCTTGGTAGAGCACTCCTTCGCAACATGACCAATGAGACCGCATGTGTAGCAAAAATCAGGAAGGAACTCATATTCAAAGCGACACCAGAACCCCTCCTCCTCCTCTTCTTCCTTCCCGTCTATGCTCATCTTCTTCTTTCTCTTCTCCCCTCCATAGTTCTCCTCATCATCTAGGGTAAAACCCCTCATTATTGGTTTGTTGATCTTCATTCTGATCTTTACCCTCAAGAATTTGCCAATGGCTTTTCCGTTCACACCCGCATCCACCTCCACAAACCTCCCAATGATATTGCCTATCTCCTCTACCAAATCCTCGTGCATCATACCTAAGGGAAGGTTGAAAATTCTTAACCATATTGGGATATCATCGAAGTCATAATCCTTGATTCTTTTTGCTGGATCATAGTCCTCCACCACCACCAAATCTTTGTCAAACATCCATGGTCCATCCTCCAGAGCCTTCCTCTTCCCCGATTCTTGCTTGAAGGTAAAAACAAATCTATTGTCTCCTGCCTCCCTGCAATCAATCCCTTTGATCGGGCACCAAATCCTTCCCAGAGAAAGGCAGATCGCATCGGGATGCGCCGGCTTCTCCGAAACCACCCTCCCTACTGCCTAGAAATCCACCGCCTTACCCTTCTCCTTCCCTGCTGACCGGATTCTGACTCCCTTCTTCTCTTTCTCAGACAGCTTCAGGCTCCTCATCATACCCGCAACGCCCTCCATCTTCTTCCTGCACCGCTACGCACCACTTCACGCCGCCTAGGGTTTGTAGTGTTTTACGACCGTGCGCCCTAGGGAGCACACAGAAGGCTGTGATGTGGACTAGTTTACGACGAGGCTCGCTGGGAACGGATGAGCGAGAGAACCCGAACAGCTCCGGACGAGAACGATCGATCGGGAACGAGGACGGAGCAGCGCCGCCGACCCAAACACTAGTCGCCCCCGCAATCGCCGGAGGGATACCGAACCGTCACCCTAGGGACGGACCTAGGACTACACTAGGAAGAAGTAATTGGTCCTCACGTTCGCTTCGCTTCGGTTCTAATGGGTCTGCCCATCTTCCTAGTGTAGCAGACGATCACAATCTTAACACTCGCAATGAGCGATAGACAACATTTCTGGCCTAGTAAATTTGACACGGAGGGGTTCATTAAAAGAGAAAAACTATGACACCAACAGTAAACATGAGCTTCTATGTATCACTTGACAAACGAGCGTTCTGTTGGGCTGGCACAAGTAGCTTCTTCAGGTTAGTTTTGTTCTTTGTTTTTTCATTTGTGCATTTTTTTAATTTTTATTCATATTTGCAAAAATATTTTAAATACATATATTCAAAAAACTTAATTTAATTAAAATTTAAACAACTGCGAATTTGAAAAATGTTAACGTGGTGTAACATTTTTGTTAGTGTAATTTAAAAACATGTTTATAGCTTTAAAAAAATCACTTCAAACATTCACGCATTAGAAACAATGTTCGTGCATTTAAAATAATTATACAACATAAAAAAGTATTCTTGTATTTTCAATAAAAATCATAACATTAAAACATGTATGTTGCAATTCAAAAGATGTTCACGTGTTTGAAAAATATGTTTATGCCATGTAAACAAAAGTGTTGATGTCGTTCAAAAACATGTTTTTTACATTCAAATAATTGTTCCAAAGTGTATTTTAAAAAGTTTAACTCGTATTCGGAGACATGTTCAAAACTATGTAGTTAAAAAATGGTAATCATGCATTTTAAAAATGTTACGGCTTTATACAAAAAAATGTACACTATTTATGAAGAAATGGATCAAAAAATACATTTTAAAAACTGGTACTCATGTATTTTTTCAATAAAACGAATGTGTATAAAAAATATTCCTGATGTATACAGAAAATGTACAATATGTATGAAAAAAATAGCATGTGTTGATAAGACGTGTATAAAAAATAAAAATAATAATAATAGGAAAACCGGTAAGAAACACATAAAACTATAACGCGAAAAGAAAATCTTTGAAAACTCACACAGAAACTGTTGAATACCAACATGGAAAATAAAAAAAGACAAAAGAAAGAAAAAGAAAAAACTAATAAAGAAACAGAGAAAATCAAGAAACCGCAAGGAAAATCGTTGAGAACCAACACAGAACACATAGACAAAATCGGTCGAAAGGCCTGGAGCTATGACCAAGTGGTGTGTCGTGCCTCGTCTAGAAGACTAGAAGACGTTGCCGTACCGTCAAGCCTTACGGACAAGTCGCCGCTCGTCGACTTTCTATCGGTTGGCCCAGTTCAGTTCAGACGCAGAGTCCGTTGGGGCGACGACGATGTCGACGAATCACGAAACGCAGCTGGCGAGCTTTGGCGTGATCGACTGCTAACACACGCATCGCATGGGGCAGTGAAAGCACTGCAACCAAAAGCACACCTATTTCTTGGGCTCGATCAGAGCTTCCGCTCCGACGGTTCACCAGCCACCGCGTCCAACACGCGGCAGCCGCCTACATGCAGAGTAGGGTATACTCACGCACGCTTCTGCCCCGCGGGCGCAGGCCGGCGCTGTCTGCTCGGACGTCGACGTACGTGGCATGTCGCCACCATGCACTGGCCTTCGCTGCATTATTGTCGCCGCGTCTTTCCACAGGCGACCACTTCGTCAACAGTGGGCAGCGGCCGCCGAACCAAGACGACGACTGACTCGGCGACCCCGACCGTGGACGGGCTGTGAACTGGACTATATCCAACAGGACCGTGCAGTGCCGATGTGCAGTGCGCACACCACTACTGTCTGCCCAGCGCCCACCAACCACCCACCATGCATCCTCCTCCAAAGCTGCTGCTCCTCCTCGCGGTGCTGCTCGCCGCCTCACCGCATGCGCTGGCGGAGCAGCCACCGGCGGCAGCCGCCTGCCCACCGCAGGAGCGGGACGCGCTGCTGGCCTTCAAGCAAGGCATCAACGGCCTCCTCGCCTCATGGCGCGAAGACGACTGCTGCCGGTGGAGGGGCGTCCGGTGCAGCAACCGGACCGGCCATGTCGTCGCGCTCAACCTTCGAGGCCAGGGACTAGCCGGCGAGATAAGTCCTTCCTTGCTCTCCCTGCCGCACCTGGAGCATCTTGATCTCAGCTCCAACCGCCTCGTGGGCCCGGCTGGCAGTATTCCCGAATTTCTGGGTTCCATGGGAAACCTGAGATATCTCGACCTATCCGGAGCGCCGTATTCTGGGGAAGCGCCGTTTTCTGGCCAAGTGCCTCCCCACCTTGGCAACCTCTCCAAGCTGCAACATCTTGACCTCTCAAGCAATAGAAATGTGTCCTCCAACGATCTTTCCTGGTTAACACGTCTGCCATTCCTAAGGTTTCTCGGCCTGAATATCGTGGACCTGAGTATGGCGGCTGATTGGGCTCATGCGGTGAACGCCCTTCCTTTGAGGTCCCTTCATCTTGAAGAGTGCTCGCTCACAAGTGCGAACCAATCACTCCCACACTCAAACCTTACCACGACTCTTGAGGTGCTCGACCTTGCTGTCAACAACTTTGACCAGCCAGTCGCGTCTTGTTGGTTCTGGAACCTAACAAGACTCAAGCGGCTCTACCTTGAAGTTAACAACGGCGCCCTGTATGGTCCGCTTCCTGATGCATTGGGGGGTATGGTACGCTTGCAAGAACTATCCTTCGGAGAGAGTGGCAGCCACATGATGAGCATGGGCTCGGCAGACTTGAAGAACCTATGCAACTTGAAGTTCCTAGACCTTGACTTTTGTTTCTCAAATGGATTTGAAGCGGAGAGGCTCCCACAATGTTCTTCAGACAAATTGCAGGAATTAAACCTGATGGGAAACCAACTGACAGGAACTCTAGCAGATTGGATGGGACACCGCACCAGCTTAGTCATTCTTGATCTCAGTTCAAACAACATTACTGGGCCTATACCGGAATCTATAGGGCGGTTTACAGATTTGAGGGTTCTAGACCTTTCGAACAACAACCTGACTGGACATGTGCCACCTGCAATCGGTACTCTCACTAATTTGGCTAGCTTGGTTCTTGGTCAGAATCACTTGGATGGTCTGATTACAGAAGGACACTTTCATGGTCTAAAAAGCTTAGAGCAAATATATTTATCTGACAATCAACTGGAGATTGTGGTGGGTTCAGAATGGGTTCCTCCCTTCAGACTGCAAGAGGCCAGTTTTGCATCTTGCCAAATAGGTGATCTGTTTCCTGCATGGCTTAAGTGGCAAGTGGGTCTTACTCGCCTTGACATCTCAAGCACAGGAATAACAGATAGGTTTCCAGATTGGTTCTCCAGTTCCTTCTCAAAGATCACATACTTGGATATCTCCAATAACCGAATAAGTGGTGCCTTGCCAAAAAATATGGGTAACATGTCATTGGTATCACTATATTCTAGTTCGAACAATATATCTGGTAGAATACCTCAATTGCCCAGAAATCTAGAGATATTGGACATATCAAGAAACTCTTTATCAGGACCCCTGCCATCAGATTTTGGAGCTCCAAAACTAAGTACAATAAGTCTATTCTCCAATTACATCACAGGTCAAATTCCAGTGTTTGTATGCGAACTGTACTTGTATTCCTTGGATTTAGCCAACAATATTCTCGAAGGAGAACTTCCTCAATGTTTCAGCACAAAACACATGACATTTCTATTGCTAAGTAACAATAGTTTCTCTGGCAAGTTTCCACCGTTTCTAGAAAACTGCACAGCGCTATCCTTTTTGGATCTGGCAAGGAACAGATTCTCTGGAACATTGCCAATGTGGATTGGGAACTTGGGGAAACTACAGTTTCTACGGCTGAGCAACAACATGTTCCACGGGCATATTCCGGATAATATCACAAGTCTCAGCAAACTTTATCATTTGAATCTGGCGGCCAATGGGATATCAGGTTCCATACCTCATCATCTATCAAATCTAACAATGATGACAACACCATATGTACACGTTCCTGGCACCGTCGTTGCAGATTTCCAAATTATGGTTGGTGATATGCCAGTAGTCTTCAAGAGGCAAGAACTTAAATACAAAGGTGTTGGTGTTTTGGAGATATTGAGCACTGACTTCTCTTGCAACTATTTAACCGGTAAAATTCCAGAGGAAATAACGTCTCTTGGTGGATTGATAAACCTGAACTTGTCATGGAATCAACTGAATGGAGGGTTACCTAAGAAGATTGGGGACATGCAGACGTTGGAGTCACTTGACTTCTCGAACAATGATATTTCAGGAGAAATTCCGTCAAGCTTATCAAATCTAACATACTTGAGCATTCTGGACCTGTCATATAATCATCTAGCAGGAACAATACCATCAGGGGGTCAACTTGACACTCTTTACGCGGAGAACCCATCCATATACAATGGCAACATTGGCCTTTGTGGTCCCGTCCTTCATAAAAGTTGCTCAGTCAACAATAATGCACCACAGCCTGACCATCTAGAGAGAAGTGAAAAAGTTTCGGACTCGACGTTGTTCTTTTACTTTGGACTTGGGTCAGGGTTTCTGGCTGGCCTCTGGGTTGTGTTTTGTGCTCTGCTCTTCAAGAAAGCATGGAGGATTGCTTATTTCCGCTTCTTTGACAAGGTGCATGACAAAGCCTATGTGTTTATTGTTGTCACTTGGCGCAGGTTAGCCACGAAAAGGTAACTATAATTCAAGTGCTAAATTAAATCAGCTTACGACATGTACGAATAAATGAAACTGAATAGCATGTATTTAGAGACTTGTGCTAGTATATATCTTCTCGTTTTCCGTAAACTTGCAATAATGAATGTTGCATGATGCATGATGCAACCTTACTTGTGAGCCATGATGAACCGTGGTGATTTTGGAGCATAGATGCAGCTAATACTAAAAAAGGCATCAGGCATGCTGGAAAAAACGCATCATGAAGTTGCTGCTTACACACAACCAATACAAGTGATCTTGTATAGAGAGAGACTCATTTCAGAAACCCTAAAAGCTTTTCTTCCCCATTGCATTAGCTTAAACTTTGAAAATGTCATTCCAGTACTGAGCCTTTTCAAAAGTTCAGAAGATATGTGCAGCACATATTTTTCCTCTGAAAAAATCTTATTGTCCAAGATAAATGCTACAACACGTAAAGTATAACGCTTAGTGAGGGATGACCAAAGAGCACAAAACATATCTGAAGAATAGAATAACATATCTGAGGGGGGACTGAACAACACAAAACATATCGGAAGAAATAATATACAGAAACAAACAAGGGAAGAACGACATCACAAGACAAAAAGACTGAAAAAGGCAAGAAGAGAAATGATAAGGCAAGAAGACAGAACAAAGAAACCTAGAACTGACCCCAACTCAATTGAAAATTTACAGCAACAACTTCTTCAACACAATATGGCAGTTCATTCTTGAATTACCTCTTTGGTGCCCATCACAAATAGAATGTTGTTTCCCATCCCATCCTGCTAATGGGTTCGCTAGACAAATGCCCCACCTAACTAGTTTTAGTTTTCTGAACTTGGCCAGCTACAAAATGGACTAACAAAATGTTGGTTACTAATTGGTTGTGCTGCCGAGCTACGGTGGCCGGTGGGTATGTAGAAACGGAAAAAATGCCGAGGGGCAAGACTGAAAAATGACTAAATACGAGAGGTATAACAACACTCCCTAAGCTGATATACCCCTCAGCGCCTTGATCTGAGAAATCAAAACTAAAGGGTAGATGAATGAATGACAAGACTGAAAAATGAATCACTTAAAGAGTGATGCAAACATAAGGACTGAAGAACAAACGAATGATTAGCTTTGGACCGAATACTAAAGACACAACAAAATGGGAGAAGTAAACTGAAGATGACCAGGAGTTCTTCATTTTGGACATTGCAACTAAATGAATAAATCAATTGCCTGTCTCTCAAGTTCAGGCTCATGTTCATTTTGGAGACTGAATAACAAAATGAGAAAATGAAGAAATAAGAGGGAGTGATTTGACTGATATAATGAGAACCTGAAAACTGTAAATATGCAGAAGTAAATGATGAATTGATAAATTGATGACTGACAAAGATGATAGCAGGACTGAACCTAGACAAATAGCTTCCGAAAATATAGAATATAAATAATGAAACTCTGAACACTGCTAATAAAACAAAACTGAGGTGGTCACGCAACTGGATGCCGAGTCACTTTTTTTTTTTTTTGAACCGGGCAAACCCCCTTTCCATTACTTAGAACGGAAATACAAAGTTCGACGGAAAGTCCAAGAACAGGGAGAAGGGGAGAGCGAGTTCAACGCACTGCTAGGAAACCCACCACACTCGCCCGCCATCGAAACGAGGGTTATGGGGCGAAAACCTAAGCAGCACCAAAGTAAGACTAGCCCTATTACAAAAGCAGAGTTTGAGCGATCTCACACAGTATCTCAAAGCGGAGTTAAAATAGTCTTAGTAACAAAACAACCACCATAGGAGATCTTCATCGAAGTAGTCGCAGATGAAGAAAACGAGCCGAAACCAGCTGCACATCACTTGTTGGACGCCTCGCAGGCCCTCATCAGCAGCACGGTCCCGTTACGAATCATCTCAGCACCCGCTCGAAGTTGCTTGATGTCTTCCCCCGCCTGCAAACCTGCCCAATATAAGAGAAAAGACACTGCCGTAAAGACAATCTCAAAAGGAGATTTGATCATTTTTTTTTTCAAACGTAGCTCTATTACGAGCCAACCAGATGGCCCAAGTGACCGCCCCAAGCGCCACAGTATAAAAGGGTTCGTATCCAGGTAAGAAAGAGTAGCCCCAAACAAAAAATTGCCAGTAATTACTAGGGCACAAATCTGTCCCAAGCGTGACCCCAAGCACAACTGGATGCCGAGTCACTGATAACTGAATTTAGCATTCCAGTTGCTACTTCTACTACTTGTACATGTTCACCGTCGAGAACTGCATTTAGTATGGCCAAAAAGATACTGAGCATTCCTACTCGTACATGTGCATGGTTGAAAAGATATTAACAAAAAAAATGGTCCAGATGCTTGGTTGAATGTTACGACTGAACGAGTTTTCCACTAAGCTACTTGTGCATGTGCAAATTTGGAACAAAGCTCAATCGAAAGTTGTGCATGCGCAGAATTCTAAACCGTAATTAAAAAGAATGGCAATTGTTACTCATAACTGAACCTGAACCTGAACTAATAACTAACCACTGAACACTTGACAAAAATGACACCTCGTAGTGTTCTGACCCTTGATATAACTAAACAATGTACTGAACAAATCGAAACAAGATTTAGCTATTCACATTCTGATGTAGTACCTGGTTTCCCCCATCAGATCAGTGACGAACTTCTGGAATAGAATCAAACGGTGAACTCCCACAGAACCGAAATAGCATCGACTGAATCACGCACCGGGCCAGGGCTGTCGAGAAATCGGTGTTGCGGGTAGAAATCGACTGAATCATAGCGACGCACGGAGAGGTAGCTGCAAAATCAGCGCGACGCATAAAACCGGTGACGACCGAGAAGAAGACAAGGCGCTGAGAGCGGGGGGGAGCGGGGGGGGGGGGGGGGGGGGGGGGGGGGGGGGAGTCTCGCCGTACATGTCTTGCAGCCAACGACGACCTGGGGTTTCTCCCTCGCGGACCACCGCTCGCTGGTGGCGCGCCCGATGGGACAGCCCCGTTGGCATCCTCTCCATCTCCTTCCTCCCGCTACTTGCTCCCCCATCCCCCGTCACTCGTCCCTCCCGCTGCTCGCCGGCAGCTTCCTCCGCCGCCAACCCGCCTCCTGACGCTGCGGTGGCACAAGGATGAACGGACACAAAATGCCTAGTAGCACAGAAAATTCAGGAAAACTATCGACGCCCGTAGCAAAAACACGGGTCGGGTCGCAGCCCGGTAAAGAAAAAGCACAGCCCAAAAGCCCACCACCAATCCGGCGGGCAATCCCAAACGCCCGCATTAAGATTCGTTAACAGAGATCAGACGATCCAGAATTTACATAGAACATAGTGAAAATTAGTCGGCTGTTTTTTATTTAATACATGTATATATAATAAATTATATTTTCAGGCCTATTTAGTAGTAGGAAGGAGGGATGTCACATGAACATTGTTTATTTTCATGAATATTTTTTAAAATGTCATGAACATCTATACCCCTATATTAGGGTACGAGTAACTTTGAATATTATCCGTTGATTTTCTTCCATCCAACGAATGATAGGTGGCCAATCCGGGCATCCACAACCATTGGATTAATTTATTGGTGCACCAAATTATGCCACCTTGCGTCTCTAGATATTTCTATTTTGTCTGTTGTATGAGGTGGGTACTTGGCCTGGCGTGAATGAATCAAAGTTGTAGTACCATGTTTTCTTCAGGCTTCTCTAAAACAATGATATAAAATCATGAGCAATGTGCATGTTCATAAATATTACTTACTCCGTTTTAAAATAGTGACTCAACTTTATACTAACTTTGTACTAAACCTGATACAAAGTTGAGTCACTTATTTTTAGGACGAAGGGAGTACTAAATTGCGGCCCATTTCATGCTCTCTGTGCCAAATAAATATGGGTTTTTCATGTCTGTACCCTTGCTCACACCATGTCGACCATTTCCATACTATAACAATCAATACCGTCACCTACCTATTTTTTTGTCTAAACTGTTGGGGAACGTAGTAATTTCAAAAAATTTCTTACGCACACGCAAGATCATGGTGATGGCATAGCAACGAGAGGGGAGAGTGTTCGTCCACGTACCCTTGTAGACCGTAAGCGGAAGCGTTAGCACAACGCGGTTGATGTAGTCGTACGTCTTCACGATCCGGCCGATCCAAGCACCGAACGTACGGAGCCTCCGAGTTCAGCACACGTTCAGCTCGATGACGATCTCCGGCCTCCGATCCAGCCGAGCTCCGGAGATGAGTTCCGTCAGCACGACGGCGTGGTGACGATGATGATGTTCTACCGGCGCAGGGCTTCGCCTAAACTCCGCGACGATATGACCGAGGTGGAATATGGTGGAGGAGGGCACCGCACACGGCTAAGGAACGATCCGTAGATCAACTTGTGTGTCCATGGGGTGCCCCCTACCCTCGTATATAAAGAAGTGGAGGAGGGGAGGGCCGGCCCTCTTCTATGGCGCGCCCTAGGGGAGTCCTACTCCCACCGGGAGTAGGATTCCCCCTTTCCTAGTCCAACTAGGAGTCCTTCCATGTATTAGGAGTAGGAGACAAGGAAGGGGAAGAGAGAAGGGAAGGAAAGAGGGGGTGCGGCCCCTCCCCCTAGTCCAATTCGGACTAGGCCATGGGGGGGCGCGCGGCCTGCCCTAGACATCCCCTCTCTCTTTCCCGCAGGGCCCAATAAGGCCCAATACTTCTCCCCGGCGAATTCCCGTAACTCTCCAGTACTCCGAAAAATACCCAAATCACTCGGAACCTTTCCGAACTCCGAATATAGTCGTCCAATATATCGATCTTTAGTCTCGACCATTTCGAGACTCCTCGTCATGTCCCCGATCTCATCCGGGACTCCGAACTCCTTCGGTACATCAAAACTCATAAACTCATAATATAACTGTCATCGAAACCTTAAGCGTGCGGACCCTACGGGTTCGAGAACTATGTAGACATGACCTAGAACTATTCTCGGTCAATAACCAATAGCGGACCTGGATGCCCATATTGGCTCCTACATATTCTACGAAGATCTTTATCGGTCAAACCGCATAACAACATACGTTGTTCCCTTTGTCATCGGTATGTTACTTGCCCGAGATTCGATCGTCGGTATCCAATACCTAGTTCAATCTCGTCACCGGCAAGTCTCTTTACTCGTTCTGTAATGCATCATCCCGTAACCAACTCATTGGTCACATTGCTTGCAAGGCTTATAATGATGTGCATTACCGAGAGGGCCCAGAGATACCTCTCCGACAATCGGAGTGACAAAACCTAATCTCGAAATACGCCAACTCAACATGTACCTTCGGAGACACCTGTAGTACTCCTTTATAATCACCCAGTTACGTTGTGACGTTTGGTAGTACCCAAAGTGTTCCTCCGATAAACGGGAGTTGCATAATCTCATAGTTACAGGAACATGTATAAGTCATGAAGAAAGCAATAGCAACATACTAAACGATCAAGTGCTAAGCTAACGGAATGGGTCAAGTCAATCACATCATTCTCCTAATGATGTGATCTCGTTAATCAAATGACAACTCTTTTGTCCATGGCTAGGAAACATAACCATCTCTGATAAACGAGCTAGTCAATTAGAGGCATACTAGTGACACTATGTTTGTCTATGTATTCACACATGTATTATGTTTTCGGTTAATACAATTCTAGCATGAATAATAAACATTTATCATGAAATAAGGAAATAAATAATAACTTTATTATTGCCTCTAGGGCATATTTCCTTCAGTCTCTCACTTGCACTAGAGTCAATAATCTAGTTCACCTCGTCATGTGATTTAACACCAATATTCATATCTGTATATGATTAACACCCATAGTTCACATCATCATGTGACCAACACCCAAAGGGTTTACTAGAGTCAATAATCTAGTTCACATCGTTATGTGATTAACACCCAAAGAGTAGTAAGGTGTGATCATGTTTTGCTCGTGAGAGAAGCTTAGTCAACGGGTCTGTCACATTCAGAGCCGTATGTATTTTGCAAATATTCTATGTCCACAATGCTCTGCATGGAGCTACTCTAGCTAATTGCTCCCATTTTCAATATGTATCCAGATTGAGACTTAGAGTCATCTGGATCAGTGTAAAAGTTTGCACCGATGTAACTTTTACAACAAACTCTTTTATCACCTCCATAATCGAGAAACATCTCCTTAGTCCTTACTAAGGATATTCTTGACCGCTGTCCAGTGATCTACTATTAGATCAAAATTGTATTCCTTTGCCAAACTCAGAGCAAGGTATACAATATGTCTGGTTCACAGCATAGCATACTTTATAGAACCTATGACTGAGGCATAGGGAATGATTTTTCATTCTCTTTCTATTTTCTGCCATGGTCGGGTCTTGAGTCTTACTCAATTTCACACCTTGCAACACAGGCGAGAACTCCTTCTTTGACTGTTCCATTTTGAACTATTTCAAAAATTTATCAAGGTATGTATTCATTGAAAAATCTTATCAAGCGTCTTGATCTATCTATATAGATCTTGATGCTCAATGTGTAAGCAGCTTTACCGAGGTCTTTCTTTGAAAAACTCTTATTCAAGTATCCTTTCATGCTTTGCAGAATAATTCTACATTATTTCCGATTTACAATATGTCATTTACATATACTTATCAGAAATGCTGTAGTGCTCCCACTCACTTTCTAGTAAATACAGGCTTCACCGCAAGTCTGTATAAAACTATATGCTTTGATCAACTTATCAAAAGCGTATATTCCAACTCCGAGATGCTTGCACCAGTCCATAAATGGATTGCTAGAGCTTGCACATTTTGTTAGCACCTTTAGGATTGACAAAACCTTCTGGTTGCATCATATACAACTCTTCTTTGCGAAAACCATTAAGGAATGCAGTTTTGACATCCATTTGCCAGATTTCATAAAATGTGGCAATTGCTAACATGATTCGGACAGACTTAAGCATCGCTACAGTTGAGTAAATCTCATTGTAGTCAACACCTTGAACTTGTCGAAAACTCTTTTGTGACAAGTCGAGCTTTGTAGATAGTAATACTACTATCAGCATCTGTCTTCCTCTTGAAGATCCATTTATACAATATGGCTTGCCGATCATCGGGCAACTCCATCAAAGTCCACACTTTGTTCTCATACATGGATGCCATCTCAGATTTCATGGCCTCAAGCCATTTCGCGGAATCTGGGCTCATCATCGCTTCCTCATAGTTTGTAGGTTCATCATGGTCTAGTAACATGACTTCCAGAATAGGATTACCGTACCACTCTGGTGCGGATCTTACTCTGGAAGACCTACGAGGTTTGGTAGCAACTTGATCTGAAGTTTCATGATCATCATCATTAACTTCCTCACTAATTGGTGTAGGTATCACTGGAACTGATTTCTATGACGAACTACTTTCCAATAAGGGAGAAGGTACAATTACCTCATCAAGCTCTACTTTCCTCCCACTCACTTCTTTCGAGAGAAACTCCTTCTCTAGAAAGGATCCATTTTTAGCAACAAATGTTTTTGCCTTCGGATCTGTGATAGAAGGATTACCCAACAGATTCCTTTGGGTATTCTATGAAGACGCACTTCTCTGATTTGGGTTCGAGCTTATCAGGTTGAAAACTTTTTTTTCATATAAGCATCAGAACTCCAAACTTTAAGAAACGACAACTTGGGTTTCTTGCTAAACCACAGTTCATATGGTGTCGTCTCAACGGATTTAGATGGTGCCCTATTAAACGTGAATGCAGCTGTCTCTAATGCATAACCCCAAAACAATAATGGTAAATCAATAAGAGACGTCATAGATCGCACCATATCCAATAAAGTGCGGTTACGACGTTCGGACACACCATAACATTGTGGTGTTCCAGGTGGCGTGAGTTGTGAAACTATTCCACATTGTTTTAATTGAAGACCAAACTCGTAACTCAAATATTCGTCTCTGCGATCAGATCACAGAAACTTTATTTTCTTGTTACGGTGATTTTTCCACTTTACTCTGAAATTCTTTGAACCTTTCAACTATTTCAGACCTATATTTCATCAAGTAGATATACCCATATCTGCTCAAATCATCTTGTGAAGGTCAGAAAAATAACGATACTTGCCCCGAGCATCAATACTCATTGGATCGCATACATCGGTATGTATTATTTCCAACAAGTTAGTAGCTCGTTCCATTGTTCCGGAGAACGGAGTTTTAGTCATCTTGCCCAAAAGGCACGGTTCGCAGGCATCAAATGATTCATAACCAAGTGATTCCAAAAATCCATCTTTATGGAGTTTCTTCATGCGCTTTACACCGATATGACCCAAACAGCAGTGCCATAAATAAGTTGCACTATCATTATTAACTTTGCATCTTTTGGCATCAATATTATGAATATGTGTATCATCACGATCGAGATCCAACAAACTATTTTCATTGGGTGTATGACCATTGAAGGTTTTATTCATGTAAACAAAACAACAATTATTCTCTGATTTTAAATGAATAACCGTATCGCAATAAACATGATCAAATCATATTCATGCTCAACGCAAACGCCAAATAACATTTATTTAGGTTTAACACTAATCCCGAAAGTATAGGGAGTGTGCGATGATGATCATATCAATCTTGAAACTACTTCCAACACTCATCGTCACTTCACCCTTCAACTAGTCTCTGTTTATTCTGCAACTCCCGTTTCGAGTTACTAATCTAGCAACTGAACTAGTATCAAATATTGAGGGGTTGCTATAAACACTAGTAAAGTACACATCAATAACATGTATATCAAATATACTTATGTTCACTTTGCCATCCTTCTTATACGCCAATCACTTGGGGTAGTACCTCTTCCAGTGACCAGTCTCTTTGCAGTAGAAGCACTTAGTCTCAGACTTAGGACTAGACTTGGGTTTCTTCACTTGAGCAGCAACTTGCTTGCCGTTCTTCTTGAAGTTCCCCTTCTTTTCCCTTTGCCTTTTTCTTGAAACTAGTGATCTTGTTAACCATCAACACTTGATGCTCTTTTCTTGATTTCTACCTTCGCCGATCTCAACATCACGAAGAGCTCAGGAATAACTTTCGTCATCCCTTGCATATTATAGTTCATCACGAAGTTCTAGTAACTTAGTGATGGTGAATAGAGAATTCTGTCAATCACTATCTTATCTGGAAGATTAACTCCCACTTGATTCAAGTGATTGAAGTACCCAGACAATCTGAGCACATGCTCACTAGTTGAGTGATTCTCCTCCATCTTTTAGCTATAGAACTTGTTGGAGACTTCATATCTCTCAACTCGGGTATTTGCTTGAAATATTAACTTCAACTCCTGGAACATCTTATATGGCCCATGACGTTCAAAAACGCCTTTGAAGTCCTGATTCTAAGTCGTTAAGCATGGTGCACTAAACTATCAAGTAGTCATCATATTGAGCTTAGCTAAACGTTCATAACGTCTGCATCTGCTCCTGCAATAGGTCTGTCACCTAGCGGTGCATTAAGGACATAATTCTTCTGTGCAGCAATGAGGATAAACCTCAGATCACGGATCCAATCCGCATCATTGCTACTAACATTTTCAACACAATTTTCTCTAGGAACATATCAAAATAAACATATGAAAGCAACAATGCAAGCTATTGATCTACAACATAATTTGCAGAATACTACCAGGACTAAGTTCATGATAAATTTAAGTTCAATTAATCATATTACTTAAGAACTCCCACTTAGACAGACATCTCTCTAGTCATCTAAGTGATCACGTGATCCAAATCAACTAAACCATAACCGATCATCACGTGAGATGGAGTAGTTTTCAATGGTGAACATCATTATGTTGATCATATCTACTATATGATTCACGCTCGACCTTTCGGTCTCCGTGTTTCGAGGCCATATTTGCATATGCTAGGCTCGTCAAGTTTAACCTGAGTATTCCGCGTGTGCAAAACTGGCTTGCACCCGTTGTAGATGGACGTAGAGCTTATCACACCGATCATCACGTGGTGTCTAGGCACGACGAACTTTGGCAACGGTGCATACTTAGGGAGAACACTTCTTGATAATTAGTGAGAGATCATCTTAAAAAGCTACCGTCAATCAAAGCAAGAATAAGATGTATAATAGATAAACATCATATGCAATCAAAATATGTGACATGATATGGCCATGATCATCTTGCGCCTTTGATCTCCATCTCCAAAGTACTGTCATGATCTCCATCGTCACCGGCGCGACACCATGATCTTCATCATCTTGATCTATATCAATGTGTCATCACATGGTTGTCTCGCCAACTATTGCTCTTGCAACTATTGCTATCGCATAGCGATAAAGTAAAGCAATTATTTGGCACTTGCATCTTTATGCAACAAAGAGACAACCATAGGGCTTCTACCAGTTGCCGATAACTTCAACAAAACATGATCATCTCATACAACAACTTATATCTCATCACGTCTTGACCATATCACATCAGAACATGCCCTGCAAAAACAAGTTAGACGTCCTCTACTTTGTTGTTGCAAATTTTACGTGGCTGCTACGGGCTTAGCAAGAACCGTTCTCACCTACGCATCAAAACCACAACGATAGTTTGTCAAATAGACTCCATTTTAACCTTCGCAAGGACCGGGCGTAGTCACACTCGGTTCAACTAAAGTTGGAGAAACTGATACCCGCCAGCCACCTGTGTGCAAAGCACATCGGTAGAACCAGTCTCGCGTAAGCGTACGCGTAATGTCGGTCCGGGCCGCTTCATCCAACAATACCGCCGAACCAAAGTATGACATGCTGGTAGGCAGTATGACTTATATCGTCCACAACTCACTTGTGTTCTACTCGTGCATATAACATCAACGCATAAAACCTAGGCTCGGATACCATTGTTGGGGAACGTAGTAATTTCAAAAAAATTCCTACGCACACGCAAGATCATGGTGATGGCATAGCAATGAGAGGGAAGAGTGTTCGTCCACGTACCCTTGTAGACCGTAAGCGGAAGCGTTAGCACAACGCGGTTGATGTAGTCGTACGTCTTCACGACCCGACCGATCCAAGCACCGAACGTACGGAGCCTCCGAGTTCAGCACACGTTCAGCTCGATGACGATCTCCGGCCTCCGATCCAGCCGAGCTCCGGAGATGAGTTCCGTCAGCACGACGGCGTGGTGACGATGATGATGTTCTACCGGCGCAGGGCTTCGCCTAAACTCCGCGACGATATGACCGAGGTGGAATATGGTGGAGGAGGGCACCGCACACGGCTAAGGAACGATCCGTAGATCAACTTGTGTGTCCATGGGGTGCCCCCTACCCCCGTATATAAAGGAGTGGAGGAGGGGAGGGCCGGCCCTCTTCTATGGCGCGCCCTAGGGGAGTCCTACTCCCACCGGGAGTAGGATTCCCCCTTTCCTAGTCCAACTAGGAGTCCTTCCATGTATTAGGAGTAGGAGACAAGGAAGGGGAAGAGAGAAGGGAAGGAAGGAGGGGGTGCGGCCCCTCCCCTAGTCCAATTCGGACTAGGCCATGGGGGGCGCGCGGCCTGCCCTAGGCATCCCCTCTCTCTTTCCCGCAGGGGCCAATAAGGCCCAATACTTCTCCCCGGCGAATTCCCGTAACTCTCCGGTACTCTGAAAAATACCCGAATCACTCGGAACCTTTCAGAACTCCGAATATAGTCATCCAATATATCGATCTTTACGTCTCGACCATTTCGAGACTCCTCGTCATGTCCCCGATCTCATCTGGGACTCCGAACTCCTTCGGTACATCAAAACTCATAAACTCATAATATAACTGTCATCGAAACCTTAAGCGTGCGGACCCTACGGGTTCGAGAACTATGTAGACATGACCTAGAACTATTCTCGGTCAATAACCAATAGCGGGACCTGGATGCCCATATTGGCTCCTACATATTCTACGAAGATCTTTATCGGTCAAACCACATAACAACATACATTGTTCCCTTTGTCATCGGTATGTTACTTGCCCGAGATCCGATCGTCGGTATCCAATACCTAGTTCAATCTCGTCACCGGCAAGTCTCTTTACTCGTTCTGTAATGCATCATCCCGTAACCTACTCATTGGTCACATTGCTTGCAAGGCTTATAATGATGTGCATTACCGAGAGGGCCCAGAGATACCTCTCCGACAATCGGAGTGACAAAACCTAATCTCGAAATACGCCAACTCAACATGTACCTTCGGAGACACCTGTAGTACTCCTTTATAATCACCCAGTTACGTTGCGACGTTTGGTAGTACCCAAAGTGTTCCTCCGGTAAACGGGAGTTGCATAATCTCATAGTTACAGGAACATGTATAAGTCATGAAGAAAGCAATAGCAACATACTAAACGATCAAGTGCTAAGCTAACGGAATGGGTCAAGTCAATCATATCATTCTCCTAATGATGTGATCTCATTAATCAAATGACAACTCTTTTGTCCATGGCTAGGAAACATAACCATCTCTGATAAACGAGCTAGTCAAGTAGAGGCATATACTAGTGACACTATGTTTGTCTATGTATTCACACATGTATTATGTTTCCGGTTAATACAATTCTAGCATGAATAATAAACATTTATCATGAAATAAGGAAATAAATAATAACTTTATTATTGCCTCTAGGGCATATTTCCTTCATAAACGTCTATATGCTTCCATCGGTGCTTCTCACAAAATTAAAGAAGGTTTCCCGAATACGCTGATGTATGTACTCAATTCCCCATCCTCCTCCCTAAGTAGTACATGAACCAACAAAGGCACACCAATCTTCTATATCTAAATAGCTAGCCTTCACTATCTATTTCTCTCAACATGCAAGCATGCCACATCATCACACAACACGCATGAGAGAAGGCTCACCCCATTACCATATGTCTCTCAACATGCAAGCATTCTACTTCATCATGAAACATGCATGGAAAAAAATACCCATTTCATGATGCAAACATAGATGATAATTTTCATTCTATTATGCTATTTATATTTAATAAACATTTTACAACTATATAGAAATCAAACATAATCAATTATATGTATTTCAGTTTTAGCTTTTTATATTATTATTTCAAATATTTATTTTTCATACAATGAATCACATTGAAATATGTTGCGAAATATTCCCGCAACAACGTGCAGGGTATTATCTAGTAAACAAAAAGACAAGGAGCTTAAGATGTTCTTTAATATGAAAGAAACACTTAGTTATTTTTGGTAATGCCGATTTTCAAAGGCAAAGTCAAGGTTCTAGTAAATGTAATATTTCCATAATACTTGGAAGTTGTCATAAACTATAAGGTCTTATGGAGTGCATATAATCATGTGTGTGTGTGCTCAATTTAGTTGAGATAAGGCACTTCTCAAATTTTTATTAGAGTAACATTGCGACTTCAATTCAAAACTACACCGGTGATGTCACATGCGCAGCATGTACCGCTTACTAGTAATTTTCAACCGCATGAATATTTGTAAATGTCACAAAATTTTTTTTGAATGGTACAAACATTTTTACAATTCATGTGAAGAATTTTTTACATTCCATGAACATTTTTTTAAAAATATTGTGAAGATTATTGAAAGTCATGATTTTTTTTAAATGTGTGAACATTTTCTTAAATGTCACGAATAGGTTTTTGAGTGGTGTGAATTTTTCTATATATTTTGTGAACATTTTCAATGCACAATGAACAATACTAAAAATAAGTAATGTAAAAAACAGAAATATATATTTCAGGGAAAATGAAAAAGGAAGCAAACGAACGAAGAAACTAGCAAGATTTTTTCCGCAATAAGCGGGACCTAGATGCCCCCCTAATCCAATCCAGGGGATTTTCCAACCAATCAAAGAGACTGCACGGGCCGAAGAATCATTTTCTCATTTTATGTGTTGACTAACTAGCAGACGGTTGGTCCCTTGAAACATCGGAGGGATTCACCTTAAAAGGTTTTAGCAAAGAATTAAAGAGAAACAACCTTATTCGATTGTCCTGGGTGGCGACGATTGACCAGGACCTGCGACTGCCGTATAGGGATGAAGGTCGACGCAAAAACATAAAATATCTAGCAGTCAGCTGACTCAGTAACTTACTAGCAACAAGACGAACAGAATCATGATAATCCACTCAACATCCTAATGGCGACAATATTTTTTTGAATATCGTAACTTCTACATTTATGCAAGTGCACCAAGTCAAATTAGGGGCCACTTGTTATCCCTATGTTATAATCAAACAACTTTTTCTACAAATTATCAAATCTTGCAAGATTCAAGCAGGCATGATACTGCAACTTCATGCTTTATCAATTTGCATATGTGGTTTTTCCGATACCACAAATCAAAATAATTTATTTTTAGAACCAACGATTGGTTTGATGATTATGGTAAGAGGGTCATTTGCTCGTTTAACTCATCTTTCACGAATCAAACCTCGTGCTTGGCGACGTCTATGGTGACCTCTTCAATCTTAAATACAGTACTACTTTGCCGTCGCCACCCGTGAGTATTTCGACTTGTAAGGTGGTCCTTGTTGAATCATAGGAGATTCCATGTGCCACATGCTACTCGGGTCAAAGTGTAAGTGATGCTTTCAGCTACTAGACTTTAGCCATCTAGGGTGCGGTACTCGATCATTTCGTTTGACAACACAACACACTGTTTGTATTGTTCTTGCACAACCTCGTTTTCACGGTTTAGGCCCCTCCTATTCTCTCACTATTACTACATGATTACATGAATAACTTTTGCTTTGTTTTCCTCCACGATTCCGGTCTTTGATAGACACTATGTGCAAGTGGTGGCATACATGACACATCTATATGTACCTGGTGTTTTCTTTACTTTTTGGTGATCTAAATTGCGCCAAAATAGCATTATATATGTACTCCATACATGAAAAATAGCTCTTTTCATTTGAGAAACATGAAAATGGTCTCTTTTTAGAACAATGGAAAAGTTTTTTTAGAACACATGAAAAATGGTCTCTCAACTTTTGTTTGGAGAAAAACAACCTTTTAAAAAAATAGGGCAAAACAACCTTTTTTTAACTTGGACAAAAACAACCTTTTTAATGGAAAAATCGTCTCTCAACCTTAAAACCGTTCAGTTTTTTCTTTTCTTTTGGGAATCGTTCAGGCTAACTCTTAGGAGTCCTCCTCGTCAGCGCCTTCAGCGCCAGCAAGCGATCGTGGTGCACGCACGCCTATCCTTCTAGGCCGGCCCATTAAACCATCGCTCCTCTTCGTTGGCTCCCGCTCGCTCGCTGGCCCTAGCTCGATCATTTTTTTCTCTCGCCAAAAACTGCTACATTAGGTACTGATTTTCTTAGAAAAAACCAACCGGTTTACTACAGTATGTACTACAGTTTTTAGAAAATACTTCATCGATTTTTTTTAAATCATCAAATTTGAAAAAGTTCATCGAATTTCAAAAAAGTTCACCAAAATTGAAAAAAAGTTCATCAGATTTGAAAAAAGTTCATCGCATTTGAAAATAAGTTCATCGAATTTGAAAAATTGTTCATGGAATTTTTAAAAAGGTTTCATCAAATTCAAAAAAAAATCGTCGAATTTGAAAACTGTTCAGCAAATTTGAAAATGGTTCATCGAAGTTGAAAAAGGTTCATCGAATTTGAAAAAAGTTCATCAAATTCTAAAAAAAATTATTGTATTTGAAAAAAGTTCATTGAATTTTGAAAAAAGTTCAGTAAATTCAAAAAAAAGTTCATAGAATTTGAAAAAGTTCATGGAATTCTAAAAATAGTTCATCAAATTCGAAAAAAAGTTCATTGACTTTGAAAAAGTTCATCAAAAATGGAAAAAAAAAGTCATTGAATTTGAACAAAAAATGTTCATCCATTTTGCAGAAAAAACATGAAGAAAAAGAAAAATTCTTGAATTTAAAAATAAACTTTGGAAAAAGGAAAGATGGCAGAAGAAAGGAAGAAAAAAGATGTGAAAGATTACAGTGGGAGAACTAGCGCAATGGTAATCGCATTGTTCCTCGATGTTGAAGTTCCCAGGTTTGATTCTCCTCTAGTGCCCTTTTTTGCCTTATAAACATATAACAAAAGGGGGAGATGGGCCGGGCCCGTTAGTAGCGAAGGAAGAAGGCAGGGGGGTTATGCGCCCGATTGGCAAAACAACTGTATCGGGCGGGTGCCAAATAGGATTTGGCAACTCTTAGGGCTACCATTCGGGCTAGATGGTACACAATTGAGCATACAATTTGGGCCAATCTAAGCCCAACCGAAGCCAGGTGTACCTGTCAGCACGTCAGCTCCTGGGTCCTACCTTCCAGCCACCGACCACAGTATAGCTGGCCAAACGGGCTGGGATAGTTGGGCCGGCCCGGTAGCACGCCCGGCACAGCACGGGCCTGGCACGACACGGCACGTGCTAAACGGGCCGGGCCCGGCACGCGGCACGCCATAGGCCGTGCCTGGGCCTGAAGGGCGAGCACGCGGGCCGGCACGGCACGGCCCGATTAACTTTTTTATATTTTTTTATGTATCCTAATATGGGCCAACAGGTAAAAATAGGCTAAAAAACGCCCAGTGCGCAAAATATGAGGTAGATTAGTGGGCCTGGCGTGCCGGTGGGCCGGCCCGATTAGCATAAGGGCCGTGTCTGGGCTGCAGGCTGCAGCACGCGGGCTGGCACGGCACAGCCCGTATAATAATCGTGCCTAGGCGGGCCGGGCCATGCCAGGCACGATTAGGATGGGCCGTGCCGTGCCGGGCCGGGCCGGCCCGTTTGGCCAGCTATAGACCACAGCCCCGCGAGAAAGGAACCCCCTCAGCCATCGACGCTGGCACCGCACGAATCTTACAGCCACGCGCTTCCCCCTTCTGCTCGCCCTTGCCCTGCCCTCGCCGCCGCCACCGTCTTGCGCTCCGCGACCACAGTTTTCTCATGGCGGCGACGGCCGCGGCGGAGGCAGACGGCGGTGGCGCCGTCACCACGCGGCTATTCGTGGGCGGGCTGGCGGAGGGCGTGTCCGCGGCCGACCTGGAGGCCGTGTTCGGCTCCATCGGCCGCGTCGCCGGCGTCGAGTTCGTGCGCACCAGCGGCCGCAGCTTCGCCTACGTCGACTTCCAATGCCCCTCCCACAAGGCCCTGGCCAAGCTCTTCTCCACCGTAAGCATCCGCCACCCCATCCAACCATCTTCTTGTTCTTTCTAGGGAACCATCTTTTGTTAATACTAGCAGATTGGGGTTTGTTAATTCTATCCGTTCGCGCTAATGAGCGCCTTTGGTGGAGATAAACGAGATTTTGGCCTTCCTATTGCTGTTTGCTATCTCGCTTTGCGGTTGCACAGAGGATTTATGATAGGATGTTAATTTGCGTGTAGTACAATGGGTGCAAATGGAAAGGAGGGAAGCTGAAACTGGAGAAGGCCAAGGAGCACTACCTCGTTCGGCTGAAGCGAGAATGGGAGCAGGAGGCGGCGGCAGCTGCTCAAGAAATGCCCGCGAAAGATAATGTGGACAAGCAGGAGGAGAAGGAGAAGCGGAAGCTGGAGAAGGATGCTCTGGAAAGTTCAAAGCTTAACATCTACTTCCCGAGATTGAGGAAGGTGAGTTGCATAATTCTTTGGTCCAGACTGTTTTGATGAATTTTCCAAATCGCGTGCTCCGTAGTTTCTTTAGTCTGTGCAAATAGGTGCGACCATGCAAGTAATAGTATGCCATTCCTCCTGATGATTAATAGCATGTTCTTGGAATTGCTTCATTGTACTTTATTTTTTTGATAAGCATGAACTGATGCTCGAATCATGTTCATTTTGTAATGGAATATGAGACAAACTTAGCAGGTGTAATTTGTAAGATTAGGTTTTGAATGAGAAATAGCAATTCAGTATGAAATTGTGTGTAGATAAATATCTTGTTGAGACTGGTTGTAACAGAAACAGCAAGGGTAAAAGAGTAGTCTATCATGCAGTATATTATTGATCAAAATAGCAGCTGTGCATTTCGTACGGAAATGAAATGATCGTCCAATATATCAGTTATTTCCTTGACATGCATTCTCCTAACCAATGATCTGTTTTGCAGCTGAAACCTTTGCCTTTTAAAGGCAGTGGAAAGCACAAATACAGTTTCAGAAATATTGAAGTCCCTTCTTACCCAATTCATTTCTGTGACTGTGAGGAGCACTGTGGACCTCCTGAGAAAGCTAATGAAGAATATGCTGCTGTTCTTAATCGTGTTGCATATGAGAAGGAGCGAAACATCATGAATTCTGTGATGAGTAAGCTCTTTGAGAAGGACACTGAGCAAATCGATTCATCGGAAGTGCAGAAACAAGCTGATGTTGTTAACATCATGGAACCCTCTGATGCTGAGACAGAACCCTCTAATGCTGAGACAGAACTCTCTGATATGGAGACAGAACCCTCTGATACGGAGACAGAACCCTCTGATTCCGACAATGATTTGCCAATGGAAGAAACAACAGAAACTCAAGAAGATTCGGATGACCTCCAAATGGAAGAAACAGATGATCCTTCTGAAGAAGAATTGGATGATGACCTTGTGATCAACATTGCTCCCCGCAAGGCCAACAACTCAGCTGCCCAGTTAAATAGGGCAAACCAAGCAGTGAATAAGGTATGCATATTGCAGTTACTTGCCTGAATAATTTTCCTGTGATGCACAATTTTTCCATTCAATTATGTGCAATAACACTCCTAATTAATTTCTGAATATTAGGACGAGCGGTTCAGAAAACATCAGCATTTTGATGAGATTTCTCCACAAAAGAAGAGACAGAAATCAGAGGATTTATCTGAGCCTAGAAACCAGAAGCAGTCTACTTCAATGAATGCAGACAGGAGGACTACAGGGAAGTCTTTGCCATCTGTGGCAGTAGCCATCCAAAATGAACAAAAATCCTCTGTTTTGTCAGGAAAAGGAACGCATGGTTTCTCTTCCGTACTTGATAGAGCTAAAAGTTCTGCTGGTCTTCAAGGTGTTGACGCTCTAACAGGTCGTTCCACCACAAACGAAGGTTCACAAAATGAGCTTCGTACTACTGAACCTAAAAAGGGCTCTGTGTGGACTCAGAAGTCTGCCTGGAGAGATCTTGTAGGAGGCATGGGGGCTACATCTTTCAGTATATCGCAGGTATTGCCGAACATCAACCCAGCACCACCAAAACTTGAACCTGCTACCGAGACCTCTGTCGCGCGCAACGAATCCAGGGCGAAAGTGACCTCATTAGGTATGACCTCTTTGGGATCCCCAGAGGCTGTAACTCAGCCCTCGGCTGAGCAGAACTTGCTGAGTTCCACGGGAACGCCATCTGCTGGAACAACAGTTGGTTCAGCTGCTCATGAAACCCGAGGGCGCGACGAGAGCAACAATGTAGAAGAACCGCGCGTGGTCCCAAAGATTACAATCAGTGAAGTCTGCCCGTTCATGAGAAACGAAGAGTCAGTTCAGCAATGGTCGAAGGCAAAGAAGGTTCTAACCGGGTTCATCAAGAGGGGCGACGAGAAGAAAGCCGGATCCAGTAACTCCAGGAGAGGAAAGCCACCGTCACGGAGAGGATAACCGGGTGTTCTTGGGGTCACATCTTGCCGAGCTACCTCGTGTCATGACCAAAGCTTACCAAACGAGCAATCACTCTTCGATCCGAAGCTTGACTCCTGCAAACTCGAATCTTGCAAATTTTGTTTTACATTCTGAACCAAGTTTTGTAGCCTCTCGAGGACATATATCAACTGTGGCTCCTTGTAGCATTATTGATCCGAGGAACGCTCCGATGTATCTGCAGTGTTACGTGAGACCTCAGTAAATCACCGTATCTTGTCTCTTGAATGATCAGCTCCATTTTCTTACCTTGCAATATGTTCAATCCCCTACTATTGTCCCAACTCTTGCATGTTTCCCCCTTAATACCGGGGGGCTCCTTTGCAAAAAAAAAATATCTCCTAGTATCTCCTAGTAAGGCACGGTGATGCGGAGGGTTGCGAGGAGGAAGATGCCGACCGTCGGATCGACGGCTGAAAAAACCAACCGATTGAAAAAATATTCAGGCAATGAATGAATAGGCGGCCCCTTAAAACTGACGTTCTCTCTCTCTCTAGACTCTCCCAGTTCTCTAGACGTTCTCGCTCTATCTCTCTCTCTCTTCCAGACCACGACCTAAAAGGAACCTGAGAGAGACAGAGGTGGATTTTGGTGGGGGCGAGGTGGTGCCGTACCCGTCTCTAACCTAACCTGGCCATGCACGCATCTCGCCTCTCGTCCTCCTCCTCGTCATGATTCCTTCATGGATGACGGGCGCCCTACCTAGGATCAGGTTTTAGGAGGAGATATAATATAAAAGCGCATTTCGCAGGAGATCAGGTAATATAATATTTAATTTCTCCCGATCATCTCCCTCTTCTTCTTCTCCCGATTTATTATCCATGAGGATTACGTCTCCGCATCCGTCTTTCACCCGTGGATCAGGACGATGACGTCGACGGCGGCGGCCGGCTCCGACTCCCGGCGGCTCTTGCCCGGCCGTCAGAACTCCCATCAGGTTTTTTCTCTCTCTCATCCCTCTCCTTTCCTGTTCTGCATTCTGGAGTAATTACTTCCGGTCCACCCGAATCAAACCGAGAATTGATTGAGATATTGCAACAATTAACATGGCAATCGGGTGGGAATGATCAATTAATATTAACCAACTAATTGCCATATATTTACTGGTCTCTGTTGATTCACAGATGGACAGGATCAATGGAAATGGCCAGAAGTTTGCCACTCAAGTGAGTGATCACAACAGTTTCCCTTGATTACCATCTAGTAGTGCATTCATCATACATTCCTCATCTGCATATGTTTTTTCTATGTTTTTGGTAAAGCTGCTGCCTTGTGACCATGAGGTCACGGGTTCAAGTCCTGGAAACAGCCTCTTACAAAAATGTAGGGAAAGACTGCGTACTATAGACCCAAAGTGGTCGGACCCTTCCCCGGACCCTGCGCAAGCGGGAGCTACATGCACCGGGCTGCCCTTTTTTGGTTTTGGTGTCTCCATACTTATTCACTGGATTTGCTCTCGTTGATTTTCCTATAGAACAGGCCTCCACATTCTCCGATGGAGCAGACGAATTTGACGACGACACGCTTATTGCCTCTGAAGCGCTGTCTCGCAGAACCGGCGGCTTTGAGAGAAATGCAGGCCCTGGGAATTTTGGGATGTTTGGTAGCCTCAAGTTTGTGCTGCTCAAGTCAAAGCTCAACCTGTTGATACCGTGTGGCTTTGTGGCGATCGTCGTCAAGGACATGACAGGAAATAATGTACGTGAGATAAATTGCACCCAAGTGTTTCATCAATTTGCGTTAGTATCTGCTTTATGCTGCATTTTTTTTTTGTTTTCTTGTCCTGATATTACACTGTTACTCCTTTGTTTGTGCTGAAGGGCTGGGTATTTCCCCTGACTCTATTGGGCATTATTCCTTTGGCCGAGCGACTGGGTTTCGCCACCGAGTAATTTGTTACAGTTTTCACACTTGTTTGGTGATCCTTGTTGATCTTACTGAACAAACATCTGACACTCTGCTTCTTACTGCAGGCAGTTAGCATTCTTCACAGGCCCAACAGGTCTCCCACTCTGTTGCCCTTCTTTGAAGCATTCTGATCCAAGTAGCATTCGAATTGTCGTTGGCTTGACAAATTTCATGTGCATGCAGTTGGGGGCCTTCTGAATGCTACATTTGGCAATGCAACCGAGTTGATTATATCGATCCATGCGCTAAGGAGCGGAAAGTTACGAGTTGTCCAGCAGTCTCTGCTAGGGTCCATCCTGTCAAACTTGCTTCTGGTTCTCGGCTGCGCATTTTTCAGTGGAGGGGTCACTTGTGGCAAAACGGAGCAGAATTTCAGCAAGGTGACCATTCTTGTCTGTTCACAGATTTGCATAATGTAGATGAGAGTACTCATTCTGTGTTCTTGTTGCAGTCAGAGGCAGTAGTGAGCTCTGGGCTGCTTTTGATGGCCGTATTGGGGTTGCTGCCTCCTACTGTGCTGCATTACACTCATTCAGAAGTCCACTCTGGAAAGTCAGGACTAGCCTTGTCAAGGTTCAGCAGCTGCGTCATGCTTGTTGCTTACGCTTGCTACATCTACTTTGAACTGACAACCAGTCGCCGTCGCGAGGAACCTAATGAAGTAAATAATGGATTGCCCATACTTATATGCATAGTTTTTCAATGATGCTTTACTGGACTTTCTATTTCTCCGTACCTTCTTTTTCAAGTTTCTGAGTTACATATATGCATTTGATGGGACCAGGGAAGAGGTGAGAATGTAGGGGATGCCGACAACAATGAAGCTCCTGACATTTCAAAATCGGAAGCCATTGCCTGGCTTGCAATTTTGACAATTTGGATCTCAGTACTCTCTGACTACTTAGTTAATGCAATCGACGTAAGCTCTCTTACTGATCCACTAGATGATTACACACACCTTTTTTCAGTTATGTTGCTTATTACTTTTCTTAAAATGAAAATGATAATATTAGCCTTGCAAATTTATCAGGGGGCTTCCCAGGCCTGGAATATACCAGTTGCGTTCATCAGTGTTATTTTGCTTCCAATCGTGGGGAATGCTGCTGAACATGCTAGTGCTGTCATGTTTGCAATGAAAGACAAATTAGTAAGAGAAGCTTAAAATTCTTAACAGTCCTTCCTTTTGCACAGATCACATAAAGTTCTTGTATTTCTCTTGTAGGATCTTTCCCTGGGAGTTGCAATAGGGTCATCAACACAAATGTCCATGTTTGGGGTAGGTTGGTTAATCCGTTTGTGCCTTACTGGCATTGATCTGAATTTATCAGATATTGTTTTGCTGACAGATTGCTCTGCATCTCATTTTGCAGATACCATTTTGTGTAGTGATAGGGTGGATGATGGGCCAGCCGATGGACTTGAACTTCCATCTCTTCGAGACCGCAAGCCTCTTAATGACGGTACTAGTTGTCGCGTTTTTGTTGCAGGTACTAAAATCATGTACCCTTATTCGTCGACACCTGTCTTGCTTTTGCGTGAATTCACTCTTCTATTTTCCTCTGAATTTCCAGGATGGGACTTCAAATTGCTTAAAAGGGTTGATGCTGTTTCTATGCTATCTGATAGTAGCTGCTAGTTTCTATGTACATTCCGACCAGGATCCTGATGGTAAGTTCTTCACTACCGAACTTCCTGTGTTTTAATCTTTCAGATGAATATTTGTGCTGCATGAATTTTCAGTTGTTAGGCATTTAGCTACAAACATGGTTGCTCTATTGATACTATTTCCATGAATCTCAAACTACAAATCCAGTAAGAAAGTGAGAAAGATCAATATTGTGGTGACTTTGTACAATTCACTAATATTCCGAAATTTATACCTGCAGGTAATAACCCTGCACAAAACTAGGAGTACTTGGATGATCCCATGGATTCTACAGAAAGATTTCTACCATGTGACAACATTTGCAGTCAGGAGCCAGGACATGGACTATTTATGTTTTTGACTAATTTGGCAGTGTTTCCTCACATTTAGATGTCAAATGCACCCATTCTTGAAACTCTTTTTGGAAAGCCACACATCCAGTTTTGTAGAAAGGCATAATCAAGGTAAAAAAATATATTAAGTTGTGTAGGCTGAAGTATTCTTGCTATTGTACCAGCAAAGAAAGAAAGAAGTTGAAACAATATTTTAGTTTTGGTATTTTTTGTATACCAACTAATCCCAGCAAGTGCAGGTATCATCATTACATAACATGTAAGATCAACCAAACATCCGGTTCTCAACTTATTCCATTCCATCAAATTCTAAACCCATCGAAATTGCCTCAACTCCTTAGAGGCTTATATATATACTCCCTTTGTTCACCCTCTTCATGTTCAAATACTGGCTCCGTCCCTGATTAAGGAGTTGTATTTTAGAGAGAAATCCACGTTAACCCCGTATGTAGGGTTCACATCGCAACCTCAAACTTTGATTTAGTTCAGTTTATCTTGCATGCTTAAGACGCTCACGAGCCTAAACTGGGAGCAATGCGACATCAATGTTTGAAATAAAACGCTACTTTAATTACATATGAGAATATCTTGTTTTTTCAATGGAAACAAGCAACAGAACTAATTATATACAATGGCTAAGCTAGAACCTATTTCAGCATTAATGGATGGACCTTATCATAAGGTATATCCAAGAAAAACAGGATATATGCAATTGCAAGCACTAGAACTCTACATGGCAAGAGGGTCAAAGCATGCACCATGATTGTTCATCACGGTTCACTTTCAAGATCAAGTTGTAGTTCTGGCCTTCTGCTATCGATCTGCGAGTTGTGTTCTATTTTGGTGTCTGAAAGTTTACGCTTCAGCGACGGAGCTGAAGTGGTGTTGACCTCTGTTTCCTCCTTTGGTTTCGGTACCGGAGATTTTCTGGCTTTCTGTTGTTCTAGTATCTGCTGCAAATATCTTGCATGCTCCTCTATGCGCAGCTGTAATTTCCTTTGCACCTGATGGCAAAAATAACAATGTTAACACTGCTGGTTAGCTGCAAGTTTTTCTGAATATAGTAAGTTTTGTGATGACTAATACAAATAAAATTCTTCTTCTTATAAAATAGTTAAAGCATAGATTAACCAATAATGAGGCTTGCAAAGATAAGTTGCAGCATGCATATAGACATACCATTTCGTCCAAAATAAAAGAGACTAATACTCCCTCCGTTCCTAAATATTTGCCTTTTTAGAGATTTCAAATGGACTACCACATACGGATGTATATAAACATATCTTAGAGTGTAGATTCACTCATTTGCTCCGTATGTGATCACTTGTTAAAATCTCTAGAAAGACAAATATTTAGGAACAGAGGGAGTAGTTGTTACCTCCAGTTGCTCATGGAGCTGTTTCTGAACCTCCAGTTGCATCCGTAGAGCTTCCGCCATTTGGAAATTCCTAAGAAATGGAAATCGATGTGAGTTTATGATGACACTTTTTGTGCATGCCCCTCATGCTAACATAAAAAGAGATAGCAAGTTCTGGAGAGGAGATACTTCTTTTTGCCAGAATCAATTCCAGGTGCTGATTTTGCCTTGTTATCTTCTGAACAGGTTCTCTTCACTACATTTACATGGAGCCAAAAAAACTAAATGAGAATGACAAAATTACAACTCAAAGCAACTTCATGAGAATGACAAGATTATGAATGAAAACAACTGCCACTATGTCAAATATTCAGAAATTATTTTACACTTAATCTGTATAGATTTTCCCTTCACCTTAGTCGTCTTACCTTCTTTTTTCTCCGGAATATACTTCACATGTCGATAGTTCTGCATTTTGAAATAACAAGTGGTGTATAAACGTCGTAATGTGATGATATGTTTGTGAGTATGCATTTAAAGATATTTGGCCATTTACCTGCAAATGGCTCTTTACGTGAAAGATTGTCAAGCCTTCTACCTTCATAAGCTTGAGTACACCCTTGGGAGTTGCCTCTGCAAGATATATACATGGAACAAAACATCTAGACGACGGTTCTATTTTCAAGAAAAAATTACCCAAAAAATTGAACTAGAGTGATCACCCTACTTTCCGGTCCTCCGAGCTTTTTCAGAGCCTCCACAAAACGCTCATGGAGCTCAAGTGTCCATCTCATTCTCGTTTTGCTACATGTTGTAGCTCCAGATGATGATGGTGATGAACTCAACTGGACTTTAACCGGACAACCCCCACTGTGCAGACTTTCATGGTCAGAGGAAGGCGATACTAGAACAGGCGGCCATTGCGGTGGTATGCCACATATGTCCTAAGCAAGAAAGAATTGTATGGAAAATTACTATTTAAAATCTGAACTTAGCCATGATAAAGGCGTGTGTGAACTCAAGAAGCTAGTTGAAGAAATACTCGGATAATGCTGTTAAGTGAAGGATCAACCATGGGACTAAAGATACTCACATCTAACCGAGGGCTCTCCTCGTTGTCGGTGATGGCAATCCCAAGTTGTTCAGACAAGAACTGAAACTCCAGCTGCTCACTGAAAGCCATGTCATTGCCTCCTCGGTGGAAGCTACTGTCAGAAGCATTTCCACATAGGCTAAAGAAGTCCTTGAGATCATGTGAATCTTCATCATGACCTTGACCACCATTGCTGGGACCAGCAGCAAACAACAAAGCAGAGACCGGTGATTGCGCAGCTGAAAACTGCTGCTGATCACATTTAGGAGGGTGAGGCAGGAAAGGCAAACCGCTGATTTTCCGGCATAGTTCGGAGTTCGTCGATGACGATGAGTACATGCTTGTACAGAATGTGGAAGAGCTCGATGAGATTGGGTCTGGTAAGTCAGCATAAGAGACGTGAGAAGCATCATCTGCCGAACTGTAAATATCAGATTTAGCATTGAACATTTGATGGACTGAAGGTTGTGGAGCATTGCAGGTGTGAGCGATGCTGTCAGGAGCAATGATATGTTTCACAGGAAGTACACTCTGTGTGCTCATTGCGCCCTAGAAAATGATAATCGAAATGGAAAGCTTGATCCAATCTAGCCCTGCAGCTTAAATATCCAGTCAAGCACCATACAAGTCTTGTCAAACGATGTATTTCAAATTTCAATATCTAAAATGAAAAAATATTCAGAAACATGGTTGCAAAAAGTCTAATCTTGTCTAGTAAACATCATTATGCAAGAAAAACAAAGCATTATTTGATTTGGGAGTACTAGTCTGTCAATAGGATGATACATATTGGCCTAACAAATATGCTAAAAGAGTGTACATAAGGGACATAAGAATATTCCTAGATGATTCAGACCCTTCAACAATAGCAACTCATAATTCAGACGTAATGATAGTTTGCTTCCTATGATTGCAACGGTCATGTCTGGAACTTCTTTTCACAAATCATGAAATCAAACTCATGTTTAGGGGGAAAACATAGATACTCCCTCCGTTTTTTACTTCCCTGGATATTAGTTTTGTCTCAAGTCAAACTTTCTAAACTTTGGTCATGTTTATAAAAAAAAACTATTGACATATACAATTCCAAATCAATACCATTAGATTCATCACTGAATATATTTTGACATTGGATATTTTTGTTGTTGTGAATGTTCCTATTGCTTTCTATAAACTTGTTCGAACTTTATAAATTTTTACTTGGGACAGACAGATAGATGCACTTACGCAAATTTTGAACTCATTAGAAAATACATAAACCCAGTTCCAAACTTGACTAATCTTCTTCTTCTAGGGAAGATTAAAGCTACCAAAACTCGGCCAGGGTTATTCCCTTCTCGAAAGAAAAAATGCTACCAAAACCTGATGATAGTTCCTTCCCATAAGCAGGACAAAATGAAAACACAGAAATCGAAAGGGCACATGAAACATGACACAAGAAATGGGCAAATTTCCTTGGAAGTACTAGTCTGTCAATAGAATGATCCAGATTGACCTAAGAAATATGCTAAAAGAATGTACATAAGGGACATAAGAATATTTCCAGATGATTTAGACCCTTCAACAATAGCCACTCATATTTCAGAGGTAATGATCGTCTTTTTATGATCGTTTGCTTCCTATGATTGCTACGGTCATGTCTGGAACTTCTTTTCACAAATCATGAAACCAAACTCACGTACAGGGACAGAAAATAGACGCTCCCTCCGTTTTTATTTAATCTGGATATTAGTTTTGTCTCAAGTCAAACTTTCTAAACTTTGACCAAGTTTATAAAAAAATTGACATATACAATTCCTAATTAATTCCTAATCACTGAATATATTTTGAGATCAGATATAAAATTTGCACAAGTGCATCTAACTATTTGTCCCAAGTGAAAATTCATAAAGTTCTATAAACTTGGTCAATTTTATAAACTTTCACGTGGAACAAATAGATGGATGCACTTATGCAAATTTTATATCTCGTTAGGAAATACATAAACCCAGTTCCAAACTTGACTAGTCTTCTGCTAGGGAAGATTTAAGCTACTACCAAAACTCGGCAGGGGCTATCCCCTTTTCGAAAGAAAAAAGCTACCAAAACTTGACGATATTTCCTTCCAATGAAACACGACACAAGAAACGGGCAAATTTCCTTTGCCGTGGGGAGAGAGCGCAGATGAGCCATTAACATTCCAAATCAACAAGAACGCAAGGCAGACTTACTTGACCAGAAGAAGAGCACAAATAGGGCTGGATGAGTGCCGAGAAATCCATGGGAATGCAGATGGAAGGCTTCATTTCATACCTGAAAATCCAAGAGGAGTCTGGGCTCTGGAGGAGGTAAGAGATTCGGAGCCAGATCAGCCGCCAATCCTCCTCTTCCCCCCTATGGACCCTCTGTCTTTTCTCTCTCCGTTCGTCCCGAAGCTCCCTGTGTCTCTGTCCCGCTATAAATTAAGCCTCTATCCTGCCTTTTCAGTGCACCATCTTAATTGGACGCTTGATTGCCTTGGCTTCCCTCTCACAACTCTCTGGAGTTAGTTAACAATATGCAGTTGCTTTCTCTTGCCTTTGCTGCTGCTGTGCTCTTTCTTACTTGTGGTACTGTCCAAGGTTTGTTTATCTGTCGCCACATTTTAATCATACATGCAGGCCGGCGGCATGGTACCAGGATTATTTTTTCAGGATAACTAATTGTACTAGCACTTTTATAGGTGTATTTTACAGGGGAAAAAATGAGAGGAATGATGTCTAAGTTGATGTCATTTGCGAGTTGAGTTTTTATCCTGGCAATATTTGTACCAAGTTTTGTTAACTTACTGGGAGTACTTAACTTCTGAACAAAGCGACATGTTGACCTGATCATACGATGCAGCACAGCTAGCTAGCACGGCCATTGATTAGATGGGGAAATTAAGGAGGAAGCACACGGAGCAGTCGCTTGTGTTGTGAGACCACTTGTGGTTGACCAACTTATTATTACAACTAGTAGCTAGGATTACTGAACTCGTATTATCATCATCGTTGGTAAATATGCCACGTAGACTGTTTTGATGATGTGACACAAATTAAATGTAGAGAGAGAAGGAAGCCGTATCATCCTAAACCAACGTGCTGACAGTGGGCACAAGCTACAAGGTAAATTAGCAACAAGGATTTTGATGTTGAGGATGCTCGTAGTGGGAAGTATTATATATTAGTATCATGCATATTGTTTTGCATGACACAAGTAGTGGAACATTTATTATGACACTTTAGCTACTCGTAAGTTGCCTGAATTTTAAATTTGAGTTAGTTTATTTCTTGACCGTTGGTTTTTACCTAAGATTCGTGCAACATTTTTTTCCTGGCTGTTTTTTTTGTTTCTTTTTAGATTTGATTTGTGTTGTTTGTTTTCCGAGGGTTAAACCAAGCTCTATTACTCAAAGTCCACATGGTGGAATACAAGTCGGATCATGGGGTTGCCCTAGCCAGACATGTATTGCCTTTTTTTTACTGACCCCGTATTTGGTATATAGAAGCCCATTAACTGTGTGATCCAGCCCTCCTCTCTCCGAGTTTGTTTATTTTATGTTTTTTCTGTTTTATGTGCTTTTGCTTTTGTTTTTCTTTGTTAGGTGGTTTTATTCTTTTTTGTCGGTATTATTAGGATGTTGGGTGAGTGTAAATATATACACATAAATACTATGCATTATGTGCGAAAATTACACTGTTGTATGATTACTGTTTGCATACTACAAAAAGTGCAATTTTAGTACGAGTTGTGTGTATCTTTCTTCTTTGAAGGGTAATATTATTGCTACTAATTCATTGTTTCTTATTTTTAAAACTTTATTTTTCTTTCTTTTTTCAAGGGTAAAACCACTGTCACTGATTCATTCCTTTTTAAGAACTATTTGAAAAAATCCCAGTATTATATGTTTATTCTTGCATATTTTTTATAAACGCATTTTTATGAATATTGTCTGTAATTTTTGTCATTGTTTGTTTTATTTTTTTAAAACTTTTTTCTTCTTAAAGGGTAATACCAATGCCACTAATTTATTCTTACTTAGAAAACTCTATTATTTTGATTTTGTTTAAGTTTGTATTTCATTTTCTTTTTTCTTTAAGGATAATACCAATGCCACTAATTCAGTCCTTCTTAGGAATCCTTTTTTGTGAAATTACACTATTATATGTTTATTCTTGCATACTTTAAAAAAGTGTATTTCTTGCGGAAATTGCGAGCAAATTTTGGCATTATTTTGGTTATTTTGATTTTGTTATAGTTTCTCTTCACTATGTTTCTTCGGAAAGGTAGTATCAATGCCACTAATTTATTCTTCCTTAGAAAACTTCACTACTATGATTTATTAGTTTTTTATTTTCTTACTTTTGGAAGTGTAATATAAATGCCACTAATTCATTTATTCTTAGAAAACTTTATTATTTTGATTTTTTAGTTTTTATTTCATTTTCTTTTTTCTGAAAGGGTAATACCAATTCCACTAATTCATCTTCCTTAGAAAAATTTATTATTTTGATTTTTTAGTTTTTATTTTATTTTCTTCCTTCTGAAAGTGTAATACCAATTCCAATAATTTATTCTTCCTTAGACAACTTCATTATTTCCCTAAATCATTCATGCATAGAAAAATTCTTTCTGCAAAAATTCCGCTATTATATGCTTATTCTTGCATATTTATAAAAATGCGCAATTCCTGTAAAAATTGTGTGCAAATTTTATTCTTTTTCTTTTTCTTTCTTCTTAATTTGTAATACCAATGACACTAATTAATTTTTTCATTTGTTATTTTCTTCTTCTTAAAGGGTAATATGAGTGCCACTAATTCATCACTTATTCGAAAGCTTCTTTTTCCTTGTAATTCACTATTACATTCTTATTCTTGCATATTGTAAAAAGCCTACTTTTGTGTAAATTGTGTGCAAATTTTGTCATTATTTACTTTTCTCATTATCTTTGTCTACTACGCCATTACCTGCTTTCGAGAGAGATGCCACTAGTGAACCTATGCCCCTCAAGTCCATTCTCAATCAATACAAAGCTCCTATAGAATATGCTCTTTTATTTTCCTTTACTTTTTGTTGTTTTGCTATCATCACTATCTATTTGCTTTTAATCATGTAACTAGCAAGACAAGGGGCTTGACAACCCCCTTGCCAAGTTGGGTGCAAGCATTTGTATTGTGTTTGTGTGCAAGTGTTGTTTACATTTTTAGCTTGGTGACTCTTACTGGTTCGACAAACCTTGATTCTTAATTAACTAAGGGCAATACTTTCTGATGTTGCGCTACATCATCTTTCCTCTTCAGGGAATCAAACAACCTCTACAGGAGTAGCACGCTTGGTGACGGCCATGGATGTTAGGTGTTCCCTTGAGTCCGGTGATGGCGGCGATGTTCTAGCACCAAGTCGTTGACCTGGTAGAGTGGAGGGCCTCTTCTACTGTGTGCTCTCCTACACCCAATATGGCCTCCCAGACCCACCCATGATAGTCAACGCTCGCCTCTTCGCTCTCCCCCCCCCCCCCACACGACTCCGTTGACCCCGTCAATCGCCTCCCCGACTTGCTCCTCCACAACATTGCCCCCGCCTTCCCATCAAGGACGCCGCATGCACCGCCGCCACAACAAGAAATATGTCAACTTGTGACCTTCTGTCAGTGCCCATAGAAGAAATGGTCGTAAATCTATGACCATTTGAGACCAATTGGTCATAAGCTGTTCGGGAGGCTCCCAACCCTAAATCATAACGACCATTTTGGTCAGATAGGTCATAATTTTCTTATACGAAATGGTTGTAAAGCAGACAACACTGGTCCACTGCCTTATTTCTAGCTGATCACGACCAATATAGATGCTCATAGCCTTGTAAATTGTGGTGCATTGCTATGACTAGGCGCCACCTCATCAGTTTTGTCTATGTGTCATGTCCATGTGTCAATTTTTGCATATGTGTCAATTTTTGCCCTAGGTTGTGAAACAGCTTACATTTCTATCATTCCAAAATTCCCAAAAAAATCTCATAAATTCTTTGGATCATATCTTCATCAAATATTAAAAAACCTTCCTTGCCTAGTTCAAAAATAATTCAGAAATATTCATTTTCCTATTCTGTTCAAAATAGCACTTTGTGAAGGAAGTGTTATTTATATTTATTGATTGCCATCAAAATTTTGGCCACTATTTCCTATCCAAATAATTGCCTCATGAGAAAATTCAGCTACATTTTCCTATTAAATCTTCCTCAGGAAATTTCCAAAGTTTTCGTTCAGCTAGAAGCTTTGTGAAGGAAGTACTAGCTAGGTTATCATAATGAGTTGATTTTTTTCCACATCTTCTATATGCCCAAATTATAGCTCTCCACAAAATTGGAGCCGAATATAACAATCCATGTGAGCGCACCATCCAATACTTGTTCTGTTAATATTTTCAGTTTGTGAAGCAACTATATTTTATATTGCTTTATATTGTAGAAATTTTACCACGACATGTCTCTGCCCATATAACCTCCCTCCACCAAATTTTAGCTCATTTAATTTAGCCAATTTCCCTTAATATATTTCCTAATTTTCTGTTTAGTGGAGAGCATTGTGAAGGAACTACCAATTTTATTTACCCAAATGTTATGGAATTTTTACAGTGCCTTCATATGCCCAAATTATCATCCTCCTCCAAATTGCAGCTCAATCCAATCTCCTATGTGAGCCGAGCTTCAATTTCTATTTTCTAGCCAGATTGGCACATTGCAAAGCAAGTGCTATCTAGACCCTCCTATTGCCCTCATACTTTTTTGGCACTCTTCCATATCCAACTCATTGCCACATGCCAATATTAAGCTCCATTTACCTAGTAAATCTTCCTCAACAAATTTCCAAAGTTTCTATTCGGAGAGAAGCTTTGTGAAGGAAGTACTAGTTAGGACTATCCAAATGATGTGAGATTTTTCCAAATCTTCCATAGGCTCAAATCGTCACTCTCCAAAAAATTTGAGCTCTATCCAGCAATACATGTGAGCTCATCATCCAATCTTTTATTCTGGTCATATTTTCAGTTTGTGAGGCGACTATATTTTATATTACTTAATTATTTCTGAAACATTACCAGGGCATGTTGCTACCTATATAACTTCCCTCCACCAAACTTGATCTCATTTCATTTAGCCAATTTCTCTCAATAATTTTGCCAAGTTTCTGTTCAGAGAAGATCATTGTGAAGGAAGTACCACTTTGGCATGTCCAAATGGTATAAAAAATTTATAGTGCTTTCCTATGCCCAAATGACCATGCTCCACCAAATTTTAGCTCAATCCATTCATTCATTTGAGCCCAACTTCAACATCAATATTTCTGTCCAGTGTGGTACTTTACAAAGCAAGTGCCACCTAGGCTCCTCTATTTGAGCTGCAAATTGGCCAAGACAGTCTCCTTAGTAGATGATCATCCTCAGCCAAAACTCAAGCCCATTAGTCATGTGCATTTCCCCCATCGCTAATCAAACACTTGGCTGTTATTTCATGTTTGAGCTTAGTTCCGTCTCCTCGTGAGATTCTTCTGTTGTATTATTCTTCCTAACACCTATCAGGGGAGTGACCAACCCACCAAACATGCCTAGGGCGCCGATGTTGGGGAACGTAGTAATTTCAAAAAAATTCCTACGCACACGCAAGATCATGGTGATGGCATAGCAACGAGAGGGGAGAGTATTCGTCCACGTACCCTCGTAGACCGTAAGCGGAAGCGTTATGACAATGCGGTTGATGTAGTCGTACGTCTTCACGATCCGACCGATCCAAGCACCGAACGTACGGAGCCTCCGAGTTCAGCACACGTTCAGCTCGATGACGATCCCCGGACTCCGATCCAGCAAAGTGTCGGGGATGAGTTCCGTCAGCACGACGGCGTGGTGACGACGATGATGTTCTACCGACGCAGGGCTTCGCCTAAGCACCGCAACGATATGACCGAGGTGGAATATGGTGGAGGGGGGCACCGCACACGGCTAAGGAACGATCCGTAGATCAACTTGTGTGTTTATGGGGTGCCCCCCGCCCCCGTATATAAAGGAGGGAGGGGGGAGGTGCGGCCGGCCCCCTAGGGGTGCGCCTGGAGGAGTCCTACTCCCACCGGGAGTAGGACTCCCCCCTCTTGCCTTGGTGGAGAAGGAAAGGGGGGAGGGGAAAGAGGAAAGGGGGGCGCCGCCCCCCCCTTGTCCTATTCGGACTAGGGGGGGAGGGGGCGCGCGGCCTGCCCTGGCCGGCCCTCCTCTTCTCCCTCTTGGCCCACTAAGGCCCATTATCCCTCGGGAGGGTTCCGGTAACCCCCCAGTGTTCCGGTAAAATCCCGATTTCACCCGGAACCATTCCATGTCCAAACATAGGCTTCCAATATATCAATCTTTATGTCTCGAGCATTTCGAGACTCCTCGTCATGTCCGTGATCACATCCGGGACTCCGAACAAACTTCGGTACATCAAAACTTATAAACTCATAATAAAACTGTCATCGTAACGTTAAGCGTGCGGACCCTACGGGTTCGAGAACTATGTAGACATGACCTAGAACTATTCTCGGGCAATAACCAATAGCGGGACCTGGATGCCCATATTGGTTCCTACATATTCTATGAAGATCTTTATCGGTCAAACCGCATAACAACATACGTTGTTCCCTTTGTCATCGGTATGTTACTTGCCCGAGATTTGATCGTCGGTATCCAATACCTAGTTCAATCCCGTTACCGGCAAGTCTCTTTACTCGTTTTGTAATGCATCATCCCGCAACCAACTCATTTGGTCACATTGCTTGCAAGGCTTAAAATGATGTGCATTACCGAGAGGGCCCAGAGATACCTCTCCGACGATCGGAGTGACAAAACCTAATCTCGAAATACACCAACTCAACATGTACCTTCGGAGACACCTGTAGTACTCCTTTATAATCACCCAGTTACGTTGTGACGTTTGGTCGTACCCAAAGTGTTCCTCCGGTAAACGGGAGTTGCATAATTCTCATAGTTACAGGAACATATATAAGTCATGAAGAAAGCAATAGCAGTATACTAAACGATCAAGTGCTAGGCTAACGGAATGGGTCATGTCAATCACATCATTCTTCTAATGATGTGATCCCACTAATCAAATGACAACACATGTCTATGGTCAGGAAACATAACCATCTTTGATCAATGAGCTAGTCAAGTAGAGGCATACTAGTGACTATATGTTTTGTCTATGTATTCACACATGTATCATGTTTCCGGTTAATACAATTCTAGCATGAATAATAAACATTTATCATGATACGAGGAAATAAATAATAACGTTATTATTGCCTCTAGGGCATATTTCCTTCAGTCTCCCACTTGCACTAGAGTCAATAATCTAGATTACATAGTAATGATTCTAACACCCATGGAGTCTTGGTGCTGATCATGTTTTGCTCGTGAGAGAGGCTTAGTCAATGGGTCTGCAACATTCAGATCCATATGTATCTTGCAAATCTCTATGTCTCCCACTTGGACTTGGTCCCGAATGGAATTGAAGCGTCTCTTGATGTGCTTGGTCCTCTTGTGAAATCTGGATTCCTTTGCCAAGGCAATTGCACCAGTATTGTCACAGAAGATCTTCATTGGTCCCGATGCACTAGGTATGACACCTAGATCGGAAATGAACTCCTTCATCTAGACACCTTCATTTGCTGCTTCAGAAGCAGCTATGTACTCCGCTTCACATGTAGATCCCGCCACGACGCTTTGTTTAGAACTGCACCAACTTACAGCTCCACCGTTTAATAAAAACACGTATCCGGTTTGCGATTTAGAATTGTCCGGATCAGTGTCAAAGCTTGCATCGACGTAACCATTTACTACTAGCTCTTTGTCACCTCCATATACGAGAAACATATCCTTAGTCTTTTTCAGGTATTTCAGGATGTTCTTGACCGCTGTCCAGTGATCCACTCCTGGATTACTTTGGTACCTTCCTGCCAAGCTTATTGCTAAGCATACGTCAGGTCTGGTACACAACATTGCATACATGATAGAGCCTATGGCTGAAGCATAGGGAACATCTTTCATTTTCTCTCTATCTTCTGCTGTGGTCGGGCATTGAGTTTGACTCAACTTCACACCTTGTAGCACAGGCAAGAAACCTTTCTTTGCCTGATCCATTTTGAACTTTTTCAAAATTTTGTCAAGGTATGTGCTTTGTGAAAGTCCTATTAAGCGTCTTGATCTATCTCTATAGATCTTGATGCCCAATATGTAAGCAGCTTCACCGAGGTCTTTCATTGAAAAACTTTTATTCAAGTATCCCTTTATGCTATCCAGAAATTCTATATCATTTCTAATTAATAATATGTCATCTACATATAAAATCAGAAATGCTACAGAGCTCCCACTCACTTTCTTGTAAATACAGGCTTCTGTAAAAGTCTGTATAAAACCATATGCTTTGATCACACTATCAAAACGTTTATTCCAACTCCGAGATGCTTGTACCAGTCCATAAATGGATCGCTGGAGCTTGCATACTTTGTTAGCACCTTTTGGATAAACAAAACCTTCTGGCTGCATCATATACAACTCTTCTTCCAGAAATCCATTCAAGAATGCAGTTTTGACATCCATTTGCCAAATTTCATAATCATGAAATGCAACAATAGCTAACATGATTCGGACAGACTTAAGCATCGCTACGGGTGAGAAAGTCTCATCGTAGTCAATCCCTTGAACTTGTCGAAAACCTTTCGCAACAAGTCGAGCTTTATAGACAGTTACATTACCATCAGCGTCAGTCTTCTTCTTAAAGATCCATTTATTCTCAATGGCTTGCCGATCATCGGGCAAGTCAACCAAAGTCCATACTTTGTTTTCATACATGGATCCCATCTCAGATTTCATGGCCTCTAGCCATTTTGCGGAATCTGGGCTCATCATCGCTCCCTCATAGTTCGTAGGTTCATCATGGTCAAGTAACATGACTTCCAGAATAGGATTACCGTACCACTCTGGTGCGGATCTTATTCTGGTAGACCTACGAGGTTCAGCAGAAACTTGATCTGAAGTTTCATGATCAATATCATCAGCTTCCTCACTGATTGGTGTAGTTGTCACAGGAACCGGTTCTTGTGATGAACTACTTTCCAATAAGGGAGTAGATACAGTTATCTCATCAAGTTCTACTTTCCTCCCACTCACTTCTTTAGAGAGAAACTCCTTCTCTAGAAAGGATCCGATCTTAGCAACGAAAATCTTGCCCTCAGATCTGTGATAGAAGGTGTACCCAATAGTCTCTTTTGGGTATCCTATGAAGACACATTTCTCCGATTTGGGTTCGAGCTTATCTGGTTGAAGTTTCTTCACATAAGCATCGCAGCCCCAAACTTTAAGAAACGACAACTTTGGTTTCTTGCCAAACCACAGTTCATAAGGTGTCGTCTTAACGGATTTTGATGGTGCCCTATTTAACGTGAATGCGGCCGTCTCTAAAGCATAACCCCAAAACGATAGCGGTAAATCAGTAAGAGACATCATAGATCGCACCATATCCAGTAAAGTACGATTACGACGTTCGGACACACCATTTCGTTGTGGTGTTCCAGGTGGCGTGAGTTGCGAAACTATTCCGCATTGTTTCAAGTGTAGACCAAACTCGTAACTCAAATATTCTCCTCCACGATCAGATCGTAGAAACTTTATTTTCTTCTTACGATGATTTTCCACTTCACTCTGAAATTCTTTGAACTTTTCAAATGTTTCAGACTTGTGTTTCATTAAGTAGATATACCCATATCTGCTCAAATCATCTGTGAAGGTGAGAAAATAACAATATCCGCCGCGAGCCTCAACATTCATTGGACCACACACATCAGTATGTATGATTTCCAACAAATCAGTTGCTCGCTCCGTAGTTCCGGAGAACGGCGTTTTAGTCATCTTGCCCATAAGGCACGCTTCGCAAGTACCAAGTGATTCATAATCAAGTGATCCAAAGGCCCATCAGTATGGAGTTTCTTCATGCGCTTTACACCGATATGACCTAAACGACAATGCCACAAATAAGTTGCACTATCGTTATCAACTCTGCATCTTTTGGTTTCAACACTATGAATATGTGTATCACTACTATCGAGATTCAATAAAAATAGACCACTCTTCAAGGGTGCATGACCATAAAAGATATTACTCATATAAATAGAACAACCATTATTCTCTGATTTAAATGAATAACCGTCTCGCATCAAACAAGATCCAGATATAATGTTCATGCTCAACGCTGGCACCAAATAACAATTATTTAGGTCTAAAACTAATCCTGATGGTAGATGTAGAGGTAGCGTGCCGACCGCGATCACATCAACTTTGGAACCATTTCCCACGCGCATCGTCACCTCGTCCTTAGCCAATCTTCGCTTAATTCGTAGTCCCTGTTTCGAGTTGCAAATATTAGCAACAGAACCAGTATCAAATACCCAGGTGCTACTGCGAGCATTAGTAAGGTACACATCAATAACATGTATATCACATATACCTTTGTTTACTCTGCCATCCTTCTTATCTGCCAAATACTTGGGGCAGTTCCGCTTCCAGTGTCCAGTCTGCTTGCAGTAGAAGCACTCAGTTTCAAGCTTAGGTCCGGACTTGGGTTTCTTCTCTTGAGCAGCAACTTGCTTGCCGTTCTTTTTGAAGTTCCCCTTCTTCTTCCCTTTGCCCTTCTTCTTGAAACTGGTGGTCTTGTTAACCATCAACACTTGATGCTCCTTCTTGATTTCTACCTCCGCAGCTTTTAGCATTGCGAAGAGCTCAGGAATAGTCTTGTTCATCCCTTGCATATTATAGTTCATCACGAAGCTCTTGTAGCTTGGTGGCAGTGATTGGAGAATTCTGTCAATGACACTATCATCAGGAAGATTAACTCCCAGTTGAATCAAGTGATTATTATACCCAGACATTTTGAGTATGTGTTCACTGACAGAACTATTCTCCTCCATCTTGCAGCTATAGAACTTATTAGAGACTTCATATCTCTCAATCCGGGCATTTGCTTGAAATATTAACTTCAACTCCTGGAACATCTCTTATGCTCCATGACGTTCAAAACGTCGTTGAAGACCCGGTTCTAAGCCGTAAAGCATAGCACACTGAACTATCGAGTAGTCATCAGCTTTGCTCTGCCAGACATTCTTAACGTCGTTAGTTGCATCAGCAGCAGGCCTGGCACCCAGCGGTGCTTCCAGGACGTAACTTTTTTGTGCAGCAATGAGGATAATCCTCAGGTTACGGACCCAGTCCGTGTAATTGCTACCATGATCTTTCAACTTTGCTTTCTCAAGGAACGCATTAAAATTCAACGGAACAATAGCACGAGCCATCTATCTACAAACAAACATAGACAAGCAAAATACTATCAGGTACTAAGTTCATGATAAATTTAAGTTCAATTAATCACATTACTTAAGAACTCCCACTTAGACAGACATCTCTCTAGTCATCTAAGTGATCACGTGATCCAAATCAACTAAACCATGTCCGATCATCACGTGAGATGGAGTAGTTTCAATGGTGAACATCACTATGTTGATCATATCTACTATATGATTCACGCTCGACCTTTCAGTCTCCGTGTTACGAGGCCATATCTGTATATGCTAGGCTCGTCAAGTATGACCTGAGTATTCCGTGTGTGCAACTGTTTTGCACCCGCTGTATTTGAACGTAGAGCCTATCACACCCGATCATCACGTGGTGTCTCAGCACGAAGAACTTTCGCAACGGTGCATACTCAGGGAGAACACTTCTTGATTATTAGGTGAGAGATCATCTTAAAATGCTACCGTCAATCAATGCAAGATAAGATGCATAAAGGATAAACATCACATGCAATCAATATAAATGATATGATATGGCCATCATTATCTTGTGCTTGTGATCTCCATCTTCGAAGCACCATCGTGATCACCATCGTCACCGGCGCGACACCTTGATCTCCATCGTAGCATCGTTGTCGTTACGCCATCTATTGCTTCTACGACTATCGCTACCGCTTAGTGATAAAGTAAAGCAATTACAGGGCGTTTGCATTTTATACAATAAAGCGACAACCATATGGCTCCTGCCAGTTGCCGATAACTTCGGTTACAAAACATGATCATCTCATACAATAAAATATAGCATCACGTCTTGACCATATCACATCATAACATGCCCTGCAAAAACAAGTTAGTCGTCCTCTACTTTGTTGTTGCAAATTTTACGTGGCTGCTACGGGCTTAGCAAGAACCGTTCTTACCTACGCATCAAAAAACCACAACGATAGTTCGTCAAGTTGGTGCTGTTTTAACCTTCGCAAGGACCGGGCGTAGCCACACTCGATTCAGCTAAAGTGAGAGAGACAGACACCCGCCAGCCACCTTTAAGCACGAGTGCTCATAACGGTGAAACCAGTCTCGCGTAAGCGTACGCATAATGTCGGTCCGGGCCGCTTCATCTCACAATACCGCCGAACCAAAGTATGACATGCTGGTAAGCAGTATGACTTGTATCGCCCACAACTCACTTGTGTTCTACTCGTGCATATAACATCAACGCATAAAACCTAGCTCGGATGCCACTGTTGGGGAACGTAGTAATTTCAAAAAAATTCCTACGCACACGCAAGATCATGGTGATGACATAGCAACGAGAGGGGAGAGTATTCGTCCACGTACCCTCATAGACTGTAAGCGGAAGCGTTATGACAACGCGGTTGATGTAGTCGTACGTCTTCACGATCCGACCGATCCAAGCACCGAACGTACGGAGCCTCCGAGTTCAGCACACGTTCAGCTCGATGACGATCCCCGGACTCCGATCCAGCAAAGTGTCGGGGATGAGTTCCGTCAGCACGACAGCATGGTCACGATGATGATGTTCTACCAACGCAGGGCTTCACCTAAGCACCGCAACGATATGACCGAGGTGGAATATGGTGGAGGGGGGCACCGCACACGGCTAAGGAACGATCCGTAGATCAACTTGTGTGTTTATGGGGTGCCCCCCGCCCCCGTATATAAAGGAGGGAGGGGGAGGTGCGGCCGGCCCCCTAGGGGTGCGCCTGGAGGAGTCCTACTCCCACCGGGAGTAGGACTCCCCCCTCTTGCCTTGGTGGAGAAGGAAAGGGGGGATGGGAAAGAGGAAAGGGGGGCGCCGCCCCCCCTTCCTTGTCCTATTCGGACTAGGGGGGAGGGGGCGCGCGGCCTGCCCTGGCCGGCCTTCCTCTTCTCCCTCTTGGCCCACTAAGGCCCATTATCCCCCGGGAGGGTTCCGGTAACCCCCCGGTGTTCCAGTAAAATCCCGATTTCACCCGGAACCATTCCGATGTCCAAACATAGGCTTCCAATATATCAATCTTTATGTCTCGACCATTTCGAGACTCCTCGTCATGTCCGTGATCACATCCGGGACTCCGAACAAACTTCGGTACATCAAAACTTATAAACTCATAATAAAACTGTCATCGTAACGTTAAGCGTGCGGACCCTACGGGTTCGAGAACTATGTAGACATGACCTAGAACTATTCTTGGTCAATAACCAATAGCGGGACCTGGATGCCCATATTGGTTCCTACATATTCTACGAAGATCTTTATCGGTCAAACCGCATAACAACATACGTTGTTCCCTTTGTCATCGGTATGTTACTTGCCCGAGATTTGATCGTCGGTATCCAATACCTAGTTCAATCTCGTTACCGGCAAGTCTCTTTACTCGTTTTGTAATGTGTCATCCCGCAACCAACTCATTTGGTCACATTGCTTGCAAGGCTTATAATGATGTGCATTACCGAGAGGGCCCAGAGATACCTCTCCGACGATCGGAGTGACAAAACCTAATCTCGAAATACACCAACTCAACATGTACCTTCGGAGACACCTGTAGTACTCCTTTATAATCACCTAGTTACGTTGTGACGTTTGGTAGTACCCAAAGTGTTCCTCCGGTAAACGGGAGTTGCATAATTCTCGTAGTTACAGGAACATGTATAAGTCATGAAGAAAGCAATAGCAGTATACTAAACGATCAAGTGCTAGGCTAACGGAATGGGTCATGTCAATCACATCATTCTTCTAATGATGCGATCCCACTAATCAAATGACAACACATGTCTATGGTCAGGAAACATAACCATCTTTGATCAATGAGCTAGTCAAGTAGAGGCATACTAGTGACTATATGTTTTGTCTATGTATTCACACATGTATCATGTTTCCGGTTAATACAATTCTAGCATGAATAATAAACATTTATCATGATATGAGGAAATAAATAATAACTTTATTATTGCCTCTAGGGCATATTTCCTTCAGCCGAGAATGCGTGGCAACACACGGTCACACAATGACCACGCGGCTGGCATGCTGGTTTACGCGGTGAACCAACATGCTGACACTGGGAAGTATATTATACAATAGTATCTTGCATATTGGTTTGCATGACACAAGTAGTGGAATATTTATTATGACACTTTAGCTACTTGTAAGTTGCCTGAATTTTAAACTTGGGTTAGTTGATTTCTTGGTCATTGATTTTTGCTCTGAGCTTCGTACAATGTTTTTTCTCCTGGCTTGTGTTGTTTGTTGTAACTAGTCAATGTGTACGTGCAATGCACATTAATTTGTAAGTATATTAAGTGCATGCGAATTAAATAAGATATTATTTGCATGCTATTATGTGATTAGCATTATTTTTGGCATGAAATTAACTGCACGCTAAAGGTGTTGAGCGCTTGACATTGAAGCGGCCTAGGTCGTTGGATTGATATGGTTTGATGACCGAGATTAATTGGATCTGCCCCTTTAGGTCTTTTTATATTGGTATAGATGTGTTTTTTTTACTGACCCCATATTTAGTAGAAGCCCATTAACTGTGTGATCCGGCCCTCCTCTCTCCCAGTTTGTTTATTTTATGTTTTTGCTTTTGTTTTTTGTTTTTTTGTTAGCTGGTTTTATTTTTTTTGGTACTCTTGGGATGTTGGGTGAGTGTAAATGTATATACATAAATATTATGTAATATGTGCAAAAATTACACTATTATATGATCATTGTTTGCATGCTACAAAAAGCGCAATTTTAGAACGAAGTTGTGTACACGTTTTTATTTTTATTTTGCATTATCTTTCTTCTTTAAAGGGTAATACTATTGCTACTAATTCATTGTTTCTTATTTTTATTTTATTTATTTTTTCTTTCATTTTCTTTCTTTTTTCAAGGATAAAACCACTGTCACTAATTCATTCCTTTTTAAGAACTATTTTGCAAAAATTCCACTATTATATGTTTATTCTTACATTTTTTTTACATATTTTTAAAAAATATTGTGTGCAAATTTTGTCATTGTTTGTTTTAGTTTTATTATTGGCAAGCCCCTCAAATAAAACCGGCGTAGTTTTCTTTTAGGAAAACGCTTCACGCCCGCGCGCCGGCCGAAACTTTGGCCGGTCGAGCGCGAGCCATGCGATGCAACCCAATCCCACGTCTCACGCGGCTCCGGGTCCACCCTTTTTTTCTATCTTCTTCCTCCCGATCTCCTTCTCCCACCCAACCGCTCGTCTTCTTCCTCTTGATCCCCTTCTCCGTCGCTATGATCTCCCCCGCGCTGGCTAGCCGGAGTTGGGCACCCGTCGCAGCTCCCCGTCGCTGCACCGCTCGTAGCACACGGCCGCTGCGGTGGTAGCAAAAAACACACCAGTGGTAGCAAATCCTAGTCGCCATGGTCACCCATGTCGCCGTTCGTCGCACCACTGCACACTGGTTGCAGCAAATTCAGTCACCGGTGGTAGCTTTTCCCACTACCGGTTGCAGCAAATTCGCAACCCGTCGTCGCTAGCTACACTTCGTCGTCTTCATGGTTGTAGCAAAAACGGCAACTGCTTGTAGCTTTTCTCATTGTCGTGTGTAGCAAACATCGTGGATAAAAAGCTTCAACCGCAAAAAAATCTATGAGCGGAGGTGAAAAGCTTCAATCGGTGTGTGAAAAAGCTTCAACTGTTGCGTGGGAAAGCTTCAACCCTTGAGAAAAGGTTTCAATGGCCATGGACAAAAAAAGCTTCAGCCAACGTCGTAGGTCGCAACATCGACATGGATGGTTGTAGCAATTCCCATCACCAGTCGTAGCAAAAATGAACGATTATTGAAGCAAAGTTATCATTTTTTGTAGCTATCGGCATGAATGGTTGCAGCAATTCCCATCGCCAGTCGTAGCAAAGGCTAGCAAAGGCCAACGGTGGTTGCAGCACTAATCCTCGTCGGTTGTAGATTTGCACATGGATGACGAAGGAGAAAGGGATGGTTGGGCGCGGCCATGGCGAACGGGGCTGCGGCGAGGGGCGGCGGCGGAGCTACACTCGTCGCCGCTGGGAGCTGAAACCACAGGTGCAACAGTTGCAGGAGTCAAGGCCACGACGAGGACGACCGGCGAGGGTGGGGACCGGCGACGAGGACGGCGGCGGAGGTTGGGGCCGGCAACAAGGACGGCCGGCGTGGGTGGGGACTGGCGACGAGGACAACAACCGGAAGGGAGAGGAGGCGCGTCGCGCATCCGAGCGACAGATGCGGTCCTAGCTAGAGGAAGAAGAAGATGCCAGCGAACTTTTTTTTATCCAACGGACCACACGGTTCAGATCCAACGGCTCGGACGCGACCGGCCGAACGATTGGGCCGGCCCGCCGGCGCAGATTAGTGCTCTTTCTTTTATTGAGAGGGTTCGATGGATCTTTCGTGGAACCCTCTCAAACCCCACTAGCCCCAGGACACTTTTTCGAGAGAAGCCCCGTGACATTTGGTCCCACGGCTCGGGAGCAATTTCCCCTGTCCTTCGCTGTTCTACTCCACTCCACTCCATTCCAGAGAGAGCACGCGCCGCTCAAAACCCTCGTCCCCGCCGCGGCGCTTCCGGCGACGGCCATGGACACCGGGGTGCCTGCCTTTCCCATGAGCCCGGTGATGGCGGAGATGTTCCGGCAGCTAGGCTTTGACCCGGATCAGGTGGAGGGCTTCCTCGCCCACTTCCTCTCCTACACCCACTGCGCCCTCCCGGAGCCGCCCGTGACGGCGGACGCTCGCCTCTTCGCCCTCCTCCCCGACGACTCCGTCGACCGCGTCAGCTGCCTCCCCGACGCGCTCCTCGGCAACGTCGTCTCCCGCCTCCCCGTCAAGGACGCCGCGCGCACCGCCGCGCTCTCCCGGCGCTGGCGCCGGGTCTGGCGCTCCGCCCCGCTCGTCCTCGTCGACGCCCACGTCCACCCCGCGGGCACCGCGTACGCGCAGCGCGTCGCCTGCGCCGTCTCCCGCGTCCTCGCCGCGCACCCGGGCCCCTTCCGCTGCGTCCACCTCACCGAGTCCCCCCTGCTCACGGCCTGGCTCCAGATCGCCGCCGGCAAGGGCATCCAGGAGCTCACCCTCGTCAACCGCCCGTGGCCGCTCGAGATCTTCCTCCCGTCCACCTTCTTCTTAGGCATGGAAACCCTCACCAGCCTCTACCTCGGCCTCTGGATTTTCCCCGTCACGGCCGACCTCCCGCGCGCCACCTGCTTCCCTAACCTCCATGAGCTCGGGCTCTGCAACGTCATCCTGAACACCACGGATTTGGACTTCATCCTCGACAGGAGCCCCGTGCTGGAGACGCTCTCTCTCGAAGGGGGGAGGCTCGAGCATTGCCTCCGCCTTGTCAGCCAAAGCCTCCGGCGCGTGCAGATCATCGGGTGCTCGGTTCAAGAAATCTTCGTGGTGGACGCGCCGTGCCTTGAGCGGCTCATCCAGTCGGGAGGCTGGTGCCCTGAAGACACTGACGGCAACTGCACCAAGCTAAAGATTGGCCATGCCCCCATGCTGCACATGTTGGGATACTTGGAGTTGGATTCGGGGCACGTCCTAGAGGTCGGCAAGACCATCATCAAGGTGCCACATCTTTCCATTGGCTCAATGTAAACAAATTCCTAAGCGGTCGATGTGAATTTGGCATATTCCTTCTCTGAATCGGGTGCATTTGTGATTGTGATTGCAATTGCAGGCTGGGACAAGGGTGAGCCCGAGCACCATGGTACCAAGCGTGGGAGTACTGGCTTTGGAGGTGCGTTTCGGAGTCCGCAACGATGCCAAGATGGTTCCCGGTGTCCTCCAGGTGCTTTCCGAGTGTCGAGACGCTCCACATCAAGGTGAAGCCCCCGACGCTTCTTTGGTCTTCCATCTGCGCCATGTTGCTATCACCTATCAGTAGCTGATGAACTGCATGTGCATTTGCTGATCGAATTTTCAGTCTGCGAAAACCGATCGATCCACTGGCAAGCTGAACCTGAAGTTCTGGCATGAGTGTGGTGACATCGAGTGCATCCGGTCGCGCGTCAAGCTGCTGGTTTTCCATGATTTCCGAGGGGCCCGAGGCGAGCTCGCCTTCCTCAAATACTTCTTTGAGACCGCATTGGTGCTGAAGAAGGTGGTGATTCTGTTCGCCGTTGGCCTCGCTTCGACGGAGGAGGCACGGTCCAAACTGTCGAGCCTGGGGTCGGTGAAACGGGCCAGCTAAACCTCTACGGTGTTGGTCACCGTACCTTCTGATCCTAAAGAAGGTTCCATTCGGAGCTTCAAAGTAGGATCTCGGTTTTCTGCTGACGACCCTTTTGCAAACTACTAAAGTCACAGCAAGCGAACTGCAGTACCTACGTAGGAGTATATTTCATCCTGCAAAGTAAATTGCTCTGGAGGGGAGGTTGTTTATGTATGACCATGGCGGCGGAATGTTCCGGTATCGGAATTACTACTAGATATCACCATTTGTGTTGGACAGGTTCCACCAGTTCCATTCCACCAGTTCCATGGGTCTATTGCTTCACAGGATTATCACAACCGACCAAAAACGATAAAAAATGAACATGAGCGCGAAAATTGCACAGGTGCCTTCACGGAAAGCATGGTGTAGGCTAGAAGGGATGATAGTAATCAATGCATCTAAAATCCATAGTATTTTGTCGCAAAAGTTGAGATGCAAACTTAAATTAGTAAAATTCATCCAAATAAATAAGTAAATTTCATGTTCATGTGCACTAGAAGAAGAAGAAAAATCCCGGCGATTTGTCTCTAGTGCACATGGCACCTAAAATTTCTCGGCTTTGTATAGATTTTTTTACAAAATGAGTTTGCATATCAACTTCTTCCATTTTCTACAAATTCGAAGCCCACAAGACATTAGACGCGATATAAATGCCTTTCTTTTCCATTCATTGTACATATTTGAATTAAAGATATGCTTTATGTGTTCTACATTTTGAAACAGACGCGTCATAATTAGATTGTTATGCAGAGTAGGAACCGTCTTTCGTCTAAAGGACATTATTCATCATAAGCTAGTCCATACACTGAAAAGAAGAGCACTACTTTGCTACAGACCACAAAAAGGCACCGTCTAACATCCCGATTTTCAGAATGTTTAAAAAGTTCTCCAAAAAAGTAAGGCCAGAAAATTCCTTTGTTTAATCAAGCTATTAGCATAAGTTGAGTTTTTATAAATTTGGAGGATTTAATTTGAATTAATGCCAATACAAATTTGAAGAGTTTTATCCTCATTTTTTAGCAGGAATTATTTTTCTTGCCTTTGGCATATTAAATTATGCACTTCCATGTTTTTTTTGGAATTTTCTGAAGTCCTTTGATGAGTACATTTTTTTTTGGGGAAACTTCAGATCTATTCATCTTCAATCATGGCTGAAGTCCTTTGATATTTGTTTGAGCACTTGTCCATTTTATTGATTCCTGAAAAGAAAATTCATTTTTTTCTCGCCCCGGATATGGGACTAAAATCCCTAGGCCCATCTGTCTCTTCAATACAACTTAATGGGCCTAGCCCAATCTGGTTTTTCTCTCTTCTGTTAATTCTTTCCTGCCTGGGCTCCCTTCCTATATCTCGCCGGAGTTCCCCATTTGACAAGCTTTGCGTCAAACTGTCGGCACTTCTCATACGCGAAGCGACCGAGCGATGCGATATACCGACCTAATTTGTGTAGGATGTTCGCGCACAACATCACCCGGTTTTGGGAACCGATTTATTTTTTCGTTTTTTCTTTTTCTTTTTGTCATTTTTCTGTTTCTTTTTCTTCTTTCTTCTTTCTTCTTTCTTTTCCTTTTCTCTTTTTTTGTTTATTTTTCCTCTTTCGAGTTCATATTTCTTTCTTCAATTGTTTTCAAAATTTTAAAAATTATTTAAATTTAAAAAACAAAATTTAAAAATTGTTCTTAAGTTCAAATTTTCCTCATAAATTCAAAATTGTTCTCTTTTTAAAATATGTCCACGATTTCAGAAAATGCTCCAATTAGAGAAAATATCGTCATGTTTTGGTACAAAATTTCACAACTTTTCAGAAATGTTAAGGATATAAAAAAAAATGTTCCTGTTTTCCAAAATTTATTCGTGCTTTTGAAAAACTGGTTGGAATTTCGAATTTTATTCACAATTTTTAATAACTGTTCGAAATTCAGAGAATGTTCAGAATTTCAATTTTCTGTTAAGGTTTTTCAAATTTTGTTCACATTTTTAAAATAATTGTCAGAATTTCAAATTTTGATTATAATTTTCAAAAACAATTCCCATTTAAAAAAGTTCATGTTTCAAAAAAGAAGTTTGTCTTACATAAAGTTATTCATGTTTTTCTTTTTCTTACCTTTAAAATAATTGTTTGGGTTTTAATAATAATTCAGAAATTTTTAGAATCTGTTTTCTTTTTCCGTAATATGTTCAAAACTTTGAAATGTGTTCCCATTGTTACATTTTGTTATCCAATTTAAAAAAATGTTCAAAGGGTCAAAAATGTCCGTGTTTTCAACTTCCATTCAGAAATAAAAATTGTGCCAAATTTCAAAATATGTTCACATTTTCCAATGTTTCTTCATAGTTTTTTAAAATAGTTCATGTTGTTAAATTTGTGCTTGAATTTCAACATTTGTTCACATGTTTCGATAACTATTCAAAACTTGTTAAGTATTTCAAAATTTCGTTCATGATTTCAAATGTTACTTACATTTTTTAAAATATTCTTCACATTTTCCAAGAGAATGTTCAAAAAACTTTGAAAACAATAGGGTTATTTAGGTATTCGCGCTGCGTGAATGTCAGGAGCACTCGCCAGCCCGAGTGGTTAGAGAGAATGCCTCTGATGTACTTTTACATCGCCATAGAGCCTAAATGGCTCGACCCAGTCGGGGGCTCTGTTTGTGTGTCGCGATGGAAATATGCCACAGAGCGTGTCACAAAGGAGGTCCCTATCTCCCCTTCAGCGAGATGGTAGGAACCCTCGCCGAAGGGAAGACCAAGTTGGGCTTGCCAGGAGCGCGGGAGGCTAGAGCCTCCTGCTCTGATTTTTTCTTTACGTTTTCTCTTTCATTTATCACTTTATTTTTTTGCTTTTGTTTACACTTCAAAATATTCTAAATATATATATTACCAAAAACACAATAAAAACAATTTGAGAAATGTTGACCAAGCATTTGAAAGAAGTTAAATGTGTCTAGAGAAAATGTTTATCACGTATGAGAATGTATAAAAAATGTGTCTAAAATTTTTGATCATGTATTTAAAAAATGTTAGTCAAGCATTTGAAAAAAAATATAAAAATGTATTTTAAAAAATTTAATCAAACATTTGAAATTTGTTAAATGTCTATAGAAAAAATGTTGAACATGTATTAAAAAATCATGAATTTTCATCATGAATATAAAAATATTAATCATGCATTGAAAAAAATCTTGAAACAAGTATTTGAATCTTTTATCAAGAGTTTGAAAAATGTTAAATGTATTAAAAATGTGATTTTTTAATTATGTATATAAAAATGTTAGTTAAGAGTTTAAAAAATATGGAACAAGTATTTGAAAAATGTTGATCAAGCATTTGAAAAATGTTAAATGTGTATAGAAAAAACTGTTGACCATGTATTGAAGAAAATGATTCCTTTATAATGTATACAAAAATGTTAATCAAGCATTTGAAAAAATATTGAATAAGTATTTGAAAACTGTTAATCAAGCATTCAGATGTTAAATGTGCATATAAAAAATGTTGACTATGTATTAAAAACTATTAATCTTGTTTTTTAAAATTGTAATCAAGCATTCGAAAAGGTTTAAAAGTGTGTATAGAAATATGTTGACTATGTATTCAAAATTGTTAATCTTGTATATGAAAAATCTTAATCAAGCATTTGAAAATGAACAAAAGTGTATAGAAAAAATGTTGACCATGTTTTAAAATAATGTGAAATTTGTATTGGAAAAATGTTAAATATGTATTTGAAAAATGTTGTTGACATATACACAAAATTTAGAATGAAGAACAAAATAAACAAAGAAAATCAAAAAATAAACAAAATAAACCAAAGGAAAAAGAAAATTAAAAAACAAAGAAACAAATGCGGAAAGAATTGAAAAAGAATGAAAACAAAACAAATGGAGAAGGAAAAGAAACAAAAAACTGAAGACAAAAAGGAAAGAAAATGAGAAAGAAAAGAAAAAGGGATAAAATCATGAAAGAAACAAAGAGAAACCAAAAGAAAAGAGTGAGAGAAAACCCTAAGTATAACGACAAAAAAACCAAATAAAACCGGAGAAGAAATAAGAAACCAAACAAAGAACAAAAGAAACGAAAACAAGAGAATTAAAAAAATCTAGGGTCTTTTCCTCAAGTGAACCGCACGTTCTATAGTACCACCAATGCAACTGTGGTGCGATGGCTGGCAGCGCTTCTCACTACCTGGGCGACCTCGGGTCAAATCCTTGCTTCTTCAATTTTAGTAGTGCTAATGGGCCAGTCTGTTACTGTATCCGCTCCAAGCGAGAGATCCTTCGATCTTTCGTAAAGCGAGATATAGTCGTCGCGTTCCCGCCTGGCCCTAGCTCGTGGTAAGCGGTAGGCGGGAGGTGGTAGTTTCGTCCTGGTTGCTATCTCTGAGAGTAGGAGGTGTTAGTGGGGTATATGTATATAGTCATCGCCGAAAATCTAACCGTTACACATCTTTATGCACAACTCGATGGGACCGGGTGAAACCACTCGGTGAGACCAACTAGTTCAAAATGTTTGAACTTTTGTCTTTTCGGTGAGACCGGATGAAATAGCTTGAAGGGACCGATGGGTGATGACCTAAGCACTTTCCACACTTCGGTGACACCGATCGAAACCACTCAGAAATTCTGAAGTGAAATCAATAGGTAAGAGAAGGTTGGCAACCGCACTTCGGTGGGACTTAATGCCATCTCCATGAGACCGAGTTGCTAGGGTTTAGGAAGTGGATCTGTCAAGTGTATATCGATGGGTTCGTGTAAAGTGTATAGGTGGTACCGAGATAGGGTTTAGGGTTTTCGACTGATAGGAATATGAGGGTGTGGTTTAGGGTTCTTGGAGTGATATCTCTAAGCACTTGAGCAACTGATTCATGATCAAGACCTCATCCCATTTTAAAGTATGTGCTTTCCTATGGACTTAATATGATCTTGGATCACTTAACTAAAAATGTAGTCTCTTGAAGCTTTGCCAACATTGTTCCTTAGTAGTTTGAGTGGTCTACATATCCATCCATCTACTTGCCTAGGCTGAACTTTTCCTGAAATATACTTAAGGAAAACATTAGTCCAACAACATGTATGTTTGACATGAATTGCCAAAACCACCAAGGGATCAATTTGTGCTTTCAATCTCCCCCTTTTGGGTAATTGATGACAACATACATCAAAGCTTCAAAGAAGAATATACCATAGAATCACATTAAAGCTTTGAGAAGCATGTAACAAGTATAAGCTCCCCCTACAAGTGTGCATTCTTTAAAGATAATTGCTTTTGGAATGCAAATGCACAATTGGGTAGGAATACTTAATATGTCACATGCATCTTGGCCATATGCATCAGAGCAAAAGATATGGATGAAAGTGTCCGTGTGTCCATGATGATTTCTTGCAAACAAGTATGAGCAATAAGCAAGACATCATCATGCACAGGGGTATTATGCATACACTTACCTTGAGGTGCTTGAGCAACTTACCTAAAGAAACAAAGTTGAGAAATCAAGGTTAGATAACACAAGAATATTGTTGGAAATATGCCCTAGAGGCAATAATAAAAGTGTTATTATTATATTTCTTTGTTCATGATAATAGTCTTTTATTCATGCTATAACTGTATTATCCGGAAATCATAATACACGTGTGAATACATAGACCACAATATGTCCCTAGTGAGCCTCTAGTAGACTAGCTCGTTGTGATCAACAGATAGTCATGGTTTCCTGGCTATGGACATTGGATGTCGTTGATAACGGGATCACATCATTAGGAAAATGATGTGATGGACAAGACCCAATCCTAAGCCTAGCACAAAGATCGTGTAGTTCGTATGCTAAAGCTTTTCTAATGTCAAGTATCTTTTCCTTAGACCATGAGATTGTGCAACTCCCGGATACCGTAGGAATGCTTTGGGTGTACCAAACGTCACAACGCAACTGGGTGGCTATAAAGGTGCATTACAGGTATCTCCGAAAGTGTCTGTTGGGTTGGCACGAATCGAGACTGGGATTTGTCACTCCGTGTAAACGGAGAGGTATCTCTGGGCCCACTCGGTAGGACATCATCATAATGTGCACAATGTGACCAAGGGGTTGATCACGGGATGATGTGTTATGGAACGAGTAAAGAGACTTGCCGGTAACGAGATTGAACAAGGTATCGGTATACCGACGATCGAATCTCGGGCAAGTATCGTACCGCTAGACAAAGGGAATTGTATACGGGATTGATTAAGTCCTTGACATCGTGGTTCATCCGATGAGATCATCGTGGAACATGTGGGAGCCAACATGGGTATCCAGATCCCACTGTTGGTTATTGGCCGGAGAGTCATCTCGGTCATGTCTGCATGGTTCCCGAACCCGTAGGGTCTACACACTTAAGGTTCGATGACGCTAGGGTTATAAAGGAAGCTTGTATGTGGTTAACGAATGTTTTTCGGAGTCCCGGATGACATCCCGGACGTCACGAGGAGTTCCGGAATGGTCCGGAGGTAAAGATTTATATATAGGAAGTCCTGTTTCGGCCACCGGGACAAGTTTCGGGGTCATCGGTATTGTACCGGGACCACCGGAAGGGTCCCGGGGGCCCACCGGGTGGGGCCACCTGCCCCGGGGGGCCACATGGGCTGTAGGGGGTGCGCCTTGGCCTACATGGGCCAAGGGCACCAGCCCCAAGAGGCCCATGCGCCTAGGGAACCCTAGAGGGAAGAGTCCTCAAGGGGGAAGGCACCTCCGAGGTGCCTTGGGGAGGATGGACTCCTCCCCCCCTCTTGGCCGCACCCCTTCCTTGGAGGAAGGGGCAAGGCTGCGCCTCCCCCCTCTCCCTTGCCCTATATATAGTGGGGAAAAGGAGGAGCAACCATACCTAAGGCCTGGCGCCTCCCTCTCCCTCCCGTGACACATCTCCCTCCTCCCGCAGCGCTTAGCGAAGCCCTGTTGGAATCCCGCTACTTCCACCACGCCGTCATGCTGCTGGATCTCCATCAACCTCTCCCTCCTCCTTGCTGGATCAAGGCATGGGAGACGTCTCCGTTCCGTACGTGTGTTGAACGCGGAGGTGCCGTCCGTTCGGCGCTAGGATCATCGGTGATTTGAATCACGACGAGTATGACTCCTTCAACCCCGTTCTCTTGAACGCTTCCGCTTAGCGATCTACAAGGGTATGTAGATGCACTCTCCTTCCCCTCGTTGCTGGTTTCTCCATAGATAGATCTTGGTGACACGTAGGAAAATCTTGAATTTCTGCTACGTTCCCCAACAGTGGCATCATGAGCTAGGTCTATTGCGTAGATTCTATGCACGAGTTGAACACACAGTAGTTGTGGGCGTTGATTTTGTTCAATATGCTTGCTGTTACTAGTCTTATCTTGATTCGGCGGCATCGTGGGATGAAGCGGCCCGGACCAACCTTACACGTACTCTTACGTGAGACCGGTTCCACCGACAAACATGCACTAGTTGCATAAGGTGGCTGGCGGGTGTCTGTCTCTCCCACTTTAGTTGGATCGGATTCGATGAAAAGGGTCCTTATGAAGGGTAAATAGCAATTGGCATATCACGTTGTGGTTCTTGCGTAGGTAAGAAACATTCTTGCTAGAAACCCATAGCAGCCACGTAAAACATGCAAACAACAATTAGAGGACGTCTAACTTGTTTTTGCAGGGTATGCTATGTGATGTGATATGGCCAAGAAGAATGTGATGAATGATATGTGATGTATGAGATTGATCATGTTCTTGTAATAGGAATCACGACTTGCATGTCGATGAGTATGACAACCGGCAGGAGCCATAGGAGTTGTCTTAATTTATTTATGACCTGCGTGTCAACATAAACGTCATGTAATTACTTTACTTTATTGCTAACCGTTAGCTGTAGTAGTAGAAGTAATAGATGACGTGACAACTTCATGGAGACACGATGATGGAGATCATGATGATGGAGATCATGGTGTCATGCTGGTGACGATGATGATCATGGAGCCCCGAAGATGGAGATCAAAAGGAGCAAAATGATATTGGCCATATCATGTCACTATTTGATTGCATGTGATGTTTATCATGTTTATGCATCTTATTTTCTTAGAACGACGGTAGTAAATAAGATGATCCCTCATTAAAATTTCAAGAAGTGTTCTCCCCTAACTGTGCACCGTTGCTACAGTTCGTCGCTTCTAAGCACCACGTGATGATCGGGTGTGATGGATTCTTACGTTCACATACAACGGGTGTTGACGAGCCTAGCATGTACAGACATGGCCTCGGAACACATGCAATACACTTAGGGTTAACTGGACGAGCCTAGCATGTACAGACATGGCCTCGGAACACGGAGACCGAAAGGTCGAGCATGAGTCATATAGAAGATACGATCAACATGAAGATGTTCACCGACGTTGGCTAGTCCGTCTCACGTGATGATCGGACACGGCCTAGTTAACTCGGATCATGTAATCACTTAGATGACTAGAGGGATGTCTATCTGAGTGGGAGTTCATAAGATGAACTTAATTATCCTGAACATAGTCAAAAGGATTTTGCAAATTATGTCGTAGCTCACGCTATAGTTCTACTGTTTAGATATGTTCCTAGAGAAAAATTAGTTGAAAGTTGATAGTAGCAATTATGCGGACTAGGTCCATAAACTGAGGATTGTCCACATTGCTTCATAGAAGGCTTATGTCCTTAATGCACTGCTCAGTGTGCTGAACCTCGAACGTTGTATGTGGATGTTGCGAACATCTGACATACACATTTTGATAACTACGTGATAGTTCAGTTAAACGGTTTAGAGTTGAGGCACCAAAGATGTTTTCGAAACGTCACATATGAGATGTTTCGAGGGCTGAAATTGGGATTTCAGGCTCGTGCCCACGTCAAGAGGTATAAGACCTCCGACGATTTTCTTAAACCTGCAAACTAACGGAGAAAAGCTCAATCGTTGAGCTTGTGCTTAGATTGTCTGAGTGCAACAATCACTTGAATCGAGTGGGAGTTGATCTCCCAGATGGATAGTGATGTTTCTCCAAAGTCATTGCCACCAAGCTGCTAGAGCTTCGTGATGAACTATAACATATCAAGGATAGAGATGATCCTTGAGGTATTCGCGTTGTTTGACATCGCGAAAGTAGAAATCAAGAAGGAGCATCAATTGTTGATGGTTGTGAAACCACTAGTTTCAAGAAGGGCAAGGGAAAGAAGGGATACTTCATGAAACGGCAAATCAGCTGCTGCTTTAATGAAGAAACCCAAGGTTGAACCCAAACCCGAGATTAAGTGCTTCTGTAATAAGGGGAACAGCCGCTGGAGCAGAATTACCCTAGATACTTGGTAGATTAGAAGGCTGGCAAGGTTGATGGAAGTATATTGGATATACATTGTGTTGATGTGTACTTTACTAGTACTCCTAGTAGCACCAGGGTATTAGATACCGGTTCGGTTGCTAAGTGTTAGTAACTCGAAACAAAAGGCTACGGAATAAACGGAGACTAGCTAAAGGTGAGCTAACGATATGTGTTGGAAGTTTTTCCAAGCTTGATATGATCAAGCATCGCACGCTCCCTCTACCAAAGAGATTGGTGTTAAACCTAAATAATTGTTATTTGGTGTTTGCGTTGAACATAGACATGTTTGGATTATGTCTATCGCAATACGGTTATTCATTTAAGGAGAATAATGGTTACTCTGTTTATTTGAATAATACCTTCAATGGTCTTACACCTAAAATGAATGGTTTATTGAATCTCGATCGTAGTGATACACATTTTCATGCCAAAAGATATAAGATAGTAATGATAGTACCACTTACTTGTGGCACTGCGATGAAAGTCATATTGGTATAAAACGCATGAAGAAGCTCCATGTTGATGGATCTTTGGACTCACTCGTTTTTGAAAAGTTTGAGACATGCGAACCATGTCTATTGGTGTATACGCATGAAGAAACTCCATGCGGATGGATCATTTGGACTCACTTGATTTTGAATCACTTGAGATATGCATATCATACCACATGGGCAAGATGACTGAAAAGCCTCGTTTTCAGTAAGATGGAACAAGATAGCAACTTGTTGGAAGTAACACATTTTGATGTGTGCAGACCAATGAGTGCTGAGGCATGCAGTGAATATCGTTATGTTCTTACTTCGCAAATGATTCGAGTAGATGTTGAGAATATTTACTTGATGAAACACAAGTCTGAATTATTGAATGGTTCAAGTAATTTCAGAGTGAAGTAGAAGATCATTGTGACAAGAGGATAAAATGTCTATGATATAATCATAGAGATGAATATCTGAGTTACGAGTTTTGGCACACAATTAAGACATTGTGGAAATTGTTTCGCAATTAATACCGCCTGGAACACCATAGTGTGATGGTGTGTCCGAACATCATAGTTGCACCCTATTGGATATGGTGCATACCATGATGTCTCTTATCGAATTACCACAATAGTTTATGGGTTAGGCATTAGAGACAACCACATTCACTTTAAATAGGGCACCACGTAATTCTTGTGATATGACACCGTATGAACTATGGTTTAGAGAAACCTAAGATGTCATTTCTTAAAAGTTTGGGGCTGCGACGCTTACGTGGAAAAGTTTCAGACTGATAAGCTCGAACCCAAAGCGGATAAATGCATCTTCATAGGACACCCAAAATAGTTGGATATACCTCCTGTCTCAGATCCGAAAGCAATAAGGGATTGTTTCTAGAATCGGGTCCTTTCTCGAGGAAAAGTTTCTCTCGAAAGAATTGAGTGGGAGGATGGTGGAGACTTGATGAGGTTATTGAACCGTCTCTTCGACTAGTGTGTGGCAGGGCACAGGAAGTTGTTCCTGTGGCACCTACACCAATTGAAGTGGAAGCTTATGATATTGATCATGAAACTTCGGATCAAGTCACTACCAAACCTCGTGGGATGACAAGGATGCGTACTACTTCAGAGTGGTACTTAATCCTGTCTTGGAAGTCATGTTGCTAAAAAACAATGAACCTACGAGCTATGGAGAAGCGATGGTGGGCCCGGATTCCGATGAATGGCTCGAGGCCATAAAATCCGAGAGAGGATCCATGTATGAAAACAAAGTGTAGACTTTGGCAGAACGACTCGATGGTCATAAGGCTGTTGAGTACAGATGGATTTTAAAAGGAAGACAGACAATGATGGTAAGTGTCACCATTAAGAAAGCTCGACTTGTCGCTAAGATGTTTTCCGACAAGTTCAAGGAGTTGACTACGATGAGACTTTCTCACTTGTAGCGATGCTAAGAGTCTGTTGGAATTATATTAGCGATTACTGCATTATTTATGAAATCTTGCAGATAGGACGTCAAAACATTGTTTCCTCGACGTTTTTTTTAGGAAAGGTTGTATGTGATACAAACCGGAAGGTTTTGTCAATCCTGAAAGATGCTAATAAGTATGCAAAGCTCCAGCTATCCTTCTGAGGACTGGAGTAAGCATCTCGGAGTTAGAATGTATGCTTTGATAAGATGATCAAAGTTTTGGGTTTATACAAAGTTTATGAGAAACTTGTATTTCCAAAGAAGTGAGTGGGAGCACTATAGAATTTCTGATAAATAAATGTTGTTGACATATTGTTGATCAGAAATGACGTAGAATTTCTGGAAAGCATATAGGGTTATTTGAAAAGTGTTTTTCAATAGAAAACCTGGATTAAGCTACTTGAACATTGAGCACCAAGATCTATAAGGATAGATCAAAACGCTTAATGGTACTTTCAAATGAGCACATACCTTGACATGATCTTGAAGGTGTTCAAGATGGACCAGTCAAAGAAGGAGTTCTTGCCTGAGTGGTAAGGTATGAAGTTAAGACTTAAAGCTCGACCACGGCAGAATAGAGAGAAAGGACGAAGGTCGTCCCCTATGCTTAAGACATAGGCTCTACAGTATGTTGTGCTGTGTACCGCACCTGAAGTGTGCCTTGCCATGAGTTAGTCAAGGGGTACAAGAGTGATCCAAGAATGGATCACAGGACAGCGGTCAAAGTTATCCTTAGTAACTAGTGGACTAAGGAATTTTCTCGATTATGGAGGTGGTAGAAGAGTTCGTCATAAAGGGTTACGTCGATGCAAGCTTAACACCTATCCGGATAGCTCTGAGTAGAGATACCGGATACGTATAATGGAGCAACAATTTAGAATAGCTCCAAGTAGAACAGTTATTTGGAATAGCTCCAAATAGAAGTGGTAGCTGCATCTAGGAGATGACATAGAGATTTGTAAAGCACACACGGATCTAAAAGATTCAGACCCGTTGACTATAACATCTCTCACAAGCATAACATGATCAAACCCAGAACTCATCGAGTGTTAATCACATGGTAATGTGAACTAGATTATTGACTCTAGTAAACTCTTTGCGTGTTAGTCACATGGGGATGTGACCTTGAGTGTTAGTCACATAGCGATGTGAACTGGATTATTGACTCTAGTGCAAGTGGGAGACTGTTGGAAATATGCCCTAGAGGCAATAATAAAAGTGTTATTATTATATTTCTTTGTTCATGATAATAGTCTTTTATTCATGCTATAACTGTATTATCCGGAAATCATAATACACGTGTGAATACATAGACCACAATATGTCCCTAGTGAGCCTCTAGTAGACTAGCTCGTTGTGATCAACAGATAGTCATGGTTTCCTGGCTATGGACATTGGATGTCGTTGATAACGGGATCACATCATTAGGAGAATGATGTGATGGACAAGACCCAATCCTAAGCCTAGCACAAAGATCGTGTAGTTCGTATGCTAAAGCTTTTCTAATGTCAAGTATCTTTTCCTTAGACCATGAGATTGTGCAACTCCCGGATACCGTAGGAATGCTTTGGGTGTACCAAACGTCACAACGTAACTGGGTGGCTATAAAGGTGCATTACAGGTATCTCCAAAAGTGTCTGTTGGGTTGGCACGAATTGAGACTGGGATTTGTCACTCCGTGTAAACGGAGAGGTATCTCTGGGCCCACTCGGTAGGACATCATCATAATGTGCACAATGTGACCAAGGGGTTGATCACGGGATGATGTGTTACGGAACGAGTAAAGAGACTTGCGGGTAACGAGATTGAACAAGGTATCGGTATACCGACGATCGAATCTCGGGCAAGTATCGTACCGCTAGACAAAGGGAATTGTATACGGGATTGATTAAGTCCTTGACATCATGGTTCATCCGATGAGATCATCGTGGAACATGTGGGAGCCAACATGGGTATCCAGATCCCGCTGTTGGTTATTGGCCGGAGAGTCATCTCGGTCATGTCTGCATGGTTCCCGAACCTGTAGGGTCTACACACTTAAGGTTCGATGACGCTAGGGTTATAAAGGAAGCTTGTATGTGGTTACCGAATGTTGTTCGGAGTCCCGGATGAGATCCTGGACGTCACGAGGAGTTCCAGAATGGTCCGGAGGTAAAGATTTATATATAGGAAGTCCTGTTTCGGCCATCGGGACAAGTTTCGGGGTCATCGGTATTGTACCGGGACCACCGGAAGGGTCCCGGGGGCCCACCGGGTGGGGCCACCTGCCCCAGGGGGCCACATGGGCTGTAGGATGTGCGCCTTGGCCTACATGGGCCAAGGGCACCATCCCCAAGAGGCCCATGCGCCTAGGGAACCCTAGAGGGAAGAGTCCTCAAGGGGGAAGGCACCTCCGAGGTGCCTTGGGGAGGATGGACTCCTCCCCCCCTCTTGGTCGCACCCCTTCCTTGGAGGAAGGGGCAAGGCTGCGCCTCCCCCCTCTCCCTTGCCCTATATATAGTGGGGAAAAGGAGGAGCAACCATACCTAAGGCCTGGCGCCTCCCTCTCCCTCCCGTGACACATCTCCCTCCTCCCGCAGCGCTTAGCGAAGCCCTGTTGGAATCCCGCTACTTCCACCACGCCGTCGTGCTGCTGGATCTCCATCAACCTCTCCCTCCTCCTTGCTGGATCAAGGCATGGGAGACGTCTCCGTTCCGTACGTGTGTTGAACGCGGAGGTGCCGTCCGTTCGGCGCTAGGATCATCGGTGATTTGAATCACGACGAGTACGACTCCTTCAACCCCGTTCTCTTGAACGCTTCCGCTTAGCGATCTACAAGGGTATGTAGATGCACTCTCCTTCCCCTCGTTGCTGGTTTCTCCATAGATAGATCTTGGTGACACGTAGGAAAATTTTGAATTTCTGCTACGTTCCCCAACAAATATATCTTCAAGAAGAATGCAAGAACTTCAAGAATACCAAGATTTGGATGACATCTATAGGGATGTGTATCACTAGGTGAATACTTCCTTAAGAGTTGACATGCCCCCAAGGATCCAATAAAGATTTTTGTAATATAATTCTAAGGATTTTCCCCTATACTTTGAACTTCCTCTCCCCCTGAATCTGAGATTGTAGATACTGGGAGTAGGCAGGGTGAGACGAAATCAGAGCATAAGATCATATAAAATGGTCAGGCAAATAAAATTATAGATCAATTATATGTTTCTCCCCACTTGGAAACATATAGGTCCCTCTCCTCTTATAGTTGTGCATTTCTCTTCATATAGAGAGGCTTTGATGTGTATCTCTCTCTAAGTGAGTCTTTAGATAAGCTTTGATGTGGCATTTCTCATTTCTCTCCCCCTTTGACATGAATTTCCAAGAAGGGTTTAGCTCTTAGTCATTGGTCAATATATAGGGTCCTTGAAAAGCACATCTATCTGAGATGATACTGAATGTAGTAGATGGGAAAGAACCATTGGGTGGTGCAGGAAAAGGAACAACAAATAAATTTTGGCAAAAGATTCTTTTTCTAGTGATTTTTGGTGGCTCCGAGTAGGATCAATCGTTGAGTCCGAGGTAACTTGGAATCATAGGCTGACCACATGGGTGGTTCCGAGCCAATTCACCTCAGTTGGACCGATGAACATGTTAAGCAATGTAACGTGTAGACTCGGTGATATCGATGCTATTCTGGACCAAGTTCAGGACAAAAACAAAAGCTTGTCAGACTTAGCTCACTTTGCAATAAGATCTCATAGGAATTTGCAACAAATCCAAATGAGATTTGAAAGGAATTAACAAAAGAAAGAAACTAGCTAACAGAAGAGAAAGAAGGGAAAGGAAAGAAAGGATAAAAGAACTGCTAGATGCAGTTCTTTTTTTGAAATAAGCAAGGCAACTTGAACACAAGAGAAAAAGCAAATCAAGAAACGAAATGCAAGAGAACTTCATCTAGGAAATGGTTTGCGACTAGTTCACCTATGTTAGAGTCTATTGACTTAGGAGTCAACTGAGAAAACTTGATCATAGGTTATACTCATCGTTAAGCTCAAAATGGGGTTACCTTTTTCATTTAAGCATTTCAATGTATTCACATCATTTGAAGGTGCGTTTGCTCATGACTTGGAGTAAATCGTCTCTAAGATGTGAGAACTTACATTGGGTTTTGTTGTTGACGTCAGCATGTAGATGCTCATGTGTTTGAATTGGGAGCTATCCATTCTCCTTTGAAGTCCATCCTCCTACATGGATTAGTCTCGCAAGGAATAACATGTATATCCAAATCGACAAGAATGAAGAATTTGTGTCATATGTTGTCAAAGGATACTTTTGGTGTTGTCTTGTCCCTTGAACACAACAATCAAGATCTTTGATACTTGGCTCATGTATGACTGCTCAATATAGACATTTGGAGCAATATTGTGTTGTGGAGCTTATCCAAGTATCTACATGGGTTAGATGCAATACAAGGGAGTAATGTATCCAAGATATAAAATAGGCATCATAAGAGAAGTATCAAGGATTAGTCAAGAAAGCTCATGCCCTTGCATGCATCCAAGTGAGTTTCTAGTTCACATTGGAAGCATCAATAATGTTTAACTCACTTCCCAAGCAACAAAATATCTTCTCATCAAGAGGTTTAGTGAAGATATCCGTCACTTGCTTGTCGGTACAACATGCTTAAGGTTAATGTCACCTTTAGCAACATGATCTCGAATGAAGTGATGAAGAGCATCAATATGCTTAGTTCAAGAATGTTCAACAGGATTGTGTGCAATCTTAATCACACTCTCATTGTCATTTGTCACAAAGCAACAGAACATGTTTCACATGTATCCCATAGTCTTTAAGAGTTTGTGTCATCCATAGTAATTGAGCACAACATGATCCGGTGGTAATGTACTCCGCTTCAGCGGTAGATCAGATATCGAGTTTTGTTTCTTGGAGGACCAAGACACAAGATATCTCCCAAGAAATTGAGAAGTACCTGAAGTGGAATTTATATCAATATTGTCACCGGCATAATCCGAATCGGAGTAGCCAATAAGATTAAAAGATGATCCTTTGGGATACCATATGCCAAAGTTTGGTGTATGTAACAAGTACCTCACAATTATTTTCATGGCCTTTAAGTGGCACTCTTTTGGTGCTACTTGGTATCCTGCACACATCCACACACTTAGCATAATATCAGGACGAGAGGCACAAAGATATAGCAATGAACCAATCATTGATCACTGAAGTTCGAGGAATTTCATGTTGAAGAGAATAGGAGTAGAGAGGTTTGCTCCTATGTTCAATCACACGTCCCTCCAACCAGACGTAGTTGTTTTATAGAAGAGTGATCTTGGCTACCAAATATCATGTTGCCATAGAGCAACACTGGTTATTTCTATCTACAACATTTCTTTCAGTATTTCTATTAGTTATTTATCAGTGTTGTTCACCAGTAATCCTGTGCGCATATCTTTCTGTACTATGAAATGTTTGTGTTTGCATTCATCTTTCTATACTGAATGTGATTTTTCTCTATGTTCATTTGATTTTCATCTACTACTATCTTGTCTTACTTCTCAGTTCAATTCTACTAAGTATTCCACATTAGTGTGGCCTAGTTATTTATCTGCAGTAGTTTACCTTTGTTTTACCGCTTATGTTTAGTTAGTTTTCTGCTATGTTGTGCTGAGAGATTTGAATATTGCAAAAGAAAAATTAAATATCCCATTCACCCCCTCCCTTCTGGTCAATGTACTCTGATCCTACACTCCGACTCCTTGTACCTCGCCTGCCTGATCGGGCATCGTTTGCCTCCCTCGCTCTACTTAGTGAAGAGAGACATTATCTTCTCTTTTCCATCTTTGCACACTTCCTTATTGTTTTGAGGGGATGTGGTATAAGAGGTGACAAATGACAGACATGACGAGGAGGTGATTGCCGACAATTGGGGAACCGGAGGCACCCTCAGAAGTCAGGTCATGATCGCTGCCACCACCTGCGAATACCTAAACTTAGGCCCGCACAAAGTGGGAGGTAAGAGGAGTGGGTGGAGAAATACTTCTTCCCTTCGATCACTGCCGACGAGTCCGTGGATTCGCCTCCCCTCCGCCTGCTGGTACGTCTCTAACGTATCTATAATTTATGAAGTATTTATGCAATGTTAGCAATAATTTATATGGTTTTGGTGCACTTTTATATGAATTTTATATGATTTTCATGGACTAACATATTAAACTAGTGCCTAGTGCCAGTTGTTGTTTTCTGCTTGTTTTTGGTTTTCCAGAAAATCTATACCAAAAAGTCCAAACGCGGCAAAACTTTTTGATGATTTTTTTGGAACATAAGAGACCCCCGAAGCTTCGACAGAGTACCAGAAGAGCCACGAAGAGGTGAAAAGGTACTTGGGTGAGGCCAGGGGTGGCCATGCTAAGATACCTTATGGCCCCCCCTGTGGCATCTCTTTGCGTGATTCCAACTCTGAAATTCTTATAAATAGGGAAACCCAGAAAGTTAACCTAGAAATTTCGCTCCACCGCCGCAAGCCTCTGTTTGGAAGAGATCCCATCTAGATCCATGCTCTGGCACCCTGCCGGAGAGGGAAATCATCACAGGAGGCCATCTTCATCATCCCGGCGGCCACCATGGCGAGGAGGGAGTAGTTCACCCTCGTGGCTGAGGTATGTATCGTGAACTTTGCTAATATAGTTGGATCATATGGTGTTTTCCCTCTCTATCTTGTTGTGATGAATTGAATTTTTACCTTTGAGGTTTCACAATTATCGGATTGAATACTCTTTGGATTTGAGAACACTTGATTTATGTCTTGCATATGAATACCCGTGGTGATAATGGGGTGCTCTATTGATTCACTTCATATATGTTTTGGTATTCAACTTGCGGATTATCGTGACATTGGGGTAATCTATGCATAGGGGTTGATACATGTTTTTGTATTTCTTTCTCTGGTAGAAACCTTAGGGCACTCTTTGAAGTTCTTTGTGTTGGATTGCACTAGTGAAAGTATGAACTATAGGCCTTGTTTCAAGCATTGCAATACCGTTTGTGCTCACTTTTGTTACTTGTTACCTTGATGTCTTTTATTTTCATATTACACAAACATATATCTATTATCCATACTACACTTGTATCACCATTTCTTCGTTGAACTAGTGCACCTATACAATTTGTCATTGTATTGGGTGTGTTGGGGACACAAGATATCTCTTGTATTTGGTTGCACGGTTGTTTGAGAGAGACCTGTTGGGGAACGCAGTAATTTCAAAATTTTCCCTACGGCCACGCAAGATCTATCTTGGTGATGCATAGCAATGAGAGGGGAGAGTGTGTCCACGTACCCTCGTAGACCGAAAGCGGGAGCGTTAAGTAATGTTGTTGGTGTAGTCGAACGTCTTCGTGATCCAACCGATCAAGTACCGAACACACGGCACCTCCACGTTATGCACACGTTCAGCTCGGTGACGTCCCTCGAACTCTAGATCCAGCTGAGGCCGAGGGAGAGTTCCATCAGCACGACGGCGTGGTGACAGTGATGATGAAGTTACCGGCACCGGGCTTCGCCTAAGCACTACGACGATATGACTGAGGTGGAAAACTATGGTGGGGGGCACCGCACATGGCTAAAGATCAACTTGTGTGTCTATGGGGTGCCCCCTAGCCACGTATATAAAGGAGGGGAGGGAAGAGGTGGCTGGCCCAAGGGGGGCACGCCAGGTGTGGGGAATCCTACTAGGACTCCCAGTCCAAATAGGATTCTCCTCCTCTTTCCTATTCCTAGTAGGAGAAGGAGGGAAGGAGGAAGAGGGGAGAAGGAAGGAGGGGGGTGATACACACTACAAAAAAAAGACACATCCGTGACATTTTGGGCCGAATGAAATTTTTTTCTGTCATACATATGACACTTCTATGACGATAATTGTGACAAAACCCGGTATCATCATAGATGTGGTGGGCTCCCACTTCTATGACAGAAAATGGGCTTTTCTTCCTGGGTGGGCCGGAGACGCAGCTGTATGACATTCTTTGGGCCGTCCATGACGGAAAAAATCGTGGTAGAAGCGAGGGCGAGGAAAATTTCGGGGAGTTCCCGGTTACGATGGGTGGTCGGGGGCTGAGCGATGCACGTTTCTCTCGTACACGTACGCGCGTGTGTGCGAGGTGTTGGCTCTAACTGAACCCAAGCGAGGCGCTGGGCTCTAACTGAACCCAAGCGAGGCGTTGGGCTCTAACTGAACCCGAGAGATTGCAGTGCAGGCTACGCGTTACTGAACCCAAGCGATCGATCGGTGGCTGTTAACTGAACCCGATCGAGCGATTCCTTCGCTACTGTTGCTAACTGAAGCCGATGGATGCTGCCTCTCTGGATGAACAATGAGCATGGGAGGGTGGATGAACAGTGAGCGTTGGCGTTGCCTCTGGATGAACAGTACCCCGTGGTGTGGAGGGCTGGATGAACAGGACGACCCCGTGGAGGGCTGGATGAATAGTAGATGATGGAGGGGAGGATGAACAGTAGCCCGTGGAGGGGTGGTTGAACAGGAGCCCGTGGAGAGGGTGGATGAACAGTAGCCGATGGAGTAGCGCGCGGTGGAGGCTGGATGAACAGTCGCAGGTGGAGGCTAGAGGAGGTCAACAGTGGATGAACAGTAGCCCGTGGAGGCTGGAGGAGGTGGACGGTGGAGATGAATAGTATCTCGTGGAGTCCCGTTTTGCAATACGCCACACCCCTCCCGATGAACAGGACCCCCGTTTCGAGCGTAGTGCTCCAACACAAGTCCGTTTCGTCCGTTTTGCGGTATGCCACACCTCTCCTGATCAACAGGACCCCCGTTTCGACCGTAGGAGGTCCGTTTCCTCCATTTTGCGGTACGCCACACCCCTACCGATGAACAGGATCCCGTTTCGAACGTGGCCGGTCGAACACAAGGCCGTTTCCTCCATTCTGCGGTATGTCAGGTCTCGTTTCCATCGCCTGTTTCGTCCAAGCCCTCCCGATGAACACGACCACGCATTCCGTTCTGACCCAGCCGGTTGGCTCCCCATGAACACGACAACGACGCTGTTTCTCTGTTCCAACCCAGTCATGTACACGAGCCCTGGCCGTACATATGCGCGAGTAGGCGTTCGAGACCCCGCCCGTATGTACACATACGTGGTTGTATTTTCTTTCTTGCGCACTGGCCGCTGTACGTACGTGTACATGCTACGTGTGCGCCTCTACTACGATACGTGTGCGCCTCTACTACGACACGTACGCGCCTCTACATCGATCAATATATATGTACTAATGTATGTACACGTTCGCGACCAGAATGACAATGCTACGTACGCTTCGACCAGGTGGGTCCCGACTGTCAGGCACTTCCTTGCGTTCGAAGATGTAGCTGGTGGGTCCCAGCAGTCAGGGGGGTGAATCATTTTTTTGCCCGGATGCACTTCCTTGCATGCAAAGGTGTGGCTGGTGGGTCCCAACAGTCAGGGGGGGAATCATTTTTTTCTGGACGCACTTCCTTGCGTGCGAAGATGTAGCTAGTGGGTCCCAGCAGTCAGGGGGGCGATTCGTTTTTTTGGACGCACTTCCTTGCGTGCGAAGATGTAGCTGGTGGGTCCCAGCAGTGAGGGGGAAAGGTTTTTTTCGCGAAATACAATGGCCTGTCGGTGGGTCCCAGCTGTCAGGTGGAGGAATCATTATTTTCCGCGTAATAAGGAGGCACTTCCTTGCTGCGGCCGTGGACCCAGCTGTCATCCTCTCCACATACAGTCCATGTCCGATGGAAGTCGTTCCTTGACCACGTTGACCACGCCGCGCCGAGAGCACCACGGCGGTGGACGACGGCGAGGCCGGGGAAGGGGACGACAGGGAGCCGAGGAAGACGCGGCAGTGGAAGCCCGCGCGTAGAGGAGTACGAGGGTTCACTGGTTCGGCTGCGGTGTGAGGCTGACGTTGCCGCAGGGCCTGACCAACAGTGGGAATAGTAGAGGGCGGTGAGGCCTCCGCGGTAGCACAGCCGACCATGGGAGACAGGAGCATGCGGCACGGCCGGCGCTGCTTTGGGCGGCTGGAGCAAGAAAACCAGAGGTTGAAGAAGCACTACGGCCGTTGGATGGACATCGTACGATCACATAATCGTTTATATTGACTAAGTTGAGAAAGCCCTTGTTTTTTTAGCAAAGACAAAGCCCTTGGTACGCGTCAACTTAGTAGGCCCACAGCTCGGATTTGGCAGAGAACATATAGCCCATTTGCGATTTGTAAGAATGTACAGCCTATTTTTTAATTCTAATGGAATTTACTACAGCCCATTTACAGTTTGTTAAAAGTACAGCCCAACTTGTAGCTAGGACAAGGATTAATAATTTCAAACAACCGCTCAAAACAAAATTCAAAAAAAATTCCCACATTTTGATGGGATCCGAAATATTTTATACGAAATTTCTAGTCAGGTTAAATATAATTTCAAAATAAAGTTGTATTACGTTAAAATCCAACGAAATATTGCGCGCGCAACAAGTAATGAAATTAAAATTTCCAAATTCCAAAAATAATATATTTTTTAAACTAATTACGTGTTTGGTCCATAGTTATTGCCCAGTTATTATATTACATCCCATTTATTATTTCTTAAAGTCCATTTTCTTGTTAAGCGTAATGCATACCTCCTAGGAAAGTTTGCAGCCTAGCGGGACGGAGAATAACAAGTTGACCCAGATGTTGTGTACAACTGTCGGCCCAGTTGCATTGCTGATGTTGAAAAAAAAGACCTGTGTAGTACAGTACAACCTAACATGGTTACTCAGCCCACATTCAGCGATGCTGGAAAAGCCTAAACAAGGCTTCTGTACAACTTTTTGAAGTCACTGAGCTCAATTAATAACTTAAGAAAAAAGTTAGATTACAATGGAACCTAATTAAAAGCTGTCACGAGCAAATAAATAATTCAACGGGTCCCACTTGTGCGTGTGTGTGTGTGTGTGTGTGTGTGTGTGTGTGTGAGAGAGAGAGAGAGAGAGAGAGACCCATCGGTCGATGCTCGTAAATACATCTTTCAACCATATGCATTGGTGATGCTCAGTAAAAACTTATATAGTTGACACAATCATATAGAACATCATAGCACACTGAACTTGCATACAAAAATTTCACGCAGGCGGCACAATCAGGATGGAAGCAGTGGATCGCTACGGGAAGGGCTATGTTGAAACAAACGAAGTCGTACGTAACGGTTCATCGTCTTTATCAATGACGGGGAAATATCTTGAATGTTCTGCAAGGAAAACAGACAGACAACACAATAAGTTCTGCTAGCACATTAAGTTGACGTACAACCCTTTCTAAAAAAAGTTCAGGTACAAAATTAGAACAGGTTACAATCAAATGTACTGGCATATCAATGCTTCACACCCATAGCTCGGATTTAACTAGTATCTGACAAGATTCAGTTGTTACCTCAAATTAGAGCACATCCAGGCAGCCAGCCCTGCCTCTTCTCCCAAAGAAGCAGTGGCCTCCGCCGCGCAATGGAGTAGGCCCTGTGACATCCATCGTTCCGAGCAACACGGGGAAAGTCTGACGTTGACTCCTGTAATGGACGTCGTCGACGGACCCTGGCACCAGCGGCGGCAGCAGTACTTCGATTGATGGATTGACCACTTCTTCAACATGCACGAACACTCGATACAGGTACATCCCTAACGTGGTCCGTGGTGGCCTTGGTGGCGAAGAATAGTACAACCCCGGTTCCTCCACTGATATCTCAACACCAATCACCTTCGGTATGGTGGACGGCTTCTTCATCCATGCCATAACCGTCAGAGCCCAGCTGTCTGGAGGAACAAACATACTTACGAGCTCACCTCCAAGGTCGTTGATAAGCTCGTTCATGGACTCGCTGTTCCAAGCACATCGAGGCATGCCGTGGAAGGTAAGCTTTGTTAAAAACTCAATCTCAGAGGGCACCGAGCCCCATCCTGGGTGCCACCGATCAAAGCTCACCAGCGCGCCATCGCAGAACAAACGCCGGGAAGATTCGAACACACGACTGCAGTCGAAAGTTGTCCGGAACCTGACGAAGAAATCAGCCGGTGGCGGACAGACTTCGATGAGCAAGTCACTTATTTGGATGCCGTGCGCAATGCCAAGAGCTTTGACAAGGTCGTCCGGCGAGACGGGAGGCCAGTCGCCGTTGATGGTTACCATCAGCACTTTGCCGGCAAACTGGTCGTCAAGCACCGCCATGCCACTATTGAGCGAAAGCACGCAGCGACCGAAGGCAGGACAGACCTCGGGATCTCCGGCTCGGAGATCCGCGTTGACCGACAACTTGATAGTGCGCTTGAGTACAGGGAGTACAGGAGGGGGATTTGGGGGAACTGGAGTAGGAATCGAGATTCCAGAGGTGGGGGAGGGGCGGGAGACTAGGGATGAAAAGGTAGTATGAATTTTGAGCACGCGCCAATATGCTCTCGGCGCGCAAGCGCACGAAAACACCGGTGGCGCCCACATGTCGGCCTAAGAGTCCTTATTCTTTCTTTTTTGGAGAGCCCGACCTTTTTTTCAGGATCTTTTGAGAGCCCGGCCTGAGAGTCATAATTGACCTGTTTGGCATTGCGTTACTACTCGGCCCATATTCAACGACACCTCACTGGCCCAAACAAGTGTACATCATCGAAAAGACACTGAGCTCAAATTATATAACTTGAAAAAAGGAGATATACTCTGAACACTGGAGAATGGTGATGCCCTCATTTAGCCCACCAGTAGTTTGAGACAATAAACAGTTCGAAACAACGATATATACAACATTCAAACACTGACTAGTGACTACTACTGACATAAACAGCAAGACATGATAGTTCATAAGAAGTCTTGCTACACCACCAAAATGCACCCATCTGCAGCACTCGGACTCTCGTGATCCAGACGAGAATGACATTCTAAACAGAAGCAACTATTACATAGTAAGAGTGACATAGACGAGGATGACCAAATGACAAGGAATATGCATAACAAAAGAAAGAACTACCCATCCAGAACCAGCAGCAAGGACAACAAAGTCATTCGAAGAGATGATCCAACACCATCATAATTTGCAGCCCCGCTTCAGCGACCAGTGATCCGGAGACACCACTACTCCACCCTTTCGATGCAACAGCCCAATTACCTATCAACCTGAAGGCTTGAACCACATCACTGCCTGTCGTAATTGAGACATTTAAGGATCAAAGTTAATCCGGATGCCTTTGTCATTCTCACCTTCTTTTGGCTGCAGGCTGTATCGTTGACTATCAGGGGAGTTTGCTCCCGAACTCCTAGGGCTCGCCATGTAGACACAGTTTTCCATAGCAAATAGAGCCTCTCTGCCATCAAGGTCCTTGCCAACGGTGATCTCCTGGTTAATCGAATAATTGAGTCCGAGAAACAGAGAGTGTGAACCAAGGCTGTTTACCCGCCTCCAACTAAAAAATCCTGATGGCCCCAACAAGTTGTTATCCTGCTCATAGACGTAACATCCACTGTCCGGATACTCACGTATTTCACGGTGCTTGTATACAGTGGGGTTTTTGCAATATAAATTTTCCGGCTCATGTGTCTGAATGATCATCAGTCTTTTGTTGTCGTCTGATCGAGCGAGGAACCAGTTGTGCTTCCCTGTTTTTGGCAAAGGTGGTGTGATTACAAAGGGCAATAATTGTAGGGACACTGCATCATATCAAAAAGGACAGGCATTGTTAATGTAAGATCAGCATTGTTCAGAGTATGAGTAGGATAATGCAAGAAACAACATTGATATGTCCCTGTTGGAACTGGGAGGAAAATACAGGGAAATGTATACTGGGTTTGAAAATATAGAAGTGCCATGCATGGTTATACTCATGTTATCTCACAATCGATTCTTCACAGGAAACTACCATGTACCATGTCATGCATGTTATGTAATCATGTTCTGTCCTCACAAACAAATTCTTCAAGGTAACTAACAGACCATGCATTGTTATATACTCATGTTCTGTGGGCAAAAAAATTGCGAGGATATTATTCTAGCCATCGATTGCTGAAGGGCGAATATAGGTATGTACACATGGTAAGCATTGCAGGATTTCACTACTTCCAAATATAGAGTTCTCCATATGCACATTTACTTCCCTAATGTATGGTTAGATGAAACCAACAGTGTGGTGCATGTTTCTACATCATGAAAATGAGGAAAACTAACATGGCCATGGATACACACTCATATTTAGTAGTAGCATATAGATTACTGTAAAATAAGGATAATATCCATATATTCCTAACTATTTGATTATTTAGGGTACAAATTGGCTGTAATGACATGGTCACAATCGCATGAATTAACTCATTCCAAATATAGTTGATTTACGGCGTCTCTAATACATTGGCATAGTTCTACTCAAATTCTGCTCAAACAGGGATATGCCAATCATCACAAAAAGTTCAAACAGTGTCATGGCATCATCATTAACATGAGACGGAAACAAATTACACGCGCCCTCCCAGCAATACGTGGTGCCATCTGCTTTGTCGATCGTGTAGATGATGCCATTGTGTTCAATAGCATCACAGAAGTGTGTATCAGCTTTGACGATGATCCACTGTGAGCTGGGCTCTCTCCAGCTAAAGAAGGCACCGGCGCAAAGATAGGCGAGTCCACGGTCTAACAAGGCAATTAGCTTGAAGTCTGCGTAATTCGCATGTCATGTGGGCACTTGGCAGATTACAATCTTCTGCAAAACAAGGTCCGTCCAACTGACGTGGTAATCTAGATGACTTGGACCGCGATGGTAATACTCTATATAATCCAACGGAGGAAGGATAATCTCATGGGAGGTCTGGAAGTTCACGAGCACCAACTTTTTACCATCTTCTTTGAAGGCAGCCATCCAGTGGGAGTTCATGTCGACCTAGTACATACCTGCCAAGAAGTTTCGGGCGATGGTGATCGGATCGATTTCGAGGGAAATGATGTACGGCGACCCACTACATACCTGCAAAGAAGTTTCGGCTAATGGAGACTGGATTGAAGTCGAGGGACATCATGTACGCCTCCGTATCAAGGTGAGCCAATCTCGCAAGCCAGATAGCAGCAAGCAGGGTGTCTTGAAAAGCTTAGGCCTCGCTTCGATGATGGCCGTGTGCATGTCCCTTGGGCATGCAGCCAGCCGCATGGCGCTCAACATATCCATACACGAACAACAGAGGCCGAGGATGTCATTGGGGAGATTGCTCCAATCGCGGCTCATATGGATGCTGCGTGGTTCGTGTTCGGCCATGGTGGAGTTTGAAAGGTGGGGATTTTGGGGGGCTTGATTTACGGGGGAGAAGGCTGTTGGTGCTGGAGCGGCTAGCGAGGGAATAGTGGTACTGGGGGAGGCGAGTGAGGCAACGGTACATGGGGCACAGTGAGATGGAGACGGAGACAGAGAAGGAGATGGAGAAGGAGGTGGAGATGGAGTGGTGCTATGGGAGTGGAAAGGGAGACGAGGCGAGGCGCCAATGTGTTGTACATCAGCGGTGACAGACTGCATAGTGCACAGGGTGAGGCTGACTTTGGTAACCCGAACACGCCGCCTGGACTAGTGTCAGGCGCACGGTGTTGTCACTTCACTGTGAGGACCGGATGAATAGTATTTTGACCATCAAGTGTACCACAGTTGTACTACTACTACTAGTAGTAGTAGTAGGAACATGAGTACTCCAGTATTGTATAGCGGAAATAGGTCTCCCGTGCTAGCATGCCTGCTCACTTCATCCTTCAGGTATCATACATATTGCGAGCAGAACCAAATTCTCGTGCATGCCCAATCAACGCCCTGCCGCGATGCATGCAATGGTTGTTCTGGTGCATCAAGGACGGCATGCAGATCGTTCCACACTTGAGAAGAGGAAAAATGGAAAGGTAGAACGCGGCAACAGAGGAAGAGAACGCTGGCTAACGAGTCTGGGAGGGGATCGAGTAGGAAGTTAATGCTCCATGCCTAAAGGTTTTGGGAAAACCTGATTTTCATAAGGTGACTTATACTCACCTAAACGGAGGGAGTATTCCTTAACCAGAGAATGTTGTGTCTCCCACTCACGCGCTCAAAAAAAAAAGAAGCTACGACATATATTTTTTATCTGTTTGCATAGGTCCCACCTATCAGGAAGGATGGGCATGTACACAAACAGGTATGACTCATCAGTCTACCCGCATAGCCTTTTTGTTTAGTCTACCTAGGCATCTAATCAACTGCCTGCACGCCACTTCTCCCATTTACTTCTCCATCGGGAACCGATTCTCCTCGGCTTCTTCACCTCCCCTTCGTCTTCATTTGCATCCAAACCCCACTGCGTTCACATTGTTTTAACCTCTTTAAATAATCATCTACTACTTTAGTTAGACTAGCCATCTAATCCTAATTCTCCAAACCATAGCCCTCCGTTCCAGTGGTTCCAAATGGCGAAAGAGATCGAGATGCAGGTTTTTAGCGTCCAACATGTCCTCGTCGAAGGGTCGATGCGCATAGTTGCCACCGTCACCGTCCACCCAAGGGTTGTTCGGCAGTGGATCAACAATGTATCCAACTCCCTCGAAAAGGTAGAGACGAGGGTCATCGGTCTTGACGCAGAGTACATGGAGTGTGCCCCTGGGAAGATCCAGCGCGCCGCCGTCCTTCAGCTGTGCCTCGAAGATGATGTTTTGGTGTACCACATCATACACTCGCCCTCCATACCAGGTGAGCTTCACAATTTCTTGTCTCTGGAGGACGTATACTTCTGTGGGGCAGCCATCGAAGGGGACAAACAGAAGCTGGAGCCATACAACCTTGATTTGAAAAGCATCGCTGACCTATAAACCAGAATCAAAATTCCTGTAGAAGATTGTGATAAACAGACACCATCCCTATTCGACGTAGCAAAATTTGTGCTCGGTACAAATCTTCAGAAGGGTGACGAGACGTTGGCATTAAGGTCGTCTGGATGGGAGAATTATCCCTTGACGTACGAGCGGATAAAATATGCTGGCCTCGACGCCCTTGTGAGTTTTGAGATAGCTGCAAGGTCCAAAGAGCTTGTTGCGAAGCCGTCCCCCACGGAGAATGAGAACAAGAAGAAGAAGAAGAAGAAGAAGAAGAAGAAGAAGAAGAAGAAGAAGAAGAAGAAGAAGAAGAAAAGGCTGCACTAGCAGGAGGGCATTATGAATGGATGAACTATTTCCTCGCTTGTAAAAACAATATTCCCTCTCGGTGTATATTGATATAGACGGACTATTTCGATGGTGTGCATGTCTTTGGAACAGAGTAGTAGCATGGGTCCGCTTGACTATAAGGAACTATTTATCCGCATATATAGCTTTCTTTGCTACTCCTTCCAATGATCGGTATCCAGTGCATGTGTCCGTAGACATGACAGCTTGTCCATGGAAGTTCAACTACGGCGACCATCACGTTTCATCTCGCGATTCCCACGACGCCTCTCCAACCCACGGCACCACGCCCCCCGACGTGTGCCTCACCCCTCTCGGCCGCACCGCCCCTCTGCCTTTGTGTGCATGACATGTGGGCCACCTAAAATGCGGCGAGCATCAAGTTTCTACCACAGCCACACGCGATTCCCACGACGCCGCTCGAACCCATGACACCACACGTCCCCCGACTTGTGGCTCACCCCTCTTGGCCCCACTACCCCTCTGCCTTCGGGAGCATTACATGTGGACCAGTCACCTATCGGGTCCACATGTTATTGACTCAAAGGCGCTGAAGCTCAGTCTCGACGGCCCTGAGAGGGAAATGTAACTCTTGCGCTAGGGCTTGTGGTGCTCCCGCGGCACGAAGTCATGCCAAACTCGAGATTTGTTTCCTTACTATACATGCACGCAACAATTTAATGGACATTGTAATCTCAACATGTGATGGGGAGCTCTAAATTTGAATTTGAAACTTATAAAACGAAAAGATTCAAAACAAATAAACTGGGAAAGAGGGAGTATATCGTAGGATGTGTCGCATACAAAATAAGTCCCCTGGTTTGTCACCGCGAAGATGCGATTAGAAAGGAGCACAACTTCTTCCTACTCGTACGACAACAAATCGGCCGCAGACAGCATGGTCTGTCTTTGACCGCCATGTGCAAGGTTCATGCTATCTTATTCAATCTCACCATGGTTACATCGTACCAATTCATGCGGTGGCCTGTTACATGGCTGATCCCAATGCTGGACAAAGGTTCTACGGGAACGGTGTCACTGTTGTAAATGTTGTGCAAATTGATGTTGGTACCCTCCCGTACATATGCAAGCCAATCTCCACTCGCACCGAGCGTAACCTGTGAAACAGTGGGCAGGGGAGAATTTGGAAATGGACACGGAAGTAGTCTTTAGAATGCATTTACTACGTGATCAAACTCATCTTACCTGCTCATCGGAGGAAATCCGAGTGCCCCTCAACGTTGGCATCTCAAGGGGTGTCAACTTGCAACTACGGCCACGCCACGCTAGAGAGACGCCCAAGGAAACATCCTCATGCGTTCCACGGAACATCAAGATGCATTTGTATGAGTAGTTTATCTTGTGAGAGAAAAATATGAACGAGGGAAGGCATCTAGAGATAGAGATGGACACTACTACTACCAATGTGTTGGCACATGCGTTGCAATGGATCCAAAGTAGTAGAAAAATACTTGTTCACGTGCTTGAAATATAAACACTCTAGTTTTGATATACATGTGTCAGCAGACATGACAGCTTGTCCATGGAAGTTGAACCACGTCGACCATCATGTTTCTTGTTTCTACCACTGCCACACCCACACGCGATTCCCACGACGCCGCTCCAACCCACGGCATGACGTCCCCCGACGTGGACATGGATCCTCTGATGTGGCTATCACTGCCTTGCTTTGCCTTTCCTTCGCTGATAGGTGGGCCAACCGCATTTAAGGTCCGCATGTCATTGACTCATAGGCCGGGCACTAAGCCACTGAAGTTCGGTCCCGTGGGCCCCGAGAGGGAAATGTAACTCCTGCGGCAGGCCTTGTGGTGCTCCCGCGGTACGAGCTCGTGCCAAAATTGGAATTTGTTTCTTACTACTACCAACTAGTACTAGTAAGGTACACATGCATTGCACGCATGAGATTCTGGTGGTTTGTGCATTATGCTTCTACATGTGGAGTTTTCTGGATTCTAACATGTGGCAAAATCTGGTGGAATGTAAGGTTAGACAAGTTTGGTTAACTTAGGTGAGTGTTTGGTTCAAGCCACACCTTAGGCAAGCCACACTAAGGCCCCACATGACATACACACACAAAATGTGGCAAGATTCCCTTAGGCTTGCCAACTTGTGGCTCTCATTTTGAAGAACTAATAACTTTGCCTAAGCTTAGTTGTGGCAAAGTTAGTCATGAATTAAGGGGCTGTTTGGTTCCTAGCCACACCTTGCCACACTTTGCCACACCTAACCTTAGGAAAGTTTGACCAAGTTAGGTAGGTGTTTGGTTCTAGCCACACCTAAGGCAAGGATTTTTTTATGAGCAGTGAGCCCCACATGTCATAGATATAAAAAGTGTGGCAATATTCCCTTAGGCAAGACAAAGTGTGGCTAACAATTTGAGCAACTCAACTAAGGCAAGTGTGGCAAAAATCATGTGGCAATATATGGCAAAGATAGTCACAATCCAAACAACCCCTAAGTTCAACCATGGAGTCTTCTAGATTATACATGTGGCAGAATCTGGTGGATGATATCCAACGGCCAGTAGTGCTCGGATTTGCCATCTTTGTACCGTCGGATTGGCTTCATCCAACGACCAACTTTCAAAGTTTTTTCACACACTATATAGGGGGTATAGACATAGATGCGTCGGTCCATTGCAATGGATCCAAAGTATATCTATTTAGTGGAGTGCACTCTAAACACATTATCTATTTATTTTTCTCTAACCTTTCGTAGCCATGCAACCAAGCCCCACAAGCTTCATGGGTGCCCCCCACATCATATTATTCATACTACGTTGATTGAAAAAAAGATAAATCACCCAAAACAAGATCTTCCCGTTTTTTGTTCCTACAATGTTGTGCCGTGCACATACCTACTAGTTGTATAGTGGTAGTACTAGTAATATAGTTAGGAGTACAAACTTGGTACTAGTAGGAGTAGTACTAGTATGGAATGCTCCTACTCTATCAATGAGCCCCATCTGACACCAAATTTCTTGGCTTCCGTGCTACAGCTAGATCTTCCCCTCATTTCTGTTTTCCAACCCGGCGGCGGGCGGGGTGTCGGTTTGCTCAATGGCGGTCCCACATGAAAGTGAAAATGCTAGGCAACACACCTTCCCTAAGCTATGTGTCGTGCCGGACAGGCTGTGGAGTACTCCCGATTCCCGGGCGTGTGGGGGTGCGACGCGAACGCGGCAGGCCTTTTCCTTTTACTAGCAATGTGCCCGTGCGTTGCGACGGATCCAAAGTAGTAGAATAGTAGTATTTGTTCACAAACTTGAAAGAAATCACTATTGTTTTGATATACTCCTAATATATTACTCCCTCCATACCTAAATATTTGTCTTTTTTTACATTTCAAATGGACTATCACATACGGATTATATAGACATATTCTAGTGTTTCTAGCAAGATGCCCGCTCGTTACACGAAGTTGATGGGGAAAAGGTAAGCACAACTTATAAATTGACGGATGGAGTACTAGTTATAGTGATGCATATAATTAAGCAAAGGGATCGCACATGTCGGTATTGACTGGAACGAGAATGCAACAGCACAATAAGAATTAAGGCCACGATGATGCGATCGCAGTGGTGGTTACAGAAGGCAAGAAGAAAGATGGATCCATGAACGTACGACCTACTCCTCCTCAACTTAGTGCGTCGGGCCGCTGACCGGCGGCTAAGGAGCGGCGGCTTTTGTGGCGAGGTCGAGGTGCTTCTCAGCAAAGGCATCTAAGGCTTCCAGCCGGTTGAGGAAGGCCAACATCGTAGCGTCCTCACTGGCCTTGTAGATACCTATGTACACGATTTGCTCGTACACGTGGATGTGTAGGTCGATGAATTCTTGCAGGGCGAGGCGCCTCGCGGCGAGCGCGGCCTCCAGGTGGACATTCTTCGTGGCGTCGACGGGCAGTCGCAGGGCCACCAGTGCTTGAAAGAGGTTTCGGCCATGGAGGCCGATTAGGGTGGCAGGCAATGAGGAGCCCGGGCATGCGGGCTGGAGGAGTACGGCGATATCGTCCGCGAGCTTCTTGAGGACGGTGAACTTGTTGCTGGTGGCAATGATCATCTGGTCCAACTGAGAGTCGTAGTTGGCGTCGACGGTGGCCATCCACTAGCCGGTCTCCAACACCGTCTGGAGACGATCCTCGGTGCCATGCCGCAGGCCGGCGTCGTGGACCATCTGGCGCAGCCGCTGGCCGCTCACGCACATCGCCGCCATGGGTCTGGAGTGAGCTCTTTTGCGCTTAGTGTAGGTGCCTAGGCAAATGCTTTGGTGCGTACGATGTGGTAGATGCATTGGAATGGAGGGGCGCCTTTATATGAGGGCAATGACGGCAAACTGTGTTGCATTCACATCGTGCAACCTCTTTTCCCGGACCTCCTCCCATTACTTCCCTCATGCATTAATTGAAGGAGGATGCATTGGCCGTTCAACATATCGGGAACAGCTACTCCCTCCCTCGTCTGCATTAAAGCCATATCGGGAACTGCGCCGCCCGCTGTCAAATCGAATACTCCCTCTGTCTAGGTGAGTATTAAGTCATCTTACGAAAACCAAATAGTAAACACATAGGCGTGGTGCATTAACTCTCACGTTGTTTCTTATTTTTTGACATAAATAGAGGAATCAACCAATAAGAGATGTGGGGCTTGTATGCTTTTAATGACTTGAGACTATCAAACATGACATGCAGTGGTCAGTTCGTTGCACAAGAACAAATACAACCCACGTCAGCACACACACATCTTAGGCTGGTCATAGTGGGGAGTAACTTAGACTAGTAACATGCATATGTTACTAGTCTATGTTACTACCTCTATAGTGCATAGTATCATAGATTAGTATCATAGGTCGTCTCATTTATTGCCATGCATGAAACATAGTAGCATCACATTTATTATGTTACGGTATCTACCTATGTTACTATAACCATCTCTCTCTTCTTTAATTGCCTGCCACATAAGCATGTTTGTGAGTTCCAAGTGCATGATACTACTTATGTTACCCCCACTATGGCCAGCCTAAAAGATGAATGCGACCAAATTATATCTCATCTAGATGAGTTCTAGCAAAACTGTATTAATAATACTACTTAGTACTCCTGCGCCATGTATCATATATTAGTATCATGTAGTACTTTATTTATTGCCATGTATGACACATAGTACTCAACTCTCTTTCTTCATTTAATTCTATGACACCTCATCAAAATTGATAAGGCTAGTACCATTACAACCAGCCTTAGCAAATACTCCCTAAACATTAAGTTCTCTTGTTTTCCTCTCCACCTTGGTCACTTAGACGGAGGGAGTATACTGCGTGGGCTTTTCCTGCACGGTAGGAGGCAGGGCAGTTCCGCATAGTTGGTTCGACAGAGACGCGAGAAGACGAGGGAGTAGGCAGCTGCAAACGTAGGGTTGTGTGATTTGACATCGAGTTACTGCTGGACAGGTGGGGCCCCATGATTTGACTTGCCATTATCATTTTAACTGCGGCGCTACGACCGGTGTAAGTCTCCCGATTCCTGACCACCTCCATACAGGTGCCTCTCCCAATGCTCCACCATGTAGTAGAGGCTGGCTCTTGCATGAGAGCCCACTTCTCCACTTTTTCCTTGCCTCTCTTTCCTTCACATATGCAAAAATGCCATGTAAAGCGCACTATTGTACTTAGGTTGGTCGTAATGGAGAGTATCATATACTAGTATCATGCATATGATACTTTTGTATGATAATACATCTGTAATGCATAGTATCATGTGTTGGTATCATAGGATAGTTTATTTATTGTCATGCATGACACATAGTATCACATCATTTAATATGATACTACAGTAATATCATATTATGATACTCAACTCTCTCTTTTCTTCATTTAATTCGACGTCACCTCATCAAGATTGCATAGTTGGCATGCATGATACTACTCCCATTACAAGCAGCCTTACTTGCTCCTACAGGTGCTAAGCTTGCCACATAGGCATAAAGTCTGATGTGGCAAGTTAATCAAGAAGAGAGAGACTAGTTTGGTGACCCAAGGAAGAAATGGTGCTAAGCGCGTGTACCTAGGTGAAAAGATAATTTTGAGTCTATAGCTAATTAAATGAAGCAAACTTAGCAACACCATTTCATTGGAAGAGGTCACTCCTTGGCAAATGTAATAAATACTAGTACTCCCTGTGTCCTAGTGTCAAAAACGTTCTTATATTATGGGACGGAGGGAGTACGAAGAAATAGATAGAGAGGAGTAAAAAACATAAATACACTTATAGCCAACCTTATAGCTAACCTTGTTGTAGTATGAGTGACCAAGTGATGACTATGTATGACATACCAACATCAGGTAGCCTAACGCACCGTGTTAAATCTCCAAGGGCGCGACCGCGCGAGCGACATGACGGTCGTGGTAGGCGCGACCATGATACGGGCTGCTGGCAGCCCTTGGATCTGAGATCAAACGGTCGCATGCTAAGTTGCTGAAATTTTGCAGAATAACCCTCTAGGATAGGATATTCACCCATAGGTCTAGAATCACGCCATGCAACCGTTCGTTCTCAGATCCAAGGGCTCTCGGAAGCCCGTATCATGGGAGAATGGAAAGCCACTACCCTGCCGTTCGCACGCTGGCAGTTCGCTCCTACTCGTCCCCGCATGTCCTTCAATACTACGGCAGTTCGCTTCTAGTCGTCCCGTCCATTCACATTATGGAAGTTCCACTAGTCCTAACCCTCCTCCCAAATCCATGGCGTCCCAAATCTCCATGATCGGCGGTGAGTACAAGGTTAGAACCATCACCGGCGATGAGTTCGACGTCATCTACACCCGTTCTTCCGTGACGGTGAAAGGATGCCTTTCTAGCTTCAGACGCATGTTCGAAGACTCAGATGATGAGCGGGTCGCTGGGCTAGATGTTCAGTACACCATGGTCCTAGGACAAGAGAAGGATCTAAAGGACGAAGAGAGGAAGAATCCCGCCGTGATCCAGGTTTGCGTGCATGACTTATGCTTGGTCTACCACATATGCCATGCCGATGTTGAATGCCTGGATTTTAAGGACTTCCTCGAGAGAAACCTAGTCAAATTCGTTATTGTAGACTTTGGTAACGACAAAGAAGTCCTGGGTCGGATAGGCCTCGTTGTAGGCAACACCTTCGACCTCCAAAAGAATCGGCTGGTGTCCTCTCGTCAGCCTTCAGTGTTGACCCTGGCAGGAGCCATGGTTGATCCTTCGTACGGTAAACTGGAGAAACCTCCATACACGTTTCATCGTTATGCATGGCAGAGGAATGTACTAGATATAGACCACATCCACTACGCTGCAATGGATGGCTACCTTTGTTTCAATATCTACAAGGGTTGGATGAAGAGCAAGAGCCAAGTGTGCGGTTCAAGCAAAGAAGTATCGGCCAAGAGGAAGAGGGACAAGGACGAAGTCGAGGACATGGACGAGGACTCCGAGTAAGGTGGCAGTGTCGTTGCTCATGGTGGTTCTAATGCAGTGTCTCCGGAATAGTTCCAAAGTTTAATTTCAGGTGTGCTTAATTTAATTTGAGGGGTGTGTTATGCTGAGCCCCCAACAGAACTATGTTATGTTTCTTCTCGTTACTTTAACTCTTCAGTACGTACATACTAGTATTTCTTACATTTCATCTTTTAGTTGGTATGGTACTACCACTTGTTTCTTCACATTATATACGTACAATATATATGGCCAACATCATATAGCCAGCAGTTTAGTTGTCAAAGAATTTCAGGGTGCTTAGTTTTGTCAAAGAATTCCAGGATGCTTAGTTTTATTTGAGGGGTGGGTTGTGTTGGAAACCATTATTGTGACTAGCCTTTTTAATAGTATACTATATGCATAATTTGGCGACAAGCGCTCTCTATATGTACCACCTTTTTTTAATTTCATGTTTTGCTCCAAGGCGCAATCCATCGATACTACTGCTGTACAAAAGTATACATTTTTAAAAGGCTAAGGGCGGGACAGTCTAGCTCGGTTGGTTTCACGAGAGGCGAGGGCCTTTGTGATTTGATGGCTCATTACTGCTATCAAATCGAATAGTACTGCACCGCCCACTGCACGCCCGGCGCCTCCATTAAACCCCTCCGTTAAACCCGCATGCAAACTGAGAATCCTACTCCAGCCACACGTCCGTTCATGAGCGGGCCGGAATTAAACACAACACCGGCCGAGCTCCTCCCGTCCGCCCTCAGTTTAAACGAGGCCAGACGCCGGCCAAGCTCCTATCGTCCGCCCTCTATTTACACGAGGACAGACAGACAGCGGGCAAGAATCGCACCCCTCCGCTGCTCCTCCATCTCCTCCTTCACCATTTTCTCCACTCTTCCGATGGCTTCCGATGAGCCGTTCTCCAGCATATTACCCGACTGGGTGGCTCGCCGAGCCCTCCAGATACGGGCGAGGCTGCTCAGTGCTTCACCAACCTCACTTGGCCCGACAGAGCCAGTTGCCGCCCCAAGCAGGCGCGTGGTTCAGCAACTCGCCGCTCCAGTTCAGCTCGATGAGGAGTGGCGAGTTGCTCCATGCCGGCACGGCAGCAAGCACGCCGGTACGGGCGCCATCGCTGCCGCGTCGTACCGCGCCATCAGTGTCTGCGGTGGCCGTGCCTCCCGTGTCTGTGGGCGCGCCTCCCGTGCCTGCGGCAGCGCCATGCAGGCAGAGACAGAAGCCGGGTGCGTGGAGAGCGACGAGTCGGTGGCCAGCTTCTCCGTGTCCGCCGCCATCATCGAGGAGAAGTAGAACACGGGAGGCCGCCGCCACTTGGGACCCATGAAGGCCACCGCCGAGGCGACGACCGTGGATTCAGGTGGTTTCTTTGCTGCCTCGTCTCTTCCAAGGACCTTCGTCGACCCCGCAAGTGTCTGACGGACATGAGAAGACAAAGGGATCTATGGGCGGCCATTTAGAACTAAAATAAGTCTAGATACATCCATTTCTAGGACAAGTATTTCCGGACACAGGAAGTATTAATTATACAAGAGAGCCGGATTGGCACCTCTTAGTTCATGTAAATGTAATGAAATCCATCATGTTTATATGAAGATCCGGCTTTTTATACGAAATCCTTCATGCTTATATGAAATCAGTCTGTGTTTGCATGAATTTCATCTGGTTGGTTAGAGTTGTAAAAATGTATGACGCTGGTGTTTGATGTCGTCCTCCGCGGAAGGAAGCAGGAGGAAATTTGCCGGCTGCCGTTGGAGATGCTCTTTATGCTGGAAATAATAGAGTGGCATCCAATCCATTTTAGTTAATTGCCTGTATGATTGTCCCTCTATAAAAAGTTAATTGCATGTACAGTGTACACGTGACTTGCAGGGTGGCTACAACTTCATACGGAAAGTTAAAAAGAAACAAGTCCATCCTTAATCTTGTATTCTAAGTACTCTGTGGGTTTCACTGTCAGTACAGTAGCGAAAGAAGTATATATTAAATAAGTAGAGTAATATATAATATAAAAATCTAAAGTTAAAAGACAGAATTTGAACTCATGTCATCGCGTTGCGAGCATCCGGCGCTAACCAGCCTAGCACATTTTTGTTGTAGACCATGTTGGAGATATATCTCCATGTCTACTCTTATATATACTCCATTCGTTCCTAAATATTTGTCTTTTTCAGATTTCAAATGGACTACCACATACGGATGTGTATGTAGACATATTTTAGAGTGTAGATTCACTCATTTTGCTCCGTATGTCTTTTCAGGAAGGGGTCAGATTTTTCCTTGATTTATTTATAAGGTATCCAGATGGCACTGCACCGCCAAGAAAAGAGGGTAACATCAAAATTATGGACTACTTTTTTGAGTAGGTTGGTAAGGTCCGGTCATAGTCACTTGTTGAAATCTCTAAAAAAGACAAATACTCCCTCCGTCCGGAATTACTTGTCATCAAAATGGACAAAAGGAAATGTATCTAGACATATTTTAGTTTTAGATACACCTCTTTTTATCCATTTTGATGACAAGTATTTTCGGACGGAGGGAGTAGAAAACAGAGTTGGTGATGATGGTGTGCGTGACATCCTGCAATATAGGCCGTCGGATTTATATCTAACGGATAGGAAAGAAACTATGGCAATTTTGCAAAAATATACCCACATGCCTCTCCATGTTCGCAAATAAGGCCTTCCCTCATTCAGCCTTTTCTCTCACAAGATAAACTACTCATACAAATGCATCTTGATGTTCCGTGCAACGCACGGGCAACTAGCTAATTTCTTTTAAAATAGTTGCTGTGATAATTGGGTTGAAGTGATATATTTTATGTTTGCCCGAATGATTTCAAATTCACTAGTAGTAACAAAGAAAAGGTTGCCTTGTTAATTAACAGAAAACAGGGTGAAACCTATCACATGAGGCCGGTAAAAACAAGGCACACTGGGTTCAGCGTCATCGTCACTACAGCTGTGCGCGCGCGAGAAGTCTACATATCGAGGGGGCTACCGAGCGAGGCACCGAGACACAATGTTTGAGAGAGAAACCAATTGACAGATTATGATCAGATCGAGTTGTCACCCTTCTGCTGTCATTGTTGGGGGGGAGAGAAAGATGTATCGAGAGTGTGCGCGGTAGGCACAGAGGCACAACTAGCGAGTGTGTGTGTGTGTGTGTGTGTTTGAAAGAGGAGTAGATAGATTATTATCAAAATCGATGTGCCACCCTACTCCTTCAGTGTCGGGTAGTGTTTGTGTGTGTGTGTGTATGTTTGAGAGAGAAGCCAGACGATAGATTAGTATCAAGATCGAGGTGTCACCCTACTCCTTCGGTGTTGGGAAGTGTGGGTGTGTGGGTGTGTGTTGGGGGGGGGGGCAGTGACACTCACATATCTCTACTCTTATAAAAAACAGAGTTGGTGATGATGGTGTTCCTGTCATCCTGCAATATAGGCCATCCGATTTATATCCGACGGATAGGAAGGAAAGTATGGCAATTTTGCAAAAAGATACCCACACCCCTCTCCGCATTTGCAAATAAGGCATTCCGTCGTTCATCCTTTTGTCCCACAAGATAAACTTCTCATACAAATGCATCTTGATGTTTCGTGCAACGCATGGGCATCTTGCTAGTAGGGAGAAGGAGTTTGTGTGACACATATCTAGCTATATCAAAGGATAGGTAGATAGCATATGTGTGAGAGACATTATTATACTTTTAGACATTAGTGGTTGTGGGTGGGCGTGTTAGACATAGAGAGCGTGTGTGTTTCTGTGTGAGAGACTTGTAGGACGGGGTAGAAAGACGAATTTAACCCTGACGGAGGGAGAGAAATACACGAAATGCGCGTGTGTGATTCCGATGCCCACATGGAAATGAGATATTTATGCATGTGAGAGATATTGCACAATTCATTCACGTATCACTATCTAGCGATCATGGACGTGTATCGCTTGAACATAAGTCAATATCTACTTCGTATCATGGCCAAAGGTACAATATCGATTCAACGCTATAAAGATTGGACACTCACATATCACATTTTTTCTATTTAAATAAACCTTTTCAGTTGTGCATGCCAAAGTTATAGTGATGTTTCTTCAAACAACCAATGTAGCTATCATGTACATGCACCATTGTTAATCTCGCATTCAAATTCATTAGTCTTGGATGATTTAAGTTTCTATTTTGAAGTCAACGGTTCTCCAAGAGTACCTGGAGATCCAGTTCGAAGGTATGCCTAGTTTTTACATAGTGCAGACATAGTAAATGCTCATTTCATTGTGTGCAAGTGCAAGAGATGCGGCATGTTTCATTATGTGGTGTTGTTTTGTTATAATCTTATCCTTTTGTGTTCACAGACTGGAAAGTATGCATATTTATCTTCCAAGGAGATGAGTAACTAGTTTGTGTCACCTTGCAGAGGGGGTGCAATGAAGATAAGATTGAGGATTTCCAAGTACAAGATGTTAGGAATGAGCCTTGCAAGAGAAGTAGGAGTTGCACTGAGCCTCTTCAACCTGCTAAGGTAAGTCACTGTATGCAACTCAACAGTTCAATTCCTTGTTTGTTTCATGCATAGTTAATTTGCTCTTTTTAATTGCTTTATTTGTCCTCAGTTAATGAGATACCCAAATAATCATGCCTAATGTTCGGTACTTGTATAACTATTATTTGACATAATTAAAGGCCTTACCATTTAATTACTCTGCCGGAGTGTGCCTGAAGCTTTGAAGTCTATTAACCAACTATTATTGCATGAGGCTCACAATCTAGTTTATACTATGCTAATGATTGCATAGTTTTGCCTGCTGTAGTATGTTTGTATGGAACCCTCTGATGTTCATTATGCTCCCTAAGACTTTAATTGAGATACAGAATGGCCAACTGCTTGCTTATACGCAACGTGTTGTCTAAATTTGTAACTTGTCTGTGTTTTCGATTGGGCCCCAACATCATGCTCCTCTAGTGAACTAAGAGGGATTTCTGTATGCAGGCTGCACAGACTATCTTTCTTATAATTTTTAAAATATCACCTGCTTATGCTTCATGACATGTAACATGATTGTTAGTCCTGTTTTGCCATGTAGTACAAAATAGTGTCTTGCTCGCTTCACTATTGTAACTATATTTTTGCCCTAGTCATGTGTACTTACAGAAACATTTCAGGATGAAGTAACATCAACACAAACATCTGCGAGCAGTGCGGCATGGCCGTTACCGAATGATTATGGATTGGAATTGGAATGTGCTAATGTTCTCGAGCATCAACTATAGGTGGCAAGACAACGTGTACATGATTGCCAACATTTAATCAACAAGTTGAGACTGGACATGCAGGTATTAGATGCAGGAGTCAAAAAATGAAACAAGACACTGAGGTAACCATGAAGGAATTGGAGATTTTGCAGACTGAAATTTGTGCTACCTGAATCCGACCAATTGATTATAGTTCAAATGCTGTTAAGTTGATGCGCGTCCATGATGTATGAGTTGTATTTGCCCAGTGTATGTAATTTGCTGTTTGTGTATGCTTTATTAACACCTGTGCCGAACCATAATGCCCAGTGGGTATAATCGGCTATAATTTCTTTATTGTCTAGTGTAGGATTATTGTACCTTTCTATGCCTTAATCTCTTTGTTGTATAGTGTATGCTTTTTAAGGTGATAGTATTGAGTAGGATAATTCTTTGAATATGCTATATCATGCAAACAGGGGCCAACTCGCCCGACCATGGCCCTTCACGGGCCGTACGATCCATGGGTCATGTACGGGCCGTCGGATCCATGGGCCTTCAATCGGCCGTCGGACCCATGTGCCTTCAATGGGTTGTCGGACCCATGGCCTTCAATGGGCCATCAGATCCATGGGCCTTCTACGTCTCATAGGATCATGTGCCTTCTACATCTCATAGGATCCATGGGCCTTGTAAGGGCTGACTCATTTATGGGTATTGTACGGGCCTTTAATGGGCCGTACACGGGCCTTTAATGGAAATGGTACGTTTTATGGGCTGACCATAACGGGCCGTTAATAGGCCGTATTTGGTGATGCTATGAAAATGGCCCAATAGATTAACAGTCCACAAACGGGCCGACTGTAACGACGGGCTGAATTTGGCCCATAAGCAGAAAATGACAGTAACGTGTCGTAAGTAACTGAATGCTGCAAATGAGCCCAAGAATAAATGGGCCCTCAGAAGGCCGAAAGATAACGTGGGCTGGAAACGGCCCAATGGAATAACGGGTCGTTAATGGGTATAAAGTGATACACTGTTCATTACGGGCCAGTTTCACCACGGACCGTTTATGGGTGTAAAATGATACACTATTCATTACGGGCCAGTTTCAACACGGGCCGTTAATGGGCCAATAGTTACAAAGGGCCTCATATGGGCCGAAAGATGTCATGGGCCATACATGGGCCAGAAGTGAAAACGGGCTAGAATCATATTTGATGGCCCAGATGACGCTACTGGGCCTAATTCGGATAGGGCATAATGGGCCTTGTGTTAGCGGGCTGTAAATGGGCTATATGCGAACAAGCCGTTAACAAGCTTTCCATGGGCTGGCCCGCCACCTTTTGACCAAGTCAAACGGGATGGCCTTTTCACAAGAATGGGCCACTGTTGGGCCGTGCCACGTGTCCACGTATCATAGGCACCTTCTGTCCAATGAGTGGATGACATCTGTCCCAACGATGAGCCGACACGTGTTTCCTCCAGCCAATGATGATTTTACACGTGGAAAATCCCCATTGGTTGGGGCTGTTAACGGGTTATCGGATCCAAAACCCGACCCGATAGCTTAATGACGTTCCGTTACGGTGGATGCCACGTGTCGGTCACCCTTGACGAAAGCACTTCTGTGACGCGCGATTTATCGTCATGGAAGTGGACACTTCCGTGATGATAATTTTCCTAATATCATGGAACACTTCTATGACAGCACAGGTATGACTATCTTGATTCTGTCATAAATTTGTCATGGATGTACATGCATGACAAAAAACGCGACCTACTGTGACAGACACGTATCATCACGGAAGTGTATTTTTTCTATACTGACGTCTCCATCGTATCTATAATTTTTGATTGTTCCATGCCAATATTCTATGACTTTCATATACTTTTGGCAACTTTTTGTATTATTTTTAGGGCTAACATATTGATCCAGTGCCCAGTGCCAGTTCCTGTTTGTTGCATGTTTTATGTTTCGCAGAAAACCCATATCAAACGGAGTCCAAACGGGATAAAAACAGACGGAGAATTATTTTGGAATATTTGTGATTTTTGGGAAGAAAAACCAACGCTAGACGGTGCCCGGGGGCCACGAGGCAGGGGGCCAGGCGCGCCTTGGACCCTCATGGGCACCCCGTAAGGCGGTTGACGCTCTTCTTTTGCCACAAGAAAGCTAATTTTATGAGAAACATCTGGGCGAAAGATTCAACCCAATCGGAGTTACGGATCTCTGGATATAAAAGAAACGGTGAAGAGGCAGAATCTGGGAACGCAGAAACAGAGAGAGACAGAGAGATAGATCCAATCTCGGAGGGGCTCTCGCCCCTCCCACGCCATGGGAGCCAAGTACCAGAGGTGAAACCCTTCTCCCATCTAGGGAGGAGGTCAAGGAAGAAGAAGAAGATGCCTCTCTCCCCCTTGCTTCTGGTGGCGCCGGAGCGCTGCCGGGGGCCATCATCATCACCGCGATCTACACCAACACCTCCATCATCTTCACCAACCTCTCCATCACCTTCCCCCATCTATCTACAGCGGCCCACTCTCCCGCAACCCGCTGTACCCTCTACTTGAACATGGTGCTTTATGCTTCATATTATTATCCAATGATGTGTTGCCATCCTATGATGTCTGAGTAGATTTGTCCTATGGTGCTCTCCATGTTGCGCAAGCATGAGGGATCCCTGCTGTAGGGTTTGCAATATGTTCATGATTTGCTTATGGTGGGTGGCGTGAGTGACAGAAGCACAGACCCGAGTAAGTAGGTTGTTTGCGTATGGGATAAAGGGGACTTGATACTTTAATGCTATGGTTGGTTTTACCTTAATGATCTTTAGTAGTTGCGGATGCTTGCTAGAGTTCCAATCATAAGTTCATATGATCCAAGAAGAGAAAGTATGTTAGCTTATGCCTCTCCCTCAAATAAAATTGCAATAGTGATTACCGGTCTAGTAACGTAGTCAATTGCTTAGGGACAATTCCACAACTCCTACCACCACTTTTCCACACTCGCTATATTTACTTTATTGCTTCTTTATCTAAACAGACCCTAGCTTTTATTTACGTGCTTTTATTATCTTGTAAACCTATCCAACAACACCTACAAAGTACTTCTAGTTTTATACTTGTTTTAGGTAAAGCAAACACTAAGCGTGCGTAGAGTCGTATCAGTGGCAGATAGGACTTGGGAGAATATTTGTTCTACCTTTAGCTCCTCGTTGGGTTTGACACTCTTACTTATCGAAAGAGGCTACAATTATCCGATAGACTTGCGGGTCATCAAGACCTTTTTCTGGCGCCGTTGCCGGGGAGTCATAGTGTGGGGTGAATATTCTCGTGTGTGCTTGTTTGCTTTATCACTAAGTAATTTTTATTTGTTGTTCTTAGTTGTTTTCTATCTTTAGTTATGGGTAGGAAACGCAAAATACCAAAACATTAGTTGTACCTACTACACCAGTGGTTGAAGAACCACTCAAAATCTATCACACTCTTGAAGCTTTTTTACTTGGATCATCTTCGATCCCTTTGTGCTCGTGCTGAAACCCCCACTAGCTTAGTTGAGGGCAAATCTTTAGATGAGCATGCTTGTTATGTGCGACATCGTATATCTAAAAAAGGGAAACTTTTACTGGATCAAATTCATCCTTTGCAATGCTATGCTTGGAATTTATGTGAAATATATGATGTTACTTGTTGTTCGGAAAACCCTAAGAAACACCTTCCCTACCAATGTGAGTTTATTGATAATGGGATCGTATATTCGTATGCTAAGGGTGTTTATAATTACTATGATGTTCAATAAATTGAAGAATTTGTTGCTTTTAAGGGTGCTTACGAGATTGCTTCTTTGATTGAAAAGTATGATGCTACTCTCTACAAATCTGAAAATTTTGCCATACTTGAATATTGTTATGATAATTATGCTTCTAATGCCAATGTTAAACCATATATTGAGGACTTCTCCGCTGTCCAAGAAGAGATTAATATTTTGCAGGAGTCTATGGAAGAAGAAATTGATGAAACTGTGAGCTCATTGGATGAAAAAGATGATGAGGAGAACGAAGAACAAAAGGAGGAAGAGCGGATTAGCTACCCGTGTCCACCTTCTAATGAGAGTAACTCTTCAACTCATACAATATTTAATTCCCCTTTGTGCTTACCGAAGGATGATTGCTATGATGATTGTTATGATCCCATTGATTATCTTGAAATACCCCTTTTTGATGATGTTTGCTATGCTTGTGGCCAAGATGCCAATATGAATTATTATTATGGAGATGAACTTGCTATAGTTCCTTATGTTAAACATGAAATTGTTGCTATTGCATCCACGCATGATAGTCCTATTATCTTTTTGAATTCTCTCGACTACACTTTATCGGAGAAGTTTGTGCTTATTAAGGATTATATTGATGGGTTGCATTTTACTACTACACATGATGATTTTGATGAATATAATATGCATGTGCTTGCTGCTCCTACTTGCAATTATTATGAGAGAGAAACTATATCTCCACCTCTCTATGTTTCCAATATGATAGAATTGCAAGAAACTTCTTATACTATGCATTGACCTTTACTATGTGTGCATGAATTGTTCTTTTATGACATGCCGATGCATAGGAAGAGAGTTAGACTTCGTTGTTACATGATATATGTTACTTTATGCTCACTACTAAATTACAAATCATTGTTAATTAAAATTGGCTTTGATATACCTTGGGATCCGGGTGGATCCATTACTTGAGCACTATATGCCTAGCTTAATGGCTTAAAGAAAGCGCTGCCAGGGAGACAACCCGAAAGTTTTAGAGAGTCATTTATTTCTGTTGTGTGCTTTCATATAGTTTAAAAACAAAAAAATAAAGGGAGAACCCAAAACTTTTCAAAAAGGAAAGTGAAAGTGAGAGAGACAAGCATTGTTGAGAGCTCCTTGAACTTTGTTCATGCTCACGGAAACTTTGTGAATCTTGATTACAGAAACTTTTCATCAAAAATAATTATCCCCTTGTACAATTCCATTGTATTATAAAAATAATGTGCTAAGGTTTGCCTTTAGGATGTTTACGATGCTTGTTGGTTTGTACGGTGCAGGACAGAAACTTTGTCTGTAGTGCATGATTTTACATTTTTAACTGGAATGTCAAACAGTTATGATTCCTTTGGCACTGTCTTGATGTACAAATTTTTTATTTTTCATAATTTTTCTAGAATTTTTGGGTTACCATAAGTATGGTGAATGTTCAGATTCCTACAGACTGTTCTGTTTTTGACAGATTCTGTTTTTGATGCATAGTTTGCTTGTTTTGATGAAACTATCAATTTCTATCAGTGGATTAAGCCATGGAAAAGCTATATTAAAGTAGACACAATGCAAAAAGAAAATATGAATTGGTTTGCAACAGTACTTAGAGTAGTGATTTGCTTTATTATACTAACGGATCTTACCGAGTTTTCTGTTGAAGTTTTGTGTGGATGAAGTGTTTGATCGAGGAGGTCTCGATATGAGGAAAAGGAGGAGAGGCAAGAGCTCAAGCTTGGGGATTCCTGAGGCACCTCAAGTAAATATTCAAGGATACTCAGGCGTCTAAACTTGGGGATGCCCCGGAAGGCATCCCCTCTTTCTTCAACAAGTATCGGTATGTTTTCGTATTCGTTTCGTTCATGCGATATGTGCAAGTCTTGGAGCGTCTTTTGCATTTAGTTTTTACTTTTATTTTATGCACCATGCTGGTATGAGATAGTCCATGGTTAATTTACAGAATGCTCATTGCACTACACTTAAATCTTTTGAGTATGGCTTTATAGAATGCTTCATGTGCTTCACTTATATCATTTGAAGTTTGGATTGCCTGTTTCTCTTCACATAGAAAACCGCCATTTGTAGAATGCTCTTTTGCTTCACTTATATTTGTTAGAGCGTGGCCATATCTTTTGTAGAAAGAATTAAACTCTCTTACTTCACTTATATCTATTTAGAGAGATGACAGGAATTGGTCATTCACATGGTTAGTCATAAAATCCTACATAAACTTGTGGATCACTGAATATGATATGTTTGATTCCTTGCAATATTTTTGCGATATAGAGGTTATAATATGTGGGAGGTACTAGTAGATGGTTGTGTTTAGTAAGGATGTTGGTGTTAAGGTTTGTGATTCCCTAAGCATGCATGTATGGTCTACTAACTATGTAACCAAATTGGCGCGCATTGTATTTTGATTGTTTATCTTTGCGTGAAGGTCGGGGGTGCGCGATGGTTAACTCCTACCAACCTCCCCCCTAGGAGTATGCATGTAGTACTTTGTTTCAAGGGCTAATAAATTTTTGCAATAAGTATGTGAGTTCTTTATGACTAATGTTGAGTCCATGGATCATACGCACTCTCACCCTTCCATCATTGCTAGCCTCTTCACTACCGTGCATTGCCCTTTATCACCTCGAGAGTTGGTGCAAACTTCGCCGGTGCATCCAAACCCCGTGATATGATACGCTCTATCACACATAAGCCACCTTATATCTTCCTCAAAACAGCCACCATACGTACCTATCATGGCATTTCCATAGCCATTCTGAGATATATTGCCATGCAACTTCCATCATCATCATATACATGACTTGAGCATTCATTGTCATATTGCCTTGCATGATCGTAAGATAGCTAGCATGATGTTTTCATGGCTTGTCCGTTTTTTGATGTCATTGCTACGCTAGATCATTGCACATCCCGGTACACCGCCGGAGGCATTCATATAGAGTCATATCTTTGTTCTAGTATCGAGTTGTAATATTGAGTTGTAAGTAAATAAAAGTGTGATGATCATCATTATAGAGCATTGCCCCATGAAAAAAAAGAAAAAAAGAGAGGCAAAATAAGCCTAAATAAAAAAAAGGGGGCCAAAGAAGCCCGCCCCCAAAAAAAGGAAAAAAAAAGAAAAAAAAAGAGAAAGAAAAGGGGCAATGTTACTATCCTTTTACCACACGTGTGCTTCAGAGTAGCACGATGTTCTTCATATGGAGAGTCTCCTATATTGTCACTTTCATATACTAGTGGGAATTTTTCATTATAGAACTTGGCTTGTATATTCCAACGATGGGCTTCCTCAAATGCCCTAGGTCTTCATGAGCAAGCAAGTTGGATGCACACCCACTTAGTTTCAGTTTGAGCTTTCATACACTTATAGCTCTTAGTGCATCCGTTGCATGGCCATCCCTACTCCTCACATTGACATCAATTGATGGGCATCTCCATAGCCCATTGATTAGCCGTGTCGATGTGAGACTTTATCCCTTTTTGTCTTCTCCACATAACCTCCACCGTCATATTCTATTCCACCCATAGTGCTATATCCATGGCTCACGCTTATGTATTGCGTGAAAGTTGAAAAAGTTTGAGAATACTAAAGTATGAAACAATTGCTTGGCTGACACCGGGATAGGCATGAGGGTACCTTGTGTTAAGAAAACGGAGCATACAAGACTATATGATTTTGTAGGGATAACATTCTAAAGCATTGATATTTTGAAAGACATGATTGTTTGTTGGGATGCCCTAAGTATTATTGTTTTTATGTCAAATGATAGACTATTGCTTTGAATCACTCGTGTATTAATATTCATGCCATGATTAGACATATGATCAAGATTATGCTAGGTAGCATTCCACATCAAAAATTATTTTTTTTATTATTTACCTACTCGAGGACGAGCAGGAATTAAGCTTGGGGATGCTGATACGTCTCCGTCGTATCTATAATTTTTGATTGTTCCATGCCAATATCCTACAACTTTCATATACTTTTGGCAACTTTTTATATTATTTTTAGGGCTAACATATTGATCCAGTGCCCAGTGCCAGTTCTTGTTTGTTGCATGTTTTATGTGTTGTAGAAAACCCATATCAAACAGAGTCCAAATGGGATAAAAACAGAAAGAGAATTATTTTGGAATATTTGTGATTTTTGGGAAGAAAAACCAACGCGAGACGATGCCCGAGGGGGCCACGAGGCAGGGGCACGCCCCAGGGGGGCAGGCGCGCCCTGGACCCTTGTGGGTACCCCGTAAGGCGGTTGATGCTCTCCTTTTGCCGCAAGAAAGCTAATTTTATGAGAAAAATCTGGGCGAAATATTCAACCCAATCGAAGTTACGGATCTCCGGATATAAAATAAACAGAGAAGGGGCAGAATCTGGGAACGCAGAAACAGTGAGAGACAGAGAGATATATCTAATCTCGGAGGGGCTCTCGCCCCTCCCACACCATGGGAGCCAAGGACCAGAGGGGAAACCCTTCTCCCATCTAGTGAGGAGGTCAAGGAAGAAGAAGAAGAAGGGGGGCTCTCTCCCCCTTGCTTCCGGTGGCACCGGAGCACTGCCGGGGGCCATCATCATCACTGAGGGAGTCCTGGATAAGGGGGTATCCGGACAGCCGGACTATATTCATCGTCCGGACTATAGAAGCGTCAAGATACAAGACTCAAGACTTCGGCTCGTGTCCGGATGGGACTCTCCTTTGCGTGGAGGACAAGCTTGGCGATCCGGATATTATGTTTCCTTCCTTGTAACCGACTCCATGTAAACCCTAGCTCTCTGGTGTCTATATAAACCGGAGAGGATGGTCCTTAGAAGGCCGATCACATTTACAATCATACCATCATAGGCTAGCTCTTAGGGTTTAGCCTCTACGATCTCGTGGTAGATCTACTCTTGTATTCCACATTTCTTCAATATAAATAATCAAGCAGGAAGTAGGGTTTTACCTCCATCGAGAGGGCCCGAACCTAGGTAAACATTGTGTCCCTTGCTTCCTGTTACCATCAGCCTAAGACGCACAGATCGGGACCCCCTACCCGAGATCCACTGGTTTTGACACCGACATTGGTGCTTTCATTGAGAGTTCCTATGTGTCGTCGCTTCGAGGCTTGATGGCATCTTCAATCGTCAACAACACAGTCCAGGGTGAGACTTTTCTCCCCGGACAGATCTTTGTGTTCGGCGGCTTCGCACTACGGGCCAATTCGCTTGGCTGGTTGGAGCAGATCGACAGCTTCGCCCCTGGCCAGCAAATCAGGTTCGGAAACTTGAACCACACGGCAAATATCCGCGGAGACTCGATCTTCGACGGATTCGAGCCCGCGCCAGGAATGCCGGACAGTCACGACGAGCACGGTCTAGACCTGCTATCGGACAATGCTTGGGACATCATCCCCGAATCTGCCTCGGATCTACATCCAGGGCAGGTGGCGTGGCCTATGGACGGAGTGCTGGACCCCGCCCCGCAGGCCGCACACTTATAGGCGGTGGAGCCGAACATAGGACCCACCTCTGCGGAGGCCTGTTGCCCTGGACCCCCGGACTCATATCCGGCTGTTGGTCCTGGTCCGCTCGCTCTTGAGCCAGCCGAGCCAGGTTGGGCTTCGGTAATGGAGTTTACAGCTGCGGACATCTTTCAGCACTCGCCCTTTGGCAAGATGCTGAACTTAGTATGGTCTCTCTCTTTGTTAGGAGACTCTTGGCCGAACTATGTCCGGCCCGAGTGGGAAGCAGGCGACGAAGGAATTCGATGCCCACCCACCACCCACTTCATTGCCACGATCGAAGATTTAACCGACGTGCATGACTTTGGCTCCGAAGACATCGACGGTATGGATGACGATGCAGGAGAAGCTCCAGAATCCCTGGGGCACGGGACTACTACCTGGTCACACGATATATACATGGTAGATACGCCCAATAAGGACGACAACGATAACCCGGAAGATAAAACACCCAGGAAAAAGCCAAAAAGGCGGCGCAGACGCCGCTCAAAGTCCAGCAACAGCAAAAATAGCGACAAGAGCGCAATAAGGGCTGATATACCCGCAAACTCCGAAAGCAATAATGACCACATGGACCCAGCGATGGAGCAGGACGAGCCAGGTCACACCAAATCAAGTTCGGAGCAAATAACCGATCACAATGATCCGGAGTGACGAGCTCATGATGCCGCCCCAGAACAGGAAGACAGTCCGGACGATGATGCATTCATCATCCCGGACGAACAAGTGGAACGAGACAACCTCCACAGAAGGCTTATGGCCACCGCAAGAAGTCTAAAAACGCAGAAGCAACGGCTCAAATCCGCACAAGAAAAACTCAGCCGAAGATGGAATAAAGTGCTAGACACTGAAGAAAGATATGGCGATGACCGCCATACGAAAAGCTATCCAAAGCGCAAGCTACTGCCAGAATTCGACGACGCGGCCGTTCCACCAAAAGAAAATTCGACCAAGAAACCAGACGTACCGCTTCACAACCATAACAATGTGGTTGCGGACACTGCGCACGGTCCATGCAAGCATCCGGATAAGAAGGCCAGTGCAGCCAGGTCCATATACGGATCTAGAAGACCCACCCCAACGAGGGACTTTGGTCACCCAAATGCTCATACAAGCCAGATACCAGTTCGGAATCAACCCCGGACACAACAACAGCCTACTACATGCCACAATGCGCCTAGATACAGAGGGGCTGCTCACCCCCTGTGCTTCAGCGAAGAAGTACTGGACCATGAATTCCCACAAGGCTTTAAACCTGTGAACATAGAGGCATACGACAGCAAGACAGACCCAGGGGTCTGGATAGAGGATTTTATCCTGCATATTCACATGGCTCATGGGGATGACCTCCACGCCATCAAATACCTTCCCCTCAAGTTGAAGGGACCAGCTCGACACTGGTTGAAAAGCCTCCCCGAAAACTCAATTGGGAGTTGGGAGGAACTCGAAGACGCTTTCAGGGCCAACTTCCAAGGGACTTATGTCCGGCCTCCGGATGCAGACGATCTCAGTCACATAATCCAACAACCCGGAGAGTCTGTCTGCAAGCTTTGGAACAGATTCCTCACTAAGAAGAATCAAATTGTTGACTGTCCGGACGCCGAAGCCTTAACGGCTTTCAAACACAGCATCCATGACGAATGGCTCGCCCCACACCTCGGCCAAGAAAAGCCAAGGACAATGGCAGCCTTAACAAGCCTAATGACCCGCTTTTGCGCGGGTGAGGATAGCTGGCTGGCCCGTAAAGGCACCAGCAACCCCAGCACATCCGAAATAAGGGATGGCAATGGGAAGCCATTGCGTAATAAAAACAAGCACCAAAACAAGGAAGAGAGCCCGGACAACACGACGGTCAACGCCGGATTCAGGGGCTCTCGACCTGATCAGCAAAAGAAGCCATTCAAAGGCAACAAAGATGGACCGTCCGGTCTGAACAGAGTCCTGGACAGACTATGCCAAATTCATGGCACCCCGGAGAAACCTACGAACCACACCCATAGAGAGTGCTGGGTCTTCAAGTAGGCCGGCAAATTAAATGCCGAACATAAGGGGAGGGACACACCAAGTGAAGACGAGGATGAACCTCACCAGCCGAACACTGGGGGACAGGAAAAATTCCCGCCAGAGGTTAAAACAGTAAACATGATCCACGCGACTCTCACATCCACGAGAAGGCATGAACGCGCGCCCATAGAAGCGCACGATGTAGAGCCCGTCGTACCCATGTCTCACTACTGGATGTCCCGTCCAATATATTTCGATCACATGGGCGGCCGAACTACTATTCGGCAAGGAGGATCACAGGCCTTGGTGCTTGACCCAATAATCAACGGATACCGACTCACCCGTGTCCTTATGGACGGCAGCAGTGGTCTCAATTTAATATACAAAGACACTGTCCGCAGAATGGGGATAGACCCATCCAGAATTAAACAAAGCAACACCACTTTTGAAGGGGTGATACCAGGCGTTGCAGCCTGCGCTAGGGGCTCCATCGTGCTGGAAGTAACATTCGGCTCCCTAGGCAACTCCAGAAGTGAAGAGCTGCTCTTCACTGTCGCACCCTTCCGAAGTAGCTACCACGCATTGCTAGGAAGAACGGCCTTCGCCCGCTTCAACGCATTGCCACACTACGGCCACCTTACAATCAAGATGTCCGGTCCCCGTGGCGTCATCACCGTTAGTGGAATCATAGAGCGCCCTTCACGCGCAGAGGAATACGCGACGGCCCTGGCGGCCGGACTATAAGCGGCCTCCAGTATTAGAAAACATGATTAGTCATCACGACCACAGACACGGTTAGACGAGTCCGGCAGCCTGGATAAAATTCAAACAGGGCGGCGTATATGTAATCCCATAATGGAAACCACGGGTTGTACATATTTAATACAGCCCCACGCTCGGCTCGACCTTATTGGCAGGCCAATAGCTTACACTTTTATTACTAATCGCATACTTACGTTGCACCCCACTACAAGTTTTTTCTTCTTTTTACAGACAACGTTCGCGCGATACCCTTCCAGGATACGGCACAACGGAGACAAAGGCGCAGATGTGCAGCAGGGCCCCGTGCAACAGGTTTCTTTTTAGATTAAGCCCCTGTGTAAACCTTTTCTACTGCCTCTTGTTGTTTAAACCATCCCATGGGTTCTATACCCACAGAGGATACTACAGTTTTTGGCATCTGGCCACGGTAGACTAAATTGCACGTACCTACAAATAAAGGGCTTACAATAGGCTCTTGTCAGCCTATCTTCTTTTACAAAAGACTGAATACCCTCGGGAGTATTCGGCTTCACGAGTTTGGCCGTATATGCATCAGCTCCGAATCATGTCTTTGGTCAAATGTTGGGTTTGCCCGGCTCCTGGGTTTGCCGCCTTACGTTCTGCTATCATCCGGCTAAGGCAGGCCAAAGGAGAACTACTGAGATTGTGCCCTGGTTATTCCGGATGAGCGCCTCAGTAGAGAAAGCCGAAAACTAACCGTCATGATATAGCGAGAGACTGTTCAACCACTTGAAGACTTACCGGAATCCCTAAAGATTCCTCCGCATTAACGAAGGGTCGTTTCCTGGCCATGTGCACACGCGCCCATATTCGGATGCACGCTAAGGTACCAGGGGCTACATAGTAGCCCCACCATTATACTCCCATGGCTAAGCGAAAGTGTTACAGCTATATAGTCCGGTTGCCTAGTTCGACGTGCAATCACCTCCTTCATGGACCAAGACGTTAGATCAAGTGTGATTAAGCATATTTTTTCGCGAACACCCCCGCATTACATGCGTGGGGGCTGAAGCCAATGACTGCTATCTTTCAGACTACTTATACATATAAGAACGGCCTCACAGGGGGGACAATCATACTTTCGGGCAAAATTATAAACATAGCCTCATAATTAAACTAAAATATTGTTCTCTACAATAATTCGACTTATCACTCGAATGAAACATTCTTCGAGCACTGCGCCTCTATTAGGCGGGCACCTTCCGTGACTTGCGCCAAGTAGTGCTCGGCCGGATATTGGCCTCCCGCTGGATCCTGGGTCGCTATTACAGTAGCCTCCATATCCGTCCAATAGGCTTTAACGCGGGCTAGTGCCATCCACGCACCCTCTATGCACGCCAACCTCCTCATGGCGTCAATCCGAGATACGGCTCCAAGGAATTGCTGCACCAAACCAAAATAGCTATCCGGCTTAGGCCCCTTAGGCCAAAGATGGTCTATTACAGACTACATTGCCAGCCCGGACAGCCTATGGAGCTCCGCCATAGCAGCCACCTTCTCATTCAGCGGCAGCGGGCGAGTGGGAGCATTAAACTGCGACCAGAAAAGCTTCTCCACTTCTTCATCGCCTTGACCCTCGAAGAACTTGACAATGTCAGCTTTACTATTCGCCAAGTCCGCATGTGCGTCTGCCGGACTCAAGTGCCCCGCCAGGGGAGCATACTTGGGATCCAGGAACTTCGTCCGCAGCAAGTATGAGCCCCCAGCCACGATTTTGTCGGCCTGTTGGAGCTCTTCCCGCATACTGCAGATCTTGGTCCGCATCTCCTTGGCGGCATTAAGTGCCTTGTCCAGCTCGGACGAACTAGCCTTACTCTCCTTTTCGAGGAGTGCGTACCGGTTGGTGGCATTCTTTAACTCCCCAGCCATTTTGGCTATCTTTTCTTCGCTTCGACAATGAGCAGCCTGTTCGGCTCTCAATTCTTCGGTCGCCTTTAGGGCAGCCGCATTGCTAGCCCGAGCTTGTTCCTTGGCTTGAGCAAGCTCCGCCCTCAGGGCCTCCACGGCAGCAGCACCATCTGCAGTACAACCACATGGCATTGATATTCTGCCCCTCTTACATTTCCCTATACATCATAATAAGGGAAGCCGAGCACATACCCTGTGACTCCTCCAGCCGCTTATTAACCAGCATGATATCGGCATCAATTGATCTGATCTGCCTCCTTAGTTCGGCAGCTTCAAAAGACTGGTCGGTTGCCGAATCCTTGTAAACCTGCGCACATGCACGGCGCAGCCATTAGTATATGATCCCCCGTTTGCCGCCTACGGCGAGTAACCAGAGTCTCAGGGGCTACTATCTATAGGGAGCATACCTAGCGCGTGCTTCATAACCAAAAAGGTGGACATTTTTTACTACATACCTCAAAGCCTTTGAGCAAGCTTGTAAATGCCTCATTCAAGCCGCTGGTAGCGGATGAAATCTTCACGAGCACCGTGCTCATTAAAGAGCGGCGCTCCTCCGAGAGCGCGGCCCGCTCCAGGCGACCTGTCAGTGCGTCCGGCCGGACACTAAACTGCGCCGGACCCTTCTCATCACCCCCCGTGGGAGCCAAACGCTCCGGGATCAGGGCGGCTAACGTATTAGCCTCCGGCTTCGGTAGATCCCGACTCCTCCGTGTCGCCTGCTTCATAAAGCAGAGAGGTGGGTGGAGTCTCACTCTCCATCATCTCTGGACGAAGGTCCCCCGAAGACGAACTATGTCGAGAAGAGTTGCTCGCCGGACTACAAAAGACGAAGTCCTGGTTATGGATCTTGGAGTAACACCACACTTTCAAATTAATGAATAACTTACGGCTCGTTGGAGGGCTGGCCCCTTGGTGGGCATGACGCGGTGAGGATGCCCGTGTCGGCAAAGCCCTCGGGCGATATTTTCTTCCCTTGCTTGGGCGCCTCCGCCTCCAAATCTTCGGAGGCGGCCCTCTTCTTCCCGCGTGGGGAGGAGGCTTTGACCTCCCCTTTCCGGCTATCCTCCATAGGAGAGGTAGCGATTTCCCCGGTCTGGATGCGTAGCGCGTGAGGTTCGGCCTCACTGCCCTTTCCTTCGCCTTTCCCTGAAGGGATTTTGCTGAGCGCCCGGCCCAGCATCTTTGCAATAGTGGGACCAGGCGAGCCTTCAGGAAGTGGCGCTGGACACCTGATTCTCTCCGCCTTGTTAAGCCATTCCTGGCCACGACAGAGTTTTCAGAATAATGGTCATGATAAATATAAACAAAGTGTCCAGCTTTGAGGTTACTTACTTGGGCATCTAGGCGATTGCAGCTTAGGCCCGCATCCTCGGTGGTATCCGGACACTTTACTTGAGGTCCAAAGAATAATTTGCACATTCCTTCGAGCTTCAGGCCGAAGAAGTGCTTAATAGTCCACGGACCCTCCGGATTAAATTCCCACATCCGGAGAGGCCTACGTTTGCACGGCAACATCTGCCGGATTAGCATCACTTGCATTATGTTGACAAGATTTATGTCCCTCTCAATAAGCTCCCGGATGCGATTCTGCAGTTCTGGTACATCGCCAGCAGGCCCATAGTTCCATCCCACATCGGTCCAAGATGCCAACTATGACGGAGGGCCTGAGCGGAACTCGGGGGCGGCTACCCACTTTGTGCCTCTGGGAGCAATGACATAGAACCGTCTCCATTGCCATACGTCGGATACTTCTGGAAAAGAACCCTCTGGCCATGGGGCATCAGCATTTCTGCTTATTATAGCACCTCCGCACTCCGCGTGTCGCCCCTCGATCATCCTCAGCTTCACATTAAAGGTCTTCAGCCATAAGCCGAAGTGTGGGTTGACGTGAAGAAAGGTCTCGCACAGGATAATGAAGGACGAGATGTGGAGGATGGCGTCTGGAGCCAGATCGTGGAAATCCAACCCATAGTAGAACATGAGCCCCCTCACGAAGGGGTCGAGGGTGAGGCCTAGGCCTCGGAGGAAGTGAGGGATAAACACGACGCTCTCGTTGGGCTCCGGCGTGGGGATAACTTGCCCCGGAGTAGGAAGCCTGTGCTGGATATCGGCGGTCAGGTATCCGACCTCCCTAAGCTTCGCAATGTCCTCTTCTTGAATCGATGAGGCCACCCACCAGCCTGTTGCATTAGATCCGGACATGTTGGAGGATCTGGGGTGCTGGAGCTTGGGTTTTGAGTGCTGGAGCTCGAGGGGCAAGGAGGAGCAGGAGAGGTGGTAAAAGGCGTAGGCCTTGACCCCTTTATAAAAGTGATGAATACCAAGAGTCCTCAGCATGACCGCCTGAGACTTATCTAAAAATACAGGGAATCATACCGACGGTCGCCGTGGGGTCATATATGCCCATATTGATAAAAGAGCTCGTATTAAGGGGGACACGATCTCTGCTTTGGCAGGACGTGCCAATAAAACCGCCTTGTGACGCGAGGAGATGCCGGTTCGTGTTGGACTAGGCCACGATACAAGGGCGCGACATGAAAAAATTACCAGTAGGATGGATTTATGCTAGTGTATGTGAAGAACATCTTGCAGAGCCAGACACGGTCTACGTATTCAATAATCATCTTGGAGTATTCGGAGGAGGAACCCGCCTTGCAATGCCGAGGACAAGACTGCACGCCGGACTCATCGTCATTGAAGCCTGGTTCACGGGCTACTGAGGGAGTCCTGGATAAGGGGGTATCCAGACAGCCGTACTATATTCATCGTCCGGACTATAGAAGCGTCAATATACAAGACTCAAGACTTCAACTTGTGTCCGGATGGGACTCTCCTTTGCGTGGAGGACAAGCTTGGCGATCCGGATATTATGTTTCCTTCCTTGTAACCGACTCCATGTAAACCCTAGCTCTCCGGTGTCTATATAAACTGGAGAGGATGGTCCTTAGAAGGCCGATCACATTTACAATCATACCATCATAGGCTGGCTCTTAGGGTTTAGCCTCTACGATCTCGTGGTAGATCTACTCTTGTATTCCACATATCTTCAATATTAATCAAGCAGGAAGTAGGGTTTTACCTCCATCGAGAGGGCCCGAACCTGGGTAAACATTGTGTCCCTTGCTTCCTGTTACCATCAGCCTAAGATGCACAGATCGGGACCCCCTACCCGAGATCCGCCGATTTTGACACCGACAATCACCGCGATCTACACCAACACCTCCATCATCTTCACCAACCTCTCCATCACCTTCCCCCATCTATCTACAGTGTTCCACTCTCCCGCAACCCGATGTACCCTCTACTTGAACATGGTGCTTTATGCTTCATATTATTATCCAATGATGTGTTGCCATCCTATGATGTCTGAGTAGATTTTCGTTGTCCTACCGATGATTGATGAATTGCTATGATTGGTTTGAGTTGCATGGTTTATTATTGGTGCTGTCCTATGGTGCTCTCCGTGTCGCGCAAGCGTGAGGGATCCCCGCTATAGGGTTTGCAATATGTTCATGATTTGCTTATGGTGGGTGGCATGAGTGACAAAAGCACAGACCTGAGTAATTAGATTGTTTGCGTATGGGATAAAGGGGACTTGATAATTTAATGCTATGGTTGGGTTTTACCTTAATGATCTTTAGTAGTTGCGGATGCTTGCTAGAGTTCCCATCATAAGTGCATATGATACAAGAAGAGAAAGTATGTTAGCTTATGCCTCTCCCTCAAATAAAATTGCAATAGTGATTACCGGTCTAGTAACGTAGTCAATTGCTTAGGGACAATTCCACAACTCCTACCACCACTTTTCCACACTCGCTATATTTACTTTATTGCTTCTTTATCTAAACAGCCCCTAGCTTTTATTTACGTGCTCTTTATTATCTTGCAAACCTATCCAACAACACCTACAAAGTACTTCTAGTTTCATACTTGTTCTAGGTAAAGCGAACACTAAGCGTGCGTAGAGTCGTATCAGTGGCAGATAGGACTTGAGAGAATATTTGTTCTACCTTTAGCTCCTCGTTGGGTTCGACACTCTTACTTATCGGAAGAGGCTACAATTAAACCGTATACTTGCGAGTCATAAGGGGGAGCCGCCCCCTCCTAGTCCAATTCGGACCAGCCCATGGGGGGCGCGCGGCCACCCCTTGAGGCCCTTCTCTCCTTTCCCGTATGGCCCATTAAGGCCCATTACTTCCCCGGCGAATTCTCGTAACTCTCTGGTACTCCGAAAAATACCCGAATCACTCGGAACATTTCTGATGTCCAAATATAGCCTTCCAATATATCGATCTTTATGTCTCGACCATTTCGAGACTCCTCGTCAGGTCCGTGATCTCATCCAGCACTCCGAACAAACTTCAGTCATCAAATCACATAACTCATAATACAAATCGTTATCGAACGTTAAGTGTGCGGACCCTACTGGTTCGAGAACTATGTAGACATGACCGAGACACATCTCCAGTCAATAACTAATAGCGAAACCTGGATGCTCATATTGGTTCCTACATATTCTAAGAAGATCTTTATTGGTCAAACCGCATAACAACATACGTTGTTCCCTTTGTCATCGGTATGTTACTTGCCCGAGATTCAATCGTCGGTATCATCATACCTAGTTCAATCTCGTTACCGGCAAGTCTCTTAACTCGTTTTGTAATACTTCATCCCGCAACTAACTCATTAGTCACAATGCTTGCAAGGCTTATAGTGATGAGCATTACCGAGAGGGCCCAGAGATACCTCTCTGATACATGGAGTGACAAATCCTAATATCGATCTATGCCAACCCAACAAACACCTTCGGAGACACCTGTAGAGCATCTTTATAATCACCCAGTTATGTTGTGACGTTTGATAGCACACAAGGTGTTCCTCCGGTATTCGTGAGTGGCATAATCTCATAGTTTGAGGAACATGTATAAGTCATGAAGAAAGCAGTAGCAATGAAACTGTAACGATCATAATGCTAAGCTAATGGATGGGTCTTGTCCATCACATCATTCTCCTAATGATGTGATCCCGTTCATCAAATGACAACACATGTCTATGGTTAGGAAACATAACCATCTTTGATTAACGAGCTAGTCAAGTAGAGGCATACTAGGGACACTATGTTTTGTCTATGTATTCACACATGTACTAAGTTTTCGGTTAATACAATTCTAGCATGAATAGTAAGCATTTATCATGAAACAAGGAAATAAACAATAACTTTATTATTGCCTCTAGGGCATATTTCCTTCAGTTTCCCACTTGCACTAGATTCAATAATCTAGTTCACATCGCCATGCGATTTAACACCAATAGTTCACATCTGTATGTGATTAACACCCATAGTTCACATCGCCATGTGACCAACACCCAAAGGGTTTACTAGAATCAATAATCTAGTTCACATCGCTATGTGATTAACACCCAAAGAGTACTAAGGTGTGATCATGTTTTGCTCGTGAGAGAACTTTAGTCAACAGGTCTCTCACATTTAGAGTCGTATGTATTTTGCAAATATTCTATGTATATAATGCTCTGCATGGAGCTACTCTAGTTAATTGCTCCCACTTTCAATATGTATCCAGATTGAGACTTAGAGTCATCTGGATCGATGTAAAAGCTTGCATCGACGTAACTCTTTACAACGAACTCTTTATCACCCCCATCACCGAGAAACATTTCCTTAGTCCACACTAAGGATAATTTTGACCGCTGTCTAGTGATCTACTCTTAGATCACTATTGTATCCCCTTGGCAAACTCATGGCAAGGTACACAATAGGTCTGGTATACAGCACAACATATTTTATAGAACCTATGACTGTGGCATAGGAATGACTTTCATTCTCTTTCTATCTTCTGCCATGGTCGGGCTTTGAGTCTTACTCAACTTTACACCTTGTAATACCGATAAGAACTCCTTCTTTGACTGACCCATTTTGAAGTCTTTCAAAAACTTATCAAGGTATTTACTCATTGAAAAATCTTATCAAGCGTCTTGATCTATCTCTATAGATCTTGATGCCCAATATGTAAGCAGCTTCATCGGGGTCTTTCATTGAAAAACTCTTCTTCAAATATCCCTTTATGATATCCAGAAATTCTATATCATTTCCAATCAACAATATGTCATCCACATATAATATTAGAAATGCTACAGAGCTCCCACTCACTTTCTTGTAAATACAGGCTTCTCCAAAAGTCTGTATAAAACCATATGCTTTGATTATATTATCAAAGCGTCTATTCCAACTCCGAGAGGCTTGCACCAGTCCATAAATGGATTACTGGAGCTTTCACACTTTGTTAGCACCCTTTGGATTGACAAAACCTTCTGGTAGCATCATATACAACTCTTCTTCCAGAAATCCACTCAGGAATGCAGTTTTGGCATCCATCTGCCAAATTTCATAATTATAAAATGCAGCAATTGCAAACATGATCTGAACAGACTTAAGCATCGCTACGGGTGAGAAATTCTCATCGTAATCAACTCCTTGAACTTTGTCGAAAACCTTTTTTCAACAAGTCGAGCTTTGTAGACAGTAACACTACTATCAACGTCCGTCTTCCTCTTGAAGATCCATTTAATTTCTATGGCTTGCCGATCATCGGGCAAGTCCACCAAAGTCCTCACTTTGTTCTCATACATGGATCCTATCTCAGATTTCATGACCTCAAGCCATTTCGCGGAATCTGGGCTCATCATCGCTTCCTCATAGTTTGTAGGTTCATCATGGTCTAGTAACATGACTTCTAGAATAGGATCGTCGTACCACTCTGGTGCGGACCATACTCTGGAAGACCTATGAGGTTCTGTAGTAACTTGATCTGAAGTTTCATGATCATCATCATTAGCTTCCTCACTAATTGATGTAGGAATCACTAGAACTGATTTCTGTGATGAACTACTTTCCAATTTGGGAGAAGGTACAATTACCTCATCAAGCTCTACTTTCCTCCCACTCACTTCTTTCGAGAGAAACTCCTTCTATAGAAAGGATCTATTCTTAGCAACGAATATCTTGCCTTCGGATATGTGATAGAAAGTGTACCCAACAGTTTCCTTTCGGTATCGTATGAAGATGCACTTCTCCCATTTGGGTTCGAGCTTATCAGGTTGAAGCTTTTTCACATAAGCATCGCAGCCCCAAACTTTAAGAAACGACAACTTTGGTTTCTTGCCAAACCATAGTTCATAAGGCGTCGTCTCAATGGATTTTTGATGGTGCCCTTTTTAAAGTGAATGCATCTGTCTCTAATGCATAACCCCAAAATGATAGTGGTAAATCGGTAAGAGACATCATAGATCACACCATATCCAATAAAGTGTGGTTACGATGTTCGGACACACCATTACGCTGTGGTGTTCCAGTTGGCGTGAGCTCTGAAACTATTCCACATTGTTTTAAATGAAGGCGAAACTTGTAACTCAAATATTCTCCTTCACGATCAGATCATAGAAACTTTATTTTCTTGTTACTAGGATTCTCCACTTCACTCTGAAATTCTTTGAACTTTTCAAATGTTTTCAGACTTGTGTTTCATTAAGTAGACATACCCATATCTGCCCAAATCATCTGTGAAGGTCAGAAAATAACGATACCCGCCATGAGCATCAACACTCATTGGACCGCATACATCGGTATGTATTATTTCCAATAAGTCACTAGCTCGTTCCATTGTTCCGGAGAACGGAGTTTTTAGTCATCTTGCCCATAAGGCACGGCTCGCAAGTATCAAATGGTTCATAATCAAGTGATTCCAAAAGTCTATCAGCATGGAGTTTCTTCATGCGCTTTAAACCGATATGACCCCAACAGCAGTGCCACAAATAAGTTTCATTATCATTATCAACTTTGCATCTTTTGGCATCAATACTATGAATATGTGTATTACCACGATCGAGATTCAATAAACCATCAACATTGGGTGTATGACCATAGAAGGTTTTATTCATGTAAATAGAATATCAGTTATTGTTTGTCTTAAATGAATAATTGTATTGCAATTAACATGATCTATTCATATTCATGCTCAACGTAAACACCAAATAACATTTATTCAGGTTCAACACTAATCCCAAAAGTATAGGGAATGTGCGGTGATGATCATATCAATCTTGGAACCACTTCCAACACACATCGTCACTTCATCCTCAACTAGTCTCTATTTATTCTGCAACTCATGTTTCGAGTTACTAATCTTAGCAACCGAACAAGTATTAAATACCCAGGGGTAACTACGAGCATTAGTAAGGTACACATAAATAGCATGTATATCATATATACCTTTGTTCACTTTGCCATCCTTCTTATCCACCAATTGTTTAGGGCAGTTCTGCTTCTAGTGACTATTTCCCTTTTGCAGTAGAAGCACTCAGTTTCAGGCTTAGGTCTAGCTTTGGGCATCTTCTCGGGAGTGAAAACTTGCTTGTCATTCTACTTGAAGTTCCCTTTCTATCCCTTTGCCCTTTTCTTTAAACTAGTGATCTTGTCAATCATCAACACTTGATGCTCTTTCTTGATTTCTACCTTCGTCGATTTTAGCATTACGAAGAGCTCGTGAATTGCTTATGTCATCCCTTGCATATTATAGTTCATCACGAAGTTCCAGTAACTTGGTGATGGTGACTAGAGAAGTCTGTCGATCACTATCTTATCTGGAAGATTAACTCCCACTTGATTCAAGCGATTGTAGTACCCCAGACATTCTAAGCACATGCTCACTAGTTGAGCAATTCTCCTCCATCTTTTAGGCGAAGTACTTGTCATAGGTCTCATACCTCTTGACATGGACATGAGTCTGAAATACCAATTTTAGCTCTTGGAACATCTCATATGCTCCGTGGCGTTCAAAACGTTTTTGAAGTCCCGGTTCTAAGCCGTAAAGCATGGTGCACTAAACTATCAAGTAGTCATCATATTGAGCTAGCCAAACATTCATAACGTCTGCATCTGCTCCTGCAATAGGTCTGTCACCTAGCAGTGCATCAAGGACATAATTCTTTTGTGCAGCAATGAGGATAAACCTCATATTATGGACCCAGTCCGCATCATTGCTACTATCATCTTTCAACTTAGTTTTCTCTCAAAACATATAAAAACATAGGGAAGCTACAACATGAGCTATTGATCTACAACATAATATGCAAAATACTCTCAGGACTAAGTTCATGATAAATTAGAGTTCAATTAATCATATTACGTAAGAACTCCCACTTAGATAGACATCCCTCTAGTCATCTAAATGATCACGTGATCCATATCAACTAAACCATGTCCGATCATCACGTGAGATGGAGTAGTTTTCAATGGTGAACATATCTATGTTGATCATATCTACTACATGATTCACGCTTGACCTTTCGGTCTCTAGTGTTCCGAGGACATATCTGCATATGCTAGGCTCGTCAAGTTTAACCTGAGTATTCGGTGTGTGCAAAACTGGCTTGCACCCATTGTATGTGAACGTAGAGCTTATCACACCCGATCATCACGTGGTGTCTCAGCACAAAGAACTGTAGCAACGGTGCATACTCAGGGAGAACACTTATACCTTGAAATTTAGTAAGGGATCATCTTATAATGCTACCGTCGTAATAAGCAAAATAAGATTCATAAAAGATAAACATCACATGCAATCAAAATATGTGACATGATATGGCCATCATCATCTTGTGCTCATGATATCCATCACCAAAGCATCGTCATGATCTCCATCGTCACCGGCGCGACACCTTGATCTCCATCGTAGCATCGTTGTCGTCTCGCCAACTATTGTTACTACGACTATCACTACCACTTAGTGATAAAGCAAAACAATTACATGGCGATTGCATTGCATACAATAAAGCGACAACCATATGGCTCTTGCCAGTTGCCGATAACTTTGTTACATAACATCATTATCTCATACAACAATTTATATCACATCATGCCTTGACCATATCACATCACAACAAGCCCTGCAAAAACAAGTTAGATGTCCTCTACTTTGTTGTTGCAAGTTTTATGTGGCTGCTACGGGCTTCTAGCAAGAACCGTTCTTACCTACGCATCAAAACCACAACGATTTTTTGTCAAGCGTGATGTTTTAACCTTCAACAAGGACCGGGTATAGCCACACTCGATTCAACTAAAGCTGGAAAAACAGACACCCACTAGCCACCTGTGTGCGAAGCACGTTGGTAGAACCAGCCTCATGAATGCGGTCATGTAATGTCGGTCTAGGCCGCTTCATCCAACAATACCGCCGAATCAAAGTATGACATGCTGGTAAGCAGTATGACTATTATCGCCCACAGCTCTTTGTGTTCTACTCGTGCATATAACATATATGCACAGACCTGGCTCGGATGCCACTGTTGGGGAATGCAGTAATTTCAAAAGGTTCCTATGATCAAGCAAGATCTATCTAGGTGATGCATAGCAATGAGAGGGGAGAGTGTGTCCACGTACCCTCGTAGACCGAAAGCGGAAGCGTTAAGTAACGCGGTTGATGTAGTCGAACGTCTTCACGATCCAAATGGTAAAGTACCGAACGCACGACACCTCCGTGATCTGCACACGTTCAGCTCGTGACGTCCCTCGAACTCTAGATCCAGCTGAGGCCGAGGAAGAGTTCCGTCAGCACGACGGCGTGGTGACGGTGATGATGAAGTTACCGGTGCAGGGCTTCGCCTAAGCACTACGACGACATGACCGAGGTGGAAAATTATGGTGGGGGGCACCGCACATGACTAAAGATCAACTTGTGTGTCTATGGGGTGCCCCTGGCCACATATATAAAGCAGGGAGGGAAGAGGTGGGGAATCCTACTAGGACTCCCCAGTCCAAGTATGATTCCCCTCCTCTTTCCTATTCCTAGTAGGAGAAGGAGGGAAGGAGGAAGAGGGGAGAAGGAAGGAGGGGGCGCCGCCCCCTCCTAGTCCCATTCGGACCAGCCCATCGGGGGGGGGGGGGGGGGCACGCGGCCACCCCTTGAGGCCCTTATCCCCTTTCCCGTATGGCCCATTACTTCCCCGACTAATTCCCATAACTCTCCGGTACTCCGAAAAATGCCCGAATCACTCGGAACCTTTCCGATGTTCGAATATAGCCTTTCAATATATTAATCTTTATGTCTCAACAATTTCGAGACTCCTCGTCACGTCCGTGATCTCATCCGGGACTCTGAACAAACTTCGGTCATCAAATCACATAACTCATAATACAAATCATCATCGAACGTTAAGCGTGCGGACCCTACGGGTTCGAGAACTATGTAGACATGACTGAGACACATCTTCGATCAATAACCAATAGTGGAACCTGGATGCTCATATTGGTTCCTACATATTCTAAGAAGATCTTTATCGGTCAAACCGCATAACAACATACGTTGTTCCCTTTATCATTGGTATGTTACTTGCCTGAGATTCGATCGTCGGTATCATCATACCTAGTTCAATCTCGTTACCGACAAGTCTCTCTTTAATCGTTATGTAATACTTCATCCCGCAACTAACTCATTAGTTACAATGCTTGCAAGGCGTTGTGACGCCCCCGATTCAATCGTACACTAATCATGCACGCAAACGTGTACGATCAAGATCAGGGACTCACGGGAAGATATCACAACACAACTCTAAAACATAAATAAGTCATACCAGCATCATATTACAAGCCAGGGGCCTCAAGGGCTCGAATACAAGTGCTCGATCATAGACGAGTCAGCGGAAGCAACAATATCTGAGTACAGACATAAGTTGAACAAGTTTCCATAAGATGGCTAGCACAAACTGGGATACAGATCGAAAGAGGCGCAGGCCTCCTGCCTGGGATCCTCCTAACTAATCCTGATTGTCGTCAGCCGCCTACACGTAGCAGAAGGCACCTCCAGGGTAGTAGGAATCATCGTCGATGGTGGCGTCTGGCTCCAGGGCTACAGCATCTGGTTGCGACAACCAGAAAGAAAGGAAAGGAGGAAAAAGGGGGAGAAAGCAACCGTGAGTACTCATCCAAAGTACTCGCAAGCAAGGAACTACACTACATATGCATGGGTATATGTGTAAGGAGGCCATATCAGTGGACTGAACTGCAGAATGCCAGAATAAGAGGGGGATAGCTAGTCCTATCGAAGACTACGCTTCTGGCAGCCTCCGTCTTGCAGCATGTAGAAGAGAGTAGATTGAAGTCCTCCAAGTAGCATCGCATAGCATAATCCTACCCGGCGATCCTCTCCTCGTCGCCCTGTTAGAGAGCGATCACCGGGTTGTATCTGGCACTTGGAAGGGTGTGTTTTATTAAGTATCTGGTTCTAGTTGTCATAAGGTCAAGGTACAACTCCAAGTCATCATGTTACCGAAGATCACGGCTATTCGAATAGATTAACTTCCCTGCAGGGGTGCACCACATAACCCAACATGCTCGATCCCATTTGGCCAGACACACTTTCCTGGGTCATGCCCGGCCTCGGAAGATCAACACGTCGTAGCCCCACCTAGGCACAACAGAGAGGTCAACACACCGGTCTAAATCCTATGCGCGCAGGGGTCTGGGCCCATCGCCCATTGCACACCTGCACGTTGCGAGGGCGGCCGGAAGCAGACCTAGCCTCCCTTATACAAGAGTAGGCGTTCCAGTCCAATCTGGCGCGCGCCGCTCCGTCGCTGACGTCAAGAAGGCTTCAGCTGATACCACGACGTTGAGTGCCCATAACTGTTCCCGCGTAGTTGGTTAGTGCGTATAGGCCAGTAGCCAGACTCAGATGAAATACCAAGATCTCGTTAAGCGTGTTAAGTATCCGCGAACGCCGAACAGGGCGAGGCCCACCTGTCTCCTAGGTGGTCTCAACCTGCCCTGTCGCTCCGCCACAAAGTAACAGTCGGGGGCCGTCGGGAACCCAGGACCACCTCTACCGGGATGGAGCCACCTGTCCTTTCAGCCCCCTCATCAGAATCACTTGCTGGTACTCATCGAGCTGACCCGACTTTAGTCACCATCTGTAATATCTATATATGTATAATATATACCCGTGATCACCTCCCGAGTGATCACGGCCCAATAGTATAGCAAGGCAGACTAACAAGAATGTAGGGCCAATGATGATAAACTAGCATCCTACACTAAGTATTTAGGATTGCAGGTAAGGTATCAACAGATGTAGCAACAATGTCAGGCTATGCATCAGAATAGGATTAACGGAAAGCAGTAACATGCTACACTACTCTAATGCAAGCAGTATAGAGGAGAATAGGCGATATCTGGTGATCAAGGGGGGGCTTGCCTGGTTGCTCAGACAAGGAGGGGTCGTCGGTGACGTAGTCGACCACAGGGGCATCAGCATCGTCACAGGGTCTACCGGAGAGAAGAGGGGGAAGAAACAATGAATACAATGCAAACAGATACATAATAATGCATGACAAGACAAGTAACGATGCTAGGTGTGCCCAAACGCGGTAGTAGGTGATATCGACGAAGGGGGAAAACATCCAGGAAAGTATCCCCGATGTTTAGCGTTTTCGGACAGGTGATCCGGAGGGGGAAAGTTGCGTGTTCGATATGTTAGGGATGTGTGGCGGACGAACGGGCTGCGTATCCGGATTCGTCTCGTCGTTCTGAGCAACTTTCATGTAGAAAGTATTTTCATCTGAGCTACGGTTTATTTTATATTAATTTTAAAAGATTTAAATCTTTTTTTGGATTTATTTAACTGTTTAATTTTAACATTATCCAGAATAGTGTTTTCTTTATTATAATTACCCTTGTAATATTCGGCACCCACCGAACATTTTTGTTTCAACTTTTGAAAACTTTTATTGTTGACACTAATTTAAAATTTGAATTTTGAAACGGTTTCGAATCAACCCGAGATTAGCAACAGTAACCGTGGTGATGTGGCATCATTAATAGAGGTTTACTGTAGCTTAAATATCCAGGCGTCACAATTCTCCTCCACTACAAGAAATCTCGTCCCGAGATTTAAGAGGTAGGGAAAGGGGGAAGGTTTGGTAACGAATCTAGCGGGTCTCCTCATTCTGGCTTGCTCTTCTCGAAGAGACCGATCCAATACATTGATGTCTTCATTTCTCTGCTTCAGGTCATCATGATGAAGTCGACATCCTTTCTTCGGGATCTTCATTGTACTTACGAATAGGTAACGGGGCAGATCGGTAACGTCAGAATGCTATAAGGGTAATAATCTGGGATTAACCCCTGAATGAGCATATGAGTACCTCTCGAGTTGAACAAATAAAACACATCGAGAATACAGTTCGAAGGTACAATAAGAAGTTTATAGCAGCCAGGCAATCGTTCAATGCCTAGTCAGAAGGTGAAAGGGGTTTCAAGCGACGGAATAATTATTGTGTTTGATGCCAGAATTGATGATCTCATCGGAAGGTGGCTCATGAATTATGTATGAGTCCACGCGGGAGGGATAACTTTGGGAACAGGGGGTGTACAGGAGAGTCAGGTTTCGATCCTGTGGAACTGTGGGTTATGGGCCCACCATGTGGTTGAAAGTAGGAAGGGGGCCGACATCTTGCATGGCCACGATAGCAAGGCGTGTCAGAGGGTAGCCTGTTAGTTATGTCGGCAACAACATCGATACCAAGGGCGAGGGACGAAGAGAACCATTTTTCTGCTCATTTAACGAGGCGGTCTAATAGGCAAGGTTCTCGTCCATCGGTGGCTACCGAAATGTTATCAACAATAGTAACAGGGTTTTGCTGACGGAATTGTGCACCGAGGTGTTTACATAAGCAGTGAATCATTACTGCTTAGATTATATAGATCACAAGAGAGGTCAAACAAACCCATGGAAAGGAAAAGTGATTATCAGGTTTAAACAGAACAATGGAAAGGAAAATGTGTTTAAACACATATTTCAAGGGTATATCCTTCCCACAGACAAGTAAGGCATGATATGCAAGACAGGATACAAAGTAGAAAACCCTTTAGGTAAGGGGAGAGAAACTTCATGACATTACCCATACAACTGTGTCTGGATAATTGAGTAAGAAACATTTAACATTGGGCTCCGATGGAATCATCGACAATTCATCGAGATTTAACAAAAGATGGATTTCCACAATTATGTGAACAAGGAGATAACATTTGTCAGATCAAATGGTATAATGATGTATGCTCGAGGAAAACAAACACAATTAAACATTGGTTGAAGGGTGCACCTGAATATGGGTTGGGTTGCACGACCAATGTCGGAATGGTGATTCAATAATCAATAGGCTAAGGATGAACGGTCAACCATTAACTTCAAAGCAAGAGGGTTGCTATAAGGGTAGAATCCAAACAACACCGTTCACTTGTGGGTACCCCGATTGGAATCAACACGAGGACCAAGAAAGAATGGTGATGGTGAGAAGTATCGTTATAGCAAGAATTCTGAAGAGGTGGAGCAATCCTCACAACATTCCTGACATCAAAGACGGTAATACTCCGCGGCAGAATCATAACATAAGTTGGATAGCAAGGAACTCAAGGTACAACACAAGACATGAACAAGTTTGTGTTGGAGGGAGAACAATAATGTTGTCGATGATAACACAACTCATCGAGGGGCAAGGATGGTACTTGTCATCATGAATTTGATTGATATTCTAGAAGGAGTCAAAATGTGATGATCACGACAAATTTTGTCGAGAGGCTCCTCGAAGATGTAGTAAACCGGCGATGACATCAAGTCAAGGGAATGATGAAGCGAAAGGTTAATGGAACCAAGGGTACGACACAAACTTGGAATCAAGTTTGTTGTTCAAGGAGAATTGATAGGACGAGGAAGATCGACGTAAGCTTAGCTCATCATCGAAAGTTGTGCTCCGAGATTAAGGACCAGGTAGCACAGTTAAGGTTTAGCATGATAATGATATAGCCGATCAGGCTAGGAGTTACGTGATGGAGTATTAAACTTCTCAACAACAAGGTACTGAGAGTAATGAATCTCAGTATTGATTCGATTCACAATTTGGTGTTCTCGGTTGACGACAACCCAGAACCCGTGGAGTGACTATGATGGGAAAAGGTACTTCTTCGTCAGAATTTCATAAGATGAAGTGCCATGGGTGGATATTCTCGAGATACCAGGGGGAAAATACTCTAAGGTAGAACAAAATAGAGGTTGGGAAGGCGTACTGATCTGCAGAAGGCAAGTACTTTAACTTGTCCGAGAAATAAAATCAAAGGAGAACAACATGGTCGGAACCACGGTTGCAAAGGATCAATTCACAGCTACCAGATGATATTTATCAAGGAAATATTTATTATTACAAGAAGTTTCCAGGATAGGATCTACATCATGTCCATGGGCATGAACACAAAGTTCAAGGTCGACTCCCACTTCTTCAATGCATAACCTTACTTTCACTTCTCGTTTTGATAATGGTATTAGTGTTGAAAGTTTTACCTGGTGAAATACCAGATGAGTATGACCCGTGAAATCTTTCGGGCTCACATAGATTAGGAAAAGGCATAGGTTCAACCCATCAGGGTCTCTTAGGAACATATACCACAAATTCAATAGTAAATACACACGCTCAAAAGCAGAGCATGGCTGGCCAAGCAGAGGATACAATTTACCAAAGGCACTATGTATCAGGGGAAGAACTCATAAGGTGATTGAATATGAAGGACACTGTCGGATAAAAATCCAACAATGGATCGGGCGATCCACAATGGAGCTGATGTGAGTATCGGTACTCACTCAGAGGAAGAAAGAATGCAGAGGCATCAGATTCAAAAATCACCTCATTAGTCTGATGCTTAAATAGAAAGAAATTATGGTTTCCAAAACGAAGGATCAGAAGCAGACACTCTGATCAAGGATGGATAAGTTGAAAAACACTTAGTTGGACAATCAATAAAGGTCTGAATTGCCAAGAACCAACTCATGGCAGGAATGACGTCTGAGTCGGAAAGATAACTTTAAGAAGGGTAACCTGATGACTGCGTGCGTACACACATATTGAATCAATAGGCTCAAAATGACTAAGACAAGGTATGTTATCAAGGACAACTAGTCATATGGAATTAGCCATAATGCAAGCAGGCAAGAATTTCAAGAATAACAGGCTGCAGAGGATTTTCGAAAGTTCGAAAAGTATTCCAAAGAATTTTGTGAGACACATGAACAATTGAGAAGAATGGATCCTCGGTAAAGGTGAAAAAAACCGTAAGGCTTTTCATGCGAAATAAAACTGCAAGGCAGTAAACTCCAAGGATTTTCGAGACAACGACGAATATTTCGAGGCATCTTGTAACAACAAGAGCGACGAGAAATGATCAAAAGAATGACAAGTGCATGCAGATATCCATAGGGATATATTAGTGGCAGTGAATTGCAAAGGCGATGAGCACAAGGGTCTCGGGAAAATATCGGGGGATATCCTCATAATCTTCTGACGAAGCAGGTGATCTTCTGGAATGAGGGCTCTCCGGGAGAAACAGTCACAAGAACCTAGAGTTAGAGTTAGCAAAACCATTTAACCCGAATAGAGGAGAGATCAGAGTCCCAGAGTAAAGGGCGAGGAGTAAAAGATCCTAATACCACCCAATGGCGACGTGGGCCCGTAAGCCACACAGCCATGTTAGTAAAAAGTTTGCAATTGACTAGACTCGACTTCGACCAAGGAGTGTGGAAGGGGGATTCCTACAGGCAGTCGGCTCTGATACCAACTTGTGACGCCCCCGATTCAATCGTACACTAATCATGCACGCAAACGTGTATGATCAAGATCAGGGACTCACGGGAAGATATCACAACACAACTCTAAAACATAAATAAGTCATACCAGCATCATATTACAAGCCAGGGGCCTCAAGGGCTCGAATACAAGTGATCGATCATAGACGAGTCAGCGGAAGCAACAATATCTGAGTACAGACATAAGTTAAACAAGTTGCCATAAGATGGCTAGCACAAACTGGGATACAGATCGAAAGAGGCGCAGGCCTCCTGCCTGGGATCCTCCTAACTACTCCTGATCATCGTCAGCCGCCTGCATGTAGCAGAAGGCACCTCCAGGGTAGTAGGAATCGTTGTCGATGGTGGCGTCTGGCTCCAGGGCTACAGCATCTGGTTGCGACAACCAGAAAGAAAGGAAAGGGGGAAAAGGGGGAGAAAGCAACCGTGAGTACTCATCCAAAGTACTCGCAAGCAAGGAACTACACTACATATGCATGGGTATATGTGTAAGGAGGCCATATCAGTGGACTGAACTGCAGAATGCCAGAATAAGAGGGGGATAGCTAGTCCTATCGAAGACTACGCTTCTGGCAGCCTCCGTCTTGCAGCATGTAGAAGAGAGTAGATTGAAGTCCTCCAAGTAGCATCGCATAGCATAATCCTACCCGGCGATCCTCTCCTCGTCGCCCTGTTAGAGAGCGATCACCAGGTTGTATCTGGCACTTGGAAGGGTGTGTTTTATTAAGTATCCGGTTCTAGTTGTCATAAGGTCAAGGTACAACTCCAAGTCGTCCTGTTACCGAAGATCACGACTATTCGAATAGATTAACTTCCCTGCAGGGGTGCACCACATAACCCAACACGCTCGATCCCATTTGGCCGGACACACTTTCCTGGGTCATGCCCGGCCTCGGAAGATCAACACGTCGCAGCCCCACCTAGGCACAACAGAGAGGTCAACACGCCGGTCTAAATCCTATGCGCGCAGGGGTCTGGGCCCATCGCCCATTGCACACCTGCACGTTGCGAGGGCGGCCGGAAGCAGACCTAGCCTCCCTTATACAAGAGTAGGTGTTCCAGTCCAATCCGGCGCGCGCCGCTCCGTCACTGACGTCAAGAAAGCTTCGGCTGATACCATGACGTCGAGTGCCCATAACTGTTCCCGCGTAGTTGGTTAGTGCGTATAGGCCAGTAGCCAGACTCAGATGAAATACCAAGATCTCGTTAAGCATGTTAAGTATCTGCGAACGCCGAACAGGGCCAGGCCCACCTGTCTCCTAGGTGGTCTCAACCTGCCCTGTCGCTCCGCCACAAAGTAACAGTCGGGGGGCGTCGGGAACCCAGGCCCACCTCTACCTGGATGGAGCCACCTGTCCTTTCAGCCCCCTCATCAGAATCACTTGCGGGTACTCATCGAGCTGACCCGACTTTAGTCACCATCTGTATTATGTATATATGTACAATATATACCCGTGATCACCTCCCGAGTGATCACGGCCCAATAGTATAGAAAGGCAGACTGACAAGAATGTAGGGCCAATGATGATAAACTAGCATCCTATACTAAGTATTTAGGATTGCAGGTAAGGTATCAACAGATGTAGCAACAATGTCAGGCTATGCATCAGAATAGGATTAACGGAAAGCAGTAACATGCTACACTACTCTAATGCAAGCAGTATAGAGGAGAATAGGCGATATCTGGTGATCAAGGGAGGGCTTGCCTAGTTGCTCAGACAAGGAGGGGTCGTCGGTGACGTAGTCGACCACAGGGGCATCAGCATCGTCATAGGGTCTACCGGAGAGAAGAGGGGGAAGAAACAATGAATACAATGCAAACAAATGCATAACAATGCATGACAAGACAAGTAACGATGCTAGGTGTGCCCAAACGCGGTAGTAGGTGATATCAACGAAGGGGGAAAACATCCGGGAAAGTATCCCCGGTGTTTAGCGTTTTCGGACAGCTGATCCGGAGGGGGAAAGTTGTGTGTTCGATATGTTAGGGATGTGTGGCGGACGAACGGGCTGCGTATCCGGATTCGTCTCGTCGTTCTGAGCAACTTTCATGTAGAAAGTATTTTCATCTAAGCTACGGTTTATTTTATATTAATTTTAAAAGATTTAAATCTTTTTTGGATTTATTTAACTATTTAATTTTAACATTATCCAGAATAGTGTTTGCTTTATTATAATTACCCTTGTAATATTCGGCACCCACCGAACATTTTTGTTTCAACTTTTGAAAACTTTTATTGTTAACACTAATTTAAAATTTGAATTTTGAAACGGTTTTGAATCAACCCGAGATTAGCAACAATAACCGTGGTGATGTGGCATCATTAATAGAGGTTTACTGTAGCTTAAATAGTGATGAGTGTTACCGAGAGGGCCCAGAGATCCCTCTCCGAAACATGGAGTGCCAAATCATAATCTCAATCTATGCCAACCCAACAAACACCTTCGGAGACACCTGTAGAGCATCTTTATAATCACCCATTTACGTTGTGACGTTTGATAGCATACAAGATGTTCGTCCGGCATTCAGGAGTTGCATAATCTCATAGTATGAGGAACATGTATAAGTCATTAAGAAAGCAGTAGCAATAAAACTATAACGATCATGATCATAATGCTAAGCTAACGGATGGGTCTTGTCCATCACATCATTCTCCTAATGATGCGATCCGTTCATCAAATGACAACACATGTCTATGGTTAGGAAACATAACCATGTTTGATTAACGAGTTAGTAAAGTAGAGGCATACTAGGGACACTATGTTTTGTCCAGTATTCACACATGTACTAAGTTTCAGGTTAATACAATTCTAGCATGAATAATAAACATTTGTCCTGAAATAAGAAAATAAATAATAACTTTATTATTGCCTCTAGGACATATTTCATTCAAGACCATCTTCATCCTATGCCTCCCACGGATTGATAAATCTTAGATCATCCACTTAAGGGAAAATTGCTACTGTCGTACAAAACTCTGCACTTGGAGGCCCAACAAGAATCCACAAGAATAAGTTGTGTAGTAGACATCACCTGCCGCTCCGGTGGCCGGTGGCGGGGAGGGTTTTCCTGGTGCATCGGCTTAGATAGGTAGGGATTTGGTTGTCACAAGGGCATCACTCGGACGGATGGCGGCGCTTCTTCTTCAAGTCAGTCTTCTGAGCTCCAATCCTCCTCGAGTTCGTTCGTTGGGACAGATTAGACGGAGCTCAGACATAGATTCCTGCCAGCTCCTCGGAGCGGCGAGGTTAGGGTTTCTTGTCATGCGTACGCAATGGCGAGATTTCGTATTAGGTTCTTCAGATTGATTCATTCAATTACGACGACTGCGGCTCCTGAACGTTGGTTCTTAGAGGCACGTGCACGAAGACTTCCCGACTGTCAACGGCAAGGTCAGGACGGCTCCAGTATGGGAGCGGCGACAGCGGCACGTCGGCAGCTTGTTCTGACGTCGGCAATGGTCGTTCAGTTGTCCATGGACCTCAATGTAGTTTTTATTATGTTTGGAGTGTTTTGTACTTCCGACGAATCTTTATAATAGATTTGATATTTTCACCACAAAAAATGTCACACGATATGTACCCGGCACTGGGACCTACTTGACATAATGTGCTAAGAAAGTAAAAAAGGAAAACCGTGGCATAATTTTCCCTAAATGGGGTAATACAGATGAAGATATCTTGGACGGGTAATTCCCATCAAAGATGTCAAAATAAGTGGTACTGTTTTAATCTACTTTCTTTTACCGATATCTTGTCATATGTGCCAAAATGTTGCGATAAACCTAATTTCAGGTTTATAGGTCTTGCACGTATCTCTAGGTCACTAAGGGCATCTTCAAGATGGACCTGCAAACCGTCCGAATCCGTTTGGACCTCGTTGTTCGGACCGTGGAAGCCATCCAATGCGGGCATGCATGAGTCTGCGGAGCGGTTCGGATATGATTTTTCTCACAAACCGGAGCCAAACGTGGGGGGAGGGCTTTGCAGGAGTCCGGACCGATCCCAGACCCGCTTTTGACTGCCCTGGCCCACAAAAAAACCCTCCCCCTCCTGCGCATTTTTGATCACCGCTGCTCCAGAGCGTCAGCACCCACATTCATGCCCGGCTAGAGCGGACACATCCGCTCACTTGCGCCAACATTGAAGCGGCGCGTCGGTCGAGGGAGCACCGCCCACGCCGCTTTCGTCGATGCCAAGCATGGTGGGCTCATCATCATCGACCGATTAGTCGCTTGGCGGCGATGTGGAGGTGGACAGCTTCACTTCCTGGACCTCCGAAGACGGAGGTTACGGAGACAGAGCTGGAGAGCGACGAGGCGGAACTAGAGATGGTGAAGCCTCAGTTCTCTTGGTTCATGGTCAGACATGGGAATAGGCGCCGGCGACCATTTAGACCTAGTTGGACGAGTTCCGCTTAGTTAATGTAAATGTAATGAAATCTGTCATATTTAGATGATATTCATCATGTTTATATGAAATCCGGCCGTGTTTATATGAAATCCGGTCATGTTTGATTGAATTTCGTCCGGCTCGTTTAAATTGTTGTCAAATATATGCGGCTAGCATTGGATGGCGGCCTCCCGCGTCCGTGTCCACGGGCTGGTCCCCCTGTCTGCGGATGGATGCATGAGAAAATTTACAGATTGCCGTTGAAGATGCTCTAATATCAATATAATATGAACTGCATATTATGCTGATAGACCCTCGACCTGATGTGTGTGGACCTGATAAACCGGAAAGCAGGTAGCAGACAACTCAGCCCATGGTCCAATAATCCAATCCATATCATCAACTAAGACCAAGAGGACGATCCGTTTTCCGCGTTGATACATCGGGGCAGTAAAACTAGACAAGCCCATGGACCAAGCACGAAAGCATGCCCCAAATTGTTCCTTTTTCCCTTTGCCTCCCGCACGCAAACGAGAGTCTACACCGGCTTCCATTAGATATGCAAGTTACTCCTACCTCCGATCAAGTTCATGTGCACCTCCCATGGATTGCTTGGCCCCGGGGCATTCTCTGGTTGGTGCAAGTTACTGTAAAAGATTAGGCACCGGTGGTGGTGAACAAAACCCAAATCTGTCTCGGTCGTTGAGTAACTATCTGCACCAGCAAAGGAAAAAAGGTCGCCTGCAAAACAAAAGTAAAGGGAAAAGGTGCATGAAGAAGAAGATTTGAGTCTTTTTGTCCCGGGCGATGCTAGCTCCACCAACGACGGCGACGCGCGCGATACACATAAGAAGCGTTGGTGAATCACGATCCCGGCGTGGGGCGCCACCGGTCGATGTCGAGGCCGAGGACCACCGGTTGCCAGTAACGTTCACACGAAGCGTACCACCTGCCCTGCTGGCATCCTTCTCCTTGTCGCTTTTGCTCTCGAGACGAGAAGATGGGATTGAGTCCAGGCACGATCAACGAGCTCGCTGATGGGATGGATGGCCAACCAGAACCAGTCCACTGTCCACGAACGAAAGCGGGACAAAGCAAGACCAAACCAAACCCTTGCACGTCACCCTAGGAAAAACCTCGTGCGTCACTCCTTCGGTCTCTACGGCAGAATTATTCCGTGTATTAGTCTTAGTCGTCGATCTAGTCTGCCACTGGCCCATGCGTCAAACCAGGCGGCTTACTGTGATGCGGGGCCATGGCAGGACGCGGTCGTGGAGCCACCTGCCATTCGTACCACCAGTAGGTAAAGCAATAATGTTAAGGGCTCCTTTCGTTCAAAAGATTTTCATAGGAATTTTGAACGACTGAAATCATAAGGAATTTTGTCCATATTGGTCACTTGATTTGTATGATTGAATCGTATTGAATGTGTTTCTAAAGATACATTTATACTACATTTCATAGGAAATTTAACATACACACAAACCTCTTGGAAATAATTATTTGTTTTCCCTGTGGTACAGTCAAACACTGAGTGACTCGGACTATCAGATAAACACCTTGGGAAAAAATTACAAATTCATGAAGAAAAAAATGAAGTTTCCTTTGGTCGATCCTCTTCTTACCGGCGAACAAATTGATGACACATCATCGCTATTGCATCTACTTGCCTGAGATTGACAGTCGCTGTTGATAGGGAACGAGAAATCATCAATGTCGTGAACTTGCCGAACCAACACCCTAGAAAAGAAACCTTTGTTGCTAGAAGATCCAAAGGCTCATTCAAGATACAAACCTAACAAAATAACACACCCTCACGTCATCACCGGATGTGGCACTACGCAAAGAGAAGCCGCCGCCGTCGCCACTATGCCGACAAACCCTACATATCCTAACCTCAGTAGCCGTGCATGAGTCTGCCCCCAACGAGACATCGATACTGTTGTAGTCGACATCGTCGAAATGGAGAGGCTGAAGGAAAATGTATTCGCCAGATCGACGTAGTCACCACCCAACGAAGCACGAGCTAGGGTTCGGAGATGAGGGCGACGTGACCAATGTGATTGAACATGGATGCATGTGTGTTTTATGGGCTGCTTTAAAATTACATAAATCATCCGTCAAATATATGGGTGGGTAGAGACTCAGCGTCAAATTGCAAAAGCTAGCACGAGCATTTGCAACCACCGTGGAGGAGACCTATGACTATGACTATGAGGTGTATGGACAGGAATTCCGAGTCAACACACGGCATCTTGTACCACTGAATTGCATACGAAGACCGGGGCCGGCGGCCACCCTCCTCTCCCACTCTTCTCCCTAGCCGCCTCGCCATGGCCTCGCGGGTTTCGCTGTCGGGCTCGTCCGTCTCCTCGTCGGATCTGTCTTCCCCGGCTTCTGCGTTGGCACCGCCCCTGGCGCAGGCCCCGCCTGTCGTGCCGCCGCCCCGTCCTCTGCTCAAATCCATCGCCGTCACGCCGGTGGTGGGCACAGCCTTCGGTCCGCTGGTCCAGGGAGGGGCCGCCGGCCCTTTTCGCCCGTCTCAGGTGGAGGCAGGCTGGAAGACTAAGACGAGCCGCCGGCCAAGAGGGTCGTCTACTCGCCCTGCCCTTCCTCGGCGGCGTCGCCAGGCCCTACGCGTCTTGGCTGCGCCCCGTCCGCCGCCGGAGTCTCGGGTCCCGGCGGAGCTCTTTGGGTGTTGCTACAACTGTGGCAAGGATGATGGCCACATCTCGGCGGAATGCCGGAATCCCAGCCTGTGTGTTCGGTGTGGGGGAGTAGGGCACATCTCGCGGGGCTGCACCCGCCCTCGCAGCCCATCCCCAGTGGAGCAGCCGCCGCGTCCCCCGCCGGCCCTTCGCCTCGGGGCGTCCTCTGCTGCTGTGGTGGAAGGTGCTACCTCCCCTGTTTCGCCGCGCCGATCTGTGTCGGGTCTGCCACCACCTCCCCCAGGCCCCCCGCCTCCGGGAGCCGTCAGGCTGTGGACGGATGTGGTGCGGGCGCCGCCTGCGTCGGCGCGGCGGGACTCGTCGGCTTCTGGCCATGGGCAGGGTCCGGAGTTCTCTGTCCCGTTTGGCCCGGCTCCATGGCCCCGGGACACTCGCCGCGCGCTGAGGTGGATCTGGTGGAAGCTTGTTTCTTGGAGGCATCGGAGGACTTGTGGATGATGGAGGCGGAGCTCTCCCGTGCTGTGCTCGTCACTGTCACCGGCACCCGTCCCGTCGTGGACCTGGCTTCTGCGGCGGTCGCGCTTCACCGTGAGTTTGGTATCGGCCCGGAGGACATGTCGATTCGTGCATACTACCCTGAAGACTTCCTCGTGCTCTGCAAGGATGGGGCTCTCCGGGAGCACATGGTGCGTGCTGGTAGGGCATCGGCTTCGTGGTTCGAACTGAAGCTCGGGCCTTGGATTCGGCAAGCTCAAGCCACAGCGGCGCATCTGCCCTTCTTGGTTCCTGTCTCGCTTCGTGGAGTGCCGGCTCATGCGTGGAGCCAGAGGACAGCGGCGGTGATCCTGCGTGGCCTAGGCTTCGTGGTGGGAGTGGATGACAGCATGGCGCGTCACCTCGACATGGCAGATTTCAGAGTATGGTTGCGAACGGACTGGCCAAGGTCGATTCCAAGGCGACGGCTGCTCTTCATCGATGAACCACGGCGAACGCTGTGGGCGAGCGAGCCGGGTTGGCGCGGGTCTTCTGGTAGGGGTGCGGCCTCACTGTGGTATCCCATCGAGATCAGAGTGCTGGCTGAGCCGACGTTGGTGGATTCTGAGGTGGTAGATGCAGGGCCGCCGCCGCCGCCGTCACCGCCCTCCGGTGAGGATGCGTGGCTGCCTCGTTCTGTTGGGGGTGGAGATGCTCACGGTGGGCCTCGCGGCAATTGGGGTTCAGGTGGCTCTGGCGCTGCTGGGCCGGCGGTGAGCACGGCTGGTTCCTCGACGGCGGCGCCGCCGGTGGGCATGCAAAGGCAAATTCAAATCGCCCAGGTGCCTTTTGGGTCCAACGTTCGTCATCGTGTCAGTGACAGTTGCATGGCTGAGGCCACTGGCTCGGGTTTGGTGGCTGGGGCCAGCCGAGTCATGGAGGAGAGCGGCGACCAGCCGATGATTGATGGTCACGTGGCACCGGTAGTGGAGTTTGGTCTGCTGGAATGCTCGCGAACCGCGGGCAGCCCGACAAGAGTTTGTCCGCGTGTGGCTGCGAAACCGAGGCAGCAGGCAGCAGGGCCCGCGGTCTCCCCTGCGTCTGTGCAGCTTTCCAGATGGCGGGCGAAGGATGGTTCTGGGAACACGGACCGGATCTCAACAGGAGTTCAAGGTGGTGGGGAGGCACTGCTCATTGGTGAGGCGTCCGGCACCCTGTCGGTCCAGGTGGGGTCCCTCACTCTGGATATTTCGGATTGGGCAGGCGGGCCCACGATGGGAGGCATCGAGCCTTGGGAGTTTTTTAATGTGAGCCTATCAGGAGATGGGGGTGTGCAGGTGGATGGGACGGGCCCATGCAGGAGCCCATGCACGTCACGTAGAGAGGAGTGTTTTCACCCTGCGATGGATGTGCTGATGGATAGCGCGCAGATGGAGGAGGCAAACGCGCAGCTGGATGTGGGGAGTGTGCAGCTGGAGGAGGAGGTGCCATGCACGCCCTTGGCACAGGTTGCGGTGGGCCCTGTGCAGGCAAACGTGGACGCGTTGTGTGAGGAGATGAGGGTGGAGATTGCACATGTTTTGGCAAGGCCGGAGAGCCGTGCTCCAGCGATCAGAGGGGAAATCCCGGGGAAGAAAAGGAAAGTGGATTTGGCTCCCTCCAGGAGGAGTGCAAGGATAGCAAAGCATGCAACAACGAAGCAACAGCAGGTTATCATCAGGAAGCTGTGCTTGGCTCATGAGGGAGAGGTCATTTCGGATGATGCATTGTGCATGTACGTGGACTTGTTTTCTCGTCCCCTTTCGGATGCTCACATCGCGGCCGTGCTGGCTCTCTTCGGATGGGAGTCGCCAGCTCTCCCCCTGGCAGAGGAGGGCGTAGCCGTGTTGGCCTAGAAGGTGGTGGATTGGCTGGGTGGCTTGGTGGCATTCCTCAATGAATGCACAGCCCCTCAAGATGATTGTGTGGAACGTGCGTGGTCTCAACGCGCCGGCGAGGATAAGTGTCATGTATCAAGAGGTTGCGCTGGCAAACACGGCTATTGTATGTTTGCAGGAAACCAAAATGCAGGATGTCTCACTTGCGGTTGTACAACAATGTTTAGGAAATAAATTTGGGAAGTTCTTTTACTTGCCAGCGGTGGGTACTCGCGGAGGAATTTTGGTGGCCTGGGATGAATCTAGCACGCAACTGTCAAACCCACACTATACAACCAGTACGCTCACGGCAATTGTCAAAACAGCAAGTGATCAAGAATGGTGGCTCACATGTGTGTATGGCCCTCAGGAGGGAAGGGAGAAGGTGGAGTTCTTGCAGGAGCTTGTGGAGATTCGGGACTTGCATTGTTGGGGAACGTAGCAGAAATTCAAAATTTTCCTACGTGTCACCAAGATCTATCTATGGAGAAACCAGCAACGAGGGGAAGGAGAGTGCATCTACATACCCTTGTAGATCGCTAAGCGGAAGCGTTCAAGAGAACGGGGTTGAAGGAGTCGTACTCGTCGTGATCCAAATCACTGGAGATCCTAGTGCCGAACGGACGGCACCTCCGCGTTCAACACACGTACAGCCCGGTGACGTCTCCCATGCCTTGATCCAACAAGGTGAGAGGGAGAGGTTGAGGAAGACTCCATCCAGTAGCAGCACAACAGCGTGGTGGTGATGGAGGAGCGTGGCAATCCAGCAGGGCTTCGCCAAGCACCGCGGGAGAGGAGGAGGGAGAGAGGTAGGGCTGCGCCAGGGAGAGGTGAAACTCATGTGTTGGCAGCCCCAAAACCCTCAAATATATATAGGGGGAGGGGAGGGGGCTGCGCCCCCTCTAGGGTTCCCTCCCCAGGGGTGGCGGCAGCCCCCAGATCCCATCTGGGTGGCGGCCAGAGGGGGAGAGAGGGGAGGCGCGCCTGGGGTGGGCCTTAGGGCCCATCTGCCCTAGGGTTTGCCCCCTCCCACTCTCCCTTGCACCTTGGGCCCCTTGTGGGGGGCGCACCAGCCCACCTGGGGCTGGTTCCCTCCCACACATGGCCCATGCAGCCCTCCGGGGTTGGTGGCCCCACTTGGTGGACCCCCGGGACCCTCCCGGTGGTCCCGGTACGTTACCGGAAAAACCCGAAACTTTTCCGGTGACCAAAACAGGACTTCCCATATATAAATCTTTACCTCCGGACCATTCCGGAACTCCTCGTGACGTACGGGATCTCATCCGGGACTCCAAACAACATTCGGTAACCACATATAAACTTCCTTTATAACCCTAGAGTCATCGAACCTTAAGTGTGTAGACCCTACGGGTTCGGGAACCATGCAGACATGACCGAGACGTTCTCCGGTCAATAACCAACAGCGGGATCTGGATACCCATGTTGGCTCCCACATGTTCCACGGTGATCTCATCGGATGAACCACGATGTCAAGGACTCAATCGATCCCGTATACAATTCCCTTTGTCTAGCGGTATTATACTTGCCCGAGATTCAATCGTCGGTATATCGATACCTTGTTCAATCTCGTTACCGGCAAGTCTCTTTACTCGTTCCGTAACACATCATCCCGTGATCAACCCCTTGGTCACATTGTGCACATTATGATGATGTCCTACTGAGTGGGCCCAGAGATACCTCTCCGTCACACGGAGTGACAAATCCCAGTCTCGATTCGTGCCAACCCAACAGACACTTTCGGAGATACCTATAGTGCACCTTTATAGCCACCCAGTTATGTTGTGACGTTTGGTACACCCAAAGCATTCCTACGGTATCCGGGAGTTGCACAATCTCATGGTCTAAGGAAAAGATACTTGACATTAGAAAAGCTTTAGCATACGAACTACGATCTTTGTGCTAGGCTTAGGATTGGGTCTTGTCCATCACATCATTCTCCTAATGATGTGATCCCATTATCAATGACATCCAATGTCCATGGTCAGGAAACCGTAACCATCTATTGATCAACGAGCTAGTCAATTAGAGGCTTACTAGGGACATGGTGTTGTCTATGTATCCACACATGTATCTGAGTTTCCTATCAATACAATTATAGCATGGATAATAAATGATTATCATGAACAAGGAAATATAATAATAACTAATTTATTATTGCCTCTAGGGCATATTTCCAACAGTCTCCCACTTGCACTAGAGTCAATAATCTAGTTCACATCGCCATGTGATTAACACTCACAGTTCACATCACCATGTGAACAACATTCAAAGAGTTTACCAGTGTCATTAAACTAGTTCACATCATCATGTGATTAAGACTCAATGAGTTCTTTGGTTTGATCATGTTTTGCTTGTGAGAGAAGTTTTAGTCAACGGGTCTGCAAGATTCAGATCCGTATGTACTTCGCAATTCTCTATGTCATATTGTAAATGCTGCTTCCACGCTCCACTTGGAGCTATTCGAAATGGTTGTTCCACTATACGTATCCGGCTTCTCTACTCAGAGCTATCCAGATAGGTGTTAAGCTTGCATCGACGCAACTCTTTACGTCGAACTCTTTATCACCTCCATAACCGAGAAACATATCCTTATTCTTCTAAGGATAATTTTGACCGCTATCTGGTGATCTACTCCTTGATCACCTTTGTACCCTCTTGCCAGGTATGTAGCAAGGCACACATCAGGTGCGGTACTTAGCATAGCATACTGTAGAGCCTACGTCTAAAGCATAGGGGACGACATTCGTCCTTTCTCTCTCTTTTCTGCTGTGGTCGAGCTTTAAGTCTTAACTTCATACCTTACATCTCAGGTAAGAACTCCTTCTTTGACTGATCCATCTTGAACACCTTCAAGATCATGTCAAGGTATATGCTCATCATTAAGCATTTTTTGATCTATCCTCATAGATCTTGATGCTCAATGTTCAAGTAGCTTAATCCAGGTTTTCTATTGAAAAACACCTTTCAAATAACCCTATATGCTTTTCAAAAATTCTACATCATTTCTGATCAACAATATGTCAACAACATATACTCATCAGAAATTCTATAGTGCTCCCACTCACTTCTTTGGAAATATAAGTTTCTCATAAACTTTGTATAAACCCAAAATCTTTGATCATCTTATCAAAGTGCATACTCCAACTCCGAGATGCTTACTCCAGTCCATGGAAGGATCGCTGGAGCTAGCATACCTTTTAGCATCCTTAGGATCGACAAAACATTTCTGATTGTATCGCATACAACCTTTCCTTACTAAAACTAGTAAGGGAACTCGTTTTGACATCCATCTGCCAGATTTCATAAATGCAGCTAATGCTAACATGATTTCGACGGACTTAAGCATCGCTACGGATGAGAAAATCTCATCGTAGTCAACTCCTTGAACTTGTGAAAAACTCTTCGCCACAAGTCGAGCTTCATAGATGGTGACATTACCAAACACGTCCGTCTTCTTCTTAAAGATCCATTTATCTCAATGGCTTGCCGATCATTGGGAAAGTCCACCAAAGTCCATGCTTTGTTCTGATACATGGATCCTTTCTCGGATTTCATGGCTTCTAACCATTTATCGGAATTTGGGCCCACCATCGCTTCTCCATAGCTCGTAGGTTCATTGTTGTCTAGCAACATGACCTTCAAGACAGGATCACCGTACCACTCCGAAGCAGTACGCGTCCTTGTCATCCTACGAGGTTCGGTAGTGACTTGATCCAAAAACTTCATGATCACTATCATAAGCTTCTACTTCAATTGGTGTAGGTGCCACAGGAACAACTTCCTGTGCCCTGCTACACACTAGTTGTAGTGACGGTTCAATAACCATATCAAGGCTCCACCATCCTCCCACTCAACTTTTTGAGACAAACTTTTCCTCGAGAAAGGACCCGATTCAAGAAACAATCCCTATTGCTTTCGGATCTGAATTAGGAGGTATACCCAACTGTTTTGGGTGTCCTGTGAAGATGCATTTTATCCGCTTTGGGTTCGAGCTTATCAACCTGAAACTTTTTCACATAAGCGTCGCAGCCCCAAACTTTTAAGAAACAACAACTTAGGTTTCTCTAAACCATAGTTCTCACGGTGTCATCTCAACGGAATTACGTGGTGCCCTATTAAAGTGAGTGCGGTTGTCTCTAATGCCTAACCCATGAACGATAGTGGTGATTTGATAAGAGACACCATGGTACACACCATATCCAATAGGGTGCAACTATGATGTTCGGACACACCATCACACTATGGTGTTCCAGGCGGTATTAATTGTGAAACAATTTCCACAATGTCTTAATTGCGTGCCAAAGCTCGTAACTCAGATACTCATCTCTATGATCATATCATAGACATGTTATCCTCTTGTCACGATGATCTTTAACTTCACTATGAAATTACTTGAACCATTCAATAATTCAGACTTGTGTTTCATCAAGTAAATATACTCAACATCTACTTGAATCATCTGTGAAGTAAGAACATAACGATATTCACTGCATGCCTCAGCAGTCATTGGACTGCACACATCAAAATGTGTTACTTCCAACAAGTTGCTATCTTGTTCCATCTTACTGAAACCGAGGCTTTTCAGTCATCTTGCCCATGTGGTATGATTTGCATGTCTCAAGTGAGTCCAAACGATCCATCTGCATGGAGTTTCTTCATGCGTACATACCAATAGACATGGTTTGCATGTCTCAAACTTTTCAAAAACGAGTGAGTCCAAAGATCCATCAACATGGAGCTTCTTCATGCGTTTTATACCAATATGACTTACATGGCAGTGCCACAAGTAAGTGGTACTATCATTACTATCTTATATCTTTTGGCATGAAAATGTGTATCACTACGATCGAGATTCAATAAACCATTCCTTTAGGTGCAAGACCATTAAAGGTATTATTCAAATAAATAGAGTAACCATTATTCTCCTTAAATGAATAACCGTATTGTGATAGACATAATCCAATCATGTCTATGCTCAACGCAAACACCAAATGACAATTATTCAGGTTTGATACTAATCTTGATGGTAGAGGGAGCGTGCGATGTTTGATCACATCAAACTTGGAAACACTTCCAACACATATCGTCAGCTCACTTTTAGCTAGTCTCCGTTTATTCCGTAGCTCTTTTATTTCGAGTTACTAACACTTAGCAACTGAACCGGTATCTTAATACCCTGGTGCTACTAGGAGTACTAGTAAAGTACACATTAACATAATGCATATCCAATATACTTCTATCGACCTTGCCAGCCTTCTCATCTACCAAGTATCTAAGGTAATTCTGCTCCAGTGGTTGTTCCCCTTATTACAGAAGCACTTAGTCTCGGGTTTGGGTTCAACCTTGGGTTTCTTCACTAGAGCAGCAGCTGATTTGCCGTTTCATGAAGTATCCCTTCTTTCCCTTGCCCTTCTTGAAACTAGTGGTTTCATCAACCATCAACAATTGATGCTCCTTCTTGATTTCTACTTTCGCAGTGTCAAACATCGCGAATACCTCAAGGATCATCATATCTATCCCTGATATGTTTGAAGGAAATATGCCCTAGAGGCAATAATAAAGTTATTATTTATTTCCTCATATCATGATAAATGTTTATTATTCATGCTAGAATTGTATTAACCGGAAACATAATACATGTGTGAATACATAGACAAAACTATGGTCACTAGTATGCCTCTACTTGACTAGCTCATTAATCAAAGATGGTCATGTTTCCTGACCATAGACTTGTGTTGTCATTTGATTAGTGGGATCACATCATTAGAAGAATGATGTGATTGACATGACCCATTCAGTTAGCCTAGCACTTGATCGTTTAGTATACTGCTATTGCTTTCTTCATGACTTATACAAAGTTCCTGCAACTATGAGATTGTGCAACTCCCGTGTACCGGAAGAACACTTTGTGTGCTACCAAACGTCACAACGTAACTGGGTGATTATAAAGGTGCTCTACAGGTGTTTCTAAAGGTTCATGTTGAGTTGGCATAATTCGAGATTAGGATTTGTCACTCCGATTGTCGGAGAGGTATCTCTGGGCCCTCTCGGTAATACTCATCACTTAAGCCTTGCAAGCATGTAACTAATGAGTTAGTTATGAGATGACGTATTACAGAATGAGTAAAGAGACTTGCCGGTAATGAGATTGAACTAGGTATTGGATACCGACGATCAAACCTCGGGCAAGTAACATACCGATGACAAAGGGAACAAAGTATGTTGTTATGCGGTTTGACCGATAAAGATCTTCGTAGAATATGTAGGAACCAATATGGACATCCAGGTCCCGCTATTGGTTATTGACTAGAGACGTGTCTCGGTCATGTCTGCATTGTTCTCGAACCGTAGGGTCCGCACGCTTAAGGTTTCGATGACAATTATATTATGAGTTTATGTATTTTGATGTACCGAAGTTTGTTCGGAGTCCCGGATATGATCACGGACATGACGAGGAGTCTCGAAATGGTCGAGACATAAAGATTGATATATTGGACGGATATATTTGGACACCGGAAAGGTTCCGGAGAAGTTTGGAGCTCCGGGAGGTTACCGGAAACCCCCGGGAGGTATATGGGCCTTATTGGGCCCATGTAGGAGGAAGAGAGAAGGAGCAAGGGAAGGGGGCGCGCCCCCCAAGCCCAATCCGAATTGGGGAGGGGGCCGGCCCCCCCTTTCCTTTCTCCTTCCCCCTCTTCCTATTACTACTACTAGTACTACTTCCTAATACTAGTACTCTTTCCTTCCCCCTCCAAATAAGATAAGGAAAAGAGAGGGAAACCTACTTGGAGTAGGTTTCCCCCTCCTCATGGCGCGCCCCCCCTAGGGCCGGCCACCTCCTCCCTCCCTCCTTTATATACGGGGGTAGGGGGCACCCTAGAACACACAAGTTGATCATTGATCGTTCCTTAGCCATGTGCGGTGCCCCCCTCCACGATATTACACCTCGATCATATTGTAGTGGTGCTTAGGCGAAGCCCTGCGACAGGAGAACATCAAGATCGTCACCACGCCGTCATGCTGACGGAACTCTCCCTCGGAGCCTCTACTGGATTGGAGATCGAGGGTGCGTCATCGAGTTGTACGCGTGTCAGGAACTCGGAGGTGCCGGAGTAACGGTGCTTGGATCGGTCGGATCGGGAGGACGTACGACTACTTCCTCTACGTTGCGTCAACGCTTCCGCTTCGGTCTACGAGGGTACGTAGACAACACTCTTCCCTCGTTGCTGTATCATCACCATGATCTTGCGTGTGCGTAGGAAATTTTTTGAAATTACTACGTTCCCCAACAATGGCATCCGAGCCTAGGTTTTTATGCGTTGATGTTATATGCACGAGTAGAACACAAGTGAGTTGTGGACGATATAAGTCATACTGCCTACCAGCATGTCATACATTGGTTTAGCGGTATTGTTGGATGAAGCGGCCCGGACCGACATTACGCGTACGCTTACGCGAGACTGGTTTTACCGCCGTGCTTTGCACACAGGTGACTAGCGGGTGTCTGTTTCTCCAACTTTAGTTGAACCGAGTGTGGCTACGCCCGGTCCTTGTGAAGGTTAAAACGGAGTCTATTTGACAAACTATCGTTGTGGTTTTGATGCGTAGGTAAGAACGGTTCTTGCTAAGCCCGTAGCAGCCACGTAAAATTTGCAACAACAAAGTAGAGAACGTCTAACTTGTTTTTGCAGGGCATGTTGTGATGTGATATGGCCAAGACGTGATGCTATATTTTATTGTATGAGATGATCATGTTTTGTAACCGAAGTTATCGGCAACTGGCACGAGCCATATGGTTGTCGCTTTATTGTATGAAATGCAAACGCCCTGTAATTGCTTTACTTTATCACTAAGCGGTAGCGATAGTCGTAGAAGCAATAGATGGCGTAAACGACAACGATGCTACGATGGAGATCAAGGTGTCACGCCGGTGACGATGGTGATCACGACGGTGCTTCGAAGATGGAGATCACAAGCACAAGATGATGATGGCCATATCATATCACTTATATTGATTGCATGTGATGTTTATCCTTTATGCATCTTATCTTGCTTTGATTGACGGTAGCATTTTAAGATGATCTCTCACTAAAATTATCAAGAAGTGTTCTCCCTGAGTATGCACCGTTGCCAAAGTTCGTCGTGCCGAGACACCACGTGATGATCGGGTGTGATAAGCTCTACGTCCATCTACAACGGGTGCAAGCCAGTTTTGCACACGCAGAATACTCAGGTTAAACTTGATGAGCCTAGCATATGCAGATATGGCCTCGGAACACAGAGACCGAAAGGTCGAGCGTGAATCATATAGTAGATATGATCAACATAATGATGTTCACCATTGAAAACTACTCCATCTCACGTGATGATCGGTTATGGTTTAGTTGATTTGGATCACGTGATCACTTAGATGACTAGAGAGATGTCTGTCTAAGTGGGAGTTCTTTAGTAATATGATTAATTGAACTTAAATTTATCATGAACTTAGTACCTGATAGTATCATTGCTTGTCTATGTTTGTTTGTAGATAGATGGCTCGTGTTGTTGTTTCGTTGAATTTTAATCCGTTCCTTGAGAAAGCAAAGTTGAAAGATGATGGTAGCAATTACACGGACTGGGTCCGTAACCTGAGGATTATCCTCATTGCTGCACAGAAGAGTTACGTCCTGGAAGCACCACTGAGTGCCAGGCCTGCTGCTGATGCAACTGACGATGTTAAGAACGTCTGGCAGAGCAAAGCTGATGACTACTCTATAGTTCAGTGTGCCATGCTTTACGGCTTAGAACCGGGTCTTCAACGACGTTTTGAACATCATGGAGCATATGAGATGTTCCAGGAGTTGAAGTTAATATTTCAAGCAAATGCCCGGATTGAGAGATATGAAGTCTCCAATAAGTTCTACAGCTGCAAGATGGAGGAGAATAGTTCTGTCGGTGAACATATACTCAGAATGTCTGGGTATAACAATCACTTGATTCAACTGGGAGTTAATCTTCCTGATGATAGTGTCATTGACAGAATTCTTCAATCACTGCCACCAAGCTACAAGAGCTTTGTGATGAACTATAATATGCAAGGGATGAATAAGACTATTCCCGAGCTCTTCGCGATGCTGAAAGCCGCGGAGGTAGAAATCAAGAAGGAGCATCAAGTGTTGATGGTCAACAAGACCACTAGTTTCAAGAAGAAGGGCAAAGGGAAGAAGAAGGGGAACTTCAAAAAGAATGGCAAGCAAGTTGCTGCTCAAGAGAAGAAACCCAAGTCAGGACCTAAGCCTGAAACTGAGTGCTTCTACTGCAAGCAGACTGGTCACTGGAAGCGGAACTGCCCCAAGTATTTGGCGGATAAGAAGGATGGCAAAGTGAACAAAGGTATATGTGATATACATGTTATTGATGTGTACCTAACTAGAGCTCGTAGTAGCACCTGGGTATTTGATACTGGTTCTGTTGCTAATATTTGCAACTCGAAACAGGGACTACAGAATAAGCGAGCACTGGCCAAGGACGAGGTGACGATGCGCGTGGGAAACGGTTCCAAAGTCGATGTGATCGCCGTCGGCACGCTACCTCTACATCTACCATCGGGATTAGTTTTAGACCTAAATAATTGTTATTTGGTGCCTGCGTTGAGCATGAACATTATATCTGGATCTTGTTTGATGCGAGACGGTTATTCATTTAAATCAGAGAATAATGGTTGTTCTATTTATATGAGTAATATCTTTTATGGTCATGCACCCTTGAAGAGTGGTCTATTTTTATTGAATCTCGATAGTAGTGATACACATATTCATAATGTTGAAGCCAAAAGATGCAGAGTTGATAATGATAGTGCAACTTATTTGTGGCACTGCCGTTTAGGTCATATCGGTGTAAAAACGCATGAAGAAACTCCATACCGATGGACTTCTGGAATCACTTGATTATGAATCACTTGGTACTTGCGAACCGTGCCTCATGGGCAAGATGACTAAAACACCGTTCTCCGGAACTATGGAGAGAGCAACGGATTTGTTGGAAATCATACATACAGATGTATGTGGCCCGATGAATGTTGAAGCTCGTGGCGGATATCGTTATTTTCTCACCTTCACAGATGATTTAAGTAGATATGGGTATATCTACTTAATGAAACACAAGTCTGAAACATTTGAAAAGTTCAAAGAATTTCAGAGTGAAGTTGAAAATCATCGTAACAAGAAAATAAAATTTCTGCGATCTGATCGTGGAGGAGAATATTTGAGTTACGAGTTTGGTTTACATTTGAAACAATGCGGAATAGTTTTGCAACTCACGCCACCTGGAACACCACAAAGAAATGGTGTGTCCGAACGTCGTAATCGTACTTTACTTGATATGGTGCGATCTATGATGTCTCTTACCGATTTACCACTATCATTTTGGGGTTATGCTTTAGAGACGGCCGCATTCACGTTAAATAGGGCACCATCAAAATCCGTTGAGACGACGCCTTATGAACTATGGTTTGGCAAGAAACCAAAGTTGTCGTTTCTTAAAGTTTGGGGCTGCAATGCTTATGTGAAGAAACTTCAACCAGATAAGCTCGAACCCAAATCGGAGAAATGTGTCTTCATAGGATACCCAAAGGAAACTGTTGGGTACACCTTCTATCACAGATCCGAAGGCAAAACATTCGTTGCTAAGAATGGATCCTTTCTAGAGAAGGAGTTTCTCTCGAAAGAAGTGAGTGGGAGGAAAGTAGAACTTGATGAGATAACTATATCTACTCCCTTATTGGAAGGTAGTTCATCACGAGAACCGGTTCCCGTGACAACCACACCAATTAGTGAGGAAGCTAATGATATTGATCATGAAACTTCAGATCAAGTTTCTACTGAACCTCGTAGGTCCACCAGAGTAAGATCCGCACCAGAGTGGTACGGTAATCCTATTCTGGAAGTCATGTTACTTGACCATGATGAACCTACGAACTATGAGGAAGTGATGATGAGCCCAGATTCCGCAAAATGGCTAGAGGCCATGAAATCTGAGATAGGATCCATGTATGATAACAAAGTATGGACTTTGGTTGACTTGCCCGATGATCGGCAAGCCATTGAGAATAAATGGATCTTTAAGAAGAAGACTGACGCTGATGGTAATATTACTGTCTATAAAGCTCGACTTGTTGCAAAAGGTTTTCGACAAGTTCAAGGGGTTGACTACGATGAGACTTTCTCACCCGTAGCGATGCTTAAGTCTGTCCGAATCATGTTGGCTATTGCTGCATTTCATGATTATGAAATTTGGCAAATGGATGTCAAGACTGCATTCTTGAATGGATTTCTAGAAGAAGAGTTGTATATGATGCAGCCAGAAGGTTTTGTTGATCCAAAAGGTGCTGACAAAGTGTGCAAGCTCCAACGTTCCATTTATGGACTGGTGCAAGCATCTCGGAGTTGGAATAAACGTTTTGATAGTGTGATCAAAGCATATGGTTTTGTACAGACTTTTGGAGAAGCCTATATTTACAAGAAAGTGAGTGGGAGCTCTGTAGCATTTTTAGTTTTATATGTTGATGACATATTATTAATTGGAAATGATATAGAATTTCTGGATAGCATAAAGGGATACTTGAATAAAAGTTTTTCAATGAAAGACCTCGGTGAAGCTGCTTACATATTAGGCATCAAGATCTATAGAGATAGATTGAGACGCTTAATAGGACTTTCACAAAGCACATACCTTGACAAAATATTGAAAAAGTTCAATATGGATCAGGCAAAGAAAGGTTTCTTGCCTGTGCTACAAGGTGTGAAGTTGAGTCGAACTCAATGCCCGACCACAGCAGAAGATAGAGAGAAAATGAAAAGTGTTCCCTATGCTTCAGCCATAGGCTCTATCATGTATGCAATGCTGTGTACCAGACCTGACGTATGCTTAGCAATAAGCTTAGCAGGGAGGTACCAAAGTAATCCAGGAGTGATCACTGGACAGCGGTCAAGAACATCCTGAAATACCTGAAAAGGACTAAGGATATGTTTCTCGTATATGGAGGTGACAAAGAGCTAGTCGTAAATGGTTACGTCGATGCAAGCTTTGACAATGATCCGGACGATTCAAAATCGCAAACCGGATACGTGTTTTTATTAAACGGTGGAGCTGTAAGTTGGTACAGTTCTAAACAAAGCGTCGTGGCGGGATCTACATGTGAAGCGGAGTACATAGCTACTTCTGAAGCAGCAAATGAAGGAGTCTGGATGAAGGAGTTCATTTCCGATCTAGGTGTCATACCTAGTGCATCGGGACCAATGAAGATCTTCTGTGATAATACTGGTGCAATTGCCCTGGCAAAGGAATCCAGATTTCACAAGAGGACCAAGCACATCAAGAGACGCTTCAATTCCATTCGGGACCAAGTCCAAGTGGGAGACATAGAGATTTGCAAGATACATACGGATCTGAATGTTGCAGACCCGTTGACTAAGCCTCTCTCACGAGCAAAACATGATCAGCACCAAGACTCCATGGGTGTTAGAATCATTACTATGTAATCTAGATTATTGACTCTAGTGCAAGTGGGAGACTGAAGGAAATATGCCCTAGAGGCAATAATAAAGTTATTATTTATTTCCTCATATCATGATAAATGTTTATTATTCATGCTAGAATTGTATTAACCGGAAACATAATACATGTGTGAATACATAGACAAAACTATGGTCACTAGTATGCCTCTACTTGACTAGCTCATTAATCAAAGATGGTCATGTTTCCTGACCATAGACTTGTGTTGTCATTTGATTAGTGGGATCACATCATTAGAAGAATGATGTGATTGACATGACCCATTCAGTTAGCCTAGCACTTGATCGTTTAGTATACTGCTATTGCTTTCTTCATGACTTATACAAAGTTCCTGCAACTATGAGATTGTGCAACTCCCGTGTACCGGAAGAACACTTTGTGTGCTACCAAACGTCACAACGTAACTGGGTGATTATAAAGGTGCTCTACAGGTGTTTCTAAAGGTTCATGTTGAGTTGGCATAATTCGAGATTAGGATTTGTCACTCCGATTGTCGGAGAGGTATCTCTGGGCCCTCTCGGTAATACTCATCACTTAAGCCTTGCAAGCATGTAACTAATGAGTTAGTTATGAGATGACGTATTACAGAACGAGTAAAGAGACTTGCCGGTAACGAGATTGAACTAGGTATTGGATACCGACGATCAAACCTCGGGCAAGTAACATACCGATGACAAAGGGAACAAAGTATGTTGTTATGCGGTTTGACCGATAAAGATCTTCGTAGAATATGTAGGAACCAATATGGACATCCAGGTCCCGCTATTGGTTATTGACTAGAGACGTGTCTCGGTCATGTCTGCATTGTTCTCGAACCGTAGGGTCCGCACGCTTAAGGTTTCGATGACAATTATATTATGAGTTTATGTATTTTGATGTACCGAAGTTTGTTCGGAGTCCCGGATATGATCACGGACATGACGAGGAGTCTCGAAATGGTCGAGACATAAAGATTGATATATTGGACGGATATATTTGGACACCGGAAAGGTTCCGGAGAAGTTTGGAGCTCCGGGAGGTTACCGGAAACCCCCGGGAGGTATATGGGCCTTATTGGGCCCATGTAGGAGGAAGAGAGAAGGAGCAAGGGAAGGGGCGCACCCCCAAGCCCAATCCGAATTGGGGAGGGGGCCGGCCCCCCCTTTCCTTTCTCCTTCCCCCTCTTCCTATTACTACTACTAGTACTACTTCCTAATACTAGTACTCTTTCCTTCCCCCTCCAAATAAGATAAGGAAAAGAGAGGGAAACCTACTTGGAGTAGGTTTCCCCCTCCTCATGGCGCGCCCCCCCTAGGGCCGGCCACCTCCTCCCTCCCTCCTTTATATACGGGGGTAGGGGGCACCCTAGAACACACAAGTTGATCATTGATCGTTCCTTAGCCGTGTGCGGTGCCCCCCTCCACGATATTACACCTCGATCATATTGTAGTGGTGCTTAGGCGAAGCCCTGCGACAGGAGAACATCAAGATCGTCACCACGCCGTCGTGCTGACGGAACTCTCCCTCGGAGCCTCTACTGGATTGGAGATCGAGGGTGCGTCATCGAGCTGTACGCATGTCAAGAACTCGGAGGTGCCGGAGTAACGGTGCTTGGATCGGTCGGATCGGGAGGACGTACGACTACTTCCTCTACGTTGCGTCAACGCTTCCGCTTCGGTCTACGAGGGTACGTAGACAACACTCTTCCCTCGTTGCTGTATCATCACCATGATCTTGCATGTGCGTAGGAAATTTTTTGAAATTACTACGTTCCCCAACAATGTTATAGTTCATCACGAAGCTCTAGCAGCTTGGTGGCAATGACTTTGGAGAAACATCACTATCTCTGGAAGATCAACTCCCACTCGATTCAAGTGATTGTCGCACTCAGACAATCTGAGCACAAGCTCAACGATTGAGCTTTTCTCCCTTAGTTTGCCGGCTAAGAAAATCGTCGGAGGTCTTATACCTCTTAACGTGGGCACGAGCCTGAAATCCCAATTTTAGCCCTCGAAACATCTCATATGTTCCGCGACATTTCAAAAACGTCTTTGGTGCCTCAACTCTAAACCGTTTAACTGAACTATCACGTAGTTATCAAAACGTGTATGTCCGATGTTCGCAACATCCACAAATGACGTTTGGGGTTCAGCACACTGAGCGGTGCATTAAGGACATAAGCTTTCTACTATCCGCATAATTGCTACTGTCAACTTTCAACTATATTTTTCTCTAGGAACATATCTAAACAGTAGAACTAAAGCGCGAGCTATCACATAATTTGCAAAGGGTCTTTGACTATGTTCAGGATAATTAAGTTCATCTTATGAACTCCCACTCAGATAGACATCCCTCTAGTCATCTAAGTGATTACATGATCAGAGTCAACTAGGCCGTGTCCGATCATCACGTGAGACGGACTAGTCATCATCGGTGAACATCTTCATGTTGATCGTATCTACTATATGACTCATGCTCGACCTTTCGGTCTCTTGTGTTCCGAGGCCATGTCTGTACATGCTAGGCTCGTCAAGTCAACCTAAGTGTTTCGCGTGTGTAAATCTGGCTTACACCCATTGTATGTGAACGTAAGGATCTATCACACCCGATCATCATGTGGTGCTTCGAAACGACGAACTTTCACAACGGTGCACAGTTAGGGGGAACACTTTCTTGAAATTTTAATGAGGGATCATCTTATTTACTACCGTCGTTCTAAGCAAATAAGATGCATAAACATGATAAACATCACATGCAATCAAATAGTGACATGATATGGCCAATATCATTTTGCTCCTTTTGATCTCCATCTTCGGGGCTCCATGATCATCCTCGTCAACGGCATGACACCATGATCTCCATCATCATGATCTCCATCATTGTGTCTTCATGAAGTTGTCTCGCCAACTATTACTTCTACTACTATGGCTACCGGTTAGCAATAAAGTAAAGTAATTACATGGCGTTGTTTAATGACATGCAAGTCATACAATAAATTAAGACAACTCCTATGGCTCCTGCCGGTTGTCATACTCATCGACATGCAAGTCGTGATTCCTATTACAAGAACATGATCAATCTCATACATCACATATCATTCATCACATTCTTCTTGGCCATATCACATCACATAGCATACCCTGCAAAAACAAGTTAGACGTCCTCTAATTGTTGTTTGCATGTTTTATGTGGCTGCTCTGGGTTTCTAGCAAGAACGTTTCTTACCTACGCAAAACCACAACGTGATATGCCAATTGCTATTTACCCTTCATAAGGACCCTTTTCATCGAATCCGTTCCAACTAAAGTGGGAGAGACTGGCACCCGCTAGCCACCTTATGCACCAAGTGCATGTCAGTCGGTGGAACCTGTCTCACGTAAGAGTACGTGTAAGGTCGGTCCGGGCCGCTTCATCCCACAATACCGTTGAAACAAGATTAGACTAGTAACGGTAAGCATATTGAACAAAATCAACACCCACAACTACGTTGTGTTCTACTCGTGCAAAGAATCTACGCAAAGACCTAGCTCATGATGCCACTGTTGGGGAACGTAGCAGAAATTCAAAATTTTCCTACGTGTCACCAAGATCTATCTATGGAGAAACCAGCAACGAGGGGAAGGAGAGTGCATCTACATACTCTTGTAGATCGCTAAGTGGAAGCGTTCAAGAGAACGGGGTTGAAGGAGTCGTACTCGTCGTGATCCAAGTCACCGGAGATCCTAGTGCCGAATGGACAGCACCTCCACATTCAACACACGTACAGCCCGGTGACATCTCCCATGCCTTGATCCAGCAAGGTGAGAGGGAGAGGTTGAGGAAGACTCCATCCAGCAGCAGCACAACAGCGTGGTGGTGATGGAGGAGCGTGGCAATCCAGCAGGGCTTCGCCAAGCACCGCGGGAGAGGAGGAGGGAGAGAGGTAGGGCTGCGCCAGGGAGAGGTGAAACTCATGTGTTGGCAGCCCCAAAACCCTCAAATATATATAGGGGAGGGGAGGGGGCTGCGCCCCCTTTAGGGTTCCCTCCCCAGGGGTGGCGGCAGCCCCCAGATCCCATCTGGGTGGCGGCCAGAGGGGGAGAGAGGGGAGGCGCGCCTGGGGTGGGCCTTAGGGCCCATCTGCCCTAGGGTTTGCCCCCTCCCACTCTCCCCTGCGCCTTGGGCCCCTTGTGGGGGGCGCACCAGCCCACCTGGGGCTGGTTCCCTCCCACACATGGCCCATGCAGCCCTCCGGGGTTGGTGTCCCCACTTGGTGGACCCCCGGGACCCTCCCGGTGGTCCCGGTACGTTACCGGAAAAACCCGAAACTTTTCCGGTGACCAAAACAGGACTTCCCATATATAAATCTTTACCTCTGGACCATTCCGGAACTCCTCGTGACGTCCGGGATCTCATCCGGGACTCCAAACAACATTCGGTAACCACATACAAACTTCCTTTATAACCCTAGCGTCATCGAACCTTAAGTGTGTAGACCCTACGGGTTCGGGAACCATGCAGACATGACCGAGACGTTCTCCGGTCAATAACCAACAGCGGGATCTGGATACCCATGTTGGCTCCCACATATTCCACGATGATCTCATCGGATGAACCACGATGTCAAGGACTCAATCGATCCCGTATACAATTCCCTTTGTCTAGCGGTATTATACTTGCCCGAGATTCGATCATCGGTATACCGATACCTTGTTCAATCTCGTTACCGGCAAGTCTCTTTACTCGTTCCGTAACACATCATCCCGTGATCAACCCCTTGGTCACATTGTGCACATTATGATGATGTCCTACCGAGTGGGCCCAGAGATACCTCTCCGTCACACGGAGTGACAAATCCCAGTCTTGATTCGTGCCAACCCAACAGACACTTTCGGAGATACCTGTAGTGCACCTTTATAGCCACCCAGTTACGTTGTGACGTTTGGTACACCCAAAGCATTCCTACGGTATCCGGGAGTTTCACAATCTCATGGTCTAAGGAAAAGATACTTGACATTAGAAAAGCTTTAGCATACGAACTACGATCTTTGTGCTAGGCTTAGGATTGGGTCTTGTCCATCACATCATTCCCCTAATGATGTGATCCCGTTATCAACGACATCCAATGTCCATGGTCAAGAAACCGTAACCATCTATTGATCAACGAGCTAGTCAATTAGAGGCTTACTAGGGACATGGTGTTGTCTATGTATCCACACATGTATCTGAGTTTCCTATCAATACAATTATAGCATGGATAATAAACGATTATCATGAACAAGGAAATATAATAATAACTAATTTATTATTGCCTCTAGGGCATATTTCCAACATGCATGCGGGTCCGTGGCTCGTTGCGGGGGACTTTAACTTGATGGTAATCAGGAGGACAAAAGCAATGACCGGATCAATCGCAGAATAATGAGCAGATTCCGGACAAAGCTTAATTCGCTGGAGTTGAAGGAGTTGTATCTCAACGGACGGAGATATACGTGGTCAAATGAAAGGCAGAATGCAACTCTTGAGAAGATCGATCACGTCTTTGTCTTGAACGAGTGGGATGAGGCGTTCCCCTCATGCTTCCTTTCGGCACTGGGGACGGCAATTTTGGACCACTGTCCACTCATGCTGGACATGAACTTGGAGGTGCATGTACGTAAGCGCTTCAAGTTTGAAGCCTTCTGGGTTAAGGCGGAGGGCTTTATGGAGATGGTGCAAGTGGCATGGAACTCGGAGCCTGTGGCATCTAATGTATATCTTACACTTCACAACAAGCTAAGAGCAACGGCCATGGCTCTTCAAAAGTGGAGCGATCGGTGGATTGGTAATGTGAAACTGCAAATACGTATAGCATTGGAGGTGATTCACAGACTGGATGTTGCCATGGACACCAGATCTCTGTCGGCCGCGGAAGTGGAGCTCCGCAAGTGTTTGAAGAGGAAACTGCTAGGCCTGTGTTCTCTTGAACGGTCCATCGCTAGGCAGCGGTCTCGCATGCTACACTTGCGCGAAGGAGATGGCAACACAAGATTGTTCCATCAACAAGCAAGTCATAGGCAAAGAAAGAATACTATTCGGGTTGTGCAACACAATGGCAACCTGTTCACAGGTCAGGAAGAAGTGGCGGACGCTGTGGATGATTATTTTGGACAAGCTTTTGGCTTCTGTGCTACAAGGACACATGCGCTAAACCTGGAGGCTCTTCAGCTGCCGCAACTTGATCTTGAGCATCTTGAGGTGCCATTTACTGACGAGGAAGTTGAGAAGGTCCTGAAATCGATGCCACAAGACAAAGCACCTGGGCCGGACGGGTTCACGGGGCGTTTCTATGCCACGTGTTGGCATATCATTCGGGAGGATTTCATGGCAGCTATGGCATGCTTTTATGATGGAGATGTGAGAGGAATGGCCACAATCAACAAATCGCTGGTTTCTCTCCTACCCAAGAAGGATGGGGCATTGGATGTGGGAGACTTCCGGCCTATCAATCTTGTGCACGGAGCTATTAAGATCTTTGAGAAGGTTCTAGCCTCCCGGCTTGTGGTGGAGCTGCCAAAACTTGTTGGGAATCATCAAAGTGCGTTTGTCAAAGGTAGATCGTTGCACGACAACTTCATGTTAGTTCAGAGCATGGCTCATCGATTGCATGCTTTGAAGAACCCCGCTGTCCTTTTGAAGCTCGACATTTCGAAAGCGTTTGACTCGGTTCAATGGCCTTTTCTCTTGGAAGTTTTGGAGCAGTTTGGGTTTGGCTCGAGGTGGAGATCTTGGGTGTGTGGGATTTTGGCAACGTCCACCACCAAGATAATGTTAAATGGTGACCCGGGTCGCACAATTTTCAACTGCAAGGGGTTGCTCCAGGGGGACCCTATTTCACTGATGCTATTCATCCCCACTTCACAGGCTTTTCGAGTGGGCAGCCAACAGGGTTTTTTTGCAGCCGTTGGGGCCATCGGGCATGAAGAAGAGACTCTCGTTCTTTGCGGATGATGTAGTCCTGTTTTGCAAGCCAGAACTAATGGATCTTGCGATCTGCAAATGCATCTTTGATATCTTTGGTGAGGCGTCAGGCTTGCGCATAAACATGAGGAAGTCAGCTGCCCTTCCGATACGGTGTTCGGAACAATGCATAGCTATGGCGAGTGAGGAGCTTGGATGTCCAGTGGGAGCTTTCCCGGTGCGCTACCTTGGGCTGCCTTTGTCCATAAGGAAGCAATCAGCAACACAGCTACAATTTTTGGTGGATCAGATGGCGAATCGGCTCCCAAAGTGGAAGGCTTCCCTCATGCCTAAAAGTGGTAGGCTTACATTGGTGCAATCTGTTCTATGTGCGATGCCCATACATGCTATGATGGCATTGGATCTTCCTATCAAGACAGTGACAGCCATGAATAAGGTGTGTCGAGGTTTCTTGTGGTGTGGAAAAGGGGAAGCAAATGGTGGAAATTGTGCGGTTGCTTGGGATGTGGTGTGTGCCCCCAAATGGGCAGGAGGCCTTGGGTTGCCTAATCTGCGATGGTTGAATGTGGCAATGCAAGCTAGATGGCCCTGGCTGCAAAGGACGGATAAGGATAGACCGTGGAGTGAGTTTCAGATCAAAGTGCCGAAGGACTCGATGCAAATCTTTCAAGCGGCAACAAGGTGCACGCCGCATGATGGTGTGGACGCGCTTTTCTGGGAGGATAGATGGCTTGATGGGCGGAGGATTTAGGAAGTAGCACCGACCATCTACAGCTTGGTCCCAAGCCGTGTTAGGAGGACAAGCCGGCTAGGGCAGGTGGCATCGAATGGCTCTTGGGCTTCCTGCATCAACCCTGATCTGGACCCAAATGCATTGCAGGAGTTCTTGGAGCTATAGCAAAGAGTGCAGGTATGGGAACCTATGGAGACTGGGCAGGACGCTTTCACTTGGTCCTGGGAAGCAAGTGGGCAATACTCTGTGCGATCAGCGTACGCTGCCAAGTTTTGGGGCCGGGAGGTGATTCCGACTGCTGAGTTAACGTGGAAATCAAGAGCTCCATCGCAATGCAAGTTCTTTACGTGGCTGGCTTTGCGCAACAGATGTTGGACGTCAGACAGGCTTGCTACAAGAGGGTTGCCGCACCAGGACAAGTGCCCACTTTGTGACCAAGAGGAGGAGACAATAGACCATGTGCTGCTAACATGTGTCTTCGCCAGAACGATGTGGGAGGTGGTCTGCACGGCGTTGGGGAAGCCGGAGTGGACACCAACGCCGCAAGGTTCACTCAAATCTTGGCTATGTACGAAGCAACGGTTGAATACGATGGGCACAAAAGATCTGCATGCTATCCTACTATTGGCACTATGGGAGCTGTGGAAGCATCGGAACGCGGTGGTGTTTCATGGAGAGCTGCCATCACTTCACCAGCTCATGCGTAGAGTAGAGGCGGAAGGAAGGACTTGGGCGCGTTCGGGACTCATGAAAGCAAATGTTGACTTCGTGTTTGCGGGTTTAGCGAGGTGGATTAATGGGGAGTAGGAGTTTGTGTGTACGAGGTGGAGTGGTGTGTACATATGTGTGAGCAATCGCCACGCTTGTAATTGACCGGTGGAGGCATCTTTGCCTTTCCTTCTTTAATATATGATATGCACACTCGTGCATATTCGAGAAAAAAAGTTTTGTGAACGGGCCCAAATCCATACGAGTATGGCCCCGAGACTGAAAGTGAAAGCACCAACGAAACCTCGCCAGCAAACTGAGCGTAACGCGGACGGTTGTTTCTTTGGTGGAATCAACCCATCATGGTGTATTAGATTTTTCTTTTTTTTTGAAACTCATGGTGTATTAGACTTGACATTCGTGCTACTGTTTTTTAATAATTTAATTTAGGTTTTTCGACGGTGTTTGTTTAGTGGGAAGACATGTTTTTATTAACCATAAGGCATCTGCGATGACTTGGTTAATCTCAATATGTAATGTCGACTCAATATCTCGAAAGTCTTCGTAAAGATAGGATGTACGCGTGGACGTAGAGTTTCTAATCTCGAGCTCAAAATGCTCCCGGGTGAACAGTAAATTCGAATAAAAAATAAAAACAATTTTTTGGCAAACTTTAATAAAAACTAGCAAAAGAGCCCGTGCGTTGCAACGGGAGAAAAAAATAACACACACTCTAAACCCAATAACCATAATATGTTCATGCCCTTTATTTTAGCGAGGCATCATTTTTGTGTTGCCGCTTATCCCCCTTCTCATCTTCAGTGGCCTTGGTGTTCACACAAATCAAAGTGTGTTTGAATGTTGTTTTTCCCCTGCCAGTTTGTTCAGAGGTGCTCATGTGTGGTTATCGATGTTTTCTTTAGTCTCTTTATGATTTTAGTGGTTGTTTATTTACAATCCAGATCGTCGCGGTACGAAAGAAAAACGGACGTGCCCTATAGGTTACAAGTTTGCTTTTAAAATAATATTTTAAAATATTTAATAGGTAAAAATAACATCATATTCAAATTCTACATATTTTTCTATTCAAATTTCATATATAACATGTTAAAAATCAGAGTTACGGTTTAATAGATATGGATAATTAAGAAAAATATTTGTTTGACTTAAATATCTTCCAAAATAATATTTAAAAAATATTTAACGAACAAAATAACATCATATTCAGATTCTACACATTTTTCTAATCAATTTTCATATATAACATGTTAAAATCGGAGTTACGGTTTAAAAGATATGGATAATTTAGAAAAAACATGTGTTTGACTTGTATATGATCGGTGGGTGAATTATCTAATACGTCAGGGGGGTTTCCGTAAAAACGTAAAATAACGGTTCGGTTATGACTTAAGTGTGTACTGCAGGTTAATTCATAGAAAACGCAGAGGGTTTTCTGTAAAAGTGCATGACGGACCGCCGAAACCCAATTTGCTTTATTATTAAATTAAAAAAATAAGGTAGAGATTTGAAGTGCGTGTAAAATTCATCACGAAATCACATCGGTGCAAGTGGTGGTGAAAAAAATCGATGTTTCAAACTCATTTTGGAACTCTAATTTTGTTTTTTGTTTTTGCCATGAGTTCCATCAATGTAATTTCGTGATGAAAATTTGCATGCAATTCAAACATTGCTTAAAGTTTATAGAAAAAACATAATTTTTTTATTTTTTATTTTTTTCAATTTTACCGTTAACAGGAACATTTGAGCTCAAGATTAGAAAGATACCTCCATGTACACGTGTGCATTCATATGGACAAGTGTACGTAAACATCTGCGATTGTACCGAGAAAACCAAAACATCACCGAAACGCGCGTACGAAGATGAGCTGCGACGTGACCATACCGCTCCAGGACAAAACGCACGGTCCAGTAGACGAGTCAACGTACTCGGCAACCAACCCATAGAGGTTCAAGAATTAGACTTAACACTGATGAGAACGTGTGTCTAGCATGGCTCGAATTTTGGTTCTCACAACAACAAAAAGGCCCCTCACTACATATATGTATGTTGTGCAAGCCGGCGTGTTTGCTATTGCCTATATTTGCGCTGCGCAAACCGGCGTGTTTGATGCTGCTTATAGTTGCGTTGCGCAAGCCGACCTTATAATGCAGTGCTTCTGGGTTATCTCTCTCCTCGGGTCGAGTTTTTTTTTTTCAAGACTTACATTGGTACTCGTATTTTTCTAGATTTATTTTCACCCTTTCATCGATGTTTGTTTAGTGGGAGGAGACGTCACGTCAATCCTTCAAATGTGACGTCGGCCCAGTATCTCGGAGTACAGATAAAGATAGGATGTGCACCGGTGCAATGACTCATAAAGACGAGTATATGTGGGCACCTGCAATTAATTTTCTTTCTACTAAAAAAAACCAAACCTCACCTAACTGCGCCGTACGACGCGACGGGACGATACCCCTCCGAGACAAAACGCAGAGTCCGGTAGACGACCCAGCGTGCGTACTCGGCAGCCGGACCATGAGCTCAGCTCACAACTGTAAACTACTCTCCGATTATCTCTCCTGCCACAGCAGCGCAGGCAGGCGGGCATAAATTCCAGCTGCTGCCTCCCCTTTCTTCCCTCCCCACCCCCCTCACCCTCCTCGACAAGAGCACGGCCATCCCCCGCCCGCCTCCAGTCGAGAAGGCCACAACCATTGGCGGTAGATAGCATACATGGAGGTGGAGACTGCGATGCCTCCTCCGGCGGCCGGGCCGGACCGCGTGGAGACCGCCTCGCGGGAGCCGAGCCGCACGGGGGCCTCCTCCTCGCCGTCGCCGGCGGCCGGAGGCGAAGCGAATGGCGCGGCCACGAAGGTGCAGAAGGTCTACCGGAGCTACCGGACCAGGCGCAAGCTCGCCGACTCCGCCGTCGTCGTCGAGGAGCTCTGGTAACCAGATCCTATCCAATTCCAGAAAAGGAAAACATTACTGCTCTGCTTCTTTTCTTCCACTTGGTGGTCTGATAATTTCGGTCAAGAAAATCGCCCAACCCCCCTCCCTTTCTTGGGATTCTGCGCTTATCGCCGCCCTTTTCTCGATCGCTGCCCTCTCGAGAGCCTGATTTTGGGTGCCGGCAATGCCTGATTTGCTTCGTCTTGATGGTTACGGGTGCTGAAAATTCACCTGTTTTCTGGTTTGGATTGGTCAAGGTGGCAAGCGCTGGACTTCGCGCAGCTCAACCACAGCACCGTCTCCTTCTACGACGACCCGGAGCCGGAGACGGCCGCCTCGCGCTGGAACCGCGTCAGCCTCAACGCATCCAAGGTCTCGACGCATTCCTTTCCCCTGCATCAGTCGCCAGCACAAGGCAGCTCACCATGATGGCCTTTTCCCCGCAAGAAAGTCATTTTTTTTACTGGAATCTCCTTAATTTTAACTCCAACTCATGTTCATGAGCATGTTGCAGGTGGGGCAGGGTTTATCCAAGGACGCCAAGGCTCTCAAGCTGGCATTCCAGCACTGGATCGAGGCTGTGAGTACAAAATATCCTACACATCCACTACAAATTTTAATCTAATTTTGGCAGTAGTGTTGTACGGCAGTAGTATTGTACTACTACTTGCTGCTTTTCTATGCTCTCCAAATGTGTGTGTGAAAAGAATAAGCTTCCCAGTATCAGTTGATCACACTGTCAGTCAGCTCTGAACATCGATGATACACTACAAGTTCCACAGCTTGCCCTCATCTTGACTTGGACTTCTGTTCGCAAAATTTTGAAATCCATCTGTCATATTCTTGTAGATTGATCCAAGACATAGGTATGGGCATAACCTGCATTTCTACTATGCTGTCTGGTGCCAGACCCAGGCTGGCCAGCCCTTCTTCTACTGGTAAGAAGAACATGGCTGCCATTGTGCATATGAAAATCTTTCTGTTCAGACCAAATCATGCAAATCCATATCTAGTTCCCATTTCCCTACAAGATAAATCTGATCAATTTTGCACGGAAATTGATAGTCTTTTACTCCTTCTCTTTTTTGCATACGCAGGCTTGATATTGGTGAGGGAAAAGATGTTGATCTTCCAGACTGTCCAAGGGCTCGGCTGAAGAAGCAATGCATAAGATATCTTGGTCCAGTAAGATCATTTGCATGATGGATGCTATCTTTATCCTTTTCTTACTGAAAATATTCCAATGAGAGCTGTGTTAGAAATTCAGAGTGCTAAATTCATTCAGTGCTCAAGTTTCTTCAGCAAGCTTCGGTTGCGATTAAGAAATACCACTGACTTTGTCTTTCTCACGTTCACCTTCTAGAATATGTTTTGCTCATAATGAGAACATGGGTTATGCTGTCACAGGTGCTGAATCAAGGGCCAACAGTGAAGGGCAGCACCATGCTAAGCGCTGTCACGTGCAGGAGTCACTATTGAACCTAACAATAACATGATCAATTGATAAAGGAGTTAGGAAAGAGATAGATTAAAATAGGAAGATGTTGATATGGTTTTCTGGGAATGATGATATTTAGTTAGGCAAGAGATAGCTTATATAGTTGGTAAGGATATCTCAGATGTCAAGTCAAAACTAAGCCAGAGCCTGCCTAATTTCGACAGCGATTAGACCCAGCCTCGGTCTCTGCACATTTTGCAGTGCGCTGCACGTGACATATGTCTTAATGCTATTGTAAATAAATCAATATTCCCTCTGTCCAGAATTATAAGGCACACACATGCTTCTCAAATTTATTGATCTATGAGGATTACGTCATACAAAAAAATCAATATCGTTGGATTCATACTAAATGCACTTTTCAATGGTATCAATTTGTATGAGATAATCCACATAGTTGGGCAAATCGTTGGTCAAAGAAGTTTCAGAAGTCTGGAGTTATGTTTAATACTTTGTACATATGAGGTTATAAAACTCCCTAGCCTGTGCATTAATACTTCCCTTCCTCATATGAGGTTATAATACTCCCTAGCCTGACCAAGGCTGTAAGCTGTAACTTGTAACTAACCTCCTAGGAGGATTGTATCAAAACTCCACCTTTTCAATGCAATGAAATGCAAAAGCCCTTTGCATTTTCTCGAAAAAAAATACTTTCCCTTCAATTGTTCATCTTAACCACAGCATGCTCAACAAGTTCAGATTAGTCGTAACAAATTGCCACATCAAAGTTTAGAAGAAAATCGTTGAGCATGAACTCCTGTAACAGCTGTCTGGTGTTTTGCAGCAAGAGCGTGAGTTCTATGAATACATCATTAAAGAGGGAAAAATTATCCACAAGATATCTGGAGAGGCACTTGATACAAGCCAGGGCCCTAAAGGGACAAAATGGATTTTTGTTATGAGCACAGCAAAGAAACTTTATGCTGGGCAGGTAGTTTGATAACTCAGAGAATTTTATTGCTGCATAGCACTGTCAGGTCATGTTTTGGAAGGTTAGCTTCACCATATGTTTAACTTCCATGCTTATTTCTATATCCAGAAAGAGAGAGGTGTATTCCAGCACTCCAGCTTTTTAGCAGGAGGTGCTACTATAGCTGCTGGAAGGTTTACTGCAGAAAATGGAGTTATCAAGGTATTATCAAGAACCACCATCTTCTCTAAGTGCTACTATTTACGCAAAGATTTTACACTCGGTGATTTGTTACTTGAATATTGTATCCAATATCCCAAAAGATTTACTAGTCACTTCATACTCATCATTTTGTTCTTGTGCTTTCTCACTGGATGCATTATGTTAATCTTATGCTTTGATGATCTCTTCTCATTTCAGTCCATCTGGGCTTATAGTGGACATTACAAACCGAGTGCGGAGAATCTTAGCAACTTCATGAGCTTTCTAGAAGAGAATGGAGTTGATATGAAAGAAGTTGAGGTATACTATTTCCGGTCCAGCTGAATCAACACGCCCCTATGTTACCAAATGTAAGACGATTCACTTGATCAACTTATTTTTGCATATTCAGGTGCGCTCATCGACCAAGGAAGACTACTATGAAGATCCAGTGCTTAATAGCAAACAGAACCCTGCTGCGGCTGCTATCATGCCATCCAATCCTCCACAGTTGATTCTCCCTTCCAACATGGTAGAAGAAGCCAAGGCATCTGGGCAATCTTCTCAGACTGAAGCTGACGAGGTCAACGATAATCTCCATGTGGAGAAAGCAAGGCCAGCCTACCAAAGAACCTTATCAGGTGGCCTGCAAAGCCCTAGAGATGCCGGCGTCTCGCAGGATGCAATTCTTGAGAGGGTGAACTCCAAGAGCAAGACAAAATCCTATCAGCTCGGCCACAGGCTGTCCCTGAAATGGAGCACTGGAAATGGTCCAAGAATTGGGTGTGTGAAGGATTATCCAATAGAGCTCAGAATGCAAGCGCTGGAGATGGTGCAGCTCTCACCGAGAGCATCGACTCCTCCGGCCTCGTGGAGGGTGCCGTCATGCCTCTCCCCCACCTCGCCAACGTCACCGCTCGTGCCAATGCAGGCCTCCCTGCCCCAGCCAAGTTAGGAGCTTGTGTCTTAGGCAATAGCTGTGTAGTTCTGCTGCTTCATGTTTGATGGGTGCTGCAAAGGTCAGAAGTTTGTGCTTGTTGTTTTCCCTTATGTTCCTCGAATCCATTTGTAGCTCAGATGGATCTGGTGAGCATTGTATGAGTTCGAATTTGGTTGAATTGAACTGACAATGTGTGATTGCGCCTTTTTCCAGCCAAATGTCACTATTGCAGAAATAGCTTCAGCAGAGTTTTCTGTTTCATATGTCATAATATGGTACTGTAGTATGATTGTTTACCACAATCAGAAAATATTCAGGGACAAAACCTACAAACCATGACTGAATTTAAGGAAAATCAAGGACCGGCGAGTCAAAATCGCTAGCAAACTGGTAGTTCAAAAAGAGGGCCATGCATGCAATAGTAGGATCTAGAAAATGAGAAGCAAATACAAACGAGAAAAACTTTCGGGCGAGGCTCTTAAGAGCATCTCTAGCAGATCCGGTAAACGTCCACCTTGGAAAAATTGTTTACGGTATCCCGGAAATGATTATTGCCGGACAGCGGACGCTGAGACAGAATGGATCCGGTAAACGTATACTGCATATTCAAACTCGCAGTTCGCGCCTAAACTAGATCACCGGAGTTCATACATAAAAACATAGATCATACTACATACCGGAGTTCATACTCAATAAAAATGGAATTAAACAGTTCGTACTTAAACGGGGTGCATACTAGCATACTAGATCCACTCATCATCGCGGGGTGGGTTGCCGTGGAGGTGGTACTCCATGAGGGTTTTGGAGAGGACTTGCGCGAACTGGTACTCCTCGAACAGTGCCTCCACCTGTGTCGTTGCAGCTTCATCTCCGGCGGTGGCGGCCTCCTTGGCCTCGAACCACACCTTCTCCGCCTTCCGACGACGCTTGAGCGCGGGGGAGAAGATGCGGTCGAGGCGGTTGAAGTTCCTCCACGCCCATGCTTCGGCGCTGCGGAAGCGGGTGCGCCATTCCTCCACCAGCGGGCGGAGGGAGGAGCTCCCGGCCTCCGCATCATTGTGGCGCTTGCAACACGGCTCGTTGTTCCCCCCGCGGCCGCCGAGCCCCCCTCGGCCATCCCTCCCGCCGCCCGCGCACGACATCTCCTCTTGCCTCGGGTGGCTCAATTCGCCGGAAAACGACGCCCGAGCTCGCTTGATTTGTCGTCGGAGTAGAAGAAATACGGCGGAGGAGGATGGGGAGAAAGGAGGATGGGAACCCTAAAACGTCCCGGAGTCGGCAAATATAGAGGAATAAGAGACGGTTTGCGGGTCTCCTGTAAAGATTACGGGCCAGGTCGTTTTTACCGAACCTGGTCGGGCCTTTTTTTCGACCGTCCCGTAAATCCGCCGGAAAAAGCACCCTGGCGAGATTTTACGGGATCTGTTGGAGATGCTCTAACGCTGAAATCCAGGACATGCTAGAAGCTCCCTCTGGAACTTTCGGGAGGTGTCAGGGCACTCAAACAGCTCGAGATTTCTATGTGGGCAATATAAAGCCAACTTTATCTTTCCCAAAAGTATCCTTCCCTGTTGTATCGAGTTGAGCTCTTTACTCTTGCTCCATTTCTAAAAAGCTCTCAAGCTCTATTTTCTTTAACACGCTCATATATATATGCACATACGCTCACTCCTATGAGCGCACACACACATATCTTATCCCTATGAGCACCTCCGAGAGATTGAGCTTTGGAGCTTTCATTGAATGCACATCATCTTGAGATTGACGAAGTCGCCACAGACGCCTTCGTAGTCAACGGAAATGTCTCCTTTCATTGAATGCACATCGCCAGAAGGTTTGAAATAAATCCATAGAGCTTCAAAGCTCTATTTACTTTTCATCCGTCCATCAAATCATTCCACTCCTTTGGAGGAAAAGAGAGTGGATCCCTCGATCCACACTTCCACCAAACTGATTTGAGTTCCACGTTGATTTCATTGAGGATTTGTTATTCTTAGATATTTGGGCTCTTAGGCGGCAGGAGTCAAGATCCAGAAGCTTTCTTGCTTGTGATGTGCTCCAAAAATATTATAAAAGTGTGGTGATCACCTTCTAAACCAACCCCGGGTGATTTAAGTTTCATGTGTTAGGCGTGACTCAAAGGGAGGATAAAATGAACCACTTGCTGGCGTTCCAAAGCTTTGGCTAGTGGTTGACGTAGAATCCTACCGTTGGGGGTGCCAAGTAGTGTAATTTGATTTAGATAGCATCATAATCCTAGCAAACACTCCTTAAACAGCATTAAGTTGTCAAACAATTAGTGTCTAGTGTGTATAATAAATTAGGTTGCAATTTAAAGGGGTTACCATGGCAACCCACTAGATCAGGCACTGTCTCTAGCAAAGATTAGCACTCCCAAAGAGTGAACATCAGGATAAATTATGTGTCCTCGACTCACTTGTGTTTAGTTCTTTTCCGCATCTTTTACTTTCTTCGTATGCTTGCCGGCTTGCTAATTAGCTAGTTCCTTTGTTACCTTATTGCTTGTTTGCTTAAGGTATAGATTGGTTTCATCTAATTGCATATCTAAATAACCAAATTTATCAAATCCTACAATTGCCAACTACGTTAAAATCCGTAGTTACCTATTCATCCCTTGCTCTTTATCAACCAATTCAGAGTCTTCATCAAAGTACCCCGTGGGTGAAGGATCATTTTCTCTGTTTTCTTTCACATTTATGCAATCAATCTAATCATTGAGATCTGAAGGAGGAAGAAGTTGATGATCAAGATGGGGTGGCCATTCGCCCGCATTTGCATTCATCGAGGTAGGGCAGACCAGCCATGGTATAGGCCAAAAGCCAAAAGCACATAAATAGGATGCTTTTTGGCTCATAAGCCAAAATCCAAAATCAAAGTTAAGCCTAACCAAACACCTTCTCATTAAAGGCTCAAACTATCATCTCCGACAGGACGGATACCAACATATTCTGGTGAGACATCATAATCATCATCATCATCATCATCTCTGTAGGGTTCATGACACTAAACGTGAAGAGCAACACAGAATCTAAGCCATCAACGGACATGTGGCAACCGTATAATCTTACACTGACTGGAGAAACAAGAATAACATGACCTCGAGAGTCTTAGACAGCATAGCTTAATCCGACACAACGCAGCGAGTCCCAGCTACAAGAATGGGTAACACAACACTGAAACAGCGCCTAGCACCTGCCGGCACTCGCAGACGTTCACTACCTATCTTTCAGCTCTAGCTCAAACGTCCGCAGCTTCTCCTTTATAGGCGAAAGGAACAACTTCACATCCTTGCAGATCCGTGACTTGTCGTCCCATTCGAGGGTATCGGTGAACCTCACTTCTGCCTGAAATCAGAGGGGATTGCTTGAGACAACCAATACCCAGTGATTGATTATAATGGTACAGGCACTATAGAGAACGGTAGCGGTTATTTGTACCTCGAGGTCATCAAGCTCACCAAATGAAAACTCGGGGATGTCTATATGGCCAGTGACCTTCTTCTTCTCTTCCTTGACTAACCATTCACCTAATTAGCATTACCACAGACGAGTTGGCGACAATGGAGTAGTAATACATAATTTAAATAAATGAGGCGATGCAATGTTTGGCATGATATATGCTTTACCTTTAAATCTCAAGCTCAGCTCATAATTATAACCTACTCTCTTCTTATTACGGACAGTTACTAGAAATGCCTGTTAAACCACCAAGGATATGGTTAGTTGTTTAAACTACACATGACAGGATTACTTCGTGCAAAAAGGTTATCAGGTTATGAAAACTAGTTATGAATTGATGTAATTGAACGGTCTTGTCAGACATTGTGCTTACATCGCCTGAGCATTTGGACACTTCATCAATGGATGCCTTCCCCGTGGAGAAATCCAGTGAACCTAAAGAACCCAGCAAATCCTACAGTACATATGAGCTAATAACTGTCAGAGAAATTTAATACATACAATGGAAGCATCAGTGAACTATTTTAGACAAGCATTTTGTAAACAGCTGGCTACTAAACCACGCACCTTTATCCTACCATTAGCCCATGAATTGAGGTTCTTTTCCTCCCATGTTCCAGCCTGCAAGTGCAAACATGAAAAATGTCAGAAAATAGTATATTGGCAATTAGCAGTATAACCATCCCAGAAGATAACGGTATCGAAAAAATAGGCAGCTACAGCAACTACCAAAAAACGCCAAAGGTAATAGAACTAAATCTGGACAGTTTGCAGATGGTACGAGTCAGCAATAGAAAGTAAATTTGTCCAAACAACTCAAAACTCAAATTATAAAGCTGTTGCTAAATTTCTTGAGACCGCCGAAAGTGTACTCCATATCTCTATTTAACTCATCAAGAGAATCATAGGTTATTACTAGTAAGATGCCGGACACAGCTCCTCTAAATGCACAAGACCACCAGTGTATACTAACTCAAGTATCGTCCTAGTAGTTCAAACCCCAGCGTAATCAGATCTCTTTCCCTTTGCATATTTATTCCCCTATTTATGCAATTGTAAAACTAGTACTATGAGCTTGAGGCCAAGTAGCAACTATGCCTAGAGCAGAGTTGTAGAGTACACCAAAGTTATGTACTGCAAAGCTAGTCTTTGTTGCAGAACTTCACACAACACAAGACCATTCCCTCTCTTTTTTAATAAATTTTGATTTTGCTGTGAATCCACATCAATATTCAATAGTTTATTTATTTTTAAACAGGAACACCGTTACACTAGCTCTATCTAGATAGACTATACTGTCGAACAGCAATACTCATGTGTTGCAATGTGCGGCAGTAAAAAAATTCCCTGCACGATAGGGTGAATGCACCTCCACAATCTACTGGCGGCAAACGGAGATTGCAGATTTGCCGATACCAAATCGACTGGGTGGGTTCATGGTGATCGAAGGAGGTTTATGATGGCGAATCGACATTTCCCTGTGTACAGAAGTATGCAATCATGTAGTACGAACGAGATATTAGGTATTACTTCCGGCAACGCGGGTAGCTGCCAGTCCCCTAAGGCGGCAGCGCGCATAAGTGTGGGGAGAAGGGCCTCTGACCTGGTTCCAGACGGAGCCGAGGGCGTTGGGGTTGCCGCCGCCGCCGTTGGTGGCGGAGGGGTCGAGCTTGCGGGGGACGGGGGGAGGCGCCGCCTCGCCCGTGGCCTGCCGCACCCAGTACCTGTACGACGACTTCTCCGGCGTCCCCGTCTCCGCCGCCGTCACGGTCTCCGTCGCCGCCACCACGGCCGCCGTCTCCTCCATCGGCGGATCGAGCTACAGATCTCTCGGCGAGCGAAGGAGGGAGGACGGCCGGGCGGGTGGGAGATCCGCGAGGTCGCGCGCCCCTTCTCGGGGGATCGAGAGGCTTCTTCCCCGGGCGGAGGAGAGGATTGCCACCAGAATTTTCTGTGCGCGTATGGGTATTGGGGGCGCTCCAATTTTGACTCTTTTATTCTCCCCCCACGGCGAGTGCCCACGTGCCTCGGGAAGCTTCTGGATTCCTTTCCGGTTTTCTACGCTAGATGGTTGGTCTGAGTGTGGGTCCATGTGTCAGCGTCGGTGTTGGAGAGGTTTTTCCTTATTTTGAGGAAAAGGGATAGAACACACGATAATTCATCCTGGAGCACCGGCTCAACTGCTCCCGGTCAGCAAAAAATTAAAAAAAATACTAAAAAAATTCAAAAAATTCCAAAAAAAATTGTGTGGTAGATAATTAGAGGTCCGCTGTAAAAATCAACTCGTTTGGACATTTGAGTAGGTCTCGGCAAAAAAGACAAATCGGGTCAAAACAGTTCATGAACAGTAAACTTTTTTAGAGAGCCTGGTTTTGTCTTTTTTGCACAGACTTGCTCGAATGTCCAAACGAGTTGATTTTTGCAGCGAACCTCACGCATCTAATTATCTATCACACAAAAAATTTGGATTTTTTTGAATTTTTTTTGTATTTGTTTTGATTTTTTTCGTGAACGGGGGTGCAGCTGAGCCCGGGTGCAGATTCGCCGCACTCACAGGAGTGGGGTGACAAAATAAGGAAAGAAAATATATTTTTTATTTTTTATGAGAAAACTTCCAATCTATTCATTTTCAATCGTAGCAGTACCACGAATACCAGAAATAAGGAAAGGAAATACTATTGCCTGTATATTTTGTGGTAGCTAGGGCTCAAGAACTATTGATGGCGAACTTGCGGTGATAGGATTACACCCTCTTTCGGATGTGGTGATAGGATAAACTTGCGGTGATAGGATTACATCATCTTTTAAATGTGGTGGAAGGATGACACAATAGTAGTGGCAGGATGAACTTGCTATGCCCCATACTCATGCATGCTTTCTTATGTTACATGTCTAATGCGCTCCATTATTTGTTGCTTGAATTGTTTCTCTTTTTGGCATGCTAGGACAAGTGTTATGTGCTGTTCCGAGAAAGGGTTCTAGGGGTTTACATTTCATGAAAAGCATGTGATGAACAAAGTGACGAATTACAAAAGCAGCTGCTATAGAGGGTTTAAGAGTAGGCAGACGGGAGAGGATGCTTACTCTAAGGCCGTGGTCAAGTAGACATGCAGTGTTGGAGTTGGCAAGTCAGATCGACAATTTGGGCAGGAGAACTTCTTCATCACCATATAGTTCGTCGGGATTGCAATGTTGTTTTAGCGACCCTGTGTAAGATGTAGCTAGTAAGCTCACCACAAGAGGTACGAGATAAGCAGACATCGTTGCCTGAATGCAACCAAACACCATGCAGTTGCATGAACAAAGCCAATGCAGGACACCAATCGTCATGCCAAAACTGCTTTCAGTCTAGATGCGGGCAAACAAACGATATGCAGATGGTGGGTTTTTTCCTGCTTTTCCTCAACCAGACCCAGCCGACAAAATCGATGCAGGTAACCAAACACACCTAAGTTGCTTAGTCTCCATGATAGCCATCACATCCAGTCCAACATATGATCTCCTAGTGCTCGGGAAAAGGAGGACCCCCATCTGGTGCATATGTTCCTGATGGAGGCGGATCCTCTAACATAGAAAAGGGAAGTCACGGTGCTACAATGCTCGTCTAGTGTAAAATGAAGAAGGAATGTTAAGGACTATTAGCAGGTTATTTACTTTTGCTACTTACTGTAGATATAAAATATTCAAAATTAATTTTATCTCACCATCAACTTGTTTGTATGCAATTACTATGAATGTATATACTTCCTCCGTCCAAAAATACTTGTCATCAAAATGGATAAAAAAGATATATCTAGAACTAAAATACGTCTAAATACATTCCCTTTTATCCATTTTGATGACAAGTATTTCCGGAAGTAGGGAGTATTAGATATGTAATTTAAAAATTAATTGAAGTTATTTTAGCCTTAATTTGTATGGATCAACAGAAGGAAAGTAAGGGTACTATAACTTCCCTAACATCCTTTGTGTATGTTACAGGATCCAGTTCCGTTCCTGATGTGGCGGGACTAAAGCTCAAGGGGGGATATGTTCCTGAAGGTTAAGCAACTGTTTATTCCGATTCAGCAGGATTATAAAATAAGTTCACATCACAATTCAACACTAAGAAATTGAACTTTTAGTCCCACCACGCATTCTGTTTATGACGCTCAGCTGCGTCGTGCTATGTGAGCGAGAAACTAAAATAGACCCGTCGTAGTACTGTGCAACCCTGCCGCTCCACTTGAGAATGGATTCTGCAGTTTTGCTCTGCTTTGGGGGCAACGTAGAGTTTCCCAAGCATCGATAAATATATTTGAGTAGTAAACCCTAAGCACGTTTGTGATTCTCCAGTAAGCCACTCGCTTTCTATCCCAGACGAACGAAAAACATATTGACGAGCCGTTACGAGTACAAAACTAACAAATTGCACACGAAACTAGATCTGCGTCCCTGCAACTTGTTACGAGCATCTCCGCATGTTCATGCACCTCTAGAACACAAAAGGCAAGGTCAAAACTGATGATGAGCTCAGCTCCTAAAACCCTAGCACGCACAAGGACCAGTGCGGCAGCAACAATAACAAGTAAACAGTGTTACAAAGCAAAAGCTTGCGAGTCACAGCATGTGCCATGCATCCATGTTCTAAGATCTGTTTCTTTGATCCAGGTAGCCGGACGCACTCAAAAACCAAGCATATGATCGCCACTTCTCTCAAACAAAAACGACATGCGAGTATTCTGATTTTTCAAATTATAGACCAACCCAGTACGACCGGCCATTGCTGTTGTGGATTGGGGATGGAGACGGCGCCACCAGAGCCCACTCGTACCACACCTGAAACAACAGCAGATAAGATGAGACTCTGGTCCGTTACAGGATTCATTTATCAAAGGATCGACAGCGATGGAAACCACACTGACCTTGGTGGCACCACAGCATCGCCAAAAGTGCACTTCTATGGGCGACTCTGACGGCACGTATATGGGCTTCCTCAGTGGGAAAAAGATTGGGAACCTGGCAATGTTCATAATATGTCAGAATTATGACTAAATTGCAGGATTTGGAAAATATTGCTGCTGGTTTTTAAGAGCAGCAGGTTGACAGTTTGCTACTTACCAGCTAAACATGTTTGGTGTACATGTGTTCGGCTCAATTCCTAGATGGACATCTTTATATAGTACGGCATCAAAATATCCAGCGAATCCTGCCAAAATGATTGGATAAGTAGAGTTAGAGTGATATATGAATAGCTTTACAGAATAGAAAACTGAATGGCAAGTACAGCTGCATACCGTGCACAAGGCATGATCCCGTGTCTTGTGGTAGTTCAAACTGCAACTTTGTATACCTTTGGTTGTTGACCTTTGGTGAGAAGTTTGGATGTGTGAAAGAGAAAACCTGCTCATTTAAAGGTGATCATCAAATGTCGTTATGAAAATAGTTATTGGAGGAAGGCATGATCAATGAAGGGCATATTGAGCAGAAAGTGCAGTCTCTCACCTCTTGTGGAGGTGCAAGTCTTGCTACTCGGTGTAGCTTGACAACATATGCCGTTTCAAAATGTGCAATATCTTTGTGTGCTTTAATCTGCAAAAACGAAGTCGCTTCAAGCTCTATTGAAACTTTGCAGATATCACTGAGATGGCGACATGGCGTAAGTACTTACATCATTGTGTAGTTTTGATGCAGTTACTGGTTGGACAAAGCTTGTGTAACTGCAGCAGAACATATGAAAACAATCAAATAATAAGGAATATGAGGATACCTAGGATTGAAAGAATGCAGAGAAGTTCAATTATATAATAATAATGCAAAAAGGGGAAAAGGTCAGTACGATGAAGGAATAGAAATCCCATCAGGCTTCAAGAATCTTTGGGCACCATCTAGACACTCAGGAGATAACTCATTATCACCAAAGGACCCAAGCAACTCGCTGACCTGTTTCATAATTGCATGTAAGATTGTTATAAGACATAGTTGTGACTGCCTGGTAAGAGATTTGAAATGTCACTTTCGAATAAAGTATCAGCATACCAAAATATCAGCTTTTTCAGGAGCATCCCAGCACCGCATGTCACTAGAAATAATAGTAACCATGCTTTCCCACCCTTCCAATTTGATCAAACTCTGCACCAGTGCCCGAAAACCAATCAGATCATCATATAATATATTTTTATTAACGCAGCAATGCAAAAACAGACTACCAACACAATGGTAGGGAAAAAGAGATGCATCAATGATCCCTAAACTGACAAGATTACACCCCTGTCTAATGGAATAACTTGAAAACTGAAAATATAAGAACTCACATGAAGAGTAATAACTGCGTTAGGATTTTTCTCCACTGCATATACTTTTAGCTTCCGACCAGTTTCTTCTGCAGCCTGCATTTAATATGAAAGCCTATTTAGCTTCCTGGACAATATGAACAAAGAAGTTCTCTTCGACAAAAAATACAGGCACGTTATTTAAACACCAGCAAATTTATCAAAGTTTGTGGTAACACCCCAAGTGTCAGGAGCAAAAGAACTCACTTGCAATGATGCTCTTACGAGAGGCCCTCGGCCTGCTCCAACAACCATCAAGACCTTTGTGGAACAGCGAATAAATTAGATGATTAAATGCAAAATATAACATTAAAATAAAAATGTAGGTTTAATATGAGTGGTGCAGGAAATAAGCTCCAGTGAGCTGTCTACGATTTCAGCCTAGGAATATTACAAATAAAACAGGCATAACGCTGGATTGGCTACAGATGCAGAAGAGGCAATGCAGAAACAAGATATGAATGCATGCTTTTGCCAACTCATGGCTCTATGAATCACTGTTTAAAGCGATTCAAGTATGAATTGCTACCATTTTATATAGGAAAAAGAATACAAAGTTCAGGACCAATCGTACCGTCCTAGTTGTGGAAACTTCATCCTCTGAGACCTTATCAACCAAAGCCTGAGCAATTGCTCTTTGATACTGTTCATATGATGTAAAAAAGGAATTAGCAATGATATCAATACTAGTATGAAGAGTGCTGTTAGACTGACCAACCAGCCAAAAAATAGAATTCCAGACTCCCTAGTTAATAAAGAAGGGCTGGAATTTTTATCCTTGATTTCTTTACAAAACCTGGTTCATTGGCTATTAAGTGCTAATGTTAAAAAATGTGATAGCTGAAGCATGCATCTATAAATCTCAAGATTGATCTTGTGCCAGTTATAGTAATTCTCAAATACTTTCAGGGTGTACTAACTGGTAGAAGAACCATGCTATTGTCAATAGTTTGGAAGAAATAAATGAGAACGTATTTTTAGAAACTTCAATTTAATAGCTAACTTTCTTCTCACAATGTATTGATGGAAACTATTGACATAAAGTGAAGGCAATGTTGCTTCTTCAAAATGTATAGCATTAAAGATATACAGATTCCAACTATATGACAGAAACCTGTGTATACTTCACAGTGTCTTTCTCGAAAGTCTCATACGTCTGAGCTTCCAAATTATCCATCAGAGGCTGCCAAAATAAATAAATAGACAAGTTATGAGGAAGTGAATGTCACATTCATTGTAATGGAGTTAAAAAGGAGACCCATATGCCCCATAACTTCACGAGAAAGAATAATTTCTTTCAGGTGATTAGAACTTGAGAATAAGCAAAGCAGTAATTACCTGGAGCGGAGATTGCAAGAAATCCCTATAGTTGATCTGGAGTAAGGCAAATAACATAAGATCAAGGAAGATGTCAGTAAATAAGATAAATAATGGGTCATGGGAGAGAGGAAGTCTACTAGAGTGGATACCTCAAAGCGTTCTTGCTCAGGAAGTGGATCCATCCTCTGATAGAGGTAGGCCATGTACTCGAGGTACGGGCTCAATGCATGCCGAGTGGGGGTATCTGAAGTAACAATTTAGGCATGAGTGAGTCACATTTTAATGGAAATAAATGGTATTTTTGCAGCAAGTGTCACAAGTCAAGGCATTTAGTTCAGAGAGCAGGAAAATAATAGACTTGACACATTTCTCACATTAAAAGGGAGAAATTAAGTTTGATCTCTTCACAAAGTTTACTTCTTAGAGTACTGCAGTCACTTTAAATGTATGTAACGAAAATATTGTTTACATAATCATGTGCAAGTTAAAGACCCTCTGAACTATAACAAATCTGAAAGTTCACAGGAGCTACCTTCGGTGTGGTTTTCATCACCTGAGAGCACTCCTTCAGATACTTGGGAAACATTATGATTTGATCTCCCAGAGATAATTACCTAAACAAAATCAGAATTCAGGGCTTCAGGCAGAACACTACACACACATCAATTGCCTCTTTTACTTAGAACCATGAATGCAAAAGGAGGGCAGGTATTGCCGTATTGTATTGCGCCATTAATTCAAAAGGCTATGCTGTTATGCGAAGAAGAAAACTGCTTTGATATAAAGAAGCATAATAAAGAACCTACCTGAACTGAATGGTTAAAAAAACCAGTAAGCAGAGTTTGGTGGCGTTTGGACAAGCAAGGATAACCTCTTGCATTTGTTAGAAAAGCCTGCAGATGGAAAATTATTTAGTGCTGCAAACATGCAAGGCATATTGTAATACCCCAGGAGGGAGGTGATTGCATATCAAGATGGATTGATTAAGTTGTATGATTACATCTGTTTGAAGAATCGCAGCTCTTACAGGCTCCCCGAACCAGCGCCCAAGAGAGTTCATTGATGGCAGCGAGCTCCTGATAAGTGAATAGACAACATTTTTAAGGGATACCAAAGCTATAACATTATAGATGAAATTACTAAATTAGAGTGAAATCTTTATTTTGCAAGAATTTTTTTGGTGTGACAATGCAAGTCATCACTTACAAGATATCAAGTGCTACATACAGTTGACTGCTATGCTCGCATAACAGTCTGAATGAATTCCACCATTCCCACGAGTCTACTGTTTCACTCTGTAATTTAAGAAAACAAAAATTGAGTTACGCAGCAGTGTGTATACTTGGCCATCAACGAACTGCAGCATTTTGCTCTGGCAGACAAACGCCTAGCCAGCCTGCTAGCCTTGAATGCGCGCTAGGCACCCCCTGCTAGGCTTGGTAGAACAAACATTTACCGTGGGGTTATTGTTATTTACTTTGCCACGGTCTTCGTCCATAGATTCAGACTTCTCCAGAGGTATCCTAAGCCACAACTTAAGAAAGAAACAGAGCAAATAAAAGTTAGATGTCGACAAACTATTTAACAATAAGGCACCTATTCAACAACTGAAAGATGAAACTGAATATGGAGGGCGATACCTGCATATTGGTCAGGCCTTGCAAAATATTATTTACAACTCTAGCATAATTGGCACAGGTCGATCTCTTGGGAGGAGGAATAACGCACGCCTGCAAGGAAATGCGCCACGAATTCACATGTTTTGTTGAGACTTGTTTTCTAATAATGCATAAGAACTAGATCAAGTTTAATAAAGTAATGCAGTTAAGGAATCCAAAGACAGTCAACTGGACAGGAATTATCCATGTTTCTAGTTCTTCAGAGTCGATAGGCACCCCCAACAACGTTGAACGGCATAACTAGATAATTCATACTCCCTCCATCCGGAATTACTTGTCACAGGAATGGATTATCTAAATGTATTTTATAGTTCTAAATACATTCATTTCTATCCATTTCCGCAACAAGTAATTTCGGATGGAGGGAGTATGTTATTGCAGTTACCATTTACAAGTGTAATAATAAATAATGTGTAAAACCAACTGATTGAAATTAGACTGATAGGAACAAATAATGAGCAATGTGTTGTCGAATGGGTGGACCTGCAAGGAGAGATGAGTCGCCCAGGCGATCTCCTGCTTGAGCGTGAGCTCCGAGTCGAGCCGGAGCTGCTCGTCCTCGGAATCCAGATCAATCCACTCGCTGATCTTCCCGACGATGTGGCTGCTCCACTGGGACGGGCTGAGGACGAGGTCCGAGGCAGCCACCGGCAGGACGGCGCCGGGCGTGGGCCGGTACTCGGGATCGACCTGCACAGAGCGGGGCGAGGCAAATAAGCCTCCGTTTCAGAGGGAGGACGCGAGAAAACGGCGGCGGCGGTAGGAGCGGGAGAGGAGGGGCACTCACGAGCGGGGCGAGGAGGAAGTCGAAGGCGGAGGAGAGGGAGTGGGTGAGGACGGCGGGGAGGCCGTCGCCGGCGGGGAAGTCGAGCACCTCGACCCCGCAGTAGCGGGAGTCGCTCTTGTCCCCGGCGCGCTGCCCCAGCGGCATCTTCGCCTGGTGTGTGTGCTGCCGGTGGCTGGCGCCGCCGCCGGAGGAGAGGGGAGGGGGTTAGTCGGGCTAGGGTTTAGGGTTTTGGTCGGCAGAGAAGAGGAACGCCCGGCCCTTTGGCTCTCTCTCTGGCTTCGCTTTTGTTTCTTGTTTTTTTTTCCGCTCCTTTTTTCCTGGATGGATATGAGCACAACTGCACAAGCACGTGGTGTTCGATTTCTAGTAGCGGGCGCCGCGCGGAAAGTTCAACCAAATGCACAAGCACAACTGCCCCATCTCCTTCTTTCTTTTCTCGCTCTGCACGCACTGCCCTCCATCGTCTGGACATCCTCCCGGCCGTCAGCCACCACCCCCTCATCTGTATCTCCTTCCTCCATCGCCCCGTGTTGCTGGATGCACTCGCCGTCCTTGTCGCCGCCGGTCGCTGTCGTGGCATCCGTCCTCGCCGGTATAGCGGGAAAGCCGTCGCCCCTCGGAGCAAAAATGGCGTCGTCTTGTAGCACGCTGACACCCTCTGTCGTTGCAGCACCTAGTTGCCGCCATCGTAGCACACCCATCGCTACACTGTCGTACCGCCGGCTGCAGCTCTCAATGTCGCCGCCCGCACCATTGGCGCGTTAGTTAAAACTTTTTCTCACACCGGTTGAAGCTTTTCCTATGCTGTTTGAAGCTTTTTTTCGCGGATTGAAGCTTTCCATCTTGTTCGTTGAAGCTTCTATTCCTCTACGATCGAAGCTTATTCTGTAAATGGTTGCAACTTTTTTCGTCTTGCAGTGCTCGGTTGAAACTTTGTATATCTTTCGGTTGAAGCTTTTTCCACCTAAGGTTGAAGCTTTTTTCGTAATAGTTGCAGTTTTGTGAGTTTGACAGTGGCTGGTTGAAGCTTCCCCTGTTAATGGTTGAAGTTTTTTTATCAATGGTTGCAACACTCGTATTGGTGGTTGTAACTTTCTTGTCTCTGGTTCCTGCTTTTGCCCGTACACTGTGGTCGGTTGTAGCTTTCTACTCTCCGATTGTAGCTTTCACCAAAGCCGGTTGTAGCTTCCGACTTTGCCAGTTGTAGCATTGCCCTTGTCTTCATTTCACAACATTGTTCCGGTTGAAGCACAAAAAAAGGTTGTTGCTTGGAGCGCCACCACCGGCTGCAGAAGCCCGACAAGGAAGCTTGGACCACCGCTGGGCCTTGGCACTTGGTTGCATCATGGGGAGGGGAGCGGCGGGGGAGAGCCTGGGATGTGCGGCCGCGTGCTGCAGAGAAGGGGGAGGAAGAAGCGGAGGAGCAGCAGGTGCACGGGGGCTGCATGTGCGATGGGGGAGAGAGAGAGAGAAGATGCGGGAGGTGGAAGAAAGAGAAGATATGCAACGTAGATGGCCCCGCATCGTACGTGTGTCGCCAGTTGCTTCGCTAGAAGCGTGCGCGCGTGGACGCGTCCAGCGCACCGGTTCCGCCGACGCCCTGGCCACAGACGTTTTTCAATATAAAATGTACACCCTCCGATCAGAATTAATTGACGGAAGAGCAGTACTTGTTGTTCGCTAGTTGTGTCTCGAAATATTGGTTTTGTGAAGTTTAATACTCCCTCGATAAAGAAATATAAGAGCGTTTAGATCATCATTTTACATATTTTTTTTACAAAACGAAAAGAAACAAAAACACTCGTTTAGTTTTGGTCTCTCAAATACTCGTGAAGTCTAAATTAATCAGTTAACGCTAAAACCGAACAGTTTCCATTTTTGTTTGCATGTTATACGGAAACACACCGTTGCGTTGGTTTTGATTATAGTGGGGAAAGGTCCAATTACCTTGTGTCTGAACATCTGAGCACAACTCATTCAACTTTATTACTCCAAAATGAATATCTTGCTCTCTCAAATCTTAGTTCTTTGCAGACTTGGTTTTATATATGTAAAGGATAATATCGATTATGACGTGGTTATGGTTTGCACAAATGGCATCCAGTGGACAAACGAAACTAGCAATAAAATATATGAAACTTTGAAAGAGATCAAGCAATAGACCAAAAAAACACAAAAATTTCTGAAATACTACCACATTTTCTTGCGGAAACCATGAATTTCAATGAAGGTTTTCCCCTAACTTCCCTAGGAAATTGCTGATTTCTAATGTATCTTGTTTCCCTAGTTTATTCACATTAATTTCCTTTTTAGAACTATTTAAAAACCCAGAAACATTGGTTTTAATAATAACTGGTTTCCTAGAAAACTAAGTTTTATTTCATTCGTATTTCCAGTTCTTAGGACAGCTTCACGTACCAGGTGGTATTTCTTCTTTTTTTATGAAACTATTATCTCCCTTCTTTTGAATTTTGTGTGTTTTATAGGCTTAAAATTTATGTTTTAATGTTATATTTCCCATCATTTTAGTTGTTTGTGATTAAGTATTATCAATGCAAATTCATTGGTAGCTAGCTAAATAGTCGTGCGTTGCAAGGGGGCTGATGGTTCAATCTAGAAAAAAATGATTAGTTTGAGATTGAGATATCTTATGGGAAGGGAATTCATATGCAAAATGTACGGAAATATATAATGTGATTGAGATTGTATAGGCACAACTACATGGGTTGATTTTACTGTTTGCTTCTAAGGGACTTCTTGATATCGGCAATTTATTTGATTAGTATTGATCTATTTGCGAGAGATTTCTATCCCCATAAACAAGGAGGTCGGGGTTTGTTAACGAAAAAAATATGTGGTTATCGCATGGCTTGAACAAAAGGGTGGGAGAGGGAATGTATTGGTGGGAGGGGGTGAAAGCGATGTAAGCGAAATCAACAAACGTCCCTTTAGTAGTAGAGATAATTAAAAATGAGTCAATTACATCACTGGTGCTAAAACTTGGCGTGAGAAATCACTTTAGTGCCAAAACTTGCGGCATACATTAAACTGGTGCTACAACTTGGCTTTGACGTGCATATACAGTGCAAATCGCATTTGTATACAGACACAGTGCTAACTAGGTGCGCCACATGGCATGGGACCCACTGGCAGCCATTGAATGGTATTGATAGGGCTTGTGGTCTGTTATTTTGTGAAATCCCATCGAAATTATTTTTCTCGCAAAAAGGCTACTGCCACGTGTCAGTTCATCTGTCAGCGAGCAAATTATGTGCAAAATTGAACCCGTGCTCTGCAGCATGGATGCATGTCTGCCTAACCAATGGACCAAGAACCGTTTTCATACTAAACAGATACACACTTTATATATTCGGTAGACCTTAAGTGGGCTCGACACCCTACTGACCATTTTGCACTGTTATTTGTTAAAAGAATATAAATTATATGTAAATTATAATTGTGCATTATTTATAAACAAAATAAACTGCAGAATAAAAATGAACACTTCTATAATAATAAATATTTTATTAAAGCATGCAAATTTTAAATATATATTATCTTTATTTAAATATGTAGAAAAAATACTTTGATATTTTTTTTTTTGAGGAACCAGCAGGAGCACTGCCTTTTCTTATAGAAGGAAAACAGAAGCGCAATTTACAGGGGGCGCACGTTTTTAGGGAACGTTGCAAAAACCAAAAATGGCCCATAAGCATGAACCATGTAAAACCCAGCACATACTCAGCCTATGCCGACAGATGGCAAGGCCCCAACGAAAGCCATATCCCGTTGCTTTATGTTTTCGAAAGCTAGTAGAGCAACCTCACGATGAGTCATCCGTTGTCCTGTGAAAACGCGTCTGTTTCTCTCTTTCCAGATAGCCCAAATTGTGTAGATGATCCTCCCGCTCCTCCGTTTCCGCACTTGGGAAGGCTCATCTACTAGCATCTTGTCCCACCAGTCGGAAACAATGCCTGGCTCGGGCAAGAAACCTGAGATGGCGAGACCCTCGTTTGTCCAGGTGTTTACCTGGTTCCAAACCGCGACCGCGAAGGGACAATCCTTGCAAAGATGGGTTGCCGTTTCTGGCTGCTGAAGACATAGCTGACACCTTGGGTCATGTGGCCAGCCGCGAATAGCCAACATATCTGCGGTGAGGATTCTACCATGTAGGACTAGCCACGCAAAGAATTTGCACTTGGGCTCAGCGTGAGCAGACCAAACCTTTGAAGAGTCAAATCTTGGGTGTGAGCCAAAGAACTGCGCCGCATAGGCCGATGCGGAAGAGTAGGCTCCATTAGTGGTCAGGTTCCAGGAGATTGTGTCATCTTGATCTGGCAACAGAACTGTTCGGCTGATCCATCCCCAAAGAGTGACAAATTCCCCCAGTTGTTGCAGGGATCGAAGGCTAGCGACTGCTCTGATCCAGTTTTCATTTGTCAACTCTTGATGCACGGTCCTATTTTTTCTTGAAGCTATTTTGTAAAGCTCCGGCGCAAGTAGCGTTAGAGGGCCCCTTCCACTCCAGTTGTCATGCCAGAAAAGTGCCTTGCGGCCATCTCCCAAAGTTACGGTTGTGCTTGCGTGAAAAAGGTTCATATCAGCCTGGTCGCATGGCAGGTCAGTGCCCACCCATGGCCTCTCTGGGTCCGTCCATTGTATCCAGGGCCAGCGAAGGCGGAGGGCGCGGCCAAAACGGTCAAGGTCAGCGATTCCCAGGCCGCCCAACCTCCTTGGACGACAGACGGTCTTCCAGTTAACGAGGGAGTGCCCTCCAGAAGTTTGCGTTTGATCCTCTTTCTGCCATAGAAACCCGCGAATGATCTTCTCAACTTTTCGCAGGATCCATTTCGGCAGGCTGAGAGCGGTGATGTGGAAAGTCGCCATAGCTGTTAGAACTGATTGAGCCAGAGCGACCCTGCCGGGCTTATTTAGTAGCTTTCCTTTCCAACCCGGCAGTCTACCCGCAATCTTGTCGATGAAAGGTTGGAGGTCAACCCTCCGGAGCCGACGATAGTGCAATGGAAGTCCGAGGTAGCGTCCTGGGAAGCTGGCAATCTTGGCGGGGAAGACGGTGAGTATGTCCTGTAGGTCAAAGTCCCCGCATCGTATCGGAAAAACCTCGGTCTTTGACAGGTTCGTGATTAGGCCACTAGCCTCCCCAAAGGCTTTCAGTATGGCCGAGATCGCCCGCAGATCCTCCTTATCAGGGTTGGCAAAGATGCCTGCATCATCCGCAAAGAGAGAGATTCTACATCTGGCGGAACGAGCGCGGATGGGCTTGAGGATGCCCTGCTCAGAGGCGAGACGGAGAATCTGTTGCAACGGGTCTATTGCCAGAATGAAAAGCATCGGCGACACCGGGTCTCCCTGACGCAGGCCCTGCGCGTGTCTGAACGGCTTGCCCGGGTTTCCATTCAGAAGGATCCTAGATGATGAGTATGCCAGGGTCATGCAAATCCAGTCCCGCCAATGTTGGCCAAACCCCAGGCGCTGAAGAACCTCAAGAAGGAAGGCCCAATTGACGGAGTCAAAAGCCTTCGATATATCAAGCTTGAGGAAAAGTCCTGGGATGTTCCGGCGGTGTAGGTCCTTGATTTAGGTTCTGAACATGCATGAAGTTGTCGTGGATGGAACGCTTTTGGACGAAAAATACTTTGATATTTTCATTGAATATGAAAATTATTACGGGCATAATTATCTAATTTACAATTTATAACATCAGATTATAATTTACATATAAATTTCTGAAGAAAAAAAATGCTGTCGGGTGGGATGGTGGCTACGCGCACCTGATGACTACATGTCACTGTTGAATCCTAGCCAACGATTTTTACATAATATCAATATATGTTTCGTAAAACATGAACACTTTTATAGACTACATGGGTATTTCGTTACTGTGAAGATTTATAAACTTATATAAGCATTTACTAAAATATAAAGAAAAATTATTAAAGCATGAACACTTTTATATACTACATTAATATTTTGGTAAACTGTGAAGATTTGTTTCTAAAAAAACTTGTGAACATTTTAAACTTATGTAAGCATTTATTAAAATACATAGTTTTTTAAAAAAAAAATCTTAAAGCATGACACACGATTATGATTTACATATTCGTAAAAAGATTCTAATTTACGTATAGTTTTTTTTTAAAAAATAACACTGCAAAATGGTTTAGGGTCTCCAGCTGGCATAAGTCCGCCTCGATATATAATGTACATTTGCAAATATACCATTTTTTCTTGTTTAGTGGTAATCATGCAATGCAAGGTCAGTTGGATATATTGATCGTCAAGTCACTGGCTGGCTCCATACTAGAAAGCACTTCAAATTTTAGTGGCAATATTCGAGACAAGACTAGTAAAATACATATGTTCGTTCAAACACTTGTTTTGACAATATACTTCTTTTCCCAGTTTTATGTAAACAAATCTAGTAAATATAAAGATATATAATATATTTTTTGTGACAAAGTAAAAATACACCATACAACCCGGCTGCAGATACGTCTCATACACTAATACGTGGTAGTATATATCTCAAATATTATTAAATTTTTTTGAGAGCAAAGCATAGCTTTATTACTTAACTGAGCCTAGGCGTATCGCCCAAGACAACAACGCCCACCTGGGCAGGTACATCGAACTCCCATTCCATGAACATTTGGGTTACACTCACGGCCAACATTGGCCAATTCATGGGCTACGGAATTTGCAGTGCGTCTACAAACAGTGAGAGTAAATTTGGAAAACCAAAGTTTGAGCTGGTACTTCATGTCCTCAATAACCACAACATACGCCGAGGAGTCCACTTTGTGCACGTCAAGGGCTTCGGCCAGAAGCTGCGTGTCCGTCTCTAGCTCAACAGAAACGATGCCCAGATCGGCTGTTGTGCTGATAGCGTGCGACATGGCCAATGTCTTCGCAACGAATGCATCAGTGACATGCTCTTGTCTTCCTGCCCTGGCGCAAACAAGTGTTCCCTCCTTTGTTCTCACCGCGACACCCCATCCTGCATGACCTTGGCCCGGCACAAAGGATCCATCGACATTAATCTTGTAGTCTGCTCCCTTCGGTGGCCTCCACTTGTCCGGTTGCGGTTTGGCCGTTGGTTGTCGGAAGATTTCCCAGTACTCCAACACATTGGCTCTCGACTGCCGCGCGATATCCTGGGCCGAGGTTGGCAGCTTTCCTTGCCTGAGCTTATTTCTATTAGACCATCATAGCCACCAGAAGGTGAGGATGTGTAGCCATTTTTTCTCATCTAGCCCCCAAAGATAGTCGAACATTGCATGCATAGACCCGATTTTCTCTAGCTGCATGCGTTCTCCTTCAAGAGTAAGATCCCTCCATACTTCTTTTACCTCTTTGCACTTGATGAAGAGATGAGCCCCGTCCTCGTCAGCCCGTGCACAGAAGAGGCACTTCGTATCTGCAATGGGGATACCCCTCCTTGCAACATTGGTCCGAAGAGCAAGAGACTCGTGCTTTACCCTCCAAGCGAACATCTGGATATTGCGGGGGCATGGCATTTTCCAAAGTCGTCTCCATGAGTCATCCTTGGTCTCATTCAGATTCCCTGGATTGGTCGAGCTCCCTCCCGCTCCTCTATCCTTTGTCACCCTCTCTAATTGGACTTGGAGTTTATATGCACTTTTAACCGAGTGGATACCTTTCGTGTCATAGTGCCATGCAATAAAGTCCTGGACTCCTTCTCGTAGGGGAATAAGCAGAATATGTTTTGCATCATCGGTCCAGAAGGTGTCACGTACTAGCTGTTCGTCCCAGTAGCCGGTCACTGGATCGATTAGGTCACTAACCCACTCCAGCAGACACTGTCCCCGTGGTGTGATGACTCCTCTAGACCACGGTCGTGGAAGCCACGGATCAAACCAAATATTTACTTGAGTCCCATCCCCAATTCTCCAAATATATCCCTCGCGAAACAGGTCGAGACCATGAAGTAAGCTCCTCCAGGAATATGAGATCCCCTCTCTAGGGTTTGCATCGAGGAGAGAACAATCTGGATAGTATCTGGCTTTCAGGATACGAGCACACAGCGAGTCCGGTGATTGAATGAGCCTCCAAATCTGTCTCAACAGCATAGCAAGGTTGAACCCATGCATGTCTCGGAAACCGAGTCCCCCCTGGGCCTTTGGCAATGTGAGTTTCTTCCAACCAATCCAATGTGTAGTGTTCTCCTTGTCTTGTTGGATCCACCAGTAGTTGCATATAAGCGAACTAAGTTCCTCGCAAAAAGACTTAGTGAGGTAAAAACAAGACATAGCAAAAGTAGGGATTGCTTGTGCAACCGTAGTGACCAACGCCTCCTTCCCTAGTTTAGCTATCAGCTTCTCCTTCCACCCATAGACTCTGCCCATCATAGCCCCTTTGACAAAAGCAAATGCCTTCTTCCTCGATTTCCCAACATGAACCGGCAGCCCCAAATACTTATCATTCCATGTTTCACTCTGAATGTGTAGGGCATCCTTCACAACAGTTTTCACCTCACTCCCCGTGTTGGGGCTAAACATTATTGCTGATTTCTCTAGGTTGATGCACTGTCCGGAGCAGTTTTCACAAAGATCCAAGATCTCCCTCAAAGCTTGGGCTTCCTCTTGCTTAGCCTTTAGTAACATCATCGAGTCGTCAGCAAACAGAAGATGTGAAACGACTGGTGCTGTCCGGCAGATCTTAACCCCGCTCACCCTCTCGGAGGCTTCGGCGTCATGCAACAGTGAAGATAGACCTTCAGTGCAAATGACGAACAAGTAGGGCGAAATTGGATCGCCTTGGCGAAAGCCTCTGGAGATGGGTGAACTGTGACGTAAGAGCTCCATTGATCCTAATCTGGTATCTGACATTAGTGACATAGTTCATTACCAAATCAATCCATCGAGCCCCAAACCCAAGCTTGACAAGCATCGCCCGCAAAAAGTTCCCCTCCACGCGATCATAGGCTTTACTCATATCCGCCTTTACTGCTGCTATACCCTCCTTCCCCTTCTTCTTATTCATCAAGAAATGTGACATTTCATATGCAATAAGGACATTGTCCATAATCAACCGACCCGGAACGAATGCACTTTGATTGTAAGAGATGATATCCGGAAGCACCAACTTCAGCCGGTTGGAGATCACTTTGGACACCAATTTGTACACCACATTGCACAAACTTATCGGTCTTAGATCTCTGATCCCGCTAGGGTTTTTTACTTTAGGGATCAAAACAACCACATCGTTGTTCCACCCTTCTGGCATTGCTCCTCCATTTAGGACCGCAAGCACCTCTTCGACTACCTTATCCCCCATGAAATGCTAATGTTTCTTGTACACAATGGAAGGCATCCTGTCCGGGCCAGGTGCCTTGAGGTCGCCAATATGATCCAGAGCTGCCTTCACTTCTTCCCTGGTCACTTCTGCTTCTAGGATGGATCTCATCGTATGTGTGACACGGGGCTAGACTTTCTCAATCAGCTCGGCTGTGCGATTTCCTTGGACCGAAGAGAACAACTCCTGAAAGTAAGAACAAACAAAGTTATTAAGCTCCTCTCCTTCCTGCACCTCCGATCCATCCTCCCTCTTCAATTTTTTCACCCTATTCATCTTTCTTCTAGACGCGCCACTGCCATGAAGTATCTCGTGCTTCTATTACCATCCTCATAGTCCTCGGGCCTCTTCTTCAGAACATACTCCTCCACCACGATTAGGTCTTTATCAAACATCCACGGCCCGCCCTCGATCACCTTCCTCTTCCCAGACTCTTGGTGGAACGTAAACAGAAACTGATTCACCCCAATCTCCTTGTAGTCGATGCCTTTGATCGGACACTAGATTTTTCCTAGGGTTAAGCATATGGCGTCAGGATGAACTGGCTTCTCTGACATGACCTTGCCTACCGCTTGCAACATCCAATCCTTCCCCTTCTCCTTGAGCGCGCATCTGACGTTTACTCCTTTCCTCTCCTCATCTGACAACTTCAGGCCCCTCAGCATGCTTGCAACTCCCTCCATCTTCTCGTCTCCTCCTATCCTCCCGCCCCCGTATCCTCCTAGGGTTGATGGTGGTGTACGATCCCGAGCCCTAGGGAGCATGGGGAAGGCTTATGGTGGATGGGAAGGAAACAACTCGATCGCTGGAACAAAAACACGGGATCAAAGACCAGACCGGCGAGAACGAGGAACCCTAATGCACCGGGCGCCAGATCTCGATCGCCTCACAATCGCCCCCGCGATCTCCGGACTAGACGCTAACCGTCACCACATGGGACGGACCGTGACTGATGGTCACTTTTTTAAAATATATTATTAAATTTATGATTATGAAAGAGAGGCTGCCTTCTTCAATCCCCATTAATAGAAAACTGTTCTGGGTGCATTGGTTGGGCATGAGCGCATCCACGCTGCAGATCGCGGTTCAAATCCTGTTGGCCACAATTTATTTTTGAAAAATAGTTCCGATAGGTTTTTCAAAAAATAACAGGACACACGCCCTATATCCACCCTTGAGTGACTGGCAGCGGGCCTGATGCCATGTGGCGCGCCTAATCAGCTTCGTATCTGTCTACAAATGCAATTTGCACCGTATATGCACGCCAAAGCCCAAGTTGTAGCACCAGTTCAATGTATACCGCAAGTTTTGGCACTACAGTGATTTTTCACGCCAAGTTTTAGCACATGTGGTGTAATTGACTCACTAAAAAAAGGCAAGACATAATCCAGGAGGCTCATTTGCCTGCGTGTTAACAAGGAACTGATTAATACATGAAGATATAATAGGTAAAAATTACTTCTAAAACATTTTGATAAGGAAAGGATAAATACATGAAGATATAATAGGCAATAATTGATTATATAGTAAGTATTGCCAACACATTAATATAGGAAATAAATAAATGACATTAAATCCATTTTCCGATCTCTATATAAAGACTAGCACACCATATTCCGGTGACATCGTCGCTACAGAAGGACAACAACGCTACGAAGAAAAGGATCGCCAACATGACTAGCACCAAAGACAACGCTCGCGTTCTGTGCTTGATGGCTCTCCTGGCCATGTCTAGCACCATCATTTCCTGCCGTGCAGCAGGTACCTACTCCCTTCATTCACAAATGTAACATATTATATATATTTTTGTATATACAACATACATACTGAAATGAGTGAACAAACATACTACAATGCATCCATATACATTTAAATCAGAAAAAAAAATCATCATAGAATGCTTTTACCAGGCTTGCCACGTGGTGTATTTATTCTCTCTTTCATGTGCAAAATGAATTACTTTCTTCAATCTAAATTAATCAAAATTCTAGCTTTATCAAAAGAACTTTATCAAAATTCTAGCTTTGTCCTAAATCTTTCATTTTTGACCAAATTTATAGAGAAATATGCTAATATTTACGACATCAAATATATACTACGGGGACATATTTTATGATGTAACTAATTTGGTGTTCTAGATGTTGAAATTTTCTCTATAGACTTGGTCAAACTTAAAGAAGTTTGACTTAAGATAAAGTTGGAATTATAACTATTTTCTGGAAGGAAGGAAGCACCTTGGTAATCCATTGCTATGCAATATAAATGCACTAACGAGGTTATCGCTCCATTGTTCATAGGTACAACGGGTCTGGGTATAACAAGCACTTTTACGAAATTGTGTGTAGCCGCAAAAGGTCGTACGCCCCCAATCCAACCTACCGACAACATTGTGTGCAAGGCTTATTGTGTAGGGCGAGGTTACAATAAGGATAAAAGCTATTGCTCACCAGATAGTGGCGGCATGTGCTGCTGCGAAAAGTAATGAATTACATGTATTGCCATGTGCTGGAAAGATATGGTGCACTGTTGAGAATATCTATCTATGCACATCTGAAATTACTTCACATGAAGAATAATCAATAGATGTAATATTTGATTTATATCTTTTTGAAAACCTTCTTTCCTTAGGAAAATAAAAACATTTGATCGCCATGATGCACTATTAATGATAGCAATGTTACAATTCAGCAGAAGAAATTAGAAGTGGTAGTGGGATAATTCATCAATGCTCTCGAAACAAATAAGCATAAATTCTAATTTAATTACTTCCGGAGCAGTTCGTATATAGAAGACTAATAAGGTTGTGAAAATTGCTATAATGTTCTTGTAGAATAAAAAATACCAATAAAAAATTGTCTCCATAAAACACTTGATGGATTGCAATTCAATCTACTAGAAAAATGGTCATGGGTCATTGGTAGAGGAGCAATAAACCACCCTTGCATGAAAGCCAACATGCTAGCTAGGTGAAAGCCAACTTTCACAAGAGTGTTGGAGCCTTAGGGAGTGTTTGCTTCTCAGGGAATCCCTCATTGGGATAGGGATAGCCATTTTTTTAGGGATGCCACACATCTGGAAGGGAGTGAGATGGCTAGGGATAACCCGATTTAAAAAGTTGGTCAAAAACTTGGCTGACGATACACACAAAAAATTGGCGGACGAGAGGAGCCACACGTGTGCCACCCTCCCGTTCCCACGCTGAAGCACGCCCCTCTCTACGTTTCACGTCCCCACACAAAAAGGAAACCTACCTCTATTATCCCCTCTCTCTTATAAGCCCTAGGGAGCGGCGACAACTATTATTCTCGATAGGTGGGACTTTTGGAAATAATGAAAGAGATGATTAAACTAAGTACTAGAGAGAAGAGAAAATATAATAGACTAAACAAAGGAAATAAACTATGGAGAAATATGTGATATTTTAGGTGAGATTGCTGGCGTCTAGGTACAGTCTCGTTCGGCCCCGGCGTGAGATGGAGTTTAAGCTTTTCGACTATGCCACGTTGTGGCTAAGCTAGTACCTGCATTATAGGATATGGCCATCTACAGAAGGTGGGCGGTCCCTCACATAACATTCCCTCTCAAGACGCGACGTGTCGAGACAACTCAAACGTCCTACTTCCTATCCCATACTTACGGCGGCTAACAGAAAGACATTAAGGTCACAAGAACTGGACTGAAGGAAATAAGTTTTATGGACAACTGTGACTCCTAGAACAATTGTGTTCACCTCAAGATATCAACGACTGCCACTCGAAAGGTCTATTGGTTTGAACAACTATCTATCAACTTCATGTGTAGTCTAAAGATTTGAACGTCTCCAACTACGTGCACCAATGGATCGGATTTCTCCAATAACTAAATTATCGCAAAGGTAAAAAATCAATGCGAAGAGACACATAGATAGACAACACATATCAAATAACTGCTTACTAGCCGGTCGATCCATAGCCAAAAATTACTCAAATAACATCACATAATGGAGGTTACAACCCATCACGGAGACTGTGATGGGGGGGGGGGGGGAGAAGGGGTGTTGATGGTGGTGATGGAGGCGGCGTGGCGGATGATGGTGGTGATGGTGCAGTGGCGGTGACCCATGGCCACACCCACCGGCGGCGCTCCTCTGGCGGTGACGGCTCCCTTCCGGTCTTCCTCCAAGGTTGCAACGATGGTGATGGAGGCTTGGCACTGCCCCCAAGTGCGCTTGATGTGGACTATCAGATGAATGTGGAGATGTGTTCATGGTTGAAGTATATGGTGACGGCTAGGGTCGATGGTGTATATGTAATAGTTCTCTTGTAGCCTCCTCCATTGAGGTAGCATCTCTCTTTTGATCCAAAGGCTCTAGGTGAGCCCAAACCTTTCCCAAAACATCCTCTAAAGGCCAAGGAAGTCGTAGGAACAAACGGGGACAAAATCCATGAAGAATCCCGTGTGAAAGGGAAACTTTTGGGCTTGTCTAGTACGATGCATATGAGACGCTGCCTTTGGCTCTGGACTCCTCTAGTAAAACGACCACTATTTCTTCATACGAACTCGGAATGTGACGTTCTTGGGCTTGTTAGAATCGTATGAACGATGCCAACACACCTGTGGTTTTAGGTCTTGATTTGGAGCACTTTGTAAAAAATGATTTTTTTCACTCTCGAAAATGCGCAAGTCTGGTGCCTGGATGTCCTATGTTTGAGTTCCTTTCATCATGTTAAATGCAGGAGATGTCCACATCACCTACAAAACAAATAATCTTTATCTTTACCTAATAATAAAGAAAATTGGGTTTCTGTCGTACATCGCGACAATTTTGCAGAAAAGCCCCTCTGTTCTTGAGAATTTAACCCGCAGTCCTGATTTAAGTGGGTATCTGAGAAAACGCTTCGGTTTTTGCAAAAAAAAAATTGCGTTAGTTACAATTGTACCCGCGCTCCTTAATTAAACTGCTTCACCACCAGGCACCGTCGCCGGGCATGGGCCGCCACTTGCTGCCGGCGTCCACGCCGCAGGAGCCAAGGAAGGGGTCCTCCTACTGGTTTGACGGCGCTGGAGAGGCTCGTGTCAGGGAGCTCCTCTCCTCTGCTTCGGGCGGGAGGGGGCTGAAGCGCTCAGGGTGCAGAGCTGCGGGGGCAGGGGCCGAAGGGTGGCGCGGGTGCTGGATGGGACTTTGTGCAGGTCTTCGATGAGATGTGGAGGGGGTCTGGACGCCGGCGGGTCCTTGGCCTGCGGCGCTCGGGCATCGGGCGGCCATGGCCATCTCTCTAGAGAAAAATAAAAGACAGAGAGAGCTCTTTGAGAAAAGAAGAACGGGAGAGAGAAGTGAGATGGTGGAAGAAAGGGAGGGCTCGCCGACGCTGGGCTTGGCCGGAGACGCTCGGCAGCGAGCTGAAGAAAGGGAAGCGGTCGTGGGGCTCCTGGTTCCTGCGAAGTGCGAGCGTCGACATGTTGCTCAGGTGCTGCGGGCCGTGGGCGTCGCCGTGCTCGCGCTTGAGACCGACCTGTGTCTGATTTGGAGGGGGAGGGGGCAGCGAAGGCGGTGCTCGAGCTGTGATGGCGGCCTCGAGCGGGAGGAGTGACAGAACCGATCTTATCTGAAAAACCAGAAGAAAAAAATGGGCCGAGAGTGGCCGTCGGAGCTGGAGCGACGGCGGCCGCAGGTGGAGCGCGGGATCCGCCAGCGTGCGGAGGTGGTGGGGGTGTGCGGGAGATGCGCAGAGGGGAGGATCCTGGCGGCAGCGGCGGCGTGTCCTAGGGGAGGTTGGATTGTTCCGTGCCTTGAAAATGAGAAGATAAGTTTGCGACGGCAGATTCCATAGGACGCGTGGAGTCTCGTTTCTTCTAGACGAGCTGACGTGCGACAGCTAGCTAGCCCATGTTGACGATTAAAATCTTCGAGTCCATCGCGACGTGTGTTAGCGTGCTGAATTACTTTTTGTTTCAATAAGGTTCAATTTTACTCTGTTTAGAGCAACTCCAACGCAGTGACTCAAACAGACACGTGATTTGTCTATTTTTATTCGTTTGGGTCGGCCGAGCGGATGTCTATGTCCATTTTTTCGTTTGGGTCAGCTGGTGCGCGCTAACGGTAGCTGATTCATTTTTGACATGTCCGCCGCGACATTCGTCAAACATGTAGCGGGCAGGGGAGCTCGCAGCGCGAGAAGGCCGGCGGGCGAGCTCGAGCCCTGCGGCGGGGGCGGCACATCGACTGTGGTGAGCATGGCGCCGCGAGCGCGAGGCCGAGCGAGGCGAGACCGGGCACGGCGCGGCTGGGCGCGGTCGCGTGATACCGGGCGCTACCAGGCGCGGCGAACCAATGTCGGGCCGAGCGTCGCCTACGGGGATGGGCGCTGAGCGGGTGTAGCTCCGGCAGGGGATGGGTGCCAGGCACGGAGTAGCTCCTACGTGTTGGGGAACGTAGTAATTTCAAAATTTTCCTACGCACACGCAAGATCATGGTGATGCATAGCAACGAGAGGGGAGAGTGTTGTCTACGTACCCTCGTAGACCGAAGCGGAAGCGTTGACGCAACGTAGAGGAAGTAGTCGTACGTCCTCCCGGTCCAACCGATCCAAGCACCGTTACTCCGGCACCTCCGAGTTCTTGACACGCGTACAGCTCGATGACGCACCCTCGATCTCCAATCCAGTAGAGGCTCCGAGGGGGAGTTCTGTCAGCACGCCGGCGTGGTGACGATCTTGATGTTCTCCTGTCGCAGGGCTTCGCCTAAGCACCGCTACAATATGATCGAGGTGTAATATCGTGGAGGGGGGCACCGCACACGGCTAAGGAACGATCAATGATCAACTTGTGTGTCCATGGGGTGCCCCCTGCCCCCGTATATAAAGGAGAGGAAGAGGGGAGGGCCGGCCCTCTACTATGGCGCGCCCTGGGGAGTCCTACTCCCACCGGGAGTAGGATTCCCCCTTTCCTAGTCCAACTAGGAGACCTTCCATGTATTAGGAGTAGGAGACTAGGAAGGGGAAGAGAGAAGGGAAGGAAGGAGGGGGTGTGGCCCCTCCCCCTAGTCCAATTCGGACTAGGCCATGGGGGGGCGCACGGCCTGCCCTAGGCAGCCCCTCTCCCTTTCCCTCAGGGCCCAATAAGGCCCAATACTTCTCCCCGGCGAATTCCCGTAACTCTCCGGTACTCCGAAAAATACCCGAATCACTCGGAACCTTTCCGAACTCCGAATATAGTCTTCCAATATATCGATCTTTACGTCTCGACCATTTCGAGACTCCTCGTCATGTCCCCGATCTCATCCGGGACTCCAAACTCCTTCGGTACATCAAAACTCATAAACTCATAATATAACTGTCATCGAAACCTTAAGCGTGCGGACCCTACGGCTCGAGAACAATGTAGACATGACCGAGACACGTCTTCGGTCAATAACCAATAGCGGGACCTGGATGCCCATATTGGTTCCTACATATTCTACGAAGATCTTTATCGGTCAGACCGCATAACAACATACGTTGTTCCCTTTGTCATCGGTATGTTACTTGTCCGAGATTCGATCGTCGGTATCCAATACCTAGTTCAATCTCGTTACCGGCAAGTCTCTTTACTCGTTCCGTAATACATCATCTCGCAACTAACTCATTAGTTGCAATGCTTGCAAGGCTTAAGTGATGTGCATTACCGAGAGGGCCCAGAGATACCTCTCCGACATTCGGAGTGACAAATCCTAATCTCGAAATACGCCAACCCAACAAGTACCTTTGGAGACACCTGTAGAGCACCTTTATAATCACCCAGTTACGTTGTGACGTTTGGTAGCACACAAAGTGTTCCTCCGGTAAACGGGAGTTGCATAATCTCATAGTCATAGGAACATGTATAAGTCATGAAGAAAGCAATAGCAACATACTAAATGATCGGGTGCTAAGCTAACGGAATGGGTCATGTCAATCAGATCATTCAACTAATGATGTGACCTTGTTAATCAAATAACAACTCTTTGTCCATGGTTAGGAAACATAACCATCTTTGATCAACAAGCTAGTCAAGTAGAGGCATACTAGTGACACTCTGTTTGTCTATATTCAAACATGTATTATGTTTCCGGTTAATACAATTCTAGCATGAATGATAAACAATTATCATGAAATAAGGAAATAAATAATAAATTTATTATTGCCTCTAGGGCATATTTCCTTCACTACGGGGACGGGCGCCAGCATGGAGGAGGGCGGCGCGGGACGAGTGCATGTTGCCTTCGTGCCGGCAGGGACGATGACGCGAGCCAGCGGGAACGGGCACAGGCGAGGATTGGCGGCTGATGCCTGCACGTCGGCACGGACGAGCGTCGATGGGAACGGACATCGACGGGGATGGATGCCTACGCGACGGGCGCCAGCACGGATGGGCGTCGACAGGGACGAGCGGCAGAGAGAGACGGAGGCGAGATGTGGTGCGTAGGTCGTGGGTCAGCGGAGAGAAAAAGTAGAAGAGAGAAGCGGGTTGTAATAGGTAGGCCATGCCTCGCATGCAGCGTACAGAGACGGATGAAGAGGACACATAAAAGGTCCACTTCCTACACAAATTTGAGACGAAAATGGGTCCATACTGACACAAAATGGACACGAAATAGAAATGGGTCTTCGCGTTGGGCCAACGTTTTTGTCCGCCTTAACCCAAATGGACATACGCGGACGGAATGGATTGGCCGGTTGAAGTTGCTCTTATGGATTATGATTAGATCATGTTGAAGTAAGGCTAACTTCAGTGAAGAATCCCATTTCGTCCGGCCGCCTCCGTTTGAGGTAAAACTAACACAAATCGAATTTGGTTGTTATCTTTTTGTTTTTATCTGGAATTTTAATTTTTATTATTATGACACAATATGATTTATGTGGTTGTAAACTATATGCAATGAGTGATTTTATTCGGTTATGAAGCTATATGCAATATTAAGAACAAAAATTGTCTACATTTGGCCGTCCGGCAGGACGGACCAAATGCGTCGTCCAAACGTGTCCGCAAAAGAGGCCGAACGGTGCCCCTTTACCCAAACCAAACGGAGAAAATCCAAACAAAATAGATGTCTGTTTGGAATCGTCCGTTGAAGTTGGCCTAGCATATATGCACAAAAGTAGGGCATGCACAACAAAAAACATATATGCTTGCATGTCCAGTAAAGTAAATACAAAATAAATTGTCTCCTAGCGCTATTGATCCCGGTTCATAGAAGTGCACAATCTAGGCGCTATTGATCCCGATTCATACAAGTGCATAATGAACCATCGACGTCAAAACATGGGTATTTACATGTCATGGTAATAGTTTTTAGTTGATCTTACCATTGTTCCAAATCAGGAAAATGATGTCATGTCTGAAGTCCGTAAAGATAGGCATGTTGGATGTGGTATGAAGAAAACTTGACAACCACCTTATTCACACTTTTATCTCAAACATTAATGTTATGAAGGAACAACATCAATTGTATCCAGGTAAAATTACTTTCAAAGTGCTGCATGCACAACATTTTTATTGTCTAATGGTAATACAATAATTAATCCAGCATCCCAAAGAGTTCTATTATTAATTGATCCATCTTTTTGGTCATCGTCAAACTTAACCTCTACCCGCCCAACCTAATTAATGAAAATTGATGTTTGCTGAGGCATGTCAATTTTTACTGTCTCGTTGCTTGCTTAATAATAAAGGAACTATTTCTTCTGGCGGTACGTCATCAAAATTGTCCCAGATGTTATAAAATGTTACCCTCCGATGCTACTTATAAGTGATAGAAAACGTTTCACACAGGGAAGACATAGTGCACCTGTTCAGGCCGGCCCATGTCCGGGCAACCTGTTTTTCAAATTTTCCTTTTTTTCATTTTCTCTTTTCGTCTTTGTTTTTTCTACTTTAAATAACTTGGGAATCGAAAGAGTTCTGAAATTAAAAAAAAATCGAATTTTGAAACAAAATGTTTAGTAATTTACAAATGTTTGGGATTCAGATAAATTTTGATTTAAAAAAGTGTTCACATATTACAAAATGCAATTTTGAAATAAATATTCAGGAAATCAGAAAATGTTCATGATTTTTAATAAAATTTGTTTTATTAAGAAATGTTAATGAAATTGAACAAAATTTCGCCAATTCAATAAATATTCATAAATTGAAAAATATTTCGCGACTTACAAAATAGTTTATTGATTCATAAAATGTTCGCTAATTCAAAAAATGATCATGCATTTTAGAAAAATGTTCGTTAAATAAAAAAATCATGAATTTCAAAAATTATTCCAAAAATTTCCAAAAATATGATCGCCTATTTGAGAAAAATGTTTTAAGAAATATTCCCAATTTTCAGATTTTTTTTGCAGATAGTATATAAAATGTTCATGAATTCAAAAAATGATCATGATTTTAGAAAATGTTCAAAATCCGTAAAGATGTTCAAGAATTTGAAAAATGTTCATGATTTCAGATATGTTCACGAGTTTAGAAAACGTTCATGATTTTCAAAAATTGTTCACAATTTGATGAAAATGAGAGTGATAGTGTATCTTGGTGATGCAGCAAAATGTAGTCATGGGCTCATGGCCTTTTTTCTCCCGTTGCAACGCACGGGCCATTTTACTAGTGACAATTAAAAATAATATAAACTAACAAAGATCTTATGCAATGCTCATGGTGAAAAGAGCAAATACTGGAAATCATGCATATGAACATGTAATTGGCTCAATGGGACATGATATATGAAGATAATAGTAAAAAAATAAGCTCTAAAAATGCTTAAAATATGGATCCATCAGGTATGTAAAGAACACATTTTCCAAAAATCAAGGTTGAAGATTGAAGGCATTTGTGCTATTTGCATGACCTCTTTTTATATAACCCAAAACAATGAGCTTTAGATTATATGACTTGCTTTTGGTGTCAACTAAACTTTGAACTATGGGTTGTAGAACTTAAATATGATGTAATGCTCCATATGTATGTCTCAAGTACTAGTTTAAACATAGCATGTAATAGTTGAAACTTTTCAATGATGTTGGACTATGAGTCTATGAGGTTGAATTATAGTGCTAGATCATGAAATTCAACTTTAATTCCTATTTTCAAAATTGTTGGTGTTGATATGTTATGTTGGGCTACGTTGATAAAGTTTATCTTTAAATTTAAAAGTCAGTGTTGTTACCAAACTTGTCATATCTATGTTTCTATAATTACATGCCAGAAGGGTAATCCCACCAGCTCAACCAAAGTGGTCACTATAAAAATCATCCACTCTTCATCTTCTCAACAAAATAGACGAAACCCGCCTCTTTTCCTTCAACCAAATAGTAAAACATGGTTATCAAAATCACCCAATCCCTCACAACCAAATGATAAAACTATCTATCCCCAACACATGGTTAGTGATATCCTCACCCCAAGTCATACTTGCTTGTGAATCAGACGCCACCTTAATGGACATATAACTGGTTAGAGGGCCAGTTCATCAGCAGTGTATTCATTATAGCCTCAAAACCAAATTATATTGATGGGAACCCAAAAACCAAATTTAGCCTGCATTTGGCACTGTGGTGGGTTATGAAAAATCTATCTCTTGTAACTAGCTTGTGCTTATAGTTTTGTTTGACTAACAATTTTGTTGTTGTTTTATGTCTATTTTCATAAATCAAATTATAAGATAAGTTTAACACAAGATAATTCAATAACCGTACTATGAGATTTACTCTTATTCGCATCGTATCAAACTATGGGATTAAGTATTTGCAACTCGTGTATTTCATGAATGAGAGGTTTAGATATCTATCAAATTTCCATAGCTTGTTCAATCAACAACCTTTTTCTTTTTAGATATTCAAAAATGAGATCAATTAGAATAAAAATATATTTTATATGTTTGTTTTACTGTGATATATGGACATTCAATATGCAACATGAAGGAAGAAGGCCTTGTGCATCTCCACTTGAGCTTCATCGTCTGAGCCCACCCAAGACACAAGAAGTCATGGCCACCATCTAGGAAAAAGGAGGAGAAGAGGAGGAGGAGAGTAGGGGTGGGCATAAAAGCCGATGGACCGGAAACCGAACCGAAGTCGAAACAGAAAAAAGAATTTTAAGTTTTTGTCATTTGTATATATAATTTGAGTTTTCATTTCTAATAATTGAACTAACTTGAGTAGATTCGGTTTCTACCACAGTTAACCGAATACCAAATGTAACTGTACCTACAACTCTCTTGCCTCTAAACTCTTGTAGGCTGGAACTAACGAGGCTATAGTTTCACGTACTCCAGCCACCCGCCTACTTTCTTCTCTTTGCTAATAGAGCAAGCTAGCCCTTGTGCAACTAGTGGACCATGGGTCAACCACCTGGACAGAAGCTTAGGAGACCACATACTTGTGGACAACCAGCCGATTGGGATAGTTGCAACAGGGGTAAAACGGATACCACTTTGGATGCATCCACGGGGACCTCTTTCCCCTTAATCACCGTTTGGTAACCAGAGTGGGGAAGAACCATGGTGGCGTATGGGATATGGAGATACCACGAGTATGCATGTATCTGTACCGTCTCCGCCCACGAAGAGAAACATGTAAAGTGGCTTAGGAATTCGAAATAGCATTGTGTTTAGGCACCGCCGTAAATGCACACTAGTGGGGATTCTGGGCCCCTGGGAACTCTTTTAATCATTTGTCTCAAGTCTAGTCATTTTACTTGTTATTTATTTCAGCTCATTTATTCACCTTTACACTTGCAACCTTATTATTATCCTCACTACTATTTTGGAACACTTACAATTTCTAGGCACATTATTTGCACCTTGCAAAGGACCAAAGATTGATTCATGTGCTCCCTGTGGGATCAATACTCTTACTTTGAAAAGGCTACAAGTCTACAACTAGACCCTGTGCACTGACAGGCTATCAAGATTTTTCTGGCATTGTTGCCGGGGAGCTGAACGCTTTTGGTCTTAGTTCTGAGTTCGGTTTGAATCTTGTGTACTAAGTTGTTTGCCAGTCTAGAAGAATCATGGGTGAGTATGGACATAATTATCAACTTGCAGCAACATGTCTTACAGGTCCACCTGAAAGGATCAATATAGTTGACTAGAAGGGGGGGGGGGTGAATAGGCAACTAACAATTTTTAGCTTTCTTTTACCAAATTAAACTTTGCATCAAAGTAGGTTGTCTAAAAATGCAACTAGGTGAACAACCTATATGATGCAACAACAATAAGTGCACAAGCAAGCAAGGGATACAACACAAAAAGCTTGCACAAGTAAAGGCGCGAGATAACCAAAAGTGGAGCCGATGGAGACGAGGATGTGTTACCGAAGTTCCTTCCTTTTAAAGGGAAGTACGTCTCTGTTAGAGCGGTGTGGAGGCACAATGCTCCCCAAGAAGACACTAGGGCCACCGTATTCTCCTCACGCCCTCACACAATGTGAGATGCCGTGATTCCACTATTGGTGCCCTTGAAGGCGGTGACCGAACCTTTACAAACAAGGTTGGGGCTATCTCCACAACTTAATTGGAGGCTCCCAATGACACCACGAAGCTTCACCACAATGGACTATGGCTTTGAGGTGACCTCAATCGTCTAGGGTGCTCAAACACCCAAGAGTAACAAGATCCGCTAGGGATTAGTGGGGGAATCAAATTTCTCTTGGTGGAAGTGTAGATCGGGGCCTTCTCAATCTATCCCGAGCAAATCAACAAGTTTGATTGGCTAGGGAGAGAGATCGGGCGAAAATGGAGCTTGGAGCAACAATGGAGCTTTTGGGGGAAGAGGTAGGTCAACTTTGGGGAAGAAGACCCCTTTATATAGTGGGGGGAACAATCCAACCGTTACCCCCCCAAGCAGCCACGCATAGAGCGGTACTACCGCTTGGGCAGGGCAGTACTACCGCTGAGCCAGCGGTACTACCGTTCCCTCCCAGCGGTACTGCCACACACATGAGGATAGCAAGGACCTGGGCCCAGAGCGGTACTACCGCGGAAGTAAGGGTGGTACTACCGCTTGGAGCGGTAGTACCGCCACTACTGCCGCTACTAGTACCGCACAACCCGACACGAAAAACAGAGGTCTCGAGTCGAGGCGGTAGTAGCCCGGAGCCTCTGCGGTACTACGGCCGAAGACAGCAAGCGGTACTACCGCTTGGCGTGCTTCGGCGGTACTACCGCTGGGATAGGACAGGGGAGGCAAGGAGAGGAAAGAGAGCTCCAATGACGCGGAAAGGAACAACGGGTGTGATAAGGATGTGTACGTATTGATTCCACCCTAGCCTTACCAAAGCAGACCCCCTCTTGATAGTACGGTGACTCCTACGAAACTAGTCCACCAACAGAGAAATGAAGGAGCTACACCGTCTTGAATAAAAACATCGAGGGGAGGGAATCGTCTCGTGCCAAAGGATGAATCTCTGAAAATCTCAACGCACACGATTAGTCCGCAAAAGCATTGTCATCAATCACCAAAACACCTTGGGGATAAATATGCCCTTACAATCTCCCCCTTTTTGGTGGATTGATGACAATACGGGATTTGCACAAACGGGGAAGGACATAGGACATGCGCAAAACCCCACCGTCCTAAAATGTAGATGGGCTCCCCCTAGATGTGTGCTATCTAGATAAGTGCTTTGGACTGCACGTCACACATACTAGGATCAACGCTCCCCCTACATTTTAGAGACCAACAACCTAAGCAGGGTATATGAGAGAAAAATAAATAACAGGATAAGCATGAAACTCATAAGCTAGATAGACATAGATAAAGATAATCTAAAGATAAGGTAGCATATGTCTCACACCATATGTCTGGAACTTAGGTCTCACTGACACAAAACCAAACAAAGCAAACGGCGAGAAAACACAAACACACCACACAGAAGACAGAAGACACAAATCCCTAAACTCTCCCCCCTTTGGCATCGAGACACCAAAAAGGAGAGGGAGTGTTGCTACGGCTCCAGGTGATAGCAAGCGAGGGTCTCAAATATCAGATCTCAGCGGGATCGTCTTTGCCACCGTCGTCGGTCAGGAACTGCTCGGCATCAGAATCTGTCCACGAGCAGTGCTACTGAATCCACTCCTCCTCCTTAGTAAGCTGGTCCTCAGACCCACTGTTAACGATGGCACCCAACTGACGCATCAGCTCCTTGTGACGTCCCCGGGCCTTCTTCTCAGCCACATGAGTCATGTACTGACTGTGAGACTCCAAGCAGAACAACTTCTTCATCTTGAGCTTGAGCTTCTTTGCCCAAGAGGGCTCTGCCCCAGAAGGCTCATAGTCATCATCATCCTCAGCCTCAGCCTCCTCCTTGGTCTCCATGGCAGTAGCAGACGAAGGACCTCCAGATATAGGGACCTGAGTGCCCCAGTTGTCCTTCTTCCTCAGACGCTTGATCTCATGAGAGACCAACTCTCCAGTCTCTAGCATCACCTTGGGATAGACATGATCCTAGGCCTTCTCAATAAGCAGCATGATGAACGGACCATAAATCGGGCACTTGCGCTCGAAGATAGCAGATAAGAGCTCGACCACATAACATGAGAGATATCCAGGGACTCGCTGGTGTTTTCTTCCTTCTCACGCTGGCAGAAGAGAAGCATGTCCACGAGATAAGAATGAACCATATCCAGATTCCCGATGCGAGGGAAAAGAGTCTCATGGAAGACACGGTGAAGAATGTCCAGAAAGGCAGGCAACTCATACATTTCCTTCTTAGTCTCAGGATTGATCTTCAGAGTGCAGTAGGGCCAGAGAGCTTGCTTGTGAGTGGAGGTGGTGTTGCGGTGAGGGCGAAAGCCGACAGGAGATGTAAGCCCGTGATCTTCCACCCCAAGTAACTCCATGAATGCCTTCCACTTGACAGAAAGCAACTTGCCATTGGTCATCCAAGTCAGAGTCCTGTCCTCGTCAGTCCCTAGATGGATAGTGGCATAGAATTGAGCCACAATATCTGCATCATAGTCCTTGTTGAATTGCATGATTCTGAGAATGTTGAGCTGAGTGCACATCTGAAGAGCTTCACCAAAGTACTCAGGACCCTTCTCCATATAGTCCGTGTCGATGGAGCGCACATCAACATAGAGATTCTTCTTGGCCTTGAGCACATCAAAGAATATGGCAAACTGAAACCTATTCCAGAACGGACGGTTGACCAAAGTGGGATCTTGGTCTGCCTCATAAGGGTTGGGGCGACGCCTTGCCTAAAACTCCTTGGCATTCATCCGCGGCACAGTCTTGCCAGTTTGCTTCGGCTTGACAGCAGACTTTTTCTTGAGTTGAGGTGGAGGTGGAGCACTTGAGGAACCTCCTGCTGACTCAGTGGTGCGGTAACGCTTTGACGTGGCACGACCGGGGTTGACATGGCGAGCTTGATGTTCAGGATGTTCATCACGTGGAACCAAACACAAGAACACGCAAAACAACCAAAAGGAATGAGCATAAGCCACCAAACTCAACAAAAAGATCACTGAATGGCAGGAGCATGATGGAAGTTGGTAGGCAGCAGTAGTACCGCGACATGGAGGCGGCAGTACCGCTCCAAGTGGTAGTACTGCTCAAGTGAGAGCGGTAGTACTGCCCGAGGCGGGGAAACAGCGGTTTCCTACTGCCGCGGTCAGATCCGGCACTACCGTACTACCAAATTCAAAAATAATCCTACAAAACACTGATCCAAACCGTCTAGTTGCCTTCTCCATTCTACTCAAGCCTAGATTTGGCCAAAAATCTAGAGATGCAACCACTATTGCCCCTAAGACGCTAGATTTGAAATCTAGACAAGAAGAGAGAGGGAACGGGGGCAATACTGGCATCCATGGCAAGAGGACGAGGTGGGGATCGACTCCACCGAAGGGAATGGAGGGGGACGCCCCGGAGAAGGAGATCCGCCGGAGCCCTCCCGCGGCGAACAATTGCTAGAGAGAGGAGAGGGAGAGAGGGAGCGAAGCGAATGGGTATGGGGGAGAAGAAACCTCCCCCTGCCCCGATATAACCCCCTGACCCCGCCTCGCAGCGGTAGTACCGCGCTGATGGGCGGTAGTACCGCTTAAAGCGGTAGTACCGCACACCACCAGCGGTAGTACCAAAGGCCACTAGATAGCACAGCTATGCTAAAAAAGAAACGGAAAACCAAAGGCAAGAAACGGAGGAAAGCCCAACTTGGCAGCGAACACACTAGCAACGGGCCAAGACACACCTCTTCAAGAGAGGGCGGTGGCCGAGGCCACCTATGTTTGAGTCAAGAGGTATGGCGCTGCGAAGATTTTAACCTTGGGCCCATGACCAAAACTCGTCTGTGAAGCACAGACATCATTGAAGATGGTTAAAAGAAGGACATAATCAATTTATGCATAATGGGGGGAGGAAGAGTTCATTGAGAGAACAACACTCCCCCTATGTCCATGCCTACACCTAAACTAGACAACATGTTGAATGAGGAGGGGTGTGCAAAGGTTCAAGTCACATTGCTCGAATCAATGATATTTAGCTCATGCCTTAACTCGTGAAATCTTGCTTCATCCAAGGGCTTCATGAAAATATCTGCAAGGTTATCATGAGTGTTAACATACTTGAGCTTGATCTCCCCTTGCCTAATGTGATCCCGGATGAAATGATACCGAATCTCAATATGCTTTGTCTTGAAGTGTTGCACCGGATTGAGAGAAATCTTGATGGCACTTTCATTATCACACCAAAGAGGCACTTTGTCACAGATGACACTGTACTCCTTTAAAGTTTGCCTCATCCATAAGAGTTGTGCACAACAACTACCGGCCTCCACATATTCCGCTTCGGTGGACGAGAGAGACACACAACTTTGCTTCTTAGAAGACCAACTCACCAAAGAACAACCAAGAAATTGGCATCCTCCGGAAGTGGACTTCCTATCCACTTTGTCTCCCGCCCAATCAGAATCCGTATATCCTTCAAGCTTGAAGTTTGCTCCTCTTGGGTACCATAAGCCAAAGTTTGGGATATGAGCCAAATATCGAAAGATTCGCTTGACCGCCACATAGTGGCTTTCCTTTGGTGCGGCTTGAAACCGTGCACACATTCCCACACTCAACATGATATCCGATCTAGATGCACAAAGGTAAAGCAAGGAGACAATCATGGAGCGATATACCTTTTGATCCACCGCTTTACCATTGGGATCAATGTCAAGTTGGCACTTGGTAGGCATTGGAGTGGAAGCCGGCTTGACATCGCTTAGCTTGAATCTTTTCAGCATGTCTTGAGTGTATTTGGCTTGATGTATGAAAGTACCTTCTCTTCTTTGCTTGATGTCGAAACCGAGGAAGAACTTCAACTCTCCCATCGACGACATCTTGAACTTAGAGGTCATGAGAGCGGCAAATTCCTCATTGAAAGCTTTGTTAGGGGAACCAAAGATAATATCATCAACATATAGTTGGCATACAAACAACTCCCCTTTGACCTTCTTAGTAAAAAGAGTGGGATCGATTTGCCCCACCTCAAATCCACGATCTTGTAACAACTCAGTAAGGTGGTCATACCATGCACGTGGGGCTTGTTTAAGGCCATAGAGTGCCTTATTGAGTTGATACACATGATCCGGGAAGTAGGGATCCTCGAACCCGGGGGGTTGCTTGACATAAACCAACTCATTAATAGGACCATTAAGAAAAGCACTTTTCACATCCATTTGTTGCAACTTAAAGTTGTGATGGGAAGCATAAGCAATCAACAAACGAATGGATTCAAGGCGAGCAACGGGAGCAAAGGTTTCACCGTAGTCGATACCCTTGACTTGGGAGTAGCCTTGTGCTACCAATCTTGCCTTGTTGCGAATGATGTTCCCATGAGCATCTTGCTTGTTCTTGAATATCCACTTGGTTCCAATGACGTTGTGGTTCCTCGACGGTCTTGGCACCAATCTCCACACCTTGTTGTACTCGAAGTTGTTGAGTTCTTCATGCATGGCATTGAGCCAATCCGAATCTTCGAGCGCCTCATAGACCTTTTGGGGTTCAACACAAGAAAAAAACGCGTGATGCTCACAATAGTTTGCTAATTGTCTACGAGTGCTTACCCCCTTTCTTAGGCTTCCAACCACATTCTCCATGAGATGACCTTTGGTGGTGAGCTTGGAAGCAATCTTTGCGGCACGACGCTCTAATTCCTCCTCGGATGTGGAAGGAGGAGGGTTAACTTGATTATCTTGAGCGCTGTCTTGAGCTTGTTCAAGATCTTGAGTTTGCTCTTGATCTTGACCTTGCTCGAGGTGGAGAACTTGACCTTGGGCATCATTTGGTGGTTCACCACCATCTTGAGGTTGATCTTGTCCTTGGTCTTGTTCCCGAGGTTGAGGGCCTTCACGTTGTTCTTCGGAAGCGTGTGGGTCTTGGGGAAGTGATGGCTCCACTTGAGTGGAGCATTGTCCTTCTCCTTCGTCCACAAGGGGTTCCTCAATGGGTAGAATATGACCAATACCCATTCTTCTTATGGCTTGGGGAGGAATTTCATCACCTACATCACAAGTACCACTTTGCTCCACTTGGGAGCCGTTATTTTCGTCAAACTCCACATTACACGTCTCCTCAATGAGTCCGGTGGACTTGTTGCGGACACGGTAAGCATGAGAGTTTGTAGCATAACCAACAAATATGCCCTCATAAGCTCTAGCCTCAAATTTAGACAAACGAACACCTTTCTTGAGAATGAAGCACTTACACTCGAACACCCGGAAGTACTTGAGATTGGGCTTGTTGCCGGTGAAAATTTCATAAGGAGTCTTGTTCAAACCTTTGCGGAGATAGAGACGATTGGATGCTGTGTTGATGGCTTCGGCCCAAAAGTTGTATGGAGACTTGAACTCCGCCATCATGGTCCTTGCCGCATCCATCAATGTCCGGTTCTTCCTCTCCGCGACACCATTCTGTTAAGGGGTATATGGTGCAGCATACTGATGCTTGATCCCCTCATCACTGAGAAACTCATCCAAGGTGTAGTTCTTGAACTCGGTGCCGCTATCACTTCTTATTGTCAAGATCTTTGCATCATGTTGACGTTGAGCTTCATTTGCAAAGTCGATGACAGTTTGTTGAGTCTCACTCTTCCTCTTGAAGAAATATACCCAAGTGTATCTTGAATAATCATTTCACAATCACCAAGCAATACTTTCTACCCCCAAGACTATCAAATGATGGAGGCCCAAAGAGGTCCATGTGAAGGAGATATAAGGGTCTCTTCAAGTAGATGATAGTCGTGGGAGGGTGAGCCTTTTCATGAAGCTTTCCCTCGATACAGGCACTGCAAGCACGATCTTTGGCAAAGCTAACATTTGTTAGTCCACGGACATGGTACCCCTTGAGAAGACTTTGCAAAGATCTCATATTGACGTGGGCTAAACGGCGATGCCAAAGGCATCCCACATCAACTTTAGCAATTAGGCATGTCACGGTCTTAGTGGGTTGCTCCGAAAAGTTACACATAAAGACCGTTCTTGACATGCCCAACAAAGGCTACTTTAAGAGTCTTGCTCCACAAGAGGGCCACGGTATCAATATCAAAGAAAGTGGCAAAGCCCATGAGTGCAAGTTGACGAACGGAAAGAAGATTGAATGCAAGGGACTCAACAAGCATGACTTTCTCGATCGTTAGATCATGAGAAATGACAACCTTGCCAAGACCCAGTACCTTAGAAGACGAGGCATCACCCCACTCGACATTGGTGGGCATAGAAGGAATCTTGTGCACGTCCACCACCAAGTCCTTGCTTCCGGTCATATGATTTGTTGCTCCACTATCGAGCAACCATGATCCCTCATCGGAAGCAAACACCTACAAGAGATCAATGCTTGGTTTTAGGTACCCATTTAGTAATGGGTCCTTTGATGTTAGTAACAAGGGTCTTAGGAACCCAAATAGACCATTCAATGTACTCATAAGGAGAACCAACAAATTTAGCATAAACATGCCCATCACTAGCACGACACAACACATAAGAAGGGTTAAAGTCGCCGGCTTGTTGGAGACGGAGGTGGTTTTGCCATTTTTGACATCAACACCCTTCACATTGTTCTTCTTCTCCTTAGGAGCACCCTCTCCCTCTTTCACAAAGGTTTTCTTGAGAGGAGGAGGTCGTTTGGTCTTGTCGTTCTTCTTCTTGTTCTTGGACTTGGGTGCGAACCCAATTTCTTCCTTGGCCACAACTTCCTTTTGGTTGCTCAAAAGGTCGTTGATGTTCTTATCACCTTGAATGCATATCACAAGGCCTTTCTCAAGTTGATCCTTCAATTTGGCATTCTCCTCCACAAGATGCACATGCTCACAACACGGGTTAGTGGCATATGCATTATCAATTAATACCATATGAGGAAAGGTGGCCTTTTCCTTGGCTAGCTTAACTTGGAGTTGAGCATGAGACTCCTTGAGGTTTGCATGAGCACCCTTCAAGACCTTGTGGGCCTTGTCAAGTACATCAAACTCATCCTTGAGTCTAGCATGATCAACCCCAAGTTTAGCCTTCTCGGAAGATAGCACATGAGACACAACAAGAGCATGATCAAGATCTTTTTTAGCTTGGCATTGTCATCGTTGTGTGACTCCTCAAGAGCCAAACGATGCCCACGCTCTTCCTCAAGATCATTAGAGAGATCCGGTATCTCATCGGCATAGTCACGACTATGACCTTCCATCTTAGAGATGATTTCTTCATGAGCCTCGATCATGTCATTGGCTTCACCAAGTTGTTCCAAGAGAGCAACAAAGTGCTTCTTGGATTTACCTTTTAGCTTACTCATAAAACACTCAAATTCATTTACTTGCTCATTAGACTCCTCACCTTCATCAATGCCATCCGTCGAAGAGGGATTAGTAATGATGGTGGTTTTGATGTTGGGGTTACCTTGTTGGTGGCTTTAGCTACGAGTCACTTGGCGGTGATGTTCTCGTTGGGTGAATCGAAGAGAGACATCCGGGGAGGTGTGGCAATGGCAACGGATGCCATGGCCATTGCTTCACTATCTTCATCATCATCGTCATCCTCACGGTATTCTTCTTGAACCACCAATCCTCGAGTAGGAGTCTTCTTGGTGAAGTTGTTCTTGTTGGGGAAGGACTTGGCTTTGTCCTTTCGGATGAGCTTGCCACCATTATCTTCCCGCTTCTCGTAAGGACAATCCGCAACGAAATGGCTCACATTGCCACAGTTGTAACAAGTGTTGGGGAACGTTGCAGAAAATTAAAATTTTCCTACGGCTTCACCAAGATCCATCTATGAGTTCATCTAAGCAACGAGTCATGGGAGAGAGTTTGCATCTACATACCACTTGTAGATCGCGTGCGGAAGCTTGCAAGGTGATGATGTAGTCGTACTCGAACGTGATTCAGATCACCGATGCCAAGTGCTGAACGGACAGCACCTCCGCGTTTAACACACGTACGGCACGGGTGACGTCCCCTCCGTCTTGATCCAGCAAGGAGGAAGGGGAGGTTGAGGAAGACAGCTCCACCGGCAGCACGACGGCGTGGTGATGGTGGAGAAGCAGTACTCCGACAGGGCTTCGCTGAGCACACAACGGAGGAGGAGAGGTGTTGGGGAGGGAGAAGGAGGCAACCAAAGGCCAAGGACTCAAGGTATGAAGTCCCTCCTCTCCCCCACTATATATAGGAGGGCCAAGGGGGGGTGGCCGGCCCTAGGAGATCCAATCTCCTAGGGGGGCGGCGGCCAAGGGGGGTTTCCCTCCCCCCCAAGGCACCTAGGAGGTGCCTTCCCCTCCTAGGACTCTTCCCCCTTGAACCCTAGGCGCATGGGCCTATGTGGGGCTGGTGCCCTTGGCCCATGCAGGCCAAGGCGCACCCCCTACAGCCCATGTGGCCCCCCGGGGCAGGTGGCCCCACCCGGTGGGCCCCCGGGACCCCTCCGGTGGTCCCGGTACAATACCGATAACCCCGAAACTTGTCCCGATGCCCGAAACAGGACTTCCCATATATAAATCTTTACCTCCGGACCATTCCGGAACTCCTCGTGACGTCCGGGATCTCATCCGGGACTCCGAACAACATTCGGTGGTCACATACTTGACTTCCTACTAACCCTAGCGTCACCGAACCTTAAGTGTGTAGACCCTACGGGTTCGGGAGACACGCAGACATGACCGAGACGACTCTCGGGCAATAACCAACAGCGGGGTCTGGATATCCATGTTAGCTCCCACATGCTCCTCGATGATTTCATCGGTTGAACCACGATGTCGAGGATTCGATCAAACCCTGTATACAATTCCCTTTGTCAATCGGTACGTTACTTGCCCGAGACTCGATCGTTGGTATCCCAATACCTTGTTCAGTCTCGTTACCCGGCAAGTCACTTTACTCGTACCGTAATGCATGATCCCGTGGCCAACACCTTGGTCACATTGAGCTCATTATGATGATGCATTACCGAGTGGGCCCAGAGATACCTCTCCGTCATACGGAGTGACAAATCCCAGTCTCGATCCGTGTCAACCCAACAGATACTTTCGGAGATACCTGTAATGCACCTTTATAGTCACCCAGTTACGTTGTGACGTTTGATACACCCAAGGCACTCCTACGGTAACCGGGAGTTACACGAGCTCATGGTCGAAGGAATAGATACTTGACATTGGCAAAGCTTCTAGCAAACGAACTATACGATCTTTTATGCTATGCTTATGATTGGGTCTTGTCCATCACATCATTCTCCTAATGATGTGATCCCGTTATCAACGACATCCTATGTCCATAGTCAGGAAACCATGACTATCTATTGATCACAACGAGCTAGTCAACTAGAGGCTCACTAGGGACTCATTGGGTCTAAGTGTTCACACGTGTATTACGATTTCCGGATAATACAGTTATAGCATGAACAAAAGACAATTATCATGAACATTGAAATATAATAATCCTTTTATTATTGCCTCTAGGGCATATTTCCAACAGTCTCCCACTTGCACTAGAGTCACCAATCTAGTTACATTGTGATGAATCGAACACCCATATTGTTCTGGTGTTGATCATGTTTTGCACGCGAGAGAGGTTTAGTCAACGGATCTGCGACATTCAGATCCGTGTGCACTTTGCAAATCTCTATGTCTCCATCTTGAACATTTTCACGGATGGAGTTGAAACGCCGCTTGATGTGCCTGGTCTTCTTGTGAAACCTGGGCTCCTTGGCAAGGGCAATAGCTCCAGTGTTGTCACAGAAGAGTTTGATCGGCCCCGACGCATTGGGTATGACTCCTAGGTCGGTGATGAACTCCTTCATCCAAATCGCTTCATGCGCTGCCTCCGAGGCTGCCATGTACTCCGCTTCACACGTAGATCCCGCCACGACGCTCTGCTTGCAGCTGCACCAGCTTACTGCCCCACCATTCAACATATACACGTATCCGGTTTGTGACTTAGAGTCATCCAGATCTGAGTCGAAGCTAGCGTCGACGTAACCCTTTACGACGAGCTCTTCGTCTCCTCCATAAACGAGAAACATGTCCTTTGTCCTTTTCAGGTACTTCAGGATATTCTTGACCGCTGTCCAGTGTTCCTTGCCGGGGTTACTTTGGTATCTTGCAACCAAACTTACGGCAAGGTTTACATCGGGTCTGGTACACAGCATGGCATAGATCCTATGGCTGAAGCATAGGGGATGACACTCATCTCTTCTTTATCTTTTGCCGTGGTCGGTGACTGAGCCGAGCTCAATCTCACACCTTGTAACATAGGCAAGAACCCCTTCTTGGACTGATCCATTTTGAACCTCTTCAAAATCTTATCAAGGTATGTGCTTTGTGAAAGACCTATGAGGCGTCTCGATCTATCTCTATAGATCTTGATGCCTAATATATAAGCAGCTTCTCCAAGGTCCTTCATTGAAAAACACTTGTTCAAGTAGGCCTTAATGCTGTCCAGGAGTTTCGTATCATTTCCCATCAAGAGTATGTCATCTACATATAATAGGAGAAATGCTACAGAGCTCCCACTCACTTTCTTGTAAACGCAGGCTTCTCCATAAGTCTGCGTAAACCCAAACGCTTTGATCATTTCATCAAAGCGAATGTTCCAACTCCGAGATGCTTGCACCAGTCCATAAATGGATCGCTGGAGCTTGCATACTTTGTCAGCGTTCTGAGGAACGACAAAACCTTCCGGCTGCATCATATACAGCTCTTCCTTAAAATGTCCATTAAGGAATGCCGTTTTGACGTCCATCTGCCATATCTCATAATCATAGTATGCGGCAATTGCTAACATGATTCGGACGGACTTAAGCTTCGCTACGGGAGAGAATGTCTCGTCGTAGTCAATCCCTTGAACTTGTCGATAACCTTTAGCGACAAGTCGAGCTTTATAGATGGTAACATTACCATCCGCGTCCGTCTTCTTCTTAAAAATCCATTTATTCGCTCGCCGATCATCGGGCAAGTCTGTCAAAGTCCATACTTTGTTTTCATACATGGATTCTATCTCGGATTTCATGGCCTCAAGCCATTTGTTGGAATCCGGGCCCGCCATTGCTTCTTCATAGTTCGAAGGTTCATTGTTGTCTAGCAACATGATTTCCATGACAGGGTTGCCGTACCACTCTGGTGCGGAATGTGTCCTTGTGGACCTTCGAAGTTCAGTAGCAACTAGATCTGAAGTACCTTGATCATCATCAACATTTTCCTCTTCAGTTGGTGTGGGCATCACAGGAACGGTTTCCTGCGCTGCACCACTTTCCCGTTCGAGAGGTAGTACTTCATCGAGTTCTACTTTCCTCCCACTTACTTCTTTCGAGAGAAACTCTTTCTCCAGAAAGCATCCGTTCTTGGCAACAAAGATCTTGCCTTCGGATCTTAAGTAGAAGGTATACCCGACAGTTTCCTTAGGGTATCCTACGAATACGCATTTTTCCGACTTGGGTTCGAGCTTTTCAGGTTGAAGTTTCTTGACATAAGCATCGCATCCCCAAACTTTTAGAAACGACAGCTTAGGTTTCTTCCCAAACCATAATTCATACGGTGTCGTCTCAACGGATTTAGACGGTGCCCTATTTAAAGTGAATGTAGCTGTCTCTAGAGCGTATCCCCAAAATGATAGCGGTAAATCGGTAAGAGACATCATAGACCGCACCATATCTAATAGAGTGCGATTACGACGTTCGGACACACCGTTTCGCTGAGGTGTTCCAGGCGGCGTGAGTTGTGAAACGATTCCACATTTTCTTAAGTGTGTACCAAATTCGTGACTTAAGTATTCGCCCCCACGATCTGATCGTAGGAACTTTATCTTACGGTCACGTTGATTCTCTACCTCACTCTGAAATTCCTTGAACTTTTCAAAGGTCTCAGACTTGTGTTTCATTAAGTAGACATACCCATATCTACTCAAGTCGTCAGTGAGAGTGAGAACATAACGATATCCTCCGCGAGCCTCAATGCTCATTGGACCGCACACATCGGTATGTATGATTTCCAACAAGTTGGTTGCTCGCTCCATTGTTCCGGAGAACGGAGTCTTGGTCATTTTGCCTAAGAGGCAAGGTTCGCATGTGTCAAATGATTCATAATCAAGAGACTCTAAAAGTCCATCAGCATGGAGCTTCTTCATGCGCTTGACACCAATGTGACCAAGGCGGCAGTGCCACAAGTATGTGGGACTATCGTTATCAACTTTACATCTTTTGGCATCCACACTATGAACATGTGTAATATTACGCTCGAGATTCATCAAGAATAAACCATTGACCATCGGAGCATGACCATAAAACATATCTCTCATATAAATCGAACAACCATTATTCTCAGACTTAAATGAGTAGCCATCTCGTATTAAACGAGATCCAGATACAATGTTCATGCTCAAACTTGGCACTAAATAACAATTATTGAGGTTTAAAACTAATCCCGTAGGTAAATGTAGAGGCAGCGTGCCGACGGCGATCACATCGACCCTGGAACCATTCCCGACGCGCATCGTCACCTCGTCCTTCGCCAGTCTCCGTTTATTCCGCAGCTCCTGCTGTGAGTTACATATGTGAGCAACGGCACCGGTATCAAATACCCAGGAGTTACTTCGAGTACTGGTAAGGTACACATCAATTACATGTATATCAAATATACCTTTGGTGTTGCCGGCCTTCTTATCCGCTAAGTATTTGGGGCAGTTCCGCTTCCAGTGCCCCTTCCCCTTGCAATAAAAGCACTCAGTCTCAGGCTTGGGTCCATTCTTTGACTTCTTCCCGGCAACAGGCTTACCGGGCGCGGCAACATCTTTGCCGTCCTTCTTGAAGTTCTTCTTACCCTTGCCCTTCTTGAACTTAGTGGTCTTATTGACCATCAACACTTGATGTTCTTTCTTGATTTCAGCCTCTGCTGACTTCAGCATCGAGAACACTTCAGGAATGGTCTTTACCATCCCCTGCATGTTGTAGTTCATCACAAAGCTCTTGTAGCTTGGTGGGAGCGACTGGAGGATTCTGTCAATGACCGCCTCATCTGGGAGGTTAATGTTCAACTGGGTCATACGTGCGTGCAACCCAGACATCTTCAGGATGTGTTCACTGACAGAACTGTTCTCCTTCATCTTACAACTGTAGAACTTGTCGGAGACATCATATCTCTCGACCCGGGCATGAGCTTGGAAAACTAGTTTCAGCTCTTCGAACATCTCATATGCTCCGTGATGCTCAAAACGCTTTTGGAGCCCCGGTTCTAAGCTGTAAAGCATGCCGCACTGAACGAGGGAGTAATCATCAGCACGAGTTTGCCAAGCGTTCATAACGTCTTGGTTCTCTGGGACGGGAGCGGCACCTAGCGGTCCTTCTAGGACATATTGCTTCCTGGCAGCTATGAGGATGATCCTCAGGTTTCGGACCCAGTCCGTATAGTTGCTGCCATCATCTTTCAGCTTGGTTTTCTCTAGGAACGCGTTGAAGTTCATGTTGACATTAGCGTTGGCTATTGATCTACAATACATATTTGCAAGGTTTTAGACTAAGTTCATGATAATAAAGTTCTTAATCAAAATTATGAACTCCCACTTAGATTAGACATCCCTCTAGTCATCTAAGTGTTACACGATCCGAGTCGACTAGCCCGTGTCCGATCATCACGTGAGACGGACTAGTCATCGTCGGTGAACATCTTTATGTTGATCGTATCTTCCATACGACTCGTGTTCGACCTTTCGGTCTCCGTGTTCCGAGGCCATGTCTGCACATGCTAGGCTCGTCAAGTTAACCCTAAGTGTTTTCGCTGTGTAAAACTGTCTTACACCCGTTGTATGTGAACGTAAGGATCCATCACACCCGATCATCACGTGGTGCTTAGAAACGACAAACTGTAGCAACGGTGCACAGTTAGGGGAGAACACTTCTTGAAATTTTGTAAGGGATCATCTTATTTACTACCGTCGTCCTAAGTAAACAAGATGCATAAACATAATAAACATCACATGCAATTTTATGGTTGTGACATGATATGGCCAATATCATCAAGCTCCATTGATCTCCATCTTCGGGGCTCCATGATCATCTTGTCACCGGCTTGACACCATGATCTCCATCATCATGATCTCCATCATCGTGTCTTCATGAAGTTGTCACGCCAACGACTACTTCTACTTCTATGACTAACGCGTTTAGTAATGAAGTAAAGTAGTTTACATGGCGTTCTTCAATGACACGCAGGTCATACAAAAAATAAAGACAACTCCTATGGCTCCTGCCGGTTGTCATACTCATCGACATGCAAGTCGTGAATCCTATTACAAGAACATGATCTCATACATCACAGTTCAACATTCATCACAACTTCTGGCCATATCACATCACATGATCAATCGCTGCAAAAACAAGTTAGACGTCCTCTAGTTGTTGTTGCATCTTTTACGTGGCTGCGATTGGGTTCTAGCAAGAACGTTTTCTTACCTACGAATCACCACAACGTGATTTTGTCAACTTCTATTTACCCTTCATAAGGGCCCTGTTCATCGATTCCGCTCCAACTAAAGTGGGAGAGACAGACACCCGCCAGCCACCTTATGCAACTAGTGCATGTCAGTCGGTGGAACCGGTCTCACGTAAGCGTACGTGTAAGGTTGGTCCGGGCCGCTTCATCCCACAATACCGTTGAGCAAGAAAAGACTAGTAGAGGCAAGTAAGATGACAAGATCAACGCCCACAACAAATTGTGTTCTACTCGTGCATTAGAGAACTACGCATAGACCTAGCTCATGATGCCACTGTTGGGGAACGTTGCAGAAAATTAAAATTTTCCTACGGCTTCACCAAGATCCATCTATGAGTTCATCTAAGCAACGAGTCATGGGAGAGAGTTTGCATCTACATACCACTTGTAGATCGCGTGCGGAAGCTTGCAAGGTGATGATGTAGTCGTACTCGAACGTGATTCAGATCACCGATGCCAAGTGCTGAACGGACAGCACCTCCGCGTTCAACACACGTACGGCACGGGTGACGTCCCCTCCGTCTTGATCCAGCAAGGAGGAAGGGGAGGTTGAGGAAGACAGCTCCACCGGCAGCACGACGGCGTGGTGATGGTGGAGAAGCAGTACTCCGACAGGGCTTCGCTGAGCACACAACGGAGGAGGAGAGGTGTTGGGGAGGGAGAAGGAGGCAACCAAAGGCCAAGGACTCAAGGTATGAAGTCCCTCCTCTCCCCCACTATATATAGGAGGGCCAAGGGGGGGTGGCCGGCCCTAGGAGATCCAATCTCCTAGGGGGGCGGCGGCCAAGGGGGGTTTCCCTCCCCCCCAAGGCACCTAGGAGGTGCCTTCCCCTCCTAGGACTCTTCCCCCTTGAACCCTAGGCGCATGGGCCTATGTGGGGCTGGTGCCCTTGGCCCATGCAGGCCAAGGCGCACCCCCTACAGCCCATGTGGCCCCCCGGGGCAGGTGGCCCCACCCGGTGGGCCCCCGAGACCCCTCCGGTGGTCCCGGTACAATACCGATAACCCCGAAACTTGTCCCGATGCCCGAAACAGGACTTCCCATATATAAATCTTTACCTCCGGACCATTCCGGAACTCCTCGTGACGTCCGGGATCTCATCCGGGACTCCGAACAACATTCGGTGGTCACATACTTGACTTCCTACTAACCCTAGCGTCACCGAACCTTAAGTGTGTAGACCCTACGGGTTCGGGAGACACGCAGACATGACCGAGACGACTCTCGGGCAATAACCAACAGCGGGGTCTGGATATCCATGTTGGCTCCCACATGCTCCTCGATGATTTCATCGGTTGAACCACGATGTCGAGGATTCGATCAAACCCTGTATACAATTCCCTTTGTCAATCGGTACGTTACTTGCCCGAGACTCGATCGTTGGTATCCCAATACCTTGTTCAGTCTCGTTACCCGGCAAGTCACTTTACTCGTACCGTAATGCATGATCCCGTGGCCAACACCTTGGTCACATTGAGCTCATTATGATGATGCATTACCGAGTGGGCCCAGAGATACCTCTCCGTCATACGGAGTGACAAATCCCAGTCTCGATCCGTGTCAACCCAACAGATACTTTCGGAGATACCTGTAATGCACCTTTATAGTCACCCAGTTACGTTGTGACGTTTGATACACCCAAGGCACTCCTACGGTAACCGGGAGTTACACGATCTCATGGTCGAAGGAATAGATACTTGACATTGGCAAAGCTTCTAGCAAACGAACTATACGATCTTTTATGCTATGCTTATGATTGGGTCTTGTCCATCACATCATTCTCCTAATGATGTGATCCCGTTATCAACGACATCCTATGTCCATAGTCAGGAAACCATGACTATCTATTGATCACAACGAGCTAGTCAACTAGAGGCTCACTAGGGACTCATTGGGTCTAAGTGTTCACACGTGTATTACGATTTCCGGATAATACAGTTATAGCATGAACAAAAGACAATTATCATGAACATTGAAATATAATAATCCTTTTATTATTGCCTCTAGGGCATATTTCCAACAACAAGTTCTTACTCGTTGCTTGCCCTTGAAGCCACTTGAGTTGTTCTTGTTGAAATTGGGCCTTGAGTTCTTCTTGCTCCAAAATTGCCTTGAAGCAAGAGCCATGTGCTCATGATAATCATATTTTGTATCTTCGGGGTTGCTCTCCTCTTCTTCCTCTTCTTCCACAATAATCTTGGCCTTCAAGGCAAGGTTGGGCTTCTTTGCCCTTTGAGAACGGAGCACCGCGTTATCGGCGGTCTTGTCCAAGATGCTCATTGCAACAAACTCATCCAACACTTCACTTGAGGTCATGGAGTGGAAGTCCGGTCTTTGACGAATGACGGAGGACATGGCCTTGTTGTAGGGCATCATGGCCTTGAGAAACTTGCGTTTGATCCAATTGTCATCCGTGTCCTTGCTCCCATGATCTCGGAGTGAGACCGCGAGTTTGGTTACTCTTCGAAAGAGCTCACGAGGTTCTTCATCTTCTTTCATTGCAAACTCATCGGCTTCATCTTGCACCACTTCATAGTTGGAGTGTTGAATGCTTGCGCTTCCCCGATAGAGAGACATAGCACATTGCCATGCGTCTTTGGCCATGGCATGGGGTCGGAGATGAGGGAGATCTTCAGGGAGGATAACATCTTGGATGATGAAGAGAGCATTCTCATTGAATTGATTATCCACTGCTTCTCTAGGGGTGAAGTTGCTTCGGTCATGTGGATAGAAACCTTCTTCAATGATTCTCCAAAGGTTAGTGTTCACATGGTTTAAATGACGCTTGAAGAGATACACCCAAGAATCAAAATCATCATTTTTCACAATCTTAGGAGGAGGACCAGCATGATTTAAATGAGTAGAGGGAATCGGTCCTCCATAAGTTGGAGGTTCCACATGGGCAAAGATGCCGGTGCCATTTCTACCACTAGTAGAAGGACCCTTCTCACTATTAGCTTCCCCCTTGTCGGAGTTAGCATCCGTCACCTTGTTAGTGGGATCACCCACTTTCAATGGCGAGGTAGGTAGTTTAAGTCCTTCTAAGAATTTATTAAACATGCTTTCAACCGTGGTTGTCATGGAGGTTTTCAATGTGTCCAAGGCCAAATTAAATTCCTCATGGGACACCGTGGTTTCCCCATCACCCGTAGACGAGATCGAATTCACACTAGAGTGCTACTCCTCCCCATGGTCTACGGTGTCAACCATACTCTTCGGACGGCAAAGTCCTTAATAAAGAGACGAGGCTATGATACCAATTGAAAGGATCGATATAGTTGACTAGAAGGGGGGGGGGGTGAATAGGAAACTAACAATTTTTAGCTTTTCTTTACCAAATTAAACTTTGCATCAAAGTAGGTTGTCTAAAAATGCAACTAGGTGAACAACCTATATGATGCAACAACAATAAGTGCACAAGCAAGCAAGGGATACAACATAAAAAGCTTGCACAAGTAAAGGCGCGAGATAACCAAGAGTGGAGCCAATGGAGACGAGGATGTGTTACCGAAGTTCCTTCCTTTTAAAGGGAAGTACGTCTCCATTAGAGCGGTGTGGAGGCACAATGCTCCCCAAGAAGCCACTAGGGCCACCGTATTCTCCTCACACCCTCACACAATGCGAGATGCCGTGATTCCACTATTGGTGCCCTTGAAGGCGGCGACCGAACCTTTACAAACAAGGTTGGGGCTATCTCCACAACTTAATTGGAGGCTCCCAATGACACCACGAAGCTTCACCACAATGGACTATGGCTCCGAGGTGACCTCAACCGTCTAGGGTGCTCAAACACCCAGGAGTAACAATATCCGCTAGGGATTAGTGGGGGAATCAAATTTCTCTTGGTGGAAGTGTAGATCGGGGCCTTCTCAACCTATCCCGAGCAAATAAACAAGTTTGATTGGCTAGGGAGAGAGATCGGGCGAAAATGGAGCTTGGAGCAACAATGGAGCTTTTGGGGGAAGAGGTAGGTCAACTTTGGGGAAGAAGACCCCTTTATATAGTGGGGGGAACAATCCACCAACCGTTACCCCCCAAGCAGCCACGCATAGAGCGGTACTACCGCTTGGGCAGGGCGGTACTACTGCTGAGCCAGCGGTACTACCATTCCCTCCCAGCGGTACTGCCGCGCACAAGAGGATAGCAAGGACCTGGGCCGAGAGCGGTACTATCGCGGAAGTAAGGGTGGTACTACCGCTTGGAGCGGTACTACCGCCACTACCGCCACTACTAGTACCGCACAACTCGACACGAAAAACAGAGGTCTCGAGTCGAGGCGGTAGTAGCCCGGAGCCTCTGTGGTACTATGGCCGAAGACAGCAAGCGGTACTACCGCTTGGGGAGCGGTACTACCGCTTGACGTGCTTCGGTGGTACTACCGCTGAGGACCGCGGTACTACCGCTGGGATAGGACAGGGGAGGCAAGGAGAGGAAAGAGAGCTCCAATGACGCGGAAAGGAACAACGTGTGTGATAAGGATGTGTACATGTTGATTCCACCCTAGCCTTACCAAAGCGGATCCCCTCTTGATAGTACGGTGACTCCTACGAAACTAGTCCACCAACAGAGAAATGAAGGAGCTACACCGTCTTGAATAAAAACACCGAGGGGAGGGAATCGTCTCGTGCCAAAGGATGAATCTATGAAAATCTCAACGCACACGATTAGTCCACAAAAGCATTGTCATCAATCACCAAAACACCTTGGGGATAAATATGCCCTTACACCACCTATTCGAGAAATGTTCACATCATTGGGTCCTAATTCCACCAGTGTAGCTTATGAGGTGAACCCAAGTGCCCTCGAATTGTTGCATGGTAAACAGTTTAAAGGTGAGGAAGGTGAGGATCCTTACCAACATTTGCAATTTATTGAAGATCCGTTTGGGACATTTAAGTTGAATGCTTTTAGCCTAGATGATATGAAACTAAAATTATTCCCTCACACTTTGGCTAAAAAGACAAGGAATTGGTTAGTGTCTCACCCTGCAGGTACCTTTGATACATGGAGTAAACTAGCATAAACTTTTCTATCAGATTTTTATTCAGAGAAGGAGTCAAATGAAGCAAGGAAGAGGATTTTAAACTTCCGAGTGAGGCCTGGAGAAAGTTTGGTAAACGCATATCAAAGGTATAAAATTTTACTAAACGATTGCCCTCATCATAAGCTCCCTGAATGTCTAGTATTAAATCTTTTTTACGGAGGACTGTAATATGATTCAAAATAAGAACTAGATTTAGCATTTGCAGGTTCTTTTATTAATAGATAAGTCGCAGAAGCATTGGAATTATTAGAAGGGAAACTTGCTAACCATGAAGCTTGGGGGAGCGATGAAGAGGGAGAGGGTAAAATAGAAGTGGATTTGATTGCATGAAATGTTTTTTGACTGAACACTGCGAGGCAAAAGCCCCATAGCCTTTGAACAAATAAGTAATGAATTTTACCTTGACCCTGATGTTGTTTTAAGATTTGTTCAAAGGTATGCAAAACACATGGAGTTCCTGAAGAGGAAGTGGGAGAATTATACAAATGAGGACCCCAAGGAAGAGGTCATAGTTGAGACCTTGGAGGTAGGAACATCAGTCTTCCCCATGGATGAAGATTATGAGCCTGAACCAGTATTGCCATACCCGATGAGAAAGGCGCAACTTGAGTATTTTAGAGGGAACATTCTAAGGATGAAAATGAGGACAAGAGCAAAGCAAAGGTGAATCCTCAAAAAGGGAGAAAACAGGAGACACCCATTCAAACAATGGATGAGGAGGTAACCTGTTTTGTGAAAGGTTGCATTAAAGCTGCTGATATGTCTCCAATGCATCTACAATTTTTGATTGTTCCATGCTATTATATTATCATTCTTGGATATTTTACAATCATTTTATAGCAACTTTATATCATTTTTTGGGACTAACCTATTGACATAGTGCCCAGTGCTAGTTGCTGTTTTTTGCTTGTTTTTTACTTCGCAGGAAATCAATACCAAACGGAGTCTAAATGCAGCGAAACTTTTTGGAGATTTTTTCTGGACCAGAAGACACCCGGTGGGCCAAAGAAGTACCAGAGGGGAGCTCCAAGGGGAGCACAACCCACCAGGGTGCGCCTGGGGGCCCAGGCGCGCCCAGATGGGTTGTGCCCACCTCGGTGGCCTCCCGCACCGCCCTTCACCCTATAAATTGCCAAATATTCCTAAAACCCTCGGGGGTAACCCTAGATCAGAAGTTATGCCACCGCAAGCCTCTATATCCATGAAAACCAATATGGACTCTATTCCGGCACCCTGTCGGAGGGGGGAGATCATCACCGGAGGCCATCTTCATCATCCCTATGGTGTCCATGACGAGGAGGGAGTAGTCCACCCTCGGGGCTGAGGGTTTGTACCAGTAGCTATGTGTTTAATCTCTCTCTCTCTCTCATGATCTTGAGATGTCACGATCTTGATATATCGCAGGCTTTGCTAATATAGTCGGATCATATGGTGTTTTCCCCACTCTATCTTCTTGTGATGAATTGAGTTTTCCCTTTGAGATTTTGTTTTATTGAATTGAATACTTTTATGGATTTGAGAGCACTTGCTATATGTCTTGCATATGAATACTCGTGGTGACAATGAGGTATTATATTGATTCACTTGATATGTGTTTTGGCACTCAACTCGCGGATTCTCGAGGTGACATTGGGGTAATCTATGCATAGGGGTTGATGCATGTTCTCATCTTTGTTTCTCTGGTAGAAATCCTGGGGCACCTTTTGAGGTTCTTTGTGTTGGATTGAGTATTATGAATCTGAATTTTCTTTGGTGTTATTTTAGTACGAACTCTTGGATAGATCGAATGGAAAGAATAACTTTGCGCTATTTTAGTATGAACTCTTGAATGGATCAAACGGAAAGAATAACTTCAAGGTGGTTTCGTACCCAGCAAACAATTTCTACTTATGTTCTCCGCTAGATAGGAACTTCGGAGTGATTCTTCATCGCACGTTGAGGAATGGTTAGATGTTCCAATTATATTAGCACTGTTGAGAGATTGCACTAGCGAAAGTATGGACCCTAGGCCTTGTTTTCAAGCATTGCAATACCGTTTGTGCTCACTTTTATCATTCGCTTCCTTGCTGTTTTTATTTATTCAGATTATAAAAATATATTTATACTATCCATATTACACTTTTATCGCCGAACTAGTGCACCTATACAATTTGCCATTGTATTAGGTGTGTTGGGGACACAAGAGATTTCTTGTACTTGGTTGCAGGGTTGTTTGAGAGAGACCATCTTCATCCTACGCCTCCCACAGACTGATAAACCTTAGGTAATTCACTTGAGGGAAAATTGCTACTATCCTACAAAAATCTGCGCTTGGAGACCCAACACGACTCTACAAGAATAAAGTTGCGTAGTAGACATCAAGCTCTTTTCTGGCGCTGTTGCCGGGGAGGTGAGTGCTTGAAGGTGTATCTTTAGATCTTGCAACCGAATCTTTTAGTTTCTTTTTTTATCGCTAGTTTGGTTTATACAAGAAAACTATAAAAAATGGAATTGAGGTGGCCTCATATTATTCGTCTTTATCATGTCTTTCTTGAAAATGATGGAAAGGAAAATTGTGCTCAATTGATAGAAGAACAATTCAATAAAATGTTTGGCATAGAACCTTTGAATGATGAGCATGATTGCAATGTAGTTAGTATGAATTCTTTGAATATCCAAAATGCTAATGATGATTGCACAAGTCATGACAAAAATGTTTCTTATAAGCATGTCAATTTTTGTGGAGTGGAAAGACTTTGTGAAGACATGCCTTATAGGGAAGATAGATTTTGTAAGAAGCATAAGCATGACAGGACCAATTTTTGGCTCAAAATTATAGATGAATTTGTTGGAAATATGCCCTAGAGGAAATAATAAAATGGTTATTATTATATTTCCTTGTTCATGATAATTGTCTATTGTTCATGCTATAATTGTATTGACTGGAAACCGTAATACATGTGTGAATACATAGACCACAACATGTCCCTAGTGAGCCTCTAGTTGACTAGCTCGTTGATCAATAGATGGTCATGGTTTCCTGACCATGGACATTGGATGTCATTGATAACGGGATCACATCATTAGGAGAATGATGTGATGGACACGACCCAATCCTAAGCATAGCACAAGATCGTGTAGTTCGTTCGCTAAAAGCTTTTCTAATGTCAAGTATCATTTCCTTAGACCATGAGATTGTGCAACTCCCGGATACCGTAGGAATGCTTTGGGTGTACCAAACATCGCAACGTAACTGGGTGGCTATAAAGGTACACTACAGGCATCTCCGAAAGTGTCTGTTGGGTTGGCACGAATCGAGACTGGGATTTGTCACTCCGTATGACGGAGAGGTATCTCTGGGCCCACTCAGTAATGCATCATCATAATGAGCTCAATGTGACTAAGCAGTTAGTCATGGGATCATGCATTACGGAACGAGTAAAGTGACTTGCCGGTAACGAGATTGAACAAGGTATTGGGATACCGACGATCGAATCTCGGGTAAGTAACATACCGATTGACAAAGGGAATTGTATAGGGGATTGATTGAATCCCCGACATCGTGATTCATCCGATGAGATCATCGTGGAACATGTGGGATCCAACATGGGTATCCATATCCCGCAGTTGGTTATTGGCCGGAGACCTGTCTCGGTCATGTCTGCATGATTCCCGAACCGGTAGGGTCTACACACTTAAGGTTCGGTGACGCTAGAGTTGTTATGGGAATTAGTATGCAGTTACCGAATGTTGTTCGGAGTCCCGGATGAGATCTCGGACATCACGAGGAGTTCCGGAATGGTCCGGAGACAAAGATTTATATATGGGAAGTCCAGTTTCAGTCATTGAAATAATTTTGGGGGTTACCGATATCGTACCGGGACCACCAAAAGGTGTCCGGGGGTCCACCGGGTGGGTCCACCTGACATGGGGGACTAAATGGGCTGAACAAGGGTGGGAACCAGCCCCCTAGTGGGTTGGTGCACCCTGAAGGGCCCAAGGCGCCTAGGGTTGAAAACCCTAGGGGGTGGGGGCGCCTCCCACCAACTTGGGGGGCAAGCTCCCCCCTTGGACGCTGCCCCCCCCCCCCTAGATGAGATCTAAGGGAGCCGGCCCCTCTTCACTTCCCCCTATAAATAGTGGGGGGTGGGGGTGGGAGTGGGCTTCCATACCCTTCCCCTGGTGCAGCCCTCTCCCTCCCTAACACGTCCTCCTCCATAGTAGTGCTTGGCGAAGCCCTGCCGGAGAACTGCAAGCTCCTCCACCACGCTGTCGTGCTGCCGGAGCTCTCCCTCAAATTCTCCTCTCCCCTTTCTAGATCAAGAAGGAGGAGACGTCCTCGGGCTGTACGTGTGTTGAATGCGGAGGCGCCATCCATTCGGTGTTAGATCAGATCTTCTGCGATTTGAATCACCGCGAGTATGACTCACTCATCCGCGTTCTAGTGACGCTTCCGCTTAGCGATCTTCAAAGGCATGAAGATGCTAATCCTCCCCCTCTCTTGTCGCTAGAATCTCCATAGATTGATCTTGGTGATACGTAGGAAAATTTTGAATTATTACTACGTTCCCCAACAGTGGCATCATGAGCTAGGTCTATTGCGTAGATTCTATGCACGAGCAGAACACAAGTAGTTGTGGGCGTTGGTTTGTTCAATATGCTTACGTTACTAGTCTTATCTTGATTTGGTGGCATCGTGGGATGAAGCGGCCCGAACCTACCTTACACGTACACTTATGTGAGACAGGTTCCACCAACTGACATGCACTTATTGCATAAGGTGGCTAGCGGGTGCCAATCTCTCCCACTTTAGTCGGATCGGATTCGGTGAAAAGGGTCCTTATGAAGGGTAAATAGCAATTGGCATATCACCGTTGTGGCTTTTGCATAGGTAAGGAACGTTCTTGCTAGAAACCCGTAGCAGCCACGTAAAACATGCAACAACAATTAGAGGACGTCCAACTTGTTTTTGTAGGGTATGCTATGTGATGTGATATGGCCAAAAGAATGTGATGAATGATATATGTGATGTATGAGATTGATCATGTTCTTGTAATAGGAATCACGACTTGCATGTCGATGAGTATGACAACTGGCAGGAGCCATAGGAGTTGTCTTAATTTATTGTATGACCTGCGTGTCATTGAATAATGCCATGTAATTACTTTAATTTATTGCTAAACCGTTAGCCATAGTAGTAGAAGTAATAGTTGGCGAGACAACTTCATGAAGACATGATGATGGAGATCATGGTGTCATGCCGGTGATGAAGGTGATCATGCCGTGCCTCAAGATGGAGATCAAAGGCGCAAGATGATATTGGCCATATCATATCACTTTAATGATTTGCATGTGATGTTTGTCATGTTTACATCTTATTTGCTTAGAATGACGGTAGCATAAATAAGATGATCCCTCATAAAAATTTCAAGAAAGTGTTCCCCCTAACTGTGCACCATTGCGAAAGTTCGTTGTCTCGAAGCACCACGTGATGATCAGGTGTGATAGATTCTAACGTTCGCATACAACGAGTGTAAGCCAGATTTACACATGCAAAACACTTAGGTTGACTTGACAAGCCTAGCATGTACAGACATGGCCTCGGAACACAAGAGACCGAAAGGTCGAACATGAGTCGTATAGTAGATACGATCAACATGAAGATGTTCACCGATGATGACTAGTCCGTCTCACGTGATGATCGGACATGACCTAGTTGACTCGGATCATGGATCACTTAGATGACTAGAGGGATGTCTATCTGAGTGGGAGTTCATTAAATAATTTGATTAGATGAACTTAATTATCATGAACATAGTCTAAAATATCTTTGCAATATGTCTTGTAGATCAAATGGCCCATGGTAATGTTGCCCTCAACTTCAACACATTCCTAGAGAAAACCAAGCCGAAAGACGATGGTAGCAACTATACGGACTGGGTCCGGAACTTGAGGATCATCCTCATAGCTGCCAAGAAAGCATATGTCCTAGAAGCACCACTAGGTGAAGCACTCATTTTCCCAGCAACTCAAGACATTATGAATGCCTGGCAGTCGTAGTGATGATTACTCCCTGGTTCAGTGCGGCATGCTTTATAGCTTAGAACCGGGGCTCCAAAAGCGTTTTGAGCAGCACGGAGCATATGAGATGTTCCAAGAGCTGAAAATGGTTTTCCAAGCTCATGCTGGGGTCGAGAGATATGAAGTCTCTGACAACTTCTATAGTTGTAAGATGGAGGAAAATAGTTCTGTCAGTGAGCATATACTCACTATGTCTGGGTTGCACAACCGTTTGTCTCAGTTGGGAGTTAATCTCCCAGATGACTCAGTCATTGACATGATCCTCCAGTCGCTCCCACCTAGCTACAAGAGCTTTGTGATGAACTACAATATGCAAGGGATGGAGAAGTCCATTCCCGAGTTATATTCAATGCTGAAATCAGCGGAGGTGGAAATCAAAAAGGAACATCAAGTGTTGATGGTGAATAAGACCACTAGTTTCAAGAAAGGCAAGGGTAAAAAGAACTTCAAGAAGGAAGACAAGGGAGTTGCCGCGCCCGGTAAATCAGTTGCCGGGAAGAAGCCAAAGAATGGACCCAAGCCCGAGACTCAGTGCTTTTATTGCAAGGGAAATGGTCACCGGAAGCGGAACTGCCCCAAGTACTTAGCAGACAAGAAAGCTGGCAACACCAAAGGTATATGTGATATACATGTTATTGATGTGTACCTTACCAGTACTCGTAGTAGCTCCTGGGTATTTGATACCGGTGCGGTTGCTCATATTTTTAACTCAAAACAGGAGCTGCGGAATAAGCGGAGACTAGCAAAGGACGAGGTGACGATGCGCATCGGGAATGGTTCCAAGGTCGATGTGATCGCTGTCGGCACGCTACCTCTACATTTACCCATGTGATTAGTTTTAAACCTCAATAATTGTTATTTAGTGTCAGCTTTGAGCATGAACATTGTATCTGGATCTCATTTAATGCGATATGGCTACTCATTTAAATCCAAGAATAATGGTTGTTCTATTTATTTGAGAGATATGTTTTATGGTCATGCCCCACTGGTCAATGGTTTATTCTTAATGAATCTCGAACGTGATGTTACACATATTCATAGTGTGAATACCAAAATATGTAAGGTTAATAATGATAGTCCCACATACTTGTGGCACTGCCGCCTTGGTCACATTGTTGTCAAATGCATGAAGAAACTCCATGTAGATGGACTTATGGAGTCTCTTGATTATGAATCATTTGACACATGCGAACCATGCCTCATGGGAAAGATGACCAAGACTCCGTTCTCCAAAACAATGGAGTGAGCAACCAACTTGTTGGAAATCATACATACTGATGTGTGTGGTCCAATGAGCGTTGAGGCTTGCGGTGGCTATCGTTATGTTCTCACCCTCACTGATGACTTAAGTAGATATGGGTATGTCTACTTAATGAAACACAAGTCTAAGACCTTTGAAAAATTCAAGGAATTTCAGAGTGAGGTGGAGAATCAACGTGACAGCAAAATAAAGTTCTGATGATCAGATCGTGGGGGAGAATATTTGAGTCACGAGTTTGGTACACACTTAAGGAAATGTGGAATTGTTTCACAACTCACGCCGCCTGGAACACCTCAGCGTAATGGAGTGTCCGAACGTCGTAATCGCACTCTATTGGACATGGTGCGATCTATGATGTCTCTTACCGATTTACCGCTATCATTTTGGGGATATGCTTTAGAGACAGCCACATTCACTTTAAATAGGGCACCATCTAAATCCGTTGAGACGACACCGTATGAATTATGGTTTGGGAAGAAACCTAAGCTGTCGTTTCTAAAAGTTTGGGGATGCGATGCTTATGTCAAGAAACTTCAACCTGAAAAGCTCGAACCCAAGTCGGAATAATGCGTCTTCATAGGATACCCTAAGAAACCATTGGGTATACCTTCTACCTCAGATCTGAAGGCAAGATCTTTGTTGCCAAGAACGGGTCCTTTCTGGAGAAAGAGTTTCTCTCGAAAGAAGTAAGTGGGAGGAAAGTAGAACTTGATGAAGTACTGCCTCTTGAACCGGAAAGTAGCGCAGCTTAGGAAGATGTTTCTGTGGTACCTGCACCGACTAGAGAGGAAGTTAATGATGATGATCAAGGTACTTCGGATCAAGTTGCTACTGAACTTCATAGGTCCACAAGGGCATGTTCCGCACCTGAGTGGTATGGCAACCGTGTCCTGGAAATCATGTTGTTAGACAATGGTGAACCTTCGAACTATGAAGAAGCGATGGCGGGCCCAGATTCCAACAAATGGCTTGAAGCCATGAAATCCGAGATAGGATCCATGTGTGAAAACAAAGTATGGACTTTGACAGACTTGCCCGATGATCGGCGAGCCATAGAAAATAAATGGATCTTTAAGAAGAAGACTGACACAGATGGTAATGTGACCATCTATAAAGCTCGGCTTGTCGTTAAGGGTTATCAACAAGTTCAAGGGGTTGACTATGATGAGACCTTCTCACCCGTAGCGAAACTGAAGTCCGTCCGAATCATGTTAGCAATTGCCGCATTCTATGATTATGAAATATGGCAAATGGATGTCAAAACGGCATTCCTTAAAGACTTCCATAAGGAAGAATTGTATATGATGCAGCCGGAAGGTTTTGTCGATCCTAAGAATGCTAACAAGGTATGCAAGCTCTAGCGCTCCATCTATGGGCTGGTGCAAGCATCTTGGAGTTGGAACATTCGCTTTGATGAAATGATCATAGCGTTTGGGTTTATGCAGACTTATGGAGAAGCCTGCGTTTACAAGAAAGTGAGTGGGAGCTTTGTAGCATTTCTCATATTATATGTGGATGACATACTATTGATGGGAAATGATATAATTTTTTTGGAAAGCATAAAGGCCTACTTGAATAAGTGTTTTTCAATGAAGGACCTTGGAAAAGCTGCTTACATATTAGGCATCAAGATCTATAGAGATAGATCGAGACGCCTCATAGATCTTTCACAAAGCACATACCTTGATAAGATATTGAAGAAGTTCAATATGGATCAGTCCAAGAAGGGGTTCTTGCCTGTTTTGCAAGGTGTGAAATTGAGCACGGCTCAAAGCCCGACCACGGAAAAAGATAGAGAAAAGATGAGTGTCATCCCCTATGCCTCAGCCATAGGGTGTATTATGTATGCCATGCTGTGTACCAGACCTGATGTAAACCTTGCCATAAGTTTGGTAGGGAGGTACCAAAGTAATCCCGACATGGAACACTGGACAGCGGTCAAGAATATCCTGAAGTACCTGAAAAGGACTAAGGATATGTTTCTCGTTTATGGAGGTGACGAAGAGCTCGTCGTAAAGGGTTATGTTGATGCTAGCTTTGACACAGATCTGGATGACTCCAAGTCACAAACCGGATACTTGTATATTTTGAATGGTGGGGCGGTCAGCTGATGCAGTTGCAAGCAAAGCGTCATGGTGGGATCTACATGTGAAGCGGAGTACATGGCAGCCTCGAAGGCAGCACATGAAGCAATCTGGATGAAGGAGTTCATTACCGACCTAGGAGTTATTCCCAATGCGCCGGGCCCGATGACTCTCTTCTGTGACAACACTGGAGCTATTGCCCTTGCCAAGGAGCCCAGGTTTCATAAGAAGACCAGGCATATCAAGCGTCGCTTCAACTCCATTCGTGAAAATGTTCAAGATGGAGACATAGATATTTGTAAAGTGCATACGGATCTGAATGTCGCAGATCCGTTGACTAAACCTCTTCCACGAGCAAAACATGATCAACACCAGAACTCTATGGGTGTTCGATTCATCACAATGTAACTAGATTATTGACTCTAGTGCAAGTGGGAGACTATTGGAAATATGCCCTAGAGGCAATAATAAAATGGTTATTATTATATTTCTTTGTTCATGATAATTGTCTATTGTTCATGCTATAATTGTATTGACTGGAAACCGTAATACATGTGCGAATACATAGACCACAACATGCCCCTAGTGAGCCTCTAGTTGACTAGCTCGTTGATCAATAGATGGTCATGGTTTCCTGACCATGGGCATTGGATGTCATTGATAACGGGATCACATCATTAGGAGAATGATGTGATGGACAAGACCCAATCCTAAGCATAGCACAAGATTGTGTAGTTCGTTTGCTAAAAGCTTTTCTAATGTCAAGTATCATTTCCTTAGACCATGAGATTGTGTAATTCCCGGATACCGTAGGAATGCTTTGGGTGTACCAAACGTCACAATGTAACTGGGTGGCTATAAAGGTACACTACAGACATCTCTGAAAGTGTCTGTTGGGTTGGCACAAATCGAGACTGGGATTTGTCACTCCGTATGACGGAGAGGTATCTCTGGGCCCACTCGGTAATGCATCATCATAATGAGCTCAATGTGACTAAGCAGTTAGTCACGGGATCATGCATTATGAACGAGTAAAGTGACTTGCCGGTCACGAGATTGAACAAGGTATTGGGATACCGACGATCGAATCTTGGGCAAGTAACATGCCGATTGACAAAGGGAATTGTATACGGGATTGATTGAATTCCCGACATCGTGGTTCATCTGATGAGATCATTGTGGAGCGTGTGGGAGCCAACATGGGTATCCAGATCCTGTTGTTGGTTATTGGCCGGAGAGCTGTCTCGGTCATGTCTGCATGATTCTCGTACCCGTAGGGTCTACACACTTAAGGTTCGGTGACGCTAGAGTTGTTATGGGAATTAGTATGCAGTTAACGAATGTTGTTCGGAGTCCCGGATGAGATCCTGGACGTCACGAGGAGTTCCGGAATGGTCCGGACACAAAGATTTATATATGGGAAGTCCAGTTTCAGTCACCGGAATAATTTCGGGGGTTACTGGTATCGTACCGGGACCACCGAAAGGTGTCCGGGGGTCCACCGGGTGGGTCCACCTGCCACAGGGGACTAATTGGGCTGAACAAGGGTGGGAACCAGCCCCCTAGTGGGCTGGTGCGCCCCCAAGGGCCCAAGGTGCATAGGGTTGAAAACCCTAGGGGGTGGGGGCGCCTCCCACCAACTTGGGGGGCAAGCTCCCCCCTTGCCCCCCCTAGATGAGATCTAAGGGAGCCGCCCCCCTTTCCCCTCCCCCCTATAAATAGTGGGGGTGGGTGGGTGGGTGGGAGGGCAGCCATACCCTTCCCCTGGTGCATCCCTCTCCCTCCCCAACACCTCCTCCTCCATAGTAGTGCTTGGCGAAGCCCTGCCGGAGAATTGCAAGCTCCTCCAGCACGTCGTCGTGCTGCCGGAGCTCTCCCTCAACTTATCCTCTCCCCTTGCAGGATCAAGAAGGAGGAGATGTCCCCGGGCTGTACGTGTGTTGAACGCGGAGGCGCCGTCCATTCGGCGTTAGATCGGATCTTCCGCGATTTTAATCGCCGTGAGTACGACTCCCTCATCCGCGTTCTAGTGACGCTTCCACTTAGCGATCTTCAAAGGTATGAAGATGCGCATCCTCTCCCTCTCTTGTCGCTAGAATCTCCATAGATTGATCTTGGTGATACATAGGAAAATTTTGAATTATTACTACGTTCCGCAACAGAATTTGCTACAAAATTATGATCTCTTTGTCCTATTACTTGTGAGCTTTGCAATAAGGATGGTCATGTTAATTTCCAATGCAAACTTTTTCATGATCTAATCATGGCCAAATATTTGTAATGATTTGATCACCCTTGAACTTTATAATGAGCTTTGTCTTATTTTGGTGAGTGAAGAATTGACCCATAAAAATAGTTGGTTTGAAGTATTCATCCTCATGGATGACATTGAAACTAATCTAAAATATATATATATGTTTTGCATGGTAAATTGCAATGAGAATGCTTATATTGCCAACTATAGAAATATGGGAAAACCAATAGAATATAAAAGGAATACTAATGAAAGGGTAAAGATTTCCACTTTCCCTCCTATTGTCATGATGAAATAGGTGACGAGGAGGAGCTCCCTATTCAACCAATCTCATCAAGAAGAAGCTTGAAAAATTAATTAAACCCACACATGATGTGGTGAAGAAGAAGAAAAGAAGAAAGAATAGAGGTAAAAAAGTATCTCTCCTAAATAATGTTTCTCCTATTATTGTTGTGCCTTATGAAGATGAATCAAAAATAATTGTGGAAGATGATGCACTTGATGATGATATTGCTTCTATGTCTTATGGCACAATGTACGAGAGAACTATTGATGATGATTTTGTTATGACTATTGCTTGTTGTGATGTTCATTCATTGGGATAATAATAATACTTATTATAATCTTGGAAATCTTTTTGGCACCAACTTGGGAAATTATGATGATAGCAATTGTTATACCGTTGGTGCTATTCATACTATTAATGATGAGAGTGATTATGCTTATGATATGCCAAGCCACAAGCTTGGGGATGCTATGTTTGATGAGAATGACATGTTTGAAAATTTCTTTCCTACCATTAATGTCTGTCCCAAGCTTGGGGATGATATGGTTAATGAACATGATCTTTTAGTCCCCCTACTTCGAATGATCAAATTTGCTATGATGATTGCATGCCTCCTATCTATGATGAGAACAAAGTTGCTACTTATGATGATTATTGTGATGATACTTATGTTATAAAAAGTAGTGATAATTATTGTCATAATTTTGAATATCCTTTGTGATGCCCCCGATTCAATCGTACACTAATCATACATGCAAATGTGTACGATCAAGATCAGGGACTCATGGGAAGATATCACAACACAACTCTAAACACAAATAAAAGAATACAAGCCTTATATTACAAGCCAGGGGCCTCGAGGGATCAAATACATAGCTCGATACACAAGAGTCAGCGGAAGCAACAATATCTGAGTACAGGCATAAGTTAAACAAGGATGCCTTAAGAAGGCAAACACGAAAGCAACAACGATCGAAGAGGCAAGGCCTCCTGCCTGGGACCTCCTAACTACTCCTGGTCGTCGGCGGTCTCCACATAGTAGTATCCGTCGGTGGTGGCATCTGGCTCCAGGGATCCACCATCTGGTTGCAACAACCGGAAAGAAGAAAGAAGGGGGAAAAGGGGTAGCAAAGCAACCGTGATTACTCATCTAAAGTACTCGCAAGCATTAGATCTATACTAAGTATGCATTGGTATCAAAATGGAAGGGTTGTATCTGTGGACTGAACTGCAGAATGTCAGAATAGAGGGGAAGGCCTAGCCTAATGAAGACTAGCATCTTCAAGCAGCTCCAAGCATCTTGACACATGTAGAAGAGTAAAGAATAGCAATTTAATATTAAACAAGCATGTTGTAACATCAACGCCCAGAGATCCTTTCCCAACTCCCTGCAGGAAAGAAATCTCGGAGCCACATATCCATCACATATCTCAAGTATCCATTTCTAGTTATATAAGATCAGGATATAAGTCTGAACGTCCATTACCGTGGACACGGTATTCGAATATATATCTTCCCTGCAGGGGTGCACCACGTTACCCAACACGCTCGACCACTCTGGCCGGACACACCTTTCTGGGGTCAATGCCCGGCCTCGGAAGATCAACACGTCATAGCCCTACCTAGGCTCACCAGAGAGGTCCCCGCCGGTCTACCTCCTAAGCACTCCGGGGTCTAGGCCCATCACCCGTTGCACTCCGGGTCGTTGCGAGCAGGGCGGACCAGGCTCCACCACTACATGATGGTGCCGGCCTAGCCGTGCCGCACTACTGAACTGGACGTCTGACAAAGCTTCGGGTGATACTGCAACGTCGAGGCTGCTATACGCCTTGAGCTTGCGTTGGTTTTCCTTGAAGAGGAAAGGGTGATGCAGCAATAGTAGCGTAAGTATTTCCCTCAGTTTTTGAGAACCAAGGTATCAATCCAGTAGGAGACTCCTCAAAAGTCCCACGCACCTACACAAACAAACAAAGAACTCACAACCAACGCAATAAAGGGGTTGTCAATCCCTTCACGGCCACTTGCAAAAGTGAGATCTGATAGAGATAATATGATAAGATAATTATATTTTTGGTATTTTCTAATATAGATGCAAAAAGTAAAGATGCAAATAAAAGTAGATTGAAAGCTTATATGATAAAAGATAGACCCGGGGGCCATAGGTTTCACTAGTGGCTTCTCTCAAGATAGCATAAGCATTACGGTGGGTGAACAAATTAATGTCGAGCAATTGATAGAAAAGCGAATAATTATGAGATTATCTAGGCATGATCATGTATATAGGCATCACATCCGCGACAAGTAGACCGACTCCTGCCTGCATCTACTACTATTACTCCACACATCGACCGCTATCCAGCATGCATCTAGAGTATTAAGTTCATAAGAACAGAGTAACACATTAAGAAAGATGACATGATGTAGAGGGATAAACTCAAGCAATATGATATAAACCCCATCTTTTTATTCTCAATGGCAACAATACAATACGTGCCTTGCAACCCTTTCTGTCACTGGGTAAGGACACTGCAAGATTGAACCCAAAGCTAAGCACTTCCCATGGCAAGAAAGATCAATCTAGTAAGCCAAACCGAATTGATAATTCGAAGAGACTTGCAACGATAACTCAATCTCTCCCTAATAATAAAGCATGGATTGACTTTGTCGGGTTCACCGTCACAATGCGCTTTCGCTCAGTTGTAATACACTTTTTATGATTCATAGACAAAATCGGAATATAAACTAGGTGGTATTAATAAACGCGTCCTCACGTTTCGTATGTGGTCACCAGCTTCGTAAGTCAGGTGGGCCAGTATTTAAATTTTGTTATGGGCCGCTAAAAATAATAGCGTCATGTGCTAAAAGTTTGGAATCCTTTTGTAAATAATAGTCCCACCCTGCTTTTTAGATCAATTCTTAGCAATTTATATAGGATTCTCGAGTTGCAAGATCAAACAAGCAAGGCAAAAACAAGGACGAGACATGTCTCATATTGCGAGAGACAACTGGTCTAAAGGAAGGAGAGAAGAGCCTAGAGGAGGGGAGATCTGGGATCAGAAATACCATCTCTCGAGGGAGAGAGTAAGCCAGAAAGAGGGAGATGGACGGAGCAGGGCGGCGCCCACTCTCCGTGGCAACTCCACTCGCCGAACAGCTGCGGCGTGTGCATGCTCGCCCAGGCTGGACACGACCAAGCCGATCCGGAGCCCGGAGTCCCGACGCAGATTCAAGGGAGGCGGTTGTGTTTTGCGATGTGGAGGAGGGAAGAGAGAGGGGAACACGACACCGAGAGGGAGAGCAGTGCTGATGGGTGGGAAGGCGCTGGATACATGGATAAAGAGACGGGAAGGAGGAAGGAGAGCAGCAGATGTCCACGTCTCCACACAGTAGTAGTGGTCTTGGTGCTGTGGATTTTGCTTTTTTTAATGGCTGCACTGGCCAGAAGCTGCTGGAGGTTGCCATGCGTGCTAGGCTGCTAGCACCAATTGTAGATTTTTTCTAATGAGCACCGATATAGTCTAATGTTCAAGCCAACAACATCTAATGAGTACATCAGCAGATAAAATAATTAATGATTGAAATATTGGAAATAAATATTTCTACCGAAGGGTAAAGAGAATGTGACAACTGACAATGCTACATCTTGAAATTTACCCATTTTTTGACAATCCACCTGAAATTTACCTGTGATGGAGAACATAGAAAAGCTTGCTTTTTATGGTGATGATGGCCAAGTTCAAATAGTGCAATAGAAAAGGGACAAAATATAATCTTGCAAATCAAATAACCAACATTTTCTGAAAAATAATTGCACCGTCTTTCATCCAAAAAAGTCGTTTGCAAATCTTATTCTTTCGGAAATTCTTACAAAAACTTTAGATCAGATATTAAACTCTCGAATAGTATACAGTAATTCCACTGTCTGTATATCCTGCTAAAAATAGTTACACCATTTCACTTCCACCTGATTATAGTACTAAGCTGAAGGAGGCGCCATCAAAGGACATCCTACGACTTTCTCAACTTTATATTACATGGTATGGACACCAACAATCCTATTTTTAATTGCAGACACTGAGTATGTGTGATTTGTTTTAAGACAAGGAGTGTTTCAAATTGTTCTTGCTTTAAAAAATTCATGCTTTTGATTATCTTCACGCATTTAAGAAAATGCTCAAAATTACCAAAAAAAGTTCCAACTTTCTTTCAAAAAAAATTTAAAAATTGATCACAAAATTTAAAAAATTCTCTTTCAAGAAAACATGTGTTTCAAAACAATGTTCATTTTCAAAACATGTTTCAATTCTAATAAGAAAAAAAATAGTTCAATTATTTTAAAAGAAAGAAATATATTTGTTTTTCCAAAAAATAAAAGACAAACCCGATTACAAGACTATTCCATACACCACTACTCTTTCATCAGATGAAGGATGTTAGGGTGGCTTCTTTACGTCCACACTTCATACTTTGAAAAGCAATAACATTATAAACTTATCATTGATGTTTAACAGAATTGTATATAAGAAACGGCGCGGACTATCACACGGAGGAAGTTTTACGATATTTTTCGTTTGTTGCAATCTAAGGTCAGGGATTTGCGAAGGGATTGGGGATTTTGACGCAGGCGGGCACTTTCAGTAGGCCCTAAGATGATGTGGCCGGTGCAGGCGTACCCGTAAGTAAGCTGTAGAATATATTCCACCCGATAGCCGGTGCTGACGTGGCTGGTTCTAGAATATATTCCACATACAGGTTAAATAAGTTCAATTTGTTCATCAAGAGACAGATGCAAAGATAGAAGGGCCCCAGTTATGGAATATGGAAGACATAGAAGGTCCCAGTTTCATAGCAGCAGAAAAATGTTGGGGTAGCTGATTATCTTCCATTAAGCAAGTTCTACAAATTTACATTACATTTTCTGCATTGAAATCACATCGTGCATCTTGGTGAGTAACTTTAGTGATTTGGTTTGCATAGATTTATACAAAGATTTGCTCATATTGAGAATCATGTGTAGTGGAATTTTTTTCTTGGGAAGCGAAGGTAGTAGATTTTGATCCAAACACAATAATAATTCTCTATGTCAATTGCTTGTGCAATATATGAAAGTGGTTTCTATTTGATTGATAATATGGTGAAAACTTTATAGGTCAATGTCACATGTAAATATAAATCATTATTTTTTGTTTTCAAGCATCAACATTGCATGCCAGACCAAAGGAAAGGTGAACAAACAAACTCTCAGATTTACTTTATACTCCCTCCATTCCGTTATGTAAGGTGTATTATTTTTAGCATGGTGACCAAGGCATGAAATTATAGACATGTTAGGACTGAATTACCCTTGGCAAATTTGTTGATTAGTGGTAAGTAAATCAATTAGTCCAGGAAAGTAAGAGATGCATGCAATCGACAGAGAGATACTTTCCTTGTTGTGCTAAAGGAGAGATACAGACAATCAGGAGAGGGATACTTTCCATTTTTCTGGAGGGCTAACTAGGGAATTATGAGGAATTAGAAGAAATGCACCTTACATTCTGGAATTTTATCAAAAAACAAATACACCGTATATAAAGGAACAGAGGGAGTAATATCCATTGCAACACAAGGGACTTTTTCGCATGCACAATTTTCACATCAACTTTTCTCGCGTTGCAACGCACGGGCATTTGTGCTAGTCATACATAAAAGAATTCGGAGAAGATTCAAATATTTCTCATAGATAAACTTGATCATAAACCCACAATTCATCGGATCTCGACAAACACACCGCAAAAAGAGTTTACATCGAATAGATCTCTACAAGAGAGGGGGAGAACATTGTATTGAGATCCAAAAAGAGAGAAGAAGCCATCTAGCTAATAACTCTGGACCCGATGGTCTGTGGTAAACTACTCACAACTCATCAGAGGGGCTATTGTGTTGATGTAGAAGCCCTCCATGGTCGATTCCCCCTCCGGCGGAGCGCCGGCGAAGGCTCCAAGATGGGATCTCACGGATACAGAAGGTTACGACGGTGGAAATTGTTTTTCATTGTCTCCCTGGATGTTTTCGGGGTACGTAGGTATATATAGGAGGAAGAAGTACGTCGGTGGCCACCTGAGGGGCCCAGGAGACAGGGGCGCGCCCAGGATGGGTGGGCGCGCCCTACTATCTCCTGGTCGCCTCGTTTGCTGCTTGACTTGCACTCCAAGTTCTCCGGATCACGTTCGTTCAATCACGCCCCCGAAGGTTTCATTCCGTTTGGACTCTGTTTGATATTCCTTTTCTTCGAAATACTGAAATAGGCAAAAAAACAGCAATACGGGCTGGGCCTCTGGTTAGTAGGTTAGTCCCAAAAATTATATAAATGTGTAAAATAAAGCCCATAAACATCCAAAAGGGGTAATATAATAGCATGGAACAATCAAAAATTATAGATACGTTGGAGACGTATCAAGCATCCCCAAGCTAATTCCTGCTCGTCCTCGAGTAGGTAAATGATAAAAACAGAATTTTTGATGTGGAATGCTACCTAGCATAATTCTCACTGTAATTTTCTTTATTGTGGCATGAATGTTCAGATCCAAATGATTCAAAATAAAAGTTCATATTGATAAAAGAAATAGTAACACTTCAAGCAGACTAATCAAAGTAATCATGTCTTCTCAAAATATCATGGCTAAAGAAAGTTCATCCCTACAAAATCATATAGTTAGGCTATGCTTCATTTTCGTCACGCAAAGATGTTCCCAAATTCTACACCCCCGATGACAAGCCAAGCAATTGTTTCGTACTTAAATAATCCCAAACTTTTTCAACCTTCATGCAATACATGAGCGTGAGCCATGGATATAGCACTATGGGTGGAATAGAATATGGTGATGAGGATTGTGTGGAGAAGACAAAAGGAGAAAGTCTCACATTGACGAGGATAATAAACGGGCTATGGAGATGCCCATCAGTTTATGTCAACATGAGGAGTAGGGATTGCCATGTAACGGATGCACTAGAGCTATAAATGAATGCTCAACAAAAGAAAACTAGTGGGTGTGCATCCAACTTGCTTGCTCACGGAGACCTAGGGCATTTGAGGAAGCCCATCGTAGGAATATACAAGCCAAGTTCTATAATGAAAAATTCCCACTAGTATATGAAAGTGACACCATATGAGACTCACTATATGAAAAACATGGTGCTACTTTGAAGCACACTATATGAGACTCACTACATGAAGAACAAGGTGCTACTTTGAAGCACAAGTGTGGAAAAAGAGATAGTAACATTACCCCTTTTATTTTTTATTTTTTATTTTTTATTTTTTTTCTTTTTCTTTTTTTCTTTGGCCTTTCTTTTTTTTTCTTTTTTTCTTTTTGGGCAATGCTCTAATAATGATGATCATCACACTTTTATTGATTACAACATATGAATTACAACTCAAAACTAGAACAAGATATGACTCTATATGAATGCCTCCGGCGGTGTACCGGGATGGTGCAATGAATCAAGAGTGACATGTATGAAAAATTATGCATGGTAGCTTTGCCACAAATGCGATGTCAACTACATGATCATGCAATGGCAATATGACAAAAATAAAGTGTGTCATGATGATGATGAACGGAACAGTGGAAAGTTGCATGGCAATATATCTCGGAATGGCTATGGAAATGCCATAATAGGTAGGTATGGTGGCTGTTTTGAGGAAGATATAAGTAGGTTTATGTGTGATAGAGCGTATCGTATCACGGGGTTTGGATGCACCGGCGAAGTTTGCACCAACTCTCAAGGTGAGAAAGGGCAATGCACGGTACCAAAGAGGCTAGCAATGGTGGAAAGGTAAAAGTGCGTATAATCCATGGACTCAACATTAGTCAAAAGAACTCATATACTTAGTGCAAAAATTTAGAAGTCATCAAAAATCAAGCACTACGCGCATGCTCCTAGAGGGATAGATTGGTAGGAAAAGACCATATCTTGTCCCCAACCGCCACTCATAAGGATGCACAAGCCAGGTACACTTCATGTTTCAAATTTGTTACACAACTTTAACCATACGTGCATGCTATGGGACTTGCTAACTTCAACACAAGCATTATTTAAATTCATAATCACCCAACTAGCATGACTTTAATATCACTACCTCCATATCTCAAAACAATTATCAAGTATCAAATTGATCATAGCATCCAATTCACTTCCTATGATAGTTTTTATTATACCCAACTTGGATGCCTACCATTCTAGGACCAATTTTATAACCATAGCAAATACCATGCTGTTCTAAAAGACTCTCAAAATAATATAAGTGAAGCATGAGAGACTAGCAATTTCTACAAAATTAAGCCACCGCCATGCTCTAAAAGATATAAGTGAAGCACTAGAGCAAAAACTATCAAGCTAAAAAGATATAAGTGAAGCACATAGCATATTCTAATAAATTCTAATCAAGTAGGCTTCTGCCAAAAGGCGTGTACAGCAAGTATGATTGTGTTAAACTAAAAAGAAAAGACTAATATAATACACAACGCTCCAAGCAAAACACATATCATGTGGCGAATAAAAATATAGCTCCAAGTAAAGTTACCAATGAACGAAGACGAAAGAGGGGATGCCTTCCCGGGGCATCCCCAAGCTTAGGCTTTTGGCTATCCTTGAATATCTTGGGGTGACATGGGCATCCCCAAACTTAGGCTCTTACCACTCCTTGTTCCATAGTCCATCAAAGCTTTACCCAAAACTTGAAAACTTCACAACACAAAACTCAACAGGAAATCTTATAAGCTCCATTAGTGAAACAAAACAAAACCACCACATAAGGTACTGTAAGGAACTCATTATTTATTTATTTTGGTGTTAAACCTACTGTATTCCAAGTTCTCTATGGTTCATACCACTTAATACTAGCCATAGATGCGTCAAAATAAGCAAACAACACACGAAAAACAGAATCTGTCAAAAACAGAACAGTCTGTAGCAATATGTAACTAACGCAAACTTATGGAACTCTAAAAATCCTACAAAACTAGGAAGTCCTGGAAAATTTGTCTATTGATCAGAAGCAAAAAGAATCAATGCAAAATCACGTTTTTGTGATTTAACAAAACTAATTTCGTGCGCGCAAAGTTTCTGTTTTTCAGCAGAATCAAATTAACTATCATCATAGGTTATCGTATAGGTTCTACTTGGCACAAACACTAACTAAAACATAAAAACACATATTAAACAGAAGGTAGATGAAAAACTTATTACTAAACAGAAACAAAAACAAAAAACACAAATAAAATTGGGTTGTCTCCCAACTAGCGCTATCGTTTAACGCCCCTAGCTAGGCATAAAAGCGAAGATAGATCTAAGTAGTGCCATCTTTGGCACTCAATTCATAAGTATCCCGCATGATAGATTCATAAGGTAATTTGACTTTCTTTCTTGGAAAGTGCTCCATGCCTTTCTTTAATGGAAATTGGAATCTAATATTCCCTTCCTTCATATCAATAATCGCGCCAATCGTTCTAAGGAAAGGTCTACCAAGAATAATAGGGCAAGAAAGATTGCAATCTATATCAAGAACGATAAAATCTACGGGCACCAAATTTCTATTTGCAACAATAAGAACATCATTGATCCTTCCCATTGGATTTTTAATGGTGGAATCGGCAAGGTGCAAATTTAAGGAGCAATCATCAAGATCATGGAAACCTAGAATATCACATAAAGTTTTTGGAATCGTGGAAACACTAGCACCCAAATCACACAAAGCAAAACACTCATGATCTTTAATTCTAATATTTATAGTAGGTTCCCACTCATCATTAAGTTTTCTAGGTATAGAAACTTCCAAATTCAGTTTTTGAGAACCAAGGTATCAATCCAGTAGGAGGCTCCTCAAAAGTCCCAGGCACCTACACAAACAAACAAAGAACTCGCAACCAACGCAATAAAGGGGTTGTCAATCCCTTCACGGTCACTTGCGAAAGTGAGATTTGATAGAGATAATATGATAAGATAAATATATTTTTGGTATTTTGTAATATAGATGCAAAAAGTAAAGATGCAAATAAAAGTAGATTGAAAGCTTATATGATAAAAGATAGACCCGGGGGCCATAGGTTTCACTAGTGGCTTCTCTAAGATAGCATAAGTATTATGGTGGGTGAACAAATTACTATCGAGCAATTGATAGAAAAGCGAATAATTATGAGATTATCTAGGCATGATCATGTATATAGGCATCACGTCCGCGACAAGTAGACCGACTCTTGCCTGCATCTACCACTATTACTCCACACATCGACCGCTATCCAACATGCATCTAGAGTATTAAGTTCATAAGAACAGAGTAACACATTAAGAAAGATGACATGATGTAGAGGGATAAACTCAAGCAATATGATATAAACCCCATCTTTTTATCCTCGATGGCAACAATACTATACGTGCCTTGCAACCCTTTCTGTCACTAGGTAAGGACACTACAAGATTGAACCCAAAGCTAAGCACTTCTCCCATGGCAAGAAAGATCAATCTAGTAAGCCAAACCAAACTGATAATGCGAAGAGACTTGCAAAGATAACTCAATCATACATAAAAGAATTTAGAGAAGATTCAAATATTTCTCATAGATAAACTTGATCATAAACCCACAATTCATCGGATCTCGACAAACACACCGCAAAAAGAGTTTACATCGAATAGATCTCCACAAGAGAGGGGGAGAACATTGTATTGAGATCCAAAAAGAGAGAAGAAGCCATCTAGCTAATAACTATGGACCTGAAGGTCTGTGGTAAACTACTCACAACTCATCGGAGGGGCTATGGTGTTGATGTAGAAGCCCTCCGTGGTCGATTCCCCCTCCGGCGGAGCACCGACGAAGGCTCCAAGATGGGATTTCGCGGATGCAGAAGGTTACAGTGGTGGAAATTGTTTTTCGTTGGCTCCCTGGATGTTTTCGTGGTACGTAGGTATATATAGGAGGAAGAAGTACGTCGGTGGCCACCTGAGGGGCCCAGGAGATAGGGGCGTGCCTAGGAGCGGTGGGCGCGCCCTCCTATCTCCTGGCTGCCTTGTTTGCTGCTTGACTTAAACTCCAAGTTCTCCGGATCACGTTCGTTCCAAAAATCACGCTCCCGAAGGTTTCATTCCGTTTGGACTCCGTTTGATATTCCTTTTCTTCGAAATACTGAAATAGACAAAAAAACAACAATACGGGTTGGGCCTCCGGTTAGTAGGTTAGTCCCAAAAATGATATAAATGTGTAAAATAAAGCCCATAAACATCCAAAAGGGGTAATATAATAGCATGGAACAATCAAAAATTATAGATACGTTGGAGACGTATCAGAGGCCCATAACTATTCTCGCGTAGTGGTTAGTGCGTAAAGGCCAGAGGCCAACTCAGAACAAATACCCAAACCATTAGTGCATTGGGGGCTCGCGGAGATGAGCAGAGACTCACGATAATGTGACGCCGTCGCCCCGTCTCGTGGACTTACGGGCCTAGACTGCTCGGCCATGCCACGTGGAAAACTCGCGGGTGCTCTACGGGCCCGCCCTACTTTTTCACATCAACTTGCAGGTACCCCTCAGGGCCGACCCGACTACAACAATGGTCTCAAGTAAAGTCCGGGTAACTGTGTGTCCGAACATCAAGGGGAAAACCCGAGGAATCACCCTCGGTGGATTCCACTCGATATAATCATCAAGGTGAACGTAAGAGGAACCACCCTTGAGGTTCGCACTTGAGGGGTTACACGATAGAGCCGTATCGAAGGTGATTAAGGAGGAATCACCCTCGATGACTGAGGGAGTCCTGGATTAGGGGGTCCTCGGACTGCCGGACTATATGCTTATGCCGGACTGTTGGATTATGAAGATACAAGATTGAAGACTTTGTCCCGTGTCCCGGTGGGACTCTCCTTTGCGTGGAAGGCAAGCTTGGCAATTCGGATATGTAGATTCCCTTCTCTGTAGCCGACTCTGTGTAACCTTAGCCCCCTCCGGTGTCTATATAAACCAGAGGGTTTAGTCCGTAGGACAACAACAATCATAATCATAAGCTAGCTTCTTGGGTTTAGCCTCTACGATCTCGTGGTAGATCCACTCTTTTAATACTCATATCATCAAGATCAATCAAGCAGGAAGTAGGGTATTACCTCCATAGGGAGGGCCCGAACCTGGGTAAACATCATGTTCCCCGCCTCCTGTTACCATTAGCCTTAGACACACAGTTCGGGACCCCATACCAGAGATCCACCGGTTTTGACACCGACATTGGTGCTTTCATTGAGAGTTCCACTATGTCGTCACCATAAGGCTTGATGGCTCCTTCAATCGTCTACAACGACAAAGTCCAGGGCGAGGTTTTCCTTCCCGGACAGATCTTCGTATTCGATGGCTTCGCACTGCGGGCCAATTCGCTTGGCCATCTGGAGCAGATCGATAGCTATGCCCCTGGCCATCAGGTCAGGTTTGGAAGCCTGAACTACACTGCCGACATCCACAGAGACTTGATCTTCGACGGATTCGAGCCCATGACAGGGGTGCCCTACAGTCATGATGAGCATGACCTAGATCTGCCATTGGACGGTGTACAGGAGATCACACCTGCAGCTGCCCCGACTTTAAATCCAGAGCAGATCATGCCATCCGAGGACGGGTGGATGGACCCCGCCACGGAGGCCGCACACTCAACGGCGGTAGAGCCGAACACGGATCTCACTTCCAAGGAGGTCCGTGTCATCAGACCCTCGGACTCGTCTCCGGCCGTAGGCTCCGAACCGCGTGCATCCGCGCCCATTGGACCTAACTGGGCACCGATCATGGAGTTTAGCTCCACGGATATCTTTCAGCACTCGCCCTTGGGCGATGTGCTAAACTCATTAAAATCTCTCTCCCTGTCAGGAGACTCTCGGCTGAACTATGTCCAGCTTGAGTGGGAAGCGGACGACAAAGGAATTCGTTACCCACCCACCACCCACTTAATAGCCACTGTCGACGACTTAACCGATATGCTTGATCTTGACTCCGACGACATCAACGGTATGGACGATGATGCCGGAGAAGAACGAGAACCACCATATATATGGTGGACACACCCAAGAAAACAATGGCGAAGATCAAAGGAATGCAACAGAGGGTGATCCTCTTGAGAAGCAACCTAAGCGCCGACGTCAGCGGCGCCGCTCTAAACCCCGCCATAGCAAAAACAGCGATAACGACATAAGAAGGAATAACACCCCGGACGATGCTAGAGACAGCGACGACCCTGTGGACCCAGCGATGGAGTAGGCCGAGCAAGGGGACGTCAAACACAGTCCGGGGCTGCTGCTCGATCACAATGATGCCAAAGACAGAACTTATAAACCTATCTCCGGAGAGGAGAACAGTCCGGACGACGATGCACACATCATCCCGAGGAAGCACATGGAACAAGAGCACCTCCACAAAAGGCTTATTGCTACCGCGAGGAGCTTGAAGAAGCAGAAGCAACGGCTTAAAGCCGCACAGGATATGCTCAACCACAAATGGAACAAAGTGCTCAACACTTATGAAATATATGGCGATGATCGCCACACAAAGAGCTACCCAAAACGCGAGCTACTGCCCGAATTCGACGAGGAGGCTATCGCGCCCACTCCGCCGAAAAACAATACTGCCGATCTACCGGACAGACCACCCCGTGGCCGAGACAGAGCGGCTAATGATGTCACACACAAGTCAGCACATGATCTACGTGAGCACCTGGACAAAAGGGCTGGCATGGCCAGGTCCATCTATGGATCTAGGAAAAGTGTTCCTACGCAGGATCACGACCACCAAACCGACTATACTGATCGACTACCAGCTCGGAATCAACACCGAACACTACAACCGTCGGACCCACGCCACGACACATCCAAGTATAGGGGCGCCGCACACCCCCTGTGCTTCACCGATGAGGTGCTGGACCATGAATTTCCAGAGGGGTTTAAGCCCGTAAACGTCGAGGCATACGACGAAATGATAGACCCTGCAGTCTGGATTGAGGACTTTATTCTTCACATCCATATGGCTCGCGGAGACGATCTCCACGCCATTAAATACCTGCCTGTCAAGTTGAAAGGACCAGCTCGGCACTGGTTGAAAAGCCTCCCCGAAAATTCCATTGGAAGCTGGGAGGAACTCGAGGACGCTTTCAGGGCTAATTTTCAAGGGACATATGTCCGACCTCCAGATGCAGACGATTTAAGTCACATAATTCAACAACCCGGAGAGTCAGCCCGTAAGCTCTGGAACAGATTTCTCATCAAGAAGAACCAAATCGTCGGCTGTCCGGATGTCGAAGCCTTAGCAGCTTTCAAGCACAGCATCCGGGACGAATGGCTCGCCAGACACCTCGGCCAGGAAAAGCCAAGGACAATGGCAGCCCTAACAACTCTTATGACCCGCTTTTGCGCGGGCGAGGACAGTTGGTTGGCCCGCAGCGGCACTAGCGATCCAGGCACATCCGAAATCAGGGATGACAATGGAAAGCCGCAACGCAATAAAAATAAGCGTCGAAACAATGAAGACAGCCCAGACAACACAGTGGTAAATGCCGGATTCAGGGGCTCTAGACCCGTTCAACGGAAAAAGCCATTTAAAGGCAGCAGAGATGGACCATCCAGCCTAAATAAAATTCTAGACAGACCCTGTCAGATTCATGGCACCCCCGAGAAACCTGCGAATCACACCAACAAAGAATGCTGGGTCTTCAAGCAGGCTGGCAAGCTAAACGCTAAACACAAGGGGAGGGAGCCGCCAAGTGAAGACGAGGACGAACCTCACCAGCGGAACACTGGGGGACAGAAAAAATTTCCACCATAGGTCAAAATAGTGAACATGATTTACGCCACCCACATACCAAAGAGGAAGCGCAAACGCGCACTCCGAGACGTATACGCTGTAGAACCAGTCGCCCCCAAATTCAATCCATGGTTGGCCTGCCCAATCACCTTCGATCGCAGGGATCATCCGACTAGTATCCGGCATGGAGGATCGGCCGCCTTGGTGCTCGACCCCATAATTGATGGATACCATCTCACCCAAGTCCTCATGGATGGAGGAAGTAGTCTTAATCTGATATATCAGGACACTGTCCGCAAGATAGGGATAGACCCGTCGAGAATCAACCAAAGCAGTACTACCTTTAAAGGAGTAATACCAGGCGTAGAGGCCCGCTGCATGGGCTCTTGGATATTAGAAGTTGTATTCGGTTCTCCTGACAACTTTCGAAGTGAAGAACTAATCTTCGACATCGCTCCGTTCAGAAGCGGCTATCATGCACTACTCGGAAGAACGGCCTTCGCTCGTTTCAATGCAATACCGCATTATGCTTGTCTCAAACTTAAGGTGCCCGGTCCATGATACATCTCCAACGTATCTATAATTTTTGATTGTTCCATGCTATTATATTACCCATTTTGGATGTTTATGGGCATTATTTTACACATTTATATCATTTTTGGGACTAACCTACTAACGGGAGGCCCAGCCCGTATTGCTGTTTTTTTGCCCATTTCAGTATTTCGAAGAAAAGGAATATCAAACGGAGTCCAAACGGAATGAAACCTTCGGGAGCGTGATTTTTGGAACGAACATGATCTAGAGGACTTGGAGTGCAAGTCAAGAAGCAATCAAGGCGGCCAGGAGATAGGAGGGCGCGCCCCCTGTCTCCTGGGCCCCTCAGGCGGCCACCGACGTACTTCTTCCTCCTATATATACCCATGTACCCCCAAAACATCCAGGGAGCCAACAAAAAACAATTTCCACCACCGTAACCTTCTGTATCCATGAGATCCCAACTTGGAGCCTTCACCGGCGCTCGGCCGGAGGGGGAATGACCATGGAGGGCTTCTACATCAACACCATAGCCCCTCCGATGAGTTGTGAGTAGTTTACCACAGACCTTCGGGTCCATAGTTATTAGCTAGATGGCTTCTTCTCTCTTTTTGGATCTCAATACAATGTTCTCCCCCTCTCTTGTGGAGATCTATTCGATGTAACTCTTTTTGCGGTGTGTTTGTCGAGATCCGATGAATTGTGGGTTTATGATCAAGTTTATCTATGAGAAATATTTAAATCTTCTCTGAATTCTTTTATCTATGATTGAGTTATCTTTGCAAGTCTCTTCGAATTATTAGTTTGGTTTGGCCTACTAGATTGATCTTTCTTGCCATGGGAGAAGTGCTTAGCTTTGGGTTCAATCTTGCGGTGTCCTTGCCCAGTGACAGCAGGGACAGCAAGGCACGTATTGTATTGTTGCCATCGAGGATAAAAAGATGGGGTTTATATAATATTTCTTGAGTTTATCCCTCTACATCATGTCATCTTTCTTAATGCGTTACTCTGTTCTTATGAACTTAATACTCTAGATGCATGCTAGATACGGTCGATGTGTGGAGTAATAGTAGTAGATGCAGGCAGGAGTCGGTCTACTTATCACGGACGTGATGCCTATATACATGATCATGCCTAGATAATCTCATAATTATTCGCTTTTCTATCAATTGCTCGACAGTAATTTGTTCACCCACCGTAATACTTATGCTATCTTGAGAGAAGCCACTAGTGAAACCTATGGCCCCCGGGTCTATCTTTTATCATATAAGCTTTCAATCTACTTTTATTTGCATCTTTACTTTTTGCATCTATATTATAAAATACCAAAAATATATTTATCTTATCATACTATCTCTATTAGATCTCACTTTCGCAAGTGGCGGTGAAGGGATTGACAACCCTTTATTGCGTTGGTTGCAAGTTCTTTGTTTGTTTGTGTAGGTGCATGGGACTTTTGAGGAGCCTCCTACTGGATTGATACCTTGGTTCTCAAATATTGAGGGAAATACTTACGCTACTATTGCTGCATCACCCTTTCCTATTCAAGGAAAACCAACGCAAGCTCAAGACGTAGCAGTCCACGCGACGTCATCACTATCAGCGGAAACACAGAGCATTCTCTTCACGCGGAAGACTACGTGGCGGCTTTAGCAGCCGAACCACTGAATGACCTCTCCAACCCGAGTAACTGATCGGTCTTCGAGACCACGGACATGGCTAGATGTGTCCGGCGCACTACTAGTTGTAACAGCCTAGATAAACCCGAGCTTGATTAATGGCTAGGCCCCCATATGTGGTGCTAGGGGTTACCCGCATGCTAAAAGGCCCATTGTTCAGACCGACCGTATTTACACTCAAGAGATCGAATTTCACGGTTCATTAAGATTTACCAACTTTACGCACGGTCACACCAGATTCTTTCACCTGGGTTTTTCTTTCCTTTTACAGATGACCATCGTGCTACACCCTTCCAGCATATGGCAAAATGGAGATAAAGGTGCAGACGTGTAGCAGGGACCCGTTCAAAGGTTTCTTTTTAGATTAAGACCCTGCGTAAACCTTTTTTATTGTCTCTTGTTGGCCCACACCCTCTTAGTACTTAAAATGACCAAGAGGGATACCGGCGTTATTGGCAAGCTTATGATTCGCCGATCTAAAATAGAAGTTAACTGGGGCAGCAACCAATGTGTTTTTGGGATCTATGCTCTCACCACAGCCGCCCTTTCGTCACGCCGGATTAATGTGCGTACCTGGAAATTCAGGGCTCATTATCGAGGGGGGTACTCAACCCAGTATATGTTGTAAAGTCCGAATACCTTCAGGAGTGTTCGGCATCGCGAGTTTGGCCTTATATGCATCAGCTCCGAATCATGTCTTTGGTCAATAGTTGGGTTTGCCCGGCTCCCATGTTTTGCTACCTTACGTTCTGCTCTATCGGCTAAGGTGGCACCGGGAGAACTACTGCAATTGTGCCCTGGTTCATCCGGATGAGCACCTCAGTAGAGAAAGCCAAAAACTGACTGTCATGATAAAGCGAGAGACTAGTCAACCACTCGATGACTTAGCGGAATCTTCGCGATTCCTCCGCATTAACGAAGGACCGGTTTCCCGGTCACGTATGTACACGCACCGTATTCGGATGAACGCGGACATACCAGGGTCTATATAGTAGCCCCACCATCAAGCTCCTATGGCTAAGTGAAAGTGTTAAAGCTATATAGTCCGATTGCCTCGTTTGCCGCGCTACCACCTCCTTATCGGACCAAGACGTTGGATCAAGTGTGATTACGCGCTTTGCCGAACACCCGCGCATTATATACGAGGGGGCTGAAGCCGACAACTGCAAAATTTCAGGTTATATACATTTATACATAAGCGGCCGCACAGGAGGCACTACAATACTTTACGGGAAAAAGTATAAATATAGCCTTTATTATCAAAAGCATTATTTTTACAATCCAGATACATGTCACTGGAACATGGTATTCTTTGAGCACCGAGCCTCTATTAAACGGGCACCTTCTAAGACTTCTTCAAAATAGTGCTCGGGCGAGTCCTGGCCCCCGGGCGGACCCCTGGTTGCAATATCGGTGGCCTCCATCTTCGCCCAATACGTCTTAACACGGGCAAGGGCCATCCGCGCACCCTCTATGCACGTCGACCTCTTAAAAGCATCGATATGCGGCACAACACGAATAAATCATTGCACCAAACCAAAATAACTATCCGGACTTGGTTCCTTCGGCCATAGGTGGTCCACGACGGCCTTCATGGCAAGCCCGGATAACCTATGGAGCTCGGTCCATTCGGCCATTTGCTCATTCAACAGCAGTGGACGCCTTGGAGTACTGAACTTTGACCAGAACAATCTTTCCACCTCATGATCTTCTCGATCTTTGAAATACTGCGTCGCATCAGCATCACTCTTTGCTAAATCCAAGTATGCGTCTGAAGAACTCCACAATTGATCAAGAGGGGCATACTTTGGATCGCTGAACTTCATTCGCAATAAAAAGGGCTTCCCAGCCGTGATATCACTGGCTTGCTGAAGCTCCTCCTGTGCTGCTCTGATTTCAGAGCGAGTTTCCTTTGCTGCTTGCAAGGCCTTCTTTAAGTCAGCGGTTTTCGTTTGGTTTTCCCTTTCGATAAGCTCATATCGGCTGGCGGCATTTTGTAGCTCTAGAGCCATGTTGGCCATTTTATCCTCACTTTGGCGATGAGCAGCCTGTTCGGCTTTTAATTCTTCGGCTACCTTCAAGGCGGCCGCGTCACTTCTCCTGGCTTGCTCCTTGGCCCGGGCAAGCTCTGCCCGAAGGGTCTCCATGGCGCTAGCTCCATCTGCAGTCAAATCATATTATAAATCCTAGCAACATGCTCTTAGTAATATTTGCTGACCACTCAAATATACATACCCTGTGCCTCGTCAAGCCGCTTGTTCACAAGCGATGTACGCATCTGCCACGTCAAGTTGCCGCCTCAGTTCGGCAAATTCAGCAGTCCGGTCAGCCGCCTGCGAACAAAATTAGCGCTATCATCATCTGAGACTATGATCCTCTGCTTGCCTCATCCGGATGGCAACCAGAGTCTCAGGGGCTACCATCTATACAAAGTACACCTTGCGTGTATGGTACAATCAAATATATATATATATATATATATATATATATATATATATATATATATATATATCACTTTGCGTACCTCAAAGCCTCTTAGCAGGCTCATAAAAGCTTCATTCAACCCGCTTTTTGCGGATGAAATCCTCTCAACAACCGTACCCATTAAGGTACGATGTGCCTCTGAGATAGGCGCTTGCTGCAGAAGACCCGTTAATGTGTCCGATTGCACATCAGACAATCTGGGGCTTTTTCTGTTGGTCTCTCTAGGAGCTGAAAACCCTGGACTTCGGATGGCCGAAGAGTTACCTTCTGGTCTTTGCGGATCGGGAGAGATCCTCCAGGACGACACCTCAGGGTCATCCGCCTCATGAGGCGGAGAAGTATGAGGAGGCGTTTCGCTCTCCATCATCTCCGGAAGAAGATCCCCCGAAGACGAACATTTTTGAGGAAGGCTATGAGCCGAACTGCAAAAACATATGTCTCAGTCGTTATCCTCAGGGAAAGAACAGAGTAGGTCCACTAAGCACCTTTGTTCACTTACAACTCAGTTAACGGCTGGCCCCCCTGAGGGCGTTGTGCAGCAATGTTGCCCTCCGGGGCGGGGCCCCCTGATGAAGGTTTCTTCCCTCATTTGGAGACCTCTGCTTCCAAGTCTTCAGGGGTGACCCTTTTCTCCCCGTGGGGAGAGGGGAAGCTGGATTCCCCTCCCCGTTCATCCTCTGACACGGGGGTAATGATTTCCCCGGTTAGGATGCGTAACGTACCTCCAACATGAAGTCCGCTTTTGGCTTCCCCATTCCTCTCCTTGTCCTCCCCTGATGGCACTTGATAAGGTGCGCGAGCTAGCATCCTGGTTAGTACAGGATCCTGCGAGTCTTCGGGAAGAGGGGACGAACACCTGATCCTCTCCGCCTTTCTTATCCAGTCCTGGCCGAGGGTGGTTATTCAGAATAATGTTGTGACAGATATAATGACGGCGTGTTCGATCGTGGAATTACTTACCTGGGTATCTGGACGGTTGCAGTCGAGGCCCGCATCCTCTATGGTGACCGGACACTTTATTCGTGATCTGAAGAATAATTGATACATTCCTTCGAGCATCCCGCTGAAGAAGTGCTGAACAGATCGCGGTCCTTCCGGGTTGAACTCCCACATACGGAGAGGTCAACGTTGGCACGGTAAGACCCGACGGACTAGCATTACTTGGATTACTTTGACGAGACTGATATCCCTCTTGAGGAGATCCCGAATGCGGCTTTGCAATATCGGCACGTCATTAACTGATCCCCAGTCCATCCCCTTGTTGACCCATGATGCAAGCTGTGGCGGAGGGGCAGAGCGGAAGGTCGGGGCGGCCGCCCACTTCCTCCCTCGAGGCGCCGTGATGTAAAACCACTCCCGTTGCCATAGGTCAGAAACTTCCGGGAAAGAGCCCTTTGGCCATAAAGCATCGACACCTTTGCTTATTATAGCGCCTCCGCGTGTCGCCCGTCGATCATCTTCGGCTTCACATTGAAGGTCTTGAGCCATAGGCCGAAGTGTGGGGTAATGCGGAGGAAGGCCTCACACACAACAATGAACGTCGAGATGTGAAGGAAGGAATCTGGAGCTAGATCGTGAAAATCTAGCCAGTAATAGAACATGAGCCCTCTAACGAAGGGATGAAGACCAAAGCCTAGCTCTCGGAGGAAGTGGGAGATGAATACAACACTCTCGTTGGGTTCGGGAGTAGGGATAACGTGCCCTTGAGCAGGAAGCCTGTGAAGGATTTCGGCGGTCAGATACCTAGCCTCCCTAAGCTTCTTGAAGCCCTCCTCTATGACGGAAGAGGCCATCCACCGGCCTTGAAGGCTGGACCCGGACATGGTTGAAGGTCCGGAGTGCTTGGACTGAACCTTGGGTGTTGGAACTCGAGGTAAGGGAAGGGAAGGACCGGGCGTGGAAAGAAAAGGACAAGTCTTGACCTCTTTATATAGAGGAAGAATATCAAGCGTCCTCCGCGCGGCCGTTTGGAACTTGCCTAAACCAAGGAGTCGTACTAATGGCGCGGTTGGGTTACCCATGCCCGTATTGATGAGAATCTCATAATAAGAGGGACACAATCTCTGCTTCGACAAGACGTGCCAATAAAACCGCCTCGCAAAACGTGTAGTGGCAGGTTGGAAAAACGGTTTGAATAATAACCGGGCTGCAGCGTGATGTCACGCCAGGTAAAAGTTGTCAGCAGATTAGACTTGTGGAATATTGTGCTCTCTACGGTGGTACGTGGAACTTGTTTTGCAGAGCCGGACACGATTCAGGCGTTCAGAATCTACCTTGAAGTATTCGGAGAAGGAACCCGCCTTGCAATGCCGAAGAAAATATGCGCGCCGGACTCATCATCATTGAAGCCTGGTTCAGGGGCTATTGAGGGAGTCCTGGATTAGGGGGTCCTCGGACTGCCGGACTATATGCTTATGCCGGACTGTTGGATTATGAAGATACAAGATTGAAGACTTCGTCCTGTGTCCGAGTGGGACTCTCCTTTGCATGGAAGGCAAGCTTGGCAATTCGGATATGTAGATTCCCTTCACTGTAACCGACTCTGTGTAACCCTAGTCCCCTCCGGTGTCTATATAAACCAGAGGGTTTAGTCCGTAGGACAACAACAATCATAATCATAGGCTAGCTTCTAGGGTTTAGCCTCTACGATCTCGTGGTAGATCCACTCTTGTAATACTCATATCATTAAGATCAATCAAGCAGGAAGTAGGGTATTACCTCCATAGAGAGGGCCCGAACCTGGGTAAACATCGTGTCCCCCGCCTCCTATTACCATTTGCCTTATATGCACAGTTCGGGACCCCCTATCCGAGATCCGTCGGTTTTGACACCGACAATGACCATGACCGAATAGCTACACTACAGAGATCTCATCAGGAGTGATGTATGAGGTACCACCCTCGACACTCGATAGTAGCTCTGTAGAGTCGAGCAACAAAAAGGGGCGTGATGTGATGTGAGGTGTCAGGCTCTGGTCGTCGATCACGTTGATCGAGGCGTCGACGATGAAGCAGGGGCAATAAGGACAAGTGGGGGTCACTGATGGATCACTAACCAACCTATACTAATCAGTTTAGGATAAGCAAGTAAGGTACAATAACAGGTACAAAAGCAGGCTATGCATCATAATAGGATCAATCAAAAATACAGAAGCAAAATCTAATGCAAGCATGAGAGAATGGAATGAGTGATATCGAGATGATCAAAGGGAGGGCTTGCCTGGAAGCTCCGCTGAAAGGGAAGAAGTGTTGTCGGTGACATAGTCGATCACAACGGCAGCATCGGTCTCGGGGTCTACCGGAGAGAAGAGGGGGAAGAAACTATAAGTACACGCAAACATATGCACAACAAGACAATAAGCGGTGCTAGAGGTGATCTAACGTAGCGTTAGGCGATACTGGCGAAGGGGGAAAACATCCGGGAAAGTTTTACCGGTTCTGGACGTCTGTCAGACGGATTAACCGGAGGGGAAAGGTTTGATGTTTGTTATGGTAGGGACGTGTGGCCGGTGAACGGACCGCGTATTCGGATTCATCTTGTTGTTCTGAGCAACTTTCATGTACAAAGTTTTGCGATCCAAGCTACGGTTTAATTTCTATGAAATTTTCAAAGTTTTAATAATATTCTGGAATTATTAATAAATCAAAAATAAAGATTAATCGCTAGGTGCACCCAGCTCTGCATACACAGAAGTGTACCAGGGGATGACATGTGGGTTCAGGGGGTCCCAGTTGACCAGTCAACGCTTGACTGGTCAACAAGGGGGTGGGCCCTCCTATCATTGACCCATTTTAAACTAACTACACATTAGTTAGTTAATTAACAGATTAAGTTAATTAAGCAAACTTTAATTAAGTTAATTATTGATTATTTTTATTAATTATTTTTATATATCTTTTTAAAGAGTTTTTTAAAAGGGGCGTGGGGCCCCATCTGTCATAGACCCAGGGCCTAACGGGCTAACGGGTGCGGGTATGGACGCTGCGGCAGACGCCGGTGTCGGACCCGGGCGCGGCCAGCCGGGGCCGCGGCCGCGGGCAACGGTGGGACAGGGGGCGGGCGCATGCGAGGTCAGGCGTGCGGACGCACGCAGGGGCGCGGCCGGCGAGCGGGAGGGCGCCGACAGCGGCAGTAGAAGCATCAGCATGGCAAGGCCACGATAGACGGGGTCGCGTGTGAGCGCGCGCAGCATTGCTGGCGCGCATGGGAGGGCGCCAGGGCAAGACGAGGGTGGCCGGGCGTGCTAGGCGGGACACGACCATGCGCTCGTTCGGGAGGCCGCGGTCGGCGAGCAAGCAACCGCGATGCGGGGCGCGTAGGCCAAGGCAGAGTAACGGGAAGGGGGAGGAGGGGAGCATGCTCACGTGGCCCTGTAGAGGCGCTAAAGCGAGCTTGGGGAGGCGCCGGAGCTCGGGACGGCGGTGGTCGACGATGAGGACGGCGACGATGCAATGGAGCCGCTGGAGAGGAGGACAGGGACAATCCGGCGAGGTGGGAAGGTTCGACGACGGCATGGCATTGTTTGGCGGCGGGGTTGAGGTAGCGGTGCCTCAGACGTCGTGGCAAGGGGGCTTCGGGAAGGAGGGGAGGCGTCAGACAGGGGGGGGGGGGGGGGTGGGGTGGCCTAATAGGCCTGGTGGGCAGCAAGGGTGGGCCGGTGGGGCCGCATGGGTGGCCATCTGGGCCTGTTGGCTCAGTTGGCCAGGGTGGTCTCTTTTGCATTTTATTGTCTGTTTAAATTTTTGCTAGTGTTTTCTATTAAACTATAAATTTAAACAAGCTTTGTTAGATATGAGACTTACCTCATAAAACAAGCACATTAATTCTAGGAGTCACAAAAAGTTTGAGGCCAAAAGAAGTTGTCTAACCAATTTTAGAAATTGGAAAGGCCAATTTTAAATGCTGCTAGACCACTAAATAATTTTCTAGGGGCACTTTGGGAATCCAATAGGTTGGTCCCAACAAGACAAATATCCAGGAATTATTTGCCTCCCTTAGAACATTGTAGTTTTCATGTTTGGCAAATTTGAATTTTTTGACTTTAAATTCGAGTTTGAATATGAACAGTGATTTGGATCAAGTGAGGATTAGCAACAGTAATTTGACAACATGGCACCATAAGCAGGGGTTTACTGTAGCTTAATTATCTGGGAGTCACAATTCTCCTCCATTACAAGAAATCTCGTCCCGAGATTTAAGGGTGAAGTAAGGGGGGAAAGACTCGAGAAGGACGGAGCTCAACACAAGATAGGTACGTGGGGGCTATCTTAGTGAACATGGTATAAAGGCATCTCTCGAGTTGAAATTCAAGAAAGTCATCGAGAGCAAGGCTAGAAGGTGCAATAAGAAGCTTCAAGCAGATGGACAATCGTTTGATGTCTGAAACAGAGTGTGAAAGGGGTTCAGAGCATCGAGAATAAGTATTGCATCTGATACCATAACAGATCACAAGAAGGTGGCTCGTGAATTACATACGAAGCCGAGTGCAAGGAACAATTTTGGGAAACAGAGATGTACAGGAGAGTCAGGTTCTGATCCTGTGGAGCTGTGGGTTATGGGCCCACCATGTGGAACAAAAATTAGGAAGGGTGATGTCATCTTGCATGATCTTGATAGCAAGGCATGTCACACAATAACCTGTCAGTTATGTCGGCAACAACATTGGTACCAAGGGCGAGGGACGAAGAGAACCATTTTCCTGCTCGTTAAGATGAGGCGTACCAATAAGCAAAGTTCTTGTCCATCGGTGGCTACCGGAATGTCATCAACAATAGTAACAAGGTCTTACTAACAGAGTTGTACACCGAGGTGTTTACATAAGCAGGGTATTATCACTGCTCATATATGTTAGGTTACAAGAAAGGTTAAACAAAGCAATGGAGACTTGAATCAGTTATCGGTGTTCTCGACTGTCTAACAACTCAGAACCCGTGGAAACTTTGAATCGGCAAGAAATAATAGTTTATGAAGAACTCATAAGAAGTTATGTAGTTCTGTGATATTCTCGAGATACAAGAGGGTAATACTCGAGGGTAGAGAAGAATAGAGGTTGGACAGGTGAAGTGGTCTGCAGAAGACACGTACTTCAACTTGTCCGAGAAAGGGGATCAAAGAGGAGCAATATGGTCGGAACCTCGGTTGTAAAGGACCAAATATAGATACTAGATGAACTTATCACAAGGGGATTATTATTATAACAAGAAGCTTCCATGATAGGATCTACTGTTGGGGAAGCTAGCAGAAATTCAAAATTTTCCTACGTGTCACCAAGATCTATCTATGGAGAAACCAGCAACGAGGGGAAGGAGAGTGAATCTACATACCCTTGTAGATCGCTAAGCGGAAGCGTTCAAGAGAACGGGGTTGAAGGAGTCGTACTCGTCGTGATCCAAATCACCGGAGATCCTAGTGCCGAACAGACGGCACCTCCGCGTTCAACACACGTACAACCCGGTGACGTCTCCCATGCCTTGATCCAGCAAGGAGAGAGGGAGAGGTTGAGGAAGACTCCATCCAGCAGCAGCACAACGGCGTGGTGGTGGTGGAGGAGCGTGGCAATCCTGCAGGGCTTCGCCAAGCACCACGAGAGAGGAGGAGTACTTGGGAGAGGGGGAGGGCTGTGCCAGAACTTGGGGTGCGGTTGCCCTCCCACCCCTCCACTATTTATAGGTGGGGGGAGAGGGGGTCGGCCCCCTTAGATCCCATCTAGGGTTGGGGGCGGCGGCCAAGGGGGGAGGAGTGCCTCCCAAGTCAAGTGGAGGCCCTCCCCCTTAGGGTTTCCCCTCTCCCATGCGCATGGGCCTTGGGGGGGGGGGGCTGGTGCCCCTAGCCCATTAAGGATAGGGCGCCCCCTTACAGCTCATGCCGCTGTATTGGACGTGGTGGAACAATTTCCGGACCTCCGGACCCCTCCAGAATCCTCTGGAACCTTCTGGAAGCTTCCCGGTACAATATCGAAAAAACCCAAACTTTTCCCGGAAGCCGAACAACAACTTTCCATATATAAATCTTTACCTCCGGACCATTCCGGAACTCCTCGTGATGTCCGTGATCTCATCCGGGACTCCGAACAACATTCGGTAACCACATACAAACTTCCTTTATAACCCTAGCGTCATCGAACCTTAAGTGTGTAGACCCTACGGGTTCGGGAATCATGCAGACATGACCGAGACAGCTCTCTAGCCAATAACCAACAGCGGGATCTGGATACCCATGTTGGCTCCCACATGTTCCACGATGATCTCATCGTATGAACCACGATGTTAAGGATTCGATCAATCCCGTATTCAATTCCCTTTGTCTAGCGGTATAGTACTTGCCCGAGATTCGATCGTCGGTATCCCGATACCTTGTTCAATCACGTTACCGGCAAGTCTCTTTACTCGTTCCGTAACACATCATCCCGTGATCAACTCTTTGATCACATTGTGCACATTATGATGATGTCCTACTGAGTGGGCCTAGAGATACCTCTCCATCACATAGAGTGACAAATCCCAGTCTCGATTCGTGCCAACCCAACAGACACTTTCGAAGATACCTGTAGTGCACCTTTATAGCCACCCAGTTACGTTGTGACGTTTGGTACACCCAAAGCATTCCTACGGTATCCGGGAGTTGCACAATCTCATGGTCTAAGGAAAGATACTTGACATTAGAAAAGCTTTAGCATACGAACTATGATCTTTGTGCTAGGCTTAGGATTGGGTCTTGTCCATCACATCATTCTCCTAATGATGTGATCCCGTTATCAACGACATCCAATGGCCATGGTTAGGAAACCGTAACCATCTATTGATCAACGAGCTAGTCAACTAGAGGCTTACTAGGGACATGGTGTTGTGTATGTACCCGCACATGTATCTGAGTTTCCTATCAATACAATTATAGCATGGATAATAAACGATTATCATGAACAAGGAAATATAATAATAATAACTAATTTATTATTGCCTCTAGGGCATATTTCCAATAGTCTCCCACTTGCACTAGAGTCAATAATCTAGTTCACATCGCCATGTGATTAACATTCACAGGTCACATCGCCATGTGACCAACATCCAAAGAGTTTACTAGTGTCACTAAACTAGTTCACATCATCATGTGATTAAGACTCAATGAGTTCTGGGGTTTGATCATGTTTTGCTTGTGAGAGAGGTTTTAGTCAACGGATCTGTAACATTCAGATCCGTATGTACTTCGCAAATCTCTAGGTCATATTGTAAATGCTGCTTCCACGCTCCACTTGGAGCTATTCCAAATGGTTGCTTCACTATACGTATCCGGTTTGCTACTCAGAGTCATTCGGATAGGTGTTAAAGCTTGCATCGACGTAACCCTTTACGCCAAACTCTTTATCACCTCCATAATCGAAAACATGTCCTTATTTACTCCAAGGACAATTTTGACCGCTGTCTAATGATCCATTCCTGGATCATTCTTGTACCCCTTGACTGACTCATGGTAAGGCACACTTCCGGTGCAGTACACAGCATAGCATACTATAGAGCCTACGTCTGAAGCATAGGGGACGACATTCATCCTTTCTCTCTCTTATGCCGTGGTCGAGCTTTAACTCTTAACTTCATACCTTACAACTCAGGCAAGAACTCCTTATTTGACTGATCCATCTTGAACACCTTCAAGATCATGTCAAGGTATGTGCTCATTTGAAAGTACCATTTAGCATTTTTTATCTATCCTCATAGATCTTGATGCTCAATGTTCAAGTAGCTTAATCTTGGTTTTCCATCGAAAAACACTTTTCAAACAACCCTATATGCTTTCCAGAAATTCTACATCATTTCTGATCAACAATATGTCAACAACATATACTCATCAGAAATTCTATAGTGCTCCCACTCACTTCTTTGGAAGTACAAGTTTCTCATAAACTTTGTGTAAACCCAAAATCTTTGATCATCTTATCAAAGTGTATATTCCAACTCCGAGATGCTTACTCCAGTCCATGGAAGGATTGCTGGAGCTAGCATACCTTTTAGCATCCTTAGGATCGACAAAACCTTTCTGATTGTATCACATACAACCTTTCCTTACGAAAACTGGTAAGGAAACTCGTTTTGACATCCATCTGCTAGATTTAATAAATGCAGCTAATGCTAACATGATTCCGACGGACTTAAGCATCCCTACGGATGAGAAAATCTCATCATAGTCAACTCCTTGAACTTGTGAAAAACTCTTCGCCACAAGTCGAGCTTCATAGACGGTGACATTACCGTCCACGTCCGTCTTCTTCTTAAAGATCCATTTATCTCAATGGCTTACCGATCATCGGGCAAGTCCACCAAAGTCCATGCTTTGTTATGATACATGGATCCTATCTCGGATTTCATGGCTTCTAACCATTTGTCAGAATATGGGCCCACCATCGCTTCTCCATAGCTCGTAGGTTCATTGTTGTCTAGCAACATGATCTTCAAGACAGGATCACCGTACCACTCCGAAGCAGTATGTGTCCTTGTCGTCCTACGAGGTTCGGTAGTGACTTGATCCGAAGCTTCATTATCACTATCATAAGCTTCCACTTCAATTGGTGTAGGTGCCACAGGAACAACTTCCTGTGCCCTGCTACACACTGGTTGAAGTGATGGTTCAATAACCTCATCAAGTCTCCACCATCCTCCCACTCAATTCTTTCGAGACGAACTTTTCCTCGAGAAAGGACCCGATTCAAGAAACAATCCCTATTGCTTTCGGATCTGAATTAGGAGGTATACCCAACTGTTTTGGGTGTCCTATGAAGATGCATTTTATCCGCTTTGGGTTCGAGCTTATCAACCTGAAATTTTTTTCACATAAGCGTCGCAGCCCCAAACTTTTAAGAAACGACAACTTAGGTTTCTCCAAACCATACTTCAAACGGTGTCGTCTCAACGGAATTACGTGGTGCCCTATAAAGTGAGTGCGGTTGTCTCTAATGCCTAACCCATGAATGATAGTGGTAATTCGATAAGAGACATCATGGTACACACCATATCCAATAGGGTGCAACTATGATGTTCGGACACACCATCACACTATGGTGTTCCATGCGGTATTAATTATGAAACAATTTCCACAATGTCTTAATTGCGTGCCAAAGCTCGTAACTCAGATACTCATCTCTATGATCATATCATAGATATTTTATCCTCTTGTCACGATGATCTTCATCTTCACTCTGAAATTACTTGAACCATTCAATAATTCAGACTTGTGTTTCATCAAGTAAATATACTCAACATCTACTCGAATCATCTGTGAAGTAAGAACATAACGATATTCACTGCATGCCTCATCACTCATTGGACTGCACACATCAAAATGTGTTACTTCCAACAAGTTGCTATCTTGTTCCATCTTACTGAAAACGAGGCTTTTCAGTCATCTTGCCCATGTGGTAAGATTTGCATATCTCAAGTGATTCAAAATCAAGTGAGTCCAAACGATCCATCTGCATGGAGTTTCTTCATGCGTATACACCAATAGACATGGTTCGCATGTCTCAAACTTTTCAGAAACAAGTGAGTCCAAAGATCCATCAACATGGAGCTTCTTCATGCGTTTTATACCAATATGACTTACATGGCAGTGCCACAAGTAGGTGGTACTATCATTACTATCTTATATCTTTTGGCATGAACATGTGTATCACTACGATCGAGATTCAATAAACCATTCATTTTAGGTGCAAGACCATTGAAGGTATTCCTCAAATAAACAGAGTAACCATTATTCTCCTTAAATGAATAACCGTATTGCGATAGACATAATCCAATCATGTCTATGCTCAACGCAAACACCAACTGAAAATTATTCAGGTTTAATACTAATCTTGATGGTAGAGGGAGCGTGCAATGTTTGATCACATCAAACTTGGAAACACTTCCAACACATATCGTCATCTTACCTTTAGCTAGTCTCTATTTATTCCGTAGATCTTTTATTTCGAGTTACTAACACTTAGCAACCGAACCGGTATCTTAATACCCTGGTGCTACTAGGAGTACTAGTAAAGTACACATTAACATAATGCATATCCAATATACTTCTATCGACCTTGCCAGCCTTCTCATCTACCAAGTATCTAGGGTAATTCTGCTCCAGTGGCCGTTCCCCTTATTACAAAAGCACTTAGTCTCGGGTATTGGTTCAACCTTGGGTTTCTTCATTAGAGCAGCAGCTGATTTGCTGTTTCATGAAGTATCCCTTCTTGCCCTTGCCCTTCTTGAAACTAGTGGTTTCACCAACCATCAACAATTGATGCTCCTTCTTGATTCCTACTTTCGCGGTGTCAAACATCGCGAATATCTCAAGGATCATCATATCTATCCCTGATTTGTTATAGTTCATCACGAAGCTCTAGCAGCTTGGTGGCAATTACTTTGGAGAAACATCACTATCTCTGGAAGATCAACTCCCACTCAATTCAAGTGATTGTTGCACTCAGACAATCTGAGCACAAGCTCAACGATTGAGCTTTTCTCCCTTAGTTTGCAGGCTAAGAAAATCGTCGGAGGTCTCATACCTCTTGACGTGGGCACGAGCCTGAAATCCCAATTTCAGCCCTCGAAACATCTCATATGTTCCGCGACATTTCGAAAACGTCTTTGGTGCCTCTACTCTAAACCATTTAACTAAACTATCACGTAGTTATCAAAATGTGTATGTCAGATGTTCGCAACATCCACAGACTACGTTCGAGGTCCAGCACACTGAGCGGTGCATTAAGGACATAAGCCTTCTACGAAGCAACTAGGACAATCCTCAGTTCATGGACCCAGTCCGCATAATTGCTACTATCAACTTTCAACTAAATTTTCTCTAGGAACATATCTAAACAGTGGAACTAAAGCGCTAGCTTACGACATAATTTGCAAAAACCTTTTGACTATGTTCAGGATAATTAAGTTCATCTTATGAACTCCCACTCAGATAGACATCCCTCTAGTCATCTAAGTGATTACATGATCCGAGTCAACTAGGCCGTGTTCGATCATCACGTGAGACGGACTAGTCATCATCGGTGAACATCTTCATGTTGATGTATCCTCCACACGACTCATGCTCGACCTTTCGGTCTCTTGTGTTCCGAGGCCATGTCTGTACATGCTAGGCTCGTCAAGTTAACCTAAGTGTTTCGCGTGTGTAAATCTGGCTTACACCCGTTGTATGTGAACGTAAGAATCTATCACACCCGATCATCACGTGGTGCTTCGAAACGGCGAACTTTTGCAACGGTGCACAGTTAGGGGGAACACTTTCTTGAAATTTTAATGAGGGATCATCCTATTTACTACCGTCGTTCTAAGCAAATAAGATGCATAAACATGATAAACATCACATGCAATCAAAAAGTGACATGATATGGCCAATATCATTTTGCTCCTTTTGATCTCCATCTTCGGGGCTCCATGATCATCATCGTCACCGGCATGACACCATGATGTCCATCATCATGATCTCCATCATCGTGTCTTCGTGAAGTTGTCTCGCCAACTATTACTTCTACTACTATGGCTACCGGTTAGCAATAAAGTAAAGTAATTACATGGCGTTGTTCAATGACACCCAGGTCATACAATAAATAAAGACAACTCCTATGGCTCCTACCGGTTGTCATACTCATCGACATGCAAGTCGTGATTCCTATTACAAGAACATGATCAATCTCATACATCACATTCTTCTTGGCCATATCACATCACATAGCATACCCTACAAAAACAAGTTAGACGTCCTCTAATTGTTGTTTGCATGTTTTACGTGGCTGCTATGGGTTTCTAGCAAGAACTTTTCTTAGCTACGCAAAAACCACAACGTGATATGTCAATTGCTATTTACCCTTCATAAGGACCCTTTTCATCGAATCCGTTCCGACTAAAGTGGGAGAGACTGGCACTCGCTAGCCACCTTATGGACCAAGTGCATGTCAGTCGGTGGAACCTGTTTCACGTAAGAGTACGTGTAAGGTCGGTCCGGGCCGATTCATCCCACAATACCGTCAAAACAAGATTGGACTAGTAACGGTAAGCATATTGAACAAAATCAATGCCCACAACTACTTTGTGTTCTACTCGTGCAAAGAATCTACGCAATAGACCTAGCTCATGATGCCACTGTTGGGGAATGTAGCAGAAATTCAAAATTTTCCTACGTGTCACCAAGATCTATCTATGGAGAAACCAGCAATGAGGGGAAGGAGAGTGAATCTACATACCCTTGTAGATCGCTAAGCGGAAGCGTTCAAGAGAATGGGGTTGAAGGAGTCGTACTCGTCGTGATCCAAATCACCGGAGATCCTAGTGCCGAACGGACGGCACCTCCGCGTTCAACACACGTACAACCCGGTGACGTCTCCCATGCCTTGACCCAGCAAGGAGAGAGGGAGAGGTTGAGGAAGACTCCATTCAGCAGCAGCACAATGGCGTGGTGGTGGTGGAGGAGCATGGCAATCCTGCAGGGCTTCGCCAAGCACCGCGAGAGAGGAGTACTTGGGAGAGGGGGAGGGCTGCGCCAGAACTTGGGGTGCGGCTGCCCTCCCACCCCTCCACTATTTATAGGTGGGGGGAGAGGGGGCCGCCCCCCTTAGATCCCATCTAGGGTTGGGGGCGGCGGCCAAGGGGGGAGGAGTGCCTCCCAAGTCAAGTGGAGGCCCTCCCTTTTAGGGTTTCCCCTCTCCCATGCGCATGGGCCTTGGGGGGGCTGGTGCCCCTGGCCCATTAAGGCTACGGCGCCCCCTTACAGCTCATGCCGCTGTATTGGACGTGGTGGAACAATTTCCGGACCTCCGGACCCCTCCAGAATCCTCTGGAACCTTCTGGAAGCTTCCCGGTACAATACCGAAAAAACCCGAACTTTTCCCGGAACCCGAACAACAACTTTCCATATATAAATCTTTACCTCCAGACCATTCCGGAACTCCTTGTGACGTCCGGGATCTCATCCGGGACTCCGAACAACATTCGGTAACCACATACAAACTTCCTTTATAACCCTAGCGTCATCAAACCTTAAGTGTGTAGACCCTATGGGTTCGGGAATCATGCAGACATGACCGAGACAGCTCTCTGGCCAATGACCAACAGCGGGATATGGATACCCATGTTGGCTCCCACATGTTCCACGATGATCTCATCGGATGAACCACGATGTCAAGGATTCGATCAATCCCGTATTCAATTCCCTTTGTCTAGCGGTATAGTACTTGCCCAAGATTCGATCGTCGGTATCCCGATACCTTGTTCAATTTCGTTACCGGCAAGTCTCTTTACTCGTTCCGTAACACATCATCCCGTGATCAACTCTTTGATCACATTGTGCACATTATGATGATGTCCTACCGAGTGGGCCCAGAGATACCTCTCCGTCACACAGAGTGAAAAATCCCGGTCTCAATTTGTGCCAGTCCAACAGACACTTTCGGAGATACCTGTAGTGCACCTTTATAGCCACCCAGTTACATTGTGACGTTTGGTACACCCAAAGCATTCCTACGGTATCCGGGAGTTGCACAATCTCATGGTCTAAGGAAAATATACTTGACATTAGAAAAGCTTTAGCATACGAACTACGATCTTTGTGCTAGGCTTAGGATTGGGTCTTGTCCATCACATCATTCTCCTAATGATGTGATCCCATTATCAATGACATCCAATGTCCATGGTCAGGAAACCGTAACCATCTATTATCAACGAGCTAGTCAACTAGAGGCTTACTAGGGACATGGTGTTGTCTATGTACCCACACATGTATCTGAGTTTCCTATCAATACAATTATAGCATGGATAATAAACGATTATGATGAACAAGGGAATATAATAATAATAACTGATTTATTATTGCCTCTAGGGCATATTTCCAACATCTACATCGTGTCCATGGGCATGAACACAAAGTTCAAGGTCGACTCCCACTTCTGCAATGCATAACCTTTCATTCACTTCTCATTTTCCAAGAAGTCATAGTGTTGAGATTTTATCTGGCATAACACCAGTAGGGTAAGAGTCGTAGAAGTTTCGGGGTTCACATAGATTTAGGGAAGACATAGATTCAACCCATAGGGACATATTAGGAACATATACCACAAACTTCACGAGTAAATAACTCAAGCCCAAAGGTAGAGTATGGTTGACGAGAGCGGGGGATACAATTTACCAAAGGCATTGTGTATCCGAGGAAAGGCTCACAAGGTTATTGAATATGAAGGACGCTGTCGGATAAAACCCAACAAAGGACCTGGAGGTCCACAATGGATCTAATGTGAGTATCGGTACTCAGCCAGAAGAAGAAAGAATGCAAGGAGGTCAGGTTATAGAAACAACTGACTAATTCAAATCTCAAATGCAAAGGAATTATGGTTTCCAAATTGGGGGATCAGAAATAGAGGCTCTGATTAAAAATAAGTAAGTTGAATAGACATAGATCAACAATCAAGCAAGGCTTGATTCGCTGAACACCAGCTCATGTCCGGAGTGACGTCTGAACAAAGGGAAGGATTTTAAATAGGGCTGGTGATCGCGAGCATTCACAAACAAATTGAATCAAATGCTCGAAATCACAATGACAAAGGATGCTAATGAGCATTGCTCGACATATGGAGTAACCATAATGCAAGCAAATAAGTATTTGCCGAGCAATAGCTGGAGAGGATTACCGGAAGATCGGATAGTACTTCAAAGTATGAATCACTTGATCAACTAGGAGTGAACAAATCCTTGAAAAAGTGTGAGGAATTATTCATAGGGGTATTCATGCGGCAAGGAACAGCAGAGCAGTGCCAGTAAGCATAAAGGATTCTCGGAACATCAGAGAGTATTTCAGGACATATTGTAATAACAAGGGCAACTTGGGATGAAGGTATGTACGATAATGCAGATAGTTACCCATAAGGATTTATCGGTGGTAGGGATCGCAACGGTGAAGGGCTCAAGGGTCAAGAGAAAACATCAGAGACTATTTTTAGAATCTTCTGATGCACCAAGTAAACATCTGGAGAGAGGGGCTCTCCGGGAGAAAGTATTTACGAGAACCTAGATTTGTTAGCAAAATTAGTTAACCCGAATAGAAGAGAGATCGGATTCCCAGAGTATAGATGAGGAGTAAAAGATCCTAATACCACCCAATTGGCGACATGGGCGTGTAAGCCACACATCCATGTTAGTAAAACACTTTTTCAAAGACTAGACTCAACTTCAGCCAAGGAGTTGGAAAGGGGGATCCTACAGGCAGTCGGCTCTGATACCAACTTGTGACGCCCTCGATTCAATCGTACACTAATCATACACGCAAATGTGTACGATCAAGATCAGGGACTCACGGGAAGATATCACAACACAACTCTAAACACAAATAAAAGAATACAAGCCTTATACTACAAGCCAGGGGCCTCAAGGCCTCTAATACATAGCTCGACACACAAGAGTCAGCGGAAGCAACAATATCTAAGTACAGACATAAGTTAAACAAGGATGCCTTAAGAAGGCAAACACAAAAGCAACAACGATCGAAGAGGCAAGGCCTCCTGCCTGGGACCTCCTAACTACTCCTGGTCGTCGGCGGTCTCCACATAGTAGTATCCGTCGACGGTGGCATCTGGCTCCAGGGATCCACCATCTGGTTGCAACAACCAGAAAGAAGAAAGAAGGGGTTAAAGGTGTAGCATAGCAACCGTGAGTACTCATCCAAAGTACTCGCAAGCATCAGATCTATACTAAGTATGCATTGGTATCAAAATGGAAGGGTTGTATCTGTGGACTGAACTACAGAATGCCAGAATAGAGGGGAAGGCCTAGCCTAACAAAGACTAGCATCTTCAAGTAGCTCCAAGCATCTTGCAGCATATAGAAGAGTAAAGGATAGCATTTTAATATTAAACAAGCATGTTGTAACATCAACGCCCAGAGATCCTTTCCCAACTCCTTGCAGGAAAGAAATCTCGGAGCCACATATCCATCACATATCTCAAGTATCCATTTCTAGTTATATAAGATCAGGATATAAGTCTGAACGTCCATTACCGCGGACACGATATTCAAATATATATCTTCCCTACAGGGGTGCACCACGTTACCCAACACGCTCAATCACTCTGGCCGGACACACCTTTCTGGGGTCAATGCCCGGCCTCGGAAGATCAACATGTCGTAGCCCTACCTAGGCTCAGTAGAGAGGTCTGCGCCGGTCTACCTCCTAAGCACTCCGTGGTCTGGGCCCATTGCCCGTTGCACTCCGGGTCGTTGCGAGCAGGGGGGACCAGGCTCCACCACTATAGGATGGTGCCGGCCCTGCCGTGCCGCACTGCTGAACTGGATGTCTAACAAAGCTTTGGCTGATACTGCGACGTCGAGGCCCATAACTATTCTCGCTGGGTGGTTAGTGCATAAAGGCCAGATGCAAACTCAAAACAAATGCCCAAACCATTAGTGCATTGGGGGCTCGCAGAGACGAGTAGAGACTCATGATAATGTGACCCCGTCGCCCCGTCTCGTGGACTTACGGCAAGGGCCCAGACTGCCCGGCTGTGCCACGTGGAAAACTCGTGGGTGCTCTACGGGCCCGCCCAACTTTCACATCAACTCATGGGTACCCCTCAGGGCCGACCCGACTTCAACAATGGTCTCAAGTAAAGTCCGAGTAACCGTGTGTCCGAACATCAAGGGGAAAACCCGAGGAATCACCCTTGGTGGATTCCACTCGATGTAATCATCAAGGTGAACGCAAGAGGAACCACCCTCGAGGTTCGCACTTGAGGGGTTACACGATAGAGCTGTACCGAAGTGGTTAAGGAGGAATCACCCTCGATGACCACGACTAAATAACTACACTACAGAGATCTCATCAGGAGTGATGTATGAGGTACCACCCTCAACACTCGATAGTAGCTCTGCAGAGTCGAGCAACAAAAAGGGGCGTGATGTGATGTGAGGTGTCGGGCTCTGGTCGTCGATCACGTTGATCGAGGCATCGATGATGAAGCAGGGGCAACAAGGACAAGTGGAGGTCACTGATGGATCACTAACCAACCTATACTAAGCAGTTTAGGATAAGAAGGTAAGGTACAATAGCAGGTACAAAAGCAGGCTATGCATCAGAATAGGAGCAATCAAAAAGATAGAAGCAAAATCTAATGCAAGCATGAGAGGATTGAATGGGCGATATCGGGATGATCAAAGGGGGGGCTTGCCTGGAAGCTCCGCTGAAAGGGAAGAAGTGTCGTCGGTGACATAGTCGATCACAGCAGCAACATCGGTCTCGGGGTCTACCGGAGAGAAGAGGGGGAAGAAACAATAAATACATGCAAACATATGCACAACAAGACAATAAGTGGTGCTAGAGGTGATCTAACCTAGCGTTAGGCGATACTGGCGAAGGGAAAAGGTTCGATGCTTGTTATGGTAGGGACGTGTGGCTGGTGAATGGACCGCATATTCGGATTCGTCTCGTTGTTCTGAGCAACTTTCATGTACAAAGTTTTGCGATCCGAGCTACGGTTTAATTTCTATGAAATATTCAAAGTTCTAACAATATTCTGGAATTATTAATAAATCAAAAATAAAGATTAATCGCTAGGTGCGCACAGCTCTACGTACACAAAAGTGTACCAGGGGATGACATGTGGGTCCAGGGGGTCCCAGTTGACCAGTCAACGCTTGACTGGTCAACAAGGGGGTGGGGCCCTCCTGTCATTGACCCATTTTAAACTAACTACAGATTAGTTAGTTAATTAAGCAAACTTTAATTAAGTTAATTATTGATTAATGAAATTATTAATTATTATATTTATATCTTTTTGAAGCATTTTTTTAAAGGGGCGTGGGGCCCCATCTATCATAGGCCCAGGGCCTAACGGGCTAACGGGTGCGGGTACGGACACCGGGGCAGATGTCGGTGTTAAAACCGGCGGATCTCGAGTAGGGGGTCCCGATCTGTGCGTCTTAGGCTGATGGTAACAGGAAGCAAGGGACACAATGTTTACCCAGGTTCGGGCCCTCTCGATGGAGGTAAAACCCTACTTCCTGCTTGATTGATATTGATGATATGAGTAGTACAAGAGTAGATCTACCACGAGATCGTAAAGGCTAAACCCTAGAAGCTATCCTATGATGATTATGATTGTGATCGGGGTTCTAAGGACCAACCTCTCCGGTTTATATAGACACCGGAGAGGGCTAGGGTTTACACGGAGTCGGTTACAAGGAAGGAAATACAATATCCGGACCGCCAAGCTTGTCTTCCACGCAAAGGAGAGTCCCCTCCGGACACGGGACGGAGTCTTGGGTCTTGTATCTCCACGCTCCAATAGTCCGGACGAAGTATATAGTCCGGTCGTCTGGATACCCCCCTAATCCAGGACTCCCTCAGTAGCCCCTGAAACAGGCTTCAATGACAATGAGTCCGACGCGCAGTCTTGTCTTTGGCATTGCAAGGCGGGTTCCATCTCCGAATACTCCAAAGTAATTATCGAACACTCAGACCGTGTCCGGATCTGCGAGATGATCCTCACATACCATCGTAGGGAACATAGCATAAATCTGATCTGCTGGCAATCTTCGTACGTCGTGCCCTTGCATCATGGCCCGGCACAACACGAACCGGTGTTTCTTGGCCCACCTTGACTCGTGTTGCGAGGCGGTTTTATTGGCACGCCCTGCCAAAGCAGAGATCGTGTTCCTCTTATTACGGGATCTTCCATCAATACGGGCGTGCGCAACCCCATGACGACCATTGGTATGACTCCGTGTGTTTTTAGATAAGTCTCAAGCGGTCACGCTGAGGACTCTTGATATTCACCCCCTTTATAAAGGGGCCGAGGCCTATGCCTCTTTTCCACCACCCTTGCGCCTTTTCGCACCTCGAGTTCTAACACCCGAGACCCAAGGTCAAACACCCCAGATCATCCGATATGTCCGGATCCAACCCTCAAGTCCGGCGGGTGGCCTCCTCGATCCAAGAGGAGGACATTGCGAGGCTTAGGGAGGTCGGATATCTGACTGCCGATACCCAGCACATGTTTCCTGCTCCAGGGCAGTTCATCCCAACTCCCGAGCCTAACGAGAGTGTCGTATTTGTTACTGACTTCCTCTGTGGCTTGGGCCTCACCCTTGATCCCTTTGTGAGGGGGCTCATGTTCTATTATGGGTTAGATTTTCATGATCTAGCTTCGGACGCTATCCTCCATATCTCGTCATTCATCATTGTGTGCGAGGCTTTTCTCCATGTCACTCCACACTTCGGCTTATGGCTCAAGACCTTCAATGTGAAGCCGAAGATGATCGAGGGGCGACATGTGGAGTGTGGAGGTGCCATAATAAGCAGGAACGTCGATGCCCCATGGCCAGAGGGTTCTTTCCGAGAAGTATCCGATGTGTTGCAGCGGAGGTGGTTTTATGTCACGGCTCCCCGAGGCACAAAGTGGGCGGCCGCCCCCGAGTTCCGCTCGGGCCCTCCATCACAATTGGCTTCATGGACCGATGTAGGACGAAATTGGGGGCCCGCTAGTGATGTTCCAATACTGCAGAGCCATATTAGGGAGCTTCTTGAGAAGGACATTAACATTATCAACATAATTCAAGTAATGCTAATCCGACGAATGTTGCCGTGCAAATGCCGGCCTCTCCGGATGTGGGAGTTCAATCCAGAGGGTCCGCGGACTATTAAGCACTTCTTCGGCCTGAAGCTCGAAGGGATGTGTAAATTATTCTTCAGACCACAAGTAAAGTGTTTGGACACCACCGAGGATGCGGGCCTAAGCTGCAATCACCTAGATACCCAAGTAAGTAACCTTGAAACCGGACACTTCGTTTATATTTTCACAGTCATTATGCTGAAAACCCTCCGTGGCCAGGAACGGCTCAGCAAGGCGGAGAGAATCAGGTGTCCGGCGCCACTTCCCGAAGGCTTGCCTAGTCCAACCATTGCCAAGATGCTTGGCCGGGTGCTAAGCAAAATGCGCTCAGGGAAAGACGAAGGGAAGAACAGAGAAACCGAACTTCAAACACTACGCATCCAAACCGGGGGAATTGCTACCTCCCCTAAGGAGGATAGTCAGGAAGGGGAGTCTAAAGCCTCCTCCCCGCGCAGGAAGAAGAGGGCCGCCTCCGAAGACTTGGAGACGGAGGTGCCCAAGAAGGGGAAGAAAGCGTCACCAGGGGGCCCTGCCCCGAAGGGTGTCCTTACCGCGTCATGCCCGCCAACGGGCCAGCCCTCCAACGAGCTGTAAGTTACCCATAAATTCAAAGGTACTATTTATCTCCGAGTACACTAAACAGGATCCATTCTTTGCAGTCCGGCTAGCAGGTCTTCTCAACAGAGTTCGTCTTTGGGGGATGTTCCTCCGGAGATGACCGAGAGTGAGACCCCACCAGCCTCTCCGCCTCATGAGGTGGGCGGCACCGAGGTGTCGTCACGGAGGAGTCCGAATTTGATGAAGCCAGAAGCTAATCCGTCAGCCGCCCTGAGCCCGGAGCGTTCGGCTCCCACGAGGGGCGATGAGAAGGGTCTGACACAGTTTGGTGTCCGGCCGGACATACTGACGGGCCTTCTGGAGCGAGCTATGCTCTTGTAGGAGCACCGCTCGTTAATGAGCACGGTGCTCAAGAAGATTTCATCCGCCACAAGTGGTTTGAATGAAGCATTTACGAGCTTGCTCAGAGGCTTTGAGGTATGTTGTGAAAAATACACAATTTTTTGGCTGTGAGGCACGCGCTAGGTGTGCTCCATATGGATAGTAGCCCCTGAGACTCTGGTTGCCCGCCCTAGGCGGCAAACAGAGGATCATATTTCATAAGTAATGATTGCGCTGTACATGTGCGCAGGTATCTAAGGGTTCGGCAGCCGACCAGTCCATTGAAGTTGCCGAACTAAGGAGGCAGATCGGATCTATTGATACCGATATCACGCTGGTGAACAAGCGGCTCAACGAGTCACAAGGTATGTGCTCTGCTTTCCTTATTATGTTGTATAGGAAAATATGAGAGGGGCATAATACTAATGCGACATGTTTGGACTGCAGACGGAGCTGCTGCCGTGGAAGCCCTGAGGGCGGAACTTGCCCTGGCCAAGGAACAAGCTCAGGCTAGCAATGCGGCTGCCCTAAAGGCGGCCGAAGAGTTCAGAGCTGAACAGGCTGCTCATCACCGAAGCGAAGACAAGATAGCCGAAATGGCTGTGGAGTTGAAAAATGCCGCCGACCGGTATGAGCTCCTTGAAAAGGAGAATAAGGTTAATTCGGCTGACTTGAACAAAGCACTTAATGCGACCAAGGAGATGCGGACCGAAGCCAGTGATGTGCGGAGGAGCTTCGACAGGCCAGAAAAATCGCGGCCCGGGGCTCCTACTTACTGCGGATGAAGTTTTTGGATCCAAAGTATGCTCTCCTGGATCAACGCTGGAGTCCTACAGATGCTTATGCGGACTTGGTGAAGAGTACAGCTGATGCCACCAAGTTTTTCGAAGATCAAGGTGATAAAGAAGTGGAGAAGCTGTTCTGGTCCCAATTCAATGCTCCTGCGCGCCCATTGCCGTTGAGTGAGAAGATGGTTGCTGTGGCGGAACTTCATAGGCTGTCCGGGCTTGCCATGCGGTCTGTAATAGACCATCTTTGGCCGAAGGAGCCGAAGCCGGACATTTATTTTGGTTTGGTGCAACAATTCCTCGCTGCCGTATCTCGAATTGATGCCATGAGGAGGTCGGAGTGTATAGAGCGTGCACGGATGGCACTTGCCCGCGTGAAGGCACATTGGACAGATATGGAGGCCACCCTCATTGCGACCCAGAATCCGGCGGGAGGCCAGGATCCGGCCGAGCACTACTTGGAGCAGGTAACAGAAGGTGCTTGCTTAATAGAGGCTCAGTGCTCGAAGAGTGTCATGATTGAGTGACAACTCGTGTCATTGCAAAAACAATTTTATTTTGATTATGAGGCTGTGTTTATACTTATTGCCCGAAAGTATTATTTGTGCCTCCTGTGCGGCCGTTTTTATGTATATGCGTAATTCTAAAAGTTAGCAGTCGTTGGCTTCAGCCCCCACGCATACAATGCAGGGGTGTTCGCGAAAAATATGCATAATCACACATGATCCAACGTCTTGGTCCATTAAGGAGGTGATCGCACGTCGAACTAGGCAACTGGACTATATAGCTGTAACACTTTCACTTAGCCATAGGAGTTTGATGGTAGGGCTACTATGTAGCCCCTAGTACTTTTGCGTGCATCCGAATACGGGCACGTGTGTACATGACCGGGAAACGGTCCTTCGTTAATGTGGAGGAATCCTAAAGATTCTGGTAAGTCTTCGAGTGGTTGAACAGTCTCTCGCTATATCATGACAGTCAGTTTTCAACTTTCTCTACTGAGGTGCTCATCCGGAATAACCAGGGCACAATCGTAGTAGTTCTCCTTTGGCCGCCTTAGCTGATAAGAACGGAACGTAAGGCGGCAAACCCAGGAGCCAGGCAAACCCAACATTTGACCAAAGACATGATTAGGAGCTGATGCATATAAGGCAAAACTCGTGACGCCGAACACTCCCGAAGGTATTCAGACTTTGTAACAGAAAATGGGCTGAAGAGCACCCTTTCATTATAAACCGTGTATTTCCAGGTACGTGCATTGGTCTATCATGCTGAAATGCCAATAACAGCAGTATCCTCTGTGGGTATAGTACCCATGGTATGTGTAAACAACAAGAGGCAATATAAAAGGTTTACACGGGGGCTTAATCTAAAGAGAAACCTTTGAGCGGGGCCCTGCTGCACATCTACGCCTTTGTATCCATTGTGCCGTTTCCTGGAAGGGTATCGCACGCATTGTGTCTGTAAAAAAGAAAAACTCGTGTAAAAAGAGTATGACGTGAACGTGCGATGGATGATAAAAGTGTAAGGCATTGGCCTGTAAATAAGGTCAGTCCAATGGTGGTGTTTTATTAAATATTTATAGCCCCTGGTGTCCTCTATGGGATTACATATACGGCGCCCTGGTTCATTTTTATCTGGGCCGCCAGACTCCTCTAACTGTGTCCGCGGTCTTAACGACCAGTCATGCTTTTTGGTATCGGAGGCCGCTTAGAGTCCGGCCGCTAGAGCCGTCGTGTATTCCTCCGCGCGTGAAGTGCGCTATGTGTTTCCGTTAACGGTGATGACGCCACGTGGACCGGGCATCTTGAGTGTAAGGTAGGCATAGTGTGGTACTGTGTTGAAGCGGGCAAAGGCCGCTCTTCCAAGCAATGTGTGATAGCCGCTTTGGAAGGGTGCGATGGTGAAGAGTAGTTCTTCGCTTCTGGAGTTGCCTCGGGAGCCGAATGTTACCTCCAGCACGACGGAGCCCCTGCCGTAGGCTTTAACGCCTGGTGTCACCCCTTCAAAGGTGGTGTTGCTTTGGCTGATTCTGGATGGGTCTATCCCCATCCTGCGGACAGTGTCCTGGTATATTAAATTGAGACTACTGCCGCCGTCCATGAGGACATGGTTGAGATGGTATCCATCGATTATTGGGTCAAGCACCAAGGCCTCTAATCCTCCGCGCCGAATACTAGTCAGGCAGTCCATGTGATCAATCGTGATCGGACAAGCCAACCAGTAGTTAGGTGTGGGTACGATGGGCTCTATAGCGTACGCGTCTCTGGGCGCGTGTTCGTGCCTTCTCGTGGATGTGTGAGTCGCGTGGATCATGTTTACTGTTTTAACCTCTGGTGGGAATTTTTTCTGTCCCCCAGTGTTCGGTTGGCGAGGTTCATCCTCATCTTCACTTGGTGTTTCCCTTCCCTTGTGTTCTACATTTAATTTGTCGGCCTGCTTGAAGACCCAGCACTCTCTGTGCGTGTGATTTGCAGGTTTGTCGGGGGTGCCATGAATTTGGCACAGTCTATCCAGGACTCTGTTCAGACCGAACGGTCCCTCTTTACTGCCTTTAAATGTCTTCTTTTGTTGACCGGGTCGAGAGCCCCTGAATCCGGCGTTGACCGTTGCGTTGTCCGGGCTCTCTTCCTTGTTTTGACGTTTGTTTTTATTACGCCATGGCTTCCCGTTGCCATCCCTTATTTCGGATGTGCTTGGGTCGCTGGTGCCTTTACGGGCCAACCAGCTATCTTCACCCACGCAAAAGCGGGTCATAAGGCTTGTTAAGGCTGCCATTGTCCTTGGCTTTTCTTGGCCGAGGTGTCTGGCGAGCCACTCGTCGCGGAAGCTGTGTTTGAATGCCGCTAAGGCTTCGGCATCCGAACAATCGACAATTTGATTCTTCTTAGTGAGGAATGTGTTCCAAAGCTTGCGGGCGGACTCTCCGGGCTATTGGATTATGTGACTTAAATCGTCCGCATCCGGAGGCCGGACATAAGTCCCTTGAAAATTGGCCCTAAAAGTGTCCACGAGTTCCTCCCAACTCCCAATTGAATTTTTGGGGAGGCTTTTCAACCAGTGTCGAGCTGGTCCCTTCGACTTGAGGGGATGGTATTTGATGGCGTGGAGGTCATCCCCATGAGCCATGTGTATATGCAGGATAAAGTCCTCGATCTAGACCCCCGGGTCTGTTGGTCCATCGTATGCCTCTATGTTCACAGGATAAAAACCCTGTGGAAATTCATGGTCCAGTACTTCTTTGGTAAAGCATAGGGGGTGAGCAGCTCCTCTATATATGGACGTGCTGTGTCATGCCGTCGGCTGTTGTTGTGTCCGGTGTTTATTCCGAACTGGTATTCGATTGGTATGATCGTTTTGGTGACCATAGTCCCGCGCCGGGGTGTGTCCTTTAGATCCGTAGATGGACCTAGCCGCGCCAGCTTTCTTATCCAGGTGCTCACGTAAATCGTGCGTGGCGTCGGTAGCTGCTCTGCTGCGGTTATGAAGTGGTTCGTCCGGCCTCCTGGTCGTGTTATTCTTTGGTGGGACGGCCTCGTCGTCGAATTCTGGCAGTAGCTTGCGTTTTGGATAGCTCTTTGTATGGCGATCGTCGCCGTATCTTTCTTCAGTGTCTATCACTTTATTCCATCTGCAATTGAGCGTTTCCTGTGCGGTCTTTAGCCGTTGCTTCTGCTTTTTTAGACTTCTCGCGGTGGCCATAAGTCTTCTGTGGAGGTTATCTCATTCCATGCGTGTTTCCGGGATGATGAATGCATCGTCATCCAGACTGTGTTCTTGTTCTGGGGCGGTTTGATGAACTCGTCCCTCGGGATCATTGTGATCGGGCGTCTGCTCCGAACTGTGTTCGGCGTGACCTGTCTCGTCCTGCTCCATCGCCGGGTCCGTATGGTCGTTGTTGCCTTCGGAGTTGATTGGGGTGTCGATCTTTCTGGCGCTCTTGTCACTATTTTTACTGTTGCTGGATTTGGAGCAGCGTCTGCACCGTCGCTTTGGTTTTTGCCAGGGGGTTTTATCTTCCGGATTGTCGTCGTCCTCCTCCTTAGGCGTGTCCACCATGTATATATCGTACGACAGGGTGGCTGTCCACCACCCTGTGAGCGGTGGTTCCTGTTCTTCTCCTGCATCGTCGTCCATACCGTCGATGTCTTCGGAGTCGAGGTCTAGCGCGTCGGTTAATTCATCGACCGTGGCAATGAAATGGGTGGTGGGTGGGCAATGAATTCCTTTGTCGCCTGCTTCCCACTCAAGCCGGACATAGTTCGGCCGAGAGTCTCCTGTTAAAGAGAGAGATTTTAACGAGTTCAGCATGTCGCCAAAGGGCGAGTGCTGGAAGATATCCGCAGCGGTAAACTCCATTACCAGAGCCCAACCAGGCTCAGCGGGCGAGCGCGCGGTCTGGAACCTACAGCCAGATACGAGTCCGAGGGTCCGGTGTCACAGGCTTCCTTGGAGGTAAGGTCTGTGTTCGGCTCTACTGCCAATGAGTGTGTGGCCTGCGGGGCGGGGTCCATCCACCCATCCTTGGGTAACATAGTCTGCTCCGGATTTAGGTCCGAGGCTACCACAAGGGTGATATCCCGAGCGTTGTCCGACGGCAGGTCTAAGCTGTGCTCATCGTCACTGTCCGGCGCTCCTGGCTCAGGCCCGATTCCGTCGAAGATCAAGTCTTCGCGGATATCGGCCGTGTATTTCAGGTTTCTGAACCTGACCTGGTGGCCAGGGGCGTAGATGTCGATCTACTCTAGTTGGCCAAGAGAATTGGCACGCATCGCGAAGCCGCCGAACAAGAAGATTTGTCTGGGGAGAAAAGTCTCACCCTGGACCGTGTTGTTGATGATTGAAGGCGCCATCAAGCCTTGCAACAGCGACACAGAGGAACTCTAAATGAAAGCACCAATGTCGGTGTCAAAACCGACGAATCTCGGGTTGGGGGTCCCGATCTGTGCGTCTTAGGATGATGGTAACAGGAAGCAAGGGACACAATGTTTACCTAGGTTCGGGCCCTCTCGATGGAGGTAAAACCCTACTTCCTGCTTGATTGATATTGATGATATGAGTAGTACAAGAGTAGATCTACCACGAGATTGTAAAGGCTAAACCCTAGAAGCTACCCTATGATGATTATGATTGTGATCGGCCTTCTAAGGACCAACCTCTCCGGTTTATATAGACACCGGAGAGGCTAGGGTTTACATGGAGTCGGTTACAAGGAAGAAAATACAATATTCGGACCACCAAGCTTGTCTTCCACGCAAAGGAGAGTCCCCTCCGGACACGAGACGGAGTCTTGAGTCTTGTATCTTCATGCTCCAATAGTCCGGACGAAGAATATAGTCCGGTCGTCCGCATACCCCCCTAATCCAGGACTCTCACCGTAGCCCCTAAAACAGGCTTCAATAACGATGAGTCCGGCGCACAGTCTTGTCTTTGACATTGCAAGGCGGGTTCCATCTCCGAATACTCCAAAGTAATTATCGAACACTCAGACCGTGTCCGGATCTGCGAGATGATCCTCACATACCATTGTAGGGAACATAGCATAAATCTGATCCGCTGACAATCTTCGTACGTCGTGCCCTTGCATCGTGGCCCGACACAACACGAACCGGTGTTTCTTGGCCCACCTCGACTCGCGTTGCGAGGCGGTTTTATTGACACGCCCTGCCAAAGCAGAGATCGTGTTCCTCTTATTATGGGATCTTCCATCAATACGGCGTGCGCAACCCCATGACGACCGTTGGTATGACTCCGTGTGTTTTTAGATAAGTCTCAAGCAGTCATGCTGAGGACTCTTGATATTCACCCCCCTTTATAAAGGGGCCGAGGCCTATGCCTCTTTTCTACCACCCTTGCGCCTTTTCGCACCTCGAGTTCTAACACCCGAGACCCAAGGTCAAACACCCCAGATCCTCCGATATGTCCGGATCCAACCCTCAAGGCTGGTGGGTGGCCTCCTCGATCCAAGAGGAGGACATTGCGAGGCTTAGGGAGGTCGGATATCTGACTGCCGATATCCAGCACAGGCTTCCTGCTCCAGGGCAGTTCATCCCAACTCTCGAGCCTAACAAGAGCGTCGTATTTGTTACTCACTTCCTCCTCGGCTTGGGCCTCACCCTTGATCCCTTTGTGAGGGGGCTCATGTTCTATTACGGGTTAGATTTTCATGATCTAGCTCCAGACGCTATCCTCCATATCTCGTCATTCATCATTTTGTGCGAGGCTTTTCTCCACGTCACTCCACACTTCGGCTTATGGCTCAAGACCTTCAATGTGAAGCCAAAGATGATCGAGGGGCAACATGTGGAGTGCGGAGGTGCCATAATAAGCAGGAACGTCGATGCCCCATGGCCAGAGGGTTCTTTCTCAGAAGTATCCAATGTGTGGCAGCGGAGGTGGTTTTACGTCACGGCTCCCCGAGGCACAAAGTGGGCGGCCGCCCCCGAGTTCCTCTCGGGCCCTCCATCACAATTGGCGTCATGGACCGATGTAGGATGAAATTGGGGGCCCGCTAGTGATGTTCCAATACCGCAGAGCCATATTAGGGAGCTTCTTGAGAAGGACATTAACCTTATCAGCATAATTCAAGTAATGCTAATCCGATGGATGTTGCCGTGCAAACGCCGGCCTCTCCGGATGTGGGAGTTCAATCCAGAGGGTTCGCGGACTATTAAGCACTTCTTCGGCCTGAAGCTCGAAGGGATGTGTAAATTATTCTTCGGACCACAAGTAAAGTGTCTAGACACCACCGAGGATGCGGGCCTAAGCTGCAATCACCTAGATACCCAAGTAAGTAACCTTGAAATCGGACACTTCGTTTATATTTGTCATAGTCATTATGCTGAAAACCCTCCGTGGCCAGGAATAGCTCAGCAAGGCAGAGAGAATCAGGTGTCCGGCGCCACTTCCCGAAGGCTCGCTAGTCCAACCATTGCCAAGATGCTTGGCCGGGTGCTCAGCAAAATGCCCTCAGGGAAAGACGAAGGGAAGAACAGAGAAACCGAGCTTCACACACTACGCATCCAAACCGGGGGAATTGCTACCTCCCCTAAGGAGGATAGTCGGGAAGGGGAGTCTAAAGCCTCCTCCCCGCGCGGGAAGAAGATGGCCGCCTCCGAAGACTTGGAGACGGAGGTGCCCAAGCAGGGGAAGAAAGCGTCACCAGGGGGCCCTGCCCCGAAGGGCGTCCTTACCGCGTCATGCCCGCCAACGGGCCAGCCCTCCAACGAGCTGTAAGTTACCCATAAATTCAAAGGTACTATTTTTCCCCGAGTACACTAAACAGGATCCATTCTTTGCAGTCCGGCTAGCAGCTCTTCTCAACAGAGTTCGTCTTTGGGGGATCTTCCTCCGGAGATGATGGAGAGTGAGACCCCACCAACCTCTCCGCCTCATGAGGTGGGCGACACCAAGGTGTAGTCACGGAGGAGTCCGGATTTGCTGAAGCTAGAAGCTAATCCGTCAGCCACCCTGAGCCCAGAGCGTTCGGCTCCCACGAGGGCGATGAGAAGGGTCTGACACAGTTTGGTGTCCGGCCGGACATACTGACGGGCCTTCTGGAGCGAGCTGCGCTCTCGGAGGAGCACCGCTCATTAATGAGCACGGTGCTCAAGAAGATTTCATCCGCCACAAGCGGTTTGAATGAAGCATTTATGAGCCTGCTCAGAGGCTTTGAGGTATGTTGTGAAAAATACACAATTTTTTGGCTGTGAGGCATGCGCTAGGTGTGCTCCATATGGATAGTAGCCCCTGAGACTCTGGTTGCCCGCCCTAGGCGGCAAACGGAGGATCATATTTCATAAGTAATGATTGCGCTGTACATGTGCGCAGGTATCTAAGGGTCCGGCAGCCGACCAGTTCGTTGAAGTTGCCGAACTAAGGAGGCAGATCGGATCTATTGATGCCGATATCACGCTGCTGAACGAGCGGCTCAACGAGTCACAAGGTATGTACTCTACTTTCCTTATTATGTTGTATAGGAAAATATGAGAGGGGCATAATATTAATGCGACATGTTTGGACTGCAGATGGAGCTGCTGCCATGGAAGCCTTGAGGGCAGAACTTGCCCTGGCCAAGGAACAAGCTCGGGCTAGCAATGCGGCTGCCCTAAAGGCGGCCGAAGAGTTGAGAGCCGAACAGGCTGCTCATCGCCGAAGCGAAGACAAGATAGCCGAAATGGCTGGGGAGTTGAAAAATGCCACCGACCGGTATGAGCTCCTTGAAAAGGAGAATAAAGTTAATTTGGCTAACCTGAACAAAGCACTTAATGCGGCCAAGGAGATGTGAACCGAAGCCAGTGATGTGCGGAGGAGCTTCGACAGGCCAGAAAAATCACGGCCCGGGGCTCCTACTTACCGTGGATGAAGTTTTTGGATCCGAAGTATGCTCTCCTGGATCAACGCTGGAGTCCTGCAGATGCTTATACGGACTTGGTGAAGAGTACACCTGATGGCGCCAAGTTTTTCCAAGATCAAGGTGATAAAGAAGTGGAGAAGCTGTTCTGGTCCCAATTCAATGCTCCTGCGCGCCCATTGCCGTTGAGTGAGAAGATGGCTGCCGTGGCGGAACTTCATAGGCTGTTCGGGCTTGCCATGCGGTCTGTAATAGACCATCTTTTGTCGAAGGAGTCGAAGCTGGACATTTATTTTGGTTTGGTGCAACAATTCCTCGGTGCCGTATCTCGAATTGATGCCATGAGGAGGTCGGCGTGTATAGAGGGTGCACGGATGGCACTTGCCCGCGTGAAGGCATATTGGACAGATATGGAGGCCACCCTCATTGCGACCCAGAATCCGGCGGGAGGCCAGGATTCGGCCGAGCACTACTTGGAGCAGGTAACAGAAGGTGCTTGCTTAATAGAGGCTCAGTGCTCGAAGAGTGTCATGATTGAGTGACAACTCGTGTCATTGCAAAAACAATTTTATTTTGATTATGAGGTTGTGTTTATACTTATTGCCCGAAGTATTATTTGTTCCTCCTTTGCGGCCCCTTTTATGTATATGTGTAATTCTGAAAGTTAGCAGTCATTGGCTTCATCCCCCACGCATACAATGCAGGGGTGTTCGCGAAAAATATGCATAATCACAGTTGATCCAATGTCTTGGTCCATTAAGGAGGTGATCACACGTCGAACTAGGCAACCGGACTATATAGCTGTAACACTTTCACTTAGCCATAGGAGTTTGACGGTGGGGCTACTATGTAGCCCCTAGTACTTTTGTGTGCATCCGAATACGGGCGCGTGTGCACATGACCGAGAAACAGTCCTTCGTTAAAGCGGAGGAATCCTAAAGATTCCGGTAAGTCTTCGAGTGGTTGAACAGTCTCTCATTATATCATGATAGTCAGTTTTTGGCTTTCTCTACTGAGGTGCTCATCCGGAATAACCAGGGCACAATTGCAGTAGTTCTCCTTTGGCTGCCTTAGCTGATAAGAACAGAACGTAAGGCGGCAAACCCAGGAGCCGAGCAAACCCAACATTTGACCAAAGACATGATTCGAAGCTGATGCATATAAGGCCAAACTCGTGACGCCGAACACTCCCGAAGGTATTCAGACTTTGTAACAGAAAATGGGCTGAAGAGCACCCTTTCATTATAAACCTTGTATTTCCAGGTACGTGCATTGGTCTGTCGTGGCAAAATGCCAATAACGGCAGTATCCTATGTGGGTATAGTACCCATGGGATGTGTAAACAATAAGAGGCAATATAAAAGGTTTACACAGGGACTTAATCTAAAGAGAAACCTTTGAGCGGGGCCCTGCTGCACGTCTGCGCCTTTGTCTCCGTTGGGCCGTTTCCTGGAAGGGTATCACACGCATTGTGTCTGTAAAAAAGAAAAACTCGTGTAAAAAGAGTACGACATGAACGTGCGATGGATGATAAAAGTGTAAGGCATTGGCCTGTAAATAAGGTCAGTCCAATGGTGGGGATTTATTAAATATTTATAGCCCCTGGTGTCCTCTATGGGATTACATATACGATGCCCTGGTTCATTTTTATCTAGGCCGCCGGACTCGTCTAACCGTGTCCTTGGTCTTAACGACCAGTCATGCTTTTTGGTATCGAAGGCCGCTTAGAGTCTGGCCGCTAGAGCCGTCGCGTATTCCTCCACGCGTGAAGTGCGCTCTGTGTTTCCGTTAACGGTGATGACGCCACGTGGACCGGGCATCTTGAGTGTAAGGTAGGCATAGTGTGGTACTGTGTTGAAGCGGACGAAGGCCGCTCTTCCAAGCAATGCGTGATAGCCGCTTTGGAAGGGTGCGATGGTGAAGAGTAGTTCTTCGCTTCTGGAGTTGCCTCAGGAGCCGAATGTTACCTCCAGCGTGACGGAGCCCCTGCCATAGGCTTCAACGCCTGGTATCACCCCTTCAAAGGTGGTGTTGCTTTGGCTGATTCTGGATGGGTCTATCCCCATCCTGTGGACAGTGTCCTGGTATATTAAATTGAGACTACTGCCGCCATCCATGAGGACGTGGGTGAGATGGTATCCGTCGATTATTGGGTCAAGCACCAAGGCCTCTGATCCTCCGCGCTGAATACTAGTCAGGCAGTCCGTGTGATCGATCGTGATTGGACAAGCCAACCAGTATTTAGGTGTGGGTATGATGGGCTCTATAGCGTACGCGTCTCTGGGCGCGCGTTCGTGCCTTCTCGTGGATGTGTGAGTCGCGTGGATCATGTTTACTGTTTTAACCTCTGGTGGTTTTCGGTTGGCGAGGTTCATCCTCGTCTTCACTTGGTGTTTCCCTTTCCTTGTGTTCGCAATTTAATTTGCCGGCCTGCTTGAAGACCCAGCACTCTCTGTGCGTGTGGTTCGCAGGTTTCTCGGGGGTGCCATGAATTTGGCACAGTCTATCCAGGACTATGTTCAGACCGAGCGGTCCCTCTTTACTGCCTTTAAATGGCTTCTTTTGCTGATCGGGTCGAGAGCCCCTGAATCTGGCGTTGACCGTTGTATTGTCCGGGCTCTCTTCCTTGTTTTGACGTTTGTTTTTTTACACTCTGGCTTCCCGTTACCATCCCTTATTTCGGATGTGCTTGGGTTGCTGGTGCCTTTACGGGCCAACCAGCTATCTTCACCCATGCAAAAGCGGGTCATAAGGCTTGTTAAGGCTGCCATTGTCCTTGGCTTTTTTTGGCCGAGGTGTCTGGCGAGCCACTCGTCACGGATGCTGTGTTTGAATGCCGCTAAGGCTTCGGCATCCGGACAATCGACAATTTGATTCTTCTTAGTGAGGAATGTGTTCCAAAGCTTGCGGGCGGACTCTCCGGGCTGTTGGATTATGTGACTTAAATCATCCGCATCCGGAGGCCGGACATAAGTCCCTTGAAAATTGGCCCTGAAAGCGTCCTCGAGTTCCTCCCAACTCCCAATTGAATTTTTGGGGAGGCGTTTCAACCAGTGTCGAGCTGGTCCCTTCAACTTGAGGGGATGGTATTTGATGGCGTGGAGGTCATCCCCACGAGCCATGTGTATATGCAGGATAAAGTCCTCGATCTAGACCCCCGGGTCTGTTGGTCCGTCGTATGCCTCTATGTTCACAGGTTAAAAACCCTGTGGAAATTCATGGTCCAGTACTTCTTTGGTAAAGCACAGGGGGTGAGCAGCTCCTCCATATATGGACGTGCTGTGTCATGCCGTCGGCTGTTGTTGTGTCCGGTGTTTATTCCGAACTGGTATTCGATTGGTATGATCGTTTTGGTGACCATAGTCCCGCGCCGGGGTGTGTCCTTTAGATCCGTAGATGGACCTAGCCGCGTCGGCTTTCTTATCTAGGTGCTCACGTAAATCGTGCGCGGCGTCGGTAGCTGCTCTGCTGCGGTTATGAAGTGGTTCGTCCGGCCTCCTGGTCGTGTTATTCTTTGGTGGGACGGCCTCGTCATCGAATTCTGGCAGTAGCTTGCATTTTGGATAGCTCTTTGTATGGCGATCGTTGTCGTATCTTTCTTCAATGTCTAGCACTTTATTCCATCTGCAATTGAGCGTTTCCTGTGCGGCCTTTAGCCGTTGCTTCTGATTTTTTAGACTTCTCGCGGTGGCCATAAGTCTTCTGTGGAGGTTATCTCGTTCCATGCGTGTTTCCGGGATGATGAATGCATCGTCATCCGGACTGTGTTCTTGTCTGGGGCGGTTTGATGAACTCGTCCCTCGGGATCATTGTGATCGGGCGTCTGCTCCGAACTATGTTCGGCGTGACCTGGCTCGTCCTGCTCCATCGCCGGGTCCGTATGGTCGTTGTTGCCTTCGGAGTTGACCGGGGTGTCGATCTTTCTGGCGCTCTTGTCACTATTTTTACTGTTGCTGGATTTGGAGCGGCGTGTGCACCGTCGCTTTGGTTTTTGCCCGGGGGTTTTATCTTTTGGATTGTCACCGTCCTCCTCCTTAGGCGTGTCCACCATGTATATATCGTACGACAGGGTGGCTGTCCACCGCCCTGTGAGCGGTGGTTCCTGTTCTTCTCCTGCATCGTCGTCCATACCGTCGATGTCTTCCGAGTCGAGGTCTAGCGCGTCGGTTAATTCATCGACTGTGGCAATGAAATGGGTGGTGGGTGGGCAACGAATTCCTTCGTCGCCTGCTTCCCACTCGAGCCGGACATAGTTCGGCCGAGAGTCTCCTGTTAAAGAGAGAGACTTTAACGAGTTCAGCATGTCGCCAAAGGGCGAGTGCTGGAAGATATCCGCAGTGGTAAACTCCATTACCGGGGCCCAACCAGGCTCGGCGGGCTTGGGAGCACGTGGTCTGGAACCTACAACCAGATACGAGTCCGGGGGTCCGGTGCCATAGGCTTCCTTGGAGGTAAGGTCTGTGTTCGGCTCTACCGCCGATGAGTGTGCGGCCTGCGGGGCGGGGTCCATCCACCCATCCTTGGGCAACACAGTCTGCTCCGGATTTAGGTCCGAGGCTACCGCAGGGGTGATATCCCGAGCGTTGTCCGACGACAGGTCTAAGCCGTGCTCATCGTGACTGTCCGGCGCTCCTGGCTCAGGCCCGATTCCGTCGAAGATCAAGTCTCCGTGGATATCGACCATGTAGTTCAGGTTTCTGAACCTGACCTGGTGGCCAGGGGCGTAGATGTCGATCTGCTCCAGTTGGCCAAGAGAATTGGCACGCAGCGCGAAGCCGCCGAACACGATGATTTGTCCGGGGAGAAAAGTCTCACCCTGGACCATGTTGTTGACGATTGAAGGCGCCATCAAGCCTTGCAGCGGCGACACAGAGGAACTCTCAATGAAAGCACCAATGTCGGTGTCAAAACCGATGGATCTCGGGTAGGGGGTCCCGATCTGTGCGTCTTAGGCTCATGGTAACAGGAAGCAAGGGACACAATGTTTACCCAGGTTCGAGCCCTCTCGATGGAGGTAAAACCCTACTTCCTGCTTGATTGATATTGATGATATGAGTAGTACAAGAGTAGATCTACCATGAGATCGTAAAGGCTAAACCCTAGAAGCTAGCCTATGATGATTATGATTGTGATCGGCCTTCTAAGGACCAACCTCTCTGGTTTATATAGACACCGGAGAGGGCTAGCGTTTACACGGAGTCGGTTACAAGGAAGGAAATACAATATCCGGACCGCCAAGCTTGTCTTCCACGCAAAGGAGAGTCCCCTCCGGACACGGGACATAGTCTTGAGTCTTGTATCTTCAGCTCCAATAGTCCGGATGAAGTATATAGTCCGGTCGTCCGGATACCCCCCTAATCCAGGACTCCCTCAGTAGACGCCGGGCATCGGACCCGGGCGCGGCCAGCCGGGGCCGCGGCCGCGGGCAACGGTGGGATAGGGGGCGGGCGCAAGCAAGGTCGGGCAAGCGGACGCATGCAGGGGTGTGGCCGGCGAGCGGGAGGGCGCCGGCAGCGGCAGCAGAAGCATCAGCAGGGCGAGGCCACGGCTGACGGGGTCACGTGTGAGTGCGCACGGTGTCGCTGGCGCGCACGAGAGGGCGCCAATGCAAGGCGAGGGTGGCCGGGCGTGCTAGGCGGGACGCAACCATGCACGGCGTCGCTGGCGTGCTGGCCGGGAGCAGGCAACCGCGATGCGGGGCGCGCAGGACAAGGCAGAGGAACGGGAAGGGGGAGGAGGGGAGCATGCTCATGGGGCCCTACAGAGGTGCTAAAGCGAGCTCGAGGAGGCGGCAGAGCTCGGGGCGGCGGTGGTCGACGACGAGGACGGCGACGATGCGATGGGGCCGCTGTGGAGGGGGACGGGGACAATTCGATGAGGGGGAAGGTTCGGCGATGGCGTGGCATCAGTTGGCGGCAGGGTTGAGGCAGCGGTGCTTGAGGCGTCGCAGCGAGGGGGCTTCGGGGAGGAGGGAGGCGTCAGGCAGGGGGGTTCTCCGGCAGCGAGCAGCGTGGCAAAGGGGTCGGGGCCCTCTTCCCCGATCTGGACGGGAAAAGGGGAGAGATGCGTGCGGGGGGACGAGTGGGTGGAGTGGGGATCGGGAGGGGTTAGGTTTCGGGGAGTGGGGTGGCCTAATAGGCCAGGGGGGCTGATACGTCTCCAACATATCTATTATTTTTTATTGTTCCATGCTATTATATTACCCGTTTTAGATGTTTATGGGCTTTACTTTACACTTTTGTATCATTTTTGGGACTAACCTACTAACCGGAGGCCCAGCCCGAATTGCTGTTTTTTTGCCTATTTTAGTGTTTCGAAGAAAAAGGAATATCAAACGGAGTCCAAACGGGATGAAACCTTCGGGAGCGATCTTTTTGGAACAAATGCAAACCAGGAGACTTGGAGTGGACGTCAAGCAACAAACGAGGCAGCCACGAGGGTGCTCGGTGCGCCCTAAGGGGGTGGGCACGCCCCCACCCTTGTGGGCCCCTCATGGCTCCACCGACGTACTTCCTTCACCTATATATACTCCTGTACCCTGAAAACATCGGGGAGCACCACGAAAACCTAATTCCACCGTCGCAACCTTCTGTATCCGTGAGATCCCATCTTGGAGTCTTCGTCGGTGATTCGCCGGAGGGGGAATCGACCATGGAGGGCCTCTACATCATCTCCAAGGCCTCTCCGATGAGTTGTGAGTAGTTTACCACACACCTTCAGGTCCATAGTTATTAGCTAGATGGCTTCTTCTCTCTCTTTGGTTCTCAATACCAAGTTCTCCTCGATTTTCTTGCAGGTCTATTCGATGTAACTCTTTTTGCAGTGTGTTTGTCGAGATCCGATGAATTGTGGGTTTATGATCAAGTTTATCTATGAGAAATATTTGAATCTCCTCTGAATTCTTTTATGTGTGATTGGTTATCTTTGCAAGTCTCTTCGAATTATCAGTTTGGTTTGGCCTACTAGATTGTTCTTTCATGCTTTGGGTTCAATCTTGCGGTGTCCTTTCCCAGTGACAGTAGGGGCAGCAAGACATGTATTGTATTGTTGCCATCGAGGATAAAAAGATGGGGTTTATATCATATTGCATGAGTTTATCCCTCTACATCATGTCATCTTGCTTAATGCGTTACTTTGTTCTTATGAACTTAATACTCTAGATGCAGGCAGGAGTCGGTCGATGTGTGGAGTAATAGAAGTAGATGCAGAATCGTTTCGATCTACTTGTTGCGGGCGTGATGCCTATATACATGATCATGCCTAGATAATCTCATAACTATGCACTTTTCTATCAATTGCTCGACAGTAATTTGTTCACCCACCGTAATACTTATGCTATCTTGAGAGAAGCCACTAGCGAAACCTATGGCCCCCGGGCCTATCTTTTATCATATAAGTTTCCCATCTACTTTTATTTGCATCTTTTACTTTCCAATCTATATCATAAAAATACCAAAAATATTTATCTTATCTTATCTTATTATCTCTATTAGATCTCACTTTCGCAAGTTACCGTGAAGGGCTTGACAACCCCTTTATCGCGTTGGTTGCGAGGTTCTTGTTTGTTTGTGTATGTGCGTGGGACTTTTGAGGAGCCTCCTACTGGATTGATACCTTGGTTCTCAAAAACTGAGGGAAATACTTCCGCTACTTTGCTGCATCACCCTTTCCTCTTCAAGGGAAAACCAACGCAGTGCTCAAGAGGTAGCAAGAAGGAATTCTGGCGCCGTTGCCAGGGAGGTCTTCGCTCAAGTCAAGACATACCAAGTACCCATCACAAACTCATCTTCCTCGCATTACATTACTTGCCATTTGCCTCTCATTTGCCTCTCCCCCACTTCACCCTTGCCATTTTATTCGCCCTCTCTTTCCCAACCTCCTCTCTCTTTCGCTTCCTCTTGTCTGCCTATTTGCCATTATGGCTTTGCCTAAGAATACCGAGCTTCATATTAGAAGGTTGGAAGAGATTGAATTAAACATTAGAAGCTTTATGACTTTACAATTTGAGCATAATAGTCTCTTTAGAAAAGAGCTTAAAGAACAAAAAAGCTTTATGGAATACATGAATAAAGAGCTTGATGATATGTCTAAGGAATTTTATGGCTTGAATTCTTAGATTGCTCGTCTTGAAAAATCAATAGCCCAAGTTTCTGATAAGCAAGCCACCTTGGTCAATAAGATGGCTGCCAAACCAGAACGGTTAGATGAAAATAATGATGAAGATCTAAAAGTTATTGATGTGTCCCCAATTAAATCTTTGTTTTGCAATATGAATCTTGATAATGATGGGACTGGAGATGAGTCAACTTTAGCTAAAAGGCGTCCCAATGATTCCGAGTTTTTAGATCTTGATGCTAAATTTGGTAAAAGTGGGATTGGAGAGGTCAAAACTTTAAATAGCGTTGAACCCACTATTATGGATTTCAAGGAATTTAATTATGATAATTGTTCTTTAATATATTGTATTTCCTTGTTGCAATCTGTGTTGAATTCTCCTCATGCTTATAGTCAAAATAAAGCTTTTACCAAACATACTATTGATGCCTTGATGCAATCTTATGAGGAAAAACTTGAGTTGGAAGTTTCTATACCTAGAAAACTTTATGATGAGTGGGAACCTACTATAAAGATTAAAATTAAAGATCATGAGTGCTATGCTTTGTGTGATTTGGGTGCTAGTGTTTCCACGATTCCGAAAAATTTATGTGATATTCTAGGTTTCCATGATTTTGATGATTGCTCTTTAAACTTGCACCTTGCGGATTCCACCATTAAGAAACCTATGGGAAGGATCAATGATGTTCTTATTGTTGCAAATAGGAATTATGTACCCATAGATTTTATCGTTCTTGATATAGATTGCAATCTTTCATGTCCTATTATTCTTGGCAGACCTTTACTTAGAACGATTGGTGCAATTACTGATATGAAGGAAGGGAATATTAGATTCCAATTTCCATTAAGGAAAGTCATGGAACACTTCCCTAGAAAGAAAGTTAAATTACCTTATGAATCTATCATGCGAGCTACTTATGAATTGAATGCCAAAGATGGCAATACTTAGATCTATTCTCGCTTTTATGCCTAGCTAGGGGCGTTAAACGATAGTGCTTGTTGGGAGGCAACCCAATTTTATTTTAGTTCCTTGATTTGTGCTTCTGTTTAGTAATAAATATTTCATCCAGCCTATGTTTAGATGTGGTTTTATGTTTTAATTAGTGTTTGTGCCAAGTAGAACCTATAGGATAACCTATGGTGATAATTAATTTGATTCTGCTGAAAAACAGAAACTTTTGCACGCATGAGAATAATTTTAATAAATCAAAGAAACGTGCTTTTGCATTGATTCTTTTTGCTGTAGATCAATAGACAAATTTCCCAGGACTTCCTATTTTTGTAGGAGATTTAGAGTTCCAGAAGTATTCGAAAGTTACAGATTGCTACAGACTGTTCTCTTTTTGACAGATTCTGTTTTTGTGTGTTGTTTGCTTATTTTGTTGCATCTATGGCTAGTATCGGGGGGTATGAACCATAGAGAAGTTGTAATGCAGTAGGTTTAACACCAATATAAATAAAGAATGAGTTCATTACAGTAACTTATGTGGTGGTTTTTCTTTCTTGCACTAACGGAGCTTATGAGATTTCCTGTTGAGTTTTGTGTTGTGAAGTTTTCAAGTTTTGGGTAAAGATTTGATGGACTATGGAAAGGAGTGGCAATAGCCCAAGCTTATGGATGCCCATGGCATGCCAAGATATCCAAGGACAACAAAAAGCCTAAGCTTTGGGATGCCCCGGAAGGCATCCCCTCTTTCCTCTTTGTTTATCGGTAACTTTACTTGGAGCTATATTTTATTCACCACATGATATGTGTTTTGCTTGGAGCGTCTTGTATGATATTAGTGTTTGCTTTTTAGTTTACCACAATCATCTTTGCTGTACACACCTTTTGGGAGAGACCCACTTGACTTGGAATTTATTAGAATACTCTATGTGCTTCACTTATATCTTTTGAGCTAGATAATTTTTGCTCTAGTGCTTCACTTATATATTTTAGAGCACGACGGTGGTTTAATTTTGTTGAAATTGTTGATCTCTCATGCTTCACTTATATTATTTTGAGAGTCTTTTAGAACAGCATGGTATTTGCTATGGTTATAAAATTGGTCCTAGAATGATGGGCATCCAAGTTGGGTATAATAAAAACTATCATAGAAAGTGAATTGGATGCTATGATCAATTTGATGCTTGATAATTGTTTTGAGATATAAGGATGGTGATATTAGAGTCATGCTAGTGGAGTAATTATGAATTTAAAAAAATACTTGTGTTGAAGTTTGTGATTCCCGTAGCATGCACGTATGGTGAACCGCTTTGTGATGAAGTTGGAGCATGATTTATTTATTGATTGACTTCCTTATGAGTGGCGGTTGGGGACGAGCGATGGTCTTTTCCTACTTGCGTGTAGTACTTTGTTTTCAATGACTTGTAGATTTTTGCAATAAGTATATGAGTTATTTATGACTAATGTTGAGTCCATGGATTATACGCACTCTCACCCTTCCACCATTGCTAGCGTCTCTTGTGCCGCGCAACGTTCGCCGGTATCATACACCTACCATATACCTTCCTCGAAACAGTCACCATACCTACCTATTATGGCATTTCCATAGCCATTCCGAGATATATTGCCATGCAACTTTCCACCATTCCGTTTATTATGACACGCATCATCATTGTCATATTGCTCCTTGCATGATCATGTAGTTGACATCGTATTTGTGGCTAGGCCAACTTAATAATTCTTCCATACATGTCACTCTTGATTCATTGCATATCCCGATACACCGCCGGAGACATTCATATATAGTCATATTTTGTTCTAAGTATCGAGTTGTAATCTTGAGTTGTAAGTAAATAAAAGTGTGATGATCTTCATTATTAGAGCATTGTCCCAAGTGAGGAAAGGATGATGGAGACTATGATTCCCCCACAAGTCGGGATGAGACTTCGGACTTAAAAAAAGAAGAAGGAGAAAGGCCAAATAAAGAAAGGCCAAATAATAAAAAAAAAATAGAGAAAAAGAGAGAAGGGACAATGCTACTATCCTTTTTACCACACTTGTGCTTCAAAGTAGCACCATGATCTTCATGATAGAGAGTCTTCTATGTTGTCACTTTCATATACTAGTGGGAATTTTTCATTATATAACTTGGCTTGTATATTCCAATGATGGACTTCCTGAAAACACCCTAGGTCTTCATGAGCAAGCAAGTTGGATGCACACCACTTAGTTTATTTGTTGAGCTTTCATACATTTATAGCTCTAGTGCATCCGCTGCATGGCAATCCCTACTCACTCACATTGATATCTATTAGCGGGCATCTCCATAGCCCGTTGATACGCCTAGTTGATGTGAGACTATCTTCTCCTTTTTTGTCTTCTCCACAACCACCATTCTATTCCACATATAGTGCTATGTCCATGGCTCACGCTCATGTATTGCGTGGAAGTTGAAAGAGTTTGAGAATACTAAAGTATGAAACAATTTCTTGGCTTGTCATCGGGGTTGTGCATGATTAAATACTTTGTGTGATGAAGATAGAGCATAACCAGACTATATGATTTTGTCGGGATAGCTTTCTTTAGCCATGTTATTTTGAGAAGACATGATTGCTTTGTTAGTATGCTTGAAGTATTACTATTTGACTATTTCTTATGTCAATATGAACTTTTATTTTGAATCATTTGGATCTAAAAATTCATGCCACAATAAAGAAAATTACATTGAGAATTATGCTAGGTAGCATTCCACATCAAAAATTCTATTTTTATCATTTACCTACTCGAGGATGAGCAGGAATTAAGCTTGGGGATGCTTGATACGTCTCCAACGTATCTATAATTTTTGATTGTTCCATGCTATTATATTACCCGTTTTGGATGTTTATGGGCTTTACTTTACACTTTTATATCATTTTTGGGACTAAACTACTAACCGGAGGCCCAGCCTGAATCGCTGTTTTTTGCCTATTTCAGTGTTTCGAAGAAAAGGAATATCAAACGGAGTCCAAACAGGATGAAACCTTCGGGAGCGATCTTTTTGGAACAAATGCAAACCAGGAGACTTGGAGTAGACGTCAAGCAACAAACGAGGCGTCCATGAGGGTGCTTGGGGCGTCCTAAGGGGGTGGGCGCGCCCCCCACCCTCGTGGCTCCACCGACGTACTTCCTTTGCCTATATATACTCCCCTACCCTAAAAACATCGGGGAGCACCACAAAAACCTAATTCCACCACCACAACCTTATGTATCCGTGAGATCCCATCTTGGAGCCTTCGCCGATGCTCCGCCAGAGGGGGAATCGACCATGGAGGGCCTCTACATCATCTCCAAGGCCTCTCCAATGAGTTGTGAGTAGTTTACCTTAGACCTTCGGGTCCATAGTTATTAGCTAGATGGCTTTTTCTCTCTCTTTGATTCTCAATACCAAGTTCTCCTCGATCTTCTTGGAGATCTATTCGATGTAACTCTTTTTTGCCGTGTGTTAGTCGAGATCCGATGAATTGTGGGTTTATGATCAAGTTTATCTATGATAAATATTTGAATCTCCTTTGAATTCTTTTATGTGTGATTGTTTATATTTGCAAGTCTCTTCGAATTATCAGTTTGGTTCGGCCTACTAGATTGATCTTTCTTGTAGTGGGAGAAGTGCTTAGCTTTGGGTTCAAATTTGCGGTGTCCTTTCCCAGTGACAGCAGGAGCAGCAAGGCACGTGTTGTATTGTTGCCATCGAGGATAAAAAGATGGGGTTTATATCATATTGCATGAGTTTATCCATCTACATCATGTCATCTTGCTTAATGCGTTACTCTGTTCTTATGAACTTAATACTCTAGATGCAGGCAGGAGTCGATCAATGTGTGGAGTAATAGTAGTAGATGCAGAATTGTCGATCTACTTGTTGCGGATGTGATGCCGATATACATGATCATGCCTAGACAATCTCATAACTATGCACTTTTCTATCAATTGCTCGACAGTAATTTGTTCACCCATCGTAATACTTATGCTATCTTGAGAGAAGCCACTAGTGAATCCTATGGCCCCCGGGTCTATCCTTTATCATATAAGTTTCCCATCTACTTTTATTTGCATCTTTTACTTTCCAATCTATATCATAAAAATACCAAAAATATTTATCTTATCTTATTATCTCTATTAGATCTCACTTTCGCAAGTTACTGAGAAGGGATTGACAACCCCTTTATACCGTTGGTTGCGAGGTTCTTGTTGTTTGTGTAGGTGTGTGGAACTTTTGAGGAGCCTCCTACTGGATTGATACCTTGGTTCTCAAAAACTAAGGGAAATACTTACACTACTTTGCTACATCACCCTTTCCTCTTCAAGGGAAAACCAACACATTGCTCAAGAGGTAGCAAGGGCAGCTAGGGTGGGCCGGTTGGGCCGCATGGGTGGCCATCTGGGCTTCTTGCCTTAGTTAGCCAGGGGGCTCTCTTTTGCATTTTATTTTCTGTTTAAATTTTTGCTAGTGTTTTCTATTAAACTATAAATCCAAACAAGCTTTGTTAGATATGATACTTACCTCATAAAATAAGCGCATTAATTCTCGGAGTCACAAAAATTTTGAGGCCAAAAGAAGTTGTCTAACTAATTTTAGAAATTGGAAAGGCCAATTTTAAATGCTGCTAGACCACTAAATAATTTTCTAGGGGCATTTTGGGAATCCAGAATAGGTTGGTTCCAACAAGACTAATATCCAGGAATTATTTGGCTCCCTTAGAACATTTTAGTTTTCATGTTTGGCAAATTTGAATTTTTTGACTTTAAATTCGAGTTTGAATATGAACAGTGATTTGGATCAAGTGAGGATTAGCATCAGTAATGTGATGACATGGCACCATAAGCTGGGGTTTACTGTAGCTTATTATCCGGGCGTCACATCCTTATACTAAACATTACTCTTTTAATGTGGAAATAATTTTTAGTATTTGAGTTTCATATGATACTCCCACTATTGTGAATGAGAATAAAATTGCTTATATGGAGAGTAATAAATTTTCTATGCTTTTGGATCATGAAAAGAATGCTTTTATGTGATGGTCATATTGATGAATCTATTCATGATGCTACTGAAAATTATTATGGGAGAGTAACTTATGATTCACGATGCTCTTGTTATATTTCAATCCTTATCTTTTATGCGAGCATCATTGAACTCATCATGCTTAGCTAAAAGGCATTACAGAAAAGCGCTTGTTGGGAGACAAACCAACACTTTTACCTACTTTTTTTGTGCGTTCACATGGTTATGCTACTTTAGTAATCATGTTTTGTTGTTTTTGTTTCAATAAAGTGCCAAGTAAAGCCTTTGGGATAGTGTGGATGATAGTTGATTTGAATCTGTGTAAAAACAGAAACTTTTGCATTCAGTCCAGGAATTTTCAAAATTCAGTGGTACGTGATTTTGATCTGAATTTTTTACAGGTGATAGACAGACAAATTCCCTACGTTTTACTAATTTTTTAGAATTTTTGGAGTAGCAGAAGTATAGTTGTTTTCCAGATCATTACAGCCTGTTCTGTTTTTGACAGATTCTGTTTTCAATGCATAGTTTGCTTGTTTCCTAGTTTCTATGGCTTATATTGCTTAATATAAATTTTGGAAATGATAAGGTACAGTAGGCATTGTGTGAGAACAATTATGAATCTTGTCTTTGATAGTACCAATGTGAATGATTTGCTTTATCATACTAACCTATCTCATGAAGTTCTGTTAAGTTTTATGTGATTGAAGTTTTCAAGTTTTGGGTGAGATATCGCTATGAGGAGAATAAAGAGTGACAAGACCCTAAGATTGGGGATGACCAAGGCACCCCAAGTTATTATTGAAGGAAGATCCAAGAAACTAAGCTTGGGAATGCCCTGGAAGGCATGCCCTCTTTCGTCTCCAACAGTATCAGTAATCTTACTTGGGGCTATATATTCATTCTCACATGATATGAGTTTTGCTTGGAGCGTCATTTTATTTTGTTTTAATTTTCTTGCTGCTATCTATAATTTTTTTTTTCATATTTTAATTCAATAAAACTATCAAGTATAGCCTTTGCCATGCTTATTTTGCAAGTATAGAGTTACTGTTTCAAAACAGAAAGTTTATCGCTGTTGCAAAAATTTCTAGAAAAGTCAAAATGTGATAAAATGGTAAAACTTTTTGCACAATAATCTATGATAAATATTATACAGTGTGGTAATTTTTCAGAATTTTTGGAGTTAGGGAAGTATGATGAATATTGCACTCTTTTCAGACTGTTCTGTTTAGACAGATTGCTGTTATGTTTGCATTGTTTGCATATCTTTGCTTGTTTAATGATTCTATTTGAGGATAGGAGTATTAAATATGCATATGCATTTAGTATGTAATGTTAAATAATAATTTTAGTGATTTTCTACAATAGATAATGATAAGGTTTTGCATTGGTTTATTCTAACTTATCTCATGAGTTCTTGTTGAGTTTTGTGTGGATCTAGTTTTTGAGATTTAGAGAAACCGTGATATGAGAGGAATGAAGAATACACAAGAGCTCAAGATTGGGGATGCCCAAGTCATCCCAAGTTAATATTCCAAGAAGTCTCAAGCATCCAAGCTTGGGGATGCCCTGGTAGGCATCCCACCTTTTTCCTTCAACAATTATCGGTTAGTATCTGTTGAGCCTAAGTTTTTGTTTCTTCACATGAGTTGTGATATTCTTGGAATGCCATTTTATTTTGCTTTGATTGCTGTTTTATAAAATACTTAGATCTGAAAGTTTTTAAATAAGAGAGAGTCCTCAAATAGCTACCTATTTAGTCAACTACTCATTTGATCTTCACTGATATCTTTTTGGAGTAGTTTGTCAAACACTCTCATGCTTCACTTATATTATTTCAAGAGTTGATAATAGTGATAATAATTTGCACAAGATTTGAAATTGGTCCTAATATAATGAATATCCAAGAAGGATATAATAAAAAATCTCATGTAGATCATTGGATATGGTAAGTTTGATTCCTTGCAATAGTTTTGCGATACGGAGATAATAATATGTGAGTCATGTTGGTGAGTAATTATGCTTTAGTAAGAACATTGGTGTTAAGGTTTGTGATTCCCTATGCAAGCAAAAAAGTCAATAGTTATGCAATTAAATTACATCCTACTTGTGGTGCATTATTCAGTGTTAGTTATGCTTAATGCTCGCTTATGTGTTTTTTCGTTTCTTGGTTGGTTGCCTCTCAATCTACTTGCTAGCCTCCACTTGTACTAAGTAGAGATACTACTTGTGCATCCAAAATCCTTAAACCCAATTTTGTCACATTAGTCCACCATACCTACCTATATGCGGTATTCCCATGCCGTTCTAAGCAAATTTGTATGTGACATCTCTAAAAATTCAAAATAATTTCCTTTTTGTGTGCTCGTACCGCTCATGAAGCGGCAGGGGGTGGCCAATATTTTCCATGCTAGATGTGTTATGCTCAAGATGAGTGTTTATTCACTTGTCATTGCATGAGAGTACGACAAAGGTATTAGGGATGCCCAGTCCCGAAATGAAAAACAAGTTTACTTTATGTCGTCAAATAATAAATTCCTTGGAAAGTGTTGGTATGGAGGGAACCCGTGGATACGGCTTGCCATGGATTGTGAAAGAATGGTGGAAAAAGGAATAAACTTTATTTTCTATTTGGGAACCGCCTATGATAGATCTAGCATGGAAAGTGTTGGGAATTACTCGTCCGTTTTTGTTGACGGGAAAAGTATGCCTCTCAAAATGTTTTGATCTCTCAATTTAAGCTTTGGGCTCTGGCACCTCTACAAATCTCTACTTCCCTCTGCGAAGGGCCTTTCTATTTACTTTATGCAATTTTTATTTTTGTTTGAGTCTCCATCTTCTCTTATAAGCACCAACTAAGGGGCACTATGATCGTACTTGAACATTGGATGTAGCTAATATGCGAGTGTGTTTCATGAATGGATCAATGATTGAGCATGATGGGCTAGGAAACTTGCTTTAGTGTTCATATTTTGAAAGACATGGTTGTTTGTTGATATGCTTGAGTATTGAAATCATCATGTCAAAACTAGACTATTGCTTCGAACCATATAAAAGTCCATATGTCCATGCTACAAAAGAAAATAATGTGATGAACATGATACGCAACATTCCACATCAAAAATTCTGTTTTTATCATTTAGCTACTCGAGGACGAGCAGGAATTAAGCTTGGGGATGTTGATACGTCTCCAATGTATCTATAATTTTTGCTTCTTCCATGCTGTTATATTATCATTCTTGGATGTTTTACAACCATTTTATAGCAACTTTATATCATTTTTTGGGACTAACCTATTGACATAGTGCCCAGTGCTAGTTGCTATTTTTTGCTTGTTTTTTACATCACAGAAAATCAATACCAAACGGAGTCCAAACGTAGCAAAACTTTTTGGAGATTTTTTCTGGACCAGAAGGCACCCGGTGGGCCAAGGAAGTACTAGAGGGGAGCTCTGAGGGGAGCACAACCCACTAGGGCGCGTGTAGGTGGGTTGTGCCCACCTCAGTGGCCTCCTGCACCGCCTCTTCGCCCCATAAATTGCCAAATATTCCAAAACCCTCAGGGGTAACTCTAGATCGGAAGTTCCACCGCTGCAAGCCTCTGTATCTACGAAAACCAATCTGGACCCTGTTCCAGCACCCTGTCAGAGGGGGAGATCATCATCAGAGGCCATCTTCATCATCCCTATGGTCTCCATGATGAGGAGGGAGTAGTCCACCCTCGGGGCTGAGGGTTTGTACCAGTAGCTATGTGTTTAATCTCTCTCACTCTCGTGATCTTGAGATGTCATGATCTTGATGTATCGCGGGCTTTGTTAATATAGTCGGATCATATGGTGTTTTCCCATCTCTATCTTGTTGTGATGAATTGAGTTTTCCCTTTGAGATTTCATTTTATCGGATTGAATACTTTTATGGATTTGAGAGCACTTGATATATGTCTTGCATATGAATACCCGTGGTGACAATGGGGTATTATATTGATTCACTTGATATGTGTTTTGGCACTCAACTCGTGGAGTCCCGAGGTGACATTGGAGTAATCTATGCATAGGGGTTGATGCATGTTCTCGTCTTTGTTTCTCCAGTAAAAATCTGGGCACTGAGTTTCTTTGTGTTGGATTGAGTACTATGAATCTGAATTTGCTTTGGTGTTATTTTAGTACGAACTCTTGGATAGATCGAACGGAAAGAATAACTTTGCGTTATTTTAGTACAAACTCTTGAATAGATCGAACAGAAAGAATAACTTTAAGGTGGTTTCGTACGCTACAAACGATTTCTTCTTATGTTATCCGCTAGATAGGAACTTTGGAGTGATTCTTCATTGCACGGTGAGGGATGGTTATATGATCCAATTATATTAGCATTGTTCAGAGATTGCACTTGCAAAAGTACAGACCCTAGGCCTTGTTTTCAAGCATTGCAATACCGTTTGTGCTCACTTTTATCGTTCGCTACCTTGCTGTTTTTATTTAATCAGATTATAAAAATATATTTCTACTATCCATATTACACTTTTATCACCATCTCTTCGCCGAACTAGTGCACCTATACAATTTGCCATTGTATTGGATGTGTTGGGGACACAAGAGATTTCTTGTATTTGGTTGCAGGGTTGTTTGAGAGAGACCATCTCCATCCTACGCCTCCCACGGATTGATAAACCTTAGGTCATCCACTTGAGGGAAAATTGCTACTGTCCAACAAAACTCTGCGCTTGGAGGCCTAACACGAGTCTACAAGAATGAAGTTGTGTAGTAGACATCAGTTGTAGATACTGGTAAACCAGTGATGCCTTGTTCTTTTGGTAGTACTTCTTATTTTGGTCATTGTGATATAGGGTCTTCCATTAATGTTATACCTTACACTCTTTACACTAAGCTTCATGATGAAATTTATGCGTGTGACTTGCAGCCAACTTATATGGAAATTAAATTAGCAGCTGGTACTCTAAGGGGACCTTATGGAATGGTATCTGATGTTTATGTTATTTTTGGAACCTTTACTTATCAAGTAGACTTTGTTGAAATGGAAATCCCTGAAGATGATTGCTATGCCTTGAGCTTGCGCTGGTTTTCCTTGAAGAGGAAAGGGTGATGCATCAAAGTAGCGTAAGTATTTCCCTCAGTTTTTGAGAACCAAGGTATCAATCCAGTAGGAGGCTCCTCAAAAGTCCCACGCACCTACACAAACAAACAAGAACCTCGCAACCAACGCAATAAAGGGGTTGTCAATCCCTTCACGGCCACTTGCAAAAGTGAGATCTGATAGAGATAATATGATAAGATAAATATTTTTGGTATTTTTATGATATAGATTGGAAAGTAAAAAGATGCAAATAAAAGTAGATGGAAAGCTTATATGATAAAAGATAGACCCGGGGGCCATAGGTTTCACTAGTGGCTTCTCTCAAGATAGCATAAGTATTACGGTGGGTGAACAAATTACTGTCGAGCAATTGATAGAAAAGCGCATAGTTATGAGATTATCTAGGCATGATCATGTATATAGGCATCACGTCCGTGACAAGTAGACCAAACCGATTCTACATCTACTACTATTACTCCACACATCGACCAACTCCTGCCTGCATCTAGAGTATTAAGTTCATGAAGAACAGAGTAACGCATTAAGAAAGATGACATGATGTAGAGGGATAAACTCATGCAATATGGTATAAACCCCATCTTTTTATCCTTGATGGAAACAATACAATACATGCCTTGCTGCCCCTGCAGTCACTGGGAAAGGACACCGCAAGATTGAACCCAAAGCTAAGCACTTCTCCCATTGCAAGAAAGATCAATCTAGTAGGCCAAACCAAACTGATAATTCGAAGAGACTTGCAAAGATAACTTAATCACACATGAAAGAATTCAGAGGAGATTCAAATATTTCTCATAGATAAACTTGATCATAAACCCACAATTCATCAGATCTCGACAAAAACACCGCAAAAAGAGTTACATCGAATAGATCTCCAAGAAGATCAAGGAGAACTTTGTATTGAGATTCAAAGAGAGAGAAGAAGAAGCCATCTAGCTAATAACTATGGACCCGAAGGTCTGAGGTAAACTAATCACAACACATCGGAGAGGCCTTGTAGATGATGTAGAGGCACTCCGTGGTCGATTCCCCCTCTGGTGGAGCGTCGGCGAAGGATCCCAGATGGGATCTCGCGGATACAAAAGATTGCGGCGGTGGAATTAGGTTTTCATGGTCTCTTCTGATGTTTTCAGGGTATGTGGGTATATATAGGAGGAAGAAGTATGTCGGTGGACACTCGAGGGGCCCACGAGGGTGGGGGCGTGCCCACCCCAAGGGGGCGCGCCGGGCACCCTCGTGGCCGCCTCCTCTGTTGCTTGACGTCCACTCCAAGTCCCCTGGATCACATTTGTTCCAAAAAGATCGCTCCAGAAGGTTTCATTCCGTTTGGACTCCGTTTGATATTCCTTTTCTTCGAAACACTGAAATAGCCAAAAAAACAGCAATTCGGGCTGAGCCTCCGGTTAGTAGGTTAGTCCTGAAAATGATATAAAAGTGTAAAGTAAAGCCCATAAACATCCAAAACGGGTAATATAATAGCATGGAACAATCAAAAATTATACATACGTTGGAGATGTATCAAGCATCCCCAAGCTTAATTCTTGCTCGTCCTCGAGTAGGTAAATGATAAAAGCAGAATTTTTGATGTGAAATGCTACCTAGCATAATTCTCAATGTATTTTCTTTATTGTGGCATGAATGTTCAGATCCAAATGATTCAAAATAAAAGTTCATATTGACATAAGAAATAGTAATACTTCAAGTATACTAATCAAAGCAATCATGTCTTCTCAAAATAACATGGCTAAAGAAAGTTATCCCTATAAAATCATATAGTCTGGCTGTTGCTCTATCTTCATCACACAAAGTATTTAATCATGCACAACCCCAATGACAAGCCAAGCAATTGTTTCATACTTTAGTAATCTCAAACTTTTTCAACTTTCACGCAATACATGAGCGTGAGCCATGGACATAACACTATATGTGGAATAGAATGGTGGTTTTCGAGAAGACAAAAAGGAGAAGATAGTCTCACATCAACTAGGCATATCAACGGGCTATGGAGATGCCCATTAATAGATATCAATGTGAGTGAGTAGGGATTGCCATGCAACGGATGCACTAGAGCTATAAATGTATGGAAGCTCAACAAAAGAAACTAAGTGGGTGTGCATCCAACTCGCTTGCTCACGAAGACCCAGGGCATTTTGAGGAAGCCCATCATTGGAATATACAAGCCAAGTTCTATAATGAAAAATTCCCACTAGTATATGAAAGTGACAACATAGGAGAATCTCTATCATGAAGATCATGGTGCTACTTTGAAGCACAAGTGTGGTAAAAAGGATAGTAGCATTGTCCCTTCTCTCTTTTTCTCTCATTTTTTATTTGGACTTTCTCTTTTTTTTATTTGGTGGGCTCTTTGGCCTCTTTTTTTTAGTCCGAAGTCTCATCCCGACTTGTGGGGGAATCATAGTCTCCATCATCATTTCCTCACTGGGACAATGCTCTAATAATGAAGATCATCATACTTTTATTTTCTTACAACTCAAGATTACAACTCGACACTTAGAACAATATATGACTCTATATGAATGCCTCCGGCGGTGTACCGGGATATGCAATGAATCAAGAGTGACATGTATGGAAAATTATGAAGGTGGCCTTGCCACAAATACGATGTCAACTACATGATCATGCAAAAGCAATATGACAATGATGATGCGTGTCATATAAACGGAACGGTGGAAAGTTGCATGGCAATATATCTCGGAATGGCTATGGAAATGCCATAATAGGTAGGTATGGTGGCTGTTTTGAGGAAGGTATTGTTGGGGAACGTTGCAGAAAATAAAAAATTTTCCTACGGTTTCACCAAGATCCATCTATGAGTTCATCTAAGCAACAAGTCATGGGAGAGAGATTGCATCTACATACCACTTGTAGATCGCGAGCGGAAGCGTTCACTAGAACGTGGATGATGGAGTCGTACTCGCCGTGATCCAAATCACCGATGACCGAGTGCTGAACGGACGGCACCTCCGCGTTCAACACACGTACGGAGCGGATGACGTCTCCTCCTTCTTGATACAGCAAGGGGGAAGGACAGGTTGAGGAAGATGGCTCCAGCAGCAGCACGACGGCGTGGTGTTGGTGGAGAAGCAGCACTCCGGCAGGGCTTCGCCAAGCACGTGACGGAGGAGGAGAGGTGTAGCAGGGGAGAGGGAGGCGCCAAGTGTTGGAAATATGCCCTAGAGGCAATAATAAAAGTGTTATTATTATATTTCTGTGTTCATGATAATTGTCTTTTATTCATGCTATAACTGTATTATCCGGAAATCGTAATACACGTGTGAATACATAGACCATAACATGTCCCAAGTGAGCCTCTAGTTGACTAGCTCATTGGTTAACAGATAGTCATGGTTTCCTGACTATGGACATTAGATGTCATTGACAATGGGATCACATCATTAGGAGAATGATGTGGTGGACAAGACCCAATCCTAAGCATAGCACAAGATCGTGTAGTTCGTTTTGCTAGAGCTTTTTCAATGTCAAGTATCTCTTCCTTAGACCATGAGATCGTGTAACTCCCGGATACCGTAAGAGTGCTTTGGGTGTACCAAACGTCACAACGTAACTGGGTGACTATAAAGGTGCACTACAGGTATCTCCGAAAGTGTCTGTTGGGTTGACACGGATCGAGACTGGGATTTGTCACTCCGTATGACGGAGAGGTATCTCTGGGCCCACTCGGTAATGCATCATCACAATGAGCTCAAAGTGACCAAGTGGTTGGTGACGGGATCATGCATTACGGAACAAGTAAAGTGACTTGCCGGTAACGAGACTGAACAAGGTATTGGGATACCGACGATCGAGTCTCGGGCAAGTAACGTACCGATTGACAAAGGGAATTGTATACGGGGTTTGATCGAATCCTCGACATCGTGGTTCATCCGATGACATCATCGAGGAGCATTTGGGAGCCAACATGGGTATCCAGATCCCGCTGTTGGTTATTGACCGGAGAGCAGTCTCGGTCATGACTGCATGTCTCCCGAACCCGTAGGGTCTACACACTTAAGGTTCGATGACGCTAGGGTTATTAGGAAGTCTTGTATGTGATTACCGAATGTTGTTCGGAGTCCCAGATGAGATCCCGGATGTCACGAGGAGTTCCGGAATGGTCCGGAGGTGAAGATTTATATATGGGAAGTTGTCATACGGACACCGGAAGAATTCGGGGTCATATCGGTATTGTACTGGGGCCACCGGAGAGGTTCCGGGGGTCCACCGGGAGGGGCCACCCCTCTCGGAGGGCCACATGGGCCACAAGAGGCAGGGAGCCAGCCCCTGGAGGGCTGGGCGCGCCCCCCACCTTGGGCCCATGCGCCTAGGGTTGGGGGGGAAACCCTAAAGGGGGCGCCCCCCTTGCTTGGGGGGCAAGTCCCCCCTCCCTGGCCGCCGCCCCCCCTCTAGATCCCATCTAGAGGGGTCGGCCCCCATTGCCCCTTCCCCTATAAATAGAGCGGTGAGGGGAGGGCTGCTGGACACAACTAAAGGCGCAGCCCCTCCCCTCCCCAACACCTCTCCTCCTCTGTTACGAGCTTGGCGAAGCCCTGTCGGAGTACTACTGCACCAACACCACCAGGCCGTCGTGCTTCCATTGGAGCAATCTTCCTCAACCTCTCCTTCCTCCTTGTTGGATCAAGACGGAGGAGACGTCGTCCGTCCCGTACGTGTGTTGAACGTGGAGGTGCTGTCCGTTCAGCACTTGGTCATCGGTGATCTGAATCACGGCGAGTACGACTCCATCATCACCCTTCCCTTGAACGCTTCCACATGCGATCTACAAGTGGTATGTAGATGCAAACTCACTCCCTTGACTCGTTGCTTAGATGAACTCATAGATGGATCTTGGTGAAACCATAGGAAATTTTTTAATTTTCTGCAACGTTCCCCAACAGTGGCATCATGAGCTAGGTCTATGCGTAGTTCTCTATTGCACGAGTAGAACACAATTTTGTTGTGGGCGTAGATCTTGTGAACTTGCTTGCCGCTACTAGTCTTATCTTGCTTCAGCGGTATTGTGGGATGAAGCGGCCCGGACCAACCTTACAAGTATGCTTACGTGAGACCGGTTCCACCGATAGACATGCACTAGTTGCATAAGGTGGCTGGCGGGTGTCTGTCTCTCACTTTAGTTGGAGCGGATTCGATGAAAAGGGTCCTTATGAAGGGTAAATAGAAGTTGACAAAATCACGTTGTGGTTATTCGTAGGTAAGAAAGCGTTCTTGCTAGAACCCAATTGCAGCCACGTAAAAGATGCAACAACAATTAGAGGACTCTAACTTGTTTTTGCAGCAATTGTCATGTGATGTGATATGGCCAGTAGTTGTGATGAATGATGAATGACATATTGTGATGTATGAGATCATGTTCTTGTAATAGGAATCACGACTTGCATGTCGATGAGTATGACAACCGGCAGGAGCCATAGGAGTTGTCTTTATTTTTTGTATGACCTGCGTGTCATTGAAGAACGCCATGTAAGTTACTTTACTTTATTGCTAAACGCGTTAGCCATAGAAGTAGAAGTAGTCGTTGGCGTGACAACTTCATGAAGACACGATGATGGAGATCATGGTGTCATGCCGGTGACAAGATGATCATGGAGTCCCGAAGATGGAGATCAATGGAGCTTTATGATATTGGCCATATCATGTCACTACTATATATAATTGCATGTGATGTTTATTATGTTTATGCATCTTGTTTACTTAGAACGACGGTAGTAAATAAGATGATGCCTTACAACAATTTCAAGAAGTGTTCTCCCCTAACTGTGCACCGTTGCTAAAGTTCGTCGTTTCGAAGCACCACGTGATGATCGGGTGTGATAGATCCTTACGTTCACATACAACGGGTGTAAGATAGTTTTACACATGCAAAAACACTTAGGGTTAACTTGACGAGCCTAGCATGTACAGACATGGCCTCGGAACACGGAGACCGAAAGGTCGAACACGAGTCGTATGGAATATACGATCAACATTAGAATGTTCACCGACGATGACTAGTCCCTCTCACGTGATGATCGGACACGGCCTAGTCGACTCGGATCGTGTAACACTTAGATGACTAGAGGGATGTCTAATCTGAGTGGGAGTTCATTATAATAATTTGATTAGATGAACTTAATTATCATGAACTTAGTCTAAAACCTTTGCAAATATGTCTTGTAGATCAAATGGCCAACGCTCATGTCAAGATGAACTTCAACGCGTTCCTAGAGAAAACCAAGCTGAAAGATGATGGCAGCAACTATACGGACTGGGTCCGGAACCTGAGGAGCATCCTCATAGCTGCCAGGAAACAATATGTCCTAGAAGGACCGCTAGGTGACGCTCCCGTCCCAGAGAACCAAGGCATTATGAATGCTTGGTAGACTCGTGCTGATGATTACTCCCTCGTTCAGTGCGGCATGCTTTACAGCTTAGAACTGGGGCTCCAAAAGCGTTTTGAGCAACACGGAGCATATGAGATGTTCGAGGAGCTGAAACTAGTTTTCCAAGCTCACGCTCGGGTCGAGAGATATGACGTCTCCGACAAGTTCTATAGTTGTAAGATGGAGGAAAATAGTTCTGTCAGTGAGCACATACTCAAAATGTCTGGGTTGCACAACCGCATGACCCAGCTGAATATTAACCTCCCTGATGAGGCGGTCATTGACAGAATCCTTCAGTCGCTCCCACCAAGCTACAAGAGCTTTGTGATGAACTACAATATGCAGGGGATGGTTGTCGGTGTCAAAACCGGCGGATCTCGGGTAGGGGGTCCCGAACTGTGCGTCTAGGCGGATGGTAACAGGAGAAAAGGGACACGATGTTTTACCCAGGTTCGGGCCCTCTTGATGGAGGTAAAACCCTACGTCCTGCTTGATTGATATTGATAATATGGGTATTACAAGAGTAGATCTACCACGAGATCAAGGAGGCTAAACCCTAGAAGCTAGCCTATGGTATGATTGTTGTAATGGTTGTTGTTGTGTCCTACGGACTAAAGCCATCCGGTTTATATAGACACCGGAGAGGGCTAGGGTTACACAGAGTCGGTTACAATGGTAGGAGATCTACATATCCGTATCACCAAGCTTGCCTTCCACGCCAAGGAAAGTCCCATCCGGACACGGGACATAGTCTTCAATCTTGTATCTTCATAGTCTTGGAGTCCGGCTGACGATGATAGTCCGGCTGACGATGATAGTCCGGCTATCCGGCACCCCCTAGTCCAGGACTCCCTCAGTAGCCCCTGAACCAGGCTTCAATGGCGATGAGTCCGGCGCGCATATTGTTCGGCATTGTAAGGCGGGTTCCTCCTCCGAATAATTCGTAGAAGATTGTGAACACCAGGATAGTGTCCGGCTCTGCACAATAAATTCCACATTCCACCGTAGAGAGAATAATATACACAAGTTCAATCTGCTGACTTTTTTGTGGCATGACGTCACACCACTACCAAGCCCTTACTTGAATCATTTTTTACTTTACCACCTCATCGCGTTTAGCGAAGCGGTTCCCTTGGCACGTCTTGTCAAAGCAGAGATCGTGTTCCCCTTATTCCGGGATTCTCATCAATACGGACGTGAGTAACCCAACCACGCCCGTCGCCACGCCCCCTCTATCGAGGGCGAGTTCCGAACGGTCACAGAGACGGCTCTCGGTATTCTCCCTCTTTATAATGGGACCAAGGCTCGTTTCTTTTCTTCAATCCTCCATCGAATCTTTTCCTTGCTCCAAGTTCCAACACCTAGAGCCCCAGATTCGAGCGCTTCGGACCTTCAACAATGTCCGGTTCCGACCTCCAGGGCCGGTGGATGCCCTCCTCCATCACGGAGGAGGATGTGATAAAGCTGCGAGAGGCCAAGTACCTGACTTACGAGATTTCGCACAGGTTGCCCGCCAAAGGGCAGGCCATCCCCACCCCCGAGCCCGGCGAGTATGTCGTTTTTGTATCCCACCTCCGTCGGGGTTTAGGCTTCCCGATGGATCCTTTTGTGAGAGGGCTCATGTTTTACTATGGGTTGGAATTCCACGACTTGGCTCCGGAGTCCATCCTCCATATTTCCGCATTTATTGTCGTCTGCGGAGCCTTCCTCCGCGTCACCCCCACTTCGGCCTGTGGCTAAAGACCTTCGATGTGGAGCCGAAGATGATCGAGGGGCGTCAAGCAGAGTGCGGCGGGGCGGCCGTAAGTAGGAGGGTCGATGCCCCGTGGCGCGCGGGCTCCTTCCAAGAGGAGCTCGGCCTGTGGCAGCAGGAGTGGTTCTATATTACCGCTCCGAGGGGCAGCAGACAGAAGCCGTCGCCCTTAGTCCGCTCGAGACCTCCACGACGGTTGATGTCGTGGGTCAACCAAGGGCTCAACTAGGGGCCGTCAAAGGACGTGCCCCTACTGCAGGGCCGGATTCGAGACCTCCAAGCGAGGGAGATCGATATGGTTGTGGTAATGCAGGTCATGCTGATTAGGCGTCTCCTGCCCTGCAAACGCCGCCCTCTCCGGCTGTGGGAGTTTAATCCGGAGGGGCCACGGATTCTCCAACACTTCATGGGTATGACACCCATAGAGATGTACAAATTATTCTTCGGATCGCGAGAGGCGTGTCCGGAATTGACCGAGGATGCTGGCCTAAGCTGCAATCGCCCGGATACACAAGTAAGTAGCTCCGAGTCTGGACATACCGTTTGTTTGCCTTTCTATGATTCGCCTTATGACCGATTTCCTTCTAAACAGGAGTGGATAGCACAAGCAAAACTGATATGGTGTCCGGCCCCCCTCCCAGAGACCGCGCCGGATTCCGTGCTGGTCAGGATGCTAGAGGTTGCGCCTTCAGAGGAAGGCAAAGGGGAAAGTAGGAGAGCTACCGCCTCGCCTAAGGAGGCTCTTGAAAGAGGGGGGATCGAGAATCCCTCCCTTCAAGGGGAGAAGAGGACTGCCTCCGAGGACCCGGGGGCCAAAGCCCCTAAGCGGGGGAAGAAATCTTCGCCAAAGGGTCCTGCATCCGGGGAGGCCCCGGCCGCACAGTCTCCCCTAAAGAATCAGCCCTCCAACGAGCCGTAAGTAGAAAGAAGGGAGTTTTATAATAAGGGACACCCCTATTTGTACTTCTGAGGATAACTCAAGTTTTTACCTTGTAGTTCGGATCTCCGTCCTTCGCAAATGAGCTCGTCTTCGGGGGACCTTCGTCCGGAGATGGTGGAGAGCGAGACGCCTCCGTCCGGGGCGCTGTCGGATAGGGCGGACGAGCCTGAAGTGTCATCATGGAGGGAGCCCCCGGGTTTGGCAAAGCCGGATAGTTCGGCACCAACTGGTGTACGACTGAAGGATCTGCTTGAGAAGGCGTCTATCTCAGAACATCACCATGCATTGATGAGTATGGTGATTGGAAGGATTTCGTCTGCTGAAGGCGGATTGCATAATGCCGTGAGGAGTTTGCTGGCGGGGTTTGAGTTACGTAAAAATGACACACCTTTTGACAGTTTTGCATATAGAGTGCGCCCTGTATAGATAGTAGCCCCTGAGACTCGGTAGGTTGTCGAAAGCGACAGCGTGCCGAGGATCAAAATCGCAGGTTTCAATTTTCGTCGTTCCTATGCAGGTGTCGGATCGTCCGGGGGCCAGCCGGACTGATGGAGTTGCTGAACTAAAGCGGCAACTCGACGTTGCGGATGCGGACATCGTGCTTCAACAGGCGACTTGATGAGTCACAAGGTAAGTGTTTCTTTGCGGTCACTTGGTAAGGGAGCCGAAGCCCACTCCTTACAACATGTGTGTGAAATGTAGATAGTGCCGCTGCTGTTGAGAGCCTTCGGGCCGAACTTGCTCAAGCCAAGGAGCAAGCCAGAAGGAGTAGTGCGGCGGCCTCGAGGGCGGCCGAGGAGTTAGAAGCCGAAAGGGTTGCACACTGCCGAAGCAGGGAAGAGATGGCCGAAATGGCCGTGAAGTTAAAAGGCGCTACCGACCGCAATGAGGCTCTTGAAAAAGAGCGCCTAGCGGGGCAAGAAGACCTGGGGAAGGCCACCGCCGAAGCCAAGGATGCCCGTTCTGCGATGCGGGCTATAAAGGAAGAGCTGCGCCAGGCCGCAGACATTGTAGCTGGCAAGCCTTTTCTGCTGCGCCGAAGGTTTACGGATCCAAAGTATGCTCAGCTTGGCCAGCTGTGGGGTCCGGAGGACCCTTATATGGACTTAGCAGCGAGTGCGGCGGATGCCGTTGTGCACTTTCGAAGCCAGAAGGATCACAAGACGGAAGAGCTATTTTGGTCTCAATTCCATAGTCCGGAGCGTTCACTTCCGCTGACCGACCTGTTGGCCGAGTGGGCTGAGCTGAATAGGTTGTCCGGGCTTGCCATGACGGATATCGTGACTCATGTCTGGCCTGATAGGCCCAAGCCGAAGAGCTACTTTGGCTTATTGTAGCAATTTCTTGGGGCAGTGCCGCATATCAAGGCGATGAAGCAGTCGGCCTGCATAGAGGGTGCACGGATGGCACTCGCCCATGTGAAGACACATTGGACAGAGATGGATGCCACCGCTGTTGCAACCCCGGGTTCGGATGATAGCTGGTTACCCGCCGAGCACTATTTTGGTGAAGTTCTGCGTGGTGCTCGTGTAATAGAGTCGCAGTGCTCAAAAAATGTCACGTTCAAATGAACGTTTTATTTTGTAAAACAATGTTTATGATGTAAGCGCCTTTTATACTTGTGCGTTCAAGTAGTGGAATATCTCCTGTGCGGCCGTTCATGTATACGTGTGTATAACCTGAAAGATGGCAGTCGTTGGCTTCAGCCCCCATGCACAAGGTGCGGGGGTGTTCGCAAAAATAGCGCATTTTCACACTTAATCCGACGTCTCGATCCTGTAAAGGAGGTGGTAGCGTAGCAAACGAGGCAACCGGACTATAATGCTTTATCACTTTCACTTAGCCATGGGAGTTCGAGGGTAGGGCTACGATATAGCCCCTGGGGGCACCGCGCTCTCCGAATTTGGGGCGCGTATGTGCCTGACCGGGAAACGGCCCTTCGTCAAAGCGGAGGAATTCTAAACATTCCATTGGTCGATCGAGTGGTTGACCAGTCTCTCGCTGTATCATGACAGTAAGTTTTCAGCTTTCTCTACTGAGGTGCTCGCCCAGCCGAACAGGGGCACAATCGCAGTAGTTCTCCTGGTGCCGCGTTAGCCGATGATACGGAACGTAAGGCAGCAAAACACAGGAGCCGGGCAAACCCAACATTTGACCAAAGACATGATTCGGAGCTGATGCATATAAGGCCTAACTCGAGATGCCGAACACTCCCGAAGGTGTTCAGTCTTTATAATAACGGGCAGAACAATGCCCTAAGCCCCTTGTGTCCAGGTACGGGCAAGTTCCTCTGACGCGGCCGATGCCAAAACGCCAGTCTCCACTCTGGTTATAATGAGAAACCAGGGGATTATTTCAACAAGAGACAGTAAGAAAGGTTTACGCAGGGTCTTAATCTGAAAAGAATCCTTGAAACGGGTCCCTACTGCACGTCTGCGCCTGTGTCTCCATTGTGCCGTATCCTGGATGGGTGTGCATGTTGTTCATCTGTAAAAAGAGAGGAACTTAGTTTGAAAAGAAATCGTGCGAAAAAGTGCATAAAAAATTGAAATATAAATTAATAAAGCTGAGCCTATGCTAGCTCATTGTTGCTTATATGCGCAGCCCCTTGTGAAGGGGTGTGCGGCTAGGTAGCCCCTAGCTTATTTATTCCGGACTCGTCCAGCCGTGTCCGGAGTCTTAGCTGACCTTTTAATGAAATGATGCCACGTGGGCCGGGCATTTTAAGTGTAAGAGATGCGTAATGTGGTATTGCATTAAAGCGGATGAAAGCCTCACGTCCCAATAGTGCTTGATAGCTACTTTTGAATGGGGCGACGTGAAAGATTAGCTTTTCGCGTCGGAAGTTGTCAGGTGATCCGAACACAACTTCTAGTAATAAGGAGCCTGTGCACCTGGCGTAAGGGCCGGGCGCCACTCCTTTGAAGGAAGTGCGGCTATGTCGAATTGTAGTAAGGTCTATCCCCAACTTGCGGATAGTGTCCGGATATAGCAGGTTTAAGTCACTGCCGCCGTCCATCAGGACTTGTGTAAATTGCAGTCCATCGATTATAGGATCCAATATCAGAGCAGTCCATCTTGCGTTCCGGATACTTCTGGAATAATCCAGGTGATCAAAAGTGATTGGTTTTGACATCCAATCTCGATGTTCCGCTGGGGTGGACCGTGCGACACCTATCTTGGCGGGTGCCGCATTGTGTTTCAGTACTATCACATGAAGTGAGTTTACTGTTTTGACTTCTTGTGGGAAAGTCTTTTGTCTTCCGATCCTCTGCTGGTGGGGTTCGTCATCGTCCTTACTTGGCGCATCGAGCCCCTTGTGTTCGGCATTGAGTCTACCGGACTGTTTAAAAACCCAACAATCTCGGTTGGTATGGTTTGCAGGCCTTCCGGAGGTACTGTGGATTTGACATATCCGATCCAAAATTTTGTTTAAGTTGGATAGCTCATCACTGTTGTCCTTAAGAGGCAGTGTTTTATTGTTTGGCCGCGAGATTTTGAATCCGGCGTTAACCGCCGTGCTCTTTGGGCTTTTTTCTTTATTCCGGCGCTGATCTTTTCTGCGCCGTGATTTTCCGTTTCCATCTCTGATCTCGGATGTACTCGGGTCGCTGGTGCTGCATCTTGCTAGCCAGCTGTCTTCCCCCGTGCAAAAGCGGGTCATGAGGTTCGTCAGTGCGGCCATTGTTCTTGGCTTCTCTTGGCCGAGGTGTCTGGCGAGCCATTCGTCTCGGACGTTGTGTTTAAAAGCTGCTAAGGCTTCTGCGTCCGGATAGTCGATTATTTGGTTCTTTTTGGTAAGGAACCTGTTCCAGAATTTGCGTGCTGACTCTCCGGGCTGTTGAGTTATATGACTTAGATCGTCTGCATCCGGAGGGCGGACAGAAGTCCCTTGAAAATTTGCTCTAAACGTGTCCTCAAGCTCTTCCCAACTTCCAGCAGTGTTTTCTGGGAGGCTTTTGAGCCAATGCCGAGCTGGCCCTTTGAGCTTGAGGGGTAGGTATTTGATGGCGTGGAGATCATCTCCTCTAGCCATGTGTATGTGTAGTATGTAATCCTCTATCCAGACTCCAGGGTCTGTTGTTCCGTCGTATGCCTCTATGTTTATGGGTTTGAACCCTGCTGGAAATTCATGATCCAGCACCTCATCGGTGAAACATAGTGGGTGCACGGCGCCCCTGTATTTGGGTGTGCCGCTGTCTTCGAACACTTGGCGTGTTGTGTTTCTTCCTGGGGCCCTCTTTTTTGGCCCGTAAATGGACCTGGCTGGGCCGTCTGTTTTCCCAGGATCATAAATCGGATTGTGTGCGGCGCCGCTTGTCATTTTTGGCCTGTCATCTGGCCGTCTATCCGGCCAGGCGGCCTCCTTGTTTTTTGACTGTGAGGGCTCTATGGCTTCCTCGTCAAATTCTAGCAGCAGCTTGCGCTTCGGATAGCTCTTTGTTTGGTGCCCATTGCCATATTTGTCTGCGGTCTTGAGTACTTTGCTCCACCTCTTTTTGAGTATGTCTCCCGCTGTTTCGAGCTTCCGCTTTTCCTTCTTCAGACTTCTTGCAGTGGCGACGAGTCTTTTGTGGAGGTTCTTATGCTCCGATGGTGTGTTTGACGTGAGGTTGTCCGGACTGTTGGTTTCGCCGGGCATGTCTTGATTATCCGATTCGTCCTGTTCGGACGGTTGCTTGGTTGCATGTTCGTCGTCCACTGGTTTGCCCTGCTCTATTGCTGGGTCATTAGGAATGATCTTTTTGTCGAGGCGGGACTTAGGGCGGCGTCTGCGTCGCCGTTTTGGTTGTTTGTCAGCGGGCTTATCCTTTGCCGCGCCCCGTTGTTCCTCGTTATCGCTTCCTTTTGGGGTGTCCACCATATATATGTCATGTGATGGGGTGGCCTTCCAGTTCTCAGTGAGCGCTGCTTCTTGATCGTTTCCGGCATCGTCGTCCATACCGTCGATGTCTTCGGAGTTGTAGTCTAGCGTGTCGGTTAGATCGTCGACAGTTGCTATAAAGTGGGCGGTGGGTGGGTTTTGAATTTCTTCGTCGTCCGCCTCCCAACCGTCCTGGCCGTAGTCCGGCCAGGGCTCTCCGGATAGCGAGAGATGCTTTAGCGATTTTAGGATGTCGCCAAAGGGTGAGTGCTGAAAGATGTCCGCAGCGGTGAACTCCATGATCGGCGCCCAATCAGATTCGATTGGCAGAAGCGCAGGAGGTTCGGAGTCCGGCACCTCGGAGTCACGAGCTTTATAAGGGACGAGGTCAGTGTTTGGCTCCATCGCCGTGGAAGTTGCAGCTCCCGAGGCGGTGTCCAGCCACCCGTCCTCGATCTGCGCGATCGGCTCCGGACTATGGGTCGGAGCGGATTCGTGTGCGGCCTCCAAGGTACTGTCCGGCGGCAGAGTTAGGTCGTGCCCATCGTGACAGTGCGGCACGCTCGGCTGCGGCTCGGATCCATCGAAGATCAAGTCTCCGCGGATATTGGCCGTGAAGTTTAGGCTTCCAAACCTGACCTGACGGCCAGGGGCGTAGCTTTCGATCTACTCTAGATGGCCAAGCGAATTGGCCCGCAGTGCGAAGCCGCCGAATACGAAAATCTGTCCGGGGAGAAAAGTCTCACCCAGGACTGTGCCGTTGTTGATTGAAGAGGCCATCAAGCCTATCGGTGACGACACAGAGGAACTTTCAATGAAAGCACCAATGTCGGTGTCAAAACTGGCGGATCTCGGGTAGGGGGTCCCGAACTGTGCGTCTAGGCGGATGGTAACAGGAGACAAGGGACACGATGTTTTACCCAGGTTCGGGCCCTCTTGATGGAGGTAAAACCCTACGTCCTGCTTGATTGATATTGATAATATGGGTATTACAAGAGTAGATCTACCACGAGATCAATGAGGCTAAACCCTAGAAGCTAGCCTATGGTATGATTGTTGTAATGGTTGTTGTTGTGTCCTACGGACTAAAGCCATCCAGTTTATATAGACATCGGAGAGGGCTAGGGTTACACAAAGTCGGTTACAATGGTAGGAGATCTACATATCCATATCGCCAAGATTGCCTTCCACGCCAAGGAAAGTCCCATTCGGACACGGGACGAAGTCTTCAATCTTGTATCTTCATAGTCTTGGAGTTCGGCTGACGATGATAGTCCGGCTGACGATGATAGTACGGCTATCCGGACAGCCCCTAGTCCAGGACTCCCTCAATGGTGAAGACCATTCCTGAAGTATTTTCAATGCTGAAGTCAGCAGAGGTTGAGATCAAGAAAGAACATCAAGTGTTGATGGTCAATAAGACCACCAAGTTCAAGAAGGGCAAGGGCAAGAAGAACTTCAAGAAGGACGGCAAGGATATTGCCGCGCCCGGTAAGCCAGTTACCGGGAAGAAGTCAAAGAATGGACCCAAGCCTGAGACTGAGTGCTTTTATTGCAAGGGGAAGGGTCACTGGAAGCGGAACTGCCCCAAATACTTAGCGGATAAGAAGGCCGACAACACCAAAGGTATATTTGATATACATGTAATTGATGTGTACCTTACCAGTACTCGTAGTAACTCCTGGGTATTTGATACCGGTGCCGTTGCTCATATTTGTAACTCACAGCAGGAGCTGCGGAATAAGCGGAGACTGGCGAAGGACGAGGTGACGATGCACGTCGGGAATGGTTCCAAGGTCGATGTGATCGCCGTCGGCACGCTACCTCTACATTTACCTACGGGATTAGTTATAAACCTTAATAATTGTTATTTGGTGCCAAGTTTGAGCATGAACATTGTATCTGGATCTTGTTTGATACGAGATGGCTACTCATTTAAATCCGAGAATAATGGTTGTTCTATTTATATGAGAGATATGTTTTATGGTCATGCCCCGATGGTCAATGGTTTATTCTTAATGAATCTCGAGCGTAATGTTACACATATTCATAGCGTGAATACCAAAAGATGTAAAGTTGATAACGATAGTCCCACATACTTGTGGCATTGCCGCCTTGGTTACATTGGTGTCAAGCGCATGAAGAAGCTCCATGCTGATGGACTTTTGGAGTCTCTCGATTATGAATCATTTGACACATGCGAACCATGCCTCATGGGCAAGATGACCAAGACTCCGTTCTCCGGAACAATGGAGTGAGCAACCAACTTGTTGGAAATCATACATACCGATGTGTGCGGCCCAATGAGCGTTGAGGCTCGCGGAGGATATCGTTATGTTCTCACTCTCACTGATGACTTGAGTAGATATGGGTATGTCTACTTAATGAAACACAAGTCTGAGACCTTTGAAAAGTTCAAGGAATTTCAGAATGAGGTAGAGAATCAACGTGACCGAAAGATAAAATTCCTATGATCAGATCGTGGAGGAGAATACTTAAGTCACAAATTTGGTACACACTTAAGGAAATGTGGAATCGTTTCACAACTCACGCCGCCTAGAACACCTCAGCGTAATGGTGTGTCCGAACGTCGTAATCGCACTCTATTGGATATGGTGCGGTCTATGATGTCTCTTACCGATTTACCGCTATCATTTTGGGGATACGCTCTAGAGACAGCTACATTCACTTTAAATAGGGCACCGTCTAAATCCGTTGAGACGACACCGTATGAATTATGGTTTGGGAAGAAACCTAAGCTGTCATTTCTAAAAGTTTGGGGATGCGATGCTTATGTCAAGAAACTTCAACCTGAAAAGCTCGAACCCAAGTCGGAAAAATGCGTCTTCATAGGATACCCTAAGGAAACCGTTGGGTATACCTTCTACTTAAGATCCGAGGGCAAGATCTTTGTTGCCAAGAACGGATGCTTTCTAGAAAAAGAGTTTCTCTCGAAAGAAGTAAGTGGGAGGAAAGTAGAACTCGATGAAGTACTACCTCTCGAACGGGAAAGTAGTGCAGCTCAGGAAAATGTTCCTGTGATGCCTACACCAACTGAAGAGGAAAATAATGATGACAATCAAGTTACTTCGGATCAAGTTGCTACTGAACTTCGTAGGTCCACAAGGACACGTTCCGCACCAGAGTGGTACGGCAACCCTATCCTGGAAATCATGTTGTTAGACAATGGTGAACCTTCGAACTATGAAGAAGCGATGGCGGGCCCAGATTCCAACAAATGGCTTGAAGCCATGAAATCCGAGATAGAATCCATGTATGAAAACAAAGTATGGACTTTGACAGACTTGCCCGATGAACGGCGAGCGATAGAAAACAAATGGATCTTTAAGAAGAAGACGGACGCAGATGGTAATATTACCGTCTATAAAGCTCGACTTGTCGCTAAGGGTTATCGACAAGTTCAAGGGATTGACTACGACGAGACATTCTCTCCCGTAGCGAAGCTGAAGTCCGTCCGAATCATGTTAGCAATTGCCGCATACTATGATTATGAGATATGGCAGATGGACGTCAAAATGGCATTCCTTAACGGACATCTTAAGGAAGAGCTGTATATGATGCAGCCGGAAGGTTTTGTCGATCCTAAGAACGCTAACAAAGTATGCAAGCTCCAGCGATCCATTTATGGGCTGGTGCAAGCATCTCGGAGTTGGAACATTCGCTTTGATGAGATGATCAAAGCGTTTGGGTTTATGCAGACTTATGGAGAAGCCTGGGTTTACAAGAAAGTGAGTGGGAGCTCTGTAGCATTTCTCATATTATATGTAGGTGACATACTCTTGATGGGAAATGATATAGAACTTTTGGACAGAATTAAGGCCTACTTGAATAAGTGTTTTTCAATGAAGGACCTTGGAGAAGCTGCTTATATATTAGGCATCAAGATCTATAGAGATAGATCGAGACGCCTCATAGGTCTTTCACAAAGCACATACCTTGATAAGATTTTGAAGAAGTTCAAAATGGATCAGTCCAAGAAGGGGTTCTTGCCTGTATAGCAAGGTGTGAGATTGAGCTCGGCTCAATGCCCGACCACGGCAATAGATAAAGAAGAGATGAGTGTCATCCCCTATGCTTCAGCCATAGGATCTATTATGTATGCCATGCTGTGTACCATACCTGATGTAAACCTTGCCGTAAGTTTGGTAGGAAGGTACCAAAGTAATCCCGGCAAGGAACACTGGACAGCGGTCAAGAATATCCTAAAGTACCTGAAAAGGACAAAGGACATGTTTCTCGTTTATGGAGGTGACGAAGAGCTCGTCGTAAAGGGTTACGTCGACGCTAGCTTCAACACAGATCTGGATGACTCTAAGTCACAAACCGGATACGTGTATATGTTGAATGGTGGAGCAGTAAGCTGGTGCAGGTACAAGCAGAGTGTAGTGGCGGGATCTACATGTGAAGCGGAGTACATGGCAGCCTCGGAGGCAGCGCATGAAGCTATTTGGGTGAAGGAGTTCATCACCGACCTAGGAGTCATACCCAATGCGTCGGGGCTGGTCAAACTCTTCTGTGACAACACTGGAGCTATTGCCCTTGCCAAGGAGCCCAGGTTTCACAAGAAGACCAGGCACATCAAGCGTCGTTTCAACTCCATCCGTGAAAATGTTCAAGATGGAGACATAGATATTTGCAAAGTACATACAGATCTGAATGTCGCAGATCCGTTGACTAAACCTCTCTCGCGAGCAAAACATGATCAACACCAGAACTCTATGGGTGTTCGATTCATCACAATGTAACTAGATTATTGACTCTAGTGCAAGTGGGAGACTGTTGGAAATATGCCCTAGAGGCAATAATAAAAGTGTTATTATTATATTTCTTTGTTCATGATAATTGTCTTTTATTCATGCTATAACTGTATTATCCGGAAATCGTAATACACGTGTGAATACATAGACCATAACATGTCCCTAGTGAGCCTCTAGTTGACTAGCTCGTTGGTCAACAGATAGTCATGGTTTCCTGACTATGGACATTAGATGTCATTGACAACGGGATCACATCATTAGGAGAATGATGTGGTGGACAAGACCCAATCCTAAGCATAGCACAAGATCGTGTAGTTCATTTTGCTAGAGCTTTTTCAATGTCAAGTATCTCTTCCTTAGACAATGCGATCGTGTAACTCCCGGATACCGTAAGAGTGCTTTGGGTGTACCAAACGTCACAACGTAACTGGGTGACTATAAAGGTGCACTACAGGTATCTCCGAAAGTGTCTGTTGGGTTGACACGGATCGAGACTGGGATTTGTCACTCCGTATGACGGAGAGGTATCTCTGGGCCCACTCGGTAATGCATCATCACAATGATCTCAAAGTGACCAAGTGGTTGGTGACGGGATCATGCATTATGGTACGAGTAAAGTGACTTGCCGGTAACGAGACTGAACAAGGTATTGGGATACCGACGATCGAGTCTCGGGCAAGTAACGTACCGATTGACAAAGGGAATTGTATACGGGGTTTGATCGAATCCTCGACATCGTGGTTCATCCGATGACATCATCGAGGAGCATGTGGGAGCCAACATGGGTATCCAGATCCCCCTGTTGGTTATTGACCGGAGAGCAGTCTCGGTCATGTCTGCATGTCTCCCGAACCCATAGGGTCTACACACTTAAGGTTCGGTGACGCTAGGGTTATTAGGAAGACTTGTATGTGATTACCGAATGTTGTTCGGAGTCTCGGATGAGATCCCGGACGTCACGAGGAGTTCCGGAATGGTCCGGAGGTGAAGATTTATATATGGGAAGTTGTCATACGGACACCGGAAGAATTCGGGGTCATATCGGTATTGTACCGGGGCCACCGGAGAGGTTTCGGGGGTCCACCGGGAGGGGCCACCCCTCTCGGAGGGCCACATGGGCCACAAGGGGCAGGGAGCCAGCCCCTGGAGGGCTGGGTGCGCCCCGGCCCATGCGCCTAGGGTTGGGGGGGAAACCCTAAAGGGGGCGCCCCCCTTGCTTGGGGGGCAAGTCCCCCCTCCCTGGCCGCCGCCCCCCTCTAGATCCCATCTAGAGGGGTCGGCCCCCCTTGCCCCTTCCCCTATAAATAGAGGGGTTAGGGGAGGGCTGCTGGACACAACTCAAGGCGCATCCCCTCCCCTCCCCAACACCTCTCCTCCTCCGTTACGAGCTTGGCGAAGCCCTGTCGAAGTACTGCTGCACCAACACCACCACGCCGTCGTGCTGCCATAGGAGCAATCTTCCTCAAGATCTCCTTCCTCCTTGCTGGATCAAGACGGAGGAGACGTCGTCCGTCCCGTACGTGTGTTGAACGCGGAGGTGCTGTTCGTTCAGCACTTGGTCATTGGTGATCTGAATCACGGCAAGTACAACTCCATCATCACCCTTCCCTTGAAAGCTTCCGCACGCGATCTACAAGTGGTATGTAGATGCAAACTCACTCCCTTGACTTGTTGCTTAGATGAACTCATAGATGGATCTTGGTGAAACCGTAGGAAAATTTTTAATTTTCTGCAACGTTTCCCAACACCAAGATGCAAGGTTGCGGCTGACCCCTCCCTCCCCCCCTTTATATAGGCCCCCAGGGGGGGGGGGCGCCGGCCCTGGGAGATCCAATCTCCCAAGGGGGCGGCAGACAGGGGGGGGGGGGGGGTGGAGTACCCCCCAAGGCAAGTGGGGCGCCCCCCCACCCTAGGGTTTCAACCCTAGGCGCAGGGGGTGGGCCTAAGGGGGCGCACCAGCCCACTATGGGCTGGTCCCCCTTCCCACTTCTGCCCATGGGGCCTTCCGGGATGGGTGGCCCCACCCGGTGGACCCCCGGGACCCTTCCGGTGGTCCCGGTACAATACCGGGTGACCCCGAAACTTTCCCGATGGCCGAAACAACACTTCCTATATAGTTTTCTTTACCTCTGGACCATTCTGGAACTCCTCGTGACGTCCGGGATCTCATCCGGGACTCCGAACAACATTCGGTAATCACATACAAGTCTTCCTAATAACCCTAGCGTCACCGAACCTTAAGTGTGTAGACCCTACGGGTTCGGGAGACATGCAGACATGACCGAGACGGCTCTCCGGTCAATAACCAACAGCGGGATCTGGATACCCATGTTGGCTCCCACATGCTCCTCGATGATGTCATCGGATGAACCATGATGTCGAGGATTCAATCAACCCCGTATACAATTCCCTTTGTCAATCGGTACGTTACATGCCCAAGACTCGATCGTCGGTATCCCAATACCGCGTTCAGTCTCGTTACCGGCAAGTCACTTTACTCGTACCGTAATGCATGATCCCGTGACCAAACACTTGGTCACTTTGAGCTCATTATGATGATGCATTACCGAGTGGGCCCAGAGATACCTCTCCGTCATACGGAGTGACAAATCCCAGTCTCGATCCGTGTCAACCCAACAGACACTTTCGGAGATACCTGTAGTGCACCTTTATAGTCACCCAGTTACGTTGTGACGTTTGGTACACCCAAAGCACTCTTACGGTATCCGGGAGTTACATGATCTCATGGTCTAAGGAAGAGATACTTGACATTTAAAAAGCTCTAGCAAAACGAACTACACGATCTTGTGATATGCTTAGGATTGGGTCTTGTCCATCACATCATTCTCCTAATGATGTGATCCCGTTGTCAATGACATCTAATGTCCATAGTCAGGAAACCACGACTATCTGTTGACCAACGAGCTAGTCAACTAGAGGCTTACTAGGGACATATTAGGTCTAAGTATTCACACGTGTATTACGATTTCCAGATAATACAGTTATAGCATGAATAAAGACAATTATCATGAACAAGGAAATATAATAATAATCCTTTTATTATTGCCTCTAGGGCATATTTCCAACAGTCTCCCACTTGCACTAGAGTCAATAATCTAGTTACATTGTGATGAATCGAACACCCATAGAGTTCTGGTGTTGATCATGTTTTGCTCGCGAGAGAGGTTTAGTCAACGGATCTGCGACATTCAGATCCGTATGTACTTTGCAAATATCTATGTCTCCATCTTGAACATTTTCACGGATGGAGTTGAAGCGACGCTTGATGTGTCTGGTCTTCTTGTGAAATCTGGGCTCCTCCGCAAGGGCAATAGCTCCAGTGTTGTCACAGAAGAGTTTGATCGTCCCCGACGCATTGGGTACGACTCCTAGGTCGGTGATGAACTGCTTCACACAAATAGCTTCATGCGCTGCCTCCGAGGCTGCCATGTACTCTGCTTCACATGTAGATCCCGCCACGACGCTCTACTTGCAGCTGCACCAGCTTACTGCTCCACCATTCAACATATACACGTATCCGGTTTGTGACTTAGAGTCATCCAGATCTGTGTCGAAGCTAGCATCGACGTAACCTTTTACGGCGAGCTCTTCGTCACCTCCATAAACGAGAAACATGTCCTTTGTCCTTTTCAGGTACTTCAGGATATTCTTGACTGCTGTCCAGTTTTCCTTGCCGGGATTACTTTGGTACCTTCCTACCAAACTTACGGCAAGGTTTACATCAGGTCTGGTACACAGCATGGCATACATAATAGATCCTATGGCTAAAGCATAGGGGATGACACTCATCTCTTCTTTATCTTTTGCCGTGGTCGGGCATTGAGCCGAGCTCAATCTCACACCTTGCAGTACAGGCAAGAACCCTTTCTTGGACTGATCCATTTTGAACTTCTTCAAAATCTTATCAAGGTATGTGCTTTGTGAAAGACCTATGAGGCGTCTCGATCTATCCCTATAGATCTTGATGCCTAATATGTAAGGAGCTTCTCCAAGGTCCTTCATTGAAAAACACTTATTCAGGTAGGCCTTAATGCTGTCCAAAAGTTCTATACCATTTCCCATCAAAAGTATGTCATCTACATATAATATGAGTAATGCTACAGAGCTCCCACTCACTTTCTTGTAAACGCAGGCTTCTCCATAAGTCTGCATAAACCCAAACGCTTTGATCATCTCATCAAAGCGAATGTTCCAACTCCGAGATGCTTGCACCAGCCCATAAATGGATCGCTGGAGCTTGCATACTTTGTCAGCATTCTTAGGATCGACAAAACCCTCCGGCTGCATCATATACAGTTCTTCCTTAAGATGCCCGTTAAGGAATGCCGTTTTGACGTCCATCTGCCATATCTCATAATCATAGTATGCGGCAATTGCTAACATGATTCAGACGGACTTCAGCTTCTCTACGGGAGAGAATGTCTCATCGTAGTCAATCCCTTCAACTTGTCGATAACCCTTAGCAACAAGTCGAGCTTTATAGATGGTAACATTACCATCCGCGTCGGTCTTCTTCTTAAAGATCCATTTGTTTTCTATCGCTCGCCGATCATCGGGCAAGTCTGTCAAAGTCCATACTTTGTTTTCATACATGGATTCTATCTCGGATTGCATGGCTTCATGCCATTTGTTGGAATCTGGGCCCGCCATCGCTTCTTCATAGTTCGAAGGTTCACCGTTGTCTAACAACATGATTTCCAGGACAGGGTTGCCATACCACTCTGGTGTGGAACGTGTCCTTGTGGACCTACGAGGTTCAGTAGCAACTTGATCCGAAGTACCTTGATCATAATCATTAATTTCCTCTCCAGTTGGCGTAGGCACCATAGGAACATTTTCCTGAGCTGCACTACTTTCCGGTTCAAGAGGTAGTACTTCATCGAGTTCTACTTTCCTCCCACTTACTTCTTTCGAGAGAAACTCTTTTTCCAGAAAGGATCCGTTCTTGGCAACAAAGGTCTTGCCCTCGGATCTTAAGTAGAAGGTATACCCAATGGTTTCCTTAGGGTATCCTATGAAGACGCATTTTTCCGACTTGGGTTCGAGCTTTTCAGGTTGTAATTTCTTGACATAAGCATCGCATCCCCAAACTTTTAGAAACGATAGCTTAGGTTTCTTCCCAAACCATAATTCATACGGTGTCGTCTCAACGGATTTAGACGGTGCCCTATTTAAAGTGAATGTAGCTGTCTCTAGAGCGTATCCCCAAAATGATAGCGGTAAATCGGTAAGAGACATCATAGATCGCACCATATCCAATAGAGTGCGATTACGACGTTCGGACACACCGTTACGCTGAGGTGTTCCAGGCGGCGTGAGTTGTGAAACGATTCCACATTTCCTTAAGTGTGTACCAAATTCGTGACTTAAGTATTCTCCTCCACGATCTGATCGTAGGAACTTTATCTTTCGGTCACATTGATTCTCTACCTCATTATGAAATTCGTTGAACTTTTCAAAGGTCTCAGACTTGTGTTTCATTAAGTAGACATACCCATATCTACTCAAGTCATCAGTGAGAGTGAGAACATAACGATATCCTCCGCGAGCCTCAATGCTCATTGGACCGCACACATCGGTATGTATGATTTCCAATAAGTTGGTTGCTCGCTCCATTGTTCCGGAGAACGGAGTCTTGGTCATTTTGCCCATGAGGCATGGTTCACACGTGTCAAATGATTCATAATCGAGAGACTCCAAAAGTCCATCAGCATGGAGCTTCTTCATGCGCTTGACACCAATGTGACCAAGGCGGCAGTGCCACAAGTATGTGGGACTATCGTTATCAACTTTACATCTTTTGGTATTCACGCTATGAATATGTGTAACATTACGCTCGAGATTCATTAAGAATAAACCATTGACCATCGGGGCATGACCATAAAACATATCTCTCATATAAATAGAACAACCATTATTCTCGGATTTAAATGAGTAGCCATCTCGTATCAAACGAGATCCAGATACAATGTTCATGCTCAAACTTGGCACTAAATAACAATTATTGAGGTTCATAACTAATCTCGTAGGTAAATGTAGAGGTAGCGTGCCGACGGCGATCACATCGACCTTGGAACCATTCCCGACGCGCATCGTCACCTCGTCCTTCGCCAGTCTCCGCTTATTCCGCAGCTCCTGCTGTGAGTTACAAATATGAGCAACGGCACCGGTATCAAATACCCAGGAGTTACTACGAGTACTGGTAAGGTACACATCAATTACATGTATATCAAATATACCTTTAGTGTTGCCGGCCTTCTTGTCCGCTAAGTATTTGGGGCAGTTCCGCTTCCAGTGACCCTTCCCCTTGCAATAAAAGCACTCAGTCTCAGGCTTGGGTCCATTCTTTGACTTCTTCCTGGCAGCTGGCTTACCGGGCGCGGCAATATCTTTGCCGTCCTTCTTGAAGTTCTTCTTACCCTTGCCCTTTTTAAACTTAGTGGTCTTATTGACCATCAACACTTGATGTTCTTTCTTGATTTCAACCTCTACTGACTTCAGCATGGAAAATACTTCAGGAATGGTCTTCACCATCCCCTACATATTGTAGTTCAGCACAAAGCTCTTGTAGCTCGGTGGGAGCGACTGAAGGATTCTTTCAATGACCGCCTCGTCCGGGAGGTTGATCTCCAGCTGGGACAGGCGGTTGTGCAACCCAGACATTTTGAGTATATGCTCACTGACAAAACTGTTTTCCTCCATCTTACAACTATAGAACTTGTCGGAGACTTCATATCTCTCGACCCGGGCATGAGCTTGAAAAACCATTTTCAGCTCCTCGAACATCTCATATGCTCTGTGCTTCTCAAAACGCTTTTGGAGCCCCGGTTCTAAGCTGTAAAGCATGCCGCACTGAACGAGGGAGTAATCATCAGCACGTGACTGCCAAACGTTCATAACGTCTTGGTTCTCTGGGATGGGTGCTTCACCTAGCGGTTCATCTAGGACATATGCTTTCTTGGCTGCTATGAGGATGATCCTCAGGTTCTGGACCCAGTCTGAATAGTTGCTGCCATCATCTTTCAGCTTGGTTTTCTCTAGGAACGCGTTGAAGTTCATGTTGACATGAGCGTTGGCCATTTGATCTACAAGACATATTTTACAAAAGTTTTAGACTAAGTTCATGATAATTAAGTTCATCTAATCAAATTATTGAATGAACTCCCACTCAGATTTGACATCCCTCTAGTCATCTAAGTGTTACACGATCCGAGTCGACTAGGCCGTGTCCGATCATCACGGGAGACGGACTAGTCATCATCGGTGAACATCTCCATGTTGATCGTATCTTCCATACGACTCATGTTCGACCTTTCGGTCTCTTGTGTTCCGAGGCCATGTCTGTACATGCTAGGCTCGTCAAGTTAACCCTAAGTGTTCTGCATGTGTAAATCTATCTTACACCCGTTGTATGTGAACGTAAGGATCTATCACACCCGATCATCACGTGGTGCTTCGAAATGACGAACTTTAGCAACGGTGCACAGTTAGGGGGAACACTTTCTTGAAATTATTATAAGGGATCATCTTATTTACTACCGTCGTTCTAAGTAAACAAGATGCATAAACATAATAAACATCACATGCAATTATATAAAGTAGTGACATGATATGGCCAATATCATATAGCTCCTTCGATCTCCATCTTCGGGGCTCCATGATCATCTTCGTCACCGGCATGACACCATGATCTCCATCATCATGATCTCCATCATCGTGTCTTCATGAAGTTGTCACGCCAACGACTACTTCTACTTCTATGGCTAACGCATTTAGCAATAAAGTAAAGTAATTTACATGGCGTTCTTCAATGACACGCAGGTCATACAAAAATAAAGACAACTCCTATGGCTCCTGCCGGTTGTCATACTCATCGACATGCAAGTCGTGATTCCTATTACAAGAACATGATCTCATACATCACAATATATCAATCATCATTCATCACAACTTCTGGCCATATCACATCACATGACAATTGCTGCTAAAACAAGTTAGACGTCCTCTAATTGTTGTTGCATCTTTTACGTGGCTGCAATTGGGTTCTAGCAAGAACGTTTTCTTACCTACGAATAACCACAACGTGATTTTGTCAACTTCTATTTACCCTTCATAAGGACCCTTTTCGTCGAATCCGCTCCAACTAAAGTAGGAGAGACAGACACCCGCTAGCCACCTTATGCAACTAGTGCATGTCAGTCGGTGGAACCTGTCTCATGTAAGCGTACGTGTAAGGTCGGTCCGGGCCGCTTCATCCCACAATACCGCTGAAGCAAGAAAATACTAGTAGCGGCAAGCAAGTTGACAAGATCTACGCCCACAACAAAATTGTGTTCTACTCGTGCAATAGAGAACTACGCATAGACCTAGCTCATGATGCCACTGTTGGGGAACGTTGCAGAAAATAAAAAAATTTCCTACGGTTTCACCAAGATCCATCTATGAGTTCATCTAAGCAACGAGTCATGGGAGAGAGATTGCATCTACATACCACTTGTAGATCGCGAACGGAAGCGTTCACTAGAACGTGGATGATGGAGTCGTACTCGCTGTGATCCAAATCACCGATGACCGAGTGCCGAACGGACGGCACCTCCGCGTTCAACACACGTATGGAGCGGATGACGTCTCCTCCTTCTTGATCCAGCAAGGGGGAAGGAGAGGTTGAGGAAGATGGCTCCAGCAGTAGCATGACGGCGTGGTGTTGGTGGAGAAGCAGCACTTCGGCAGGGCTTCGCCAAGCACCTGACGGAGGAGGAGAGGTGTAGCAGGGGAGAGGGAGGCGCCAAGATGCAAGGTTGCAGCTGCCCCCTCCCTCCCCCCTTTATATAGGCCCCCAGGGGGGCACCGGCCCTGGGAGATCCAATCTCCGAAGGGGGCGGCGGCCAGGGGGGGTGGAGTACCCCCCAAGGCAAGTGGGGCACCCCCCACCCTAGGGTTTCAACCCTAGGTGCAGGGGGTGGGCCTAAGGGGGTGCACCAGCCCACTATGGACTGGTCCCCCTTCCCACTTCTGCCCATGGGGCCCTCCGGGATGGGTGGCCCCACCCGGTGGACCCCTGGGACCCTTCCGGTGGTCCCGGTACAATACAGGGTGACCCCGAAACTTTCCCGATGGCCGAAACAGCACTTCCTATATAGTTTTCTTTACCTCCGGACCATTCCGGAACTCCTCGTGACGTCCGGGATCTCATCCGGGACTCCGAACAACATTCGGTAATCACATACAAGTCTTCCTAATAACCCTAGCGTCACCGAACCTTAAGTGTGTAGACCCTACGGGTTCGGGAGACATGCAGACATGACCGAGACGGCTCTCCGGTCAATAACCAATAGCGGGATCTGGATACCCATGTTGGCTCCCACATGCTCCTCGATGATGTCATCAGATGAACCATGATGTCGAGGATTCAATCAACCCCGTATACAATTCCCTTTGTCAATCGGTACGTTACATGCCCGAGACTCGATTGTCGGTATCCCAATACCTCGTTCAGTGTCGTTACCGGCAAGTCCCTTTACTCGTACCGTAATGCATGATCCCGTGACCAAACACTTGGTCACTTTGAGCTCATTATGATGATGCATTACCGAGTGGGCCCAGAGATACCTCTCTGTCATACGGAGTGACAAATCCCAGTCTCGATCCGTGTCAACCCAACAGACACTTTCGGAGATACCTGTCGTGCACCTTTATAGTCACCCAGTTAAGTTGTGACGTTTGGTACACCCAAAGCACTCTTACGGTATCTGGGAGTTACACGATCTCATGGTCTAAGGAAGAGATACTTGACATTGAAAAAGCTCTAGCAAATCGAACTACACGATCTTGTGCTATGCTTAGGATTGGGTCTTGTCCATCACATCATTCTCCTAATGATGTGATCCCGTTGTCAATGACATCTAATGTCCATATTCAGGAAACCACGACTATATGTTGACCAACGAGCTAGTCAACTAGAGGCTTACTAGGGACGTATTAGGTCTAAGTATTCACACGTGTATTACGATTTCCAGATAATACAGTTATAGCATGAATAAAGACAATTATCATGAACAAGGAAATATAATAATAATCCTTTTATTATTGCCTCTAGGGCATATTTCCAACAGGTATATGGTGGGTGTATGGTACCGGCGAAAGTTGTGCGGCACAAGAGAGGCTAGAAATGGTGGAAGGTGAGAGTGCGTATAATCCATGGACTCAACATTAGTCATAAAGAACTCATATACTTATTGCAAAAATCTACAAGTCGTTGAAAACAAAGTACTATGCGCATGCTCCTAGGGGGACATAGATTGGTAGGAAGACCATCGCTCGTCCCCGACCGCCACTCATAAGGAAGACAATCAATAAATAAAATTGTGCTCCAACTTCATCACAAAGCGGTTCACCATACATGCATGCTACGGGAATCACAAACTTCAACACAAGTATTCTTTAAATTCATAATCACCCAACTAGCATGAATCTAATATCACCACCTCTATATCTCAAAACAATTATCAAGCATCAAATTGATCATAGCATCCAATTCACTTTCTATGATAGTTTTTATTATACCCAACTTGGATGCCCATCAATCTAGGACCAATTTTATAACCATAGCAAATACCATGTTGTTCTAAGAGACTCTCAAAATAATATAAGTGAAGCATGAGAGATCAACTATTTCTACAAAATTAAGCCACCGCCGTGCTCTAAAAGATATATGTGAAGCACTAGAGCAAAAATTATCTAGCTCAAAAGATATAAGTGAAGCACATAGAGTATTCTAATAAATCAAGTGGACTTCTCCCAAAAGGTGTGTACAGCAAGGATTATTGTGGTAATCTAAAAAGCAAAGACTAATATCATACAAGACGCTCCAAGGAAAACACATATCATGTGGCGAATAAAAATATAGCTCCAAGTAAAGTTACCGATTGACGAAGACGAAAGAGGGGATGCCTTCCGGGGCATCCCCAAGCTTAGGCTTTTGGTTATCCTTGAATATCTTGGGGTGCCATGGGCATCCCCAAGCTTAGTCTCTTGCCACTCCTTATTCCATAGTCCATCAAATCTTTACCCAAAACTTGAAAACTTCACAACACAAAACTCAACAGGAAATCTCATCAGCTCCGTTAGTGCAAGAAAGAAAAACCACCACATAAGGTACTATAATGAACTCATTCTTTATTTATGTTGGTTTTAAACCTACTGTATTCCAACTTATCTATGGTTCATACCCCTTGATACTAGCCATAGATGCATCAAAATAAGCAAACAACACACGAAAAACAGAATCTGTCAAAAACAGAACAGTCTGTAGAAATCTGTAACTCCAGAATACTTCTGGAACTCTAAAAATCCTACCAAAATAGGAAGTACTAGGCAATTTGCCTACTGATCCACAGAAAAAAGAATCAATTTTAAATCACGTTTCTGTGAATTACTAATATTATTTTCGTGCGTGCGAAGTTTCTATTTTCAGCAGAATCAAATTAACTATCACCATAGGTTATCCTATAGGTTCTAATTGGCACAAACACTAATTAAAACATGAAAACACATCTAAACAGAATATAGATGAAATGTTTATTACTAAACAGAAGCAAAAAGCAAAAAATAAAAATAAAATTGGGTTGCCCCCAACTAGCGCTATTGTTTAACGCCCCAAGCTAGGCATAAAAGCGAGGATAGATCTACGTAGTGCCATCTTTGGCACTCGGAAAAGAAAGAGAGAATTTCCTTTCTATGGCATTCATCCTTCTATTTTGGGAAAGCACATTGCCATTAATGAAGGAGGTAAGATTAAGCACGTTACAGAAATTTGCATCTAGGCTAGCCTTCATCTCTTTAATAATTTCGTTTTGATAAAAGCATAAGAGAGTGGTAGATTCAACCTTATCATTTATAGGGTGCCCAAATATAGTTTTCATTTTTTGTAAGTATCTATAGCATCCCCTTCAAGAAAACCTCCTTCAAAAATAGAATCTAGAACTTGCTTGAAAGAAGCGGGTAAGCCAACATAGAAACTTTTTAAGTAAACCTCAATTTGATATTGTGATACATAGCTAGCCCGAATCCTTAATAACCTATCACAAGCATCTTTTAAAGACTCATCAAGAAATAATGAAAAAATCCGGAGTCATCTTCATCAAAATTATTCAAACTCTAATTGGTAACCCCAATAGGTGTTTCCATAGCATCATTATTTATGAGCTTAGAAAGGATAGAGGGACTGTCCAAGGTACTGAAACCCTGGAAAGAACCCTTAGTTCTTTATGATTCAGTCATGGAAACAGGAAGGCAAGCGAGAGAGAGAGAGAGAGAGGAGATTGGGAAAGGGAGGGCGAATAAAACGGCAAGGGTGAAGTGGGGGAGAGGAAAACGAGAGGCAAATGGCAAACAATGTAATGCGAGGGAGATGAGTTTGTGATGGGTACTTGGTTTGTCTTGACTTGAGCGAAGACCTCCCCGGCAACAGCGCCAGAAATCCTTCTTGCTACGTCTTGAGCTTGCGTTGGTTTTCCTTGAAGAGGAAAGGGTGATGCAGCAAAGTAGCGTAAGTATTTCCCTCAGTTTTTGTGAACCATGGTATCAATCCAGTAGGAGGCTCCTCAAAAGTCCCACACACCTACACAAACAAACAAGAACCTCGCAACCAATGCAATAAAGGGGTTGTCAATCCTTTCACGGCCACTTGCGAAAGTGAGATCTGATAGAGATAATATGATAAGATAAATATTTTTGGTATTTTTATGATATAGATTGGAAAGTAAAAGATGCAAATAAAACTAGATGGAAAACTTATATGGTAAAATATAGACCCGGGGGCCATAGGTTTCACTAGTGGCTTCTCTCAAGATAGCATAAGTATTACGGTGGGTGAACAAATTACTGTCGAGCAATTGATAGAAAAGCGCATAGTTATGAGATTATCTAGGCATGATCACGTATATAGGCATCACGTCCATGGCAAGTAGACCGAAATGATTCTGCATCTACTACTATTACTCCACACATCGACCGATTCTTGCCTGCATCTAGAGAATTAAGTTCATGAAGAATAGAGTAACGCATTAAGAAAGATGACATGATGTAGAGGGATAAACTTGTAACACCCATGATGCGGCTATATCTCCCACGTGTCGAAGCACGACTTAGAGGCATAACCACATGGTGGTTTTGTCGCAAGAAGGGTCATCTTCACACAGTCCCATGTAATGAACAAGAATGGGATAAAGAATTGGCTTACAATCGCCACTTCACACAATGAACATATAATTCATACATAATGCATAGCACACACATAGTCCGACTACGGACGAAGCCGAAAGAAAAGAAGATAACCCAACTGCTAGATCCCCGATCGTCCCAACTGGGCTCCACTACTAATCAACATGAAACGAAACATAGCAACAACCAAGATCTTCGCTGCGCTCCCATCTAAGCTTGGTTGCATCACTTGCACTGGTATCATCGGCACATGCAACTGTTGTGATAGTATCTGGTGAGTCACGAGGACTCAGCAATCTCAAAACCCGCAAGATCAAGACTATTTAAGCTTACGGGTAGGGCAAGGTAATGAGGTGGAGTTGCAGCGAGCACTAAGCAAATATGGTGGCTAACATACGCAAATAAGAGCGAGAAGAGAAGCAACGGAACGGTCGAGAAGCTAGAAGTGATCAAGAAGTGATCCTGAAACTACTTACGCACAATCATAACACAAAGACTGTGTTCACTTCCCGGACTCCGCCAAAAAGAGATCATCATGGCTACACACGCGGTTGATGCATTTTAATTAAGTCAAGTGTCAAGTTCTCTACAACCGAATATTAACAAATTCCCACCAGCCACATAACCGCGGGCATGGCTTTCAAAAGTTTAAACCCTGCAGGGGTGTCCCAACTTAGCCCATGACAAGCTCAAGATCCACGGAGACAATCCTCCATCACGGGACATCCGATCAGACTCGGAGTCCCGGTGCACAAGACATTTCGACAATGGTAAAACAAGTCCAGCAAGACCTCCCGGCGTGCCGACACCCTGATAGTAGCCGCGCGTATCTCATCTCAGGCCACGACCGGATGAACACTACGTACGGAAACCGAAGACCCTGGAAGAAGGGGTGGCACCGCAAGTGGCTCTAGGTTGGACCAACACTCCGAAGAGCACTGGCCCGGGGGGCTAAATAAAGATGACCCTCGGGAGGGCGACTCCCTAGGGAAAAGAAATAGGTGATAGGAAAATGTAAAACCAATGTTGGGCCTTGCTGGAAGAGTTTTATTCAAAGCGAACTGTCAAGAGGGTCCCATACTCCTCACCGTGTTAGGGACGCAAAATCAAGGAACATAACACCGGTATGACAGAAACTAGGGCGGCAAGAGTGGAACAAAACACCAGGCATAAGGCCGAGCCTTCCACCCTTTACCAAGTATATAAATGCGTTAATTAAAATAAGATACATTTTGATATCCCAACATAACCATGTTCAAACATGGAGCAATCTTCAACTTCACCTACAACTAACAACGCTATTAGAGGGGCTGAGCAAAAGCGGTAACTCAGCCAAACAACGGTTTGCTAGGAAGGTGGGTTAAAGGCTTGACATGGCAATATGGGAGGCATGATAAACAAGTGGTAGGTAGCACAACATAGCGATAGAGCGAACAACTAGCAAGCAAAGATAGAAGTGATTTCGAGGGTAATGGTCATCTTGCCTGAAATCCCGCTAGGAAGAAGAACGAGTCCATGAAGAAGACAAGCGGACGTAGTCGAACGAATCCTCACAACTCCGGAACGAAACCGAAGCTAACGAGAAAAGCAAACCGGAAAGAAGCAAGCAACATGGTAAACATACAAACATAATCATGGCATGATGCACAACCAAGTATGATGCATGTCCGGTTTAAAAAGGCATGGCATGGCAATATGCACAAACAGTACTACAAATTAAGTGGATCTCAATATGCAACAAGTTGCATATTGACGATACACCACATTCGGACTATTTAGTTCACTCTCATTTATGTACTCAACAATATTAAATGTTGTTAAACATGGCAAGAGGTGAAACAAAAGTAAACTATATATTTAGGCAAGTTTAAATGAGGCCGGAAACAACAAACAACAATTCCGGAAATCCTCATGTCCATATTTTGAACATGGTACTGTTCTGCCTAAAACCATATTTTAATGTTGTCAAACAGTAAAAAAAATTGCACCAAGTTAAACTATGCATTTTTCTAGACAATTTACATATAAAGTTCATTAAATTTGGAGCTACGGTTAATTAGTTATGAAACAATTCAGTTTAACATGCTATTTCTACAAATTAATTCAAACAACACATTTAAACATTTTAAACATGGATGGAAGTTGGATATTGTTAAACTACACAAATTTCTGAGCATTTAACATATATGAAGTTTTTACATATGATGCATAGTTTATGAGGTATTATATGCATGACGTGGAGGGTTTTTCTGTAAAAACAGCAATCTCAGGATAAATAGACAAATTCGCAGATCTGAAAAAAACGTACACGGGCCGAATCTGGTTGGCCCGAATGTGTATAGGAGAGGGCAATGGATCTGGGAGGATCCCGATGAAGATGCAGGAGAGAGTGGCGGCGGCGGCTAGGAGGAGATGGATGGATTGGACAGCCTAGGGTTTAGGGTTAGACTATATATATAAGAACGAGAGGAGTTTGGATCATCCGATCGAAATCCGACGGATGAGAATAAATAGATAGGCAAGTCCAAATAAAAAACAGAGATGTTTTAGAGATGTTTGGCGATAATCCGGATCCAACGGTGACGACTGCTCGGGCCGGGTTCGGGAAAGGTTTCGGACGCGCATGCGAGGGGGTCTGAGAGAGGTTAGGTGGTTTGACAAGAGGGAACCGAAAACACGGTTGGTCTCGAAAGGGTCAACGAACGCAACGGAGGGAAGCGAGGAGCGGCAACTACGAGCGGATACAAGCTTTATGAAATCATGCAGATGCAATGCGCATGATGACATGAGATGAAATGCATGACATGAACAAAATGCAAAATAAAAGACAGAAACCCAACCACGAAGGAAATATCACATAGCCAGAACTGGCAAGAGTTGGAGTTAAAAATATTGATAGTTACATCCGGGGTGTTACAACACTCCACCACTACAAGATGATCTCGTCCCAAGATCTAGGATGTCACCGGAGAGAAACGGAAGAGGAAGAGAAGAGGTAAAACTAAGTTGCTTCTTCGACCAAAGAGTAAAACCAAAGAACCTTGAGAGGTTTTAAAGTTGAAAGAGAGAACACAACAGAGTTGAACACAATTGAGAGCACCGCGGTAGAGAATAGAAAGAAGGAACACCATGTGAACCTTGGAGGCTGCAAAGCTATGAATGACGAGTACAATGGACAAGAAGGAATTGGAACCACTCTGGTTGAAACGAGATAAACAAGGAATAAGAACAAATTTGGACATCACTCTGGTTGAAAAGAGATGCAAGACTTGATAAGATGAAAAGAACTTGAAAAGAGGACACGACACTCCTGTTAAATGGATAAGCATGAAAAGAACACGACCTTCAGAATTCGACGTGATGAGTGAAAAGAGCAACATCACAATGCCTCCGGAATAAGAAAGAACATAGATCATTGGACTAACAGAATGGAGCAGAAAATGCCAACTTCTGCCCAAAATGAGCTTGGAAAGCATCTTTTCAAGAAGGTTACAATGGGGTTGTTGGAAAAGCCAACAGCGAAACGAATAAGCTTGTAGTGGTCTTATGGAAAACTTCCCAAAATTTAGGCGAAATTTTGCCACTACGAAAACAATTAATATAATTGATAACACCAACGAGATGAAAAACTTCTTCCACCAAGATGATCGAGAGATAACTTGGATCATAGATACGCACCACAAATAGTAACATTCCCAATGGAAGGCTTTAGGTGAAATATATCCCAAGATAAGTCCAACAAAGAGATTGATGGATTTAAAATACCTCATTCTTGACAACATATGAATCATGAAACATGAAGGAAATTGTCAAGAGTGACATAACACCATCTCAAAAGATAAGGTAGAAAGAATTGCACTTTGGAATGCAAGATGAAGAATACTTGAGCTCCTCAAAACAAAACATGTGTTGAGCACCATGTTTATTTTTAGAGTATAGCTTGCCTGATTTTAACTTCAAGAGAAATCTTGAAGAACAATTGAAGAATGCAAAGAATCCTTGATGAACCACCATGTAGAGCCTACATGAAGAACTCCGGTAATAAAAGGATGATAAAAATAAAGAGAAGTTGAAAACACATGGTGAAGCCTTGCGATGATTTAGATGGAGCTTCGCGACGAGATAATGCGGAAAACTTGGAACTCCAGAAAAGAAAAGATGAAACATCTCGAACCAGGAAATGTGACATGATGAACAACTCTGGAAAGAAGAAACTAGATCACTTGGATGAAACAATAATAAGAATTACGTTAGGCGTATCCTTCACCAATTTAAATTTATGGCAAGAAACGGATTAGGCATACTACTTATTCTCATTGAAAAATGATTACAGATAGAGATATAGCGCAAACTTGGGGAAGGTCTTCAACAACCACCGGTGGGATTTGGAGAACAACGAATGGATTGATATGATAACAAAGAAACTGAAATCTTGAACGAACCATCGTAAGAATTTAAAATGAAAGTAGCAAAGGCACAATTCACCAGGAAGTATTGGAAAACGAATGAAGATACTTGAGGGGATTTAGATACATGAGAACGAAGAGATCATGAGCTGACTAAAGAGTATACTTGAACGATCCACTGATAAGATTTGGAGAGCGATAGCTACACACTGAGAATGAAGAATTATGACATGATGGCCTTAGGAGGAAAGAAATGGAAACAACTCATGAAATGCTCTGGATGGGTGAAAAGAATTGTCACAATCAAAAACAATTATGAGGATGGCATGAAGCTAGAACCATGAATCTCTGGAAGAACGAGTAAGGATTTAAGAGGAACTCTTCTTCAGTTCTCAAAATTCGAGAATGACGACGAGAAACACCACCATGAATTGTTGAGATGCTCCGAGAGAATGAAAAGAGTAAATGTTGAACCAACAATGAAAAATAATTTGAACTCGAACTTGGAAAACATCTGACTAATGAAATTCATTCTTATGTCAAACTTGGAAATGAATTTGCGAATGGCTCCTGATAATTAGAAGAGTCAGGTAAGATCCTGGAAAAAGACCTGGGGGTTAGGGCCCACTCAAAAGAAACACCGTTGGAATGATTTAAAAGAGAGTTTGCGCCGGTTGATTTGAACGTCTTGAATGAGGTAACAACCTCGAAATAGGTTGAACGGATTGAGAATGGAAACACAAGTCTTGTGAGATATCTTCAGCACCCCGGAACAAATGAATAGCGAGAGGTGAAAGATTAAGAGGTGCATCGGCATGAGAAAGCATTTGACACGAGGAAAGGAATATGATCAACACTGAAAGCTTGAATTGGATCCACCGGAGAAGAAAAGAGAACGGAGAATGATAAACTTGTCACTTCCTTAGCCTCTTCATGAGAATCACCAGGTAAGAACATGGAGGAAAAGAATGAAGAGACTTCACATCCATAAGATGTATACTTGATTAAGAAATTTGAGTCCTTGAAGAAAAAGGGTGGGAGGGCGGGAAAACAAAGGCAACTTGGGGACGGATGAAACGAACAACGTTGGGAAACTGAGAGGTGATCTTGCGAATGTTGAAATGATCGGATCCACTTGAAGAGAAGCACGCCGGTTGGAAAAGAATTGACATGACAAGCTCAGTGATCCAAAAGGATTAGTATTCACATAGAAATATGAGAACACCGTTTAGAATAATGTATGGAATCAACACTTGACATTGAAGCAACTCGAATACCACAATCAGAAAAAAAAACAAAGGATTTGGCTTGCAGGATAAACCGGAACAAATACATATGATAGAGATTTACCCAATCCCATATCCTGCATTTGTCCGAAAGATATTCTAGGAGCTACTTGAATTCCCACCTCTAAACTCCCAAAACTTTCTGGTTATGCAATCTGGTGTTGGGGACACAGGGGAAACATAATATCTCACCCAAACTAACAATCCCTACACCCAGCTGTATCCATCCGTTAACACATAACCAAGAAAACTCTGGAAATCATGTACCTCAACCTTCGAAAAGCATATGTTATACGAGCTATGGCAATACTCCCGAACTCCCGCCCCAGTACTGGGTGGCGTCGAGGTTATCTCACCAATAACTGCATAAAAGAGATTTTCGATGTCGACGAAACTCAGGTATTCCAGAACTGCAACGATAAAATTATGACGACAACACCTCGGAGCTCAACTCCCCGGGACACTGCCACAACCCCTAAATGTCAGGAGGCACCAAGAACAATGTTCTCATCATAAGAATATCGGAATGATCCCAAGATACCCGCGTGATCCTAATTTTTTTAGTGAAATTTGAGGGGAGGAAAGACAAAACATCTACGTCAGGAGGCCTCACCAGAGCGACGAAGGGACTGATGAGTAAAAAGAATCCTACTCTCCTATATATATAACCCTAAGACTCAAAACTTTTTTTTCTAGACTCAACAACATCAGTGATTCGATCAAGCAGGGGGGCTCCTAAGTCGGGGATGGCTCTGATTACCAACTTGTAACACCCACGATGCGGCTATATCTCCCACGTGTCGAATCACGACTTAGAGGCATAACCGCATGGTGGTTTTGTCGCAATAAGGGTCATCTTCACACAATCCCATGTAATGAACAAGAATGGGATAAAGAGTTGGCTTACAATCGTCACTTCACACAATGAACATATAATTCATACATCATGCATAGCACACACATAGTCCGACTACTGACGAAGCCGAAAGAAAAGAAGATAACCCAACTGCTAGATCCCCGATCGTCTCAACTGGGCTCCACTACTGATCAACATGAAACGAAACATAGCAACAACCAAGATCTTCGCTGAGCTCCCATCTAAGCTCGGTTGCATCACCTGCACTGGTATCATCGGCACCTGCAACTGTTGTGATAGTATCTGGTGAGTCACGAGGACTCAGCAATCTCAAAACCCGCGAGATCAAGACTATTTAAGCTTAAGGGTAGGACAAGGTAATGAGGTGGAGTTGCAGCAAGCACTAAGCAAATATGGTGGCTAACATACGCAAATAAGAGCGAGAAGAGAAGCAATGGAACGATCGAGAAGCTAGAAGTGATCAAGAAGTGATCCTGAAACTACTTACACACAATCATAACACAAAGATCGTGTTCACTTCCCGGACTCCGCCGAAAAAAGACCATCACGGCTACACACGCGGTTGATGCATTTTAATTAAGTCAAGTGTCAAGTTCTCTACAACCGGATATTAACAAATTCCCATCTGCCACATAACCGCGGGCACGGCTTTCGAAAGTTTAAACCCTGCAGGGGTGTCCCAACTTAGCCCATGACAAGCTCATGATCCGCGGAGACAATCCTCCATCGCGGGACATCCGATCAGACTCGGGGTCCCGGTAAACAAGACATTTCGACAATGGTAAAACAAGTCCAGCAAGACCTCCCGGCGTGCCGACACCCTGATAGTAGGCGCGCGTATCTCGTCTCAGGCCACGACCGGATGAACACTATGTACAGCAACCGAAGACCCCGAAGAAGGGGTGGCACCGCAGTGGCTCTAGGTTGGACCAACACTCCGAAGAGCACTGGCCCGGGGGGCTAAATAAAGATGACCCTTGGGAAGGAGACTCCCTAGGGAAAAGAAATAGGTGATAGGCAAATGTAAAACCAATGTTGGGCCTTCCTGGAAGAGTTTTATTCAAAGCGAACTGTCAAGAGGGTCCCATACCCCTCACCGTGTTAGGGACGCAAAATCAAGGAACATAACACCGGTATGACGGAAACTAGGACGGCAAGAGTGGAACAAAACACCAGGCATAAGGCCGAGCCTTCCACCCTTTACCAAGTATATAGATGCATTAATTAAAATAAGATATATTTTGATATCCCAACATAACCATGTTCCAACATGGAGTAATCTTCAACTTCACCTACAACTGACAATGCTATAAGAGGGGCTGAGCAAAAGCGGTAACTTAGCCAAACAACGGTTTGCTAGGAATGTGGGTTAAAGGCTTGACATGGCAATATGGGAGGCATGATAAACAAGTGGTAGGTAGCTCAACATAGCGATAGAGCGAACAACTAGCAAGCAAAGATAGAAGTGATTTCGAGGGTAATGATCATCTTGCCTGAAATCCCGCTAGGAAGAAGAACGAGTCCATGAAGAAGACAAGCGGACGTAGTCGAACGAATCCTCACAACTCCGGAACAAAACAAAGCTAACGAGAGAAGCAAACCGAAAAGAAGCAAGCAACATGGTAAACGCACAAGCATAATCATGGCATGATGTACAACCAAGTATGATGCATGTCCGGTTTAAAAAGGCATGGCATGGCAATATGCACAAACAATACTACCAATTAAGTGTAGCTCAATATGCAACGAGTATGTATTGACGATACACCACATTCGGACTATTTAGTTCGCTCTCGTTTATGTACTCAACAATATTAAATGTTGTTAAACATGACAAGAGGTGAAACAAAAGTAAACTAACTATTTAGGCAAGTTTAAATGAGGCCGGAAACAACAAACAACAATTCCAGAAATTCTCATGTCCATATTTCGAATATGGTACTATTCTACCTAAAACCATATTTTAATGTTGTTAAACAGTAAAACAAAGCGCACCAAGTTAAACTATGCATTTTTCTAGACAATTTACATATAAAGTTCATTAAATTTGGAGCTACAGTTAATTAGTTATGAAACAATTCATTTTAACATGCTATTTCTGCAAATTAATTCAAACAACACATTTAAACATTTTAAACATGGATGAAAGTTGGATATTATTTAACTACACAAATTTCTGAGCATTTAACATATATGAAGTTTTTACATATGATGCATAGTTTGTGAGATATTATATGCATGATGTGGAGGGGTTTTCTGTAAAAACAGCAATCTCTGGATAAATAGACAAATTCGTAGATCTGGAAAAAAACGTACACGGGCCGAATCTGGCTGGCCCGAATGTGTACAGAAGAGGGCACTGGATCTGGGAGGATCCCGATGAAGATGCGGGAGAGAGTGGCGGTGACGGCTAGGAGGAGATGGATGGATTGGACAACCTAGGGTCTAGGGTTAGACTATATATATAAGAAAGAGAGGAGTTTGGATCATCCGATCGAAATCCAACGGATGAGAATAAATAGGTAGGGAAGTCCAAATAAAAAACAGAGATGTTTTAGAGATGTTTGGGGATAATCTGGATCCAACGGTGACGACTGCTCGGGTTGGGTTCGGGAAAGGTTTCGGACGCGCACGCGAGGGGGTCTGAGAGAGTTTAGGTGGTTTGACAAGAGGGAACCGAAAACACGGTTGGTCTCAAAAGGGTCAACGAACGCAACGAAGGGAAGCGAAGAGCGGCAACTATGAGCGGATACAAGCTTTGTGAAAACATGCAGATGCAATGCGCATGATGACATGAGATGAAATGCATGGCATGAACAAAATGCAAAATAAAAGACAGAAACCCAACCACGAAGGAAATAACATATCACATAGCCGGAAATGGCAAGAGTTGGAGTTACAAATATGGAAAGTTACATTCGGGGTGTTACAAAACTCATTCAATATGATATAAACCCCATCTTTTTATCCTCGATGGAAACAATACAATACGTGCCTTGCTACCCCTGCTGTCACTGGGAAAGGACACCGCAAGATTGAACCCAAAGCTAAGCACTTCTCCCATTGCAAGAAAGATCAATCTAGTAGGCCAAACCAAACTGATAATTCGAAGAGACTTGCAAAGATAACTTAATCACACATAAAAGAATTCAGAGGAGATTCAAATATTTCTCATAGATAAACTTGATCATAAACCCACAATTCATCGGATCTCGGCAAACACACTGCAAAAAGAGTTACATCGAATAGAGCTCCAAGAAGACCGAGGAGAACTTTGTATTGAGATTCAAAGAGAGACAAGAAGAAGCCATCTAGCTAATAACTATGGGCCCGAAGGTCTGAGGTAAACTACTCACAACTCATCGGAGAGGCCATGTAGATGATGTAGATGCCCTCCATGGTCGATTCCCCCTCCGGCGGAGCGCTGGCGAAGGCTCCAAGATGGGATCTCGCAGATACAGAAGGTTGCGGCGGTGGAATTAGGTTGTCGTGGTCTCTTCTGATGTTTTCAGGGTACGTGGGTATATATAGGAGGAAGAAGTAGGTCGGTGGACGCTCGAGGGGCCCACAAGGGTTGGGGGCGTGCCCACCCCAAGGGGGCGCGCCGGGCACCCTCGTGGCCGCCTCCTCTGTTGCTTGACGTCCACTCCAAGTCCTCTGGATCACGTTTGTTCCAAAAAGATCGCTCCAGAAGGTTTCATTCCATTTGGACTCCGTTTGATATTCCCTTTCTTCGAAACACTGAAATAGGCCAGGCTGGGCCTCCGGTTAGTAGGTTAGTTCCAAAAATGATATAAAAGTGTAAAGTAAAGCCCATAAACATCTAAAACGGGTAATATAATAGCATGGAACAATAAAAAACTATAGATACGTTGGAGACGTATCAATTATTTTTGTCCCATAATATTTAGAAGTCCATTCCTTAACACTACATGTGCAAGCATTGATTTTAAGAGGGAAATTGTCTCTCTCAAGTGTGGGGAACATGTACGAGAATTTCATTTTTACAGGTTCAAGAATCATCCCCAACCAAGAGAGCATGACAACATTGAAGAGAAGTCCATAGCTTAATCAGCAGCAATCAACTTCGGAACCCCAAAAGATGATCTAGAAAGGAGCTTAACTGAATATGAGAAAGGCCTAGAAGACCCAGCTAAGGAAGAAATAGATCATCATTTGAATGAAACACCGGTTCAAGATTTGGTATCTAGCGAGCAATATGAAGTACCTGAGAAGAAGGGAGATGAGGAACCACCACCACCTAAACTAAATCCTCTACCAAAAGAGTTAAGGTATGAGTTATTAGATGAAACAAATAGATACCCTGTTAATATCCATGCTAATCTTTCAAATGAAGAAAAAGAGAAATTAATTAATGCCTTTAGGAAACATAGAAAAGAATGGGTATTCAATGGATGATTTAAAGGGCATTAGTCCCTCTATATGTACTCATCATAGATTCATGGAGGAAGGAGTTGAACCAGTTTCTGAGCATACCCACTTTGAACCCTGAAATGAAATAAGTGGTAAGAAAAGAAATTGTTTGTCTACTTGATGCAGGTATTATCTTTTCCCTAATAATAAAGCATGGATTGACTCCTTGGATTCACCGTTACAATGTGCTTTCTTAAAAAAGGACCGCCTTGCAAAAACTCGAACACGTGATCTCGCTCACCCTAACATGGAACACGCACCACGGTAGCCAGACGAGTGTGCTAGCTGATGTGAATAAAACAAAGTTATTTTCCTTTTTTACACTACAACCAGATGTGGAGGTTGTGGGCCAGCTGAACACGCACGTACTCAGAATCCTACTTCAACTTAGCTATATGTACAAGTTTGTAGAAATAGTCCCTGTGTTTTCTGGTTGGTTTCTTCGTACGTACTTCTTACAAGCTGCGTGGTTTCTCAGCTGGGCCTCTGCTGCTTATCGCTGGGTCTTGTCTATTGGTCCGTCAGCAACAAAAATGGGCTCTGCTGGAAGTCACGAAAAAGAAGAGCCGAAAAATAATACTTTGCTAGGTATCGAGCTTATAACTTCCCGTCCAGTCTAAGCTGCAGCAATCAACTATGATTAGTCCCACATTGCTCCCTCAAACTTATTCACATCAATTTATATACGTTTTTAGTGTGTTGTCTGGCATGAGCTAAGACTCAAGATCCATAAGACATGCATGTTGGATTTGATGGGATTAAGGGAGAGAAACTATCCCCCGCAAAAAAAAAAAAGGGAGAGAAACTATCAGATTTGTTGGTTAAAATTAAATGAAACAAAATTCGTGAGGCGTTTGTGGTGAAATTAAAGGAAGAGAAGAGATAGACAATCAGATTATATGTTGGCTAATTATGATGGGATTCATGAGAAATGGGAGAGACTAAGGATTGGTGAGCCATGATGGAACGTGTGTGGGGCTCCCTGATTAAATCTAGACACACATATTCGCTTCATGCGTGGCTAATTAAACTTGATTCATGAGCGCATGCAAAAGGGTGGAGTATATCGCGTGTTCTGTACCAGACACCATGAATTACTCCCTCTGTCGCAAAATAAATGTCTCAACATTTTTTTGACAGAAATTAAATGTCTCAACTTTGTTCAACTGCAGCTTTTCGCACGTCACTGTTAGCTTCAGTTTTCCATTCTTCTATATTACTCCCCCCGTCTCAAATTCGTTGTCTTACTTTGTCTATATAGATGTATCTACACACACAATATTATATATGCAACAAAGATCTTTTCTACAACACAAACTTTATTGTATCATGCCAAGTGTTAATAGTTTGATTTTTATTAACATATCATTAATTCAAAACTGATGCCTAGGATTTTCACTACTAGATGGCACAAAAGACATGTCAGCTATGGGATCCATGTCATAGGATTCAATCAACATACATACATATATTTAAACGGATTCTTTGCTATTATTCTACAAATTAGGGTACAATAGTGCATTAGTCCACAAAATAGTAGTTCTGTTGCGGCACTGCCGGTAAACATGATCGCTCTCTCAGTTGATGGTGTGTTCGTGGAAGCTGACGGCTCCGCAACGGCCGGAATGGTGCTTCGGAAGTAGGACGACTCGGTGATATTCGATGTATATCGATACTTATTCCAACGCAATGAAGCTCTTGATGCGGATATGCATGCGATAATAATTGGCATTGGGCTAGCTATACAATATTCTGACATGCCTATCATCGTGCAGTCGGGTTCAGCGATGATGTTGTCCATTCTTTCTGGTAATAGCTTGGATTGTTCCGCTTATGGAGTTTATTCCTCAAAAAATTCATAGAGATCAGAACAGAGGTTGCATATTGCCTAGCAGGATATAGTCGTATCATAGCACGACTGTGTTGTTGGATCTAGGACCTTCCTGGATTGAGAAAATCTTTCCTCTGATTTATAACCATGTTACTATGGAATTGTTAGAGTTGTGTCGAATATAGTGTACAAGGTAGGTTACAGTTGGACTTGTAGTTGTATCGTGTTTACATAGGGTGTGGAGTCGTGTTCTAGTAGGGCACTTGTATCCTAGCCTCTCATATATAGTGGGGGTAGACACACAATGTAATCTATGCCAACATAATAGCACGGGCGCGCAAGGGGGAGCCGGCGGCGTGTGCCGGCGCCCGGGTGGCCGGTGTGCGGTATTGTGACGGTGTCACGGGGAGGAGCGCCCGTAGTCATGCTCCGGGGATGTAGCCATATCGGTGAACCTTGTTAACAAATCTCGGTGTCGTGCTCGTGTGATTGCTTGGTCCTCGGATGATCGACGACATTGCCTCGGATTTATTCTAACAAGTGGTATCAGAGCTAGGTTGTCCGGAGGTTGTGGATTGTTGATCTAGAGGAAGTATCGAGTCTGAGATGCAGCCGGCTGCGGCGTGGTTCTCAGCAAGATTGAAGAAATCATGTATACGTGCAGCAAGCTTGACGTGCGGCGATGGATCAGAAGGATCAATTGGGCGAGCGTACAACGGTCAGAAATGCGGAAGCAGCGGCGGCAAAAATGCGCTTGAGAAGGCGACATCGATGCATCGATTAGGATTGTGCAGCTACGCCAGGTCGTGGCCAGATGATGGCAGCGCTCAGGAAGCCGGCGCGGGCGTTCGACCGTGACTGCAAGGTAGCTTACGAGATTCTGTTTTGGAACAAAAAATCAGGACCGAGTCCGAGAGGAGCCGTCTTGTCCTTGTCTCTGTTGCGGAGACCTGCACGCTGGTTAATAGGAGCCGCAGCAGCCGGCAAAGGAGACAAAGACACGAGAGGCAGCAGATCAATTTGGCCAGGGAAATAATCCATTACGTTGGCATCCATCGGAATTGGCAGGAGGAGTTTGACTTTGGCAAAGCAAGCTAAGCATGGGAAGTTGAAGCCAAGGGAGCATCACGTGAAGGCCAAAGAAATATTTGTTTTTGTTAAATAGTACGTGAAGGTTTTGATTGTGTACTTGGGGCATCATGTGGAAAGCTCGGATAATTTTTTGCAGGTCAGCCATACAAAGAACCATGGCGCCATCGGGTACCAGGTTTGAGGTCGAGAAGTTCAACGGAACTGGAAGCTTTGGGTTATGGCAGACAAGGGTGAAAATTTGTTGGCACGACAGGGATGCTTGAAGGCGTTGCGGAAAGTCAAGTTTGCTAAGATGGAAGTACCATGTGATGGATTAGAATTTGTCTAAGATGATTTGCGAGCCTGGGTCAGACTGGACTGTCTGGCAGATCGACCTGAGTCGGTTGGTACAGAAGACGATGGTGGGATCGGTGACGACGACATAGGAGCGTGATGCTGATGGTGACCGACTTCTGGGCGTGGAAACACATGGCGCAGGCTTGAGGATTTGTGTGGCTTCGACAAGACTATGGCGCGGGGTTGATTCAAGACGGCGTACGCATGTGAGCTTGAAGTCGACGGGACGCGAGGGTGGACTGATCATCTACCATGGAGTCATGTTGAAGGTGGAGCTGGATTGAGGGGCTACAGTGTAAGGATCCAGAGAGTCGAAGCCTATTCAGCGGGAAAAAGCAAGGGACACGTGGTTCGGGCTGGAGCCCAGTGGTCTGATGGAAGTGTGAAACTCGTCATCGGTCGGTGATGATCGGTGGTACTCTGCAGTAGGGGTTGAGTGGTGCGGGTTCGCACCCCTTGAGACTCGACCGGGACAGCGGAGGCTCGACGCGGTAATAGCGGCGAGGCGTGCGGTACACATGTGGCATGGAGACGGACCAGGGCTCTGGTGGTCATACATGTGGTGAGACAACTGCGAATTTGACTCGGGATGATTACAAGCAATGGTGAAATTCTTTTAGGTTTCAGACAGGCGGTCAAGAAAGGAGCAGTGATGTTGAGTTCAGCTAACTCTTATGTGTGACACCCAATATGTGAGTTGTTCAGTTTCACACAGGTCAGTGATCGGTGTGTGATGGTGTTGGACTGATACTCTGGAAGTTGGGAGCGCAAACTAGAGTAATGTGAAACTTAATTTTGCTCGAGTGTTGACTGTGGTCAAGAAAAGAAGTGACTACAAGTTGCAGGTGGAGTCATATGGAGTCTTTGGAGTAGCAGCGGTACTCATGGGATAAGCTCAAGTCCAATGTACATGGAAGTTTGACGCATGGACGAACTCAAGGTGGTGGAGAATATTCGCCAAGGTGGAGCTTGTTAGAGTTGTGTCAAATATAGTGTACAAGGTAGGTTACAGTTGGACTTGTAGTTGTATCGTGTTTACATAGGATGTGGAGTCGTGTCCTAGTAGGACACTTGTATCCTAGCCTCTCATATATAGCGGGGATAGGCACACAATGTAATCTATGCCAACATAATAGCACGGGCGCGCAAGGGGGAGCCGGCGGCATGTGCCGGCGCCCGGGTGGCCGGTGTGCGGTATTGTGACGGTGTCACGGGGAGGAGCGCCCATAGTCATGCCCCGGGGATGTAGCCATATCAGTGAACTTCGTTAACAAATTTTGGTGTCGTGCTCGTGTGATTGCTTGATCCTCGGATGATCGACGGTATTGCCTCAGATTTATTTTAACAGGAATAAAAATCATATTAAACCCGTGAGAAAAGCCAAAAAGTTTTGCTGCCCCTTAATGTTTATATCGACATCAATGGTCATGTATATTCTACAAGATGTGATTTATCAGCCGCATAATTCTTAGCTTTTGTTGCATCATATTTCCCGAACAGTGAATAAAATGACATACCTTCTAGATTAATTCCTTAGCAACTTTTGTTCCACTCTATTTATACAGCGGAAAATTGATCATCTATAGCGGTGATATATAGTGGTTTTAGCAAGCAAAGGTGCTCGCGCTTTTCTATTTTTATCCGTTGCAATGCAGGGGCCTTTTTGCTAGTATATCCAATTTTTGGAAGCAAATGGGTAAGCCCGGTTCTTTGTGTACCTAAAAAGGGGGGATCTATAATAGTTCCTAATAGACATAATGAACTAATCCCTACTAGAACAATAATTGGGTATATAATGTGCATTGATTTCGGGAAGCTGACTAAGTAGACCCATAAGGATCATTACCCCTTACCATTTATTGATCAAATGCTTGAAAGGATGGCAAAGCATACCCACTTTGTTATTTGGATGGATATTCAAGGTTTTCACAAATTCCAGTGCACCCATAAGATCACGAGAAAAAAGACAACATTCACTTGCCCTTTTGGTATGTACTCTTACCGCCATATGCCGTTTGGCCTATGGAATGCACCAACTACATTTTAAAGATGCATGAATCCTATGTTTGCTGATTTTGTTGAGGAAATCATGGAAGTCTTCATGGATTATTTTTTAGTTTATGGATCTTCTTTTGATGATTGTCTTCACAATCTTGATAAAGTCTTGTAGAGATGTGAGGACACTGACCTCATATTGAATTGGGAGAAATGCCACTTTATGGCCAATGAAGGTATTACTTTGGGGCATAAAGTATCTGGTAAAGGCATAGAGGTTGATAAAGCAAATATATGTGCCATAGAGAAACTCCCTTATCCTCTTTAAAGGGATAAGGAGTTTTCTCGGTCACGCGAGTTTCTATAGATGCTTTATTAAGAACTTCTCCAGTATTTTGAAACCCCTGACTAACCTTTTTCACAAAGACGTTCCCTTCACTTTCACAGACGAGTGTAAAAATGCCTTTGAGCAACTGAAGCATGCTCTACTCAATGCTCCTATCATTACACCTCCAGACTAAGACATGCCTTCTGAGGTCATATGCGAAACGGATGATAATGCAGTAAGTGCAGTTTTGGGACAACATGTAGGTGAGAAGTTTAATATAATTTACTTTGCAAGCCATACCCTTACTGATGCTGAAAGAAATTATGCTAAGAGTGCATAGAGAACTATATGCAAAGATCTTTGCTTGTGAAAAGTTTAGACCTTACATCACCGATACAAAGGTTATTTTCTATACAAACCGCCAGACAATTAAATAGGTGTTAGATGTTAAAGAAACTAAGCTTCGCTGGATGAGGTGGTCTCTCCTTTTGCAAGAATTTGACAATGAAATTTTAGACCACGGAAAGAGAGGAAAAGTGTTGACAAACACCTCCCTAGTAAAGGAGGAGCATCAATACAATCCAACAAGTATATGTAACCCCTACAGATCGGTTGTGGCTTTGGATAGAGCTACAATTCGTACTTTTGGAGATGCTGGACCACCATTCATCGGGTCTAGTGGAGCCATTTGCGAAACTAAGGGTTAAGGAGGAGAATGATTTATTTTACTATAAAAACTCTTTGCACCCCAATAAATTACAGAAGATAGCACCTCTTCCTCAACCCCTAAGAATAAAGAAGCCTGGGATGAATATCCTCGCAAAACACAAGGACTGGAAAGTACTAGGAAACACATGAAAGTTCTTTTTTTTGAAAGCACAAGTGCTCCCTGGGTGATTTTCGTAATTAATGTCAACATATCTCTTGTTGGACTAATGGTTTTATCTAGTATATTACGGACAAGTTCAATAGTGGCGTGGCAAGGACAAGAGGACGTGGAACCCCATCAAAGTGCTGATGATATACATTGGCAAAAGCTCAAGACTCTTCATCTTTGTTTTAATAATCCAAGATCACATTGAGTCCATAGGAAAGCCAATACTATTAAAAGGGGATGAGGTGTTGCTTAATGGCTTGCTTGCTCAAATGCTTAGTGATATTGCTCCAAAACCCTCAACCACTTTCTCCATCAAAATATTGTCCAAAACCTAAACTCCAACTTGGCCCCACCTATTATTTCTATCCGGAGCCACCGAGTTCATATGACATAGCCAATTCCAGAATCCCTAGCAATTCGGTCTCACCAATACGGATCTCGGTCCCACCGAGATGGCCTTGCCAGCGCTCTGTGACTTGTTGCATTCATTTTGGTCTCACCAAGTTTATGCAATCGGTCTCACCGAGTTGGCTTTACAGACACTCTGTTGCTTGTTGCTTCACTTCAGTTTCACCAAGTTGATGCAATCAGCGCCACCGAGTTGATGTTTGCCCTAAGCCCTAGCACATCGGTCCCACCAAGTTGTTCCAGTCGGTCCCACCGAGATTCCTAACATTCTCAGTTTTGAATTGATCAGTGCCCCCGAGTTTAACCATCCGGTCTCACCGAGTTGAGTCAAATGTGTGTAACGGTTGAATTTTGTGTGGAGGCTATATATACCCCTCCACCCCTTCTCCACTTGTGAGAGAGCCATCATAACATGCCTACACGTGCACTACTCATTTTCTGAGAGAGAACCACCTACTCATGTGTGGAGATCAAGACATTCCATTCCTGCCACAAGATTCTTGATTTCTAGCCTTCCCCAAGTTGCTTTCCACTCAAATTTTCTTTCCACCATATCCAAATCGGTGAGAGCGAGTTGAGTGTTAGGGAGACTATCATTTGAAGCACAAGAGCAAGGAGTTCATCATCAACACACCATCTATTACCTTTTGGAGAGTGGTGTCTCCTAGATTGGTTAGGTGTTGCTTGGGAGCCTCCGACATATTCTAGAGTTGAACCAAGAAGTTTGTAAGGGCAAGGAGATCGCCTACTTCGTGAAGATCTACCCGAGTGAGGCAAGTCCTTCGTGGGCGATGGCCATGGTGAGATAGACAAGGTTGCTTCTTTGTGGACGCTTCATGGGTGGAGGCCTCCATGGACTCGCACAGCCGTTACCCTTCGTGGTTTGAACTCTCCATCAACGTGGACGTACAATAGCACCACCTATCAGAACCACGCCAAAAATCTCCGTGTCTCCATTGCGTTTGCAAACTCTAATCCCATCCCTTTACATTCTTGCAACTTGCATGCTTTACTTTACTCTTGTCATGCTTGCTTGAAACATATTGTGAATGCTTTAACTTGTGATAAAACTCAACCTTAACTTGAAGAAATTAAAAACTGCCAACTTTGCTTGTTAAGGGTCTAATCACCCCCTCTAGACCCCTCTTCTCGATCCTTTCATTTTCCCCTAAGATTTTCTCCAATATGCCTTCTATCAATTTTTTTGTATAATTTTTTTTATTTTAGGTAGTCAAACGGGCGCAAAAACAACCGCATGCGGCCGTTCGAAGCACCGTCTTTGATTCTGTTTGTTTAAGCGCACAAGCAAAATGAAGAAACGACCGCTCAAATGACCGGCCGCAGTTGTTTGGATGGTCTCACCCGCTCTATTCTCTAGAGATAAATTCAGCCTCTCCCTCTTTGAAAAAACATTATTATCTCGTAGGAGAATGGGATCAAACGGACGCTCGGACGATCGGGCACACCCGTTTTTCAGGCTGTCATACGCTCTGTCTAGAAAAAACTCGGTGGCAAAAGGTCATACGACCACTGATGTTTTCTACACAACTTATTCTTGTAGACTCATGTTGGGCCTCCAAGTGCAGAGTTTTGTATGACAATAGCAATTTTCCCTCAAGTGGATGACCTAAGGTTTATCAATCTATGGGAGGCATAGGATGAAGTTGGTCTCTATCAAACAACCCTAGAACCAAATACAAGAAATCTCTTGTGTCTCCAACACACAAAATACAATGGAAAATTGTATAGGTGCACTAGTTCGGCGAAGAGATGGTGATACAAGTGTAGTATGGATGGTGGATATAGGTTTTTCTAATCTAAAAGTAAAAAACTCAGCAAGGTAGAAAATGACAAAATGGAGCACAAATGGTATTGCAATGCTTAGAAACAAGGCCTAGGGTTCATACTTTCACTAGCGCAATCTCTCAACAGTGCTAACATAATTGAATCATATAACAATCCCTCAATGTGCGACAAAGAGTCACTCCAAAGTTCTTATCTAGTAGAGAACATAAGATGAAATCGTTGTAGGGTATGAAACAACCTCAAAGTTATATTTTCTGATCAATCTATTGAGCTACTCCTATAAGTGTCACAAACAACCCTAGAGTTCATACTAAAATGACACCATATGATACACATCAACCAACTCTAGTGTCACCTAGATACTCCAATGTCACACAAGTATCCTGAGTGGATTATTTGATATGCATCAAACAACTTCAGATTCATAATATTCAATCCAACACAAAGAACTTCAAAGAGTGCCCCGAGTTCCTACTGGAGAAAGTAGGACGAAAACATGCATTAACATCTATGCCAAGATTACCCCAATGTCACCACGTGAATCCGCAAGCTGATTGCCAAAACATTTATCAAGTTAATCAATAGAACACCCAATTGTCACCACGGGTATCCACATGCAAGAAATACATCAAGTGTTCTCAAATCCAAAATATTCAATCCAATAATAGTGAAACCTCAAAGGTAAAAACTCAATTCATCACAACAAGATAGAGAGGGAGAAACACCATATCAACCCAACTATATTAACAAAGCTCGTGGTACATCAAGATCCTGCCAAATCAAGAACACGAGAGAGAGAAAGAGATCAAACACATAGCTACTGGTACATACCCTCATCCCCAAGGGTGAACTACTCCCTCCTCGTCATGGAGACCATCGGGATGATGAACATGGCCTCCGGTGATGATTTCCCCCACTAGCAGGGTGCCAGAATAGGGCTCCAGATGGGATCTCTTTGGTACAGAGGCTCGCGGTGGCGGAGTCAGAGTTCTAGGGTTATTTCTGGTGGTTTCCTTATTTATAAGAATTTTCTGAGTTGGAATCACGCGAAAAGGAGCTAAGATGGGCCCACGAGGCACTTGGGCACGACCACCCCCTGGGCGCGTCCAGGTGGTGAGGGGGCCCCTCGTGGATCTCCTGGTCCTCCCACAAAGCTTCAGGGGTCTCTTTTGTTTCAAAAAAAACCGTACAAAAGTTTCAGCCCATTCCAAGAACTTTTATTTCTGCACAAAAAACAACACCACGGTAGTTCTGGTGAAAACATCGTTAGTACGGGTTAGTTCCATTTAAATCATACCAAAACCATATAAAATTGTTGTAAATATGGCATGAATACTTCATAAATTATATATACATTGGAGACGTATCAACATCCCCAAGCATAATTCCTGCTCTTACTCGAGTAGGTAAACAATAAAACAAATAATTTTTGAAGTGTGAGTGCTAGCATAGTGCATAAGTTTGATCAATGATAATTTCAATCACTTCTCCAAGCATCATAACAACAACTCTTTCTCATAAAACTCATCATTATAAAGTAGCAATCAATTCACATGTTATCGTTCAAACAATGCATTCTCTTGAAACTTAACAACCTATGTTCTTAGTCACCAAACAATTGCAATTCAACTTATTTTCAACAAAGTCTAAACAAGAGCTCCACATACCCAATTATCATATAATCTTCTATGATTTCTAATACTGAAAGCATATTTTTAGAACAAATAGCATCCACCGAACACAGAGAAAAGATAGGGGCTTATTGTCTCACCTCCCAACTCATTTATCATAGACATAATTGTGAACAATAACAATTCATGATCAAATATATTTGAACGACCATATGTTCTTGGATCTTTCCCCACCACATGATGCTTGCCAAATAAAGAATATGTTGGAATAAGAAATTGTCTCAACAATAGTAAAATTAACAAAAAAGTAAAAGACATGCCCTTTGCAAAGGGTAGCATGGATTTGTAGAGGTGCCAGGGCTCATTGCACTACAAAAAAAAGACACATCCGTGACATTTTGGGCCGAACGAATTTTTTCTGTCATGCTTATGACACTTCTATGATGATAATTATGACAAAACCCAGTATCATCATAGATGTGGTGGGCTCCTACTTCTATGACAAAAAATCATGACAGAAAATGTGCTTTTCGTCCTGGGCGGGCCGGAGACGCACCTGCATGATATTCTTTGGGCCGTCCATGATAGAAAAAATGTGACAGAAGCGAGGGTGAGGAAAATTTCGGGGAGTTCCCGGTTATGGTGGGTGGTCGGGGATGAGCGATGCACGGAGGTTTGCGCATTTCTCTCGTACACGTATGTGCGTGTGTGCGAGGCATTGTGCTCTAACTGAACCTGAGCGAGGAGATGGGCTCTAATTGAACCTGAGCGATTGCACTAGCTACGTTACTGGACACCGATCGATCCCTTGCTGTTAACTGAACCCGAGTGATTCCTTCGCTACTGATGCTAACTGAAGTAGATCGAAGCTGCCTCTTGATGAACAGTTCCCGGTGGGGGTTGGATGAACAGTTTCTGGTGGGGGTTGGGTGAACAGGATCCCGTGGTAGTAGAGGCCGTTGCCGCTGGATGAACATGACCCCGATCGAGGAGGTGGGGTGGATGAACAATAGCCGATCGAGGGACCCCGTGGAGGGCTGGTTGAATAGTAGCCGCTGGAGGCTGGATGAACAAGACCCTGTGGAGGGCTGCATGAACAGTAGCCAGTGTAGGCTGGATGAACAGGACCCCGTGGATGAACAGTAGTTGGTGGAGGTTGGAGGAAGTGGATGGTGGATGAATAGTAGCATGTGGAGCCCCGTTTTGCAGTACGCCACACCCCTCCCGATGAACAGGACTCCGTTTCGACCATAGGCGCTCCAACACAAGTGTGTTTCCTCTGTTTTGCGGTACGCCACACCCCTCCTGATCAACAGGACCCCATTTCGACCGTACGCGGTCGAACACAAGTCTGTTTCCTCCGTTTTGCGGTACGCTAGACCCTTCCCGATGAATAGGACCCCGTTTCGACCATACATGGTCGAATAGAAGGCCCATTTTCTCCGTTCTGTGGTACGCCAGACCTTGTTTCGGCTGTTCCATCCAAGTCAGTTGGCTCCCGATGAACACGACGTATTCCGTTGCCTCCCGATGAACACGACGCATTCCATTGCCTCCCCATGAAGACGGCGTAGTTTCTCCGTTCCGACCTAGCCGGTTGGCTTCCGATGAATAGGACGTTGTTGCTGCCGTCCATGGCCTCTCCATGTACAGGATCCCTAGCAGTACGTATGCGCAAGTACGCATTCAAGACCCCGCCCATATGTACGTATGTGGTCGAATTTTTGTGCATCTGGTTGTACGTACGTGTACACGGTTTGGATTGGACTGCCTGAACTACTAACGGTCCTTACTCGGCCATAGTTCATCGTGGCAAACAGACCGATCAACCGGCACGTACATATAAAACGCTACGTACGCTTCGACTGGCTGGGTCCGAACTGTCAGGGAGGATAAGGATGAACTTCCTTGCGTGCGAAGACATAGCTGGTGGGTCCCAGCTGTCAGGAGGAAGTATCATTTTTTGCCCATAATAAGGACGCACATCCTTGCATGCGAAGATGTAAATGGTGAAGCCCAGCTGTCAGGGGAGAAAACATTATTTTTAGGGTAAAAAGGATGCAGTTGCATGCATGCGTCCATGGGCGTGGTGCGTCCCCATTGTCAGCCTCTCCACGTACAGTCATCTTCCGATGACTCTCGTTTGTTGACCATGTTGATCACACCGTGCAGGGTGCACCAAGCCGGTGGACGATAGTGAGGCCCCAGACTGGAATGCCCCGAAGATGGGAAGACGTGATAGTGGAGTCGCAAACGGAGAGGAGTGGAAACTTGAGTGGTTTGAGTGCGGGGTGGGCCTACACTTGGCAGAGAATAACAGGAGGTGCAGAGGAGTGGAGGGATGGCCTGGCCGTCGGTGGGGTAGCGATTCGCTGTGAGGCGCGCAAAACAGCACCGTTGGAGGCCGGAGGCTTGAGCAGGCGGTCCTGGCAGCGCTAGCGGAAGAAGACGAGAGATTGAGGAAGAATGCCAGCCGTTGGATGTAAATCCAACGCCTTGCTTAGGCTTCGAACTTTGTATTTTTATTTTTTTTGCGGAAATGCTTAGGCTTTGACCTACTGGCCCACATATCAGCCAATCCATTTGTTTTTTAATCCATTTGGTGGGCTGGGTGAAACAATGATGTAGCGCCTATGCAGCCCATTTATATATTATGGTAGAATTTAAAGCCCATTTGCATTTTTCTCGAAATCCGCGGTCAAGAAATTAAAGATGAAATAGCACCTGCTGAAATAGAAGGCATAGGTGTCACTATTAAACTTGCTAATAGAGATACTATATCACCAATTGGAATTCTAAGAGATGTTGAAGTCTTGTGTGGAAAAATAAAATACCCTACTGATTTTCTTGTTCTTAGCTCCCCACAAGAAGACTTTTGTCCCATTATTTTTGGTAGACCTTTCTTGAACACCGTCAATGCTAAAATAGATTGTGAGAAACAAACTGTCGATGTTAGCTTTGGTGATGAATCTCATGAATTTAATTTTTCCAAGTTTAGTAGACAACCTCATAAGAAAGATTTGCCTAGTAAGGATGAAATTATTGGTCTTTCTGATATTGTTGTGCCTCCTATTGATCCTTTGGAACAATATTTGCTAGACCATGAAATTGATTTGCATATGCGTGAAAGAAATGAAATAGATAGGATCTTTTTCAAACAACAACCTCTGCTTAAACATAATTTGCCTATTGAAACCCTAGGAGGTCCTCCTCCACCTAAAGGTGATCCTATGTTTGAATTAAAACAATTGCCAGACACTTTGAAGTATGCTTATCTTGATGAGAAAAAGATATATCACGTTATTATTAGTGCTAACCTTTCAGAACATGAAGAATAAAGATTATTGAAAGTTCTAAGGAAGCACAGGGCTGCTATTGGATATACTCTTGATGATCTTAAGGGCATTAGTCCCACTCTATGTCATCACAAGATTAATATGGAACCTGATGCTAAGCTCGTTGTTGATCACCAACTTCGGTTAAATCCGAAGATGAAAGAAGTGGTAAGAACGAAAATATTGAAACTTCTGGAAGCAGGTATTATCTATCCTATAACTGATAGTAGGTGGGTAAGTCATGTTCATTGTGTCCCTAAGAAGGGAGGTATTATTGTTGTTCCTAATGATAAGAATGACCTCATTTGAGAAAGAATTGTCACGGGCTATAGGATAGTAACTGATTATAGAAAATTAAACAAAGAAACTAGAAAAGATCATTATCCTCTGCCTTTTATCGACCAAATGTTAGAAATATTATCTAAGCACACACATTTTTGCTTCCTTGATGGATACTCTAGCTTTTCACAAATACTTGTTATACAATCTAATCAAGAAAAGACCACTTTTACTTGTCCTTTTGGAACTTTCGCTTATAGACGTATGCCTTTTGGTCTATGTAATGCACCTGCTACCTTTCAAAGATGTATGACCACTATCTTCTCTGTTTTAGGATTGTTGAGGTTTTCATGGATGACTTTTCCGTTTATGGGAAGTCTTTTGATGATTGTTAAGCAATCTTGATCAAGTTTTGCAGAGATGTGAACAAACAAATCTTGTCTTGAATAGGGAGAAGTTCCACTTCATGGTTAACGAAGGTATTGTTTTGGTCCATAAAATTTCTGAAAGAGGTATTGAGGTGGACAAAGCCAAGGTTGATGCAATTAACAAAATGCCATGTCCTAAAGATATCAAAGGTATTCGTAGTTTCCTTGGTCATGTTGGTTTCTATAGGAGGTTTATCAAAGACTTTTCTAAAATTTCTAGGCCTCTTACGAATCTTTTGCAAAAGGATATTCCCTTTGTGTTTGATGATGATTGTATGGAAGCCTTTGAAACACTAAAGAAAGCCTTAATTACTGCACCTGTTGTTCAACCACCTGATTGGAACTTGCCTTTTGAGATTATGTGTGATGCTAGTGATTATGCTGTTGGTGCTGTTCTAGGACAAAGAGTTGATAAGAAACTGAATTTTATCCATTATGCTAGTAAAACTCTAGACAATGCTCAACAAAATTATGCTACTACTGAAAAAGAATTCTCAGCAGTGGTGTTTGCTTGTGATAAATTTAGATCATACATTGTTGATTCTAATGTGACTGTTCACACCGATCATGCTACTATAAAATATTTTATGGAAAAGAAAGATGCTAAACCTAGACTCATTAGGTGGGTTCTTTTCTTACAAGAATTTGATTTGCATATCACTGATAGGAAAGGAGTAGAGAACCCCATAGTTGATAACTTGTCTAGGCTTGAAAATATTCTTGATGACCCACAACCTATTAATGATAGCTTTCCTGATGAACAACTAGCTGCAATAAATGTTTGTAATAATACACCTTGGTATGCTGACTATGATAATTATATTGTTGCTAAATACATACCACCTAGCTTCACATACCAACAAAAGAAAAAATTCTTCTATGATTTAAGACATTACTTTTGGGATGACCCTCATCTTTATAAAGAAGGGGTAGATGGTCTTATTAGATGTTGTGTACCTGAGCATGAACAGGAACAAATCCTATGAAAATGTCATTCTGAAGCTTATGGAGGACATCACGCGAGAGATAGAACCGCTTATAAGGTATTGCAATCTGGTTTTTATTCGCCTACTCTCTTCAAATATGCCCATAAGTTGGTCTCATCTTGTGATGAATGCCAAAGAATAGGTAATATCGGTAAGCGTCAAGAAATGCCCATGAATTATTCACTTGCTATTGAACCATTTGATGTTTGGGATTTGATTTCATGGGACCCTTTCCTTCCTCTAATGGTTATATACATATTTTGGTTGCTGTTGATTATGTTACTAAGTGGGTAGAAGTTATTCCAACTAGTAGTGCCGATCACAACACCTCTATTAAAATGCTTAAGGAAGTTATTTTCCCAAGGATTGGAGTTGCTAGATACTTAATGAATGATGGTGGTTCACACTTTATTCATGGTGCCTTCTGTAAAATGCTTGCTAAGTATGGTGTTAACCATAGAATTGCATCACCTTATCATCCTCAGTCTAGTGGTCAACTTGAACTTAGCAATAGGGAAATAAAACTAATCTTACAAAAGACTGTCAATAGGTCCCGAAAGAATTGGTCTAAGAAATTAGATGATGCACTTTGGGCTTATAGAACAGCTTATAAAAATCCTATGGGTATGTCTCCATATAAAATGGTTTATGGAAAAGCTTTTCATTTGCCTATTGAGTTAGAACACAAAGCATATTGGGCAATTAAAGAACTTAATTATGACTTCAAACTTGCTGGTGAAAAGTGGTTATTTGATATTAGCTATTTAGATGAATGGAGAACCTAGGCTTATGAAAATGCTAAGTTATTCAAAGAAAAAGTTAAAAGATGGCATGACAAAAGAATCCAAAAGCGTGAGTTCAAAGTTGGAGAATATGTTCTTTTGTACAATTGTCATTTCAGATTCTTTGCAGGAAAACACCTCTCCAAGTGGGAAGGACCCTATGTCATCGAGGAGCTCTACCGGTCCGGAGCTATCAAAATAAATAATGCTGAAGGCACTAACCCGAAGGTTGTCAATGGGCAACGTATAAAACACTATATCTCAGGTATGCCCATTAATGTTGAAAGCAATATTATCCAAACTTTGACACCGGAAGAACACATAAAGGAAACCTTCCGGAACACTCCAGAATAATGAAAAAAGGAAGGTACGTGATACAGTAAGTAAATGGACTCCGAAAAATCCGCAAAAATATTTTCTATCTATTTTGGAATATTTTGAAAATTAGGAAATAAGAAACTTCCAGGAAAGTGACTGTCGGTGTCAAAACTGGCGGATCTCGGGTAGGGGGTCCCGAACTATGCGTCTAGGCGGATGGTAACAGGAGACGAGGGACACGATGTTTTTACCCAGGTTTGGGCCCTCTCGATGGAGGTAAAACCCTACGTCCTGCTTGATTAATATTGATGATATGGGTAGTACAAGAGTAGATCTACCACGAGATCAAGGAGGCTAAACCCTAGAAGCTAGCCTATGGTATGATTGTTGTAATGTATGTTGTCCTACGGACTAAAGCCCTCCGGTTTATATAGGCACCGGAGAGGGCTAGGGTTACACAGAGTCGGTTACAATGGTAGGAGATCTACATATCCGTATTGCCAAGCTTGCCTTCCACGCCAAGGAAAGTCACATCCGGACACGGGACGGAGTCTTCAATCTTGTATCTTCGTAATCTTGGAGTCCGGCGGACATTGATAGTCCGGCTGTCCGGACACCCCCTAGTCCAGGACTCCCTCAGTAGCCCCCGAACCAGGCTTCAATGACGATAAGTCCAGCGTGCTTATAGTCTTCGGCGTTGCAAGGCGGGTTCTCCCTTCAAATTCCATGTACGTGCCGAACAGTGTACGGCTTCATCTTGAATATTGTGTTCCTTGGCTTCTACGCCAAATAATGGCCCTCTTCCACGCGTCGCACGAATGCGAAAAGCCAGGGTGTCTTTTGCATTTCACCCCCCAATTGTGCGAGTCACCTGCCTATAAAAGAGGCAAGAATCCAGATCCAAACCACACCGTCTTCCTTCCGCGAATACTCCATCGAAGCGCCTTTGACCTAGAAATCCATTCCACCATGGATCGTCAACGCGGCTCTTCTTCACGCGCTCCCAGCCCACCGCCGGGGAATTGGAGGAGGTGCTCTATTTCGCACAACGAGCTTGTGAAGCTCCAAACGGGGGGATTCCTCCCTCCAGCCTTCATGATCCCAGTCCGGGCCGGACTGGTTACTTATCAAGGTGGGAGACAGGCGGAGGACACTCCAAGCCTCAACAAGGGGGAGCGAGTATGTTTTGTCCCTTATCTGATAAGGGGACTCGGATTTCCAATACATCCGTTCCTCCGCGGGCTCCTAAAGTTCTACGGACTCCAGCTCCACCACCTCACGCCCGCCTCTGTCCTGCATATCGCGGGCTACGTAGCTCTTTGCGAGCTATTCCTGGGCATTGAGCCCCATTTCTCATTGTAGAAGAGGCTGTTTTGCCTCGTACCCCATTCTCACCAGGGGTCCATATATCAAGTGGGCGGCGCCGAAATATGGCGCATCGCCGGGACCGGATACCTATCCGGCACTCCCAAGAAGGCGTCCGAAGACTGGCCCTCGGAGTGGTTTTATATAGGAGACGCTCCGCTGCCAGACCCAGTTCGGATCGGCCTCCCGGAGTTTAGTGCTGCTCCCTTGAAGAAACGCCTCAGCTGGCGCCCACGGAGCCCCCGATTGGAGGAAGACAAGAGCGTCCACTATCTGATGGGCCGGATAAGATTAATGGCTCATTCCGGCTTGACCATGATCGAAGTCATGGCGACATGCATCAAGCGAGGGGTACAGCCACTGCAATACAGAGGCCACCCCATGTGGGATTTCAACGGGAAGGATGATGCTACCCGGCACGGCCGCAAAGGGCCGGATTCGACCGAGGATCTGGTGAAGATCCTGTCCAGCCTGTACAAGGGGGAGAAGGAGGATTTCCTTCGAACGAACCCTTTGAATGGGTTTTCCATGATCAACCCTAGAGGATGGGTAAGTGAACACCTTGAAGGGCCCAACCCATGCTTTCGAAGTTTAAGCTTCTTACATTATGTCTTCGGCGCAGGATCTACGCCGGACTGTGGAGGACATGGTAAGTCCTGCTCCGCAACCCAAGGATCCAGAAGGACCCCTGGATCCGGCCTCCGAAGAGGACCCAGATATCGAGGTGGAGCTGATCGACGGGGTGTATCACCAGCTCAGCATAGACAATGCTTTGGTCGCCATCACGGCGGACTACCCCGGGCTAAGTCTGGCTTCCCAGGTGACCGCGACCGAAATCCGGACACCATTATCTCATCCCTGCCCATTTCTGACCTTCGCGAACGATGGTATTTTGCAAGAAGCGCCTTTACGACAGGAAGCCGAGTCTGCGGCGGCTGACCAACAGAGGTCAGTCCGAACCAGCAGGCGGAAAAGGAGCGCAGTGCGGACGGAAACGTTGCCGCAAAGGTATAGCTCGTATTTGAATTTTTAGAGCAACGTTCCGAGGAAATGTCTGAGTGCTCATGATCTTTGTAGGAGAAAAAGCGCTCGCCGGACTGCGAGCGCAGGAATTGCCAATCCGACCAACACCGGCCAGGCTCCAGCGCCCGGCCTGGAGGGGGAGGCAAGCGCAAGACGCGAGCCGGATCCTTCTCCAACGGAGGATACCGACAGACTGTCCGCCACCAAGTCTGAGGTAGAGAGCGCCATGAACCATAGGCGCCGCCGGACAGTATTTCAAGAAGCGTGCTTTTCCCCTGAGGCATTGGATGCTTTTAACGCAGGGGACGCGCATCTCCGTGCTGCTCAAAATGGTTTACCAGAGCCACGGAGCAGTATGTGAAAGACATACGGGTAAGGGAATTTTAGTGGTTGTATATACCAGTAGCCCCCGAGACTTAAAGTAGTTATGCTAACTGATTTAAGGATCATTGAAAATTTCAGGCACTTAACGAGAAGAATGCCCAGCTGTCTCGGGAGCTGCAAGATTGCAAGGCCCAACTTGAGGCCGCACTTGCTGCCGCAGGAGGAGACGGAAAGACCCCTCCTGGTAACACATTTTTATTAATAAATATAAGCGTTGTGCGGCATGCGCGCGAGTCTAATAATGACATTTGCAGGTACCGCCGGACAAGATCCGGACAGGCAAGCATTGCTACGCCAGCTAAAGGCCAGCGAGAGTGTGCTGAATAGGGTTCAGCAGGAAAGGAACAAGCTCCAGGATGCCAACGCCAAGCTCGGAGAAGAGCTGAAAGGCGCTCAGGCCGAGCTGTCCGGCTTCGTTAAGGAGAATCAACGGCTTCGTCGCGGCATTTATAGTGAGTGCTTGAGCGAACTCTTTTGAAAAGAAGAGTTCGGCGAGGAAGTATTTTGACATGATATGTCTTGTAGGTATACTCACAGGTCGTCCTGCAGAGGAGATGCCCATATCAATGGGTGATCAACTTCCCGAACAGTTGCAGCTACTCGAACGAGTTCGGCAGGCAATGAGCGGCGTCGTTCAGGCTTTATGGCCAGCCCTCACCCTACCCGAGGGCCTCGGGGAGCTTGCGGAGAAGCTGCAGGGAGTGCGGCAGCGCTTCCGTTTGTGGAAGATTTCGGCTTGCCGTCAAGGTGCCAGGGAGGCTTGGGCCATGGTGAAGACGCGGTACAAGAAGGCAGATCCCAACCACATGGCCGAAGTTGGACCGGTGGGGCCCGATGGGAAGGAGATCCCTGTGAGTTTAGTGTATAGCCAAGTAGAGTTGGCTGCTAAATTTTCCCAACAGGACTGTAAACTAGACAGCCTGTTAGACGGGATTGAGGAGGAATACAATCAGTAAATTTGACAATGTATGTTATCCTTTAAAGTGACATGTGAAATGCCTTCTAGCCAGATTGTAGATCGTTTGTCTTTGCTGACCTTTTCGCTTCGACCTCGGGACCCTAGAGTCCGAAGTGTGTCCGAATACCTTTTTAGTTAAGAAACAACCGTGGTATGCATGGAGACCAGGCGTAGGGGTCATTAGTGCTTTATCAGACAAGTGCCCAACTAGTTATGTTATATTACATGGTTAGTAAGAAACATCTTCCAGGGAGAATAGTTCCATTAAGGGTTCCTTTCCCTGGGAGGCATGCCCTAAAGTGCATGTCCGGACTGCAAAGAAAGCAGTAAAACATCTGGGGGCAGATAGATAAATAGGTAAAAAGTCATCTTTTAAGTCACCGACCTAATATTCCCTTAAGAACGCTAGCTTTTGGCTTCACCCAGTCTGAGGTACACATCCGGCTGACCCGGCAGTAACAATCGCAGAGGTGCTTCCTTTACCTCCTAGCCGAACAATCGGGAACGTAGGGGTAAGCACAGGAGCCAGGCAACCCAGCTTGGCCAAAACTTAAGTCATATCGATGCATATAATGGCGAGTAAAAGGTACATGTGGAAGCTTGACACATGTGATGTGTATAAAAACCGTATAATTGAGCTTCTGTAAAAGAAGCCCCCAGGAATAATGAGTGCGGATGGCACATCATGCGTATGCGAAGAATGCAAAAATAGGCCCGAAAGGGCTTTTAAGTGAAAAGGATAAAAAGAGAAACAAAAGACAGCCGAAGTGTAAAAGTTTGGACGGGGGAAGGGGACGAACTCTTAGTCCGGCGCTAGGCATAGATTCGTCGGAGGCGGGCTGCGTTCCATGGGTTCGGCTCGAGTCGGTGATCCGACGCATTTCGTAGACGGTATGCTTCTCCGGTCAGTACTTGATCGATAATGAAGGGGCCCTCCCATTTGGGCTTGAGCTTGTCCTTTTTCTTGTCCGGCAGGAGTAGAACTAGTTCACCAATGTTGTAAGTCTTGGCCCGTACTTTTCTGCTTTGATATCTTCGGGCCTGCTGCTGATAGAATGCGGAACGAGCCTTCGCGACGTCACGTTCTTCCTCCAATGTGTCCAAGCTGTCCTGCCGATCAAGCTCGGCCTCTCTTTCCTCATACATGCGCACTCGAGGTGAGTCATGAATAATGTCATAGGGCAAAACTGCCTCTGCGCCGTATACCATAAAAAATGGTGTGAATCCGGTAGTACGGTTAGGCGTTGTCCGCAGCCCCCAAAAGTACGGAGTCGAGCTCCTCGACCCATTGTGTGTCGGATTTAGTGAGTGACCTCACTAGTCTGGGTTTAATGTCGCTCATTATTAGACCATTTGCTCTTTCCACTTGACCGTTGGTTTGAGGGTGATAGACTGACGCATAGTCGAGCTTGATGCCCATATTTTTGCACCATGACTTAACCTCGTCGGCTGTGAAGTTCGTGCCGTTGTCGGTGATGATGCTGTGGGGGACTCCGTAATAGTGTACCACCCCTGATATAAAGTCTATCACTGGTCCGGACTCTGCCGTTTTGACCGGTTTGGCCTCTATCCATTTGGTGAACTTATCCACCATGACCAATAGGTACTTTTTCTTGTGGGTTCCCCCTTTAAGGGGTCCAACCATGTCAAGCCCCCAGACCGCGAACGGCCAGGTAATGGGTATGGTTTTGAGGGCGGTGGGTGGCATATGGCTCTGATTAGCAAAGAGCTGACAACCAACGCATCGCTGGACCAAGTCCTGTGCGTCTGCCCGAGCCGTCGGCCAATAAAATCCTATACGGAATGCCTTTCCTACAAGGGCCCGGGCTGCTGCGTGGTGTCCGCCTAGTCCGGCATGAATTTCAGCCAGGAGGTTTCGCCCTTCTTCTTCGGAGATACACCTTTGAAGGACTCCGGTGGTACTTTTCTTATAAAGTTCTCCCTCATGGACCTTGTAGGCCTTCGATCGCCGGACTATGCAGCGGGCCTCATTTTGGTCTTCGAGAAGTTCCTGCCTAAGTAAGTAGGCTAGGAAAGGTTCTGTCCACGCGGCGATTACTGCCATTATGACGTGGGCGGAGGGTGTTATGTCGTCTGCCGAATCACCGGTTGGTGCGGTTTTCTCCAGTTTGTCGCTATCGGGCTCCTCTTCCCATAGTACGGATGGCTTGAAGAGCCCTTCCAGGAAGATATTTGGAGGGACAGCATCACGTTTCGCACCGATGCGTGCCAGGACGTCGGCCGCTTGGTTATTATCTCGGGCTATGTGATGGAATTCGAGTCCTTCAAACCGAGCTGACATTTTTAGGACAGCGTTGCGATAGGCTGCCATTTTCGGATCCTTGGCGTCGAAGTCTCCATTTATTTGGGATATTGCAAGGTTTGAGTCCCCGCGCACCTCTAGGCGTTGAATGCCCATGGAGACCGCCATCCGGAGACCATGTAACAGGGCCTTGTATTCGGCTGCATTGTTGGAGTCCGTGTACATTATTTGAAGTACATACTGGACTGTATCTCCGGTGGGGGACGTCAGTACGACGCGAGCCCCCAGTCCGGCCAACATTTTGGAGCCGTCGAAATGCATAGTCCAATTGGAGTATGCGCCGTACTCTTTAGGGAGTTCGGCTTCAGTCCATTCGGCGACGAAGTCAGCCAAAACTTGTGACTTTATAGGTTATCGAGGTTTGTAAGTGATGTCGAATGGTAAGAGCTCAATGGCCCATTTTGCTATCCTGCCCGTTGCGTTGCGGTTGTTTATAATGTCATTGAGCGGTACTTCAGAGGCTACTGTTATCGAGCACTCTTGAAAGTAGTGCCGGAGCTTTCGAGACGCCATGAACACCGCATATGCTATCTTCTGATAGTGCGGGTAACGGGATTTGCAGGGGGTTAACACAGTGGATACATAATACACTGGTTTTTGAAGAGGGAATTTATGCCCTTCTGTCGCTCATTCGACGACGAGGACTGCGCTTACAACTTGATGTGTTGCTGCGATGTATAACAACATTGGTTCGCCCAGAGTGGGCGCAGCCAGGACCGGATTTGTTGCCAGTATGGCCTTTATTTCTTCGAGTCCGGCAGTGGCAGCATCTGTCCACTCGAAGTGTTCGGTGCGCCTGAGGAGGCGACAGAGGGGCAACGCCTTTTCTCCTAAACGGGAGATAAAGCGGCTTAAGGCTGCCACGCATCCTGTTATTTTTTGTATTTGTTTGAGGTCTTTTGGAATATCCAACTGTGACAGAGCTCGGATTTTGGCCGGATTTGCTTCAATTCCTCTACCGGATACGATGAAGCCCAGCAGCTTTCCAGCTGGTACGCCGAAAACGCATTTTTCTGGATTCAGCTTGATGTCATATGCTCTGAGGTTGTCGAATGTGAGCCTCAAATCGTCTACTAAAGTTTCGACGTGTTTTGTTTTGACGACTACGTCGTCTACGTATGCCTCGACTGTTTTGCCGATCTGGGTGGCCAGACATGTTTGAATCATGCGCTGATATGTTGCGCCGACGTTTTTGAGTCCGAAGGGCATCGTGTTGAAGCAGAATGGTCCATATGGAGTGATAAATGCCGTTGCGGCTTGGTCTGCTTCCGCCATCTTGATTTGATGATAGCCAGAGTATGCGTCCAGGAAGCACAACGAATCGTGCCCTGCTGTGGCATCGATAATTTGATCGATGCGGGGGAGAGGGAAGGGATCCTTTGGGCAAGCTTTATTGAGGTCTTTAAAATCGACACAGAGGCGCCAGGATTCATCCTTCTTTGGTACCATCACCAAATTTTCTAGCCAGTCCGGATGTTTGATATCTCTAATGAATCCGGCTTCCAATAGTTTGGCTAGCTCTTCTCCCATTGCCTGTCTTTTGGGCTCGAAAAATCGTCGAAGAGCCTGTTTGACTGGCTTGAACCCTTTTAGGGTGTTTAGGCTGTGTTCTGCCAACCTGCGAGGGATTCCGGGCATGTCTGAAGGATGCCAGGCGAAGATATCCCAATTTTCCCGAAGGAATTCGCGCAGTGCGGCGTCTACTTCGGGGTTCAACTGTGCCCCAATGGAGGCCGTCTTTGTTGGGTCCGTTGGATGGACCTGGAATTTTATTATCTCGTCTGCTGGTTTGAAGGAGGTGGACTTGGATCTTTTATCGAGTATCACATCGTCCCTGTTCACCGCAGAGCGCAGCGCGGTGAGTTCCTCTGCTGCCAAGGCTTCGGATAGTGCCTCGAGGGCTAGTGCGGCTGTCTTGTTTTCGGCGCGGAGTGCTATGTCCGGATCACTAGCGAGAGTGATTATTTTGCTGGGCCCAGGCATTTTAAGCTTCATGTACCCGTAATGAGGTATTGCTTGAAAAATTGTGAATGCCTCTCATCCTAATATGGCGTGATACCCACTGCTGAACGAGGCCACCTGGAACATGACTTCTTCGGATCTGTAATTGTCCGGAGAGCCGAACACCACATCGAGTGTGATTTTTCCGGTGCAGCGCGCTTCCCAGCTAGGGATTATTCCTCTAAAGGTTGTGCTGCTTCGCTCAATACGGCTCCAATCGATTTCCATTTTTCGCAGAGTTTCCTCATAAATGAGGTTTAGTCCGCTGCCGCCGTCCATGAGGACTTTTGTCAATCGAAAGCCGTCCACTATGGGACTAAGTACCAGTGCGGCTGGGGCTCTGGTTGTTCGGAATGTGGGCTCGTCGCTGCCATTCAAGGTAATAGCTGTGTCGCTCCATGGATTTGCTGTTGCTACTTGGTAGATTTCGGCAAGTTCGCGGATTGATCATTTTCGCATATTATTTGATGCGAAAGTCTCGAAGACTGTTGATACCGTGCTGGTATTGTTGGAGTGGTTTCCTGGAGCTAGAAGCTCTTCGCCACTTTTGGCCACCTGCCGTAATATCCAACATGCTCGAAGGCTATGTGTTGGGACGGCTCCCTCTGTACTGTGAAGTTTACAGGGTCCATTGAGCCATCCCTCCAATACGGTTCCGTTTCCCTTATTGGGTTTTTGTTTTTTCGTTTTTGCATCTGGGGCCTGAGTGTAAGGCGCCCTTTTACTGCGGACTGGGTTTGCGGCCGGATTATCCCAAAATTGATTTTCGGTTTTCCGGAAACTCTCCATCGCACAGTACTTTCGTACAATGGATGCCAGATCGGTGAAGCGCGTAATTTTGCGACGATCAATGGCGTTTAGTATTCCCTTGTCCGTGCAGTTATTGCGGAATATTGATATTGCGTTTTCCTCTCGGTAGTCCTTTATCCTGTCCATAACCAGGAGGAATCTGGCCCAGTAGTGATGTACTGTTTCTGTAGGCTCTTGCCGTATTAGAGATAGATCGCATATGTCTGGGCGGGTGGGTGGACTAAAATCCGGATCCCTGCCCATCTTGAGGCTCAAAGGCCAAGGGGTTTCCGAATTCGGAAGTGTGGTTTGCTGGGGACAATCCAGCAAGTCCGGGGCGATGCATGATTTTAAGTTCAATGCTCGATCGAAGTCTGTCCCCCCGCGGGAATCCGGCATGGAGGGTTCGGGAATCCGGACATGAATTGTTTTCAACACTGGCAAAGAGTTGCCGTATTGCTCCTCTACCACTGCGACGTGGTGGGTGGCCTGGGGAGAGTTAATCTCTCTCAGATCGGTTTTAAGCCCAATCTGGATGTAGTCCGTAGCGACTCCCAGGGTGGCGATGCGATCCAAGAGCTCGTTAACAGACGAGAGCTCTATTGGATCTAACTGTTCGGCAGCTTTAGGGCTGACGCGAAGATTGCTTTTGACGACTTGAGAAGTCATTGCCGAAGCGGCGGCCGGACAGGCGGTCATGAGAAAACCACCAAGCCGGATAATTTGGCCGGCGGCCAAGGCCCCTCCGGCGAAAACACCGTCTTTGAAGACGGGTGGAGGCATCCGCTCTATCGGTGACGACACAGAGGAACTCTCAATGAAAGCACCAATGTCGGTGTCAAAACCGGCGGATCTCGGGTAGGGGGTCCCGAACTGTGCGTCTAGGCGGATGGTAATAGGAGACGAGGGACACGATGTTTTTACCCAGGTTCGGGCCCTCTCGATGGAGGTAAAACCCTACGTCCTGCTTGATTAATATTGATGATATGGGTAGTACAAGAGTAGATCTACCACGAGATCAAGGAGGCTAAACCCTAGAAGCTAGCCTATGGTATGATTGTTGTTCGTCCTATGGACTAAAGCCCTCCGGTTTATATAGACACCGGAGAGGGCTAGGGTTACATAGAGTCGGTTACAATGGTAGGAGATCTACATATCCGTATTGCCAAGCTTGCCTTCCACGCCAAGGAAAGTCCCATCCGGACACGGGACGGAGTCTTCAATCTTGTATCTTCGTAATCTTGGAGTCCGGCGGACATTGATAGTCCGGCTGTCCGGACACCCCCTAGTCCAGGACTCCCTCAGTGACCCTGGTGGGCACGATACACCAAGGCGCGCCAGGCATGCCTGGTGCCCCCAGGTGGGTTGTTCCCACCATAGGTACTTTCCGGACTCCGTTTTTATTCCGTTCTGCTTGTTCCCCAAGATAAAAAATCTATATATACCTCCCGAACCTGTTAACCTCCGTATCATGGAGAAATCTGCCATTTTCTTTTCTTGTTGTTTTCTATCAGAAATGTTGAGCCATGCATCATGTCTTCTCCCTCCTCCAACATTGAAGAAGGCGAAGCTTGGTTGCTTTAGGTAGAATCCAGAGGGAAGGAATTTGAGGAGATCATTATGGAGGAAGATGAGAGGGACTCATTCGGAATTCATCCTCCAGCTTCTGAGAGAAGGACCCTGGCTGGTATCTCCACTCATCCTAACCCCCATCAAGCCATGAGGTTCATAGAAAATCAAGAGGGCCCAAGAGATCAGGAAGAACTCCCTACAAGGAGGCCTCTACACAGGTTACATCAAAACAATCTTCACAATTTGATTCATAATTATGGGTTCAAAAACACTCCTCGTGTGCATATACCGTCCAATTGAGACATATCTCGTCCAAGAGAAAGTGATGCAGGGACAAACTCTTGGGGTCCGGAAAATAAGCATATCATGGCTGAAGTAGAGAAGAACACTGAGTTGGTCCATCAAGGTCTTTGAGAGATTCACAGCTTAAGAGATATGCTCGGAGATGTATTGGACAAGATTGCTTCTACTTCGTCACCACCACCTTCTTCTTCACCACCAAAAGAAAACTGAGTATCGGGTATGGGAACTCCCCTTGGCTTTCGCGAAGCTTGGGGGAGGTGCCCCGGTATCGTATCATCTCCACTATCTTTTGCCTTTACTTTCTTAGTTCAATCCATGGTTATATTTTGCTATTAGATGAATAAAAGTATAGTTCAATCCTTTCTTTTTGTGAGTTTCCTTAGTGATCATTCTTTGTAATCATGTGCGAGATATATATAAGATTTAGTTTGAGTTTTGCCTTCTTTACTTTCTTGTTGCAATAAAAAGAAAGGAAATAAAAGAAAACATCTTATGCTAATCTTATGGTAAGTGATGAAATTACAGAAGGAAAAGTATAAGTATAAAATTTTATTGTAGATTGACAAACATAGCATTGGTCAATGATGCAACTCATGAAAGAATTAATAAGGGAAGAGAAGATTCACATATAAATATACTATCATGGTTTTGAGCACCCATCAAAATATTATATGCCAAAATTGTTGACATTGGACAAGCAAGACACCTTAATGATTTATGTTTGTTCATATTCTAGAAGTTATATTGTCATAGATCCTTCAACATGTGGTGCTTGCCCCTATCTTTGCTAGCCAAAGACTCCGCACTAAGTAGAGATACTACTTGTGCATCCAAAACCCTTAAACCCAATCTTGTTTGAGAGTCCACAATACCTACCTATGCATTGAGTAAGATCCTTCAAGTAAGTTGTCATTGGTGCAAAAAGGGCAATAAAAATTGCTTATAAATATGTGAGATCATTTAGTGTAAGGGAAAATTGAGCGTTGTACGAACTTGTGATGGTGAAGAATAAAAGTAACAGACTGCATAATAAAGGTCGCCATCGCAGGGGGCAATATAAGGTGATGTTCTCTTGCACTAAGGGGTTGAGCATACAAACAAAAAGCGCATGGCAACCTCTGCTTCCCTTTGTGAAGGGCCTATCTTTTACTTTTATGTATTTACTTTCATGCAAGAGTCAAAGTTTTTCTCTCCATCCCTTTATTTTTCTGCTTTGGCAAGCATCATGTGGTGAGGAAACATCTAGGAACATATATCCAGTTGAATATGGGTAGCATGAGTCATTATTGTTGACATCACCCTTGAGGTGAGTGTGTTGGGAGGCGAAACTATAAGCCCCTATCTTTCTATGTGTCCGGTTTAAACGTTTTGCCCATGTGTACGCGGTGAGTGTTAACAATCATAGAAGACTAAATGATGGTTGCGTATGTGGACTTGCCTAAAGGCTCCGATACATGACCCTTCCAGAAAAGATGATGAATTGTAGTTGCAAAGTTGACTAAGAACATAGTTTGTTGGTTTCCAATAGAGTTTATGCTTTATACTTCGATGTTGTGATGAATTGTCACTTGTTCATGAGAAGTTTATGATAAAATTTCTATGATAAAAGTATTATGTTAAAGTTTGTTGCTGTTATAATAAGTCACATGATGTTGCTATGTCCGTATTTTTGTTTTTATCGACACCTCTCTCTCTCTAAGCATGTGGACATGTTTTTCAATTTCAGTTTTCGCTTGAGGACAAGCGAAGTCTAAGCTTGAGGGAGTTGATACGTCCATTTTGCATCATGTTTTCCTATGGTTATTTATGTTGTTTTATTGTATAATGATGCTTTTTGGAGCAATTCAAATGCCTTTTCTCTCATAATATACATGGCATGCACAAAGGGGGAGAATTCTGGCAGCTGGAAATCTGGACCTGAAAAAGCTACGTCAAGCTACCTATTCTGCACAACTCCAAATGAGTCGAAACTTCCCAAGGATTTTTTATGGAATATTTAAGATTTATTGGAGCCAATAAGTACCAGAGGGGGGGCACCAGGTGGGAACAACCCACCTGGGCGCGCCAGGAGGCCCAGGCGCACCCTGGTGGGTGCTGCCCTCCTCGGCCCACCTCCGGTGCCCATCTTCTGGTATATAAGTCATTTTGACCTAGAAAAAATACGGGGAGGACATTTAGGACGAAGTGCCACCACCTGGAGGCGGAACTTGGTCAAGAGCACTTTTGCCCTCCGACAAAGTTATTCCGCCGGGGGAACTTCCCTCCCGAAGGGGGAAATCATCGTCATCATTGTCGGTGTCAAAACCGGTGGATCTCGGGTAGGGGGTCCCGAGCTGTGCGTCTAGGCAGATGGTAACAGGAGACAAGGGACACGATGTTTTTACCCAGGTTCGGGCCCTCTCGATGGAGGTAAAACCCTACTCCTGCTTGATTAATATTGATGATATGGGTAATACAAGAGTAGATCTACCACGAGATCAAAGAGGCTAAACCCTAGAAGCTAGCCTATGGTATGATTGTTGTTCGTCCTATGGACTAAAACCCTCCGGTTTATATAGACACCGGAGAGGGTTAGGGTTACACAAAGTCGGTTACAATGGTAGGAGATCTACATATCCGTATCGCCAAGCTTGCCTTCCACGCCAAGGAAAGTCCCATCCGGACACGTGATGAAGTCTTCAATCTTGTATCTTCATAGTCCAGGAGTCTGGCCAACGGTGATAGTTCGGCTATCCGGACACCCCCTAATCTAGGACTCCCTCAGTAGCCCCTGAACCAGGCTTCAATGACGACGAGTCCGGCACGCATATTGTCTTCGGCATTGCAAGGCGGGTTCCTCCTCCGAATACTTCATAGAAGATTTTGAACACAAGGATAGTGTTCGGCTCTGCAAAATAAGTTCCACATACCACCGTAGAGAGAATAATCTTTACACAAATTCAATCTGCTGACGTATTCTGCGGCGTGACGTCACACCACAGCCAAGCCTTTATTGGAATCGTTTTTACTGTCCCACCTCAGCGTGTTTAGCGAGGCGGTTTCCTTGGCACGTCTTATCAAAGCGGAGATCGTGCCCCCTTATTCCGGGATTCTCATCAATACGGGCATGGGTAATCCAACCGCGCCATTGATTATGGCGCTTGGGAGATAAGCGAGTTTTACTAGGCTGGTGGGGACGCATAGTTTCGTCCGTCCATATAAGGGGATAAGGATCCACCTTTTTACCTACGCCTTCTTCCTCCTTTGCTTATCCATTTCCGCGCACTCGAGCTCCAGCGCCCAAGTCCGCACATCTCGCCTCAACCTTCCCCAGCCATGTCTGGAGCGGGAGGCAAGTGGATGGCCTCCTCCATCACGGAGGGGCACATCAAAATGTTGAGGAAAGCCGGATACCTGCACAACGACATTGCGCACCAGCTTCCAGACGAGGGGCAGCTCGTCCCCCACCCCCAGGCCCCATGAGAGGGTGGTGTTCCTTCCCCATTTCCTCCGCGGACTGGGCTTCCCACTCCACCCATTTGTCCAGGGGCTCATGTTCTACTACGGCCTGGATTTCCACGATCTGGCCCCAAATTTCATCCTCAACATCTCAGCGTTTATCGTTGTGTGCAAGGCCTTCCTCCGCATCAAGCCCCACTTCGGCTTATGGCTGAAGACCTTCAATGTCAAGCCGAAGGTAGTGGGCGACCAGCAGGCGGAGTGCGGAGGAGCCATGGTGGGCAAGATGCCCAACGTCATATGGCTCGAGGGCTCCTTCGTGGAAACCATCAAAGGGTGGCAATCGGGGTGGTTCTACATCACCGAGCCGCATGACCCCGAATGGGCAGCGGCCCCCGAATTCCGATCTGGCATCCCCACACGGCTCACCTCCTGGAAAGAGAAGGGCCTGACATGGGGTGATTTGGAAGAGCTAACCGGACTCCAAACCTGCGTCCAAAACCTTGTGAACAAGAAGATCAAGCTCGTCAACGTAGTCCAGGTCATGCTCATTCGTCGGATCCTCCCGTGCCAACAACGGGCCTTCAACTTGTGGGAGTTTGATCCAGCACAGCACCAAACCTTGAGCAGGCTCTTCGACACTACGTACGAAGATGCCTGAAAGGTGCTGTTCAAGGGCGCCGAGGCTCCCGCATCCGCTACCGAAGATTGCAGATTCAGCTCGCAGCTTCAAGCCGGCGAGGTAAGCTATTTTACCCTTTACAGGACACTTGTTTTTCATAGTTTGACTCTATGCGGGATCTAAACTCCCTTACCTTTGACAGACCTAGAAGAAGAAGTCCGGGCAGGTTAACTGTCCGGCTCCCTTACCAGAAGACCCAGCGAACGCCCGATTGACGGGGCTGCTGGTTCCGGCACCTCACATGGTGCCGGATAAGAAGGCCAAGAAGAAGGCCATGGGAACCCGAAAGAGTTCCTGGCGTCAGGTGTTATCAGACTCATCGTCCGATGACTCCGAGGCGGACTCCTCTCGCGAAGACGAGGAGGAGAAAAAAGAGGCTTCTCCCCCAGTGGGAGGAGAGAAGGAAAGGAAGGCCTCCCCAACTGGGGAGGCCGGAGGGTCCAAGAAGGGAAGGACCCTTCCTCCAAACTACTCCACCAACGCCGACGACAGCAAAGAGGAGTGGCCACCGAGGGCTAAGCCCCTGGCGACATCGTAAGTGTTCGGATACCAGAATAATTCATGATTTTTCATTTGTCGCATAGTGTCTTCTAACGCCGAATACAACCATATAGCCCGCCCAAGGACGAGCTCCCCGCTTCGTCGAGCGACTCCATGGATTCATCAGATGTGAATAGCACTTCACTCCCAACTGCCTCCTCCCCTCGTGACGCAGACGCCGCCGCCGTGGAGTCCCAAAAGGGGCCCGACCAGGAGGAGGTGGTCCTGGAGGCGCCGCAAGGCGACCTCCCGGACTCCGGGCGCAAAGGGGTCAAAACCCCAGAGGGCTCTAAGTCCGGCCCTGTGCCGGACTCCGTACCGGAACCTACAGTGGTTCCAAAATCCGGCAGGCGGCCCCTTCATAAGAAGGGCAAGACTGCGACGCTGGTGGCCTCCGTCCAACCGGAGGCACCGGACAGCTTGCTGGAGGCGCTTAACGGCGCCTCCATCGACGAGGAACACCGCACTATCATGAGTGCGGTGATCCAGAAAGCTCAGTCCGCCAAGAGCGGGCTGACTGAAGCATGTACCAGCCTTCTAACAGGCTTTGAGGTAAGTTTTTAAGATATGTAAGAATATTACCGCATAGACAGTAGCCCCTGATGCTTAGTTCGGTGTTCGGAAAGAAAAGCTGAGCTAAGGATCTAAAAAGATATACGCAGGAGTCTAACATAAATATGTCAATATGGGAATGCAGGTTGCGCTGCTGACCTATGCCACACTGACTGCGGAGGTCAATGCATTGAAGGAGAGCCTCGAGCGGTCCGAGAACGAGCTCGTCCTTGCCAAGAAGCAGCTCGATGACAAGGAAGGTAAGTAATACCTTATTAAAGTAATACCTTATAAAAAGGATTTGGTTGCAAAAAATGACAGGAATAATGTGAGTATTGCAGGGGCCACAAACGAGGTGGTGACCCTGAAGGAAGCGGTGTCCAAGGCCAAAAATGTGAGGCCGCGGAGTGCACCGAGCGAGAGAAGCAGGAGGCGCGGGTGGCGGAGGTGCGGCAAGAGATCCAGGCTCTCGTGGAAAAACATGAGAGTTTGGAGCGTGACTCGAAGACTCGAGAGTCCGAGCTCGCCTTGGCTCTTGAGAGTGCCAAAGCCGCTAAGGCCGAAGCCCAGAAGGCCCTCCAGGAGATTGAGGCGATAAAAAAGATAGTGGCAGGTAAGGCATTCTATATGCAAAGCAAGCATGTAAAAGTGAATTATCTGTTACTTACCCAAATCCGGAGCTCTTTAGGAGCGTTCGCAGATATGCCCTGTAGTGTGTCCGATGCTGCCGCGTTCTATCGAGCTGAGGAGGGGAGCTCGACAGAAAAGGTGTTCTGGTCTCAATATGCTGAGGCTGGACATCCGGTGCCCCTGAGTGACCAGCTGAAGCAGCTGGTCGAGCTCCACAAGGTGGCCGAACAGGCCATGAAGGGCCTCATAGTTCGGATGTGGCCTAAAGAAGCCATGCCTAGGAGCTACTTCGGTCTTGTGCGGCGGCTGGTGGACGCATGTCCATGGATTGAAGTCATCAAGCGCTCCGTCTGCATTGAAGGTGCCTGTCGGGCCCTTGCCCGTGCTAAAGTGCACTGGGGCAAGATGGACGCCGAGAAGCTTGTGACGGATGCGCCACCGCCGGGGAAGGAGTATCACAAGCCCGAGATGTACTATGAGGGCGTCCTGAAGGGTGCCCTCCTTATAGCGGGTGAATGCTCCAAAGATGTAATTTTTGAGTAGACTCGCATTTGTTATCCTGTACACTGAAAACTTTGTTCATATGCACCAAGCAACACTTGTTAATTTAAAATATTACCTTCTGTGCGGCCGTTTATCAAATCTGAGAGATCGCGAGTCATTGGCTTCAGCCCCCATGCCACGAGTGCTGGGGTGTTCCGGATAAACTTGAGCGCTCTTGTTCCCATTCTTGGGTCCTTCGAGGGAGGCGTTCAACATGACGAACGAGGCAACCGGACTATAATGCTTGAACACTCTCACTTAGCCATAGAATTCTATAATTTTAAATTTCGGCGAAGCCCCTGGTATTCGGAAGACCGAGTTCGGGGCGCTATCCACGCCTTGGCCGGACAATGCCGACTCCTCGCTCTAAGCGGCATGAGTCTTTAGGGACCCGAAAAACCTCTCGAACAGCGACCGGCTCTCGCCCTATCATGACGGTCAGTTTTAGCTTTCTCCACTGAGTTGCTCAACCCAGCTCAACCGGGGCACAATCGCAGTGGTTCTCCCAGCGCTACCTTAGCCGATATAACGGAACGTAAGGTACCAAAACATGGGAGCCGGGCAAACCCAACTATTGACCCAAGACATGATTCGGAGCCGATGCATATAATGCTATAAGTTCGGGGTGCCGCACTTGTGAAAGTGTTCGGACTTATCACACCATGTTTTGGGGTACTTAATCCCCTGGTGTATTGACCGTACCAAGTTGTACGGGTGCAACATGTCATAGATGAACATTTATGGAAAAAAAGGAATGCAATAATAAGCAGAAGCTATGTATTGTTTATTCAAAAGATACTGCAATGAAAGCAGAATGATACAAATAGTGCGATAAGCAAGGGATGGGACTATTTAACATGTCCCCCTCCAGGGGTAGGCTGCGGGATGGTATGTAAAACAGGTATACTACTCATAATAGAGACCACCTGGACACTCCACGTAGCTTTTCTGCTTCCCTGGCTGTTGCATCGTGAGTTCGGCGATTCTACTGCCGGATAGGGCTTCTGGAAAACGGAGTCCTGAGAATAAGAAAAAAAAAAGAATGACACAATTGGGAGCCCCTGGTGCGGTTGAGCTGCACTCTGGGCATGCCGTGGTCGTGCCCCTCCCCCTATGCCCATGGTATCTCCAGAGCGTAGTTATGTACGCGTGGTACTGGTCTCGCAATTTTGCGAGGGCTAGGGTTGGGGCCGCATTGCTACGTGTGCTCGGAACGTGCCAGGCGGTCTTGTTGTAGGTTACTTCGGGCGCGCTTGACGGTGTCCGGACGTTTAGAAGTCGGACTCGAGAATTGCCTTAAGAGGTTGCTTGCCGTGGCCATAAGCCTGCGCTTGAAACGCTCTTGTTCGACGGGATCCTCGGGCACGACAAATTCATCGTCGTCGAGGCTTGCTTCATCTTCGGAGGAAGGCATATAATTATCGTCCTCTACCTCTCTGTCTGCCACTCTATCATGCGGGCTGGCTTCTCCCTCCTCCTGTGCTGAATCCTGCTGGAGGGGGTTAAAGTCTTCGGCACTGTCCGGGGTATTATTATCTCCCGTGCCGGAATCACGGTTTTTGCTGTGGCGGGATTTAGAGCGGCGCCGCTGACGCCGGCGCTTGGGCTGTTTCTTGGAGAGGTCATCCTCCGCTGTTCCATTGTCATTCCCATCTTTTGGGATGTCCACCATGTATATGTCGTATGACGAGGTGGCCGTCCAGTGCCCTGTAGGCGCTGGTTCTTGGTTGTCTCCCGCATCGTCGTCCATACCATCGATGTCTTCGGAGTCGAAGTCGAGCATGTCGGTTAAATCATCGACAGTGGCTACAAAGTGGGTGGTGGGTGGGCGTTGAATTTCTTCGTCGTCCGCATCCCAACCTTCCTGACCATAGTCCGGCCAGGGCTCTCCTGATAAAGAGAGAGACTTTAGTGAATTCAGGATGTCGCCAAAGGGCGAGTGCTGAAAGATGTCCGCGGCAGTGAACTCCATAGCCAGCGCCCAATCGGATTTGATTGGCAGGGGCGCGGGAGGTTCGGATTCCAGAGAGGAGTCTGCCACCTCGGAGTCATGGGCTTTGCAAAGGACAGGGATGGTGTTTGGCTCAATCGTCGTAGAGATCGTAGCCCCCGAGGTGGCGTCCAGCCACTCGTCCTCGATCGGCGAAGTCGGCTCCGAGCTAAGGGTCGGAGCGGACGCTGGTGCGGCCTCCAGGGCACTGTTCGGCGGCAGAGCTAGATCATACCCATCGAGACAGTGCGGCGCGCTTGGCTGTGGCTCGAATCCGTCGAAGATCAAGTCTCCGCGGATGTCAGACGTGTAGTTCAAACTCCCAAATCTGACCTGGTGGCCAGGGGCGTAGCTTTCGATCTGCTCCAGATGGCCGAGTGAATTGGCCCACAGTGCAAAGCCGCCGAATACGAAGATCTGTCCGGGGAGAAAAGTCTCACCCTGGACCGCGTCGTTGTTGATGATCGAAGGAGCCATCGGGCCTAAAGGTGACGACACAGAGGAACTCTCAATGAAAGCACCAATGTCTGTGTCAAAACTGGCGGATCTCGGGTAGGGGGTCCCGAACTGTGCATCTAGGCGGATGGTAACAGGAGACAAGGGACACGATGTTTTTACCTAGGTTCAGGCCCTCTCGATGGAGGTAAAACCCTACTCCTGCTTGATTAATATTGATGATATGGGTAGTACAAGAGTAGATCTACCACGAGATCAAAGAGGCTAAACCCTAGAAGCCAGCCTATGGTATGATTGTTGTTCGTCCTACGGACTAAAACCCTCCGGTTTATATAGACACCGGAGAGGGTTAGGGTTACACAGAGTCGGTTACAATGGTAGGAGATCTACATATCCGTATCGCCAAGCTTGCCTTCCACGCAAAGGAAAGTCCCATCCGGACACGGGACGAAGTCTTCAATCTTGTATCTTCATAGTCCAGGAGTCCGGCCAACGGTGATAGTTCGGCTATCCAGACACCCCCTAATCCAGGACTCCCTCAATCATCATCACCAACAACTCTCCCATCTTGGGGAGGGCTATCTTCATCAACATCTTGAATAGCACCAACATCTCTCAAACCCTAGTTCATCTCTTGTGTCCAATCTTTGTATCTAAACTATAGATTGGTGCCTGTGGGTGACTAGTAGTGTTGATTACATCTTGTAGTTGATTACTATATGGTTTATTTGGTGGAAGATTATATGTTCAGATCCATTATGCTATTTAATACCCCTCTGATATTGAGCATGTTTATCATTTGTGAGTAGTTACTTTCGTTCTTGAGGTCACGGGAGAAATCATGTTGCAAGTAATCATGTGAACTTGATATGTGTTCGATATTTTGATGATATGTATGTTGTCATTCTCTTAGTAGTGTCAGGTGAACGTCGACTACATGACACTTCACCATATTTGGGCCTAAGGGAATGCATTGTGGAGTAGGTATTATATGGTGGGTTGGGAGAGTGACAGAAGCTTAAACCCCAGTTTATGCACTATTCCGTAAGGGACCAATTGGATCCAAAAGTTTAATGCTATGGTTAGAATTTATTCTTAATACTTTTCTCGTAGTTGCGGATGCTTGCGAGAGGGTTAATCATAAATAGGAGGTTTGTTCAAGAAAGAACAGCACCTAAGCATGGGTCCACCCACATATCAAATTATCAAAGTACCAAACACGAATTAAGCCAACATGATGAAAGTGACTAGATGAAATTCCCGTGTACCCTCAAGAACACTTTGCTTATCATAAGAGACCGTTTTGGCCTGTTTTTTTTTTGCCTCAAAAGGATTGGGCTACCTTGCTGCACTTTTGTTACTACTATTGTTACTTGCTCGTTACAAATTATCTTGTTATCAAACTAGTCCACTACTTATAATTTTAGCACTTGCAGACAATACCTTGCTGAAAACCACTTGTCATTTCCTTCTGCTCCTCGTTGGGTTCGACACTCTTACTTATCGAAAAGGCTACAGTTGACCCCATATACTTTTGGGTTATCAATTTGTTCCTCTCTCATAATAATTTTCAGTAGAATCATGAATGCATTCGACAATATAACTATCACATAAAGCATTCTTTTCATGATCCACAAGCATATAAATTTTATTACTCTCCACATAAGCAAATTTATTCTCATGAATAATAGTGGGAGCAAACTCAACAAAATAGCTATCGTGAGATACTTGATTTACATAATCAATTTGAGCACTAAAATCATGATGAAAAATTTCATGTTTATCATTATTCTTTATAGCATGCATGTCATCACAATAATCATCATAAGTAGCAACTTTGTTCTCATCATGATCAATTGAAACCTCTTCCAGAATAGTGGAATCATTACTAAATAAAGTCATGACCTCTCTAAATCCACTTTTATCATTATAATGAGATTCAACACCCTCCGGAATAGTGGGATAATAATTATCTAAAATTGTCACTCTGTCAAACCCACTTTCACAAATATAGCAATCATCATAACAAATTTGCACATAAAAACTTGGGGACTAGAAATATCATCTTCATCAAACATAACATCCCCAAGCTTATGACCTTGCATACCATTAGCATCATGGATATTCAAACAATCCATACCAACAACATTGCAATCATGCTAATAATTCAAAGAATTTATGCCAAACGTTTATTGAATTCTTCCTCTAACACTTTGGCACAATTTTTCGATCCATCATTTTCAATAAACACTTTATAAAGACGAAGAATATGAGGCAACCTCACTTCCATTTTTCTTGGGTGTAGTTTTCTTTTATAAACCAAACTATTGATAAAATAAGAAAATAAAAGATTCAATTGCAAGATCTAAAGATATACCTTCTAGCACCCACCTCCCCGACAACGGCACAAGAAAAGATCTTGATATGTACTACACAACTTATTCTTGTAGACTCATGTTGGGCCTCCAAGCGCGGAGTTTTGTAGGACAGTATCAACTTTTCCTCAAGTGGATGACCTAAGGTTTATCAATCCGTGGGAGGCGTAGGATGAAGATGGTCTCTTCCAAACAACCTGCAACCAAATACAAGAAATCTCTTGTGTCCCCAACACACCCAATACAATAGCAAATTGTATAGGTGCACTAGTTCAGCAAGAGATGGTGATACAAGTGTAGTATGGATGTTAGATTTAGGTTTTTGTAATCTTAAAATAAAAAAGCAAGGTAGCAAATGATAAAACAGAGCAAAAATAGTATTGCAATGCTTAGAAACAAGGACTAGGGTTCATACTTTCACTAGTGGAATCTCTCAATAGTGCTAACATAATTGAATCATATAACAATCCCTCAACATGCGACAAAGAGTCACTCAAAAGTTCTTATCTATCTGAGAACATAAGATGAAATCCTGTAAGTGTCACAAACAGCCCTAGAGTTCGTATTAAAATAACACCCATATGATACACATCAACCAACTCTAATGTCACCTAGATACTCCAATGTCACCACAAGTATCCATGAGTTGATTATTAGATATGCATCAAACAACTTCAGATTTATAATATTCAATCCAACATAAAGAACATCAAAGAGTGCCCCAAGATTCCTACTAGAGAAAGTAGGACGAAAACATGCAGAAACCTCTATGCCTAGATTACCCCAATGTCACCATGGGAATCCATAAGTTGATTCACAAAACATACATCAAGTGAATCAATAGAACACCCCATTGTCACCAGTGTATCCACATGCAAGACATAGATCAAGTGTTCTCAAATCCAAAATATTCAATCTGATAATAGTGAAACCTTAAAGGTAAAACCTCAATTCACTACTAGGAAACAGCTTATAGACAGACGCTTACTAGCAGCGTGCTATATTGCCCCATGCTACTGCTACTTACTAGTAGCGCGTGGCCAAAAACACACGCTACTAGTAAATATTTCTAACTGTGCCCCGCAAACAGACCATACTAGTAGCGCGGGCCATAAAACAATCGCTACTGCTAAGTAATAGTGATAGTGCAGTGCAGGTAACATACCCGGCACTACCATTAAGTGTGTCACACCAATCTCCCACCTCCCCTCCCACCCCGTGATCCACTCTGATCGAGCCCACCAACCGTATGAGGCCGCTCCTGTACCACCCACCCCCCAATCTAGATCGAGATCCCCCTTCCACCTCCTCTCCTTTGACATCCACCCCCTGGTTCGTCGTTGCACCGATGGGCGACCTGCTCAGCTCCCTCTCCTCCCTCATCAACATCAAGCTTGACTCCGTCGCTCTGGTTTGCCTGCCAACCTGGGCCCCGATTCGTGTGAAGGGGGGAAGAAATGGCGGTGGTCCTCGCGTGGCTCAACCCCAAGGTCGTCGATCCCCTGCTGTAGGCGATCCAGAGCGGGATGGTCGTGCAGTCCAGGTATAGGGGGGCGAGGGTTGGTTGCGCGTGATGGGAGAAGAGGAGGAGGGGGGCGGAGCCGTTGGTTGGGCTCGACCCCATGGCAGGCGGACCATTTACATCATCGTCGTCATGGCCGGGGAGCCAAGCCCAGGTGAGAGGCCTACTGATCTCTATGTCCCCAGCTTCCTACCGGTCAATGCATCTTTGGTTTTATTTTAATGGAGTTCTGTTCAGCTTGTGTAATCAAACTGTTAGTCCCAAAAACAGTTTACTGAAACTACTGCTACTCTGATTCAGTTTAGACTTGGGAGTCTAAACTGTTGTGTTAGATATGAGTAGAAGTACACCTGCAAAAAAAGATATAAGTAGAAGTAGTTGAATGCTAGAAAGTGGTCTGGAGATAATTAGTTGTTGGGAGAAAACATTTTATAAACACGTATTCACACTCAACCTTGATTAGGAAATTATTGGTTTTGAACTGTCCATGATTTAGATGGATCGAGGTCTTCAATTTAATATATATGTCACTAGTAGGAAACTTTGGAACTTGAAAACCCAAATCTGTTTCAGTCCTCCTAGTTTAGCTTTATAGAGAAACCATTGATTTCCAATTGATTTAGCCTATTCTAATAGTTGTGAGTAAGTTCTTGGGGATGAGTCTATCAGACCGTTGAGTGTTCAGCTCTACTTGATTGTAATTCATTTGCTCTAGCTTGCACAAAAAACTAATTATCTGGTACACTTTAGAACTATCATGTGAACATTGATTGGCTGCAGATGAGCCATGTGTCTCAGAAGTCTGAAGGATTGTTCATCATAGAAATGTTCAATTGATAGATTTATGAGTTGTCCTGAATTTGGCGTCCATGACCAAACCCAAGTACCTGCAAACTCCCATCTGTTCTGTTTTAGACCAACTATATTTTTCCGCTAGTCAAATAGAACACAATACTAGTACCATTGTGTAGCTAGATAGGTCATTGTTGGTTCTGATGCTTATTGATTGACACACCAAGTGTTGTTACTGTTGATGATTACTAGCTAGTACTACAGCAATAATACATCTGCAACCAAGAGTTAAATGGAAATGACATGACAGTAAAGGGTACAATGTTGGTAATACATCTACTATTGTTGATGCCTTCTTGCTTGCTTGCGAATGACCTGGGAATTACTTCTACTTGGCACACAACCTTTGCTTGTTGCAATTTGCCTCAAAAGCTTGGATTAAGAATCTATAATAAGACTTTGTACTGCCTTGGAATTCCTTATCTCCTTTCACTTGTGGTCATGCCTAGCACTGTATCCTTCTTAAGTTGGATTTTCCCCAATTTCTAGGATTGGTCTGTTTGGTACTGCTTATAATTCATATATACTATGCAGCTGCTATATGCTTTTATTTCTGCTATTGTTACTTACTTCTCTATAGGTTACTGTTATACTGTACTAATGCTCCAAGTTCTTTGTGAGTTCCTAGTAGTTGTCTTCGTTCATTGTTTAACTCAAGGATTTGTTAGTTCCTAGTAGGGAACACATGGACATGAAGCTGCAGCGGCAACAACGATATCGACATGGGGCTGCGGTGGCGACAATGACAATGACGACATCATCACGGTGCTGCTGCTGCGGCGACGACGACAACATCGTCACGGTGCTACGACGACTATGACATCAACGCGGGCTTGAGGAGTCGCCGACGCTGACAACCTATACGCATGGTGTATATTGTATATATATATATGTGTGTGTATTAATTATCTATATGAGATATGTATGATTGATTGTATGCATAAGATGTACCTATTATGAAATGCATGTATGTGAGTACTATGAAATGTATGTATAAAGTGAAATAGGTAGATTTTTATTTATTTTTGAATCCTAATTAGTTACTAGTAGCATGGGTGTATCATATATGAGCTACTACTATTCCTTTAGTAGTAGCGCGGGCTTGGAATAGTAGTAGCGCGGTGCATCAGCGCTACTGTATGTCTGTTTAGTAGTAGTGTGGGGTAAAACACGCGCTACTGCTAAAAAATAGATGTAGCATCATAGCAGTAGCGCGGGAACCTACACTACTAGTAGTCCAAAAACCAACGCTACTACTAAGGTTTTTTCTAGTACTGATTCATCACAACAAGATAGATAAGAAGAAGCATCATATGATCCAACTATATTAACAAAGCTCGCGGTACATCAAGATCGGTCCAAATCAAGAATACGAGAGAGAGAGAGAGAGAGAGAGAGAGAGAGAGAGAGAGATCAAACACATAGCTAATGGTACATACTCTCAGCCCCGAGGGTGAACTACTCCCTCCTCGTCATGGAGACCGCCGGGAAGATAAAGATGGCCTCCGGTGATGATTTCCCCATCCGCAGGGTGCCCGAACAGGGCTCCAGATGGATCTCTTTGGTCCAGAGGCTTGCAGTGGCGGAGTCAAAGTTCTAGGGTTATTTTTGGGATTTTCCGTATTTATATGAATTCTCAAAGTTGGAATCTCGCAAAAATGAGCTAAGATGGGCCCACAAGGCACTTGGGCACGGCCACCCCCTGGGCACGCCCACCCCCTGGGCACGCCCAGGTGGTGAGTGGGGCCCTCGTGGCTCTTCTGGTCCTCCCCCAAAGCTTCGGGGGTCTTTTTTGCTAAAAAAAATCTCAAAAAGTTTAAGCTCATTCAAAGAACTTTTATTTTGCACAAAAAACAGCACCACGGTAGTTCTGCTGAAAATAGCGTTAGTCTTGGTTAGTTCCATTCAAATCATACCAAAACTATATAAAAGTGTTGTAAACATGACATGAATACTTAATAAATTATAGATATGTTGGAGATGTATCAACCGCTCAAATGATCGAACGTGGTCGTTTGGAAGGCCACCGACCACGATTTCCTTCCAAGTTTCAAAAGAATTTCTCCTAATCTTTTTAACTTCCTTATCTCGTCAAAACCTGCGCCATTACCCTTTTATATACAAAACTATTGCTCCCTCCTCTATCAAAACACACAAAACAATCTGGACAAAGTCTTCTTGAATTTTGAAGTGCAGGTAGCCATGGCTCATTCATGGGATGAGAGGCAAACCTCTTCTCAAGAAGAAGATGCCTTGGAGTAGGAGGGCTATTCTCCAACAAGCATACGGGAGAGGCTCCATCGCATCGCGATTGGACCTCTTCTGAAGAAGATCCGGAGGAATTTCCTTTGAGGAGGAAGAAGAGGAAGATAAAGAGAAGGGAAATAAATTAACGACCATCCCCATCAACGCCATCAAGGTCATCATCAATGAGGACAAAATCAAGTGGGTCAAGGAGACTCCCGCTATCACGGGGAAGTGTAGTTTCAGTAACTGCCCTATCTCTGATCCTTTGGAAGAATCCGACAAGATTGATCCGAGAGCGCATGGGGCGCACACCATTGGCACCTGCATGCAAGTTGGACCTCTTAGGAAAAGGCATAACACCGCCCCAACGCAACCAACTCCACCCCAGGTAAAAATCAATAATTCAGTAGTTGAGACTAAAGCTTTGACTAGTAAGATCTGGGAGATGGAGGTTGCTATGGCTGCCAAGACTTGTGAGGCTCTTGACACAAGCTTGAGGATCATCGCCAACCAGGATGCAACCCTTCGCATGTACAATTCTCGCATCACTGATTTGGAGGTTGCCAATAAGCTCTTGATTGATGCCCTAACCGGTGTCACCGCTCCACCTTCAGAAGAGAACAACGGTACCAATAAAAATGAGATTAAATGAATCCAACTGGCTTAACATGTTAAGCTTAGGGAGATTTTGAAGCTCTTTCTCACTATCATACCTTTTGGTGAAGAGAGAAGAGTCTTATCTGTTCAGTCATGGATGGTTTGATGAATAGTCCATAATGATCTTAATGAATTTGCTAGTATGGTTATACATCTTTGTGTGCTACACATCTTTGCATTTAGATGATGATTATAAGTCTTCCACATCTTTAGTATCAATCGGGAATGAGAAGTTAACAACTTGATGTGATGCATTGGAACTAGTTTCAGTTTATTTGGTGATTACCTAGTTAGGTTTCTTAAAACTAGTGAACCGAGTATGAAATGTGGATAAGTTCTTGTACATAAAAACAAAACATTATTGATTCAAGAAAACTTATGTAATTACCAATAATTGAACTTGGATGATTAAGCATACCCTTCATATCACCTCTCACAAAGAGAGAAAACCTCAAGTGGGCAAGCTTGGCAATTCATGAAATAAAAAGGAGGGGTGAAGATAAGAAAATGCAAGGTGTATTGTACTAAGGCTTGTCTGACTGAAAGAGGAGAATAAGGTATCACTTAAAGTTAGGAGGAATCTCATTAACGATTGATAATAAGGCATCGGAGCCTTCGTACACATTTGATGGAAATTAGGATGTGATGGTGCATGGTATAGTTAATGATATGATGCAAATTCTGGAGTTTTACTTTGGACCCGTTCATTTGATTCATCTGCGGCTCACAACAAAGATGACCTCTTCATTACATGTTGTGGTATTTGCTCAGGGACAAGCAAAACTTTAAGCTTGGGGGAGTTGATTAGTCCAAATTATGAGACATTTTTACTGATATTTTTGTGCCTACTAGGTAGGCTTTGTGGAATTTGACCGCATTCACACACTTCTTTTTGTTGATAATTTCTCAGGTAAAGGTTTTTGGAGCAATGTTCATTTATTGGAGAAAGTCCCTAAATATGGCAGTGGAATCACGTATTAAAGATGATAAACACTTACCATAAAAGAATCAAGCAAGAAGGCCGAATAGACCGTCGTCGTCACGCCTCCAGAGCAAATGATGATGTTCCATGTGACCGTGCATGCTCGCATGAGCAGTCGTTTGGCGCGCCACCGCCTCTGGGAGATTAGCTATTTTCACCCCGTCGAAGCGAATCGTCGATGAGTCATGCAAAGACTCCAAAAACTCATCCAGAAAGTAGAACCCTAGCCATCAGAGCCCATCCGGTGGGAGGATCAAGGAGGAGAAGGAGGGGATTCTCCTCATCGCGAGGGGAATGAAGTCATCATCACCATCTTCATCATCATCGTCTTCATCGTCATCATCATGCACATATTTATCATCTGCGACATCAAGAACCCTAATGGTTCTTTCGATGTATCGATTGATCTATTCATCCTTGTATTCCATTACCATTACCATGATGATTGTCATTCCCATGTGTGAGTAGACCCGTTGTCCTGGGGTATGGATGAACCCTAGTGTGTAATAGGATGTTTGATATTAGGATTTAATATCCTCTTTGCATGTTTATGCTGATAATCTTCTTGACGTCGGGTGAAGTCGACCATCCAATGTATGCCCACTCTAGATGGAAGGTTATTACTGTTCGCTAACTGTGTGGTTATGGAGTTGGGTGACGTGACATGCCCCTTCCCCCTTCATAATGGGTGGTTGCAACAGGGAGTAAAACGGAGACCACTTTGGCTACATCCACGGGGACCTCTTTCCCCTTAATCACTGTTTGATAACCAGAGTGGGGAAGAACGGCGGTGGCGTATGAAAGACAGAGATACCACGAGTATGCACGTATCTATACCGACTGCGTCCACAAAGAGAGACATGTAAAGTGGCTTAGGAATCTGAAATAGTTTTGTGTTTAGGCACCGTCGTAGATGCACACTAGTGGGGATTCCGGACCCCTGGGAACTCTTTTAATCATTTGTCTCAAGTCTAGTCATTTTACTTGTTATTGATTTCAGCTCATTTATTCACGTTTACACTTGCAAACTTATTATTATCATCACTATTGTGCTGGAATACTTACAATTTCTAAGCACATTATTTGCACCTTGTAAAGGACCAAAGTTGTTTCCTGTGCTCCCTGTGGGATCGGTACTCTTATTTCTAGAAGTCTACAACTAAACCCTGTGCACTTACAGGCTATCAGGTACACTATTCGCTCCCATGAACCCCCAAAGTACGGTGCTACCGTCCGCTCCCACACACTCTCTAGGAAACAAACTCCGTGTGTGGCATGTCAATTACTGGAAGCACGTATGGCAACTACTCTACAGAGCATGGCAATTTGGCCTGTTATACCATGGCAATTCCTGAACATATGGACAACTTACCTTTTTTCTCAGCCTAGCAATTCTCCCAGCTGCAGCATGACAAATCGTTGAACTGCATGTCAATTCTCTATGCTGCAACATGCAAAATATCTAAAATGCATGTCAATTTTCAACTGGAGAATGGCGTTTTTTCATCTTATCATGGCAAATATCTCTGTTGTGGCACAGAAAATCTCTCTATTGTAGCATAGCCATTTCTTAACATTGTTTGAAAGTGTTGTTTTAAAGGAACGCTCTCTAGTGGTGTCGTTTGCTCAGATGAGCATTTCTCGAGAAATGTAATGTTCGTTCATGTTAGATTCCCCCTGTATGGAGTATCAACCCCCTATTAGGGTCCACACAATTTCTAATCAAAATTTGAAAAGGGATCGAGAAACAAAAGCAACAAATTCAATTATGATAAGTGGTACTCCCTCTTTCCATTTATATAGGGCGTAATGCATTTTTAAGATTAATTTTGATCACATTTAGAGCAAAAAGATATGACATGCAAGTTACACACATACCGTCAAATTCGTATGTGAAAGGTTTCAATGATACAATTTTCACATTATACATCTTATATACTATTAATCTGGTCAATAGTCAAAGGCAATCTCGAAAAATACATTAGGCCCTATATATATGGAAGGAGGGAGTATCTATTTTGAAATCACTTTATTATCCACATCAAGATTTATGTTTTTTTTTCTCGATTAGTAAACTTCTAAATTGAAATTTTGTAATATGTACAACGGTAATTGCTCTTGGACTTGTGGGCCCTAGGCCATTAGCTAGGATTCCCTTTTTCAGGCCCGCTAAATCAGTGGTGAGTGGCTCGTCACACTTGTCACAGACTTGTGGGCCCTAGGCCATTAGCTAGGATTGTTTAATGAAAAATAAAAAAACAGTTTTATGGTTTACGAGAACTGACAAAAGTTACTTTGAGAAAACTTCCCCTAAATTGCCATCCAGTAAATCCTGTATCAAATCCCCCATAGATCCTTAAAAAATGAAAACACTAAGGCCCATACGTGTGGTAACATTGCAACTTGCCCGCGCGCCTGAATCACTATCCAGTTAAATTTGCACGAATCTTGACACATCGAATCAGTTTTCGCGTGCCACGTAGGACAAGGCCGATGTGTGGGCATTGGAGAGGTCGCCCACATGCCCCACAACACACGGTTGCGAGCTGCGATGTGTGGGCGAACTAGTTTCTGCCCAACCACCACCTAGTCCATGCGTGTGTGGGTGAACTGCTTTTCGCCCACACGATAGTCGTACGTTGTTGGATGGCAATTGTAGTTGTGTGTACATGGAAACTAGGTAAACGCACATGAAAACTAGGTAAACGCACATGGATGCTATGATTCGTTTGCTAGACAGCAACTGCAGTTGTGCATACGTAGCAATCAGGTAAACATACATGGTAACTGTGATTAACAACACGTGGCAACTAGGTAAACACACATGACAACTATTGTTTGACCATATGTGACAAGTAGTTAATCACACATGACAACTATGGTTTGATTACACGCGGCAACTACCATAAATTAGACATTGCAACTATAGTTAATCAAAACAGAGAGAGTTACCATGCTTTTACAACCATATTTGTCATTCCGGATAACTACATCCGCCGTCCCAAATGACAACTAAATCGTCATCCCACGGGTACCTATTGTAGCTGCGCTAGGACGTGTGGGCATATTTGCTTCATGCCACACGCGTGGGATGGGGATGAGTAGTACTTGTTGGGCGTGTGGCACGAAGTAGCTGCACCCACACATGTGTGCAATTCTACTGTTCACCCACACACAGCCCGTGTAGGTTGCTCCCTGCTCATGCCACACACGGTGTAGGCGAATGTCTATTATGCCACACGTGTGGTGGATATTGGCATCCTAAAAAAACAGATTTTAGGGAAAGAAGTTCACAAGAGATTCTATTTTTTTAGGGGAGAGGTGTTCGGATCCGGCTTGCCTGCTCCCTTTCCATGCTTTCATCCGTGCTCCCACTTAATCCTACGGCTGTCCTTTTCCCTTTTTCTTTTCTAATCTAATCATCTCCCCCCTGATTTTTAGGGGTGAGGCCGGGTCTTATTTTCTTTCAATAAAATCAAGCCACGTACGCGGAAACACGGATGGGAGCATGGGAAGGGAGCAGACAAGTCTCGTCCGAGGTGTTCTAAGAGAGCGGTTGGAGTTGCTCTAAGCCCCCACGTTGCTTTGTCCGTTAATCCCGTATCAAATCCCCCATAGGTCTAGCATTGATCGTGGTGGAGTAAAAAGAGAGCGTGTGCAATAAAGGAAATACTTATAAACAAACACTAGATAGAGTAGGAGATCGTCTCGGGCATCTGTGTAATTAACACTCAATGAATCAACCATACCACCCCCCGAAAAATGAAAATAAAAATCATACCAATCGAGATTTCCTTCCTAAGAATTGATCATCAAATATTATATTCCTCCGGGATTCGCTAGTGCCTCCTATATAAACACCAGCACGCGTGAGAGATAATCAACTCCCAAAGAAAAACCATAGGAGTAACCAAGCACCCCTCCTCAACCCTCATGGCGCGTGCCAGCAGCGACGCCCGGGCGGCTCTGTGCCTGGTGGCTCTTCTGGCCATGTCGTCTCTCATGTCTTGTCAGGCGGCCGGAAGAAACATAGGTAAACTTCACCTTCGCCCGCTAAAAAATTCAGGCGATCTGTGTTGCGCCATACAATGAACTCGAAAGCTAACGGAGTGTGGCCGTCGTCGTCCACAGGTACAACCGGCGCCGATCCGACTACGAACTGCATACATGCTTTAGGCTGCGCGCCGCCGCCGCCGGGCAAGCCTGATATCGACATCTTCTGCAGGGCTTACTGCTACCAGCGAGGCTACGACCTGTTGAAAAGTTATTGCAAGCCGGACGGCGGCGGCACGTGCTGCTGCGTGAAGGCGTGAAGTAAGGATGACACGGGGATGATTTTTTTTTTTTGAGCATAACACGGGGATGATTGAGCATGCAACGTAACATGTTGGATTCTTAATACGGCTGTATCTCCTTTGGTATGACGATAGGTCGCTGATTTTGCGCGCCATGTAACGTTGGATCTTTAAGCGGACGTGTCTCTGAGGATCAATAAAGCTTTTTTTTTTGCTGATTATCGTGTCTATTTTAATTTGAATGATTTGAAGATTGCTCACCAAACTTGCTGATTATTGTGTGCTATGCGCCTATGACAACGCAAAGATACATTGGTGAACATGGGTTGATATTCATCCAAATTAATAATAAATTCTAAATGTAGCAAAGAAAATCAATGATTCTAATCTTTTTTGTAGTTTCACGAATAAAATGACATGCATGTCTTGCCAAAAAAAAAACGAACCTCCAAATTGCTTCAAATAATTGTTTTTATGGGTCTAAGAATACCATGGATATCCTTTTTAGTGAAACTTTGCACCCCGATCATGTTTGTTACAAATTTTTTAGAATTATTTGATGTTTTTTGCTATTTTCTATTTTTATTGTTTATCTGGATGCATGTGCACACATGTTCGAAAGTCTACATTGTTGACCAAAATTATGTACACACACATCGCTCTATTTCGTAGAAAGCCCTATCCCAATTTCTCAGTTAGCTTCTGAACCGTTGGATCTGCAAACTAGGATTTGTGCGGATTTTTCCTTTTTGGAGTTTTATGTTTCATTTTTGGTACTTTTACATCATTATTTTTATCTTTATGAGTAATTTTTTTTTCTTTCATGCGCTCAATTACAGTTGCACGCCCACATGCGGAGAGCAAGTACAGTTATGTGTGCAGACGGCGGACACAGGCGAGCACGCAACTGTACATGTTTGTTGGCACAGGCGGAGGACCCGGTAGGGCAAGGATGAGTTACTTGGTAGTGGCCATTTTTTATGTACTACTTGAGTCCGCCACACCTTAATTCCTCCGCCACTGTTTGTTGGCCTGGCGCAACTATAGTCTACAGTTGCACACCTGCTGCCCGCATACAGCTGCAATTGCACATTCATCATTGGGCACGCGCAACTACAATTTGCACATTCCGTGTTTCCCTATCAGTCACCCAACACCTAGTAAGGTGGTCCATGAATTGCGCGGCTAGATTTTTAAGTTGTAGCATTTATGGTTTCCATACTTATGAAATTACATTAGAACATTAGAGATCATGCCATACATGTTTTAGATTATCGTAACATCTATAGCCATATCTGAAATTGCACATATTTGAAACAACCACCCAAGGGACAGACCCTGTCGTGGCGCACCGGGCTCTGGTGCAGCACAAAACAACCACACAATATTTGGTATTTTCTTCACCATATTAAATCCAACGAGAAGATTGCACATTCTAAAAGCAGCATCTACTTCTCTACGGACATCGCTGAATGCAGAGCACTATGATTTTATCATGGGGCTAAGCTATCTAGATTACTCAACGAACTATTTTGGCAACTTGATAGAATAAAAATGATAAGCATAGCAAAGTATTTGTGGCAACTAAATTTTATAAGCACTGATAAGCTTTATGAGGCAACATGACAACTAGGTAGAGTTATAAATGACAAGCCATCAGAATATTGTGGCAACTGGATTTATAAGCACCGACGAGCTGTATATGAATACAATATCAGTAAATATGGCAAGTAAGTTATTTTTTGTCAAGAAAGTAAGATGACAAGTGAATGGAACAATGTGGCAAGTACGGAGCAAAAAAAGTTGTCGAAACATGTTGACATGGGATCTAGTTCCAAAGAACCGGCCGCAACAATATGAACGGTGAAAGCAGATCATCAATCGAATTCGCGATTTTAATGATAAAACTTTTTGAATTTCAAACATTAGAGGGAAATCTTAATGAGGTCATCACATGCATGCATGGGGGAGAGAGGGGGGGGGGGGGGGTTAGCCGCATTATGGCAATACTTATAGAGCAAGTATAATAAGGTGATGTAGCTGAGAGAGAGAGAGAGAGAGAGAGAGAGAGAGAGAGAGAGATTAGCCGCATTATGGCAATACTTGTAGAGCAAGTATAATAAAGTGATGTAGATGGACTATAAGGATTCACATAATATATTCTTACTAAGTTGGAGGAGAAAGAAGAGAAGAGAGAAAAAAAGCAAACTGTAGATTAAAAGCCAACTGAAACACATGCTCCTAAATACTTTATGAAGTGTAACTATTATACGTTCATGCTATAGGACTGACTATAGATGACATGGCAACAATGTATAGCCAACAACCGTCTATACTATTAACCTTGCTAATTAGTAGAAGGGAGACAAAGGAATTTGTCGTGGAATTGTCACGACAGATGTCCTTAGTGTGAGGACTTAGTCGCGAGGCCAACGCATCTATGCGGTAGCTTGAGAGGGGTTGGGCGGAATCGAGAGACGCAACACAAGGATTTAGACAGCTTCGGGCCCCGGTGAAAGATTGAGGATGTCGCCTAGAGGGGGGTGAATAGGCGCTTTAAAATAATTACGGTTTAGGCTTGAACAAATGCGGAATAAACCTAGCGGTTAATTTGTCAAGCACAAAACCTACAACAACTAGGCTCACCTATGTGCACCAACAACTTGTGCTAAGCAAGATAAGCAACTATGTGATAGCAAGATATATGACAAAAGAACAATATGGCTATCACAAAGTAAAGTGCATAAGTAAAGGGCTCGGGTAAGAGATAACCGAGGCACGCGGAGACGACGATGTATCCCGAAATTCACACCCTTGCGGATGCTAATCTCCGTTTGGAGCGGTGTGGAGGCACAATGCTCCCCAAGAAGCCACTAGGGCCACCGTAATCTCCTCACGCCCTCGCACAATGCAATATGCCGTGATTCCACTAAGGGACCCTTGAGGGCGGTCACCGAACCCGTACAAAAGGCGACCCTTGGGGGCGGTCACCGAACCCGTACACTTTGGCAACCCTTGGGGGCGGTCACCAGTACCTGACAAATTGCTCGGGGCGATCTCCACAACTTAATTGGAGACCCCGACGCTTGCTCGGAGCTTTACACCATAATAATTGAGCTCCGAACACCACCAACCGTCTAGGGCGCCCAAGCACCCAAGAGGAACAAGCTCAAGGGTACCAAGCACCCAAGAGTAATAAGCTTCTCAACTTGTAACTTCCACGTATCACGTGGAGAACTCAAACCGATGCACCAAATGCAAGGGCAAGGGCACACGGAGTGCCCAAGTCCTTCTCTCCCAAATCCCACCAAAGAAACTAATGCTAGGGAGGAAAATGAGAGGAAGAACGAAAGAAGAACACGAAGAACTCCAAGATCTAGATCCAAGGGGTTCCCCTCACTAAGAGGAGAAAGTGATTGGTGGAAACGTGGATCTAGATCTCCTCTCTCTTTTCCCTCAAGAACTAGCAAGAATCATTGGAGGGATTTAGAGATTGCAAGCTCGAAGAAGGTCAACAATGGGGGAAGAACACGAGCTCAAAGGATAAGGTCTCAATGGGGAAGAAGACCCCCTTTTATAGGTGGGGAGAAAATCCAACCGTTATCCCCTCACTCAGCCCACACGATGCGGTACTACTGCACAGAGCTGCGGTACTACCGCGGTCGGTTGCGGTACTACCGCTGCAAGTTGCGGTACTACCGCATGTGCAGCACTGGCCAGATGAAGGCCTGTTGCACAGGGTAACGAGCGGTAGAACCGCCGGAGCGGTACTACCGTGCGCCCCTACGGTACTACCGTAAGGTAGGCAACACTAGGCGCAGAGAAAGCACGGAAGTAAAAAATTACTTCCGTACCTACATCCGCTGAGGGAGGACCTGCGCAAAACTCCGGCACGGTACTACCGCACACGAAGAGCGGTACTACCGCGTAGGGCGCGGATGTAAAAAATTACATCCGCCCCTACTTCCGCTCATGCTGCTAAGCCTGGCCAGAGCCCACGGTACTAGCCTCGGTACTACCGCGTAGGGCACGGATGTAAAAAATTACATCCGCCCCTACTACCGCTCGAGCAGCTGCGCCTGGCCTGAGGCCACGGTACTACCGCTCCCACAGAGCGGTACTACCGTGAGCACTTGCAGTACTACCGCAAGGGCCTGCGGTACTACCGCTTTGAAGAGCAGTACTACCGCATGCCCCAGATCAGCAACACTAGGAGTTCTTCATTTTGCAGAGAAGACAACAGAGGGAAACAATAAAACCAGAACTGCCATAACTTCTGCAAATGAGCTCCGAATTGAGCAAACTCAAGCTTGTTGGATACAAGACAACGAGTAGCATCAAAACAGAGACAGGGGAGGTATGCCTAACAAGAGAGAAGAGAAACCTCCAACAGAGAAGAACCGGCAGAACCTCCAACATCGAAAACATCATAGAAGATGCATGTGAACTCCGTTTTCGATGAACTCGAGCTTGTCATGGAAATGACCAAAAGCTCCAAATCTCACAAGGAGAAGCACCAAACAAGAACCAATAAAGATGATGCAAGGATGCAATGGTTTGAGCTCTCTATGAACGATACGATCAAGCAACTCATCGAGAGCCCCCCTTGATAGTACGACAATCGATCCTAAAATTCGGTCTCCCAACTACCACCATGAGACCGGTAAAATAGAAAACCTATCAAGGGCAAACCTCTGCCTTGCACAAAGTCCACTTGAGCTAGATGATGACGATCTACTCCTCCTCAAGATGGACCACCTTTCTTGATTGCATTGGCTCGATGAAGACTAGTTGATTGCTCCCCCATACTCCACTATGGGTGAGCCACTCTTCCGCTCATCTTCACAAGTCCATTCTCACCACAATGGACGGCAAGCTTCAAGCACTTGATCTCTTCGTGATGCATCACTTGAACTTGCACACCGCAACCTAACCCCACAAAGAACTCTCACGAAGACCATGGGGTAGCACACAAAGCGTAATAGACAATGCTTACCATACCATGGGATCACTTGATCCCTCGGTACATCTTGTGCGCTTTGTGTGTTGAATCTTTCCAACTCTCTTCATTTGGATGATGTCTTGAAGGTAGACATGAATGATCACACAATCTTCTTCTTCAAGACATGCTTGCAATAAGCTCAACACTCACATGACCGATCTTTGGATAATTCCTTAATAGCACAAACTCTCCTTGAAACCAACAAATGGACTCCAAGAAAAGCCTATGGACAAATCCTTATATATAACTCAAGACAACCATTAGTCCATAGAGATTGTCATCAATTACCAAAACCAAACATGGGGGCACTGTTGGAAATATGCCCTAGAGGCAATAATAAATTGATTATTATTATATTTCCTTGTTCATGATAATCGTTTATTATCCATGCTATAATTGTATTGATAGGAAACTCAGATACATGTGTGGATGCATAGACAACACCATGTCCCTTGTAAGCCTCTAGTTGACTAGCTCGTTGATCAATAGATGGTTACGGTTTCCTGACCATGGACATTGGATGTCATTGATAACGGGATCACATCATTAGGAGAATGATGTGATGGACAAGACCCAATCCAAAGCCTAGCACAAAGATCGTAGTTCGTATGCTAAAGCTTTTCTAATGTCAAGTATCTTTTCCTTAGACCATGAGATTGTGCAACTCCCGGATACCGTAGGAGTGCTTTGGGTGTACCAAACGTCACAACGTAACTGGGTGGCTATAAAGGTGCATTACAGGTATCTCCAAAAGTATCTGTTGGGTTGGCACGAATCGAGACTGGGATTTGTCACTCCGTGTAAACGGAGAGGTATCTCTGGGCCCACTCGATAGGAAATCATCATAATGTGCACAATGTGATCAAGGAGTTGATCACGGGATGATGTGTTACGGAACGAGTAAAGAGACTTGCCGGTAACGAGATTGAACAAGGTATCGGGATACCGACGATCGAATCTCGGGCAAGTATCGTACCGCTAGACAAAGGGAATTGTATACGGGATTGATTAAGTCCTTGACATCGTGGTTCATCCGATGAGATCATCATGGAACATGTGGGAGCCAACATGGGTATCCAGATCCCGCTGTTGGTTATTGACCGGAGAGTCATCTCGGTCATGTCTGCATGTCTCCCGAACCCGTAGGGTCTACACACTTAAGGTTCGGTGACGCTAGGGTTATAGAGATATTAGTATGTGGTAACCCGAAAGTTGTTCGGAGTCCCGGATGAGATCCCGGACGTCACGAGGAGTTCCGGAATGGTCCCGAGGTAAAGAATTATATATAGGAAGTGCTATTTCGGCCATCGGGACAAGTTTCGGGGTCATCGGTATTGTACCGGGACCACCGGAAGGGTCCCGGGGGTCCACCGGGTGGGGCCACCTGCCCCGGGGGGCCACATGGGCTGTAGGGGGTACGCCTTGGCCTACATGGGCCAAGGGCACCAGCCCCAAGAGGCCCATGCGCCAAGAGAAGAGAAAAAGGGGAGAGTCCTAAAGGGGGAAGGCACCTCCGAGGTGCCTTGGGGAGGATGGACTCCTCCCCACCCTTGGCCGCACCCTTCCTTGGAGGAAGGGGCAAGGCTGCGCCCTCCCCCTCTCCCTTGGCCCTATATATAGTGGGGAAAAGGAGGAGCAATCATACCTAAGGCCTGGCGCCTCCCTCTCCCTCCCGTGACACATCTCCCTCCTCCCGCAGCGCTTAGCGAAGCCTGTTGGAATCCCGCTACTTCCACCACGCCGTCGTGCTGCTGGATCTCCATCAACCTCTCCCTCCTCCTTGCTGGATCAAGGCATGGGAGACGTCTCCATTCCGTACGTGTGTTGAACGCGGAGGTGCCGTCCGTTCGGCACTTGGTCATCGGTGATTTGGATCACGACGAGTACGACTCCATCAACCCCGTTCTCTTGAACGCTTCCGCTTAGCGATCTACAAGGGTATGTAGATGCACTCTCCTTCCCCTCGTTGCTGGTTTCTCCATAGATAGATCTTGATGACACGTAGGAAAATTTTGAATTTCTGCTACGTTCCCCAACAGGCACTGCATGTCCTTTCACCCAGGAAACATCATCCGGTAATAACCCTACATGCTGTTTGTGGCTAGGTCTCATTATGATCATGAGGGAGTCGCCGTAAACCGGCTCTCCTCTAGTTGTGTCTAGCCCTAGAGATTGTTTCTTGTTGCTTGTCCCTTTTGGGGTGCCCTGCCCCTCCTTATATAAGTTGAAGGGGCGGGTTACATGTGGAGTCCTGTTAGGATTAGGACTAATCTATTACAAGTGGAATCCTAGTCTACTCCCTTAAGGGAAAAATCGTTATGCCTTTCCTCGTAAACCGGCCCACCATAACATGAGCCGGCCTTCTGGGCCTTGGGCCTAGTCTTCTATCTGACCCGCTGTTAGGGCCATGTGTGAGTTGCCAGGCTCGTGAGTCGTCAGACCAGTGAGCCGCCAGACTCGTGAGTCGCCAGTCCTCCGGTGAGTTGCCAATGAAAATGCCAAGCCCGGCCGGGTCATACTTCCGGCCAGGTCATACCGCGGGGTATATCCCCGACATTAGCCCCCAGTTTAATTTGGATTTATCCATGTTAAACTAATCCTGTAAAATAAACACAAGAACAAACTTGATAGGTTATGCTCCGGGTTAAATATTTTTCTGAACCGGCACCTGATCATCCTTAAGTCCTTGTCATTTCCTCCTGGACGCATGCTCAATATCTTATAGAAAATCTCCTTTAACATATATGTTCAAACTTTGCCAATGCAAAAAATCCAGGTACTTCTTTTGAAAAATCCGGGTTAACAGGTCAGCTTCATAACCAATTTGCTGACATTGGCTCTTGTAGAGAAATATTATAAGAAATAATCCATTTGAGTCGGCCTTCAATGCTCTGACTTGACAAAAATATTGGTCTTGAAATATTCAACTGATATTCAGCCGGCGTAAAGATGTAGATCTTGCCGATTTATGATTGCCAAAATTGCCGGGTTATAAATAAATGATGTCGGGTCATGATGGTTGCAGACACCGGGTTAATCTGGCCTACTCCAAACTGAGAATTTTTAGATTTTTCTCCCTTTTATGCATATCACCTGTAGCCCCTAAGTGTCGGGTTGTCATGCTTGCAGCAACCTAGGACTTGTAATTGCCTTATGCTCATGAAAACTTCAACCAGTGTAGCGCCCAAGGGCCGGGTCATTATGCAATAATGAGCAGGGACTTTGTAGATATAACCATGTAAACTTGAACAGCAACGTGTAGCCCTCAAGGGATGGCTCAGTAAGATAATACTGGGCTGGGACTTTGTATATAATTTATTGATAATATCATCATATAATATAATCTCCACCATGGGGCTTGAACCCACGTCCACAAGGTTAAGAGCTTTGTACTCTACCAACTGAGTAGTGGACCGTTCAATATAATGGATTAATGCTTGTGTACCTTGAATTTTTGATAGGAGCAATTCGTAGCCCCCAAGGGCCGTCTCAGTACAATGTGATGAGTCAGGTCTTCAATAAGTTGAGCAAAAAATGACTTTGCATTAGCCCCCAAGTGCCATGGTGCATGCTGGCAGTGACATGGGACTTGCATATTTGAAATAATATCAATCTGAATAATGTAGCCCCCAAGTGCCGGGTCGTAAGCCTGCAGCGACTCGGGACTATTCCTTCCATTGTAGAATAAATCATATCCATTGATAAAATAATTGCCGTTGCGCCAAAGCGACTTTGAATACCTTATCTGTTGATAGGTAAATCCGGAGTTTAAAATACTCGGCGGCTCTTGGCCGATGGAGACTTAATGCACATTCATTGTAAGCCGGAATTTGTATAACCCGGCGGCTTATAGTCTTTGAGAAAATCCAGAACGGATAATCATTTTAAAGCATTAATTTTGATGATGAGCTTGAACTTAAGCATTTATATAAGTCATAGTTCTGCAAATCCTGCACAGAGCTTTAAACAACATATGCCCTGGCGACTTAACATCAAAAGCCAGGGCGGGTAACAACCCAAACATAATATAGTCTTTATGCAATTATGGAAAAAGACTAGAATTAAGGCCATTCAAGCCTAAACATACTGGCAACTTAACACCAAGGCGGTTTATTCAAACTCGCATATTTATATAATCAGGAAATCATACCTGTAGAAATTGGCTCATACTGTGATATTAAATCGTACTGTCGGTTTAGATGACCTATACAGTAAGGATGATGACCTACTTTAGAAGTCATGACTTCAATTGGAGTTTGTCACACGCCTGGCGACTAATCGTTCAAAGTCAAGCCGGGTTAAATAGAAACCTTATAAGCCTTAGAACATGAACACAAAAAAGGTCTCAAGACAAATCCAAAGAGTGCTTTCAAAAAAGACTTAAGAAAAAAGAATAGAAAGACAAATTAAGGCTTCTGATTCGAATACGACCAGTAAACTGTCCCAAAGGGGTTAAGCTAGGGTTCGAATACGACCATGTAGCCCCCAGTGGCTTTGGCATTGCACCGATCAAGAGGGTACCGACAGCTATGTTCTCTTTGGTTCGAATACGACCTATGTTTGAACAAGAAGCCCCCAAATGACCTTGAGAATATTTAACGACTCTGATTCGAATACGATCTGGGTCGGACCCAAGAGGGGTTAAGCTATGATTCGAATATGATCAAGAAGCCCCCAAGTGGGTTTTGGCATTGCGCCGATCAAGTGGGTATCGACAGCTATGTTCTCTTTGGTTCGAATACGACCTATGTTTGAACAGGAAGCCCCCAAGTGACCTTGAGAATATTTAGCGACTCTGATTCGAATACGATCAGGGTCGGACCAAAACGGGTTTAAGATAGATTCAAATATGATCAGCCCCCAGTGGTCATTAAAGTAGGGTACCTATGTTTGAGTTGTGCTTTGCAACAGACTCTCTCTGGTCCCTTGATAACTCGAACTTGTGAGAGATTGATTCTTTTAAACCCGGACTTTAAACCGGATATGTAGAGCTTCAAAGCTTTGTAGGAGAGAGATGTCTCTTGAGCCGGATTTTAAACCGGATATTCTTTTGATAACCCGGAACTCTTCCATTGAGATGAAAGTTTTTGTTTGCCAGGCACCTTTTTAAGCCCGAAAGTTTCTGATGGCCTTTAAATCAATGCAGCAGTAGCCTCCAGGACCGGGTTATTTTCCCTCCAACGACCCGTGGTTCTTGATTTTTGCTGAAACTGGCAATATTTGCTGAGTCATGTCATCATAGCCCCCGAGTCTTAAGACGACTTAAAGAGTTGGCTTGAGACTTGATATTTTGACCATAGCATAAAGCGTATATCATTGGTGTTGATAGCGCGACGCGAATCCAGGGAAAGTTGAGGTGACTGCGGCGGGTTATAAATAAACCCGTATGAGCCGTGTCAGCAACTCGGCCAATGGTTCCTTCCAACTGGCTGTTTGAAGTTAACTAAACTGTAGTGGCGGCAACTTGTGCGCCTGCCCATTGAGCCATCCAGTGCAGACGACGGCTGATAATATATGATAATTTGCCTCCAATTTGTTGGAAGAAAAACCGGGCTTCCCAAGGAGTGACTTGCTCATACTCAATAAACAGCTCCTGCAAACAGGCGCGGCCCGGTGTATTGATGTAGACCAGGCTGCCAGAGACGGACAGTAAAGATGACCGCAACATCAGAGGCGGCACAGACAGATAAGTCGGCCGCGGCATTGTAAGCCGGTGCGGACGGGCGAGTTAACCATATCATGTTGATGTAAACTGGTTTGAAGAATGGCGGCTTGCGGATATATTCACCGAGCTTGATGGTGTGGCCAGATGCTAGCGCATTATAATGGTGGTGCGGGCTATACATCCATGACACGACCAATTACTCCTGCATAAATAATATTGCAAGCCAGAGTAATTTGTTCTTTAAAAAAAATGTATTAATAAAAATTGATTGGACAGATTTCACCTTGATATATTAGGCCAGAAATTATCCACCGCGGAGTTGATGATCACCACGGGCGAGTCGGCCGCGGGAGCAGTCGAATGAACCGGCCGCGGCGTCATAAACCGGTGCGAACGGGAAGAGTCGGCAGCGGAGTTGTAAGCCGGTGCGGACGGGCGAGACAGCCGCGGGCGCGGACGGCGAGTCAGTTGCATGTGTTGATGCAGTGGGGGGGCGACTTTTGCACGTATCTGTCCTATCGTGGAATTGTCACGGCAGATGTCCTAGTGTAAGGACTTAGTCGCGAGGCCAACACATCTATGTGGTAGCTTGAGAGGGGTTGGGCGGAATCAAGAGACGCAACACATAAGACGAGGATTTAGACAGCTTCAGGCCCCAGGAAACATCATTCGGTAATAACCCTACATGCTGTTTGTGGATAGGTCTCACTATGATCATGAGAGAGTCGCCGTAAGCCGGCTCTCCTCTTTCTGTCTAGCCCTAGATATTGTTTCTTGTCCCTCTTTGGGGAACCCTGCCCCTCCTTATATAACTTGAAGGGGCGGCTTACATGTAGAGTCCTATTAGGATTAGAACTAACTTATTCTCTATTACAAGTCGGATACAAGTACGGGTCTTGCTTCCTCGTAAAGGAAATATTCCTCATGCCTTCTGTTTTAAACCGGCCCACCATAATATGAGCCGGCCTACTAGGCCTTGGGCCTAGTCTTCTATGTGACCCGCTGTCGGGGTCATCCGTGAGTCGTATGACCAATGATCCGCCAGACCCGTGAGTCGCCAGTCCCGCAGCGGGTCATCGGTGAAGCGCCAAGTCCGGCCGGGTCATACTTCCGGCCGGGTCATACCGTGGGGTATATCCCCGACATTAGCCCCCAGTTTAATTTGAATTTATCCATGTTAAACTGATCCTGTAAAACAAACACAAGAACAACTTTGACAGATTGTGTTCCGGGTTAAAAATTCTTGTATGCCGGCACCTGATCATCGTTAATTCCTTGTGCTCGGGTTAAATATTCTCCTGAGACAGGACCTGATTATCCTTAAGTCCAATTGTCATTTCCTTCATGTAGAAAATCCGGGTCAAATAAGCTAGCTTCATACTCAATTTGCTGATGTTGGTTTCTCACAGAAAAATATTGTGAAGAATAATACTTGAGTCGGCTTCCAAGGCGCCAGGTTAAATAATTTTGGTCTTCAAATACTCATCTGATATTCAGTCGGCTTGAAGATGTAAAACTTGCCGGTTTATCATTACCAAAAACTGCCGGATTATAAAACAGACGATGCCGGGTCATAATTGTTGTTGACACCAGTTTATGTAATTGATCCTCCTGATTTGCTCAAAACTGATAATTTGAAGATTTTTCTCCCTTATATCCATATTAAGTGTAGCCCCCAAGTCTTGAGCAGAACAAAGTGATGGTTCAAGACTTGCTCCAATAAATGTTGCAACCTTGAAGAAATCCGGTTTATTCACCTCAATCATATAAACTGAATATTCCACACATGTAGCCCTCAAGTGCCTGGTTGTCATGCTTGCAGCAACCTGGGACTTGTAATTGCTTTATGCTCATGAAAACTTCAACCAGTGTAGCCCCCAAGGGCCGAGTCATTATGCAATAATGAGCAGGGACTTTGTAGATATAACTATCTAAATTTGAACAGCAATGTGTAGCCCCCAAGGGCCAACTCATTTAGAATGTGATGAGTCGGGTCTTCAATAAGTTGAGCAAAAAATGACTTTGCATTAGCCCCCAAGTGCCATGGTGCATGCTGGCAGTGACATGGGACTTGCATATTTGATATAATCCCAATCTGAATAATGTAGCCCCCAAGTGCCGGGTTGTAAGCCTGCAGCGACTCAAGACTATTCCTTCCATTGTAGAATAAATCATATATTCCTTTGATAAAAATAATAGCCGTTGCGCTTAAAGCGACTTTGAAAACCTCAATCATAACACTGATTATTGATAATCACAATAGAAATCCAACCATGTTGGCTATTCAAGATTTGAATAATGTAATCCGGTATGGAAACCTCAATCATTCAATATCATCATGAAAATCCAGCCCGTTTTGGCTATGAAAGATTTGAATACCTCATCAGCTGACAAGTAAATCCGAAGTTTAAATACCTGGCGGCTCTTGGCCAATGACAACTTAATGCGCATTCATTGTAAGCCAGAATTTTTGTAACCCGGCGGCCTATAGCCCTTGAGAAAATCAATAATTGATAACCCTTTTGAGACACCAATTTCAATGATGAGCTTGGACTGAAGCATTTATATAAGTCATAATTCTGCAAATCCTGCACAGAGTTTAAACAACATATGCCCTGGCGACTTAACGTCAAGAGCCAGGGCGTATAACCACCCAAATGTAGTCTTACCCTGCACGCAAGTAGATCACAAGAACCCTTTGCGGTTTGCCGCAGGGCGGGTCATAATACCTCACATATAACCACTGTGATATTGAATTTGTACTGCCGATTTACACGACCCGTGCAGTAAGGGTGATAACCCAATCCTTGGAAGCCAATGCTTCCACATAGATGATGATTGTCATAAGCTGGCGACTTATAGTCAAAAGTCAAGCCGGGTTAAGCATAAAACACTTATACATTTGAGATATAATCCAAAAAAAAGGTCTCAAGTCAAACCAAAATTTGTTCGCAAAAAAGACTTAAAAAATTTAAGGCTTCTGATTCGTATACGATCAGAAAATCGTTCCAAAGGGGTTGAGCTAAGATTCGAATACGATCATATAGACCCCAGTGGCTTTGGCGTTGCCGATAAAAAGGGTACCGACAGCTATGTTCTTTTTGGTTCGAATACGACCTATGTTTGAACATGAAGCCCCCAAATGACCTTGAGAGTTGTTTAACGATGCTGATTCGAATATGATCCACGTCGGACCCAAAAGAGGTTAAGCTATGATTCAGATACGATCAAGAAGCCCCCTAGTGAGTTTGGCAGTGTGCCGATCAAAAGGGTTTCGACAGCTATGTTCTCTTTGGTTCGAATACGACCTATGTTTGAACAGGAAGCCCCCAAGTGACCATATATTAGATAAGCCGTAAGGTAGGATACCTATGTTTGAACCGCGCGTCATGGCAGCAAGTTCTTTTTTGGCAACCTTTATTTTTTCTTAGAACCCGAACTTGCGAGAGATTAATTCTTTTTGAACCGGAACTTTAAACCGGATTTGAAAGCTTCAAAAATTTGTGAGGGACAAATTTACCTTGAGCCGGATTTTGAACCGGATTTGAGAGCTTCAGTGCTTTGTGGGAGAAAGATGTCTCTTGAACCGGATTTTAAACCGGAGTCCTTATTGTGAGCCGGAAATCTTCTGACGGCTTTTAAATTTTCATCGATCTAGCAGTAATCTCCGGGGCCCGGGTTATTTTTCCCTTCAATGAACCGGAGTTCTTGAATTCATTGAAACCGGCTAATTTTGCCGAGTCATACCATTCTAGCCCCCGAGTCTCAAGACGACTCGAGGAGTTGGCTTGAGATTCTCCATATTTGACCATAGCAGAAGGTATACATCATTGGCGTTGATAACACGATGTGAATCCACAGAAGGTTGAGGTGACTGCGGCGGCTTATAAATGATCCCGTATGAGCCGTGTCAGCAACTCGGCCAATGGTTCCTTCCAACTGGCTGTTTGAAGTTAACCAAACTGTAGTGACGGCAACTTGTGCACCTGCCCATTGAACCATCCAGTGCAGACGGCGGATGATAATATATGATAATTTGCCTCTAATTTTTTGGAAGAAAACCGGGCTTCCCAAGTAGTGACTTGCTCATACTCAATAAACAGCTCATCCAGACAAGTGCAGCCCGGTGTGTCGATGTAGACCAGGCCGCGAGAGACGGACGGTAAAGACGACCGTAACATCAGAGGCTTAGACAGATGAATCGGCCGTGGCGTTGTAAGCCGGTGCGGATAGGCAAGTTGTCCTCCTTGTTGTAAGCCGGCTGGTCGCGAAAGACGGCCACGGCGTTGTAAGCCGGTGTGGGAGTCCGTTGACTAAGGATGACCTCCTGTGCCGAATGATGTTGGCACGCCTCCATATCCGCGGTATAGTGCCACTTTGTAATGAATAATGGTTCTACGAAAAAAATACCACATACCAGAGTAATTGTTCTCAAACAAAATATGTGCCGATAAAATTCTTAGGAAAAATAGCACCTCATGTTTTGTCGGGCGAACACATCTCCTCTGGCTTCCTCTGTTTTATCTAGGAAACCACGCTATGCAGCATAATATCAATTTGTAGATTGAACCGTGTGTGAGGCACTGGAGGTGCATGGAAACTGAATAATATATGCATGTGATTAGCACTCTGGCCGCATAATCCATGCACGTAGCAAGTTTTCTCCTTCTTCTCTTTTGTCTCTTTCTTTTTCTTTGTCTTCATGTGATGAAGAAACGGCAGTAGCTTTTGATCTGCTCTTATAAGTAATGCATGTTGTTCAAATAGATAGAGCGAATGGCACCTGATGATTTTGGTTGACTGTGCAACCGGCTGGCACGTGAGGCTTCTCGTGAACATTGTCCGCAACATCTCCCCGGTTGACCAGCTCCAGCAACCGTAGTATGGGACACGGCGGGCCAGCTCGGTGACTCACCGGTTAGGGGCAGCTTGGCGCGTCAGGCGGCTCACGCTGTTGCTGGAGGGGAGGAACAGGCAGCGTGGAGGAACGAACGGGCCCGGAACCAAGGCAGCTTAAAACCTGTAGTGGAAATCGTGACAGCGACTCACATGAGTTGAGGCAGAGGCGGCCCGCATTTGATTTGGCCACAGCAGCGGCTTGTCGAGGCGACTCGGTGCGCGGTGGCCAAGGGGGCGGCTCCAAAGCAGCGGTAGAGTCGTCAACGGGGTCAGAGCGCCTCCGCGAAGCAATAGCTCAACACAGTCGAGGTAGAAGCGAATCCAGCAATGGTTCGGACAATGGTGAGGGCAACTTAGGCGCGGAGACATCTCTGGGCCGGGACGGGCGTGCCTTGTAGGTGGCATCGGCTCCGGGTTGAAGGCGTGATAGCGGCTCTGAAGAGAAAGACGCGGCCGCGGTGCCGGCGACTTCGGACCGCACTGACGGGCGGAGGAGCGGCGGAGTGACGGCGGTTTAGGACAGGTCGTGGCCGCGGAGGTACAGCGGCGACGGCCACTCGGCTGTAATTCGGAGACAGCTTGCCGTTGGCGACTTGTCGGCGACGGGCGGAGGCAGGTGCTACCGCTGCATAAGGGCGCCGACGGCTCGAGGTACTGGGGCGGCAGGCCGCTCTCGATGCGGAGGCGCGAGGCCATCACGGAGGCGGCTGCAAGGCCGGGCGGCTGGACGCCGGCCACTGGTGCGGAAGAAACGACACCGCGAGCTGGAGAGGCGCAGAGGCGCTGGGGCGTCTCGTTGACATGCGTCCGTCTCCTGACCTTTGGCGCATGGACGCAACCCGGCCCTCCGGGCCGGCAAGTTTGCAGCTAAAATTGACCCAAGGATACTGGCAGACTGCTATAGTTCACGGACGATCTTGCAGTAATATGGAGCAATACCTCCAGTGTACGTGCTAGTAGTTTATCCATTAAATCAAATATAGGAAACCGGGCCATATAGTAGTATGCGTGCAGTGTAGCTCTGGTTTTCGATGATGCAGGACACTAGCAGTCAGTCAGCTCGCCTCCAGTTTCGCGAACCCAAGGAATCAATGTCTGGATTGTAATATGTTTTGTTGTAGACCGAAAGGACAGACGGCGGGCTACGTGCGCGGCCGTCGGGTAGCCCGGCGCGCTGCTGACGGTGTTGCAGTCTCTGTTGATCTAGCGTCAATTGAACTGTAGTGAAACTCCAAGCTGGCAACTCGACGTGCGGCCGGCTTGACAGCGAGGATCTGCAGCGCCACGGGCGCACGGCTTTGGGCGCGCGGAGGAGCAGTGCGAGGGCGGTGACTCGATGTGGCACGGCAAGGGCCGCGGTGAGAACGGTGGCGGCTCAGGCTGGTTGCCCAGCAGAGGCGACTCGACGGTCTCCGCGCAGAGGAGCCAGCAGCAGCCTTCAGACGACGGCGGCTGATGGAGCGAGGCAGATGACGACAGCGGAACGGGTCCGGTTAGCACGAGATTAGAAACGGCTCGGAGTCGTCGTGCGCCCATGATCAAATCCTCCTCCGAGTTAGTCGTTGGTTTGACTTCTCCTCTCGTGCTAATAGATCAATGGATGGGTCACTTGATGACCGCAACTCTAATAGCCGCGTGGACGGCTCTCGACGGAGATGATTTGCAGTGGCGGCTCAAGGCCGCAGTGGCATGGCGGCTCACCGGAAGGGTGAGACGGCGGCGGAGATGCGAGGCGCCGGGCGGCCCAACGAGGCGACTTAGGCAGGAGCTGCAGCTGAGGGGGAGCTGCTCGCGGCGCGGTTGGAGAGGCGCAGGTGAGTCGAACAACAAGGGCGCGACGGCGGCACCTGGCCCAGAAGCGATGGGAGGCCGTAGCGGCTTGGCAGAGGCGGGCGCCTCGAGGCGAGGATGCAGGTGCAGACGATGGACGAGTCCGGGTTGTGGCCGGCTCTGTTTCCAGGTCGTGTATTTTTCCTTTTCTTTATGCTGCTGAAGATTGGACTCTTTCCTTTGACTTTGATTCAATGCTGAAGTATTGCACGGCAACTTTGAACAAAGCCACGAGGACGGCGGCTGCTGTAGTGGATATCAACTCGTTTTCGGATTCGACGGATCGTCGGTTCATATTCGTCTGCCATACAACACGTAACCCTAAACTTCTTTTGAACTCAAAAACTTGCTATGCCAGCTTCATAGTTGACCAGCAAATTTAATTAACCCGGCCGACGGCAAACTTCCTGCGCGATTGTTTCATGTCGGCTTTTCTTTATCCTGAAATTGCGAACTTCTCACTCCTTGTGAGAAATCCCTTCAAAAACTCAACATCACTGTGCGCAGGCCTCACGGTGGGCGCCAACTGTCGTGGAATTGTAACGGCAGATGTCCTAGTGTAAGGACTTAGTCGCGAGACCAACGCATCTATGTGGTAGCTTGAGAGGGGTTGGGCGGAATCGAGAGACGCAACACATAAAACGAGGATTTAGACAGCTTCAGACCCCGGAAAATATTATCCGGTAATAACCCTACATGTTGTTTGTGGCTAGGTCTCATTATGATCATGAGGGAGTCGCCGTAAGCCGGCTCTCCTCTTTCTGTCTAGCCCTAGATATTGTTTCTTGTCCCTCTTTGGGGAACCCTGCCCCTCCTTATATAACTTGAAGGGGCGGCTTACATGTAGAGTCCTATTAGGATTAGAACTAACTTATTCTCTACTACAAGTCGGATACAAGTACGTGTCTTGCTTCCTCGTAAAGGAAATATTCCTCATGCCTTCTGTTTTAAACCGGCCCACCTTAATATGAGTTGGCCTACTGGGCCTTGGGCCTAGTCTTCTATGTGACCCGCTGACAGGGTCATCCGTGAGTCGTCTGACCAGTGAGCCGCCAGACCCGTGAGTCGCCAGTCCCGCGGCGGGTCATCGGTGAAGCGCCAAGTCCGTCCGGGTCATATTTCCGGCCGGGTCATACCGCGGGGTATATCCCCGACACGTCCAGCAACACGTCATGAAAAAATGCTCAATGCAAAAATAATATTGGTGCACGCTCCTTTGAGACACCTTTTTGTAAGGAATAATGGACTTGCGAAAAAATATTACAAGATCAAGTAATTGTTCCTTGATGAAAATAATATGCGTTAAGAAAATAATAGGCGTAGATATTTTCACCAGATGAACAGGATGTTGGTGTTGGATGATACTGGACGCAGTCGTCGGACGAAAAAAGACAGTCCGTCTAGATGTACATCCAAATGATGTAGCACTAGCCCCAAGAGGCCTTCTTTGGTCTTTGAGGCCGTACATTAATTCTCTGCTTGAGCAAACTTGGTTGCACTTTGTTGTACATATTCCCAGCTACTTCCTCGTATTGGTCTCCAGGCTCTTTGTTGCATGAGTTGACTAGACAGAGAGCGCGGGCGGGTCAAGCGGAGCAGCAGCAGAAGCAAGCAACGGCGACTCACAGGCGGGGGTGGTGAGCTGGCTGGGCGCAGCAAAAACCGGCCGGAGCAGCGATTCAGCGCGGAACCGCGACGGGGCGGGCCATAGGTGAAGGCTGGTGATTTTGGGAGCACTGCATTGCTCAAACAGCGGGTGAGCTACAGCGGCACATGGCCAGACCTGGCCGAGCGCAGATCCTCTTCAACTTATGACATATATGCACAAGTACAACCTGCCATGTGCATTTGCATTCCAAAAGCAAACTACTTATATACACATTTTCAGGGGGAGCCTTTGCCACTTATGAAGACAATACCCTGTCCTTTACAATTTCACATACTTTATCCCCGTTGAAAACTTCAACCAGTTTGTCATCAATCACCAAAAAGGGGGAGATTGTAAGTGCATCTAGTGCCACCCCTAGTTGGTTTTGGAGTATTGATGACAAAGTTGGTTGAGGGACTAATGCGTTTGTGAGAATTGCAGGATAACGCAGGTAGTGTCCCTCATTGATTCGGTTTACCTACCGGAGATGACCCCTAAAAATGTATGAAGACATTGACGACAATGGTGGTATGTGAAGATATTCATATTGAAGACTATGACATGAGAAGACATTGAGTAAAGACTATGGAGCGCGAAGACTGTGTTGTTTCGTTGGTTCCTTTTCTTCTTTGTTGAGTCACAGGAACCACCGTACTGTTAAGTGGGGTCCAAGTGAACAAAGTCAGAATGACTGAAGTAATGCTCAACCCAAATCCTATGTCTTCAAGCGAAGACAATGAGAGGAAATCTTATCCAGAGCTGGATGAGTCAGCTTTGCTTGTAGCCCAAGTAAAGTTGTCGTGTGTGTTTGAAATCTGACCGTTGGAACACGTGTCAGTTCCTTACTGACCCAAGGTCATTTCGGACATATCAGGTTGGGTTGCTTTGTGGCTATAAGTAGCCCACCCCCTACACCATAAATTGGTGGCTACTTAGAGTTAGTTCATGGCTTTTGTCGTTTGAGAGCAACCCACCTCGAAGCCTTTGAGAGAGAGAAATCCTTGCGAGGACAAAGCCCAAACACCCAGAGCCAAAGAGTGTTAGGCATCACTGAAGTCTTTCTGTCTGCGTGACCTGAAGACTTATTACACTTGAGGACTGTGTATCCTCCAGCCGGTTAGGCGTCGCGTTCTGAGCATCCAAGAGTCATTGTGGATCGCCGGTGAACGAAGTCTGTGAAGGTTCGGAAGTCTACCTTGAAGACTTACCAGAGTGATTGGGCGAGGACTGTGTGTCCTTAGCTCAAGGGGAATAAGGTGAAGACGCGGTCTTCTGAGTTGAATCTCAGCCTCCCTAACCAGACGTACAGTTGTCACAGCAACTGGAACTGGTCCAACAAATCATGTGTCTTCAACGAGTGACTGGTTCTATCCTCTCCCTTCCTTTACTTAGTGTTTGTCTTCATGAAGTCATTGCCTAGTTGTCGTACCTGTTTGACTTCATTGCTTGACTACTATCGTTTGTTGGCTTCATACTATCTTTCATCCTGATCCTTACTACCAAGCTACTATTAGTCTTTGTACTTTCACATTATTGCATACTTGACTATGGCTTGCTTGTTGTAGTTTATCTTCCGCTGCATATCAATTAGGTCATTTCTATTGTTTGTCTTCGAAACTTCCACGTTTTGAAAACTTTCATAAAAATCGCCTATTCACCCCCCCTCTAGTCGATAACTAGCACTTTCAATTGGTATCAGAGCAAGGTACTCCCTTGTTCTGTGTGATTCAGTTTAACCACCTGGAGTTTAGCTATGTCGACTGCAGGAATAATCAAAGTGTCTGCTGCTTGCCCCGTGTTCGATGGAACTGAATATCCCTACTGGAAGAATAAGATGTGCATGCATCTTGAAGCCATTGATGTCAACCTCTGGTATGTCGTCAAGAACAGCGTTCCCAAAATTGGTGAAGGTGTCACCCCTACTGATGTCAAAAAGTTCATTCAACTGGACTCTACTGCAAAGAACATCATCTGTGGTCATCTGACCAAAGGACAGTATGGCCGTGTGAGTGCTCTGGAAACGTCGAAGCTAGTCTGGGACTGGCTATCCAAGGTCAACGAAGGCGTCTCAACCCAGAGAGATCAAAGCATCAGTGTTCTTCGCAACCTCTTCAACTGCTTCATGAGAAACGACAATGAAAATGTCCAGCTCACGTTTGATCGTCTCACTGACATCACAAATGAGCTTCAGGCTCTCGGCGCCACTGAGATTACCAAGCATGAAATCGTCAAGACACTACTGAGATCACTTGACAGCTCCTTTGACACCCTTGCCCTCATGATACAAGAAGGCCCTGACTTCAAGACACTCGATCCGTCTGATATACTTGAGAGGCTCAACACACATGAGTTCCAGCTTTCTGAGAAAAGAGACATCTATGGTCCCAACTATGGCCGAACTCGCACTTTGAAGGCAAAAGTTGTTTCCTCATCTGAAGAAGAATCTGACTGCAGTTCTGATGATCCTGAAGACATTGGAAAGGAACTTGCTATGCTGGTGAAAAAGTTCTAGAAGTTCACCAAGAAGAAGGGCTTCAGAAAGTCTTCACGATCTAGCTCAAGAAATGATGAAGCTTCCACTCATGACAACAAGAAGAGAACATGTCCCAAGTGCAAGAAACCTAGACACTATATCTCTGAGTGTCCACAGTGGGACAATGAGAAGAAGAAGAAGAAGAGCAAGGAATATGATTCTGATGACAAGAAGAAGAAGAAATATTCAAAGTCTTCTTCCAAGTCCTCATCAAGGTCTTCATCTCATAAGAAGAGCTCATCTGGCAAGGCTCGTGCTTTTGTTGGCAAGGAAATGGATTCAGAGGAGGAGTCTGCTTCTGAGGAGGCGGAGGTGGAGTCTGAAGAGGAGTCCGACCCTGGCGTTGCAAGTCTGGCTCTAGCCACAGCCTATGTTGCCAAGTCCTGTTGGGGAACGTTGCAGAAAACAAAAATTTTCCTACGGTTTCACCAAGATCCATCTATGAGTTCATCTAGCAACGAGTGATTAGATGCATCTACATACCTTGTAGATCGCGAGCGGAAGCGTTCAAAGAACGGGGATGATGTAGTCAAACACGACGTGATCCAAATCACCGGAGATCCTAGCACCGAACGGACGGCACCTCCGCGTTCAACACACGTACGGAACAGCCACGTCTCCTCCTTCTTGATCCAGCAAGGGAGGGAGGAGAGGTTGAGGGAGATGGCACCAGCAGCAGCACGACGGCGTGGTGTTGATGGAGCTGCAGTACTCCGGCAGAGCTTCGCCAAGCGCTATGGAGGAAGAGGAGGTGTTGGAGAGGGAGAAGGAGGCAACCAAAGGCCAAGGTGTGAAGTCCCTCCTCTCCCCCACTATATATAGGAGGGCCAAGGGGGGGTGGACGGCCCTAGGAGATCCAATCTCCTAGGGGGGCGGCGGCCAAGGGGGGTTTCCCTCCCCCCCAAGGCACCTAGGAGGTGCCTTCCACTAGTAGGACTCCTCCCCCATGGAAACCCTAGGCGCATGGGCCTAGTGGGGCTGGTGCCCTTGGCCCATGTAGGCCAAGGCGCACCCCCTACAGCCCATGTGGCCCCCCGGGACAGGTGGACCCACCCGGTGGACCCCCGGGACCCTTCCGGTGGTCCCGGTACAATACCGATAACCCCGAAACTTGTCCCGATGCCCGAAACAGGACTTCCCATATATAAATCTTTACCTCCGGACCATTCCGGAACTCCTCGTGACGTCCGGGATCTCATCCGGGACTCCGAACAACATTCGGGTTACTGCATATACATATCCCTACAACCCTAGTGTAACCGAACCTTAAGTGTGTAGACCCTACGGGTTCGGGAGACATGTAGACATGACCGAGATCGCTCTCCGGTCAATAACCAACAGCGGGATCTGGATACCCATGTTGGCTCCCACATGCTCCACGATGATCTCATCGGATGAACCACGATGTCGAGGATTTAATCAACCCCGTATGCAATTCCCTTTGTCAATCGATATGTTACTTGCCCGAGATTCGATCGTCGGTATCCCAATACCTCGTTCAATCTCGTTACCGGCAAGTCACTTTACTCGTACCGTAATGAATGATCCCGTGACCAGACACTTGGTCACTTTGAGCTCATTATGATGATGCATTACCGAGTGGGCCCAGTGATATCTCTCCGTCATATGGAGTGACAAATCCCAGTCTCGATCCGTGTCAACCCAACAGACACTTTCGGAGATACCTGTAATGCACCTTTATAGTCACCCAGTTACGTTGTGACGTTTGATACACCCAAAGCACTCCTACGGTATCCGGGAGTTACACGATCTCATGGTCAAAGGAAAAGATACTTGACATTAGAAAAGCTCTAGCAAACGAACTACACGATCTCACGCTATGCTTAGGATTGGGTCTTGTCCATCACATCATTATCCTAATGATGTGATCCCGTTATCAATGACATCCAATGTCCATAGCCAGGAAACCATGACTATCTATTGATCAACGAGCTAGTCAACTAGAGGCTTACTAGGGACATGTTGGTGTCTGTTATTCACACATGTATTACGATTTCCGGATAATACAGTTATAGCATGAATAAAGACAATTATCATGAACAAAGAAATATAATAATAATGCTTTTATTATTGCCTCTAGAGCATATTTCCAACAGTCTCCCACTTGCACTAGAGTCAATAATCTAGTTACATTGTGATGAATCGAACACCCATGGAATTCTGGTGTTGATCATGTTTTGCTCTAGGAAGAGGTTTAGTCAACGGATCTGCTACATTCAGGTCCGTATGTATTTTACAAATCTCTATGTCTCCATCTTGAACATTTTCACGAATGGAGTTGAAGCGACGCTTGATGTGCCTTGTCTTCTTGTGAAACCTGGGCTCCTTGGCAAGTGCAATTGCTCCAGTGTTGTCACAGAAAAGCTTGATCGGCCCCGACGCATTGGGTATGACTCCTAGGTCGGTGATGAACTCCTTCACCCATATTGCTTCATGTGCTGCCTCCGAGGCTGCCATGTACTCCGCTTCACATGTAGATCCCGCCACGACGCTCTGCTTGCAACTGCACCAGCTTACTGCCCCACCATTCAAAATATACATGTATCCGGTTTGTGACTTAGAGTCATCCAGATCTGTGTCGAAGCTAGCGTCGACGTAACCCTTTACGACGAGCTCTTCGTCACCTCCATAAACGAGAAACATTTCCTTAGTCCTTTTCAGGTACTTCAGGATATTCTTGACTGTTGTCCAGTGTTCCTTGCCGGGATTACTTTGGTACCTTCCTACCAAACTTACGACAAGGTTTACATCAGGTCTGGTACACAGCATGACATACATAATAGAACATATGGCTGAGGCATAGGGGATGACACTCATCTCTTCTATATCTTCTGCCGTGGTCGGACATTGAGCTGAGCTCAATTTCACACCTTGCAAAATAGGTAAGAACCCTTTCTTGGACTGATCCATTTTGAACTTCTTCAAAATCTTATCAAGATATGTGCTTTGTGAAAGACCTATGAGGCGTCTCGATCTATCCCTATAGATCTTGATGCCTAATATATAAGCAGCTTCTCCAAGGTCCTTCATTGAAAAACTCTTATTCAAGTAGGCCTTAATGCTGTCCAAAAGTTCTATATCATTTCCCATCAAAAGTATGTCATCTACATATAGTATGAGAAATGCTATAGAGCTCCCACTCACTTTCTTGTAAACACAGGCTTCTCCATAAGTCTGTGAGAACCCAAACGCTTTGATCATCTCATCAAAACGAATGTTCCAACTCCGAGATGCTTGCACTAGCCCATAAATCGAGCGTTGGAGCTTGCACACCTTGTCAGCATTCTTAGGATTGACAAAACCTTCCGGCTGCATCATATACAATTCTTCCTTAAGGAAACCATTAAGGAATGCCGTTTTGACGTCCATTTTCCAAATTTCATAATCATAAAATGCGGCAATTCCTAACATGATTCAGACGGACTTCAGCTTCGCTACCGTGAGAAAGTCTCATCGTAGTCAACCCCTTGAACTTGTCGATAACCCTTAGCGACAAGCCGAGCTTTATAGATGGTCACATTACCATCCGCGTCTGTCTTCTTCTTAAAGATCCATTTATTTTCTATGGCTCGCCGTTCTACGGGCAAGTTAGTCAAAGTCCATACTTCGTTTTCATACATGGATCCTATCTCGGATTTCATGGCTTCTAGCCATTTGTCGGAATCCGGGCCCGCCATCGCTTCTTCATAGTTCGAAGGTTCACTGTCGTCTAACAACATGGTTTCCAAGACAGGTTTGCCGTACCACTCTGGTGCAGAACGTGTCCTTGTGGACCTTCGAATTTCAGTAGGAGCTTGATCAGAAGTATCTTGATCATTGTCATTTGCTTCCTCTCTAGTCGGTGCAGGCACCTCAGGAACATTTTCTTGAGTTGCGCCATTTTTCGGTTCAAGAGGTAATACTTCATCAAGCTCTACTTTCCTCCCACTTACTTCTTTCGAGAGAAACTCTTTCTCCAGAAAGGACCCATTCTTGGCAACAAAGATCTTGCCTTCGGATCTGAGGTAGAAGATATACCCAACAGTTTCTTTAGGGTATCCTATGAAGACGCATTTTTCCGATTTGGGTTCGAGCTTTTCAGGTTGAAGTTTCCTGACATAAGCATCGCATCCCCAAACTTTTAGAAACGACAGCTTAGGTTTCTTCCCAAACCACAATTCATACGGTGTCGTCTCAACGGATTTCGACGGTGCCCTATTTAAAGTGAATGCGGCAGTCTCTAAAGCATAGCCCCAAAAAGATAGTGGTAAATCGGTAAGAGACATCATAGATCGCACCATATCTAATAAAGTGCGATTACGACGTTCGGACACACCATTACGCTGAGGTGTTCCAGGCGGCGTGAGTTGTGAAACTATTCCACATTTTCTTAAGTGTGTACCAAACTCGTGACTCAAGTATTCTCCTCCACGATCTGATCGTAGAAACTTGATTTTCCTGTCACGTTGATTCTCAACTTCATCTGAAATTCCTTGAACTTTTCAAAGGTCTCAGACTTGTGTTTCATTAAGTAGACATACCCATATCTACTCAAGTCATCAGTGAGGGTGAGAACATAATGATAGCCACCACGAGCCTCAACACTCATTGGACCGCACACATCAGTATGTATGATTTCCAATAAGTTGGTTGCTCGCTCCATTGTTCCTGAGAATGGAGTCTTGGTCATTTTACCCATGAGGCATGGTTCGCACGTGTCAAATGATTCGTAATCAAGAGACTCTAAAAGTCCATCAGCATGGAGCTTCTTCATGCGTTTGACACCTATGTGACCAAGGCGGCAGTGCCACAAGTATGTGGGACTATCACTATCAATCTTACATCTTTTGGTACTTACACTATGAATATGTGTAGCATTACGCTCGAGATTCATAAAGAATAAACCATTCACCATCGGAGCATGACCATAAAACATATCTCTCATATAAATAGAACAACCATTATTCTCGGATTTAAATGAGTAGCCATCTCGAATTAAACGAGATCCTGATACAATGTTCATGCTCAAACTTGGTACAAAATAACAATTATTGAGGTTCAAAACTAATCCCGTAGGTAAATGTAGAGGTAGCGTGCCGACGGCGATCACATCGACCTTGGAACCATTCCCGATGCGCATCGTCACCTCGTCCTTCGCCAGTCTCCGTTTATTCCGCAGCTCCTGCTGTGTGTTACAAATATGAGCAACGACACCGGTATCAAATACCCAGGAGTCACTACGATTACTGGTAAGGTACACATCAATTACATGTATATCAAATATACCTTTGGTTTTGCCGGCCTTCTTGTCCGCTAAGTATTTGGGGCAGTTCCGCTTCCAGTGACCACTTTCCTTGCAATAAAAGCACTCAGTCTCGGGCTTGGGTCCATTCTTTGGCTTCTTCCCGGCAGCTTGCTTGCTGGGCGCGGCAACTACCTTGCCGTCCTTCTTGAAGTTCTTTTTACCCTTGCCCTTCTTGAACTTAGTGGTTTTATTGACCATCAACACTTGATGTTCCTTCTTGACTTCTACCTCTGCTGATTTCAGCATGGCAAATACTTCAGGAATGGTCTTTTCCATCCCCTGCATATTGAAGTTCATCACAAAGCCCTTGTAGCTTGGTGGAAGCGACTGGAGGATTCTGTCAATGACCGCATCATCCGGGAGATTAACTCCCAGCTGAGTCAAGCGGTTATGTAACCCAGACATAGTGAGTATGTGCTCACTGACAGAACTATTTTCCTCCATCTCACAGCTGAAGAATTTGTCGGAGACTTCATATCTCTCGACCCGGGCATGAGCTTGGAAAACCATTTTCAGCTCTTCGAACATCTCATATGCTCCATGTCTCTCAAAACGCTTTTGGAGCCCCGGCTCTAGGCTGTAAAGCATGCCGCACTGAACGAGGGAGTAGTCATCGGTACGTGCCTACCAAGCGTTCATAACGTCTTGTTCTGCAGGGAGAACAGGTGCGTCACCCAGCTGTGCTTGTAGGACATAATCTTTCTTGGCAGCTATGAGGATGATCCTCAGGTTCCGGACCCAGTCCGTATAGTTGCTGCCATCGTCTTTCAGCTTGGTTTTCTCTAGGAACGCGTTGAAGTTGAGGACTACGTTGGCCATTTGATCTACAAGACATATCGTAAAACATTTAGACTAAGTTCATGATAATTAAGTTCATCTAATCAAATTATAATGAACTCCCACTCAGATTTGACATCCCTTTGGTCATCTAAGTGTTACACAATCCGAGTCGACTAGGCCATGTCCGATCATCACGTGAGACGGACTAGTCATCGTCGGTGAACATTCTCATGTTGATCGTATCTTCCATACGACTCGTGTTCGACCTTTCGGTCTCCGTGTTCCGAGGCCATGTCTGTACATGCTAGGCTCGTCAAGTTAACCCTAAGTGTTTTCGCTGTGTAAAACTGTCTTACACCCGTTGTATGTGAACGTAAGAATCTATCACACCCGATCATCACGTGGTGCTTCGAAACGACGAACTGTAGCAACGGTGCACAGTTAGCGGAGAACACTTCTTGAAATTTTGTAAGGGATCATCCTATTTACTACCGTCGTCCTAAGTAAACAAGATGCATAAAACATAATAAACATCACATGCAATTATATAAAAGTAGTGACATGATATGGCCAATATCATATAGCTCCTTTGATCTTCATCTTCGGGGCTCCATGATCATCTTGTCACCGGCATGACACCATGATCTCCATCATCATGATCTCCATCATCGTGTCTTCATGAAGTTGTCACGCCAACGACTACTTCTACTTCTATGACTAACGTGTTTAGTAATAAAGTAAAGTAGTTTACATGGCGTTCTTCAATGACACGCAGGTTATACAAAAAATAAACACAACTCCTATGGCTCCTGCCGGTTGTCATACTCATCGACATGCAAGTCGTGATTCCTATTACAATAGCATGAACATCTCATACATGACATATAGATCATTCATCATTCATCACAACTTTGGCCATATCATATCACAAAGCACTTGCTGCAAAAACAAGTTAGACGTCCTCTAATTGTTGTTTGCAAGTTTTACGTGGCTGAAGTAGGGTTCTAGCAAGACCGTTTTCTTACCTACGTGAAAGCCACAACATGATTTGTCAACTTCTATTTACCCTTCATAAGGACCCTTTTCATCGAATCCGCTTCAACTAAAGTAGGAGAGACAGACACCCGCCAGCCACCTTATGCAACTTGTGCATGTTAGTCGGTGGAACCGGTCTCACGTAAGCGTACGTGTAAGGTTGGTCCGGGCCGCTTCATCCCACAATACCGCTGAAGCAAGATAAGACTAGTAGCGGCAAGAAAGTTGACAACTCTACGCCCACAACAAATTGTGTTCTACTCGTGCAAGAGAACTACGCATAGACCTAGCTCATGATGCCATTGTTGGGGAACGTTGCAGAAAACAAAAAATTTCCTACGGTTTCACCAAGATCCATCTATGAGTTCATCTAGCAATGAGTGATTAGATGCATCTACATACCTTGTAGATCGCGAGCGGAAGCGTTCAAAGAACGGGGATGATGTAGTCGAACACGACGTGATCCAAATCATCGGAGATCCTAGCACCGAACGGACGGCACCTCCGCGTTCAACACACGTATGGAACAGCCACGTCTCCTCCTTCTTGATCCAGCAAGGGAGGGAGGAGAGGTTGAGGGAGATGGCACCAGCAGCAGCACGACGGCGTGGTGTTGATGGAGCTGCAGTACTCTGGCAGAGCTTCGCCAAGCGCTATGGAGGAAGAGGAGGTGTTGGAGAGGGAGAAGGAGGCAACCAAAGGCCAAGGTGTGAAGTCCCTCCTCTCCCCCACTATATATAGGAGGGCCAAGGGGGGGTATACGGCCCTAGGAGATCCAATCTCCTAGGGGGGCGGCGGCCAAGGGGGGTTTCCCTCCCCCCCAAGGCACCTAGGAGGTGCCTTCCACTAGTAGGACTCCTCCCCCATGGAAACCCTAGGCGCATGGGACTAGTGGGGCTGGTGCCCTTGGCCCATGTAGGCCAAGGCACACCCCCTACAGCCCATGTGGCCCCCCGGGACAGGTGGACCCACCCGGTGGACCCCCGGGACCCTTCCGGTGGTCCCGGTACAATACCGATAACCCCGAAACTTGTCCCGATGCCCGAAACAGGACTTCCCATATATAAATCTTTACCTCCGGACCATTCCGGAACTCCTCGTGACGTCCAGGATCTCATCCGGGACTCCGAACAACATTCGGGTTACTGCATATACATATCCCTACAACCCTAGCGTAACCGAACCTTAAGTGTGTAGACCCTACGGGTTCGGGAGACATGTAGACATGACCGAGATCGCTCTCCGGTCAATAACCAACAGCGGGATCTGGATACCCATGTTGGCTCCCACATGCTCCACGATGATCTCATCGGATGAACCACGATGTCGAGGATTTAATCAACCCCGTATGCAATTCCCTTTGTCAATCGATATGTTACTTGCCCGAGATTCGATCGTCGGTATCCCAATACCTCGTTCAATCTCGTTACCGGCAAGTCACTTTACTCGTACCGTAATGCATGATCCCGTGACCAGACACTTGGTCACTTTGAGCTCATTATGATGATGCATTACCGAGTGGGCCCAGTGATATCTCTCCGTCATACGGAGTGACAAATCCCAGTCTCGATCCGTGTCAACCCAACAGACACTTTCGGAGATACCTGTAATGCACCTTTATAGTCACCCAGTTACGTTGTGACATTTGATACACCCAAAGCACTCCTACGGTATCCGGGAGTTACACGATCTCATGGTCAAAGGAAAAGATACTTGACATTAGAAAAGCTCTAGCAAACGAACTACACGATCTCACGCTATGCTTAGGATTGGGTCTTGTCCATCACATCATTATCCTAATGATGTGATCCCGTTATCAATGACATCCAATGTCCATAGCCAGGAAACCATGACTATCTATTGATCAACGAGCTAGTCAACTAGAGGCTTACTAGGGACATGTTGGTGTCTGTTATTCACACATGTATTACGATTTCCGGATAATACAGTTATAGCATGAATAAAGACAATTATCATGAACAAAGAAATATAATAATAATGCTTTTATTATTGCCTCTAGGGCATATTTCCAACAAGTCCATCTTCAACATTGAAGACAATGACTCCCACACCAACGCTGAAGCTGATGACAAGGACGATCTTGCTCCCACCTACTGCTTCATGGCACGTGGTGCCAAGGTAAAATCACGTGATGCTTACTTTCAAACATCAAGTGAAGATGACTCTGATTGTGAATCCAAACCCAGCTACAAAACACTTGCTAAAATTGCAACTGAACAACAAAAAGCTATGGAACATACTCAAAAACTGTTAGACAAAAGCGATGACCTGTTGGACGCGGAAATGACACGTTCACAGTCCTTAGTCGAAGACATAAAAAATCTTCATGCTAAGTACCAAAACTTGAAAGTCTTCATGAAACGCTCTCAACCACTCATGAAAAGCTCTCCTATGATTATCTTCAAAGGAAGCAAGAGCTTGAGAAATTGAAAGCGGCTCATGAAGATCTTCAAAAAGAGAATGAGTCACTTTGCACTCAACAGATCAGTTCCACTCAGGATGGATTTGAACCACCATGTCTAAAATGCATTGAGCGTGATAACGCTACCTCTGTTGCTGAATGTTCCACTGCCGCTACCATTGCATTGTCTTCAACTACTGATGTGGTAACTAACCCCTCTGCGGAGGATACCACTACTATTGCTGATGAAAATGCTAGGTTGAAGACATTGCTTGAAACAGGGATGTATAAAAGTCTGAAAGGACATCAGACACTTTGCGATGTCCTCAAAAAGCAGATTCTGAACCGAAACCCCAAGAAAGAGGGTGTTGGGTTCGAGAGGAAAATGAATATTGATGGTTCCTACTGGAAGCCTGAGCAGTATCCCAAAACCACATGGGTTGCTGCAAAGGAACCTTCAGTAGATCCATCCACCTTATCTGGCTTCACTTGCGCTAACCCTATCATCATTGATGAATCCTTTGATGCAAACTATAAACTATTCAAAAATCAGAATGGTGAAGTGTTTGCCAGGTATATTGGTACTAACTGCAGGAATGGACCACCTATGAAGAAGATCTGGGTACCTAAGCAGTGTATTGAGAATCTTCCTGTGAATGTCATCATGACACCACCAAGGAAGAAGACAAACCCTAGACCTATGGCGCTTCATATGGCCCAAAGGCTTCATACAGATACAGGACTCACCTGAGTCACCCTAACGCCAATGTTTTGCAGGGAAATCGTACTCAAACTTATGAATATGAGTGTGTGTCTTCAAACCGCTATGTTCATAGAACTAAGAACTTTTCTGCTTATTCATATGAGTATCATTCATCTCCTGCAAAGCTATTTGCTAGGGCTTCAAGGCCAAAATTCTCAGATGCTGCACTTAGACTCATTACTTCTAAGCCACCCCTGAAGATGTGGGTGGTGAAGAAGAATTAAGTTTCTTTTGCAGAATAAGGTCTCCAGCCTACAATCAAAGGCGTCCAATACTATTGCTGGGGACCTAAAACACATTAAGGGGCGCATGATAAAATGGTCTTACTATGTATTTCACATCTGAATCGCTTACCAATCATACTATGAGTCCTAACCTTGATCTATGCTGTGATAATCCTTGTGTGCGTCAAATGCTTATGCTTCACAACACTCTTTGTGAAGCCTATCCTCCTAACTGCACTGCAGGGTATGACACCTCACGCTTCAGAATGGATTATGGACAGCGGATGCACTAATCATATGACTGGTGATCGAAGTCTTCTCATGGACTCAACCTTACGTCCATCAGACAAGAGTCACATCACATTTGCTGACACTGGTAAAAGCAAGGTATTGGGTCTAGGTAGAGTTGCAATCTCAAAGGATCAACACATGGATAAAGTGATGCTTGTTGAATCCCTTGGTTTCAACTTAATGTCTGTCTCAATGCTTTGTGACTTGAACATGATTGTGCTATTCGGAAAATATCGTTGCCTAGTACTAATGGAATCTGACAAGTCTCTAGTCTTTGAAGGGTATCGGAAAGATGATCTATACATGGTAGATTTCTCAGCAGGTCCACAGCTTGCCGTATGTCTTCTTGCAAAAGCTTCAGAATGCTGGCTCTGGCATCGGAGGCTGGGGCATGCTGGCATGAGGAACTTAGACACACTCGTCAAGAAGAAGCATGTCATAGGCATCGAGGGTGTGAATTTCAAGAAGGATCATTTGTGTGGTGCCTGCGAAGCTGGAAAGATGACTAGGGCAAAGCACCCCTCGAAGACAATCATGACGACATCTCAACCCTTCGAGCTGTTACACATGTACTTATTTGGCCCTACTCACTACTATACCCTCACAACGACTGCTTGTCTCTATGGCTTCGTCATTATTGATGACTACTCAAGATATACATGGGTGCACATAATTCTCTACAAGACTGAAGTGCAAGATGTCTTCAGACGCTTCGCCAATCGAGCCATGGACAATTATGGCATCAAGATCAAGCATATCAGAAGTGATAACGACACTGAGTTCAAGAACACTGGGCTTGATCTTTATCTGGATACAATGGGAATCACTCATGAGTTTTCTGCTCCATACACACCTCAGCAAAATGGCATCATAGAGCGCAAGAACAGAACCCTCATTGAGATGGCTCGAACAATGCTCGACGAGTACAAGACACCAAGAAAGTTCTGGCCTGAAGCTATTGATACAGCATGTCACATCATCAACCGTGTTTACATCCACAAGCTTCTGAACAAAACATCCTATGAGCTCCTTACTGGCAAGAAGCCAAATGTCAGCTACTTCAGAGTATTTGGAGCTAGGTGCTGGATCAAGGATCCCCATCACAAGTCAAAATTTGCACCTAAAGCTCACAAAGGCTTCATGCTTGGTTACGGAAAGGACTCACACTCTTACAGTCTTCAACCTCTATCTCTACAAAATTGTTGAAACTGTGGATGTGCGATTTGATGAAACCAATGGTTCACAAAGAGAGCTCCTGCCAAATATACTAGATGAAGCTCCGCCCAGCGAATCTATCAAGCTGATGGGAACTGGTGAAATCATGCCTTCTGAAGCACAGCCTGAAGAGGAACTTATCATTTCTGCACCAAACCAACCTGAAGACAATGCTCAGACCGAAGATAATTCTCCCAATGATGACAATGATCAGCAAGACCAAGGTCTTCGTCCAGTTCATCCTCGTGTTGCAAATGAAGTACAAATTGAGAAGATAATTGATAGCATCAATGCACCTGGTCCACTTACTCGCTCAAGAGCAACACAGTTAGCAAATTTCTGTGGGCACTTTTCATTTGTGTCAATATCAGAACCCAAGAAAGTTGCTGAAGCCTTTATGGAACCTGAATGGATACAAGCTATGCAAGAAGAACTTCAATAGTTCAAGATGAACAATGTTTGGGAACTAGTCAAGCGTCCTGACCCTCGCAAGCATAACATTATTGGCACAAAATGGATATATCGAAACAAGCAAGATGAGCATGGTCAAGTCGTCAGAAACAAAGCACGTCTTGTGGCTCAAGGATATACTCAAGTTGAAGGAATTGACTTCGATGAAACATTTGCTCCTGTGGCTAGGCTTGAAGCTATTCACATACTGCTAGCCTATGCTAACCACCACAATATCTTGCTACATCAAATGGATGTGAAGAGTGCATTTCTCAACGGCAAAATTGAAGAAGAAGTATACGTTGCTCAACCACCTGGCTTTGAAGATCCAAAATATCATGATATGGTGTACAAGCTAAACAAAGCACTGTATGACCTCAAACAAGCTCCTCGTGCTTGGTATGATACGATCAAAGACTTCCCGAAGAGCAAAGGCTTCAAACCTGGATCCCTTGATCCCACACTCTTAACGAAGACACATGATGGTGAACTGTTTGTGTGCCAAATATATGTGGATGACATTATCTTCGGCTGCACCAACCAGAAATATAGTGATGAGTTTGGATACATGATGCAAGAGCAATATCAGATGTCCATGATGGGTGAGCTGAAGTTATTCCTTGGTCTTCAAATTTGTCAGCAAAGGAATGGCATCTTCATATCTCAAGAAAAATACCTCAAAGATTGTCTGAAGAAGTTTGGAATGCAAGATTGCAAAGGTTACACGACGCCTTTGCTAGCCAAACACCATTTGGGTCCCGACGACAATGGTAAAGAGTTCGACCAAAAGGTATACCGCTCCATGATTGGTACCTTACTTTACCTATGTGCATCTAGGCCAGATATTATTCTTAGTGTTTGCATGTGTGCTCGATTCCAAGCGGCACCAAAGGAATTGCATCACTTAGCTATGAAGCGAATTCTTCGATATTTGGCGTACACCCCAACACTCGGTTTATGGTATCCAAAGGGCTCAAAATTTGATCTGGTTGGATTCTCGGATGCTGATTATGCTGGTGACAAGGTGGATCGCAAGTCTACATCAGGCACATGTCACTTTCTGGGACGATCACTTGTCTGTTGGTCTTCAAAGAAGCAGAACTGTGTATCACTCTCAACGGCTGAATCAGAATACATTGCTGCTAGATCTTGCTGCGCTCAGCTTCTATGGATGAAGCAAACTCTCAAGGACTATGGCATCAATCTGAAACAAGTGCCTCTCTTCTGCGACAACGAAAGCGCCATCAAGATTGCCAACAATCCAGTCCAGCACTCAAAGACAAAGCACATTGAAATTCGTCATCACTTTCTCAGAGATCATGTCATGAAGAAAGATATTGACATCGTTCACGTCAACACTGAAGAGCAACTGGCAGATATCTTCACAAAGCCCTTGGATGAGAAAAGGTTTTGCAAGTTACGGTGTGAGCTAAATATCTTGGAATCCTCAAATGTCCTGTGATCAGGCACACATCCTAACACTTATGCATGTTGATGACTTAGATGTGCAACACACGAAGTAAAGTATATCTTCAATCAATGAAGACTTACATTCTGAGTGTGAATACATTAACATGGGATTTGACTTTGGAGCGCCACGATAATTGTGCGCCGTGTCTGGGTCTAATATTTCCTATACGGTGGGTAACGCCATCACCAAATTTCTTGGTTTGAAGTGTTTCACTCATGGCATTATTTTGAAATGACTTCGCATTTAGTTTGTCTCCAATTTCAATTTATCTTCATGATTTTCTTCATTATGATCTGATTGCTTTCAGATATATATACTAGTGTTCTATCCTCTACAACATTCACTTATAGCTATGTCTTCCTAGTTGAATCTTTTGAACTAAGTGAATGTGATCGGACCCTAATCTCTCTATGCTTTCTATCTCAAACTCTATCTGTCCAAATCATATGCATTCTATTGAAACTGTCGAATGTCTTCTCTGCGTCCTTGTCAGCGTAAGACACAGAGACAAACATTAAGTCTGTTTTAAATGATTCATCCTTATTGTTTGAAATCCGGAGAAGCCGGAACAACCATCCGACAAACCTGGCGGGCGTGGGAACGTGGGACAACTCTGAGTATGTTGCATGCTTGCCACGTGCCCCTCAAATGTGAACCGCCAGGGGCACCTGCGTAATTGCGTTGTGCCGCACACTTCCTTATAAATACATGCCCCCTGCGGTAAAGAAAACCTTCTTCCACCTCTCCACCTCGTCAAAGCCCTAGCGCCACCGCTAGCTCTCGACGACGCCGGCGACGAAGCGCTTAGCTGCCGCGACTTCTCCGATGCCGTCCTCACACCGGCCGCGGACATCATCCTCTCCGCCGCTGCCGTAGGTGTCCTCCGTCGCCAAGTTAGGGCACGGTGGATTGAACTGCTCGGTCTCCTATTCATCCCATCTAGCAGTTCTTCGTGTGGTAAATACAACTCTATTTTTACCATCTTTTTTATCCTCATAGATTCATCCTACTTACCAAAATTGGTTTCTGCCTATATAATGTTAGATCTATTCTGTCTGCATCTCATACTGCCTAGTATATTCACTTAAGCTTCATATCCAGTTAGATTCCTCACTTGTACTTATTCACGGATTCGTACAAATCTGGAACCAACTCTCAACATATAAGTGAATGTCTTCGCATCATGAGGTCAATGTCTTCAAACTGATTTATCTTCAAAATCTTCTGAGAATGCATATGACCTCTTCCCCTTCCCTCGCATCTCTAATGCTGTCACAGGTACATGTCTGTGGGAGAATCCCTAGGTTCTCATAGTCTGCATTCGTTTGCAGAATTCTTACAGCATCACATTAACTCTCCCGAAGCCAGTTCCTGTTTGTCCAGCAAGCGAAAGCCTTTGAAGCCTTTGAACATATTGAAGCCATTCAGTTTGAAGTTCATGGCTGCAGAGAAATCTATAAGGAAGGGTGGCAGATAGCGTCGAGGGGGAACATCAAAGGATTTGCCTGATGACCTCGCAGAGCTTTACAAGACAGATCCTGAAGAGGATTATAATCAGCGCAAGACACGAATCCAATGGATTCGATGACATTGGGCTGAACAATGGTTCAAATACAGGTTCGTGACCCAAGAATACGCTGAGAAGAATGCTATCAAAAGTCCTTGGGGTGATATTCTCTATCGAGGCCTTCCACCCAAGAACAGAGTTGAAGCTATTGCATAGGGTTTCTATCCTTGTATGGTCCGTGGACCTCAGCCTGAAAATGCCAACCCATCATCATTGCTCTGGTGTCGTGACGATAATCTCTTCAAGCGTAACTTCCAGCACGCAAAGGCATCGGCCAAGGAAAACAAGAAGTCATTGGGGTTAGACTTCAACCCTGGTCCCTCTGCTCCCCGTGCTGATGGCTCACGTAATGCAGAACCCAATGTCATCGGCCCCTTCTCCAACCTTGATGGCCTCATCACTTACATCTTGGTCCAAGGTGCCAAAGTGGATCATTCTGATAATGATGCTGACACTGATGAAGCCCCAGCTCCTCCTCCAAAACCGCAGAAGCTAAAGAAGACTAAGGCTTCACGATCAGCTGCTCCTCCAAAAGCTTCACGTGTGAAGCCACTGGCCACTACACCTCCTGAAGACAGTGTGCAGTCTGAAGATCTATCACATATCTCCAAGAAGACGGAGAAGAAAAAGGAAATCGTCAAAAATACTGATCAGACATTGACTCCTGCTGCCATTCTGCGAGAATAGCACATTGATCTGTCCAGCGATGAAGATCTTGCAGATGATGCTCTTGAGCAACTGATCAAGAGTAAGGAAGAAGCATAGATCTTCAATGATTTGCCTCTCTTTGATGTGGCAATCATCCATAACTTCATTGATGACTGGTTTGACACCCCAAATCTCAGCTTTGATGATCTGCAACTTCCCATTGGCCTCAACGTCTCCTTCAATGGCGCCATTGCTTCTGAGCTAGCTCTTGCCCAGCGCATCGTTGAACTGAAGCACAAGATCGACTATGAGAAAGCTCAGTTCAAGAAGCATGTGGCCAAGCTCAGCATGCAAGATGTCAAAAACTTCAAGATCATGCTGCATGAGCTCAAAGAAGCCTTTCACACGAAGCGCGAAGAAGCTAGAGGCTCTCGGGAGCGCATGAAGAGTCTGGCTGACAAGTGTGTGCTAGCCTACAATGAGGCTGAGAAGCGCAAGGCTCTTGGTCGTCCTGGCATTGACCCCAGAATGGCTGCAAAAAGGAAGAAGCTATTAACTGACCAATCTGCACCTTCAAGGCAGGAAGAACCTCGCATAGTCTTCCCAAGCAGCATGACTGGCTCGAAGCCAAAGGTCAAGTCAACCGCTTCAGAACTGAAGAAGACGAGGGCTGCCGAGGCTGAAGCCAGAAAAAGGAAAAATACAGAAGTCTCTGATGTCGCTCCCTCCAAGAAGAAGCACAAAACCAAGAAGAATCGGGCTGCTCCCACAGAGCCCTTAGTTGTTGAACCTATCTCAATGGTTCGCCCTGCATCTAAACACCAAGAACAACAGATGATAGTTCATGAGCCTGCTTCCACAAAGGCTTATGAAGCTGAAGACATTCCAGCAGTTGATCCCACCACTGCTGAAGACATTGGTCACCATGACAATGTTGAAGATGATGAAGTTCTTCCTCAGATTGAACACAACATGGTATCATCGCCTGTTCTCACGAACAGCGAACTCATCAGCATTGGTCGTCCTTTGACGCCAATTGCTCAGGATGCATCATGGGTTGATCGCCCACAACAACAAGACTCCCCAAGTACTCCCCAACAACAACAAGTCACACCACCTGTGCAAGAAGAAGAGGATGAGGCCCAGTCTACTCCATCTCCAAAGGCGTCGCAAGCATTACGCAGGCTTCACAAAGGACCAAGGCCTCAAGTCCCTCTTTCGAGCGTTCCAGAAGGAGAAGTGCACCACCAACCTGTTGCACGTCAAGTGTTCCCAGAAGCCACTCCGACTATGAATGTTTTCGTGTCTGACGCCCAAGCTGCTGAAGACAATCCGGCTGCATCAGCCGATGACAAACAAGAAGAAGAACGTGTCCCTACTCCCCCAATTACTGAAGAAGTTGTTCCTGAAGTGAACGTGCTAGTGCCCAACTCTCCAGCTCATCAAGTGGAGGTTGAAGCAAGTGTGGAGCCTGCACCAACCAATATGCCAGAAGCCAATGATGCAACTGCTCCTAAAGCTTCTATTGTGCAGCCTGAAGACTTTGTTGTTGCCACTGCTCCTGTTCCGCCACCAAGGCCTCATACAATTGAGCAAGCATACAACTATGGCTAGCTTATCACTGTCAAATGGCCCGTTCTGGTCCCTCCGCCTACTGCCTCTGGTCCTCAGTTTGATTATCATATTGAGCATAGGCCTCAGGTCCAGAAACCAAAGCCAAGACTGCCAAGGTTCCCAGGTACTGCCACCTCTACAAGGTCCTTCAATGCAAATGGCTTCAAAAGCCACAACACCTTCTTTGACAGCGCAAAGAACCCCTACTCAAGGCCAAGAATATCATCTGATCATTTCTGGAGTTATCAGCAACGAAGCTATTACTCCTGCGTTCTGTATGATCAAGGGCGCATTTTCCCTCATATGCGCCTCGACACTGAAGCCATTGCTGGACTGCCATGCTTAGAAGAAGCACTTGACTGCTTTCGTGATGCTGGTTTGCTCAGCTTTGTGATAGAAAAAGAACATTGGAATGAGGAACTTTTGCTTCAATTCTATGCTACCCTCCACATTCGCGGCTACAACAGGGATACAAAGACATGGGTTCTCGAGTGGATGACAGGAAATGTTCATCATGAAGCCAAAGCTCTTGACATTATTGAGCTTACAAGCCTACCCACTCCCGGAGAGCTGTTCGAACCTGATTGTCAACTCCACCACAATGCACTGGAGAGCATCTTCCACAAGCCAGAGCCCAACATGAGCCAGATGTTGAGCATGATGAAGCCTCTGCCACCTGACGCTGAATACCCAAAGGAGTTCTTTGTTGATGACCTTGAGTATCTGTCTCGCACAATATATCACCTCATCGCGCGGACTCTATGGCCTATCAAAGGACATTCATCAGCTGCAAAACTTGAAGGAGCCATGAAGACATTGGTCTTTTACATCCTCAATGGCATCAGCTTCAATACACAAGAATTCTTCATCCGGCAACTGGCTGCATCTGGATCTGACCTTTTTGGCCTGAAATTCTATGCTCCATGGGTCATGCGCCTCATCAAGCTACACTCTGCTATCAACTATCAGCCCTCTGCTCGCAATCATCTGATCTTTCTACCAGAGGTTGATATGTCAGTTGACGCCATATACCCTGAGACGGCCAAGAAGCCTCTTTGTCTTCAAAATGCTGAACACCAAAGCTTCACTCAGCCCATGGATGGAGTCCAAGCAGTAACTCGTGTCTATCCAATGGCTGGAAACACTCGTCTGCCTCATCGTGCGCAAACTGAAGCTACTGAGAGCACAATTGCCCAAAGGCCTAAGAAGCGCTCTCGCGTCCTAAATGACCGAGAACCTCTTGTGGCACTTCATCAAAAACAAGACAAGCATCACTTTTGGCTCAAGCGACAAATGCAAAGCCTATTGGTGGACGTCAATCGCATTCGAAATCTTGCCACCAAGAATGCTTTTGTCACTCACGAGACCTGTCAGCGATCATGGAAGAGTTTGATGCTGCTTAGTGCTGAAGAAGATCTTCAATACGATGGCTTCACTGAAAGATTCAAGTTTGACTCCACTCCTCCACGGAATGCTGTCCTACGTCGAACTCCATCCCTTGAAGACTCTGACTATTCTTCCTCCGCGGCAACTATGAATGCCAAAGTGATCGATGATGAAGACGATGCTACTTCACCGCCCCCTACTTCTGCACACATCGACACTGCACCAAGTTCGTCTGCACCGCCAAACAACAACGACAACCCTGCTGCTTCACCTACTCCTCATGAGAACAAGTAGATGCTCTATGTCTTCAAACCTTTTTGGTCATTACTGACAAAAGGGGGAGAAGCATATGAGTTTGATAGTCTTCAAGCGGGTTCAAATGGGCGGTTGCTTTATATTTTGCCTACTGATTACAACTCTTGCTTTTGATACATTTCGTTCTTTGAGTTGTAACACTTAAACTCGATGGTCGTTTGCTACTTACTTGCTTTTCCATGTGCGATGATAACTTCCGCACTTAGATCATTCTGCAGACGTCCATTTTTCATTATGCATGTCACTCTCTTAGTTATATCATTTCATGCATGATGAATTATCTTCATAAGTTGAAGAGGGTCTCCACAAGTACAACCTGCCATGTGCATTTTCATTCCAAAAGCAAATTACTTATATGCACATTTTCAGGGGGAGCCTTTGCCACTTATGAAGACAATACCCTATCCTTTACAATTTCACATACTTTATCCCCATTGAAAACTTCAACCAGTTTGTCATCAATCACCAAAAAGGGGGAGATTGTAAGTGCATCTAGTGCCACCCCTAGTTGGTTTTGGAGTATTGACGACAAAGTTGGTTGAGGGACTAATGCGTTTGTGAGAATTGCAGGATAACGCAGGTAGTGTCCCTCATTGATTTGGTTTACCTACCGGAGATGACCCCTAAAAATGTATGAAGACATTGACGACAATGGTGGTATGTGAAGATATTCATATTGAAGACTATGACATGAGAAGACATTGAGTGAAGACTATGGAGCGCGAAGACTGTGTTGTTTCGTTGGTTCCTTTTCTTCTTTGTTGAGTCATAGGAACCATCGTACTGTTAAGTGGGGTCCAAGTGAACAAAGTCAGAATGACTGAAGTGATGCTCAACCCAAATACTATGTCTTCAAGTGAAGACAAGGAGAGCAAATCTTATCCCGAGCTGGATGAGTCAGCTTTGCTTGTAGCCCAAGTAAAGTTGCCGTGTGTGTTTGAAATCCGACCGTTGGAACACGTGTCAGTTCCTTAGTGACCCAGGGTCGTTTCGGACATATCAGGTCGGGTTGCCTTGTGGCTATAAATAGCCCACCCCCTACACCATAAATTGGTGGCTACTCAGAGTTAGTTCACGGCTTTTGTCGTTTGAGAGCAACCCACCTCGAAGCCTTTGAGAGAGAGAAATCCTTGCGAGGACAAAGCCCAAACACCCAGAGCCAAAGAGTGTTAGGCATCACTGAAGTCTTTCTGTCTGTGTGACCTGAAGACTTATTACACTTGATGACTGTGTATCCTCCAGTCGGTTAGGCGTTGTGTTATGAGCATCCAAGAGTCATTGTGGATCGCCGGTGAACGAAGTCTGTGAAGGTTCGGAAGTCTACCTTGAAGACTTACTAGAGTGATTGAGCGAGGACTCTGTGTCCTTAGCTCAAGGAGAATAAGGTGAAGACGCGGTCTTCTGAGTTGAATCTCAGCCTCCCTAACCGGCCGTACAATTGTCACAGCAACTGGAACTGGTCCAACAAATCCTGTGTCTTCAACGAGTGACTGGTTCTATCCTCTCCCTTCCTTTACTTAGTGTTTGTCTTCGTGAAGTCATTGCCTAGTTGTCGTACCTGTTTGACTTCATTGCTTGACTACTATCGTTTGTTGGCTTCATACTATCTTCCATCCCGATCCTTACTACCAAGCTACTATTAGTCTTTGTACTGTCACATTATTGCATACTTGACTATGGCTTGCTTGTTGTAGTTTATCTTCCGCTGCATATCAATTAGGTCATTTCTATTGTTTGTCTTGAAACTTTCACGTTTTGAAGACTTTCATAAAAATTTCCTATTCACCCCCCCCTCTAGTCAATAACTAGCACTTTCACATAACCCTTCCCCTCTTGTCGTCTTGAGCCTCTTCAACCATGGTCCAATCACTCAGATCTACTGCTTAGCGCCCTGCGTGAACTGGTGTCTCGGCGAGATCGAGCGGGGATGGGTGCACCTCGTGCATGACTAGGTCCAGAAGCTACTCTTGTCCTCGACGTCGAGGGGATCCACCGCTGCCACCGCCGGCCTTAGATCCACAACTGACAAACACATCTCGAGATCACCATGCGCCTAGGCATCGCACCATGCCAAGGGCAGTGACCACCACAATGAGGCTGTGCAGCTCACCTCCAAGCACAAGACCAAGGTAATGCTTGGCCATTCCATAGGCTTTGTGATGAACGTGTTTTCGTTTAGTTTTCAAGAGGGTCATGTTGAAGATTTCAAGAACTTGATTCTAGGGTATGGCTATAGCTATTGGTCATGTAGTATTGCGAGGCTTGACAAACATACTTGTTCGACATAACTTTGATTTGTGCTCTTCCAGGTAAAAGCAATCTCTGTTCAATAAAAAATTGGCATAGCTGAACGTGCTCGGGAGGGTAGGCTTATCACAGTGGAGTTATCATGTTCAGTATGCAGAGGAGGATATTCATGTTATAAGGACATGATTCCAAGGGGGTCATGAAAATTAATCAAGCATGTGAAGTAATGTTTATTTCCATAAATTGGTTTAAAATTTCTATGCTAATGCCTAATTTATATGATCAAACTTTCAGGTTTGGATTTATTTTTGTAATGGAAAGCTTGCATCTGTTGTTACAGAAAGAAAATGCATTTTATGCTCTAATGTTTTTTCAGATTATATAATACCGTAAATTCAATAACAATGGAGTCAGGTAACTAACTACTCTGTAGAAGGCACTACAGAGTAGTTAGTTACCTGACTCCATTGTTATTATATAATAGCGTTAATGATTCATAAAATAACAAAAATATATTGAATGTATAATAGAAGTGAATAGTGTTTTCCCTTGGAGAAACTTGTATGGAGTCGTATTGTAATCTTCTAGATTTATGCTCTAATGTTACAAGCCCAAAATAGTGAGTTTCATTTCACATATTAATATATAAGACTCGGCCTTGTTCACGTTTTGTTGCCTATTTCGGTGTAAAATCAAAGCCAATTTGTTTCCAACTAATGGCCAAAACTGCATTTGAATAATCATTTTCAATGAAATTGTCGTTATTGTTATTTTGTTTTTCATGTGCCGAGTGACCACAACCTTGATGTTAGGCCCTACGGTGCTGAAGCTGCTTTGCAGTGAATGTAAAGATGGTTCTGAGCCGATGGAATCTTTTGGCACATATGTACAAGTCTACGTGGATGGCGATATCCATTTTTTGTTAAGTCAGAGGGACAATATGTGATCGGATTACTTCATGTTATCTATAATACCTAAAAAGTTGATCCCCACTATCTTATTTCTCTTGACATGCAACATATCAATCTCATCACTCTGCCACATCAGCAATTATTCTTCCTTTTAGTAGCTAATTTTCGGTTAACATTTATACACAAACGGAAAGTCCCCGACCGTCTCATTAAGAAAAGAGCCCAACAGTCTTTCATCACGCCATCTCTTCGTTTTCCTCCCCCCTCTCTCTCTCTGTCCTTAAATAATGGATTACTACTTCACAGTAAAGCGGCGGCTAGAAAAGAGGCGATCTCCGCATCTGGTTTGGTCCTCTGGCACGACGGCCGGTCTTCGGCGCATCCACCGAGTCTCTATGCTCTCTCCGACTATGGCTATGTTTTCGGTGTGAACAGATCTGGTGAGCTGTAGCGTCATCGACATGGCGGCGTTGTTGCTGCTTCCCTCTCTCTCTCTGACTATGTGGTTCCGTTCATGGTGGGAATCGGTGTGGTTCACTGTAGTGTTGTTGAGATAGAGGCAGTCGTCCTCCTCTGTCTCTCAGTTCCGGTGAAGATAAATTCAACAATCTGATCAGGTGTACATGAGTCCCGTGTTGGCTTCCTTTCGGGCTGGGAGAGGAACAGGCAGATAGAGATGCCGGTCAGGTAGTGCAACGAACGATGCACGCGCCTTTGCTACTTATCCTTCTAATGGATTTTGTATTTTTGCTTAACCCAACCACTAACTTCATTCGAGTCATTCTTGTGTCGTTTGATTTGATAGTAGTTACATTAGCAGGGAGCGGGTGGGGCTGACTAAGTTATGGTGGTTATGTTAGCTGCGATGACCGATTGCATCACAACCCGCATCATCGACGCCGCTGACCAATCTACACCCTCGATGGCGCCACTTCAGCACAGACACTAAACAGTGTCAGGTAGTGTGCACGGGGCAGACTGCAGACCACTGAGCTACTTCTATAGTTGCGGCCGTAGCACGTACCATCTGCGGTGCGAAGCAGCAGCGAGCTCCGGTGCGGATAAGACAACTGGGCCAAAGTGCAAGGTCAATTGGGACACTGCCAGTAGGCCGCTTGACTATGGTGGGCTTGGGATCCTAAACACCTTCAAGTTCGCGCGGGTCTTGCGTCTGCGGTGGACTTGGTATGAGTGGAAGGAGCCCACAAAGCTGTGGGTTGGAGGTTGGAACCCGTGTGATGAGGATGACCTAAATTTTTCTACGCATGTACAACCATCACGGTTGGCAATGGTGCGCGGACACCTTTTTGGAACTCTCCTTGGCTTCTGGGTCGCAAGCCTAGAGACATCGCTCCGCTCATTTATGAGGCTTCCTCGCGGAAGCGCTGTAAGGTGCGGGAGGCCCTCAAGGAGAGCGCGTGGATTCTCAAAATCAGGCCACCTACACCGGCCTCCATTGAGCATGTTTCACAATTCTTCACCCTATGGATGCTGCTCCAAGAGGTCCACCTTGATGAGCTTGCCGACGATGACATCCTTTGGAAGCACACGGTTTCCGGGAACTACTCCGCGGCCTTCGCGTACAGGGCGCAGTTTTTGGGCTTGGTCCTCTCCCCCATGGACCAAATGGTTTGGAAGATTTGGGCCCCTCCTAAAGTCAAGTTCTTTGCTTGGCTCGCGCTTCAAGATAGGATCTGGACTGCAGACAGATTGCAGAGGCGAGGCTGGCCAAACTGTGGTCCTTGTCCCTTGTGCAGAGGGATGCAGGAATGCGGTCCTCATCTATTCTTTAGATGCCGCTTCACCCTCCGGCTCTAGAACATGGTGATTTAGAAGCTCTGCATCCACGACGTGGACACGTCCGCATGGCACTTGTATGACTCCATCAAGGAATGGTGGGCGAGTTTGAGCGCCGAGGGCACCACCAACCGAAAAGCGAAGGCTTCGATAACCATGTTGGTTTCATGGGTGATCTGGAATGGGCGTAATACAAGGGTGTTTAGACACAAGAGTGCCCCCCTCCTCCCCCCGCATGTCTTGCTAAACAATGTGATCGAAGAGTCCAACCTTTGGGTTAAAGCCGGGGCGAAAAATTTAGGGTCTTTCTTATTGCGAGAGTAATTGCCATGCCGTTTCTTGGCACTATGTTGTAACAAACTATTTCTCCTCCTCATTCAATATATGAGGCAAATTTTTTGCCTTCGTTTCAAAAAAAAAGATAATTGAAGCCCCACCGCATGCAACCAAAAGGTGCCTTTTTTCTTACGCCGGTCTGGTTCCCTTAATTATTTGTTGTCCCTATTCACTTAGAACGCTTATGTGACTTTAATTTTCAAATCTTGGTACCTGTTGTGCCATTGTTATTATGTAAATTTTGGGGACGAGAATTAATTTCAGTTCCTGATGTTGCCGACAACTATTACTGGCAGCTATATTTTTTTTCCTTTGAAGATCTTTGTGGTCGTATATTTGGATCAGGTTCTGGTTATTGATGTAAATTTTTGAACTAGGCTCTGATAGTTCATGTTTCTATTTTTATTTTCTTTGCAGGTCCCCACGCCTTCTTGGTACTGCCTGCTACACACTCGCTCAAACGCTTCTTCATAGGGCGAGCTGGAAAAGAAGCGGAGGAAGGCGAACATTAGTGAGGTGCACCTCTTCCTGTTCTCTCCATCTTCTTCCCCTCTCCCTTTCTCTTTTTCTTCAGGGGCTGTAAGATAGATTTTACAAGTATATGACATATACTTTGGCATGTGTACTTTTGTGCAGATTTCCTTTCGGTCAGCACAACCTGAATCAACGATTCAAGAAATAATTCTACGTAAAGAATCAAGAAACAATGATTGGTCATATTCATTTGTATGTTCACATTTAGCACTATCAAAATTTATCTATGTAGGATTTACCAAAGTTTTTATCTTTCCCATGTATTTATTCTTTCCGTTTCTCTGGTAATGCAGGTGGAAATAGGAATCAAGAATAAAAGGTTGGTATGCTAAGACGATTCTTGCTTGACAGTTTAAGAAAAACAAACACTTCTTGCTGGCATTTGTTTGCATCTAGAACCTTTCTTAGTAAGATAAAGCATGCTTATACATATGTACTTAAGAGACACGGTGATTCAAAGGGATGACGACAATCATATTCCTTCAAGGTTTTAGTGCTTGTGCTCATACGAAAATATAATCATGATTTTCCCATACATGTTACCTATTGTATTGCTCTAACATTTGAACCCTTCTTTGTTTACTAGGGGGGGTGTTAAATCAATCAAATTTGTATTTTGCATGGAGCCACGTTTGATCTATGTATCGTCTATCCATTAGTTGATACCATATTGTTCTGGCAAATTAATGTTTTATTCATGTATTTGATACAAAGCGTAACGGGTCGTGATATCTATGGCAGTTTACCTTTCATATTGTCACGTGATCCAGTGTTTTACTACTAATGATAATTTTAAGATATATCAATATTTGTGCTTCATGCTTCTGGTTTTCCGCAAATATAGGTTTCCTCATAAATGTTTTGTTATTCAACAAATATTTAAAGAAATGTTTATTGTTATTGTTTGTTTTATTTTTAGCATGTATTCCCGCAGCAACGCGCGGGGTGTCATCTAGTAGGAACAATTCATGTGTCTTATATCTACAGTAGGATAAAAAAATTATACTAGAATAGACAAGCTGATAAGTATAATTCACGGGGCTTTACAGAGTTACCGTTCCATTGTTTTGCTAGAAGATGGGCATGTGAATTTATTATCTACCAAATCCTCTTCAAAAGGCACCAAACTACTAACAGTTAGTAACTGGTTTATTTGCAATTTTCAGATGATACTTTGCTCCTGATCATGAACCCTGGACCAGGGCGTATGCAGAAACGGTATGCTTCTATGCAGAAACGGTATGCTTCTATGTACTTTGCTCCTGATCATGAACCCTGGACCAGGGCGTATGCAGAAACGGTTTGCTTCTATGTCCCAAAACAACAAAACAACAAGGAGAAACCTTTTTTTAATTCTGAAATACACATAAGCATGCCTATCATACATTCATTGAAAGAAGAGGGTACAAGAACCCATCGACGAGTTTACAATAGTGTGACTACTTGCAATACATCCACGTAGATGGCCGATGAAAAACCAATGTCAAGTCCTCTCCGAACTTACCCGCTAATAGCCACAACTTTCTTCTCAATAGGACCCTATCAATGACACTGACCATAGATGGCTGTAAAAAAATACTGGATGGATGAATATTTGTGTGTTGTATTGATGTGACCCTCATAGGGATTATATAAGTGTACAAGATTTAGAGGGCAAGAATCCTACACTACTAGGGAAAACCCTAGTACTAGTGCTTGTTTTGTAACTAGCAATAACGTTTGTACAAGTGCTACCACTAAGGCGCTACAGCTAACTGTTAACAGTGGCGCTGGATTGCCAGTGCTATTTCTATACCAAGTTAGCAGTAGCGCTTGCTTTGAGAAAGCTCTACAGATAATAGAAAGTAGCAGTAGCGTTTCTTTAGAAAAGCGCTGCTGTTAACTTTTCCTGTATTTTTCAAAATACAGCTTATTTTCGTTGTGGTTTTATATACAGTACTTTCATCATATGATTTTATGACCATGATTAGTTATTATATATAACAGTGAGTGAAATGAACGTGGAGTAGATTCAAGTGGAGGCAACATGTGGTGCATGTCGAAAGTACAAGTAATCCAAACTTGATCTAGTTTGGATTAGTAGTACTTTCAATGTGCACCACATGCTGCCTCCACTTGAATCTATTCCATGTTCATTTCACCTACTAATATATATAATAACTCGTCATGCTCATATAACAACTTAGCATCATGCATCATTGATCATAATAATAAATAACTCATCATTGGTATCATAATAACAAGTCCTACTCATCATCATCGATCATACAACTTCTACTCAATACCACATCATTATCATAGTCATCTAATCAATCCTACTTAGTTGTTCTTAGCACATGATCATGAGTATTAGCTAGGACCTGTAAGTGCATCTAGTGCCCCTTAGTGATTTTGGTGTATTGAAGACTTATAGGTTAAGGGACTAATGTGTTGGAAATATGCCCTATAGGCAATAATAAAAGGATTATTATTATATTTTCTTGTTCATGATAATTGTCTTTATTCATGCTATAACTGTATTATCCGGAAATCGTAATACACGTGTGAATACATAGACCATAATATGTCCCTAGTAAGCCTCTAGTTGACTAGCTCGTTGATCAACAGATAGTCATGGTTTCCTGACTATGGACATTGGATGTCGTTGATAACGGTATCACATCATTAGGAGAATGATGTGATGGACAAGACCCAATCCTAAGCATAGCACAAGATCGTGTAGTTCGTTTTGCTAGAGCTTTTTCAATGTCAAGTATCTCTTCCTTGTACCATGAGATCGTGTAACTCCCGGATACCTAAGAGTGCTTTGGGTGTATCAAACGTCACAACGTAACTGAGTGACCATAAAGGTGCACTACAGGTATCTCCGAAAGTGTCTGTTGGGTTGACACGGATCGAGACTGGGATTTGTCACTCCGTATGACGGAGAGGTATCTTTGGGCCCACTCGGTAATGCATCATTATAATAAGCTCAAAGTGACCAAGTGTTTGGTCACGGGATCATGCATTACGGTACGAGTAAAGTGACTTGCCGGTAACGAGACAGAACGAGGTATTGGGATACCGACGATCGAGTCTCGGGCATGTAACGTACTGATTGACAAAGGGAATTGTATACGGGGTTGATTGAATCCTCGACATCGTGGTTCATCCGATGACATCATCGAGGAGCATTTGGGAGCCAACATGGGTATCCAGATCCCGCTGTTGGTTATTGACCGGAGAGCCATCTCGGTCATGTCTGCGTGTCTCCCGAACCCGTAGGGTCAACACACTTAAGGTTCGGTGACGCTAGGGTTATTAGGAAGACTTGTATGTGATTACCGAAAGTTGTTCGGAGTCCTGGATGAGATCCCAGACGTCACGAGGAGTTCTGGAATGGTTCGCAGGTGAAGATTTATATATGGGAAGTTGTCATACGGACACCGGAAGGATTCGGGGTCATATCGGTATTGTACCGGGGCCACCGGAGGGGTTCCGGGGGTCCACCGGGAGGGGCCACCCCTCTTGGAGGGCCTCATGGGCCGCAAGGGGCAGGGAACCAGCCCCTGGAGGGCTGGGCGCCCCCCCCTTGGGCCCATGCCCCTAGGGTTGGGGGGGGGGGAACCCTAGTGGGGCGCCCCCCTTTGCTTGGGGGGCAAGCCCGCCTCCCTGGCCGCTGCCCCCCTCTATATCTCATCTAGAGGGGCCGGCCCCCCTTGCCCCTTCCCCTATAAATAGAGGGGTGAGGGGAGGGCTGCTGGACACAACCAAGGCGCAGCCCCTCCCCTCCCCAACACCTCTCCTCCTTCGTCACGAGCTTGGCGAAGCCTTGTCGGAGTACTGCTTCTCCACCAACACCACGCCGTCGTGCTGCTGCTGGAGCCATCTTCCTCAACCTCTCCTTCCCCCTTGCTGGATCAAGAAGGAGGAGACGTCATCCGCTCCGTACGTGTGTTGAACGCGGAGGTGCTGTCCGTTCAGCACTTGGTTATCGGTGATTTGGATCACGGCGAGTACGACTCCATCATCCACGTTCTAGTGAACGCTTCCGCTCGCGGTCTACAAGTGGTATGTAGATGCAATCTCTCTCCCATGACTCGTTGCTTAGATGAACTCATAGATGGATCTTGGTGAAACCGTAGGAAATTTTTTAATTTTCTGCAATGTTCCCCAACAGTGGCATCATGAGCTAGGTCTATGCGTAGTTCTCTATTGCACGAATAGAACACAACTTTGTTGTGGGCGTAGATCTTGTCAACTTGCTTGCCGCTACTAGTCTTATCTTGCTTCAGCGGTATTGTGGGATGAAGCGGCCCGGACCAACCTTACACGTACGCTTACGTGAGACCGGTTCCACCGACTGACATGCACTAGTTGCATAAGGTGGTTGGCGGGTGTCTGTCTCTCCCACTTTAGTTGGAGCGGATTCGATGAAAAGGGTCCTTATCAAGGGTAAATAGAAGTTGACAAAATCACGTTGTGGTTATTCGTAGGTAAGAAAACGTTCTTGCCAGAACCCAATTGCAGCCACGTAAAAGGTGCAACAGCAATTAGAGGACGTCTAACTTGTTTTTGCAGCAATTGTCATGTGATGTGATATGGCCAGAAGTTGTGATGAATGATGAATGACATATTGTGATGTATGAGATCATGTTCTTGTAATAGGAATCACGACTTGCATGTCGATGAGTATAACAACCGGCAGGAGCCATAGGAGTTGTCTTTATTTTTTTGTATGACCTGCGTGTCATTGAAGAACGCCATGTAAATTACTTTACTTTATTGCTAAACGCGTTAGCCATAGAAGTAGAAGTAGTCGTTGGCGTGAGAACTTCATGAAGACACGATGATGGAGATCATGGTGTCATGCCGGTGACAAGATGATCATGGAGCCCCGAAGATGAAGATCAATGGAGCTATATGATATTGGCCATATCATGTCACTACTATATAATTGCATGTGATGTTTATTATGTTTATGCATCTTGTTTACTTAGAACGACGGTAGTAAATAAGAGGATCCCTTACAACAATTTCAAGAAGTGTTCTTCCCTAACTGTGCACCGTTGCTAAAGTTCATCGTTTCGAAGCACCACGTGATGATCGGGTGTGATAGATCCTTACGTTCACATGCAACGGGTGTAAGACAGTTTTACACATGCAAAACACTTAGGGTTAACTTGACGAGCCTAGCATGTACAAACATGGCCTCGGAACACGGAGACCGAAAGGTCGAACACGAGTCGTATGGAAGATACGATCAACATGAGGATGTTCACCGACGATGACTAGTCCGTCTCACGTGATGATCGGACACGGCCTAGTCGACTCGGATCGTGTAACACTTAGATGACTAAAGGGATGTCTAATCTGAGTGGGAGTTCATTATAATAATTTGATTAGATGAACTTAATTATCATGAACTTAGTCTAAAACCTTTGCAAAATATGTCTTGTAGATCAAATGGCCAACGCTCATGTCAACATGAACTTCAACGCGTTCCTAGAGAAAACCAAGCTGAAAGATGATGGCAGCAACTACACGGACTGGGTCCGGAACCTGAGGATCATCCTCATAGCTGCCAGGAAACAATATGTCCTAGAAGGACCGCTAGGTGATGCACCCGTCCCACAGAACCAAGACATTATGAATGCTTGGCAGTCTCGTGCTGATGATTACTCCCTCGTTTAGTGCGGCATGCTTTACAGCTTAGAACTAGGGCTCCAAAAGCGTTTTTAGCAACACGGAGCATATGAGATGTTCGAGGAGCTGAAACTAGTTTTCCAAGCTCATGCCCGGGTCGAGAGATATGATGTCTCCGAAAAGTTCTATAGTTGTAAGATGGAGGAAAATAGTTCTGTTAGTGAGCACATACTCAAAATGTCTGGGTTGCACAACTGCCTGTCCCAGCTGGACATTAACCTCCCGGACGAGGCGGTCATTGACAGAATCCTTCAGTCGCTCCCACCAAGCTACAAGAGCTTTATGATGAACTATAATATGCAGGGGATGGTGAAGACCATTCCTGAAGTGTTTTCAATGCTGAAGTCCGCAGAGGTTGAAATCAAGAAAGAACATCAAGTGTTGATGGTCAATAAGACCACTAAGTTCAAGAAGGGCAAGGGTAAGAAGAACTTCAAGAAGGACGGCAAAGATGTTGCCGCGCCCGGTAAGCCAGTTACCGGGAAGAAATCAAAGAATGGACCCAAGCCTGAGACTGAGTGCTTTTATTGCAAGGGGAAGGGTCACTGGAAGCGGAACTGCCCCAAATACTTAGCGGATAAGAAGGCCGACAACACTAAAGGTATATTTGATATACATGTAATTGATGTGTACCTTACCAGTACTCATAGTAACTCCTGGGTATTTGATACCGATGCCGTTGCTCATATTTGTAACTCACAACAGGAGCTGCGGAATAAACGGAGACTGGCGAAGGACGAGGTGACGATGCGCGTCGGGAATGGTTCCAAGGTCGATGTGATTGCCGTCGGCACGCTACCTCTACATTTACCCACGGGATTAGTTATGAACCTCAATAATTGTTATTTAGTGCCAAGTTTGAGCATGAACATTGTATCTGGATCTCGTTTAATGCGAGATGGCTACTCATTTAAATCCGAGAATAATGGTTGTTCTATTTATATGAGAGATATGTTTTATGGTCATGCCCCGATGGTCAATGGTTTATTCTTAATGAATCTCGAGCGTAATATTACACATATTCATAGTGTGAATACCAAAAGATGTAAAGTTGATAACGATGGTCCCACATACTTGTGGCACTGCCGCCTTGGTCACATTGGTGTCAAGCGCATGAAGAAGCTCCATGCTGGTGGACTTTTGGAGTCTCTCGATTATGAATCATTTGACACATGCGAACCATGCCTCATGGGCAAGATGACCAAGACTCCGTTCTCCGGAACAATGGAGCGAGCAACCAACTTGTTGGAAATCATACATACCGATGTGTGCGGTCCAATGAGCATTGAGGCTCGCGGAGGATATCGTTATGTTCTCACTCTCACTGATGACTTGAGTAGATATGGGTATGTCTACTTAATGAAACACAAGTCTGAGACCTTTGAAAAGTTCAAGGAATTTCAGAATGAGGTAGAGAATCAACGTGACCGAAAGATAAAATTCCTACGATCAGATCGTGGAGGAGAATACTTAAGTCATGAATTTGGTACACACTTAAGGGAATGTGGAATCGTTTCACAACTCACGCCGCCTGGAACACCTCAGCGTAACGGTGTGTCCGAACGTCGTAATCGCACTCTATTGGATATGGTGCGGTCTATGATGTCTCTTACCGATTTACCGCTATCATTTTGGGGATACGCTCTAGAGACAACTACATTCACTTTAAATAGGGCACCGTCTAAATCCGTTGAGACGACACCGTATGAATTATGGTTTTGGAAGAAACCTAAGCTGTCGTTTCTAAAAGTTTGGGGATGCGATGCTTATGTCAAGAAACTTCAACCTGAAAAGCTCGAACCCAAGTCGGAAAAATGCGTCTTCATAGGATACCCTAAAGAAACCATTGGGTATACCTTCTACTTAAGATCCGAGGGCAAGATCTTTGTTGCCAAGAACGGATCCTTTCTGGAAAAAGAGTTTCTCTCAAAAGAAGTAAGTGGGAGGAAAGTAGAACTCATTGAAGTACAACCTCTTGAACGGGATAGTAGTGCAGCTCAGGAAAATGTTCCTGTGATGCCTACACCAACTGAAGAGGAAAATAATGATGATGATCAAGGTACTTCAGATCAAGTTGCTACTGAACTTTGTAGGTCCACAAGGACACGTTCCGCACCAGAGTGGTATGACAACCCTGTCCTGGAAATCATGTTGTTAGACAACGGTGAACCTTCGAACTATGAAGAAGCGATGGCGGGCCCAGATTCCAACAAATGGCTTGAAGCCATGAAATCCGAGATAGAATCCATGTATGAAAACAAAGTATGGACTTTGACAGACTTGCCCGATGAACGGCGAGCGATAGAAAACAAATGGATCTTTAAGAAGAAGACGGACGCAGATGGTAATATTACCGTCTATAAAGCTCGACTTGTCGCTAAGGGTTATCGACAAGTTCAAGGGATTGACTACGACGAGACATTCTCTCCCGTAGCGAAGCTGAAGTCCGTCCGAATCATGTTAGCAATTTCCGCATACTATGATTATGAGATATGGCAGATGGACGTCAAAACGGCATTCCTTAACGGACATCTTAAGGAAGAACTGTATATGATGCAGCCGGAAGGTTTTGTCGATCCTAAGAATGCTAACAAAGTATGCAAGCTCCAGCGATCCATTTATGGGCTGGTGCAAGCATCTCGGAGTTGGAACATTCGCTTTGATGAGATGATCAAAGCGTTTGGGTTTATGAAGACTTATGGAGAAGCCTGCGTTTACAAGAAAGTGAGTGGGAGCTCTGTAGCATTTTTCATATTATATGTAGATGACATACTCTTGATGGGAAATGATATAGAACTTTTGGACAGCATTAAGGCCTACTTGAATAAGTGTTTTTCAATGAAGGACCTTGGAGAAGCTGCTTATATATTAGGCATCAAGATCTATAGAGATAGATCGAGACGCCTCATAGGTCTTTCACAAAGCACATACCTTGATAAGATTTTGAAGAAGTTCAAAATGGATCAGTCCAAGAAGGGGTTTTTGCCTGTATTGCAAGGTGTGAGATTGAGCTTGGCTCAATGCCCGACCACGGCAAAAGATAAAGAAGAGATGAGTGTCATCCCCTATGCTTCAGCCATAGGATCTATTATGTATGCCATGCTGTGTACCAGACCTGATGTAAACCTTGCCGTAAGTTTGGTAGGAAGGTACCAAAGTAATCCCGGCAAGGAACACTGGACAGCGGTCAAGAATATCCTAAAGTACCTCAAAAGGACAAAGGACATGTTTCTCGTTTATGGAGGTGACGAAGAGCTCATCGTAAACGGTTACGTCGACGCTAGCTTCGACACAGATCTGGATGACTCTAAGTCACAAACCGGGTACGTGTATATGTTGAATGGTGGAAATATTATTGACTCTAGTGCAAGTGGGAGACTGTTGGAAATATGCCCTAGAGGCAATAATAAAAGGATTATTATTATATTTCCTTGTTCATGATAATTGTCTTTATTCATGCTATAACTGTATTATCCGGAAATCGTAATACACGTGTGAATACATAGACCATAATATGTCCCTAGTAAGCCTCTAGTTGACTAGCTCGTTGATCAACAGATAGTCATGGTTTCCTGACTATGGACATTGGATGTCGTTGATAATGGGATCACATCATTAGGAGAATGATGTGATGGACAAGACCCAATCCTAAGCATAGCACAAGATCGTGTAGTTCGTTTTGCTAGAGCTTTTTCAATGTCAAGTATCTCTTCCTTGTACCATGAGATCGTGTAACTCCCGGATACCTAAGAGTGCTTTGGGTGTACCAAACGTCACAACGTAACTGGGTGACCATAAAGGTGCACTACAGGTATCTCCGAAAGTGTCTGTTGGGTTGACACGGATCGAGACTGGGATTTGTCACTCCATATGACGGAGAGGTATCTCTGGGCCCACTCGGTAATGCATCATCATAATGAGCTCAAAGTGACCAAGTGTTTGGTCACGGGAGCATGCATTACGGTACGAGTAAAGTGACTTGCCGGTAACGAGACTGAACGAGGTATTGGGATACCGACGATCGAGTCTCGGGCATGTAACGTACTGATTGACAAAGGGAATTGTATACGGGGTTGATTGAATCCTCGACATCGTGGTTCATCTGATGACATCATCAAGGAGCATGTGGGAGCCAACATGGGTATCTAGATCCCACTGTTGGTTATTGACCGGAGAGCCGTCTCGGTCATGTCTGCGTGTCTCCCGAACCCGTAGGGTCTACACACTTAAGGTTCGATGACGCTAGGGTTACTACGAAGACTTGTATGTGATTACCGAAAGTTGTTCGGAGTCCCGGATGAGATCCCGGACATCACGAGGAGTTCCGGAATGGTCCGGAGGTGAAGATTTATATATGGGAAGTTTTCATACGGACACCGGAAGGATTCGGGGTCATATCGGTATTGTATCGGGGCCACCGGAGGGGTTCCGGGGGTCCACCGGGAGGGGCCACCCCTCTCGGAGGGCCTCATGGGCCGCAAGGGGCAGGGAACCAGCTCCTGGAGGGCTGGGCGCGCCCCCCTTGGGCCCATGCGCCTAGGGTTGGGGGGGGGAACCCTAGTGGGGGCGCCCCCCTTTGCTTGGGGGGCAAGCCCCCCTCCCTGGCCGCCGCCCCCCCTCTAGATCTCATCTAGAGGGGCCAGCCCCCCTTGCCCCTTCCCCTATAAATAGAGGGGTGAGGGGTGGGCTGCTGGACACAACCAAGGCGCAGCCCCTCCCCTCCCCAACACCTCTCCTCCTCCGTCACGAGCTTGGTGAAGCCCTGTCGGAGTACTGCTTCTCCACCAACACCACGCCGTCGTGCTGCTGCTGGAGCCATCTTCCTCAACCTCTCCTTCCCCCTTGCTGGATCAAGAAGGAGGAGACGTCATCCGCTCCGTATGTGTGTTGAACGCGGAGGTGCTGTCCGTTCAGCACTTGGTCATCGGTGATTTGGATCACGGCGAGTACAACTCCATCATCCACGTTCTAGTGAACGCTTCCGCTCGCGGTCTACAAGTGGTATGTAGATGCAATCTCTCTCCCATGACTCGTTTCTTAGATGAACTCATAGATGGATCTTGGTGAAACCGTAGGAAGAATTTTAATTTTCTGCAATGTTCCCCAACATAATGTGTTTATGAGTGTACACAGGTCTATAAGTCTATGAGGAGTTTGATATTTACAGAGAAAGTCGACCCCTAAAAATGAATATCTTCGACTGAAGATTTTGGTATTCCTGAAGACTTTAAAAGTGAAGAAATTGGTGTGTCCGTGAAGACTTGATATTCATGCGAGGAATATGAAGCTTGAAGACTTTCGTTTTCATAGTTTTGTTTTTCTCTTTTCTTGAGTCATAGGAAACACCGTTTAAAGGGGTCGAGGAAATACTAAGGTAAAATTTCCATGTGATGCTCAACTCAAAATCCTACACCTGCCAATCCCTTTGAGTGAAGCCATTGGAAATCTCATACAGTTCAGTCAATTTCTTCAGTGACAGAGGCGAAGTTCTTCTGGTCACTGAGGAATTTGTTCTGACTGAGGAGTTAGGAATTCGCCAGTGCGGATTGCCTACACAGTGAGGAACATGATAGCCCTGAGGAATTTGAGAATCAAATTTCTGACCGTTGCTGTGCTACGCGCCAGCCGTCCCAAAATATCTTATCCACATAACGGTCATATCATTGAAGGCCATTTATGCCTTATCATGTCAGGCTGCTCCCTAGGCTATAAATAGCCGCCCCTAGAACCACTAGCTGGTTGGCTGCTCCGAGAGAAACTGACACTTGTCATTTGAGAGCAACCCATCCTCCAAGGACTTTGAGTGAAAATCATCGAGTGAGGAAAATCCAAACCCAAACACCCACAAACCCAAAGTGATTGAGCATCACTGAAGAAATTGATCCTGCGTGGATCCGACACTTGTTACCTTTGAAGACTGTGCTTCTTCCAGACGGTTAGGCGTCATGGTCTAGAGCATCCAAGAGAAATTGTGGATCGCCGAGTGACCAAAGTCTGTGAAGGTTTGGAAGTCGCCTGAAGACTTACCACGAGTGATTGGACATGATCTGTGTGACCTTAGTTCAAGGAGAATACGGTGAGGACTTGGTGTGAGAGCTGCGTGCTTAGTGACTGGGTGTCCGGGATTGTGTGTCCTCGAGTTTAAATACTCAGCCGCTCCAACAAGACGTACAACTGAGACAGCAGTTGGAACTGGTCTACCAAATCATTGTCTTCACCAACCCTACTGGTTCTATTTCCTCAACTCTTTCATTTCCTCATTACCGTGTTGAGTGTTTGTTCATATCTGTTTGAAGACATTGACTGAAGACTTTCTAAATTTCCTCAGTTCAATTTCTTCAGTCTGTTTGTCTTCATCTTGTGTTATCCTGTGTTTACGCTTTCTGTACCCCGTGTTTGTCTTCATTTCATCATGATGACTATGTATGTCTTCTGTCATGCTTACTTCTGAGTACTTATTCCGCTGGAAGTAGTTTTTCACTAAGGAATTTCCTCACCAGCAAATTCCTCAGTGAAGAATTCATAAAAATCGCCTATTCACCCCCCTCTAGTCGATATAACACACTTTCAATTGGTATCAGAGCAAGGTACTCCCTTGTTCTGTGTGATTTTGGTTTAACCACCTGGAGTTTTAGTTATGTCGACCGCAGGTATGATCAAGGTCTCTGTTAGGTGTCCTACCTTCGATGGCACAGACTACCCCTACTGGAAGAATAAGATGCGAATGCATCTTGAAGCAATTGACAACGATCTCTAGTACGTTGTGGAAAATGGTGTTCCCTCAGTCACACCTTCCCTGAATGCTGCTGATGTGAAGAGATTCAAGCAACTCGACTCTCCAGCGAAGAATATCATATGTGGTCATCTGAGTAAAGGGCAGTATGGTAGAGTGAGTGCTTTGGAAACTGCTAAGCTTATCTGGGATAGGCTCTCCAAAGTAAACGAAGGAGTCTCAACTCAACGTGACTCTCGTGTTGACGTTCTACGCAATCTCTTCAATCGCTTCAAAAGACTCGACAATGAAAACGTTCAGCAAACCTTCGATCGCCTCACTGATATCTCAAATGATCTTCAAGCGCTCGGTGCCACTGAAATCACCGATCATGAGGTGGTGAAGAAATTGCTGAGATCACTCGATTCGTCATTTGACACTCTGGCACTGATGATTCAAGAGCATGCTGATTACAAGTCACTAGATCCCGCTGATATCCTCGAGAGGCTAAATACTCATGAGTTCCAGCTTGCTGAAAAGAGAGATCTCTATGGTTCAAGCTATGGCAAACCACGTGCCCTGAAGGCCAAGGCAGTGTCTGAATCTGAGTGTGAAGATTCTGGTAGTAGCCTTGGTGACCCTGAAGAATTGAGCCAGGAGCTAGCGCTGCTCATGAAGAAATTCCAGAAATTCTCAAGACGTGGTCGCTTTGGAAAATCTTCAAGAAGCAGTCATTCCTCATCAAGTGACTATAAGCGAAGGCTATGCCACAAATGCAAGAAGCCTGGTCACTACATTCAAGATTGTCCTCAGTGGGACAAGGAACTAAAGAAGAAGAAATACAAGGATTACAGTTCTGATGATGCCAAGAAAAAGAAGAAATCTTCAAAGTCCTCATCGTCAAAATCCTCAAAGTCTTCATCCCACAAGAAGAGCAGCTCCAAGAAGGCTCGGGCATTCATTGGCAAGGAAATGGATTCTGAGGTTGAATCTGAGGATAATGAGGAAGAAGAGGGATCCGAGGAGTCTGAGTCAGGTGTGGCGAGTCTAGCTCTTGCTACTGCATTTGTCAGCAGGTCTATCTTCAACTCTGAAGGAAATGGAAGCACCAACAACGCTGATGAAGGCAATGATGACTATGCCCCCACCTACTGCTTCATGGCAAAGGCTGCTAAGGTAACTAAATCCCCCTCCTCTGAATCAAGTGAGGATGAATCTGATGAAAATCTTAAGCCTAGCTACTCTAAACTTGCTAAGATTGCTGTGAAACAACAAAAGGCCATTGAAAAACTTCAAATCATGCTAGACAAAAGTGATGATATGTTGGGTGAAGAAATGGACTGCACTAAAGACTGAACTGAAAATCTTCAGAGACTTCAGTCTAAGTTTGACAACCTTCAGAGTCATCATAAAACACTCTTAACTAATCAGGAGAAGCTTTCTTATGAATTTCTTCAAAGAAAGCAAGATCTTGAGAAGCTAAGAGTGAGTTATGAAGATCTTCAGAAGGAGCGCGATTCATTACTTGCTCAACAAATCAACGCCACTCAGGAAGAATTTGATCCTCCATGTTTAAAGTGCATTGAACATGAATCTGCTAATTCTTCACCTGAATGTTCAAATGGTTCAAATGTTACAAATTCTTCACCTGTCTCTGCTATCACTAATTCCTCATCTGAGGACATTGCTAGTATCACTAACAATGCGGGGCTGAAGGAATTATACATGACAGGCATGTACAAAAGCCTCAAAGGGCATCAGACTCTTTGTAATGTGCTTAAAAAGCAGATCCTCAACAGAAACCCTAGGAAAGAGGGTATTGCCTTTGAGAGGAAACTCAATGTTGATGGATCATATTGGAAGCCTGAGCAGTACCCCAAAACCTCATGGGTTGCTGCAAAGGGACCTCCAGTTGATCCATCTAACTTATCTGGCTTTACATGTGAATCTCCTCATTCTTCTGATGAGTCATTTGACTCCAACTATAAACTGTTCAAGAATCCGAATGGTGAAGTATTTGCTAGATATGTTGGCACTAACTGCAGGAATGGTTCCCCTATGAAGAAAATCTGGGTTCCCAAAAGTTATGTTGAAAGTCTTCAGGTGAATGTCCTCATGACACCACCAGTGAGGAATAGGAACCCCAGATCAAACTCTTCATATGGACCAAATTCTTCATACGGATCCAAGTCCTCAACGGACCAAATTCCTCACATGGATCAAATTCCTCAAAAGGATCAAAATCCTCATATGAACATCATCGTGCAAACAACTCTGTTTTGCAGGGTAGAGCTTAGGGCTATGAATATGAGCATTATTCTTCAAATCATTATGTTCATAAGTCCTCGAAGAATTTCTCTGCTTATTCATATGCTTACCCTAACCCCTCTTATGCGAAACGAAATGGTTTGGAATCTTTGCCACCTTTCTCATATGGTGCTCGCAGAGTGATGAACTCTTTGCCACCCCTCCAGATGTGGGTGGTGAAGAAAAAGAACTAATCTCTTATGCAGGGTCAGATCTCCAGACGTGGTTTAACGTCTGAAGAATTTGCTGGGGGCCAGACAATATTGCCTGAAAGGACGCAGGCGAATCATGATGAAATGAACTTTCATTTCACACGTCCTCATACTGATTATCTGATAAAATTACTTGATGAAATTGAACTGATGATACTGATGTCATATTCTTCACTGATGAAGTATATGAGTTTGTAAGCTGCACTAATTCATCTGCAGGATGATCAACCCAAAGCAAACGAGTGGGTCCTCGACAGTGGTTGTACAAATTACATGACTGGTGACAAGAATCTATTGATGGATGCTCCATTAACACCTTCACATCTGAAGCATATCATCTTCGCTGACAAAGGCAAAAGATAGGTGTTGGGTCTAGGTAAGGTTGCGATCTCTAAGGATCGACACATGGACAAAGTCATGCTTGTCGAGTCCTTAGGATACAACCTCATGTCTGTCTCAATGCTTTGTGATCTTGATATGGTTATTGTCTTTGGCAAGTATCGTTGTGTTGTGATCATGGAAGCTGACAATTCGAAAGTCTTCGAAGGCTTTAGGAGAGGAGACTTGTACATTGTTGATTTCTCTACAGGACCACAACCTGCCGTGTGCTTACTTGCAAAAGCTTCAGAAGGCTGGCTATGGCATCGACGACTTGGTCATGCTGGAATGAGGAATCTGCACACGCTTGCAAAGAAGAAGCATGTCATTGGCATTGAGAACGTCAAATTCCTCAAGGATCACCTGTGTGGTGCCTGTGAAGCTGGAAAAATGACCAAGGCCAAGCATCCAGCGAAGACTATCATGACCACCACTCGACCATTTAAATTGCTTCACATGGATCTCTTCGGTCCTAATCATTATTCTGATGTGACTAATGATGCATCTTTATATGGCTTTGTTATTGTTGATGATTACTCTCGTTACACATGGGTACACATTGTTACTTATAAACATGAAGTGCAGGAAGTCTTCAAACGATTTTCCTCGAGGGCTTCAACCAACTTTGGTGTGAAGATCAAGCACATCAGGAGTGACAATGGAACTGAGTTCAAGAATTCTGGTCTTGATGGCTATCTTGATGAATGTCGGGGGTTGGATACGACATATGCCAAAGGATGGCTTATCATGGTGGGAGCGAGTAGAACGTCGCCGGTGCCTGGAAGCGGGATGAGGCGAAGACATGCACGCCGGCGGAACTTACCCAGCTTCAGGGCTCTCCTAGGAGATAACACCCCTACTGCTGCTCTGCGGGGTCTCTGCATGATCACTAAGGCAAAGTGACTACAACGGTGCTCCTGGAGCTGTATCGGGAGGCAGGAGAGGGCAAGGCTAGCTCTCTCCTCCCTATGCTATCTGGCCTATCTCTATCAAGGTCCGAACCCTTTGCATGGGTGCCCCGGGGGGTTTATATAGGCCTACCCCCGGGGGTACAATAGTAATCCGGCTGGGCGCGGGTCCCAGTCGTCTGTCTCTCAGGCCGCCGTCCTCCCCGCCGGCTTCTGGGGCCCGCCGTCTGGCGGGTCCCGCGGACAGGCTCGATACTGTAGCGGCACTGCTGATGACGCAGGCTTGGTCATTGGGTCGTGGCAATAGTGCCGCCGTCTATCGGGCGATCACTGTTGCCATTTCCCATCCTATCTGGTTAATGGCTCGTGGGGCCCTGGGGAGGAGTCGGCCGACTCCAGGGAGGCCGACTCCCACAGGTCCGTCTTCGGGGTGCTCAGGCCGCCTTCGGCCTGCCCACTGATAGGCGGCCCCGCCGCCTTCGGGTCGTACAGGCCGGCGTCATGGGCACAGTGCGTTGCGCACTATGGCTGAGGTCAGGGCAGGAATGGCAACAGTGCCGCGCCTTGCCAGAGATCTTTCAGCGATACGGCTCACTGTAGCCATGTCGGCCCTTCGTAAGCATGGGGGAGAGGGGGGAATGGCCACGCCGTGACCGTACCCCACATCGTACTTCGAGATGAGGGAGGAGTCATGGGCCGACTCTCCATAGTCGGCCTCTCTGGAGGTCGCCAGCTTGGAGTCGGCTTAGCTCGGAGTCGCCGTCTAGGACTTGGCTGGTCTTGGAGTCGTCGTCTGGGACTCGGCTTGCCTTGAAGTTGTCGTCTGGGACTCGACTTGTCTTGGAGTCGCCCCTGGGACTCGGCTTGAGGGGCGCGGCCTGCCCCGATGTCTTGAAAGGTCCTGGGACTCGGGTTAGCCTACCCGTGGCCCATTACTCCGACAGTAGTCCCCGAAGCTGGTGAAGCCATGCGGACGCTGCATTGTGGGGCTTCAACAGTTTCAACCTTCCCGGAGCGGACTCTGGAACTCGGCTGCCGTCTTCCCTTGGGACGACTGTGAGAGTCGGATGTTTTCTAGTGAAGAGTCGCGGCGGGAAACCAGGCGGCGTGCCTGATACGCTTCCCCGCAGCCATCAGGGCGGTCCTATCGCGGGGCGCCACGTGGAGAGGACAGTCTGCCTACCCACGCACGCAACGGGACGGGCCGTCAGGCGGGGCCCGCCACTACCGTGCCTCGGCATATGAACGGATCCGTTGCGGCCGTGGACGGTTGGTTTTCCCGTGTTGTTACTGCGCGCAGTAACTTCGTGGGGTAAATCATGGGGCGGCGTGGGGCATTGGCGCAGTTAATCCCACGCCCGCCGCCTCAGCTTCTCAGCCCATAGGGCTATAAGTAGGCGGGGGGGGGGGGGGAGCGGCACAGCACGCGCGCCCTTCTCCCCCGCTCCCCCGCCTCATCTTGCCTTCTCTCCCTCCTGCCTCTGCCATTGAGCAAAAGCACTCCAAACCACGGCGATGAGCTCTTCCTCCGCCGCGGCCCCCACCGCGCGCTCCGGCGTGTGGGACGGCTCGGAGGTAGAAGAGGAACACATCAAGTTCCTCCGCCAGACACGCCGTCTCCCCAGCGCGGACCTCGTGCGCACCGCGCCGCGCCGGAGGGGGAGATCCGGCCGGCGCCGGAGGAGGGCGAGCGGGTCATCTTCCGCTCGCACCTCATGCGCGGCCTGGGGCTACCGGCGAGCGGCTTCTTCCGCTCGTTCTTGGAGTTCCACAGCCTTCAACTGCACCACCTCACTCCGAATACGGTGGTGTTGCTCTCCGCCTTCGCCACTCTGTGCGAAGGTTTCCTCGGCATTCTCCCTACCCTCGAGCTGTGGGGAGAATTCTTCTCTTCTAAGCTCGGCACGCAAGTCGCCGGCATACCGACTCAGTGCGGCGCCTACATCGCAGTGCGGCGCTCGACAGCCGACAACCCTTTTCCTCCCATCACGCTGATCAAGTCGGTGAAGATGTGGCAGCGCTTATATTTCTACGTGAAGAACCTCTCCTCCGACGGCGACTGGGTCAACCTGCCGCCTTACAACGCCGCCCCCCCCCTAATTGGGAGGCTCCCCAGCTGGTCTCACCGAGTCAAGATGCTGACTCCCGCCGGAGTCGCCGCCGTAGCGCGACTCCGAGTCTTGACACAGTCGGAGGGTCTCGTCGGGGCCGACTTGCTGGCCGCCTTCGTGGCACGTCGAGTTCTCCCGCTCCAAGGCCGGCCTCACCTGATCTGTCAGATGAGCGGCCTCCGAGACCCAAGTCGGATGAGCACCAAGGAGATGCCCCACAAGGAGGTGGCGAACTTGGTGAACCATATCGCGCACTGCGAGTTCGAGGAGGACTGGCAGTTCGGCAAGGAGTCGTACTCGCGCGACAACCCCCCACCAGTGGTAAGTCACGTCCCCCTATTGTTTTGTCTTCTTTGCGGCCGACTCCGGCTTCTGACTCTTGTCGGTTTCTTCTGATCTAGAACCCCCTCGTGCAGCCTACAGCCGGCGCCACGAGACAGCCCCGCGAGTTTGTCCCCGATCGTGCGGACAGCGACGTCGATGACCCCGACTTGGGGGCGGCGGCGATGGAAGCCGACACCGAAGGCAGGGGAGAAGGAACAGAAGGCGGCCTCAGGCCCTCGGCCACCTTCGCCGACTGGCCTGACGACGACGCCGAAGGGGAAGTCGCCCCATGCCACCAGCCGAGGGTCGGCTCGTCGGGCGCCGGTTCCTCTGCCGGCCTGGCTGGCCAAGGCGGCGCGAAGAGGCGTCACGCCGGGCCGAGTGCGCCCGGCGGCAAATTGAAGAAGCTCAAGGGGGCGGCCGCCGCGACCAAACGGGAGGAGGCGGCCGCGAAGGCCAACCGCTTCCGTAGGGAAGTGAGAAGGCCGCCGCTAGTCTCTGCATAAGTCTTTGTGCTTTTTTATTTTCCTTCGTTGAATCTTGTCCGAGTCTTATTTTATTCTCCCTCCATTCTTCTTCAGGGCCCCTCTTTCCCTTGAGAGAGTCGTCGTCCCCTCCGTCATGGGATCGGCAGAGACGTCCGCCAATACTCGGTGGGTCGACCCCACCGCCGACCCCCGGGAGGCGACGGAGCGAAACGCGCGAGAGAAGTGCGATGAGGAGGAGGCCGTCCGTCTGGAGAAGGCGAAGGCCGAGAAGGCGGCCGCCTCCGCCCAAAAGAAGCTGGAGGATGCCGAAGCCGCCCTCGTGGCGAGACAGCGTGCCGAGGAGGCCGCGAGTCGCCGGTCGGCGATGCTCATCCCCCCGCTTTCGTCTGCACCGCCGCGTCCGGAGTTCACGGGGCAGACCGGAGAGGCCGGCACCGAGAACCCCGTCGTGGAGAAGGAGAGCGGCGAGGCTTCTATGTTGGACACTCTCGTGCCGCCACCGCCACCTCCACCGCCGTCTGGGAGACCGCACGGCAAACAGCCGGTGGGTCCGTCGAAGCCGCCGATCACGGACAAGGCCGAGGCGCGGCTGCTTCTCCAAGTCGCCTCGCCAGTGCGCCGCCGTCTTGAGAGGGCGACCTCGGCGCCGCGACCTCGGGAGACCGGCGCTGCCAGCTCGGCAACCCTAGACGCCGAGGCCACAAGCGCCGCGCCCATCGGGTGATTGCGCGGAGGCGGCACCGGGCCGCTGAACCAAGCACTTCTGGACGTTCAGGCGAAGCTGCGTGCTAAAGGCGACGCCCTTCCAACTTGCACCAGGGCGCATCTAGCAGTGCGGACGGCCGTCCGAGTACGTTTCCCTCTTCTTTTTGATTCTTGTTTTTCTCTGTGGGGGCGCGCCAGCGCACCCACTGGGTATAGTCCCTGAGTTCCGGGCCGGCTGCTGAGCAGGCGGTTCGGAACTCCCTCTGACGAGTTCCAAATACTAACTTTGTCTTTAATGACTTTTTGCAGGAGTATCACAACCTCCGCGCACTGCCTTCAACCGCAATGTTGAGGAGTTGTGCAAGCGGGCTACCGAGTTGTCGGAAAGCCGGAGTAAGTTCTTCTTCTTCGCGGGGGCGCGCTGGCGCACCCGCGGGCTTTAGTCCCCGAGATTCGGGCCGACTGCTGAGCAGTCGGGCCGGATCTTCCGGCGATCTTCTTTGCTGACGACTTATCTGTCTCTTCTTTCGTTCTTCAAGCGCCAACGCCGCTCTTCAGGAGCAGCTGGGCGAGGCCAATACCGCCCGGCGTGCCAAGGAGGAGGAGTGCGGCAAGCTTGCCGTGGAGCGTGACCTGCTGGCTGCGCAGCTGGCCGAGCAGAAGGAGTTGCTCAAGCAGGCGCAGGACGAGGCCGAGAAGAAGGAGGCCGCTCTCCTGGCTGAGTTCGAGAGCGAGCGCTCCTCCTGGACTGACAGGGAGGCGATGCTGACCTCCGGCTTCCACGAGATCGAGGATATCGTTGATGGTAAGTTTCTTTCGTTTCTTCGGACTTCCGACTATGTGTCAGGCCGACTTCTGATTTTTCGGCTTGCTTCTTTTTGTCTTGGCAGACTTCTTCCCTGGTCACTAGCAGGCAGTCCCTCTAGCCATCGAGACTGCTCGTGAGGCGCGAAGGGCAAACGGTGAGGAGATCGCCGCTAATGCCCCCCGAACCATCGACGAGCAGCTTCTGAGCATTGAAGCCCGTCTTCGTCCGGCTCACCGGTTGATGCGCCGGCTTCAGCATGTCGGCGCCCAGGCGGTTGCCGCCCTGTAGCCAGACATGTCGGCTCTGCGCACCGCTAGTCGGACCGCCGACTGGCTGGAAGTCGCCGCCGGCCGTCTTGAAGCTTGGAAGGGCTCCTCGGCCCGGGCCGGAGCACGCCGGGCCTTGGAGTTCGTCAAGGCGTGGTATCCAGGGCTGGACCTGGACCGTCTGGCCGCGCTCTGGTCAGAAGCCCAGGCCGAGCTAGAGGCCGTGGAGGGCGCCCTTATCAAGCGTGTGGCCGCTGAGTACACGGACACCAGTGTCTTCGTGCCCGAGCGGGCTGAAGGCGGCGAGGAAGTGCCGCCAGAGTGGTTCGGGATGAACCCGGAGTATGGCGAGGACTCAGCAGAGGTGATCGACTCCAGCACCGAGGAGAAGGACGAGGCAGAGGACGGAGGCGAGGCGGAGATGCCAGAAGACAGAGCAGGCGGCCAGCCTCAGCTCGACCGTGCCTCCAGCAATGAGCCGCGTCGAGAGAAGGCGACTGCCGCCGGAGGCGGTCAAACCGAGACCGCCCAGCCGACTGCCCCGGCGCCTGACACCGCCGTCTCCTCCGATCCTCCGATCCCGGATGCCGCCTCCTAGGCTGCCTTTTCTGCCTCTATTTGTCTGTCTTAGTAATCTTTTGAAAACTTTGTTAGATTCAAACAATTCCACCCGCGGGGTGTATCTTGAACTTCTATTCGAAGATTCGGCCAAGGGCCTATGTAAATATTTATCCGATTTCCTTCTTTCGTTGCTTACTGCTCTTTAGGCTTTTCCCTTTGCCGCCTTCCTTTAGTCGCTGCCTTGCCAGTCGGACAGCCGCTCTGCGGACTGTCGCTGGGTCAAGTGCTTGGCTACTTCGGGAAGGCAAGTACTTGGCCGTTTAGAGTTTCTTTTAGCAAGTCGGATAGAAAGCGACAGGCCGACTACCCAGGAGTCGGCCGTCCTTGATAGAGGCTATAAAGATGGCGAGCCGGCTACTCATGAGTCGGCTTTCTGCTTCAGAAATGCTGAAGGCCGTCTTATGCTATGTTCGTGCTTTAGGTCCTTAGCCATTTTTCGTGTGGGCGCCCGTTCTTCCTCACTCCTGCCCGCCTCACAGTCGCTCTGCGAGCTGCGGCTTTGCCAGGAGGTGGATTGGGCGCCGCACACTACTTGTCTGACTATGGGAAGCTCCTCATAGCATAAGGCGGTGAGTCCCCGGGCTGACTAGTCTGGCCCGGTGCCAAGCGGCTTGTAATTGAAAGTAATGTACTCGAAGGCATAATTCTTATCATACAGATAACAAAAGAGGCAGTCCCCGAGCTCGTCTCGGGGGGCCCAAAGTCTTAGTAGTTTAATACAAAGGGGTAGTGCGATACATATTGCATCAACTGTAAAATCTTCGAAGAAGATTTGCATTCCACGGGCGCTCTGTCTCTTTGCCGGAGTCGTCCCTCTTGCGCGCTCGGGGCTTCTGAGCGTCGATCAGATAGTAGGCGTCGTTCCCTAGCACCTTGCTGATGATAAAGGGGCCTTCCCAAGGTGCCGACAGCTTGTGCTGGCCGGCTGTTCGCTGGATCAGCCGGAGCACAAGGTCGCCTTCTTGGAAAGATCTTGGCCTGACCTTCCTGTTGTAGTATCGACGCAGACTCTGCTGGTAGATGCTGGACCGGTTGAGAGCCAACAGTCGGCCCTCTTCCAGCAGATCAACGCCGTCTTAACGTGCTTCTTCTGCTTCTTCCTCGGTGTACATGGTGACTCGCGGGGAGTCAAACTCTATGTTCGTTGGGATGACGGCTTCGGCACCATAGACGAGGAAGAAGGGTGTGAAGCCGGTTGACTTGTTTGGAGTCGTGCGCAGACTCCAGAGGATGGCTGGCAGCTCCTCAAGCCAATAGCCGGCAGATCGCTCCAGCGGTACGACGAGTCGAGGCTTGATGCCGGATAAGATGAGGCGGTTCGCTCGCTCCACCTAGCCGTTTGACTGCGGATGGGCAACGGACGCTAAGTCCAGTCGGATGCCCTGCGTCGCGCAGAAACGGGCCAAGGCGCCTTTAGCAAAATTTGTGCCATTGTCGGTGATGATGCTGTGTGGGATGCCGTACCGAGTTGTGATGTCAGAGATGAAGGTTACTGCAGTCGGACCATTCAACTTCTTGATGGGTTTCACCTCCACCCACTTGGTGAACTTGTCCACTGCGACAAGTAGGTGAGTCAAGCCACCGCGTGCCATCTTGAATGGTCCCACCATGTCCAGGCCCCAGACTGCAAAGGGCCAGGCGATGGGGATAGTCTTGAGTGCGGAAGCTGGCTGAAGTGGCTTAGAACGGAAAATCTGGCACCCCTTGCACTTTTGGACTAACTCTTTGGCCTTTTCCAGGGCGGTTGGCCAGAAGAAACCGTGCCGGAAGGCTTTGGCGACGAGTGCCCTGGAGGCCGCGTGGTGACCGCACTCGCCTTCATGGATGTCTCTAAGGATTGCTTGGCCTTGTTCTGCCTCGACGCAGCATTGGAAGACGCCGGTAACGCTGTGCCTGACCAGCTCTCTGTTGACTATGGTGTAGGTTGCTGCTCGGCGTTGCACTTGCCAAGCCAAGATTTCATCAGTTGGCAGCTCTCTGTTTACTAAGAACCTGAGGATGGGCTGGGCCCATGAAGGTGCTGCTATTTCTTCAATTGCCACTAGTGCGACTTGGACAAGGGAGGCCGGGCTGGGAGGCGGTGGGTTGGAGTCTGCAGCCGCTTGCTGATTTGACAAAGTCCTGGTGCCGACTGGAGCAGTCCCCAGGCCGAGCTCTGGGGTCTTCGGTCTTGCCACTGCAGTCTCCGGGCCGGGTTCTGAAGTCCCCGGGCCGGCTTCGACTGTGTGTTTCTTGGAGTCGGATCTTTCTTCCTCAGGCGGAGCCGGCATAAAGATTGAATCTGATTCTGGTGACGGCTTGATAGAAGGCTTGAGGAGGCGCCGAAGGGCAACACCAGATGGTATTGCCTGGCGCGTGGAGCCGATTCGTGCCAAGGCGTCTGCTTGGTCGTTGTCGTTCCTTGGCACGTGGAGGAACTCGCACCCCTCGAAGTATCCGCTGAGTTCCTGGACGAGGAAACGGTAGCTCGCCATATTTGCGTCCTTGGCGTCCCAATCGCCGGATGATTGCTGGACCACCAAGTCAGAGTCGCCATAACCAGGATCCGGCGAATGCCGAGTTCTTTGGCAAGCCGGAGCCCGTGGATGAGCGCCTCGTACTCGGCCATGTTGTTGGAGGCGGCGAAGTGGATCTGCAGCGCATATCTGAGCTTGTTGCCCTTGGGGGAAGTGAGGACGACGCCGGCTCCCAAGCCGGTGTGCATCTTGGAGCCGTCGAAATGCATCCGCCAATGGGTGGAGTCGGGCGCTGGCGGCAGATACTGGATCTCGGCCTAGTCGACGAGGAAGTCGGCCAGTGCTTGCGACTTGATGGTGGTGCGGGGCTCGTAGTAGATGGTGTAGGGAGCCAGATCTATGGCCCACTTGGCCACTCGGCCTGAAGCGTCACGGCTTCCGATGATCTCGGCTAGTGGAGCGGTGCAAACCACAGTGATTGGATGCTCTTGAAAGTAAGGCTTCAGCTTCTTGGCGGCAAAATGCACGCTGTAGCACATCTTCTGGTAATGGGGGTAGTTCTGCTTGGAGGCCGACAGTACCTCGCTCAAGTAATATACCGGTCTCTGGACAGGTATCGCCTTGCCTTCCTCCTTGCGCTCGAGTACAATGACTGTGCTGACTACTCAGCTGGTGGCGGCAATGTATAGGAGCATGGGCTCTTTGGGAGTCGGAGCCGCCAGCATAGGGGGAGTAGTCAACATCTTCTTTAGTTGGAGAAAAGCCTCATCCGCCTTGGGATTCCACTCAAAGAAGGTCGTCTTCTTCATGAGCTGATACAAGGGGAGAGCCTTCTCACCCAGCCAACTGATGAATCGGCTGATGGATGCCAAACAGCCGGTGAACTTCTGCACATCTAACAGTCGTCTAGGTGCTTCCATCCTCTCGATGGCCTTGATCTTCACAGGATTGCACTCTATGCCGCGTTCGGAGACCAGGAAACCGAGGAGTTGGCCAGCTGGTACTCCAAAAACGCACTTCTCTGGGTTGAGCTTGATCTGGAATCGGCGCAGATTCTCAAAGGTTTCCTTGAGGTCCTCCAGCAAGGTTCCACGCTTCTCCGTCTTCACCACTACATCATCCACATAGATGTGGGCATTTCTACCGAGTTGTTTCAGGAGGCACTTCTGCATGCAACACTGAAAGGTGGCGCCGGTGTTTCTCTAGCTAAACGTCATGGTCAGGTAGCAGAAGGCTCCAAACAGCGTGATGAAGGCAGTCTTCAGTCTGTCAGCCGGGTTCAGCTTGATCTGGTGATATCCTGAATATGCGTCTAGGAAACTCAACAGCTCGCATCCGGCTGTGGAGTCTATCACCTGATCGATTCTTGGCAGAGCAAATGGGTCTTTGGGGCAAGCTTTATTGAGGCTCATGTAATCAATGCACATCCGCCACTGCTTGTTTTTCTTCAACACCAGTACTGGGTTTGCCAGCCATTCTGGAAAAAACACTTCCATGATGAAGCCGGCTGCCAGGAGCCGGGCTATTTCTTCTCCAACAACTCTTCTTTTTTCTTCTGACAGGCGGCGCAAGGGCTGCCTGACGGGCTTCATATCAGATCGGACATGTAATTTGTGCTCGGCGAATTCCGTCGGGACACCAGGCATGTCCTTGGGGGACCATGCGAAGATGTCGCGATTCTCATGGAGGAAATCGACGAGCTCGCCTTCCTATTTGCTGTCAAGGCCTGTGCCCATGACAGCGTACCTCTCCGGGTGCTCCGGGTCCAATGGTATCTTCTTTGTTTCTTTGGCTGGCTTGAATGATTCATCTGCTTCCGACTCCTTGGGGTCGGGCGATAACTCGGGCTGCTTGCCGGCCATTGCCACGACCCGATCAAGAAGCCGTTTCTCAGCCGCGATCACCAAGGACTTGGCCAGCCGACTGCTTTCGGCCGCGCAAGCGGACGACTTCCTGTAGTCGCCGGACACGATTAGGATTCCCTTGGAACTCGGCATCTTCATCTTGAGGTAGGCGTAGTGGGGGACCGCCATGAACTTGGCCAAGGCGGGTCGGCCAAGCAATGCATAATATGGGCTTTCAAGGTCCACCACCTCAAACCAAATTGGCTCTCGGCGGAAATGATCCTTGTCTCCGAAGAGGACATCTATCAGGATCTTGCCGATTGGTGAGCAGGAAAGGCCAGGGACGATTCCGTGGAACACAGTCCGGCTGCTTTGGAGCTGTCTTCGCTTGATTCCTAATTTCTCCATTGTATCCTTGTACAGGATGTTGATACTGCTGCCTCCATCTATCAGTACTCGCGAGAAGCAAGCGGCCCGCCTATCTGTGGCGAGTGTGGCGCCTAAGACCAAGGCGTAGGAGCCTGGACTCGGCATCACCTCTGGGTGATCAGCTCTGCTCCAACTGATAGGCTTTTCGGACCAATGCATGAACTCCAGAGTATCTGACGCCACTGTGTTTACTTCTTGCTGCTGCAACCGTCGGCTGCGTCGATCATCTGCCACACTGGTGAACACTACATAAGCCCCATGCTCCTCTCGGTATTCATCTTGCACGGCGTCGACTGGCCTGGCCGCCGGCTGCTGAGGCGGCGGAGGAGGCGGCGGCCCAGCAGGCGGAGGAGGGAGGAGGTCGTCTCCCTTGGCGATTCTGGTAAGCCAGTGGCACTTCCGAGTGGTGTGGTTTGACGGCTTCGCGCCACTGTGGAACTTGCAGGGGCCATCGAGAGTCTGCTCGTAAGAGAAGGCCGGCAACTAGTTGGACTTGCCGCCTTTCTGCCGCTTCGCCGGAGGCTGCCCCTCAGGCTGTTGGTCTTCAACCGTTGCGACCTGCCGACTGCTGGAAGTCGGCTGCTGGGCCTTGCGCTTGTGATCATTCTGCTGCTCCCTCCGACTGGTGTCTCCAGCTGGAGTTCTGGGAGCTTGAGGGGCTACTTTGCCAGTCACACTAACTTGAATCTCTGTCTTCATAGAGGAGCCGGCCGTGGCATATTTCTCGGCAATGACCAGCAACTCGTCGAGGGTCTCCGGCTCGTCGCAGAGGAGCCTGTGCTTGAGGAGGGTGCCTTCTCTGCACTCGGCGGTAAAGTACTCGATAGCCTGCACCTCGTGCACGCCCTCGCAGGAGTTCCGGAGTTCGCCCCATCGCGTGAGGTAGTCGCGAGTCGACTTGTCTTGGCGGAGAGCTGGCGCGGCTTGGGGGGTCGCTTGTACGTGCTGGTGAATTTGCGGACGAAAGCCTCGGTGAAGTCGACCCAACTGTTGATGCTGCGGGGCTTCAAACTGTTCAACCATGTGCGGGCCGTGCCCTGGAGCATGAGCGGAACGTACTTCACGGCGACTCGCTTGTTGCCATTTGCTATGTTGACGGCCTTGGAGTAGTCGATTAGCCAGTCTTCGGGCTTCACGGAGCCGGTGTACTTGGGTGTGTCTCGGGGGAGCGTGAACCCTTTGGGGAAAGGCTCGTCTCGGATGCGGGGCCCAAAGCAAGGCGGACCCAGCTCATCTTCTTCTTCTAGCGCCAGGGATCGGTGGAGTCGGTCGATCCGGTGGCGGGCGTCATTCTCTCCGACTCCCTCTCGGCGACCAAGGTGGCCACCGAGAGTCGGATGCTCAACGGGCGGCGGGGAAACTCGCCGCTCTCTTCTCGGCGAGGGAGGCAGATAGTCGTCCTGCCGCTCTACTGCTCTTGGACGGCCGTCTTGGTCGCGCTCGATGGTGAGGTGAGTCCGACTGCGACTGACAACCGGCTCTTTGTCTTTTCTTCCGCGGACTCCGCCAGTCGGCGTCCTGGACGTCGCGCCTTGATCTCGGCGGGGAGGCAAGTCGTTGTAGGGTGGCTGCGGGGCGTTGGTGTGGCCGCCGGCCGCGTTCTGTGTAGCAGCCGCGTCGAGGAGTTGCCATACTCGCTCCGTCATCATGCGGCGTTCTTCGCCTTCGAAGTTCTTCAGCTCGTTAGTCGCCGCTTGGGCGGCGCGGATATTCTCTGCGGGCGTGGCATACACCGGGCGATCAGCCCCGAAGAGGTTGGCGATTGCCGCGCTGCGCTGTCGGACCGCGCCTAGGCGGCTAGGCCCGGTTGGAGCCGGCGAGCCGCCTACGGTGCGATCCATCTCGCGTTGGTAGGCTTCTGACAAGCGCCTCATGCTTGCCAGCTTCTTCGCGCCCTCGATGAGCTGAAGGCGGAGCGCCTCCAGCGTCTCGATGTCGGTGTCTTCCGGAATCGACGCTGCAAGGTCTCGCAGGGCCGCGTCAAGCGGGTCGTGCGCTCCTTCATCGGAGCGCTCGCCGTGCTCGAGGACAAGGACCTCAGTGACGGTGCTTCCGCCGCTCCCCTCGCAAGGGAGCGGCTCGTCGTAGATCACCACGTTGGAGGGGAACGTGTCAAGCGACACACTGTCGGAGTCGACCAGCATCGGGTCAGTGGAGCCTACAGACTCCAAGTCCACGGCAGGCTCGCCGGTGACGTGGACATGGTCGAGGAGGCCCGCGAGGAGGCTTTCGGGGCCACTCGTGCCCGCATCGGATGCGGGCTCATCGGAGATGCTAACCTCGCCAAGAAGGTCAGTGAGGTAGCTCTCCACGCAGGCGATCTCAGCGCCGTGCAGCACGTCGGCATAGACACCACCCGGCGTGCCGGGCTGGCTGTGCTCGCCGGGGAGGAACAGGGTTCTCGTCCAGAGTAGATCTTCGGACGACGGTGCACCTCGCCCCACGGTGGGCGCCAAATGTCGGGGGTTGGATACGACATATGCCAAAGGATGGCTTATCATGGTGGGAGCGAGTAGAACGTCGCCGGTGCCTGGAAGCGGGATGAGGCGAAGACATGCACGCCGGCGGAACTTACCCAGCTTCAGGGCTCTCCTAGGAGATAACACCCCTACTGCTGCTCTGTGGGGTCTCCGCATGATCACTAAGGCAAAGTGACTACAACGGTGCTCCTGGAGCTGTATCGGGAGGCAGGGGAGGGCAAGGCTAGCTCTCTCCTCCCTATGCTATCTGGCCTATCTCTATCAAGGTCCGAACCCTTTGCATGGGTGCCCCGGGAGGTTTATATAGGCCTACCCCCGGGGGTACAATAGTAATCCGGCTGGGCGCGGGTCCCAGCTATTTGTCTCTCAGGCCGCCGTCCTCCCCGCCGGCTTCTGGGGCCCGCCGTCTGGCGGGTCCCGCGGACAGGCTCGATACTGTAGCGGCACTCCTGATGACGCAGGCTTGGTCATTGGGTCGTGGCAATAGTGCCGCCATCTATCGGGCGATCACTGTTGCCATTCCCCATCCTATCTGGTTAATGGCTCGTGGGGCCCTGGGGAGGAGTCGGCCGATTCCAGGGAGGCCGACTCCCACAGGTCCGTCTTCGGGGTGCTCAGGCCGCCTTCGGCCCGCCCACTGACAGGCGGCCCCACCGCCTTCGGGTCGTACAGGCCGGCGTCATGGGCACAGTGTGTTGCACACTGTGGCTGAGGTCAGGGCAGGAATGGCAACAGTGTCGCGCCTCGCCAGAGATCTTTCAGCGATATGGCTCACTCTAGCCATGCCGGCCTTTCATAAGCATGGGGGGGAGGGGGGAACGGCCATGCCATGACCGTACCCCACATCGTACTTCGAGATGAGGGAGGAGTCATGGGCCGACTCTCCACAGTCGGCCTCTCTGGAGGTCACCAGCTTGGAGTCGACTTAGCTCGGAGTCGCCGTCTGGGACTCGGCTGGTCTTGGAGTCGTCGTCTGGGACTCGGCTTGCCTTGAAGTCGTCGTCTGGGACTCGGCTTGTCTTGGAGTCGCCCCTGGGACTCGGCTTGAGGGGCACGGCCTGCCCCGATGTCTTGAAAGGTCCTGGGACTCGGGTTAGCCTACCCGTGGCCCATTACTCCGACAATGAACTTGGTATTACTCATGAATTATCTGCTCCTTATACTCCTCAGCAAAATGGCGTCGTGGAGCGCAAGAACAGAACTCTTGTTGAGATGGCTCGCACTATGCTTGATGAATACAAAACACCTCATCGGTTTTGGATTGATGCAATTGATACCGCGTGCCACATCATCAACAGAGTATATCTTCACAAATTCTTCAAGAAGACTGCCTATGAACTCCTCACTGACAAGAAACCCAATGTGAGTTATTTCATAGTCTTCAGTGCTAAATGTTGGATTAGAGATCCACATCACAATGCTAAATTTGCACCGAAAGCACATGAAGGTTTTATGCTTGGTTACGGAAAGGACTCGCACACCTACAGAGTCTTCAACATCACTCTTCACAAGATTGTTGAAACTGTAGATGTGCGGTTCGATGAAACTAATGGCTCGCAAAGAGAGCACCTACCTTCTGTGATAGATGAACCAGCACCTGAAGATTCTATCAAGTTCAAGGCTACTGAGGATGTTATTCCTACCGAAGAATCTACTGAAGAATTCATTCCCAAACGCGAAAACCGTCCAGCTGATGTACCTGAGGAAAATGCTGAAGAAAATGGTGCTGAAGAAAATGCTGATCAAATTCCTCGACGTCAACCAGCTCATCCTCGCGTTGCAAAAGAAGTGCAAGTTGAAAAGATCATCGATGACATTGAAGCACCAGGTCCTCTCACACGCTCAAAAGCTTCACTTTTATCTAACTTTTGTGGGCACTATGCTTTTGTCTCTATCACTGAGCCCACCAAGGTAGATGAAGCATTTCTGGAGCCTGAGTGGATTTAGGCTATGCAAGAAGAATTACATCAGTTCAAGCTCAACAATGTCTGGGAACTGGTCAAACATCCAGATCCTTGCAAGCATAACATCATCGGCACAAAGTGGATCTACCGCAACAAGCAAGATGAAAATGGCCTTGTGCTGAGGAATAAGGCACGACTTATAGCTCAAGGCTACACACAGGTTGAAGGAATTGATTTTGATGAAACTTTTGCACCTGTTGCTAGACTTGAGGCTATCGCATATTACTTGCTTATGCTAACCATCATAATATTATCTTAAAACAAATGGATGTGAAAAGTGCATTCCTCAATGGTAAGCTTGAGGAAGAAGTATATGTTGCTCAACCCCCAGGTTTTGAAGATCCAAAGAATCCTGATAAAGTCTTCAGACTAAACAAGGCCCTCTATGGCCTCAAGCAGGCCCCTTGGGCGTGGTATGATACTTTGAAGGAATTCTTCGTGAAGAATGGCTTCACACCCGGTTCACTGGACCCTACCCTCTTTACTAAATCTTATGATGGTGAACTGTTTGTGTGCCAAATATAAGTTGATGATATTATCTTTGGTTGTACTGACCAACGTTATAGTGATGAATTTGCCTATATGATGAGTGAAGAATATCAAATGTCTATGATGGGAGAGTTGAAATTCTTCTTAGGTCTTCAAATTCGTCAACAACACAATGGCATATTCATATCTCAGGAGAAATACCTCAAGGAAGTTCTGAGGAAATTCGGCATGCAAGATTGCAAAGGAGTCAAAATTCCAATGCCCACAAATGGCCATCTATGCACTGTTGAAAATGGTATTGACTTCGATCACAAGGTATACCACTCCATGATTGGTTCTTTATTGTACTTATGTGCATCTAGGCCAGATATAATGCTTAGTGTTTGCATGTGTGCCCGATTTCAAGCAACACCGAAGGAATCACACCATAAGGTTGTGAAGCATATTCTTCGATATCTAGCTCACACACCAACACTAGGACTATGGTACCCCAAGGGCTCTACCTTTGATCTCATTGGATATTCTGACTCTGACTATGCTGGTGATCGTGTGGACCGCAAGTCAACATCTGGTGCTTGTCATTTCCTCGGACGATCTTTGGTCTGTTGGTCCTCGAAGAAACAGAACTGCGTATCACTGTCTACTGTTGAAGCTGAGTATATTGCTGCTGGTTCTTGTTGTGCTCAATTGCTGTGGATGAAGCAAACTCTCAAGGACTAAGGCATCAACATGAAGAACGTGCCTCTCTACTGTGACAATGAGAGTGCCATCAAGATTGCTCATAACCCAGTTCAGCACTCGAAGACAAAGCACATTTAGATCCATCATCATTTTCTTCGTGATCATGTGTTGAAGGGCGACATTGCTATTGAACATGTGAAGACTGAAGAACAGCTAGCCGATATCTTCACAAAGCCCTTGGATGAGAAGAGAATTAGCAAGTTGCGGTGTGAGCGAAATATCTTAGAATCTTCGAATGTTCTTTGAAAAGGACACACATCCTAACACTTATGCAAAATTGATGACTTAGATGTGCAACACATGAAGAAACATTTTTCTTCAATCAATGAAGAATAACACTCTAAGTGTGAAGAAATTAGTGAAGAATTTGATTCTCAGAACCCTACGACAATTGTACGCGGTGTCTGAAATCATCATTCTTATACGGTGGGTCTCGCCACCACAAAAGTTGAAAATCTTCAATTTTAGTTTTTTTCTCAGTTTGAAATTCCTCAGTTTTCTCAAATTCTTCAACTTTGCAAAATCTTCACTGTTTCCGTCGTCTTTCTTCATTGGCTATGTACATATATATGGGTTTATGTCCTCTACAGCATTCACTTATGGCTATTTCTTCAAGTTGCATTTTCTGCTAAGTGAATGTGATCGGACCCTTCCCCCTCTATGCTATACTCAACCCAATTTATTCACAAATTCTTCATGTGCGTTCTATTTGAAACCCGTTCAAAATCTTCACTATGTCCTTGTCAGCTGAAGAAATTGCGAACGAAACTTTAAAACTTATCTTATCCAAATTTTTTGGTTTTGCCGCTCAAACCGTCCCGTTTCCCACGAAAGACTTATCTAGTCACCCACGATCTAACACGATCTCCTCCATTCAGTACGTGGGTGACACGTGTCAAGAGAATGAGAAGGGCCAGGGGCACGTTCGTCCTAAATCTTCGGGCGAACAGTTTTTCACTGCGACTATAAATACCCTCTCACCCTTCCTCACTTGCTTTACTCCGCTCGACCGCTCTCTCTCTCACTCGAGCTTCTCAAACCCTAGCGCCGCCGCTACTCCATCGTTGCCGGTGAGGAAGAGCTTCACTGCCTCGACCTCGTCGCCGTTGTACTCACATCGACCGCGGAAATCATCACTCCGCCGCCGTCGTAGCTATCTTCCTCTGCCAAGTTAGGGCGTGGAAGATCTAAACTGAGGAGCTTCAAATATACTCTTCTCAGTTCATCGTGTTCTTCAATCAGGGTAATTAAAAGTTACTTTTACTGCCCTCTTTGATTCAAATATTCTCCACAAAATCTTCAAAGGTGTTTTTATTCTGTAAATCCTCACACACAAAACACCTCACTAGTCATCTGTTCTTGATTCGTTTCCCTAAGCATCATTTTCTTCAAGATTCCTCAATTGTGTGGATCGTCGATCTATACAACTCTGGAACCTAAGACAAAGTATGCTTAGTGAAATTCTTCAAGACTCATCTGACCTCTTCAAATTCCTCGCAACTATACTCTGTTCACAGGTACTCATGTCCGCTGCTGAATCACTAGGTTCTCATCAACTTAACTCATTTGCAGCGTTCCTTGAAGAAAATTTGCATACTTCTTCAGAGTGTTCAATTGTTCAAATTCCTCATCTGAAGAATATGGCTGAAGGTAAGAAACCACAGAAAGGAGGAAAGAAGCCTGAGGTCATGACTGATTTTGAGATCCCTGATGACATTTATAAGGACTATTGCACACCTGATGAGGCCAAGTTCGGCAAAGAGAACAAAAATCAGCGCAAGGTGCGCATACAGAGGATTGAAAGGAGATGGGCAAGAGAATGGAGGGAGTATAGATATGTAACTCCAAAGTATATGAAGAAATTTGCTCTAAATCCTCCATGCCCAAGAGCTCCATTGGCACCTAGCCAAAAAGCTGATCCCACCAGCCTCAAGCGCGGTGAGGATTTTCCTGAAGAATGGGCTAGGCGCCAAGCCAAGTTGGCTAGACAAGCCAAAGAAGCAGTGAGGAAATTCAATGAAGACTCTGCTGCTGCTGCTGCCACAAAGGCCTCTGACAAGCCTAGGAAACCAATGGCAAAGAAGCCCACTCACAAGCCAAGTGCTTCAACAACTGTGCCCTCACGGCCAAGTTCCTTAGCAATGCCCTCACGACCAGAATCTTCAAAACCCTCACGGCCAATTCCTCACGCTGCTCCAGCTCTTCCAAAGTCCTCAGTTCCTCCGCCAAAGTCCTCAACACCTGTTCACCTGGCCACATGCCAAAGGACTACAGGCATCTCCATTGCCTCTGGTGTCTCAGCAAGTTCCTCAGCTGCACCAAATTCTTCATCAGGCCTCACTCTGCAGAAGACAAAGGCCACTACTGGACAAGGTCCTCAGCCTAGTCCGATGAAGAAACAAGTTGCCTTCCATGTGCCATCTGACGATGAAGCTGATGATGAAGAACTTGCAGATATCATCAGAGACAGGCAGGAAAGGGCCGCTAGAGCCAAAGGCACAAATGTGCCACTGCTTTTGGATCCTAAGGTGATCCTCGACTACATTGATCTCTGGCACAAGGACCCAAACACTCCTATGCCTGATTTTCATCTGACACCTGGCCAAAGTCACGTGCTGACCCACTTCATCAATGAAGAAAAATGGAAATTTGAGAAGGCCAGGCAAATCAAGAAGGCTCAGTTCAGGAAAGAGAAGTTCCTGAAGAACAATGTTGTCAAAATGACACCTGATGAACTCCTCAAGATCCAGTCTGAGATCAAAACCCTCAGCAATAATTTCAATTCCTATTATGCTGATTGGCAAGGAGCCAAAGTCAGGTTTGTTAAACTGACTGATAAGTTCACCAATGTTGCCACCCCATCGCAACAAGAAATTCCTCATGCTGACGCCTCCGCTCAGCAAACTAAAGAACATGCCAGCACCGCTGATGACTCTCAGCCAGCTGAAGAAAATGCTAGTTCCAGGGATGATGACTCCATTCCAGCCGCTGAATAAACTGCTAGGGCATCCACTAGTGGTGCGCCTGAAGAAACTGAAGAAGTCAGGGCAACTGCATCAGTTGCGCCTGAAGAAATTCAACCAGATTCCTTAGCTCCTCCTGCACCTACACCAACTCCTATCCTTCCATCTGCATCAGATGTGAGGAAGACCAAGGCTGCAGAGAAAGCTGCAGTAAAGAAAAGGAAAGCATCATCTGCTTCAGATTCTTCAGCTCCGAAGAAAGTGAAGACTATGACCAGCTCTTTTGAGAACCCTATTGATGTTGTTCCGATTTCCACCATGACATCAAAGGAGCTTGTTCCTTATGGTGAAGAATATGTGATCCCTAGAGGATCTGATGAAGAACATCATTCTGCTGTTCGTCAGAGCAGATTGATGACGAAATTGAAGTGGATGTGATCCCTTCAACTCCTGCTGCTTCCTCGCCCATGCCTCAGTTCACAGCTGAAGAGGACGACGTTGAAGAACTTGAAGATGAAGACGTGGACATTGGATGCACCACGCCTGTGATGAAGAAATTCCAGCCACTAGTGCTGATGAAACTGCTACTGCTGATACCTTGAACGTGCAGACTGCCACTGAAGAGGAACCAGAAATTCCTCAGCCTGAAGAACCTGAGATTGTGATTCTTGAGGTTGTGATGCAACTCATTGACACTCCTGTGCCCAAGCCAAAGGATCCATTCTCAAAGAAGCAAAAGTTCAAGGCTGCTGATTTCTTCAACGAGCATGTGTTCTTCACTTACTATAATCCATATGATTCTGCTCGCATAAGGAAGAGGCGTTTCTGGACTGCTAGTCAAGCAAATTTCTCTTCCTCTGTGCTTTTCGACAAAGACAAAGTCTTCGAGCATGCACACATTCCTCACGTGGACATGGAATCTCTGCCGTGCTTCGAGCCAGTCCTTAGTGTTCTTCATGATGCTGGATTACTGAATTTTAGCACTGACATCTGTGATTGGAATGAAAAACTCATTATTCAATTCTATGCAACGCTGCACATCACAGGAAATTCTGAAGATGTGAACACTTGGGTGCTGGACTGGATGTCTGAAAATACTCACTACAAGGCACCGGCAACTGAATTGCTTCGTGTCCTACCACTCAGTCCTCCCCTTGATGGTGCTCGTTGCATCTATAATGAACCTGAGCTTACAAATCATTACATGCAAGTGCCGATGAAGCCTTTGAAGCCAGGGCAGGCCTCACAAACCAAATTCCTCGTCAAGGAATTACTGTATGTGCCATGGACTGTCTATCGCATTCTGACGAAGACAATGAGTCCTATCAAAGGCCATGACTGAAATGATGAAGAAGTCGTTGGCATCATGAAGAATATGCTTTTCAATATCATTCATGGTGTTCCCATAAACTTCCATGATTTCTTCATGAGGACTCTGGCCAATATTGCTATGTCACCGTTTGAGCTGAAGCCTTATGCACCATGGATTATGAAATTCATCAGGACAAGGTCTTCACTCAACTATAAGGCTGATACTCTGAACCATGGCAGTTTCTTGCCTCCAATTGAAGTCCTCAAACGGACATATTCCTCAGCTGATGACAAAGGCAAGGCAACTGCTGTGATAGATGAAGGCATTCGTCCATTTGATGGTCAATTTCGCAAGGCTGCATCTTACTCCACCAATGATGACTCTGCCACACATGATTCTGCCGCCAACACCTTTGCCAAGCAAATTCCTCAAGCCACAGCTCCCAGGGTGATGACTGATCGTGAGTTACTCCTCAGTCTTCATCAGAAAGTTGATCGCAATCATAAATGGGTCAAGCGTCAGTTTGGTTCAATTCTTCACAACATGACCTCAACCCACAATGCAGTGAAGAAAAACCAATACTACCTCCATGAAACCTTCAACCGTACCTGGGTTGTTCTATCTCATATCTACAGCGCAGATGATCTGAAGAGCATGGGTCTCAAGAAAGAATTTGACTGGTCTGCACCTCCACCGAAGAAATTCAAGAGGGTCAAGGTTCCTTCCTTGGAAGCCAGCTCCTATTCTTCATCGCGTGCCACTGATGAAAATGAAGACTTGGACGACACTACGGCAGGCCCTACTTCGACAACCAACCCCAACAATGCTGGCGCTCCTCCATCTTCTTGATAATCTTCAGGGGTGTTAGTCCTCAGTTTCGATCCTTTTGGTCATTCGATCACAAAGGGGGAGAAATATGAGTTAGTCTTCAAACGGGTCTGTTATATGGGCGTTTTTTGTTAAGTTACAACTCTCGCTCTTCTGAAACTTTTATTGGATCAAGTTGTAATCTTAAACCCGATGGTGCTTTGATACTTTTGATGCACTATGCTCTGATTTTGCATACTTATTCCTCGTTAATATTATTGCTCGCATGCTGAATCTCTCCAGGCACCATATTCCATCATGCATTTCAAATTCTTCATATTATATGTCAAATGCATGTATGAATTACAAGATATAGGGGGAGATCTCCATGATTCAACTCTTCAAGTGTGCATTGCTTCAAAAGCAAATTCCTCACTATGCACATCTTCAAGGGGAGTTCTTCTATATCTTGCAATCAAATTCCTCAATATCAGTACTTACACTTCATATGTTTATCCCCGTTGAAAACTTAACCTATATTGTCATCAGTCACCAAAAAGGGGGAGATTGTAAGTGCATCTAGTGCCCCTTAGTGATTTTGGTGTATTGAAGACTTAGAGGTTAAGGGACTAATGTGTTTATGAGTGTACACAGGTCTATAAGTCTATGAGGAGTTTGATATTTACAGAGAAAGTCGACCCCTAAAAATGAATATCTTCGATTGAAGATTTTGGTATTCCTGAAGACTTTCATGAAGACTTTGAAAGTGAAGAAATTGGTGTGTCCGTGAAGACTTGATATTCATGCGAGGAATATGAAGCTTGAAGGCTTTCGTTTTCATAGTTTTGTTTTTCTCTTTTCTTGAGTCATAGGAAACACAGTACTGTTAAAGGGGGTCGAGGAAATACTAAGGAAAAATTTCCATGTGAGGCTCAACTCAAAATCCTACACCTACCAATCCCTTCGAGTGAAGACATTGGAAATCTCATACAATTCAGTCAATTTCTTCAGTGACAGAGATGAAGTTCTTCTGGTCACTGAGGAATTTGTTCTGACTGAGGAGTTTGGAATTCGCCAGTGCGGATTGCCTACCAAGTGAGGAACATGATAGCCCTGAGGAATTTGAGAATCAAATTTCCGACCGTTGCTATGCTACGCGCGAGCTGTCCCAAAATATCTTATCCACATAACGGTCATATCATTGAAGGGCATTTATGTCTTATCATGTCGGGCTGCTCCCTAAGCTATAAATAGCCGCCCCTACAACCACTAGCTGGTTGGCTGCTCAGAGAGAAACTGACACTTGTCATTTGAGAGCAACCCATCCTCCGAGGGCTTTGAGTGAAAATCATCGAGTGAGGAAAATCCAAACCCAAACACCCACAAACCCAAAGTGATTGAGCATCACTGAAGAGATTGATCCTGCGTGGATCCGAAGCTTGTTAACTTTGAAGACTGTGCTTCTTCCAGACGGTTAGGCGTCATGGTCTAGAGCATCCAAGAGAAATTGTGGATCGCCGAGTGACCAAAGTCTGTGAAGGTTTGGAAGTTGCCTGAAGACTTACCACGAGTGATTGGACATGGTCTGTGTGACCTTAGTTCAAGGAGAATACGGTGAGGACTTGGTGTCCTGAGCTGCGTGCTCAGTGACTGGGTGTCCGGGACTGTGTGTCCTCGAGTTTAAATACTCAGCCGCTCCAACCAGACGTACAACTGAGACAGCAGTTGGAACTGGTCTACCAAATCATTGTCTTCACCAACCCTACTGGTTCTATTTCCTCAACTCTTTCATTTCCTCATTACTGTGTTGAGTGTTTGTTCATATCTGTGTTTGAAGACATTGACTGAAGACTTTCTAAATTTCCTCAGTTCAATTTCTTTAGTCTGTTTGTCTTCATCTTGTGTTATCCTGTGTTTACGCTTTCTGTACTCCGTGTTTGTCTTCATTTCATCATGATGACTATGTATGTCTTCTGTCATGCTTACTTCTAAGTACTTATTCCGCTGCAAGTAGTTCTTCGCTAAGGAATTTCCTCACCAGCAAATTCCTCAGTGAAGAATTCATAAAAATCGCCTATTCACCCCCCCCTCTAGTCGATATAACGCACTTTCAGGACCTACTACCTCTTTTAGGTAAAATAGCATAAAACAAGATAGGCCCGACTCTCCATTATGTTCAATGGAGATTATCCTATCTCCAATTCTTGCACTTCGCCTAATGTTGCTTCCAAATACCTCCCTACGAGTGACCATACATTTTTTTCCAATCTTTGATTGTCATGTCTTCATTGGTTTTAGATGAATAGGAGTGATCCGTAGGATGACCTGGCCGTATAATCAAAACATCAAGGCGACCTTTCTAAAACATCAGATGAGGCACACACTCCTGCGGGATTATCTGTTGAAAAACATAGTAATAACTTCGTAGTTAGCAATGTAGTTCAGTTTTAGAAGAATTTATGCAAAAGATGCACATATGTCGTAATACTAAAAAATCTTACCATGACATCTCCATGGATGTTAGCATAGTTCAAATGTGCACTAGTGGCACATATTGAACATAATGTGGAGGAGTTTGATAATAGATATTGTAATTCTCAATATGAGTACAAAATGCGACCAGATGATTTTTCTCCTGATATGTTAACTCAGAGCCATCAGTGTAGTAGGTTCTGTCTACCATCTTCCGCACATTATTTGAAGAATGAAAATAAGCTATTGTTGTGGTACTAAGTCTGACAGTAAGAATAGGGGGTACGTATGAGGAGGCAAGGTCCTAGCCACGGCGAGATTGTACGCAAGAGTTTACGAGTTCAGGCCCCTCTCGGAGGAGGTAAAAGCCCTACGTCTCGGTGCCCTGAGGCGGTCGACTGGAATATGGGAGTGTGTGTTACAAGGGGTGCGAACCCTTGTCCCAGAGGAGGGGGGTGGCTTATATAGAGTGCGCCAGGACCCCAGCCCACCTCTGTCTCTTTAGATCGCGCCCAGCAACCTTCTTCGCTGAAAGTGACCACTGCGGAGAGGGTGGAAACGAACATGTTGGTCGAGAGGGTGGTCCAGTTGATCCATCAGGGTGTAACTGGCATGGACTTGTTGGAGGTGTTTCTCAGTCGACGCATCCAACCGCTCCAAGCTCGTGACCACTCGATGTGGATGTACTCGGGAGCCAACGACACCTCTCGGGTTCATCCAGAGGAGGTTACAGATGAGATGGTGGCCCTATGGCTGAAGGGCATTACAGGAAACAAGGATAACCCCAGGGGAGCCAGGAGAGTCGATCCATTCAACACCAACAACCAGCCAGACAAGGTCTGATCTTCGCTACCGAATGTACTTCAATCTGTCTTGCAATTGTTTCTGAATCCGACTGATATTTGTTTGACTTCTTGTCTTGTAGGTTTATACTGAGATGTACTCAATGCCCAATGGTGAACAAGCCCTGGAGCAAGACCAGGAGGGAGAGGACAGTGCAGAAGAGAGCGACGACTGGCAATCTCCAGAAGATGATGACGAGGAAGAAAGTGATGAGTCGGACGACGAAGAGGTAGTCGACTCACCACCTCGCTCAGAGCGTCGATCCAAGCAACTCCAAGATCCGGTGGGCGGGCGCGGCAAGACCGTGGCTCAGAGTAGCCAAGTACACAAGCGCACTCAAACTTCAACTCCGGAGCCGACGGAGAAGATTGCCAAGCAACCCAAGGTCACCCCTTCGAAGGCTCGGAAGACCTTGCCCAAGTTCAAGATGGACATTCCTGTTGCCTCTGGGTGAGTGCTCTATCTTTCGGCATTTTCTTCTACCGACTCATACTTTTGTTTTGACCAAGTGGATTATGAACTTTTTCAGCACTGCAACTTTTGCGACTTCCATGGACGTTGACAAGGCCCCAGGTGATGAGGAGGCTGATGACGTGGCCAATTTCAAAGCTGGTATGCTCTGTCCAACTTGAATTTATTCTGCCGACTAGGTTGTCGGTCGATTGAACTCTTGAGGTTGCTTTTTTGATGCAGCTCCGCAGGACGTCATTAAGCTTCCGGATGATGAAGAAGAAGTGCCTCTGAGAGAGAGGAGAAGGAGGGGCAGGGCCTCAAGCAGGAAGACGACCGAGGGTCAGGTGCCTCAGTCGACATTGGCGCAGTGGTCCAGCAATCCGGAGATCTAGTTCGGACCAATGTTACCTTTGCCAATTCACTGTCAACTAGCCATCCTTCGGGGTTGACTACTCAGGCCTCTGCCACTCCAGTACAACTCCATCCTTCCGACCCTGTGGCTACTCCGACTGTACTGCCATCATCACTCTTCGCTGCATGCCAGACTCCAGACGACCCGCCGAGTGCCGCCAGGGAGGCCCTTCTCCAGGCAAACCTCGTGATGGAGCAGATGAAGGTGGTGCATGAGGCCAGTCAGGTGGCCTACAATGCCAGCACCGCTTTGCAAGCCAACGTCAAGGTTAGTTGGTTTCCGACGGGTATCTTGAGTAGTGATAGTTGTGATTGTTGCTTCATTGTCCATACGGTGTTCTTGGATGAGCGTTTTGGAACCTTTTATGTGCATCTATCATGGGTCTGCATTTTGCATCCAATCACCAACTGGGGTGTTTCTGACTTAGAGTTGAATAGTTCTTCTGCTTGAGTCGACCAGGTTGAGTCGGGTGTTCTTCTGAACCAGTGGGGGCAAACAGAGTGCACCCACTGGGTGTAGTTCCCGAGACCGCGATCGACTGCTAGTAGTCGGCTGGGGTCTAAGAATCTTTTTTTACTCATGCTGGGCAGACCATGCCGAGTGTAAAGCCGGACCTGTGGGGGCATGCCAAGTGCACCCACTGGGTGTAGTCCCCAAGACTACTGTTGAATGTTTGATTCAGTGGTAGTCTTGGAGCAACTTTCGCTGTGATTGACTTTTGTTTCCGTCGACTGACTTATCTTATTTGCTGACTACGGAAGTCTTGTGATCTTGGAGCCCAATTTCCTGAACTGGAGAAGAAGTAGATCAGCCTCAACCTTGATCTGGAACTATCCCGGAAGAACCTCAAGAAGGCCCAGGACGAAGCAGCTACCATGGGAGCAAACCGTTCGTCGACTGTCCACCTTAGGACTCTCTCCTTTTTTTTTCTTTTAGTCTCTTTGAACCGAGTGACTCCACTCGAACAGATGTGCATAGTGAAAACCGTCAACTCCAAGCTCGTCTGAAGAATGTTATTTCTTTAGAGAAAATGAAGCAGGCTCTAGAGAAGAAGGATCAAGATCTTGCCATAGCCTAGAAGGAGGCGCGAGAGAAAATGGCACTTGCAAACAAGAAGTTGGCCTCAGTCAACAAGTTGGAAGAAGAGAACTCCAAGTTGAAGATTGTCGTTTCTAAAGCCAACCAGGAGGTTGCGCGACTGAAGAAGGACAAGGAAAGCTTGACTGGCGAAGTTGGAAGTCTCAAGGTCAAGAAAGGCGAATTGGAGTCTTATCTGGGGCAGCTTGCTGCGAAGTTGGTCTTGAAGCTTGAAGGTATTTCCTCTTGTTCGACTGATTTGTTGATGTCGATTGACATGCTTTGTTAAACTGTCGACTCACTGCTTCTCCGACTATACAGAACTTTGTTAGGATTTCGAAGCAGAAACTGGGCGGGTCGAGACAGGTCTTGACCCCATAAACTCTCCCGTCAAAGATGACATTGCGATGAATGTGCTGTGGTTGGAGTCTCGCCTGGACAGTGTTGTGGATTATCTCGCTCGCCTGAAGGCGGCAATGACATGGATTGATGCTAAACTCTAGCCTCAGATGGAACTCTCACAAGATCTCGAGTCTTTGATGACTCAACTGAATCAAATCCCTGGTCGAGTGCAGGAATGGAAGATGTCATCTGCTTGTTGTGGTGCCGATGTCGCTCTATCATTGGTCCGAGTGCACTGCAAGGATGTCAGAGAAGACAAGCTGGCGGCTCTCAAGGTTGCCAACACCAAGAAGCTCAACTTCTAGTCTTTTAGGGACACCTTCCTTGCCACTCGCATCGCAGACATGATCAACCTTGATAGCTTTTGCGATCCAGCAAGTCCTCCTCCTGCCGAGTGAACAAACATTATGCCCCACCTTTATTTGCCTCAGAATGCTGAGTGGTTATGTAACTATTAAACTCTTTCAGGCTCCATGCCTGAGTACTTCCGGCCGTGGTGGTTCTGAACTTTTGCGGGATTTATCTGAACTTGGTTTTCTTTGAATACCATGGCTTTTGCCTTTGTTGCTTTTGAATGTCTTTCGATTCCGAATGAACTTGATCTTTTCACCTTTCGTCGAGTACATTGTACTTATGGTCCAGTTCAGACGTGGTGTTCCATCGACACCTCATCATCCTTGCGGATCAGGATGGAGAGTACATTGTACTTGTGGCACATCTCAGACGTGGTGTTAGTCGACACCTCATCGCCCTTGCGGATCGGGATGGAGTGTACATTTTATTTGTGGCGCAGCTCAGATGTGGTGTTCAGTCAACACCTTGTTGTCCTTGCGGATCTGGACGGAGCGTACGTTGTATTTGTGGCGTAGCTCAAAGGATCTTTGTGACTTAGGCGAGTATGGGATCGCCGCTAAGCCCCCGAGTGGGAGGATTGCTTTCCACTCAGAATGTTTTTTAACTTAGGTGAGTGCAGGATCGCAGCTAAGCCCCCGAGTGGGAGGATTGCTCCCCATTCAGAATGCTTTTTAACTTAGGCAAGTACGGGGTCGCAGCTAAGCCCCCGAGTGGGAGGATTGCTCTCCACTCGGAATGTTTTTTTAACTTAGGTGAGTACGGGGTCGCAGCTAAGCCCCCGAGTGGGAGGATTGCTCTCCACTCGGAATGTTTTTTAACTTAGGCGAGTACAGGGTCACAGCTAAGCCCCCGAGTGGGAGGATTGCTCTCCACTTGGAATGTTTTTTAACTTAGGCGAGTACGGGGGTCGCAGCTAAGCCCCCGAGTGGGAGGATTACTCTCCACTCAGAATGTTTTTTAACTTAGGCGAGTACGAGATCGCAGCTAAGCCTCCGAGTGGGAGGATTGCTCTCCACTCAGAATCTTTTTTAACTTAGGCGAGTACGGGGTCGTAGCTAAGCCTCCGAGTGGGAGGATTGCTCTCCACTCAGAATGTTTTTTAACTTAGGCAAGTACGAGGTCGCAGCTAAGCCTCTGAGTGGGAGGATTGCTCTCCACTCGGAATTTTTTTACTTAGGCAAGTACGGGATCGCAGCTAAGCCTCTGAGTGGGAGGATTGCTCTCCACTCGAAATATGTTTTAACTTAGGCGAGTACGGGGTCGCAGCTAATCCCTCGAGTGGGAGGATTGCTCTCCACTCGGAATGTTTTTTAACTTAGGCGAGTACGGGGTCGCAGCTAAGCCCCCGAGTGGGAGGATTGCTCTCCACTCAGAATGTTTTTTAACTTAGACGAATCAGGTTCGTGGCTAAGCCACCCACTAGGGGATTCAGACACAAATGATTATGGGGAATCAATCATTAAGATACTGTAAAAATCTTGTCTTTGGAAAGCAAACCGAAGTACTCTTATTACAACTCGTCTTGTTGAGTGATTTTAGGTATAGAAAGGACGAAGCGGCTCTGCGTTCCGTGCGCGTGGCTCGTCCATGTTCTTGGCTATGTTGTAGATGTGGTACGCTCCATTGTGAAGCACCTTGGTGATGATGAAGGGACCTTCCCAGGCCGGAGCAAGCTTGTGAAGCCGTTTCTGATCCACTTGGAGTACAAGGTCTCCTTCCTGAAATGCTCGACCTCTGACATTGCGAGCATGGAATCGTCGCAGATCTTGCTAATAGATGGTCGACCGAATCAAAGCCATCTCGAGTTCCTCTTCCAGGAGATCGACTACATCTTCGCGTGCCTTCTCTACTTCAGCTTCTGAGAAGAGTTCCACACGGGGGGCATTGTGTAGCAAGTCACTCAAAGCACAGCCTCGGCGCCGTACACTAGGAAGAAATGGGTTCGGTTAGTCGACCAGTTCGGCATCGTTCTCAGCCCCCATAGGATGGATGGTAATTCATTCACCCAAGCTCCAGTAGCGTGCTTAAGGTCGCGCATCAGTCGGGGTTTTAACCCTTGAAGGATCAAACCATTCACCCTTTCTTCTTGTCCATTCGACTGCAGGTGTGCAACGGACGCATAGTTGACCCGAGTGCCTTGGGACACATAGAACACCTTGAACTCATCAGAATCAAAGTTGGAGCCGTTATCCGTGATAATGCTGTGAGGAACTCCATATCTGAATATCAACTCCTTGATGAAACTGACGGAAGTGCCTGCGCCAAGGCTTTTGATGGGCTTGGCTTCGATCCACTTGGTGAACTTGGCTACTGCTACAAGCAAATGGGTGAAACCACTTGTGCCGGTCTTGAAGGGTCCAACCATATCCAATCCCCAAACTGCAAATGGCCAGACAAGTGGAATAGTCTTCAAGGTAGATGCAGGCTTGTGGGACATGTTGGAGTAGAATTGGCAACCTGCGCACTTGTCAACTATATCCTTTGCCATCTCATTTGCTCGAGGCTAATAGAATCCCGCTCGGTATGCTTTGGCCACGATGGTCCGAGAGGACGCATGGTGACTACAGGTCCCTGAGTGGATATCGTTTAGGATCATTAGACCTTCTTCCAGGCCTGATGCAGCGCCGAGCCACTCCTGTGACACTTTCTCTGTAAAGCTGTCCTTTTATCATCGTGAAGGCTTTGGATCGACGGGCTATCTGGCGAGCTTCATCCTCATCCTGTGGGAGCTCCTGCCTAAGAATGTACGTGATGTACGGTTGTCGGTTTCAAAACCGACGGATCTCGGGTAGGGGGTCCCGAACTGTGCGTCTAAGGCTAATGGTAACAGGAAGCAGGGGACATGATGTTTACCAGGTTCGGGCCCTCTCGATGGAGGTAATACCCTACTTCCTGCTTGATTGATCTTGATGATATGAATATTACAAGAGTTGATCTACCACAAGATCATAGAGGCTAAACCCTAGAAGCTAGCCTATGATTATGATTGTTCTTGTCCTATGGACTAAACCCTCTAGTTTATATAGACACCGGAGGGGGCTAGGGTTACATAGAGGCGGTTACAAAGAAGGAGATCTACATATCCAAATTGCCAAGTTTGCCTTCCACGCAAAGGAGAGTCCCATCCGGACACGGTACAAAGTCTTCAATCTTGTATCTTCATAGTCCAACAGTCCGGCCAAAGTATATAGTCCAGCTGTCTGAGGACCCCTTAATCCAGGACTCCCTCAGTAGCCCCTGAACCAGGCTTCAATGACGATGAGTCCAACGCGTAGATTGTCATCGGCATTGCAAGGCGGGTTCCTTCTCCGAATACTCCATAGAAGATTTTAAACACAAAGATCATGTCTGGCTCTGCAAAACGAATTTCCACATACCGCCGTAGAGAGAACAATATTCCACAAATCTAATCTGCTAACAACTTTTCATGGCGTGACATCACGCCACGACCCGATCATTATTCGAACCGTTTTTCTCAACCAGACATTGCGCACATTGCGAGGCGGTTTCCTTGGCACGTCTTGTCAAAGCAGAGATCGTCTCCCCTTATCACGGGATTCTCATCAATACGAGTGTGAGTAACGCAACCGTGCCATCAATTGTGGCGCTTGGGGAATAAGCAATTTTAACGGGCAAGTGGGGAGGCACACAATTTCTACCGCCTTTATAAAGAGATAGGGATTCCCCTTTTTCACCCACGCCTTCTTCTTCCTTCGCTCATCCATTCTCGCACGCTCGAGCTCCAGCCCTCAAGCTCTCACCTTCTCCGTAGAGCCATTCCAAACATGTCCGGAGCGGGAGGCAAGTGGATGGCCTCCTCTATTACGGAGGAGGACATTACGAAGCTCCAGGAGGCCAGATACTTGGCATCAGACATCGCGCACCGGCTCCTGAACGCAGGGCAGATCGTTCCTACTCCGGAACCCCACGAGAGGGTTGTATTTCTTGCCCACTTCGTCCATGGACTGGGATTTCCCCTCCACCCATTTGTCCACGGGATCATGTTCTATTATGGGCTAGATTTCCACGATCTGGCCCCCAATTTTATCCTCAACATCTCGGCGTTTATCGTCGTGTGCGAGGCCTTCCTCCGCATCAAGCCCCACTTCGGCCTATGGCTGAAGATCTTCAATGTGAAGCTGAAGATAGTGGTCAGCCAGCAAGCGGAGTGCGCAGGCGCCATGGTGGGCAAGATGCCCAATGTCACCTGGCTCGAAAGCTCCTATGTGGAGACCGTGAAGGGGTGGCAGTCAGGGTGGTTCTATATCACCGAGTCGCGCGACTCCAACTGGGCGGCGGCCCCCAAATTTCTATCTGGCATCCCCATGCGGCTTACCTCCTGGAAAAGGAAGGGTTTAGCCTAGGGTGAGCCAGCGGAGCTGACCGGACTCCAGAACTGCGTCAAGAATATGATAAGCAAGAAAATCAAGCTTGTCAACGTGGTCTAGGTCATGCTCTTCCGCCGGATCCTCCCGTGTCAAAGACGGGCATTCAATATGTGGGAGTTCGACCCGGCCGAACACCAAACGCTGTGAGAGCTCTTTGACACGACGCGCAAAGACGTCTGGAAGGTGCTGTTCAAGGCTGCCAAGGTACCTCCTCCCGTTACCGAAGATCGCGGGCTCAGCGCAAAGCGCCTCGCCAATCCGGTAAGTTCTCTATGTTTTACAAGGTGCTCCTTTCCCCAGTATATTCATGAAAAGGAATCTAAGCCTCCACACCAATTTAACAGGACTAGGTGGCGACAGCGAAGCGGATCGACTGCCCAGCTCCACTACCCGAAGATCCAGCGACGGCTCTCCTAACGGAGATGCTGTTTCCGGCGCCCTATGAGGTGCCGGAGAAGAAGGCCAAGAAGAAGGCCGCGGGGACCAGGAAAGGTCTCCGGTGCAAGGTTGTATCGGACTCATCGTCCGAAGACACCGAGGCACACTCCTCCAACAAAAATGAGGAGGAGGAAGAGGAAAACCCTCCCCCTCAAATCGAGGGGGAGAAGAAAAGGAAGGATGCCCCATCTGGGGAGGCCAAATGGTCCAAGAAGGGATGGACCCTCCCTCCGGACCACTCCACAACAGCCGCCTACATCGACGAGGAGTGGCTGCCCAGGGACGAGCCCCTGGCGAAGTCGTAAGTATCCGGATACCATAATACTTCCAGCATGTTTTCCTTTATTGCTTCTTATCATGCTGAATATGATCGTGCAGTCCGTCCAAAGCCCGCATCGACTTATCCTCCTCGGATGGGTCTTTGGGTGTATCGGCGATGAACAGCGACTCGCTCCCGACGGCCACCACCCCCCGGCCCGCGGACGACACCGAGGTGCTGTCCCAGAGGACACTGGGTCAGGAGGAGACAGTTCTGGAGGCGCCCCAAGGCGAAATCCCCAACGCCGGGCACATGGGGGGGAAGACCCCCATGGATTCTAATGAGGGGGGCGCAACAAGTTTGGCCCCCAGCCGGATACTGCGCCAGAACCTCCAGTGGTTCCAAATTCAGGTAGGCAGGCCCTCGCTAAGGGGGGCGAGCTGCCTGTGCCAATGACCTCTGTCCATCCAGAGGCATTGGACAACTTGCTGGAAGCGCTACAGGGCGCTCCCTTGATGAAGAACACCGTACTCCTATGAGTACGGTGATTGCGAAGGTTCGGTCCGCCAAAAGCGGATTGACCGAAGCCTGCACCAGCCTCCTGACAGGCTTTGAGGTAAGTAATTATGAGAAAATATCATAGTATAGACAGTAGCCCCTGATGCTCTGTTTGGTGTTTAGAAAGAAAGGCCGAACAGAGGATCAAATAACATCCCTAGGAGTCTAATCATATTATGTCTATGTGAATAAGCAGGCGTTGCTGCTGGCCGCCGCTGCCCTCATTGCGGAGGTCTCCGGACTGAAGCAGAACCTGGGGCGGGCCGAGGAAGAGCTCGGCCTCGTGAAGAGGCAGCTCGAGGAGAACAAAGGTAAGCGATACCATGTCCGTGTGTTATATAAAGGAAAAATCGTTGATGCTAATAGAAGCATCATGAATTTTAATAGGGGCCACAACTGAAGTGGTGGCCCTTAAGAAGGCACTGTCCGAGGCCGAAGACAAGGCGGCCAAGGAGCGCACCGAGCGCGAGAAATAGGAGGCTCGGGTTAATGAGGTCCACCAAGAGCTCCAGGACTTCGTCAAAAAATTCGAGTCCTTGGAGCGTGACTCCAAGACGCAAGAGTCCGAGCTTGCGAAGGCCCTCCAGAGCGTGCAAGATGCCAAGGCCGAAGCCCAGAAGGCCCTTCAAGAGATTCAGGCAGCCAAGAAGATAGCGGCGGGTAAGGAATTCATTATGCAAAGCAAGCATGTGAAGGACACTTTCCTTTTACTTACCCGAATTCGGAGCTCTCCAGGAGCATTCGCAGATCTGCCGCGCAGCGTCTCGGATGCCACAGAGTTCTACTGAGCTGAGGAAGGGAGCTCGACAAAGAAGTTGTTCTGGTCCCAGTATATTGGGGCCGAACATCTGATGCCTTTGAGCGACCAGCTGAAGCAACTGGTCGAACTTCACAAGGCGGCATAACCGACCATGAAGGATCTCATAGTCCGGATGTGGCCTGGCGAGCTCCTGCCCAGCAGCTACTTCGGCCTGGTAAAGCGGCTTGCGAATGCATGTCCGCGGCTTGAAGCCATTAAGCGGTCAGTCTGCATTGAAGGTGCGCGCAGAACCTTCGCCCGTGCGAAAGTGCACTGGGCGAATATGGATGCCGAAAAGCTGGTGATAGAGGGGCCGCCGGAGGGCAAGGAGCATCGCCACCCCGAAAAGTATTATGACGGTGTCCTGAAGGGTGCCTGCCTTGTGGCGGATGAATGTGTTAAGGATGTAATGTTTGAATAAATATACTCATGTGATCCTGTAATATGAAAATGAGTTCATGTGCGCTATATAACGCTTGTTGATTTAAAATATTACCTTCTGTGCGGCCGTTTATAAAATTTGGAGTTGGCTAGTCGTCGGCTTCTACCCCCATGTAACTAGTACTGGGGTGTTTGGGATAAATCTAAACACTCTTTATCCAAAATTTTGGTCCTTTAAGGAGGTGTTTACCGCAACGAACAAGGCAATCGGACTACACAGCTTTATCACTCTCACTTAGCCATAGAAGTCTATAATTTTAAATTTTGGCGAAGCCCCTAGTATTTGGAAGGCCGAACATGGGGCGCTATGCACGCCTAAATCGGACAAGGATGATTCCTCGCCTGAAGCGAAAAAAATCTTTAAGGATTTGAGACCTCTAGAACAGCGACCAGCTCTCGCCGCATCATGACAGTCAGTTTTCGGCTTTCTCTACTGAGGTGCTCATCCGAAAGAACTGGGACACAATCACAGTAGTTCTCCCTGTGCTACCTTAGCCGATATAGCAGAACGTAAGGTACCAAAACATGGGAGCCTGGCAAACCCAACTATTGACCCAAGACATGATTCGGAGCTGATGCATATAATGCTATAAGTTCGGGGTGCCGCACTGTCAAAAGTGTTCGGACTTTTCTTGTCGTGTTATAGGGTACACTGAAGCCCCTGGCGAACTGAAGTACCAAAATGTACGGGTGCAATTTGTAATAAATAAACGGTAAAGGAAAAGCATAGAGAAATGTAATAGTAAGCTGACGCTATACATTATTTTCCATTGTTATTTGAATAATACGCCAAGGCGTATGTGTACAAGTAGTGCGATAAGCGGAATAGGACTGTTTGACACATCCTGACCAAGAGCGAGTTGCGTGCGGGTATGTAAAACAGGTATAACGATTGTTATCAGAGACCACCTGAGGATTCCCTTGTACACAAAAGCTTCTTGTCTCCTTGGTGTGTCCGTCCCGCTATGGGTCCGATAGTCGGGCTATCGAAAGAGCCTCCCGAAGATGGGGACCTGAAAGGAAAAAGGTGTAAAGATGCACAGATCCTGGGGTGATCGAACCGCATTGTGGACCATGTCATAGTCGTGCCTCCGCCTATGTCCATGGTATTTTGAGTGCATAATTGTGTACATGCGGCACAAATTTTGCCGCTTGACTGGGACTAGGGCGGAGGCTGAATTGCTAGTTGAGCTCTGGACGTGCCGGACGATCCTGTTGCGGGGTACTCCAGACTCGCTTGACGGTGTCCAGGGGTTTTATCGCTGATTGGCGGCCTGCCTAAGAAGGTTGCTTTGTACTTCTACTGCGAGGGCCGCCCTGTGCTCCTCCGTACAGAGTGAGCGCTCTGTGTTTCCATTTACTCTTATAACCCCGCGAGGTCCCGGCATTTTGAGCTTTAAGTATGCGTAATGCGGTACCGCATTGAATCTGGCAAATGCAGTTCGTCCGAGCAATGCGTGATAGCCACTGCGGAAGGGGACGATATCGAAGATTAACTCTTCGCTTTGGAAGTTATCCGGAGATCCGAAGACCACTTCCAGTGTGATTGAGCCCGTGCAACAGGCCTCTACACCTGGTATGACACCTTTAAAGGTGGTTTTTGTAGGTTTGATCCTTGAGGGGTCGATGCCCATTTTGCGCACTGTATCCTGATAGAGCAGGTTCAGGCTGCTGCCACCGTCCATAAGGACTCTTGTGAGGTGGAATCCGTCAATGATGGGGTCAAGGACCAATGCGGCAGAACCGCCATGACGGATACTGGTAGGATGGTTCCTGCGATCGAAAGTGATCGGACAAGAAGACCATGGGTTGAACTTTGGGGCGACTGGCTCCATCGCATAGATGTCCCTTAGTGCACGCTTCCGTTCCCGCTCGGGAATGTGGGTTGCGTATATCATATTCACCATTTTCACCTGGGGAGGAAATTTCTTCTGTCCTCCTATGTTCGACGGCTGGGGCTCTTCGTCGTCGTCGCTATGCAGCCCCTTTTCCTTGTTTTCGGCATTCAATTTACCGGCCTGTTTGAACACCTGTAACGCCCCGGATTCGATGCGCCAGGTGTCTTCCAGCTACTCGTCGGCGTTGCCATGTCATTTGCTTGCGTGTTGCATTTTGCCATGTCATCATGTGCATCTCATTTTGCATACATGTTCGTCTCATGCAAACGAGCATTTTATCCGTTGTCCGTTTTGCAATCCGGCACTCTTATGTCCTCCGGCGTTCCCCTTTTGTCTCTCATCGTGTGGGGGTGTTAAACATTCTCAGAATGGACCAAGATTTGCCAAGCGGCCTTAGTTCACCACCGGTAGACCGCCTGTCAAGTTTCGTTCCATTTGGAGTCCGTTTGATACTCCAACGGTTAACCGGGTAGCCGCAGAGCCCAACACCCTTCCAAAATGGCCCAATAACCCATCCAAACCCCCTCCATGCTCTCGGTCGTTCGGTCACAATCGTGTGGGCGAAAACTGCTCCCCATTTGAACTCTTCTAGCTCCCTCTAGCTATATATATATATATGTCTTCCCCCGAGATTTTCGCAGTCCAAACCTTAGCCCCTTCTCCACCGCGCCGCCAGACATGTCCATCCACGCCGGACATGTCCGCCGGACACGTCGCGTGGACCAATGGCAGGCCGCCATGTCGCTCCGTCTCCACTCTCCTCCAACCCGTCGCCGCCACGTCATCGGCCGCCTCCCTCTCTCTCCTCGCGCCCGCGATCGCTGAGGCCCGCCGAGCCCAGCGCGGGCCCGCGGGGTCCGTTCGCCGCCGCCACCCGCCCGCGGCTCAGCCCAGGCGCGCTCCGCCCCGCCGGCGCGCCTCCCCGCCGCCTTGCCGGTACGCCGCGCCGCCCGGCCTCCCGCGCTGCCGCCCGAGCTCCGCCGCCATCTCCGCCGCCCGTCGCCACCAACCTCGCCGCCCCGCGCCGGGAACCGCTACGCCGTCCGCCGCCCATCGCAGGAACTCGTCGCCAAAGCCCTTCGCCGGCAAGCTCCTCGCCGCCTCTCCGGAGCACCGTCTTTCCCAACCTCGAGCCGCGCCCCGGCCTCCTCGTCGCTGGATCCGAGGCCCCACCCCCGGAGCTACCTCTCCTCGCCGTCCGCCGGTCGCTGGAGTCTCGCCGGAGCTCCTTCGGCCGGATCCACCGCGGGTGGATGAGATCCACCCGTTCAGCCAACCAAACGCGCCTCCGCCGTCCTGATCCGCTCCGTCCCGGATCCCTCCGTCCCGCGTTGACTTTCGCGGAGGTAAAAATCCACTAAGTCCCTAGATCTGTAACATTTTCATGCCCTGTTCAACATGACATATCTCCTCATTCGTAGATCCGTTTTGCATGTATGATATATAGAAATGTTCATTGTGAGATTCTCTACAACTCATTCCATTGTGCCATGCTTGTTTGAGGCCATCTTGATGCCCAAATCATCGTTGCAAGAGTGCTATGTGATGTTAACCTGCTGGAACTGGTATAACTTGATGATTTGCCTTTTTCGTTGCATTTTGTGTGTGCATCCTATGAGCATGAGATCTACATGTGTTTTGTGCTATATCATGCCATATTTACATTGGTGCAATTCATTTATTTTTTTGAGCCTTGTAGTGAGTGCATCGAGCTCGTGAAGTAGGGTACTTGCTGTTACTGTTTTGCTAGGCTGAATATGCTATATCATGATGCTATGTAAACTTGCTGCTACAAGTCATTCTATGCATAATCTAGAGATGTTCACTAAGGATGTTTTGTTATAAATTTCATGCTCTATACATTCATGCCCCTGTTTTCATTTATAGACTACTGTAGCTTATTGTAATCTTGCTCTCAATTTGCTAAATAATGTTGTTGTCAGCCTGTTAACATTAAGCTCAGTTTTGCCATGTGTTTTGCTAGTGATCCATGCATCCTATGAACTTGCTCTTGCCATGTTTAGCTTTATAAACATGTCTTCTTACTGTCCGTTACCTTTACATGCCATGTGTTGCTCTGGGGTGAGTGGTACAAGCTCACCAACATACCTACTTATTGTTGTTCCTGCCATGTATGAATCTGTCATATCACTTGCTATGTTTACATGGGTGCCATCATATTTTTTGTGCTCTTTTGGCTCATGGTCAGTAAGGGACTTTTGTTATATGAAATTAGTAGATTCATTCCATGCCTTTGTTTGCCATGAAAAGTTTCTGTAACATGTTGTTTGATAGCTCTAAACATTGCAACCTGATGTTATTTCTGTTAAGTCTGAAACTGTTATTATTTGCAATCTTGCCATGTCCTTTGGAGCATGTTCTAGTGATTTCTGGAGATAGCTCACTGTTCATGTTTTGAAGTGCTATACCTTTACTTCATGCCCATGCCTTTTGTTATTATGTTGAGGTGATGTAACTTATTGTTTTGATGCTTGTTAGATGACTAGTTGCTGTTTTGGACAGATTGTTGTAACTTGTATTGTGTGTATGTGTTGAACCGTTGATCCGTTTTGAGTGTGCTCTATATGAAACTTGCTTGATTTTGCATGAAGTTTCATATTATCATGTTGCATCCATGTTTTGAGGTGTTTGCTTGATGTTTTTATGCATTTTGCATCAATGCTATGTTTAACTTGTTTTGCTCATATCTTCTAGGTCGTAGCTCCGAACTAAATGAACTTTATATGTAACTTGACTAAAATTTCGTGTAGATCATCTTGGTGCATCTTAACTTGCTGTTTAATAACTTCAACTTAATGTTTGTTCAGATCTGGACCAATTTCTAAATTTACATATGAGGACTTACCGAAATTGTTATATGTTGTTCCCAGCCTCATTTAAACTTGCTTTGATGTGTTGCTCTTGTATGCATCATCTCTTGCCATGAGTAGCCTCATGTAGCCTTGCCATGCATCATGCTTGGTTCTGCATCATGTCATGTATATGTGTGGTGTTTTTACCATGTTGTGTGCTTCTTCTCGATAGTTCCCGTTTCGTTGCGATCGTGAGGATTCGTTCGTCTACGCTTGGTTCGTCTTCATGGCTTCATCTTCTTCATGGACTCGTTCTTCTTCCTAGCAGGATTTCAGGCAAGATGACCGTCACCTTGGATCTCACTACTATCATTGCTATGCTAGTTGCTTTGTTCTATCGCTATGCTGCGCTACCTATCCCTTGTTCTATCAAGCCTCCCAATTTGCCATGTCAGCCTCTAACCTTTTCACCCTTCCTAGCAAACCATTGCTTGGCTATGTTACCGCTTTGCTCAGCCCCTCTTATAGCGTTACTAGTTGCAGGTGAAGTTGAAGATTGCTCCATGGTGGACAGGATTATGTTGGGATATCACAATATCTCTTATATTATTAATGCATCTATATATTTGGTAAAGGGTGGAAGGCTCGGCCTTATGCCTGGTGTTTTGTTCCACTCTTGACGCCCTAGTTTCCGTCATATCGGTATTATGTTCCCGGATTTTGCGTTCCTTACGCGGTTGGGTGATTTATGGGACCCCCTTGATAGTTCGCTTTGAATAAAACTCCTCCAGCAAGGCCCAACCTTGGTTTTACCATTTGCCTCACCACCACCTACTTTTCCCTTGGGAGTAATTAACCCAAGGGTCATCTTTATTTTAGCCCCCCCCCCCCCGGCCAGTGCTTCTCTAAGTGCTGGTCCGAACCAGAGCCACTTGCAGCGCCACCTCGGGGAAACTTGAGGTCTGGTTTTAGTTGTACGTAGTGTTCATTCGGTGTTGCCCTGAGAACGAGATATGTGCAGCTCCTATCGGGATGTAGGCGCATCGGGCGGTCTTGCTAGACTTGTTTTACCGTTGTTGAAATGTCTTGTAAACCGGGATTCCGAGACTGATCGGGTCTTCCTGGGAGAAGGAATATCCTTCGTTGATCGCGAGAGCTTATCATGGGCTAAGTTGGGACACCCCTGCAGGGTATAAACTTTCGAGAGCCGTGCCTGCGGTTATGTGGCAGATGGGAATTTGTTAATATCTGGTTGTAGATAACTTGACACCAGATCCGAATTAAAATGCATCAACCGCGTGTGTAGCTGTGATGGTCTCTTTTTGGCGGAGTCCGGGAAGTGAACACGGTTTTTGGGTTATGTTTGACGTAAGTAGGAGTTCAGGATCACCTCTTGATCATTGCTAGCTTCATGACCGTTTCGTTGTTTCTCTTCTCGCTCTTATTTGCGTATGTTAGCCACCATATATGCTTAGTCGCTGCTGCAATCTCACCACTTTACCCCTTCCTTTCCCTTTAAGCTTTGCTAGTCTTGATACCCATGGTAATGGGATTGCTGATTCCTTGTGGCTCACAGATTACTACAACAACAGTTGCAGGTACAGGTTATGCGATGATCATGACGCGAGAGCGATGTTTGCTTGTTTTGGAGTTCTTCTTCTGCTTCTTCTTCAATCAGGGGATAGGTTCCAGGTCGGCATCCTGGGCTAGCAGGGTGGATGTCCTTTCAGTTTCTGTTTGTGTTTCATCCATAGCCGGATGGTGATCTTATGCATGATGTTGTATTCGTGTGGCATTCTATGCCTTTTGTATGAATCCCCATCTATTATGTAATGTTGATGTAATGATATCCACCTTGCAAAAGCGTATCAATATGCGGTTCTATCCTTGGTGGGACCTTCGAGTCTCTTTAGGATAGTATTGCATATTGGGCGTGACAACACCCAACATTCTCTGTTGGTGTGGTTGGCTGGTTTATTGGGGGTGACGTGAATTTGACATGAGCGATCAAGTATGCGGTCCAAACTGGACGTGCCCGAATTGTTTCTTTTGAATGGCTTTTTCCGCTGACCGGCCTTATAGCCACTGAATCCGACATTGACTGTCGTGTCTTCGACGTTGTCGCCATTGTTACGACGCTTGTGTCTATTGCGTCGTGGCTTGCCGTTGTTATCTCTGGCATCTAAATTGTCAGAGTTTCTTGCTATGATGTTGCTACGAGCCAGCCAGCTATCCTTGCCCGCGCAAAAGCGGGTCATGAGTGTCGTGAGGGATGCCATGGACTTCGGCTTCTTTTGGCTGAGGTGTCGGGCAAGCCATTTGTCGCGGATGTTATGCTTAAAGGCCGCTAAGGCTTCGGCATCCGGACAGTCGACAATTTGGTTCTTTTTAGTTAGGAACCGAGTCCAGAGTTTCCTGGCTGACTCTCCTCGCTGTTGGGTTATGTGACTTAAGTCATCAGCATCCGGTGGTCGCACGTAAGTGCCCTGGAAGTTGTCAAGGAATGCGTCTTCCAGGTTCTCCCAACTGCCAATGGAGTTTGCTGGCAGGCTATTCAGCCAATGCCAAGCCGGTCCTTTGAGCTTAAGCGGGAGGTACTTGATGGCATGTAGATCATCGCCGCGGGCCATGTGAATGTGGAGAAGAAAATCTTCAATCCATACTGCGGGGTCTATTGTGCCATCATAAGATTCAATGTTCACGGGTTTAAACCCTTCTGGGGATTCATGATCCATTACTTCATCAGTGAAGCATTGGGGGTGTGCGGCGCCTCTATGCCGGGCTATATTGTATTCGGTCCGGCCGGATTTATTGGTATATCCGGCATGACGGTCATCATCACGCGTTGGGGCGCACCCCCGTGATCCGTAGATCGATCTTGACTGTCCTGCTTTGTTTTTCAATTTGTCTTGCAGGTCATGCGTGGAGCCCCGGGCCTCCGTGCTTTTGCTTTTTTGCCGTCGGGGCGTGGGCTGGACTTCGGGCTGAAACGCTGCTTTGTCTCGGCCACGAGGTGGTCGGTCAGCCGCGTCATGCAATGGTAGTGTAGGCTTTGACGCCTCTTCCTCTAGTTGAGGTAGTAACTTGCGCTTTGGGTAACTTTTAGTTGGGTGCTCGAGTCCGTATTCCTCGGCTGCCAGGACCTCGGTCCATCTATCAGTTAGCAGATCTTGATCAGCTTGAAGCTGCTGCTGCTTTTTCTTCAGGCTTTTTGCAGTGGCTATAAGCCGGCGCTTGAAGCGCTCCTGCTCGACGGGGTCCTCAGGCACGATGAATTCTTCGTCGCCAAGGCTCACTTCGTCTTCGGAGAGAGGCATGTAATTATCATCCTCTGATTCTCTATCTGTTGCCTGTTCCTTAGGGCTAGCTTGGCCATCTTTTTGCTCGGCCTGCTCGAAGCCTGGCTGGGCAGGATTGTTTTCGTCTTCGGTACCATCCGGATTACTATCATCTCTTATGCCGGTATCGTTATTTTTGATGTGGCGGGTCTTAGAGCGGCGCCTATGACGCCGGTGCCTAGATTGCTTCTCCAAGGGATTATCCTCTGTTGCCTCGTCGCCATTGCTTTCCTTGGGGGTATCCACCATGTATATATCATATGATGAGGTGGTTGTCCAGCGCCCTGGGGGCGGTGGCTCCTATTCTTCTCCTGCATCATCGTCTATACCGTTGATGTCTTCGGAGTTGAAGTCAAGCATGTCGGTTAAGTCATCGACAGTGGCTATGAAGTGGGTGGTGGGTGGGTAACAAATTTCTTCGTCGTCCGCTTCCCACTCAAGCCGGACATAGTTCGGCCAAGAGTCTCATGACAGGGAGAGAGACTTTAATGAATTTAGCACGTCACCCAAGGGCGAGTGCTAAAAGATATCCGCGGAGGTAAACTCCATGATCGGTGCCCAATCAGATTCGATAGGCACGAACGCACATGGTTCGGAGCCTGTAGCCGGAGATGAGTCTGAGGGTCCGATGACACCGGCCTCATAGGAGGTGAGGTCAGTGTTCGGCTCTATCGCCGGTGAGGATGCAGCCTCCTTGGCGGGGTCCATCCACCCGTCCTCGGATGGCACGATCTGCTCCGGATTGATTCCCGGGGCTGCTGCAGGCGCGATCTCCCGAACACTGTCCGATGGCAGATCTAAGTCATGCTCGTCGTGACTGTTCGGCGCACTTGACATGCGCTCGAATCTGTTGAAGATCAGGTCTTCGTGGATGTCGGTAGTATAGTTCAAGCTTCCAAACCTGACCTGATGGCCAGGGGCGTAGCTATCGATATGCTCTAGATGGCCAAGCGAGTTGGCCCGCAGTACGAAGCTGCCGAATACGAAGATCTGTCCGGGGAGGAAAACCTCACCCTCGACCGCGTTGTTTAAGATGTTTGAAGAAGCCATCAAGCCTTACCGTGATGACACAGTGGAACTCTCAATGGAAGCACCAATGTCGGTGTCAAAACCGGCGGATCTCGGGTAGGGGGTCCCGAACTGTGCGTCTAAGGCTAATGGTAACAGGAGGCAGGGGACATGATGTTTACCCAGGTTTGGGCCCTCTCGATGGAGGTAATACCCTACTTCCTGCTTGATTGATTTTGATAATTTGAGTACTACAAGAGTTGATCTACCATGAGATCGTAGAGGCTAAACCCTAGAAGCTAGCCTATGATTATGATTGTTCTTGACCTACGGACTAAACCCTCTGGTTTATATAGACACCGGAGGGGGCTAGGGTTACACAGAGGCAGTTACAAAGAAGGAGATCTACATATCTAAATTGCCAAGCTTGCCTTCCACACAAAGGAGAGCCCCATCCGGACACGGGACGAAGTCTTCAATCTTGTATCTTCATAGTCCAACAGTCCGGCCAAAGTATATAGTCCGGCTATCCGAGGACCCCTTAATCCAGTACTCCCTCAACGGTACCGTCCAATCGGGCATGATCACCAAGACTTCCATGATCAAGTCGACCACGGCTGGAACCTCAATCTCAGTTGGGTCGGTTGAACTTATTGGTTGTGGGGGCTCTTCCTTGAAGGGATCTTCTTGTACTGACGGGGTATGGAGATGCTCCAAGAACACGTTGCTGGGGATAGGCTTCCGAGTGGAACCTATCTTCGCCAGATCATCAACAACTTGATTCTTAATTCGTGGTATGTGATGGAGCTATAACCACCGTTGATGCCGCTGCGACGAAAACCAGGTGGACTGCGATGGGAGTCGACCATAAGGACTTCTACCATGGGGTCACAACTCCCTCTCTCGGAAAGTGTGTCTGCGAAATCAGTCGACAGGTCGACTGAACCGTAGTGAAATACGTCGGGCTCGGTCACCGCGACTTGGGGGTGAATGCCTGACGAGCCACCGCGTGTTTCACCCACTGTTGGAGCCGCGATCGACCAGATCGCTTGCAGCGGCATCCAGTAGAGTGAGAAGACGACGCGAGGACCGACTGGTACGGGGTCGACGACTGCCAAAGGAGGACGCCGCAGGCACTCGCGCGGAAGTGCGACGAACCACGGATCGGAAGAGCCTCAACGTCGAGGGGGGGCTCCTGGAGCCTGATACGTCTCCAACATATCTCTAATTTTTGATTGTTCCATGCTATTATATTACCCGTTTTGGATATTTATGGGCTTTAATTTACACATTTATATCATTTTTGGGACTAACCTACTAACCGGAGGCCCAGCCAGAATTGCTGTTTTTTTGCCTATTTCAGTGTTTCAAAGAAAAGGAATATCAAATGGAGTCCAAACGGAATGAAACCTTCGGGAGCAATCTTTTTGGAACAAACATGATCCACAGGACTTGGAGTGGAAGTCAAGAAACAAGCGAGGCAGCCACGAGGGTGCCCGGCACGCCCGCTAGGGCTGGGCGCGCCCCCCACCCTCGTGGGCCCCTAGAGCGTCCACCGACCTACTTCTTCCTCCTATATATACCCATGTACCCCAAAAACATCAGAAGCGACCACGAAAAACTATTTCCACCGCCGTAACCTATTGTATCCACGAGATCCCATCTTGGAGCCTTCGTCGGTGCTCCGCCGGAGGGGGAATCGATCACGGAGGGCTTCTACATCAACACCATAGCCTCTCCGATGAGTTGTGAGTAGTTTACCACAGACCTTCGAGTCCATAGTTATTAGCTAGATGGCTTCTTCTCTCTCTTTGAATCTCAATACAAAGTTCTCCTCGATCTTCTTGGAGATCTATTAGATGTAACTCTTTTTGCAGCGTGTTTGTCGAGATCCGATGAATTGTGGGTTTATGATCAAGTTTATCTATGAGAAATATTTGAATCTCCTCTGAATTCTTTTATGTGTGATTAAGTTATCTTTGCAAGTCTCTTCGAATTATCAGTTTTGTTTGGCCTACTAGATTGATATTTCTTGCAATGGGAGAAGTGCTTAGCTTTGGGTTCAATCTTGCGTTGTCCTTCCCCAGTGACAGTAGGGGCAGCAAGGCACGTATTGTATTGTTGCCATCGAGGATAAAAAGATGGGGTTTAGATCATATTGCATGAGTTTATCCCTCTACATCATGTCATCTTTCTTAATGCGTTACTCTATTCTTTATGAACTTAATACTGTAGATGCAGGCAGGAGTCGGTCGATGTGTGGAGTAATAGTAGTAGATGCAGAATCGTTTCGATCTACTTGTTGCGGACGTGATGCCTATATACATGATCATGCCTAGATAATCTCATAATTATTCGCTTTTCTATCAATTGCTCGACAGTAATTTGTTCACCCACCGTAATACTTATGCTATCTTGAGAGAAGCCGCTAGTGAAACCTATGGCCCCCGGGTCTATCTCTTATCATATAAGCTTCCAATCTACTTTTATTTGCATCTTTACTTTTCCAATCTATATCATAAAAATACCAAAAATATATTTATCTTATCATATCATCTCTATCAGATCTCACTTTCGCAACTGGCCTTGAAGGGATTGACAACCCCTTTATTGCGTTGGTTGCGAGTTCTTGTTTGTTTGTGTAGGTGCGTGGGACTTTTGAGGAGCCTCCTACTGGATTGATACCTTGGTTCTCAAAAACTGAGGGAAATACTTATGCTACTATTGCTACATCACCCTTTCCTCTTCAAGGAAAACCAACACAAGCTCAAGACGTAGCAAGAAGTATTTCTGGCGCCATTGCCGGGGAGGTCTTCGCTCAAGTCAAGACATACCAAGTACCCATCACAAACTCATCTCCCTCGCACTTACATTATTTGCCATTTGCCTCTCGTTTTCCTCTCCCCCACTTCACCCTTGCCGTTTTATTTGCCCTCTCTTTCCCAATCTCCTCTCTCTTTCACTTGCCTTTTTGTTTGCTTGTGTGTTGGATTACTTGTCGCGATAGAGCAAGATAATACCAAATTGTGTGACTTTTTTGATACCAATAATAATGATTTCCTTAGTGCTCCGATTTCTCCTCTTAATGATGTTGAGTCTTGTGAAATCAATGCTGCTTTGTTGAATCTTGTTATGAAAGATCAATTATCTGGCCTTCCTAGTAAACCCATCTAAACAACTTTGTTGATTTGTGTGAGATGCAAAAGAAGAAAAATACGGATAATGATATTGTTAAATTGAAGTTATTCCGTTTTCACTTAGAGATTGTGCTAAAGTTTGGTTTTCGTCTTTGTCTAAGAATAGTATTGATTCATGGAATAAGTGCAAAGATGCTTTTATCTCTAAGTATTTTCCTCCTGCTAAGATCATCTCTCTTAGGAATGATATTGTGAATTTAATTTTATCATGAGCATGTTTCCCAATCTTGGGAAAGAATGAAATTAATGATTCGCAATTGCCCTACTCATGGTTTGAATTTATGGATGATCATACAAAACTTTTATGCCGGATTGAATTTTGCTTCTAGAAATCTTTTAGATTCGGCCACGGGAGGCACTTTTATGGAAATCACCTTAGGAGAAGCTACTAAACTCCTTGATAACATTATGGCTAATTATTCTCAATGGCACATGAAAGATCTACTAGTAAAAAAGTGCATGCTATAGAAGAAATTAATGTTTTGAGTGGAAAGATGGATGCTTATGAAATTGTTTGCTATTAAGAGTGCTCCTATTGATCCCAGTGATATGCCCTTATCTACTTTGATTGAGAATAATAATGAATCCTTGGATGTGAATTTTGTTGGTAGGAATAATTTTGGTAACAATGCTTATAGAGGAAACTTTAATCCTAGACCGTTCCCTCGTAATTCCTCTAAAAATTATGGAAATTCCTATAATAATTCTTATGGTAATTTTAATAAGATGCCCTATGATTTTGAGAATAGAGTGAATTTATGATCTCTCAAAAGAATTTTAATGCTTTGCTTGAAAAAAATTGCTTAAAGTTGATGATTTGGCTAGGAACGTTGATAGACTTTCGCTTGATGTTGATTCTTTCAAACTTAGATCTACTCCTCCTAAGCATGATATCAATGAGTCTCTCAAAGCTATGAGAATTTCCATTGATGACTGCAAAGAAAGAACCGCTAGATTGTGTGCTAAGAAAGATTGCTTTGTGAAAGCGTGTTCTTCTAGTTTTCATGAAAATAATGATGAAGATCTAAAAGTTATTGATGTGTCCCCTATCAAATCTTTGTTTTGCAATATGAATCTTAATAATGATGGGACTGGAGATGAGTCAACTTTAGTTAAAAGGTGTCCCAATGATTCGTAGTTCTTAGATCTTGATGCTAAATTTGGTAAAAATGGGATTGGAGAGGTAAAGACTTTAAATAGCATTGAACCCACTATCTTGGATTTCAAGGAATTTAATTATGATAATTGTTCTTTAGAAGGTTGTATTTCTTTGTTGCAATCCGTGTTGAATTCTCCTCATGCTTATAGTCAAAATAAAGCTTTTACCAAACATATTGTTGATGTCTTGATGCAATCTTATGATGAAAAACTTAATTTGGAAGTTTCTATACCTAGAAAACTTAATGATGAGTGGGAACCTACTATAAAGATTAAAATTAAAGATCATGAGTGTTAGCTTTGTGTGATTTGGGTGCTAGTGTTTCCACGATTTCGAAAACTTTATGTGATATTCTAGGTTTCCATGATCTTGATGATTGCTCTTTAAATTTTCACCTTGCGGATTCCACCATTAAAAAGCCTATGGGAAGGATCAATGATGTTCTTGTTGCTGCAAATAGGAACTATGTGCCCGTAGATTTTATCGTTCTTGGCATAGAATGCAATCTTTCATGTCCTATTATTCTTGGTAGACCTTTCCTTAGAATGATTGGTGCGATTATTGATATGAAGGAAGGGAATATTAGATTCCAATTTCCATTAAGGAAAGGCATGGAGCACTTTACAAGAAATAAAGTTAAATTACCTTATGAATCTATCATGTGAGCTACTTATGAATTGAGTGCCAAAGATGGCACTACTTAGATCTATCCTCGCTTTTATGCCTAGCTTGGGCGTTAAACAATAGCGCTAGTTGGGAGGCAACCCAATTTTATTTTAGTTTTTTTTGCTTATGTTTAGTAATAAATTTTGCATCTACCTTCTGTTTAGATGTGTCTTTATGTTTTAATTAGTGTTTGTGCCAAGTAGAACCTATAGGATAACCTATGGTGATAGTTCATTTGAGACTGCTGAAAAACAGAAACTTTGCACGCACGAAAATAATTTTAGTAATTCACCGAAACGTGATTTTGTGTTGATTCTCTTTGCTGTATATAAATATACAAATTTCCCAGGACTTCCTATTTTGGTAGGATTTTTAGAGTTCCATAAGTATTCGAGAGTTACAGATTTCTACAGACTGTTCTGGTTTGACAGATTCTGTTTTTCGTGTGTTGTTTGCTTATTTTGATGCATCTATGGCTAGTATGTAGGGGTATGAACCATAGAGAAGTTGGAATACAGTAGGTTTAACACCAATATAAATAAAGAATGAGTTCATTACAGTACCTTATGTGGTGGTTTTTCTTTCTTGCACTAACGGAGCTTATGAGATTTCCTGTTGAGTTTTGTGTTTTGAAGTTTTCAAGTTTTGGGTAAAGATTTGATGGATTATGGAATAAGGAGTGGCAAGATCCTAATCTTGGGGATGCCCATGGCACCCCAATATATTCAAGGATAACCAAAAGCCTAAGCTTGGGGATGCCCCGGAAGGCATCCCCTCTTTCGTCTTCGTCTATTGGTAACTTTACTTGAAGCTATATTTTTATTCGTCACATGATATGTGTTTTGCTTGGAGCGTCTTGTATGATATTAGTCTTTGCTATTTAGTTCACCACAATCATCATTGTTGTACACACCTTTTGGGAGAAACCCACTTGATTGGAATTTATTAGAATACTCTATGTGCTTCACTTATATCTTTTGAGCTAGATAGTTTTTATTCTATGTGCTTCACTTATATCTTTTGAGCTAGATAGTTTTTGCTCTAGTGCTTCACTTTTATCTTTTAGAGCACGGCGGTGGCTTAATTTTGAATAAATTGTTGATCTCTCATGCTTCACTTATATTATTTTGAGAGTCTCTTAGGACAGCATGGTATTTGCTATGGTTATAAAATTGGTCCTAGAATGATGGGCATCCAAGTTGGGTATAATAAAAGCTATCATAGAAAGTGAATTGGATGTTATGATAAATTTGATACTTGATAATTGTTTTGAGATATAGAGGTGGTAATATTAGAGTCATGCTATTTGGGTGATTATGAATTTAAATAATACTTGTGTTGAAGTTTATGATTCTCGTAGCATGCACGTATGGTGAACCGTTTTGTGATGAAGTTGGAGCACAATTTTATTTATTGATTTTCTTCCTTAAGAGTGGCGGTCGGGGACGAGCGATGGTCTTTTCCTACCAATCTATCCCCCTAGGGGCATGCACATATTACTTTGTTTTTGATGACTTGTAGATTTTTGCAATAAGTATATGAGTTCTTTATGACTAATGTTGAGTCCATGGATTATACACACTCTCACCTTCCACCATTGCTAGCCTCTCTTGTGCCGCGCAACTTTCACCGGTACCATACACCAACCATATACCTTTCTCAAAAAAGCAACCATACCTACCTATTATGGCATTTCCATAGCCATTCCGAGATATATTGCCATGCAACTTTTCACCATTCATCATCATGACACACATCATCATTGTCATATTGCTCTTTGCATGATCATGTAGTTGACATCGTATTTGTGGCAAGGCCACCTTCATAATTTTCATACATGTCACTCTTGATTCATTGTATATCCTGGTACACTGCCGGAGGCATTCATATAGAGTCATATCTTGTTTAAGTATTGAGTTGTAATCTTGAGTTATAAAGTCAATAAAAGTGTGATGATCTTCATTATTAGAGCATTGTCCCAGTGAGGAAAGGATGATGGATACTATGATTCCCACAAGTCAGGATGAGGCTTCGGACTAATAAAAAAAGAGGCCAAATATCCCACCAAGAAAAAAAAAGGAAAAAAGAGAGAGAATAAAGGCCAAAAGAAAAAAAGAGGCCCAAAAAGAAAAGAAAAAGAAAAAAGAAAAAAAAGAAATGAGAGAAAAAGAGAGAAGGGCAATGCTACTATCCTTTCTACCACACTTGTGCTTCAAAGTAGCACCATGATATTCATGATAGAGAGTCTCCTATGTTGTCACTTTCATATACTAGTGGGAATTTTTCATTATAGAACTTGGCTTGTATATTCCAATGATGGGCTTCCTCAAAAATGCCCTAGGTCTTCGTGAGCAAGCGAGTTGGATGCACACCCACTTAGTTTCTTTTGTTGAGCTTTCATACATTTATAGCTCTAGTGCATCCGTTGCATGGCAATCCCTACTCACTCACATTGATATCTATTAATGGGCATCTCCATAGCCCGTTGATACGCCTAGTTGATGTGAGAGTATCTTCTCCTTTTTTGTCTTCTCCACAACCACCATTCTATGCCACATATAGTGCTATGTCCATGCCTCACGCTCATGTATTGCGTGAAAGTTGAAAAAGTTTGAGATTACTAAAGTATGAAACAATTGCTTGGCTTATCATCGGGTTGTGCATGATTAAGTACTTTGTGTGACGAAAATAGAGCAACAGACAGACTATATGATTTTGTAGGGATAACTTTCTTTAGCCATGTTATTTTGAGAAGACATGATTGCTTTGATTAGTATGCTTGAAGTATTACTATTTCTTGTGTCAATATTGTCGTGGAATTAACACGTTAGATGTCCTAGTGAGAGGACTTAGTCGTGGAGCCATCGTAATGAGATTAGTTTAAAGGGGTTAAACCGGACAAAGGACACGGGGAGTTTATACTGGTTTGGCCCCTTGCGGTGAAGGTAAAAGCCTACGATCCAGTTATGGTGGAATTGATGGGGTCTCGATGAGCAGGGAGCGAATCCGCTTTACCTATCTCTCGAGTTGTTGTTTCTTGTCCCTGAACTGCCGTCTGGTCGTCCCTTTATATACACAGGTTGATGCCCGGCGGTTTACAGAATACCGAGGCCGGCTCATACATGTGTCTGGCTCGGTTTCTACCTTTCCGTAACTTACAATACAAGTTATACACCTCATGGCGGTTTGTGACTATCGGCCCTAATCCGCCCTTGGGCCCTAGGCCTCTAAGCTTCAATAGTAAAGTGCCATATTCCTTGTCTTCATGGGATTCAATACGGATGAGCATAACCCAGCCCCTCCTGGGCGGCTTATACTCAGTAGTTATATCCCCAACATTAGGCCCCAGATTGATTTGAACCTGTTCATGTCAATCTTCAATATTTTGGGGGAAATTCCTCGAACGATCCTTGTAAACTACCATGACATCTCTTCTATATGATATTGGTAAACTGTCATGACGTCATCTTCTATGATTATAATAAATCGCCGTGACATCATCTGTCTGTAAAAGATCTGTAAATATATCCTATTCATTAATGATACTCCAAAAACCGTGGCGACAGCTATGTCAAATATCCATTTTTTGGCTCCTCGATTCCCGCGCCTGTCACGTATCCCTTCGCCTTATAAATATGGCCAAGGGTCATTTTTCCTTTCCCCTTTGTGCCCTTTTGCCTCATCTTCCTCCTCGCGTCGCCACAGAGCTCAAGCGCAGCCGCCTCCGTCGACTTTTGCGTCCGCACCACCAACGGCCGCTGCATCAACCTGATCGGACCAGAGAAACTTGACGCCTCCTCCGCTGTTCAGCAGCGTCAGTAAGTTCTTCTTCTTCTGATATAACAGATCTGCATTAGGGTTTCTGCTGTTCATCCGTGTTCTTCCCCTTTCTTCGCTTTCTTCCTTTAGATCGCATAGTTTAGCCTGAATCTGATAGTAAAGGCAAGGCAATAATAGTTTAGCATCCGTTTTCAATCACAGAAAGTACCCTTCTCTGCATAAGATCCCATCTAAACATATGTGTTCCTCTGTTGTCATGTTTTTAGGTATCAATTTCATCTCCTTTTCAGAACTGCTGTAGATCCAAAATTCCGACACAAACTTGTGAAATCTGTTTGTACAACACTTAGGGATTTTTTAGATCTGTAACTTCCAACAATTGTAGGTGGTTTGTACTTTTCAGCAATTGATAATCCGTCGGGTATGATTAGCCCTATTTATAAACCGCCAACTCATCCTTGATATGAAATTCTGGGTTATCATGCATATGGGTTTCAATTTGTTTTCCTGTCCTTAAACCGGACTGTCTGCATTAATCAAAATCTTAAATCGGCCTTGGTCCTCTTTTCCAGCTTCTTGTTCAAATGGCCAACACATTTTATGCTTGCAATTGGGTCCCTTCCTGAGTTACAAAAGAGCAGTTGACTGGGTATGTTGTGACTGGCGCTTTAGCGAGCAAGGAAACCATCCATTGGAGAGTCCCCGGTTTAGAGAATCCGCCTGAACCTCGGGATGGAGAAGTAATTGTTTTTACTGATCATCTGAATTGAGCGTTTAGCCCACCCGGGTCAAAATTCTTCCGTGATGTTCTTGCTTACTTGCAACTCCACCCTCAAGATATTGGGCCAAACTCTGTGTCCAATATTTGCGATTTCCAAGTGTTTTGTGAGGCCTATCTTCAAGAAGAACCCACAGTTGATTTGTTCAGATATTTCTTTTATTTGAACCGTCGCACAGAATTCTCAGATGGACCCAACACTGAGCTTGGTGGGATGTCAATTCAAAAGAGGAGAGATGTTACTTTGCCCCATGCCAAGCTTCATAGTCATCCCAAGGACTAGAATTAGACTTGGTTTTACTGCAAAGACACATCTCCATCTAGCGAAAATCCTCTGACGGGTTACCGCCCTCACCGTCTGAGCAATACTCATCCGTTCCCTCAAAGGCTGACTGGCAAAGAACGGTTCACCTATGCGCCACAACTTTCCAAACTCAGAGCCTTTATGGCCAACGGTTTAACAGGTGTTGACTTCGTCCGCTATTGGATATCTTGGAGCGTTCTGCCTTTAAGCCGGCACCCCGGTTTAATGTGTGAGTATACGGGGGACTTGAAAGATCCTCCACGTCATATTGATATTCAGCTAACAGAAGATGAAGTTAGTGAAGTTGTTAAGAAAATATTGAATGAACCGGAAGCCGTCTGCAGTCAAGTAGGGCTTAGCCCCTTCTGTTCTTCCAATAAACCACCAGCTGTAAGACTTGCCTCCTTTTTTCTTTAATCTTAAATATTCCTTTATAATTTGTTGTCCATCTGTGTAGGGTGACGATCCTTTCTGGAAGAAAAAGTCTCAAGATAAACCAGCCAAGCCCCAGGATAAACCGGCAAGAGCACCCCGCGGCAAGACTAAGGCTATAAAGAAATCGACGAAGAAGAAACCTGCTGAACCCTCTGATGCGGCCAATTATGAAGAGCTTGATAATCCTGACTCAGAGGTAGAATTAGATTCTGTTGGTTCTTTTTTCATACACATCATTGACAATGATTATTATGAGGATGATGCGGAAGCTAGCCACGCTGGTGAAGCAGAGGTAATTGTTCTATCCTCCGATTCAAATCATGTGCCAGTACCAAAACTTCGTCGAGCAGTCTGGAAAGTAAAACGTTCACACCCTCTTGCTCATCTGGATCCGCACTTTTCTTTGAAGACACAACAGGAAGAAGCTCGCCGCATAACCCGGCACAGTGGTCAAGTGGTTACCTCGTCCGGTTTACCGTATTCCCCGGTTCGCAAGCGTCATCAAGAGGTCTCTTGTAATTCTAATAAACTTTATCCCAGGGTAGGGTACTTCCGATATCCTCTCAATTCGCCTGATTCGAATTACCAGGGCACTTCCAATTCCTCCTCCGGCGATTCATCGACTACACAGATGCCTCCTCTCAAGACTGTCCCCGGGTAAGCATAGTAAACTCAGTTTTGCTCTCTTGCTCCGGTTTATTATACTAACCTCTGTTTTTGTTATTTGTAGTGCCAAAGCCAGACTTAGCAAAAAAGCTAAGCTGACTACACCAACTAATGATAATCCGACTACTGAACCGGAGAGGACCTCAGAAGCTATTGATCAGAATCCTGACATTGATCTGGATGACCCGGCACCTCAGGGTCAGGATACTTTTGCCGACCCACCGGAAACAAATCCAACAAGCCCACACGTTGATCCGCCAAGCCCAGCTGCCGATCCACCAAGCCCAGCAAAGGCCTCTGATAAACCGCCGAGCCCAATTAAGACAGCTGAAGGCATGACAGATGATGTTGTGATAACTGGCTTTGGCCATACCGCTCCTGGCAATCCTGTCGCTTTATCAAAGAACAGTGCAAAAGAAGAATTTGCCGCTATGGACAAGGGCAAGTGGAAATCGGATTTGTCAAGCTATGCCCATCTCTCTGCGCAGGAAATCCATTCTGGGTATCTAAATCGTCTGTACACCAGTTGTGACTATGAAGCCGGTTTAATAAACCTGATGAAAGAGAGATATGAGGTAAACACTTGCTCCTTTGAATAACTTCTGTTTTCCTTATGTCCTGCTTCAATGATCAACTCTAGTAGCCCCTAAGGGCCGGTTCATCAATATGAATGTGAACCGGGACTTATAGTAGGAAAATATTTGGATTTTGCTTGTGTAGCCCTTGTAGACCGGTTTGTACCTTTAGGATGAACCGGTATATCTTCTGTAATGTAGTTTCCAAAATTCATTCCAGTTATCAACATGATCCGATTTATTGTTAGAACCGGGATAACCTTGAATTGAATCGATATGCATTAGCCCCCAAGTGCCAAGTATATAACTTGTTGTATGCTTGGGACTTAGAATATCAGTTGATGAAAGCAATCCGCATTAGCCCCCAAGTGCCAAGTATATAACTTGTTATGTGATTGGGACTTTGAAGAAGTATTAACAACTTATTATCTATCTTTTGCAGGCTGACTTGAGCAACAAAGATTCCCAAATTGCCGATCTCCAAGAAAACATCAAGTACCAACAAGCGGAAACTTGAAAGGCCAAAGATGAGTTGAAGGGCGCTTTAACAGCCATGGAACAGTTGAAGGATGGCTTCAAAGGTGGGCGAGCAGACTGGGAAGGTGAAAAAGCCACTTTGCTGAAACGAGCGGAAGATGCTGAAGTGGCCCTTAAACCGGTTGCAGAAGAGCTGAATGGCTTAAAGCGGCAAATCAACGCTATAACTTCTACCATCTTTGGTAAGTGTCCTTGTACTGATCAGTACTTAATCGTCCTTGGAACCGCCGGTTTAATCAATAATATTGTAACCACTGCAGGTAGCCGCGTCGCCCATCTTAGCTCAGATATGCGCAAGAAACTGAAGGCTGCTTATACCTTAATTGAGCGGTTATATATCGGCGCTCAACGAGTGATCTGCACTGCTTCCTACAGTAAACCGCCGCCAACGTTAATCAAGGATACATTGGCCAAGCTCTCCATGACACCGGCCCAGCTAGAAGAGATGAAGAGATCTGCTGCCAGGGCTGGCGCTTTATCTGCACTGACTCGGGCTAAGGCTTGGATAGTTGACCTTGATCCGGAGGATATTGGAAATGGTTATCCAAGTCAAAAAGAATATAGGTCAGATTTTGATGAGGATGCCCTTAAAGCTTTGACAAAAGAAATGCGCCCGCTTGCAAGCAAACTGGCCAAAGAGACTGATCTATCTTACCACCGGTCCATCTATGATGCAGACAACACACGGATTGCTGCATCGGTTTATGAAGCTCAAAATCTAATCCCGCCAACTCGTAAGCATACTTATGCCCTTGACGTTGACCCGTCAGATCTTATAAGTGATGAAGCTGTCTTCCGAGCTTTGTCTGGAATTGACTGGGCAACCATTGACTTCCAGCCAGTGGATGGGGAGGCGGAGGTTGAACCGGTGCAGGACGATCCGCAATCTTCACATCAAGCTGAAGCAGAACCATAACTTGGAAGTCGGTTTATCGTCTTGCGCACTGTCCTCTGTATGAATTTTTTTTATCCTTTTTGGTGTTTGAAACGCCTTGTGTCGGTGTCAAAACCGGCGGATCTCGGGTAGGGGGTCCCGAACTGTGCGTCTAGGCGGATGGTAACAGAGACAAGGGACACGATGTTTTACCCAGGTTCGGGTCCTCTTAATGGAGGTAAAACCCTACGTCCTGCTTGATTGATACTGATGATGTGGGTATTACAAGAGTAGATCTACCACGAGATCAAGAAGGCTAAACCCTAGAAGCTAGCCTATGGTATGATTGTTGTTATGTCCTACAGACTAAAACCATCTGGTTTATATAGACATCGGAGAGGGCTAGGGTTACTGTCGGGGCGAATCTGCGGCCCCGGGCACCTATGGGGCATGGGCGGCCCCTTTCTAGTTTCAGCGAGGGGGCGGAGGCCGCGCGCAGAGCGGATCGAGGCCCAGGCGCGCGCCGGGGAGAGACGGGCGATTTTTACCCAGCTTCGGAGCTCTCCGGAGAGATAAAACTCCTACTGCTGCTTTGTGTTTTTATTTGATCTTGCTCGAATGCGAGCGCACGGTGGTGTGGTGTGAGTGTGTGTGTTCGACCGAACCCTATCTCGGATGAACCCTAATCCTGGGTCCCAAGATGAACCGAACTAACCCACCAACCGAACCTCCGAACCTCTTTTACGTGCGCATGGGCCTCCCTTTTATAGTCTAAAGGGGGCACCAACAGGTGGCAGCATAAGAAGAGGGGGTAGAAAGGTAAAAACGCAGGTTGGTGTAACAGTGACCAACAGTGTCCCCTACCTAACTCTGGCGGAAGGGGACAAGGGCATTTAATGCCCGTCCGGTCGCCCCAACAGTGCAGAGAAGCGACCGTCAAGTGAGCCTCCGGTTGCCACGATGGCGTCTCTGTCAGCTCCGCTCGCCACCTCGCCCCGCATGGCTGTGTAGTGCCTCGCCACGTGCCTTTGGGATGGCCTTGTGATGACACGTTGCCGGATGTGCTGGAGTTTGGTTGGAAATCTTGCAGCGGCAAGTGCCTTGCCGCGGCTCTTCTCTTGTCGTGCCGGCAAGCTTGCCGGCCGTCGGGCCTTGCCGGGATGCGCGGGGCGCCGCGGCAAGTCTTCTGGGGGTGCCTTGGTCGGCCTTCCCGGCAAGCTCCTCTTGCCGGGGCCTTTGTTTTCTTCCCGGTAAGCTCTTCTTGCTGGGGCCTTGGTTGGCCTTCCCGGCAAGCTCCTCTTGCCGGGGCTTTAGCTTGAGTACTCTATTCTTGAATGGCATCAAAGTAGCCGCGGAGGATCTTGGCGGATGCCCGGCAAGCCCTGCCGCGGGTCGCTGCGACGGCCCGTGCACAAGTTCGGGGTACTAAGGTACCCCCCTACTTTGGTACACCGACAGTTACACAGAGTCGGTTACAATGGTAGGAGATCTACATATCCGTATTGCCAAGCTTGCCTTCCACGCCAAGGAAAGTCCCATCCGTACACGGGACGAAGTCTTCAATCTTGTATCTTCATAGTCTTGGAGTCCGGCCGATGATGATAGTTCGACTATCCGGACACCCCCTAGTCCAGGACTCCCTCAGTAGCCTGAACCAAGCTTCAATGACGACGAGTCCGGCGCGCATATTGTCTTCGGCACTGCAAGGCGGGTTCCTCCTCCGAATAATTTATAGAAGATTGTGAACACTAGGATAGTGTCCGGCTCTGCAAAATAAATTCCACATTCCACCGTAGAGAGAATAATATTTACCCAAGTTCAATCTGCTGACGTATTTCGTGGCGTGACGTCACACCACAACCAAGCCTTTACTTGAATCATTTTTATTATACCACCTCAGCGCGTTTAGCGAAGCGGTTTCCTTGGCACGTCTTGTCGAAGCAGAGATCGTGTTCCCCTTATTCCGGGATTCTCATCAATACGGACGTGGGTAACCCAACCGCGCCATTGATTGCGGCGCTTGGGAGAAAAGCGAGTTTTATCAGGCCGGTGGGGACGCATAGTTTCGTCCGCCCATATATAAGGGGATAAAGATCCACCTTTTTACCTACGCCTTCTTCCTCCTTTGCTTATCCATCTCCGCGCACTCGAGCTCCAGCGCCCAAGTCTGCACATCTCACCTCAACCTTCTCCAACTATGTCCGGAGCGGGAGGCGAGTGGATGGCCTCCTCCGTTACGGAGGGGCACATCAAAAAGCTACGCGGCGCCGGATATCTGTCCAGCGACATCGCGCACCGGCTCCCCGACGAGGGGCAGCTCATCCCCACCCCCGGGCCCCATGAGAGGGTGGTATTCCTTCCCCATTTCCTCCGTGGACTGGGCTTCCCACTTCACCCCTTTGTCCGGGTGCTCATGTTCTACTACGGCTTGGATTTCCATGATCTGGCCCCGAATTTCATCCTCAACATCTCGGCGTTTATCGTCGTGTGCGAGGCTTTCCTCTGCATCCAGCCCCACTTCGGCTTGTGGCTCAACACCTTCAATGTCAAGCCAAAGGTTGTGAAGGGCAGCCAAGCGGAGTGCGGAGGCGCCATGGTGGGCAAGATACCCAACATTACTTGGCTCGAGGGCGCCTTTGTGGAAACCATCAAGGGATGGCAATCGGGGTGGTTCGACATCACCGAGCCGCACGACCCTAAATGGGCAGCGGTCCCCGAATTCAGATCTGGCATCCCCACACGGCTCACCTCTTGGAAAGAGAGTGGCCTGACTTGGGGCGATTCGGAGGAGCTGACCGAACTCAAAGCCTACGTCCAAAAGCTAGTGAACAAGAAGCTCAAGCTTGTCAATGTAGTCCAGGTCATGCTCATCTGCCGGATTCTCCCATGCCAACAACGGGCCTTCAAATTGTGGGAGTTCGATCCGGCCCAGCACCGAACCTTGAGCGGGCTCTTCCACACTAGGTACGAAGATGCCTGGAAGGTGCTGTTTAAGGGCGCCGAGGCTCCCGCATCCGCTACCGAAGATCGCGATTCATCTCGCAGCGCCAGGCTAGCGAGGTAAGCGATTCTACCCTTTACGAGACACTTGTTTTCCATACTTTGACTCTATGCGGGATCTAAACTCCCCCTCCTTTGACAGGACTGGCTGAAGAAGGCCGAGCAGACTAACTGTCCGGCCCCTTTGCCAGAAGACCCAGCGGACGCCCGTTTAGCGGGGCTGCTGGTTCCGGCACCCCACGTGGTGCCGGAGAAGAAGGCCAAGAAGGAGGCCACGGGCACTCGAAAGAGTTCCCGTTTTCAGGTGTCCGATGACTTCGAGGCGGACTCCTCCCACGAGGACGAGGAGGAGAAGAAAAAGGCCTCTCCCCTAGCGGGGGGAGGGAAGAAAAGGAAGGCCTCCCCAACGAGGGAGGCCGAAGGGTCCAAGAAGGGAAGGACTCTTCCCCCGGACTATTCCGCCAACGCCGGTGACGACGACGAGGATTGGCCTCCAAGGGCCAAGCCCCTGGCGAGATCATAAGTATTCGGACTCCCGAATGACTTCATGATTTTTCTTTTTGCCACATGGTGTCTTTCTAATGCCACATACAACCCTGCAGTCCACCCAAGGACGATCTTCCCGCTTCGTCGAGCGGGTCCTTGGGCACGTCGGATGTGAACAGTACTTCACTTCCAACCGCCTCCTTCCCCCGTGACGCTGACGATGCTGAGGTGGGATCCCAGAGAGGGACCACCCGGAGGAGGAGGACCCGGAGGTGCCACAGGGCGACCTCCCGGACTTCGTACCGGACTCCACACCGGAACCTGCAGTGGTTCCGGAGTCCGGCGGGCGGCCCCTTCGTAAGAAGGGCAAGACCGTGACGCCGGCGGCCTCCGTCCAACCGGAGGCGCCGGATAACTTGCTGGAGGCGCTCAACGGCGCTTCCATCAAGGAGGAACACCGCACTGTCATGAGTGCGGTGATTCAGAAGGTTCAGCTCGCCAAAAGCGGGCTGACCGAAGCCTGCAGCAGCCTTCTAATAGGCTTTGAGGTAAGAATATTAATATATGTAAAATAGTACCGCATAGACAGTAGCCCCTGATGCTCGGTTTGGTGTTCGGGAAGAAAAGCTGGACTGAGGATCTAAAAAGATATATGCAGGAGTCTTAATAAATATGTCAATATGGAATTGCATGATGTGCTACTGACCTCTGCCGCATTGACTGCGGAGGTCAATGCTTTGAAGCAAAGCCTCGAGCGGTCCGAGAACGAGCTCGGCCGTGCCAAGAAGCAGCTCGAGGACAAGGAAGGTGAGTAACACCTTATTAAAGTTGTACCTTACAGAAAAGGATTTGGTTGCAAGAGAAATGACAAGGATAACGTGGGTACTTCAGGGGCCACGAACGAGGTGGCGACCCTGAAGGAGGCGGTGTCCTCGGCCGAACGTAATGCGGCCGTGGAGCGCGCTGGGCGAGAGAAGTAGGAGGCGCGGGTGGCGGAGGTATGGCAAGAGCTCCAGGCTCTCGTGGAAAAGCATGAGAGTTTGGAGCGTGACTCGAAGACTCGAGAGTCCGAGCTTGCATCGGCTCTTGAGAGCGCCAAAGCCGCTAAGGCCGAAGCCCACAAGGCCCTTCAGGAAATCGAGGCCTTGAAGAAAATAGCGGCGGGTAAGGCATTTTTCATGCAAAGCAAGCATGTGAATGTGAATTACCTGTTACTTACCCGAATTCGGAGCTCTCCAGGAGCATTCACAGATCTGCCCCGCAGCGTGTCTGATGCTGCCGCTTTCTACAGGGCCGAGGAGGGGAGCTCGACAGAGAAGGTCTTCTGGTCTCAGTATGCTGAGGCCGGACATCCGGTGCCCCTTAGCGACCAGCTGAAGCAGCTGGTCGAGCTCCACAAGGTGGCCGAACAGGCCATGAAGGGCCTCATAGTTCGGCTGTGGTCCAATGAGGCCATGCCTGGGAGCTACTTTGGCCTGGTGCGGCGGCTGGTGGATGCTTGTCCATGGGTTGAGGTCATCAAGCGATCCTCCTGTATTGAAGGTGCCCGTCGGGCCCTTGCCCGTGCTAAGGTGCACTGGGGCAAGATGGATGCTGAGAAACTTGTGACGGACGAGCCACCGCTGGGAAAGGAGTATCGCACGCCCGAGATGTATTACAAGAGTGTCCTGAAGGGTGCCCGCACTATTGCGGGTGAGTGCTCCCATAATGTAATATTTGAGTAGACTCGCATTTTGTTATCCTGTGCGCTGAAAACTTTGTTCATATGCGCTAAGCAACGCTTGTTGATTTAAAATATTACCTTCTGTGCGGCTGTTTATCAAATCTGAGAGATGGCAAGTCGTCGGCTTCAGCCCCCATGCCACGAGTGCTGGGGTGTTCGGGATAAATTTGAGCACTCTTGTTCCCATATTTGGGTCCATCTAGGGAGGCGCTCAACACAACGAACTAGGCAACCGGACTTATAATGCTTGAACACTCTCACTTAGCCATAGAATTCTATAGTTTTAAATTTCGGCGGAGCCCCTAGTGTTCGGAAGGCCGAATTCGGGGCGCTATCCACGCCTGGGACGGACAAAGCCGGTTCCTCGCTCTAAGCGGCATAAGTCTTTAGGGACTCAAAAAAACCTCTCGAACAGCGACCGGCTCTCGCCTCATCATGACGGTCAGTTTTAGCTTTCTCCACTGAGGCGCTCGCCCAGCTCAACTGGGGCGCAATCGCAGTGGTTCTCCCAGTGCTACCTTAGCCAATACAACGGAACGTAAGGTGCCAAAACATGGGAGCCGGGCAAACCCAACTATTGACCCAAGACATGATTCGGAGCCGATGCATATAATGCTATAAGTTCGGGGTGCCGCACTTGTGAAAGTGTTCGGACTTATCACACCATAATGTGGGGAACTTAAGCCCCTGGTGTATTTAGCCGTACCAGAGTGTACGGATGCTACATGTCATAAATGAACATATATATAAGAAAGGAATGCAATTATAAGCAAAAAGGTGCTGCATTGTTTATTCAAGAAATACTGCCATGACTGCAGAACGATACAAATAGTGCAGTAAGCAAGGGATGGGACTATTAAACATGTCCCCCTCCAGGGGTACGCTGCGGGATGGTGTATAAAACAGATTTAATGCTCGTAATGGAGACCACCTGGATATTCGTCGTAGCCTTTCTCCTTCCCTGGCTGTTGCATCATGAGTTCGGCCGGTCGACTGCCGGACAGGGCCTCTGGTGAACGGAGTCCTGTGGGTGAGAAAAAAAGGAAGAAAAGAAAAAAAAGGAATGACACACTTGGGATCCCCTGATGTGGTTAAGCCGCATTCTGGGCCTGTCGTGGTCGTGCCCCTCCCCCTATGCCCATGGTATCTCCAGAGCGTAATGATGTACGCGAAGGACCAGTCTTGCAATCTTGCGAGGGCTGGGGTTGGGGCCGCATTGCTACGCGTGCTCGGAACGTGCCAGGTGGTCTTGTTGTAGGTTACTCCGGGCGCATTTAGCCGTGTCCGGTCGCTTAATGGCCGGACTCGAGAATTGCCTTAAGAGGCTGCATTGTACTTCTGCCGCGAGAGCCGCTGTATGTTCCTCCGTTCGGAGGGAGCGTTCAGTGTTTCCGTTGACTGTGATGACTCCTCGATGGCCTGGCATCTTGAGCTTGAGGTATTCGTAGTGCAGCACCGCGTTGAACTTTGCAAACGCGGTCTGTCCGAGCAGAGCATGATAGCCGCTGCGGAACGGAACTATGTCGAAGATTAACTCCTCGCTTCGGAAGTTATCCGGGGATCCGAAGACCACTTCCAGTGTAACTGAGTACAATTGGCCTCTACACCTGGTATGACGCCTTTGAAGGTCGTCTTGGTGGGTTTAATCCTTGAGGGGCTATGCCCATCTTGCGCACTGTGTCCTGATAAAGCAGGTTCAGGCTGCTGCCGCCGTCCATTAGGACTCTGGTGAGGTGAAATCCATCGATGATTGGGTCTAAAACCAATGCGGCGAATCCGCCGTGGCGGATGCTGGTGGGGTGGTCCCTTCGATCAAAAGTGATCGGGCAGGAGGACCATGGGTTGAACATCGGGGCGACTGGCTCCATCGCGTATATGTCCCTGAGTGCACGCTTCCGCTCCCTCTTGGGTATGTGGGTTGGGTATATCATGTTCACCGTCCGCACTTGTGGGGGGAAACCCTTCTGTCCTCTATTGTTTGGCGGTCGGGTCTCTTCTTCGTCATCGCTATGCAGCCCCTTGCCATTGTTTTCGGCAATTAGCTTGCCTGCCTGCTTGAATACCCAACAGTCCCTGTTGGTGTGGTTGGCTGGCTTTTCGGGGGTGTCGTGTATCTGGCACGAGCGATCGAGTATTCGGTCCAATTTGGACGGACCCGGAGTAGTTCTTTTGAATGGCTTTTTCCGCTGACCGGGTTTGGAGCCTCTGAATCCGGCATTGACTGTCGTATCCTCATTATTGTCGCTGTTAATGCGGCGTTTGTTCTTGTTGCGACGCGACCTGCCATTGCGGTCCTTGGTATCCGGACTGCCAGAATTTTTGCTGAGGTTGTTGCTGCGGGCTAGCCAGCTGTCCTCTCCCACGCAGAAGCGGATCATGAGTGATGTGAGGGCTGCCATGGATTTCGGCTTTTCCTGTCCCAGGTGCCGGGCAAGCCACTCGTTGTGGATGTTATGTTTGAAGGCCGCGAGGGCCTCCGCATCTGGACAGTCGACGATTTGATTTTTCTTAGTTAAGAACCGTGTCCAGCATTGTCTGGCCGATTCGTCTGGCTGCTGAATTATGTGGCTTAGGTCATCGGCGTCTGGTGGTCGCACATACGTGCCCTGGAAGTTATCAAGGAATGCGGCTTCCAGGTCCTCCCAACACCCAATTGATTCTGCTGGCAAGCTGTTGAGCCAATGCCGAGCTGGTCCTTTAAGCTTGAGTGGGAGGTATTTGATGGCGTGAAGGTCGTCACCGCGGGCCATGTGGATATGAAGGAGATAGTCCTCGATCCAAACCGCGGGGTCTGTTGTGCCGTCATAGGATTCAATATTCACGGGTTTAAACCCTTCGGGGATTTGATGATCCATTACTTCATCTGTGAAGCATAGTGGGTGTGCGGCGCCTCTGTATTGGGCTATATCGCGACGGAGCTCCAACAAGCTTTGTCTATTGTGTTCGGCCCGGCCGGACTTGCTGTGTCCGGCGCGACGGTTGTCGTCACGTATCATGGGGCGCCCACGTGATCTGTAGATCGATCTTGATTGTCTTGCCTTATCCTCCAATACATCTCGCAAGTCCGGAGCGTTCCCCTGTGGCCTTGTGCTTTTCGAGCGATGCCGGGGTACGGTTCTAGTGGAGGGCCTAGAGGCCTCTCTGTCGCGGCCACGAGGTGGCCGGTTAGCCGCATTGTGCTCTGGTGATGCAGGTTTATATGCCTCCTCCTCTAATCGGGGGAGCAACTTGCATTTGGGGTAGCTTTTGGAGGGGCGTTCGAGCTCATGCTCTTCGGCCGGAAGGACTTCGGTCCATCTGTGGGCTAGCAGATCCTGATCAGCTCTAAGCTGTTGCTGCTTTTTCTTGAGGCTGTTTGCCGTTGCCATAAGCCTGCGTTTAAAACGCTCTTGTTCGACGAGATCCTCAGGCACGACAAATTCATCGTCGTCGAGGCTTGCCTCGTCTCCGGAGGGAGGCATGTAATTATCATCCTCTACCTCTTCGTCTGCCGCTCTCTTATGAGGGCTGGCTTCTCCGTCCTCCTGCGCTGAATCTTGCTGGAGGGGGTTGTCTTCGGCACTTTCTGGGGTATTATTATCTCCGGTGCCGGAATCTCCATTCTTGCTGTGGCGGGATTTAGAGTGGTGCCGCTGACGCCGACGCTTGGGCTGTTTCTTGGAGGGGTCTTCCTCCGCTGTTCCTTCGCCATTCCCATCCTTTGGGATATCCACCATGTATATGTCGTATGACGAGGTGGCTTTCCAGTGCCCAGTGCTGGTTCTTGGTCGTCTCCGGCATCATCGTCCATACCGTCGATGTCTTCGGAGTCGAAGTCTAGCATGTAGGTTAGATCATCGATAGTGGCTACTAAGTGGGTGGTGGGTGGGTCTTGAATTTCTTCGTCGTCCGCATCCCAACCGTCCTGACCGCAGTCCGGCCAGGGCTCTCCTGATAACGAGAGATACTTTAGCGAACTCAGGATGTCGCCAAAAGGTGAGTGTTGAAAGATGTCCGCAGCGGTGAACTCCATGATCGGTGCCCAATCGGATTCGATTGAAGGGGCGCGGGAGGTTCGGAGTCCGGCAAGGAATCCGGCACCTCGGAGTTACGAGCTTCACAAGGGACAAGGTCAGTATTCGGCTCTATCGCTGTAGAGGTTGCAGCCCCCGAGGCGGTGTCTAACCACCCATCCTCGATCTGCATAGCCGGCTCCGAATCGAGGGTCGGAGCGGACTCGTGTGCGGCCTCCAGGGCACTGTCCGGCAGCAGAGCAAAATCATGCCCATCGTGACAGTGCGGCGCGCTCGGTTGTGGCTCGAATCCATTGAAGATCAAGTCTCCGCGGATGTCAGCCGTGAAGTTCAGACTTCCAAATCTGACCTAACGGCCAGGGGCATAGCTTTCGATCTGCTCCAGATGGCCAAACGAATTGGCCCGCAGTGCAAAGCCGCCGAATACGAAGATCTATCCGGGGAGAAAAGTCTCACCCTGGACCGCGTCGTTGTTGATGATCGAAGGAGCCATCGAGCCTATCGGTGACGACACAGAGGAACTCTCAATGAAAGCACCAATGTCGGTGTCAAAACTGGCGGATCTCGGGTAGGGGGTCCCGAACTGTGCGTCTAGGCAGATGGTAACAGGAGACAAGGGACACGATGTTTTACCCAGGTTCGGGCCCTCTTGATGGAGGTAAAACCCTACGTCCTGCTTGATTGATATTGATGATGTGGGTATTACAAGAGTAGATCTACCACGAGATCAAGAAGGCTAAACCCTAGAAGCTAGCCTATGGTATGATTGTTGTTATGTCCTACGGACTAAAACCATCCGGTTTATATAGACACCGGAGAGGGCTAGGGTTACACAGAGTCGGTTACAATGGTAGGAGATCTACATATCCGTATTGCCAAGCTTGCCTTCCACGCCAAGGAAAGTCCCATTCGGACACGGGACGAAGTCTTCAATCTTGTATCTTCATAGTCTTGGAGTCCGGCCGATGATGATAGTTCGGCTATCCGGACACCCCTAGTCCAGGACTCCCTCACCTTGTAATAGGCTAGCTTGAAACATCTGGTCTACTATGCCATCGTGCATAGCTTGAAACACTTAGGCCCAGTTCTTTTGGGCAATTCTCCCAGAATCTTGAGAATCGACCCTCCACCCAGCTTCTCCCAGAATTTTGTATCCATATTTTTTGTACAATCCTAGTTGTTCGAATCCTAACTAGTTCGGATTGTAAAAAAAATATGGGTTCAAGATTCTGGGAGAAGCTGGGTGGAGGGTTGATTCTCAAGATTATGGGAGAATCGGCCAAAAGAACTGGGCCTTAGTCTGCAATGCCATCGTGCATAGCCACTTTCCTGAGACTATCTATCTGTCATGATATGCCATGTCTGCTTATGATCTTTAACAGTGTTATGGAATCATGTTTTCTGCATATAACAAACTTAAAATTGTCCTGGCGGTTTATCGCCGGATGGGTTATGATACCCAATATAAAGCCAGAGTTTATAACCAAGGTTGTAAGATAAAATATGAAATATATCATACCTGTGATGTTGAATCACATCGTTGGTTTACCAACTATTTGTAGTAAGGGTGATAACCCAAACCTTGAGTGTTGACAACTCTCACCATGCCATGCTGGTTTATAAGAAGCCACACCGGGTTATAATAAACACCGGATGATCATCCTGGCGACTTATAGTCAATACCAGACCGCGTTGTCATAAACACCGGTTTAAATTTAGTTGTGTACTAACAACTGATAGTTGAAAGCCACGCCAGATTAATGAACACTGGATTATATTGATGACTTACAGTTAGGCCGGGTCAATATACACCGGTTTACCTCAAAATCTTATCAAAAGGAGAAAAACTTGGAAAAAACAAAAGCAAATGAAAACTTGTAGTCGAGGCTTTTTAGGGGCTGCCAGGCCCAAATATTCGAGGCTTTTCATGGGCTACCAGGCCGCTGAGTTAAACCATTTTACAAAGCCTTTTAAGATGGACCTCACATTAACCAATCATCGTTTTAACTTTGACAAGTTCAGGGTCTGTATAAGATTGACTTGTCAAACGTTCGAAGGGTCATACCAGGATTACCTAGACGGAGTGGCTTACTTGATGAAGGCAGGTTAACCCAGGGTTTTAGGTTAATACACCTGGCTTCCAAGCCTGGCTTGATAGCCTATTACAAGGGTCCTTTCAAACTCTTTTTTGTTGTGCACAAAGAGCCCCCAAGTAACATTGTGAGTTGTGCTCAATTGGTACCTATGTTTGAGCTGTGCGTGGCAACAGACTCTCTTTGGTCCCTTGGGTGTGAAGCTCCCAAGCTTTGTTGTGGCTTTATAAGCCGGTTTAATGGAAAACTCCGCTTTATAAGCATGAGCCCCCATGTAATCAAGAAGACATATAAGACAAAACGGCAGAGGCCCCGCTTTAGCAAGGATGTCAGTTTGTTTATTGATCATAATATGTACATTGTCAAAAATATATACATAGTAGGAGCCTGTGGCTCAGGTGTAGTAAGGCCGAAGATGAGCTATATTCCACGGCCGGTGAGTCTCCTCCTCTGATTTGCGTGAGTCTTTGTGCTCTCGAACATCGATGAGGTAGTATGACCCGTTGTTCAGATTCTTGCTAACCACAAAGGGCCCTTCCCAAGGTGGAGATAACTTGTGCATGTTAGTCTGATCTTGGATGAACCGAAGCACCAAGTCGCCTTCTTGGAAAGTCCCGGTTTTAACTCGGCGGCTATGATAACATCGCAGGTCTTGCTGATAAATCACCGAGCGAGCCGCCGCAATATCATGTTATTCATCTAATAGGTCCAATGCATCCTGGCGTGCTCTTTCATTGTCAGCTTCAACGTAAGCTGCCACTCGGGGTGAGTCATGGAGAATATCACTTGGGAGAACTGCTTCCGCTCCATAAACCATGAAGAAGGGTGTGTAACCCGTAGATCTATTGGGGGTGGTATTAATGCTCCATAAAATGGAAGGCAACTCCTCCACCGAACAACCCGGCGTCCACTTCAAAGGGACCATAAGCCGGGGCTTGATACCCTTTAGGATTTCCTGATTAGCTCTCTCTGCTTGACCATTAGATTGGGGGTGGGCCACTGATGACACATCAAGACGGATGTGCTCACGTTGACAGAACTCTTCCATAGCTCCCTTGGAGAGATTGGTGCCATTATCTGTTATAATGTTGTGTGGAAAACCAAAGCGGAAGATCACCTTTTTCATGAATTGAACCGCCGTTGCCGCATCACACTTGCTCACTGGCTCTGCCTCTACCCACTTGGTAAATTTATCAACCGCCACCAGAAGGTGGGTCTTTTTATCCTTGGACCTCTTAAAAGGCCCAACCATATCCAGCCCCCAAGTTGCAAACGGCCAGGTGATTGGAATCATCCTCAACTCCTGAGCCGGAATATGAGCTCGACGTGCAAACTTCTGACAGCCGTCACACTTTCGGACCAGATCCTCCGCATCAGCATGAGCTGTTAACCAGTAAAAACCGTGCCGGAAAGCCTTAGCCACCAAGGATTTTGAACCGGCATGATGACCACAATCTCCTTCATGGATTTCATGAAAGATCTCATAGCCTTCTTCAGAAGAAACACAACGCTGAAATGCCCCTGAGACACTGCAATGGTGTAACTCGCCATTGACAATAGTCATGGACTTAGACCGCGGGATTATCTGCTTGGCCAAAACATCGTCCTTTGGTAACTCGCCCTGGTTCATGTATGCCAGGTACGGCAATGTCCAATCAGGGATAGCATGAAGAACCGCCACCAATTGAGCTTCTAGGTCAGGAATAGCCAAATCCTCCTCCGTCGGTATCTTGACTGACGGATTATGCAGAACATCAAGAAAAACATTAGGCGGCACTGGTTTACACTGGGATCCGAGCCGGCTTAGAGCGTCCTTCTTGCGCCGATCAATGTGCTCGACCTGGTAACCCTTAAGATGACCAGCAAAGATATCCACCTCACGTCAATAAGCCGCCATAAGTGGATCCTTGGAGTCCCATGTACCAGATACCTGTTGAGCCACTAAATCAGAGTCGCCGAAGCAACGTACCCGGATTAGGTTCATCTCCTTAGCCACCCGAAGATCGTGGAGCAATGCCTCATACTCAGCTGCATTGTTAGTACAGGGAAACATTAAGCAGAGAACATAACAAAATTTGTCACCTCGAGGGGAAGTAAGAACCACTCCAGCCCCCGAGCCCTCCAATTGTCTGGATCCATCGAAGTGAATAACCCAGTATGTGTTATCCGGTTTATCCTCCGGTGCCTGCAACTCTGTCCAGTCATTGATGAAATCCATGAGTGCTTGGGATTTGATAGCAGCGCGAGGCATATATTTTAACCCGTGAGGCCCAAGCTCAATAGCCCACTTAGCGACCGGCCAGTCACCTCCTTGTTCTGGATGATGTCTCCCAATGGAGCGGAACTGACCATAGTGATGGGATGGCCTTGAAAGTATTGCTTAAGCTTCCGGCTTTCCATAAACACTCCATACACCAGCTTCTGCCAATGGGGATATCTTTGTTTGGACTCGATAAGTACCTCACTGATATAATAAACTGGCCGTTGAACCGGATATTCCTTACCAGCCTCCTTGCGCTCCACCACGATAGCCACACTGATAGCTCGGGCATTAGCAGCCACATATAATAGCAAAGGTTCCTTATCGATGGGGGCAGCAAGAACGGGCGGCTCGGCTATCTGCCTCTTCAAATCCTCAAATGCCGCATTAGCAGCATCACTCCAGACAAAGTTGTCTGTCTTCTTCATCATCTAATAAAACGGGATCGCTTTCTCCCCCAACCGGCTGATAAACCGGCTTAGCGCTACAATACGACCCGCCAGCCGTTGAACATCATTGATACACGCCGGTTTAGCTAGGGACGTAATAGCCTTGATCTTCTCCGGATTAGCTTCAATGCCCCTGTTAGACACCAGAAACCCAAGAGCTTGCCAGCTGGCACACCAAAGACACACTTAGCCGGACTAAGCATCATCTTATGAACCCTAAGATTATCAAAAGTTTCCTGTAAGTCAGCTATGAGTGTCCCTGATTTCCTGGATTTCACCATGATATCATCCACATAAGCATGAACATTGCACCCAATCTGATTATGAAGGCAATTCTGCACACACCGCTTATAAGTCTCCTGAGCACTCTTGAGCCCAAAAGGCATAGAAACATAGCAGAAGGCTCCAAAAGGAGTTATAAAAGCCGTCTTCTTCTGGTCCTTAACTGCCATTTTGATCTGATGGTAACCCAAATAAGCATCCAGAAGACTCAAACACTCACAACCCGCCATAGCATCAATGATTTGATCAATACGAGGGAGGGTAAAGGGATCAGCTGGGCAAGCCTTGTTCAAATCCGTGTAGTCCACACACATACGCCAAGTGTCGTTCTTCTTATGTACCAGCACCGGGTTAGCCAACCACTCAGGGTGAAAGACCTCCACAATAAACCCTGCTGTCAATAGCCGGGCTACCTCTTCACCAATGGCTTTGCGTCTTTCTTCATTAAAGCAGCGAAGGAACTATTTGACCGGTTTAAACTTGGGATCAATATTAAGAGTGTGCTCAGCGAGTTCCCTCGGTCCACCTGGCATGTCAGAAGGTTTCCATGCAAAGATGTCCCGGTTCTCACGGATGAACTCGATGAGCGCGCTTTCCTATTTCGAATCCAAGTTAACGCTGATGCTGAACTGCTTGGATGAATCGCCAGGAACAAAATCAACCAACTTAGTCTCATCAGCCGATTTAAACTTCAAAGACGGATCATGCTCTGTAGTGGGCTTCTTCAAAGAAGTCATATCTGCTGGATCAACATTGTCCTTATAGAACTTCAACTCCTCCATTGCACAAACCGACTCAGCATAAGCCGCATCACCTTCCTCGCACTCCAGAGCAATCTTGCGGCTACCATGAACTGTGATGGTCCCCTTATGACCCGGCATCTTGAGCTGCAGATAAACATAACAGGGCCTTGCCATGAATTTAGCATAAACCGGCCGTCCAAACAGGGCATGGTACGGACTTCTGATTTTTACCACTTCAAAGGTTAACGTCTTTGATCTTGAATCATGATCATCTCCAAAAACCACCTCTAGTGCTATCTTACCGACCGGATAAGCCGATTTACCAGGCACCACACTATGAAAAACGGTGTTTGACGGTTTAAGATTCTTATCCGTCAACCCCATACACCGAAAGGTTTCATAATATAAGATGTTGATACTGCTCTCTCCATCCATGAGCACCTTGGTGAACTTATAACCTCCAACCCGCGGTGCAACCACCAACGCCAGATGACCCAGATTATCAACCCGGGGCGGATGATCTTCACGACTCCACACAATAGGCTGTTCAGACCAGCGCAGATAACGGGGCACCGCCGGTTTAACGGAGTTCACTGCCCTCTTATGAAGCTTCTGATCACGTTTGCACAGACTAGTAGTGAAGACATGATACTGTCCGCCATTTAACTGCTTCGGATTACTCTGATAACCCGACTGTTGTTGTTGTTGATTACCCTGTTGATTATAAGCACTTTGGTTGCCCTGATTGCCTTGATTGCCCTGTCCACCATGGTTACCCTAGAAACCTGAACCGGAGTTACCTCCACCATAACCCGGTCCGTGAAACCCAGGTCCTGAACCGCCGGATGGTCCATGATCATACGGGAAGAGATCTGAATTTTTGAACTCTCACATAATGAAGCAATCCTTCCATAGGTGTGTAGCCGATTTATCTTGTGTCCCGTGCTTTGAGCAAGGCTGGTTCAACAGACGCTCCAGATTCATACCTGATCCTCCGCCCCGTGGGGGTGGTTTACCCTTACGGCGCTGATTATTGCCCTGCACATTGGTGTTAGCCACAAAGCCAGAATTATTATCTGCCTTGCGCTTACCGTTATTCCCATGGCTCGTCTAGTTATGTTGCTGCCCTTTTGCGCCGACATTCTTCTTTCCCTTCTCCGGCTCCTCGTCGTCAGACTCGAGATCCTTGGAATTATCAGAATCGGCATACTTAACCAAAGCAGCCATAAGTGTTCTCATGTCATTAGAGTGACGCTTGAGCCATCCCAACTTCAATTTCAACGGTTTAAACCGGCAATTGCCCTCCAATGTTATGATTGCCAAATCAGCATTGATGCGGTCCGATGAATGCAGAATTTCCGAAACCCGGCGCACCCAATGAGTCATTGACTTGCCTTCTCCTTCGACACAGGCGGCCAGATCCACGATTGACATGGGTTGCTTGCACGTGTCTTTGAAGTTTGCTATAAACCGGGCCTTCAACTCGTCCCATGAGCCGATCGAATTAACCGGCAGACTTTTTAACCAAGTGCCGGCCGTTCCGTCCAACATCATGGTGAAGTATTTTGCACAGGCCACTTCATCCACATCCAGCATCTCCATCGCCATCTCATAACTCTGAACCCATGACTCGGGGTGTAAATTGGCGGTATAATTAGGCACCTTACGCGGGCCCTTGAAATCCTTGGGTAACCGCACATTACGTAGAGCTGGGGTAAGACACGGCACCCCCCAAGAGCTGAAAGCCAGTCCCTGTTCAACTGATGCCATTGGTTGAACCAAAGCGGGTTGATGATTCGCGTACTGTGCCACCAACTGTGCTGCTAACTCTACCTCCTGACGTGCTCTACCATTGTTCACCACATCCTGAGCATTCATACCACCGCGCGCCAGATTAGGCCCTCGAGGGGCGTCACGGCACCGCGCACTGCTTGACACAGCCGGTTCATCAATGTGCATGTTGTAACTCTTGCTCGGACGGGGGGATGTATTCTGTCTCGACTATATGAATAAGCCTGCTGCTGCACCATGGCGATTTGAAGAAGATCCCTGGCCCGTCGCATTTCAATCGCCGCTAGTGACTCGCCCTCCATCGGTATAGCTGCCAATCGAGACGCCGCCGCAATCATGTTATCCAGAGGGCTAGAGAAGTGACCCGGCGGTGTCGGCATGTATTGCGGCGGGTTATCTGTTCGTCGAGGCGGGTCCATCATCTGTGGCTGATTCGGCGCTCCTGTCCCAGGTGCTTCAGTCCGGTTCACCGCTGCCGGGTCACTGGGTCCAGCTCCTGGCGTGTTGAAGAGATTCATTCCTTCATAAACCGGCGGCAGACGGGACCGGTGCCTCCTCCTCAATATTTCGCTCGAAGTGTTCTGATCCAGCATGAGCCGGTAATTCTTTGCTTGAATCCTCTGCAATTGAGCATCTAAAGCGGACTGCTCATCAGCCATCCTGGTGTCCTCAGCTGCCAAGTCCTCCTTGGCCTGAGTTATCTGATCCCGCAGCTTTGCAACCTCCGCCTCATGCCGATCTTGAGTCTCCGGGGTAACTGCTGTGGCCAATAGTGTCATCCAGGCATCCAATAAACCGGACAGAACTTGAGCCGGCCGGCGCGCAGGGCCTCCTGCCCCGGATGTCGATCTGGAAATCATCGCTGCTGCAGTTGAAGATTGCAATGTGGGCTGCGTACCGGCCATGAAGATTGCAACCCGGTTTGGCGGTTCAAAGGGGTCTGGAATACTATCGCCATCGAAACAACCCCCAATCCGGCCATCTTGCAATTGGTATAGTGACTCGGTTTCGCCGGTAGATGACTCGCCATCTGAGTAGACGACCGTCTCACCATCGGACACCGGTTCAGATTCCGCACCATGGATGAATCCAACGAATGCACGCTTCATGGCAGGCTGAACCCGGGCAGGACTCGCACGTTGAGCCGTCTCGACGAGGTCGGTGGAGGTGTCCGGTTCAGGGCCCGGTTCGCCGATCTTGCCGATGAAAACGTGAATTCTGCCAAAGGGGACCCGGTACCCATACTCAATTGAGCCGGTCTCGGGGGCCCAGCCTACGTCGTCGATGTAGAGCTTGCCGCGCCGACTCTTGGTCATCCGGCCAACCGTGTATCCCTTGAGTCCTTCAAAGTTGCCCTTCAAGAACTCGAAACCATCGTGCGACAGCCCCATGGTGGGCGCCAACTGTCGTGGAATTAACACGTCAGATGTCCTAGTGAGAGGACTTAGTCATGGAGCCATCGCAATGAGATTAGCTTAAAGGGGTTAAACTGGGCAATGGACATGAGGAGTTTATACTGGTTCGGCCCCTTGCGGTGAAGGTAAAAGCCTACGATCTAGTTGTGGTGGAATTGATGGGGTCTCGATGAGCAGGGAGCGAATCCGCTTTACCTATCTCTCGAGTTGTTGTTTCTTGTCCCTGAACCGCCGCCGGGTCGTCCCTTTATATACATAGGTTGACGCCCGGCGGTTTACAGAATACCGAGGCCGTCTCATACATGTGTCTGGCTTGGTTTCTACCTTTCCCTAACTTACAATAAAAGTTATACACCTCATGGCGGTTTATGACTATGGGACCTAATCCGCCCTTGGGCCCTAGGCCTCTAAGCTTCAATAGTAAAGCGCCATATTCCTTGTCTTCATGGGCTTCAATACGGATGAGCATAACCTGGCCCCTCCTGGGCGGTTTATACTCAGTAGTTATATCCCCAACAAATATGAACTTTTATTTTGAATCATTTGGATCTGAACATTCATGCCACAATAAAGAAAATTACATTGAGAATTATGCTAGTTAGCATTCCACATCAAAAAATTCTGTTTTTATCATTTACCTACTCGAGGACGAGCAGGAATTAAGCTTGGGGATGCTTGATACATCTCCAACGTATCTATAATTTTTGATTGTTCCATGCTATTATATTACCCGTTTTGGATGTTTATGGGCTTTACTTTACACATGTATATCATTTTTGGGACTAACCTACTAACCGGAGGCCCAACCCAAATTGCTGTTTGTTTTCCTATTTCAGTGTTTCAAAGAAAAGGAATATCAAACGGAGTCCAAACGGAATGAAACCTTCGGGAGCGATCTTTTTGGAACAAACGTGATCCAGAGGACTTGGAGTGGAAGTCAAGAAACAAGCGAGGCGGCCACAAGGGTGCCCGGCGCGCCCCCTAGGGCTGGGCGCGCCCCCCACCCTCATGGGCCCCTTGAGCGTCCACCGACCTACATCTTCCTCCTATATATACCCATGTACCCCGAGAACATAGAAACGACCACGAAAAACAATTTCCACCACCGTTACCTTCTGTATCCGCGAGATCCCATCTTGGAGCCTTCGCCGGCGCTCCGCTGGAGGGGGAATCAATCATGGAGGGCTTCTACATCAACACCATAGCCTCTCCGATGAGTTGTGAGTAGTTTACCACAGACCTTCGGGTCCATAGTTATTAGCTAGATGGCTTCTTCTCTCTCTTTGAATCTCAATACAAAGTTCTCCTTGATCTTCTTGGAGATCTATTCGATGTAACTCTTTTTGTGGTGTGTTTGTCGAGATCCGATGAATTGTGGGTTTATGATCAAGTTTATCTATGCGAAATATTTGAATGTCCTCTGAATTCTTTTATGTGTGATTAAGTTATCTTTGCAAGTCTCTTTGAATTATCAGTTTGGTTTGGCCTACTAGATTGATCTTTCTTGCAATGGTAGAAGTGCTTAGCTTTGGGTTCAATCTTGCGGTGTCCTTCCCCAGTGACAGCAGGGGCAGCAAGGCACGTATTGTATTGTTGCCATCGAGGATAAAAAGATGGGGTTTATATCATATTGCATGAGTTTATCCCTCTACATCATGTCATCTTTCTTAATGTGTTACTCTGTTCTTTATGAACTTAATACTGTAGATGCAGGCAGGAGTCGGTCGATGTGTGGAGTAATAGTAGTAGATGCAGAATCGTTTCGATCTACTTGTTGCAGACATGATGCCTATATACATGATCATGCCTAGATAATCTCATAATTATTTGCTTTTCTATCAATTGCTCGACAGTAATTTGTTCACCCACCGTAATACTTATGCTACTTGAGAGAAGCCACTAGTGAAACCTATGGCCCCCGGGTCTATCTCTTATCATATAAGCTTTCAATCTACTTTTATTTACATCTTTACTTTTCCAATCTATATCATAAAAATACCAAAAAATATTTATCTTATCATATCATCTCTATCAGATCTCACTTTCGCAAGTGGCCTTGAAGGGATTGACAACCCCTTTATTGTGTTGGTTGTGAGTTCTTGTTTGTTTGTGTAGGTGCGTGGGACTTTTGAGGAGCCTCCTACTGGATTGATACCTTGGTTCTCAAAAACTGAGGGAATTACTTACGCTACTATTGCTGCACCACCCTTTCCTCTTCAAGGAAAACCAACGCAAGCTCAAGACGTAGCAGAGCCAGGCGGAGTCGTCAGCGACGAAAGTGAGCGCGCCGAATCGGAACTCGCGGCCCGTGACCAAACCGCCACCGGAAACCATGTTGATGAAGATCGAAGAAAATGCAACCTCGCCGGAAGTCGCTAAGACGCTTTGCCCCAAGATGGGCGCCAACTGTCATGGTACTAAGTCTAATAGTAAGAATAGGGGGTACGTATGAGGAGACAAGGTCCTAGCTATGGTGAGATTGTATGCAAGAGTTTACGAGTTCAGGCCCCTCTTGGAGGAGGTAAAAGCCCTACGTCTCGGTGCCCTGAGGCGTTCGACTAGAATATGGGAGTGTGTCTTATAGGGGGTGTGAACCCTTGTCCCAGAGGAGGGGGTGGCTTATATAGACTGCGCCAGGACCCTAGCCCACCTCCGTTAAAGGGGTTCAATGTACATTAAGACAGGGTGTTACTGGTAACGCCAGCTATAAAGTGTTTTAATGACCTTTAAGACTACGGAGTGAACACCTGACCGTTGCCGTCTTGAGTGACTCCTGGTCTTCTGTAGGTCGAGTGGTTTCTCGTATAGTCGAATGGCTTCATCTTGGTCGAGTGATACCAGGAGGGGGGTATCCGAGTGGGATGACCGGACGAGTGGATTGCACTCGACGACTCCAATTGGTACTCTCTATTGTTCCTTGAAGGTCTTTGCTTCTAGGGTAGTGACCTTGGGTAGGGCGTATAGGTCAGGCCTATGACCCTACCCTAGGTCTATGGCATCATCAGCTATCAATTGAAATAAGTTGTCAACTATTTTGAAATAAACAATATAAATTACTTAATAACTATGTTTGAGAAACTCACATAGCGGTTGAATTGGAAGCGTATCAACAAGGACCCAAATTTCCAAATTGTCTTCCTCGATGTCAGGATCACCAAGATCCATGATGACAAGCATACCCTCTTGAAAATCATACATCTTGCAAAGTGCTTCCCAATCCGGGCAACCAAAATGGGATATGCTCTCAGAATTGTATAGCTTTACCTCAAAATCCATGCCAGGATGGGTCCTTAGGTGAATTTTCTTTGTTTCCATACTCTCATGATCTTCAAAACCCATCCGCTCCAAGACATAGTGTCTTGCATGGCATGGGATAAGCTAGTCGAATTATAAAAGACGAAAATTACACGTTGAAGTAGTAGAAGTCGAGCTTAATTACGAAAAAAACACTTTGCGTCGTAGCGTACCGTTTCACAATCGAAGTCCTCCTAGAGCTTAATGCTGAAGCGCCGACCTTCTACCAAGTGAGGCCTATCGCAGAAACCCCGGTTGTCGCCACACCAGGAGCACTCCGCGAGACTTTCGTCCGACTACATTTCCTACATTCATAATTCAAATATTAAACTTCTAAAATTCAATATATGTACTACAAACACTAAATTAGATCATTATTGTTCAGCACGGATTGACTATCAGTCTGTCGAGTCTTTTTTCGAAAACTCTCAACTCACGTGGTGTATATATTCGACAGTTGGTGATGGTCGCTCCTCCCTTCGTCCCCGAGTGCATTAAACTAAAATGTCTAGCACACGGGAACGAAGGAGAAGCGACCCCCATGACAACAGTCGGCATTCTTCTTCTCTCATATATGGTGGACACACTCCCTCACTGATTTTTCAATCATTGGTGATGGTCGTTACTCCTCCTTCCCCTAGTGCCTAACAAAGGTCTAGCACAAGTAGAAGAAGGAGAAACGACCCTCACGACAACAGTCAGGTTTCTTCCTCTCTCATATATGGTGCAGACTTTCTCCCTCACTCATTTTTTGATTGTCATGTATGGAGCCTTGATAGACTTAAATTCAAACTGAAATGTCATTTAATTATCTTTTTAGAAAATTCAGGCCACTCGATATTTCCTACATATTCTAGCACAAGTCATGCCAAAATTCACGGAAAAATCTGGCATGACCTTTGCTAAAAAAGGACATATTGAGCGCCTGAAATTTGCCGGAGCGGAAATTAATTAACGCTCCGGCAAAACATAGGCCACTCAGAGGTGTTACCTGCAAACATGGCCACTTGGGCAAGCACATATACTATTTGCATTCAAACTTGATGGTCATTGCATTCAAACTTGATGGTCATTGCATTTCAATGGTTGAAAATATGAACAAAAACATTTCAAAATATCTTATAGGACTCATATTGACATGGAGATTTGGCTAGTCTCACCTTGAGGTCGGAGGGGACCTGTGACGGGGACGACGGCGGCGGTGACATGGGGATTTGGCTGCAAAAACAAAATAGTATTCAAAATAGTGCTCTCCAATTTGAGCATTCAAAATAGGAGTAGTTCTTCAATTTGAACATGGGGTGGCTGGTCTCACCTCGAGGTCGGAAGGGGTCGGTAATGGGGATGACATCGGGGATGATACAGGGGCTCCTTTATTTTTGCAAAAACAAAATATAAACAAAAACATTATTATCATAATCTTAGGACTTAGTGAAACCCTATGTCTGAAACATCCTAGTTCTAACCTTATTTCACTTACTAATTTCTTTTACTAAAAAATTCTATTACTAAAAAAATTCTATTACAAAAAAAATTAGATTACAAAATTCTTTTACTAAAAATTTCTATTACGAAATTCTATTACTAAGAAAATTTCTAATACATTAGGGAAAGAGGAGGGGGAGGGGGGAGAAAGGAGGGAGGAGGAGAAGGAGGTAGCCAGGAGGAGGATGGAGGAGGAGGGAGAGAGGAGGGCCGCCGGAGGGAGGAGGAGGAGGAGGGAGGAGGAAGGAGGGAGGAGGGGGAGGAGGAGGGAGAAAGGAGGGCGGCGAGAGGAGGAGGGAGGGAGGGAGGGAGGGCAGCGAGAGGAGGGGGGAGGGAGGGAGGGTAGCGAGAGGAGGAGGAGGGAGGCAGATACCTTGGGGGCGTCGGCGGCGACGGCAGGCAACGGCGGGCGATGGCAACGATGGCAGGTGGCGGCGAGTGAGAGTGTGTGAGGGAGAGTGAGGGACGCGCGCAATGGATAAGGTAAGCGTAGCAGTAGCGTTGTTTAGCAAGGACCACTACTGCTATTTAGCAGTAGCGCTCGTTGGAGGACAGCGCTACTGCTATTGTACAATAGCAGTAGCGCTTTTTAAGTTCCAACGCTACTAGTATACCTACACTGCCTGTAACCGTTTGGCAACTATAGTAGTAGCGTTTTTTATAACAAAAGCGCTACTACTACATGAATAGTAGCAGCGCTCTTCAGACACAAGCGCTACCGGTATTTAGCAGCATCGCTTCCTTATAAAAAGCGCTATTAGTGAGCTCCTGTGTATAAGCATTTCCCTAGTAGTGCTATGACTTGGAGTACAAGATGATATGTAGAATCCTAGTCTATCTCTAGTCCTATACGCATTCTAACATTCCCCCTCAGTCGTAACGGGAGTTAAAAGGACGATTGCAACTAAATTTGAAGTCTTGTGCTTCTGTCGTCTTCTCCGCTGCTCCATCATCATTGCGTCTCTGATGGTCGGCACCTAGGGCGGTGACTGTGACCCCTTTTGGTGCCTCCCTTGTCTCTCCTTTATTCCCTTCCGCAGTCACGGCGGGAGTGGCGTGAACGCTAGAGATGACGCGGACGCTATTGACTGGAGTTGTTGCCGATGAGTAACTGTTGACGTAGCCAAGTATGTTGCTGTCGATATAGCCGATCATTCGTTGCAACACGTCCTTCGTTGCAACACGTCCTTCGTTGCAACACGCGAGCAATTAACTAGTACACTAATAAAGGCAAGACATAAACCAGGAGGCTATCTCATCTGCCCGCGTGTTAATAAGGAACTAATTGATACATGAAGATATAAATGGGCAAAATTGATTCTAAAGCACGTTGTTAAGGAAAGGATAAATACATGAAGATATAATGGGCGAAAATTAATTCTACTAAAGTATTTGCCAGCACGTTAATATAGGAAATAATAAAATGACATTAAATCCATTCTCCTATCTCTATTATATAAACACTAGCACACCCTATTCCGATGACATCGTCGCTACAGAAGGACACCAACGGTACATAGAAAAGGATCACCAACATGACGCGCACCAGAGACAACACTGCAGTTCTGTGCTTGATGGCTCTCCTGGCCATGTCTACCACTATCATTTCCTGCCATGCAGCAGGTACCTACTCCCTATTTTCACAAATGTAATATCTTTTGTATATTCTTATATAGACTACATACAAACCAACGCATGTACGTAGAGTAGTACACCAGCCGTGACAACAGCTCTCCGGCTGGGGTCTGGCGACAGCATCGACTCTTCAACAGAGCGGGGGTGGGAGATGTCGTCGTTAGGGTTTCCTAGCCCTGGCGATCTGGAGGCGTATGCCCAGCCGCCACCACCGCCGGCCGCCGTGCCGGCCGTGTGTGGCCTTCCTTCCGCGCCTAGGGCAAGCCTAGGAGTCGGAATTGTGGCGGCCGAGTCCGCCGAGCGGTCGCGCGGCCCCTCGTGGCCCCGAGACCCCGCGGTATGCGAGTTGGGTTCTTCGTGCCCTAACCCCCGACGCAAGGCTGAGACGCAGTCGGCCTACAAAAACCCATCTAGGGTCTGGGAACGAATGCACCAGGAACCGCGTAAGCCACCAGATCGCACAACTCTCAAGCCACCGTCGCCGCTGTCAGCCGAGATGTCGTCGTCCGCGAGCGAGAAGGGCAAGAAGTCGCCGGCGGCCGAAGTGATCCCGGAGGTTGGTGGGGGCGCATATAGGGCTCCCTCCGTGGACGCTGCTCGCCCGAAGCCTTCCAATGGGGGAGCTATGGCTGCTGGGCGGATCAACCCGCAGATGCAATCGTTGACGATCTGGACGAAGATGAAGACGGCGGACGAGGCGGCGGCGCCGTCGACGACCCGGCATCGCGCCGAGCGGGAGGTTGAAGGGCCAGAGGACTTCAGGGAAGGAGAAGATTCTGAGGGCGAGGTAGAACTTGCGGAGGTGGACCTTGAGGAGGACGGTGTACTGCAGCAACAGGCGCATCCTTGGTCCGTGGTCATGCTGGTGTATTCCCTGGACCGGCCATCGCCTAGCGCCCTATTTGATAACATTGTAGATGGATGGCGGCTAAAGGAGGATTTTGATTACTCGTACCAGGGAAATAATAAGTACCTCGTGCACTTCGGGTGCGAGGCCGATATGTCAAGAATCCTTCGAGGGGGGCCATGGCAGTATGAGCACGATCCGTTGTTAATTGAGGCCTATGATGGTATGAGGAAAGTGTCGGACTATAAGTTGGATAAGATGAGGATATGGGTACGTATTCTTGATGTGCCCATGAACTGGAGGACCGATGCAGTGGTGAAAGCATTATGTGTTAATCTGGGAAAGATCTTGCAAGCGGAGCTCAATGAGAAGGCTGGTAACTATGTTCGGGTCAGGGTGGAGATCCCGGTGTACCGTCCGCTGGAAACTTCAGTAGCTATGTTCGCCAAGCTGCAGGGTACAAGAACAAAGATGGAGTTTGAGATTCAGTACGAGAAGCTGCCTCATTTTTGTTATACATGTGGATATCTTGGACACCAAGAGAAGTCTTGTGGTAGGAAACGCAAAGGAGGTTTGCCAACTGGCAAATACAGTGGCAAGTTGCGCTGCTCACCACCACGTCGTTTTGGTCGGCAGTCCGGTACGGTGAGGGCGAAGACGAACCCAACGGTATTTCGGGGGCTTGATTTCTCGTCCGAGAGCACGGCATCATCGGCCCGTGGACGCGGCAGCAAAGGAGCGCGACGAACGGAAGGCGGCTCGGTTCGGCGTCAGCAACAGGCGGAGGAGCATAGCACTGGGAACCCTGCGGTGGACGAGCTACTGGCTGCAAAAATGGAGGCTATGTCTGGGGGTAGCAAGGACGTGTTGAAGGAGCCACATGCAGCTACAGTGGGAGATGGTGCTAGCCACGGACTCGACACATCGGGTGTTCAGAGCTCCAACCACTCTGAACCAAGGAGTTCTGACATGATACCAGCCATCCGCAGTCTTTCACATGAAATCACCATGGCTAACGCTGATCTCTCTGATGATGTATCAACCCTGGGCAAGCGTGCAGCCGTTGGAGACCATAGTACTTCTTCTGTTCAGGTGGCGGGAGATCTAGCTTTGGTGCCATATGATAATAAGGCCACTTTGGCCGATCGTGTGCTTTCAGGTACCCCAAAAAAGCGTAGAACATCGGGAACTCGGGAGGTGCAGCAGACCCAGCTTGAGGGCGAGGTGGCTGACCAGGAGATGGTGGACTGGACCAACAACTTGGAGGCTGTCGGCACAGGGGCCGCCGACGAACTGACGGGGCCGGCGGAGCCCCGTCAGGAGCAATGAATCTCCTCAGTTGGAACTGCCGAGGGGGTGGGAACTCTCGGACAGTTCGTGACCTTGTGAGTCTAGTGCAGGCTCACTCCCCGAGTATCGTTTTTCTTTGTGAGACTAGGCAGTCTAAGAATAAAATGAAACGTCTTCGTGCTAGGTTAGGTTTGAGAGGTTTTGATGCTTTTGATTGTGTCGGTCATAGTGGTGGTCTTGCTTTGTATTGGCATGAGTCTTTGAGTCTTGATGTAAAAGAAATAAATGAACGATATATTGATGCGTATGTAACTGGTACGGCGGGTGAGCCACCCTGGAGGCTTACCTGTGTCTACGGCGAGCCACGGACGGAGGACCGTCATCGCATGTGGTCCCTTCTCCGTGATCTTCACCAAAAGGCCAACATGCCGTGGGTCGTTGTGGGAGATTTTAACGAAGCTATGTGGAGTTTTGAGCACTTCTCCGACACACTGCGCTCAGCAGGTCAGATGCTTGATTTCAGAGATGTTCTTGAGGTTTGTGGTTTGGGCGACCTTGGTTTTGCAGGTCTGCCGTATACTTTTGATAATCGTCGAGGGGGACGGGCTAATGTAAAGGTCCGCCTCGACCGTGCTGTGGCCAACAACATGTGGAGAGATGTCTTCGCTCATGCCAGGGTGGAGCACCTGGTGGCGCCCAGCTCCGACCACTTGCCCATCTTGCTTCGATGCGCGCTCGAGGAGACGAGCCAGGCAACAGGCAGGAGATGCAGACAGTATGAGGTAATGTGGGAACGGGACCCATCCCTGCCCGAGGTAATTATGAACACATGGACTGAGTTGGGTGCTATGCTGAATCTTGGTGATATTGCTTCCGGTTTGGGTAACTTGATGAAAAAACTGCAAGACTGGAGCCGCAAAAAATTTGGTAATGTGATTAAGGAAATTAACAAATCTCGCTCCCGCTTGGAGGAGCTTATGTCGATGAATGCAGATAGGAAGGACATACGGGAGGAGACCGACCGTATGAACGAGTTGCTATACAGAGAGGAGATGTTGTGGATGCAGCGGTCTCGTATTGCATGGCTGAGGGAAGGCGATCGCAACACTCAGTTTTTTCACCGGAAAGCGGTGTGGCGTGCGCGGAAAAATCGCATTAAGGCACTCATTGATGAGGCAGGGGTCACGTACAGGGACCATGGTTCCATGGCGGCTATGGCCACGGCCTACTTTTCTAAGCTTTTTACTGCTGATTCTTCTCTCTGTGCGGATCCTGTTATAGATTTGATACAGACTCGTGTGACTGACAGTATGAATGATGGCCTGTGCGCAGATTTTTCAGACAAGGAAATAGCTGATGCTCTCTTCCAGATTGGACCACTCAAGGCGCCAGGGCCGGATGGATTCCCAGCCCGCTTCTTCCAGAGGAACTGGGCAGTTATGAGAGAACAGGTTATGGCAGGAGTGCGGGAATTTTTTCGTACAGGGATCATGCCTGAGGGGGTAAATGACACTTCCATTGTTCTCATCCCGAAGGTGGATAACCCGGAGAGGCTAACTGAGTTTCGTCCAATAAGCCTATGCAATGTCATATATAAGGTGGTGTCAAAGTGTTTGGTGAATCGACTCAGACCTATTTTGGATAATATTATCTCACCTCAACAAAGTGCCTTTGTCCCTGGAAGGATGATTACAGATAATGCACTAATTGCCTTTGAGTGTTTCCACTTTATTCAGCAGGAGAAGGACCCTAGCAAGAGCTTCTGTGCATATAAGCTGGATTTATCAAAAGCTTATGACAGGGTAGACTGGATCTTCTTGGAGCGAATGATGAAAAAGATGGGCTTCGCTCGCCGGTGGGTGGACTGGATTATGAGTTGCGTCACATCGGTGAGATACACAGTGAAATTCAATGGAACCCTCTTGGAATCATTTGCACCGTCGCGCGGGCTACGGCAAGGTGATCCTTTGTCCCCGTTTTTGTTCCTGTTTGTGGCTGATGGTCTATCTGCGTTGTTGAAAGATGGAGAGCAAAGAGGAGATTATACCCCACTAAAAATATGCCGAAGAGCGCCGGGCGTGTCTCACTTATTATTCGCAGATGATACGTTGCTCTTCTTCAAGGCAGAGGCGGACCAAGCTAAAAAGGTCCAACAAGTGCTAAATACATATGCAAAGGCCACTGGACAGTATATTAATCCGTCTAAATGTAGTGCCCTGTTTGGCACTTCGTGTCCAGCCATGATGCAAGACGTGGTGAGAGATATTCTCCATATTGGTACTGTTACTTTTGAGGAAAAGTACCTCGGCCTTCCAACGCCTGAGGGTCGCATGTCGCGAGGTAAATTTCAGAATCTGCAGTCCCGGTTGTTGAAAAGGATCATTGCGTGGGGCGACACCCTCTCTCTGGCTGGCAAGGAGACTATGATCAAGGCAGTAGCTCAGGCCATCCCTACGTATATTATGAGCGTTTTTAAATTACCTATGTCTGTCTGTGATGATCTGAACAGAATGGTTCGGAATTTTTGGTGGGGGGCATCGGAAGGCAAGCGGAAAACACATTGGATAGCATGGCCAAGGATACAAGCTCAGAAAAGCAAGGGTGGTTTGGGATTCAGAGATTTCCGCCTCTTCAACCAGGCGCTCCTAGCGAGACAGGCTTGGCGTTTGCTAACTAACCCCACCAGCTTGTGTGCGCAGGTTCTCAAGGCACGATACTATCACGACGGGCGCCTCGAAGATACGGTATTCTCGGGGAATGCATCTCCGACTTGGCAGGCGATTCAGCACGGCCTCGAGCTCTTGAAAAAGGGCATCATATGGCGCGTCGGGGGCGGGCAGGACATCCGCATTTGGCGCGACCGGTGGTTGCCTAGGGAGCCATCACGCCAACCCATCTCCCTGCAGGGTACGTGCTGCCTAAGGAGGGTGGCGGAGCTCCTGGATGGCGAGGGGTCCTGGCGCATGGACCTGCTCCGTCGCTACTTCCTCCCTGCGGATGTCGAGGTCATCACCAGTATCCGTACGTCGACCCGCGTCACCGAGGATATTATTGCATGGGCACCGGAGAGGAACGGTATCTTCACCGTTCGGTCCGCCTACCGCCTGGCCATGGACGAGCGCGAGCGTCCTTCGGCTTCTGCCATGAGCAGGGCACCGGATGGTCGTCGCGCCATCTGGAAGATCATATGGGGGTGCCCTGCTCCTCCTAAGGTACGCGTGTTCGCTTGGAGAGTCGTCACCAACTCACTTGCTACTTGGGCCAATAAAGCCTCACGACACCTTGAGCTTACTGACATTTGCCCCCTGTGTGGTGTTGAACGCGAGGATGGATTCCATGCGCTTTGCAGGTGTCCCCTAGCAAGAGAGCTCTGGCGAGTTATGGCCTTGGACTGGAACATCCCCAAGGTGGAGGCCATCGTCAACACTGGCCCAGAGTGGATCTTTTCACTGCTGGATCCCTTGGATGAGACGGCGAGACTGGTGGTGCTCATGACCATGTGGAGAGTATGGCATGTCCGGAATGAGATCACACACGACAAGGCGCCGCCCACTGCCGAAGCCTCTCGACGCTTTTTGCACGGATACATCAACTCACTCTTGTGCATACAGCAACATCCTGATGGTAACCTAGAGAAAGGGAAGATGGTGGTCCTGCCTTCACCACCACGCGCTCCAGAAAGTACGGCGCCCAAGGTGCGCGCACACTGGGTACCGCCCCAGCCGGGCTGGGTTAAGTTGAACACGGATGGGAGCTACATAGCGGCCACAGGTGCAGCGGGAGGAGGTATGATCCTGCGGGATGACAGAGGCGAGATCATCTACAGCGCATGTAGGGAGCTACGTACATGCGACAACGCTTTAGAGGCGGAGCTAGCAGCGTGCAGAGAAGGCTTGGAGCTGGCCTTGCACCGATCTAACCTACCTATTCTGGTTGAGTTGGATAGCGCGGAGGCGGTGTCGATGATTACAGCGCGCGAGATGGATAGATCGTCACATCGTGCACTTATAGAGGAGATTCGTAGGTTGGCTGGAAGCGATGCTAGGGAGATCTCTTTTACTCTTTGTAGTCGTCTGCAGAACGGGATTAGTCATGAGCTGGCCGCCTATGGCCGTAGAACTCCGCGCACAGCAGTCTGGCTTACTGCCGGGATGGACTTTGTTGTAAACCTGGCTCTCGCTGAGAAGCCTCCTTGAGTAATGAGAACTCCTTTTTTCCCCGCAAAAAAAAGACTACATACAAACCGAAATGAGCGAACAAACACAGTAAAACATGTTCACACATACGTTTAAATCAGAAAAAGGTCACTAGAACATCCTATAATAGTGAAGGGGGGTGACTAATTGTTTATTCAAGCAATGTCCCCAGGTGATTTCTTATGTGTTATATATCCATTCTAGTATTATGTGTTGACTGGGCCATGCATTGGTATAAATAGGTACCACCAAGATGTGTGTTCGGGCGAAAACTTGCGCGCCCACGCCGCCACCAAACTACGACGGAGTGTGCAAGCTTTACTGCAGAACTCAGGGGTACGACATCGATGCAAGCTATTGCACGGCAGAGCATGGTGGCACGTGCTGCTGCGTGAGGAAATAATTGAGAGCTGAAAATGTTAAGTCGTACTTCCTCCGTTCCTAAATACTTGTTTTTCTAGAGATTTCAACAAATGACTACATACGGAGCAAAATGGATGAATCTACACTCTAAAATATGTCTATATACATCCGTATGTGGTAACCATTTAAAATCTCTAAACAACAAATATTTAGGAACGGAGGGAGTAGTTTTTTTGGTATTACTGCTTACTGTGTCAAAATATGTATTACAGCTTACTGCCCCAAATTATTTGTCATCCGTATCTGTATCTAGACAAATGTAAAACAAATAATTTTTTTTGCGGGGGATAAAACAAATAATTTAGGATGGAGGAAGTACTACAATATGTGGTGCTTCCTTTAAGTAGTAAAACTTAATTATATGCTACATAAAAGAATTTGGTGAAACATGCATGCAGTCGGTCACTCCCATGATTTCTTTTATCCTCAGAGAGTATATATCTGTTACTCCCTCCGTCCCGAAAAACATGTTGCGACGGCATTTTTACAAAAAAAACCTCTAGCTTCTCCCGACCAAACCCGAGCTCCTCGTCGTCCTCCTCCGACAGAAGCAGCAGCTGCGCTGCTCTCCGCCGCCGCAGCTTCCCTGCTCCCCACCGCCGCAGTTGCCCTGCTCCCCGCCACCACAGCCCCCCTGCTCCCCCGCTATCCCGCCGCAACTGCCTCCTGCTCCGCTGCCGCAGCTGCCGCCCACCTGCCTCCCCAAGCTCCCCCCTTCCTCAAAAAGATATTCGATTTCCCCAGCTACCGCCGCGCTCTGCTCCGGCTGCGCCGGAACTGCTGTCGGAGAGCCCGGAGGCGCCGGATCCGGACCAACAACAACAACCTAAAGGCCGACGAGCAGCTAGGTGTCGTCCTCGCCGTCGACGACGACGGTGCCGTCGACGCCACGGAGCGAGGGCGAGATCCTCCAGTCGGCCAACGTCAAGAGTTTCGCCTTCACGGAGCTGATTTTCAGCTGCTTCTGCTGCTCCCGGTAGCGCCGGCACCGTGCGGCTGTACGAGGGCCGCGTCCGGCACTCGCGCCGGCGGCCGGTGGGGCACGCCTTCGAGTACGCCGTGCGCTACGCCCTCGTGGACCTCGACCACCTTGTTGTTGTTGTAAATTTTCCTCATTTGCGCTGAAGTGATTCAGTTCTCTGTTTGATGAAGGCGTCTACTGACGATACCCAAGAGCATGGGGTACGAACAGAGAACAAGATGAATATTCAGCTACTGCTATGCCCAGCGGTGCAAGAACAAGATGAACACCTCAACATGTGGATTGCTGGTCAGTGTTTACATCTCCATCTTCTCTGTTACTCAAATGTTCTGAACTTTCTGAATCTCTGAACCACTTCACTGAATGTGAGTAAAATCTTTTCATTTTCTGAACCACTTCATTGAATGTGCGTAAAATCTGTTCATTTTCTGGTTGGAATATTCGGACTAGTTCTGCTAGTTTAGAGTTTGGAGTATTTGCACAGTTAACTGAACAATTTTGCACAGATAACTGAACAGTTTTGCAAGCATTCGATCTCTGAACAATTTTGTTTTCTGTAAGATTTATACTGTCTCTAAATTCAGTCATGAACTATGAACTCTGAAATTAGTACTGTCCCAATAGCATTTTAAATATTCAAGTTAAGACTGCACTTTTAAAGTTCAAGATACTCCTGTAAATTAAATCTCAACTTGCAGAGTTGTTGTTTTCAGTTAACTGAAATTATAGTGACTACTCCTAGTTTTTCATGTACTCTGTGCAGCAATCAGCATGTGTTTTGTTGGAGTTTGTAAGAGGGAAAGACAAATACATTTAGACTGATTGACTTCTTGATGCCTGCAGTTTGTGACATACTTCTGCTGTTGATTGACTGCTCTGAAGTCTGAACTTCATGGAGACCATTTCGACTTTCGACAAATGAGGACACAGGCAAGGGGGCGATGTGGGAGCTGGAAAAGAGCCTTGATCAGCCCATGGACGCAGAGGCCGGGAGACTGAGGAATATGTACAGAGAAAAGGTGATTGCTATAATCATCCAAGTATTTGTCAGTTTCTGTATCTGAATCTTAGCTAATAGGATACATAATTACTGTCCTGTGTTAAGAACATGGCTTTAGCATTGAGGATCACAATTTTGTGTTTCGTAGCACATTCTTTTCAGCAGTACATTCTCCCTGGTAGTTGTCTTTATGCAAGGATTTTGAGATGTTGCCTAAGATGCAGAGTCATTTGGTGTCTTTACATCAAATGATGGCAGTTCGAGGAGTGGCAACATCTTCTGGTGGATTGCTGTTTTTAAACTTGTTTCATGCATCCATGGCCGCACCATAGCAGCGAGTACTGCTTGTTGAGATACTACTACTCCTGTCAATAGCATACTGAATACTCCTGTAGATGAAAATTTCAAATACTCTCTCTAAGTTGGTGAAAATACCCCTTATACTTCATGCTCAAGATGTTTTTTGCAGAAAATGCTGCCATACTCAAGTTTTTTTGCTGAAAATACTCCATGTTCAAGTTGAATGCATCCAAAAAATTTGTGTTGTCAGTGAGGGACTGAAGAAAATGTGTTCTCAAATTTATTTACTGTAGATCCAGTAGAACAAATTGTGTTGGCAAATTTCAAATTGTGTCTCAGACAATGGCCTAAATATTTCAAATTAATTCAAATAACTAAAATTAATCCAAATATTTTAAATTAATTCAAATAACTAAAATTAATCTAAATTAATTCAAATAACTAAAATTAATCCAAATCAATTCAAATAATTCAAATAACCCAAATTAATTCAAATAACCTAGATAATTCATTTAATCCAAATAACCCAGATAATTCCAATAAATTCCAACAAGGAGTTGATATAAAAGGATTAGACAAGGCATACACAAGGGCATGCCATAAGGGCATCTTTGTCCCCTCTTGACACAAGATTACACAAGACATACACAAGGAGCACCTGACTACATGACATAAGGGCCTCTTTACCCCCTCTTGACTACATTCTTTCTCTGGCCACTTCTTCCCTTCCCTTCCCTTTACTTTTCTTTCTTTTCCCTTCTTTAGCCCATTCTTTCCTTTCATTTTCTTTTCCTATTGCAATTTTCATTTCTTCTATAATGGCCCTAGTATCAACAACTACCCGACTGTCGCAATATACACTGATGATTTCCCTGCCAGCATTCTGAATGCGATCCTTGTGCAAGTGGGGCAACTTATATTGATTTCCTCCTTTGTCTTTCATAACTTCAAACATAACTGCTTCTAATGTGATAAAGCTTTTGTGCAACTTGTCGGGATCGTAGTTCTCGAATTCCTCTTCCACACCCTGTACCAGTTCCTGGATGTTTGTGGGTGACCTGCAGTCGGTTAGAGACTGGAGAGAGGTATGGAAGCAGAGGTCCAAACAATTTAACTCAGGGCTATTTGGGGGCTGTTGTAGCAATCGGATATCAAGATCAGTTTGTTCCACAGCTTCTCGAAAAGCTACATCATTGGGAAGGACATGGGGCTTTGCATTATCCTGTTGGATGAATATTGTTGCTCCCTCGTCATCGTCAGGCCACTTATCCTGAATTGCCGGGATAACCTTATTGATTAGATAATCTCTGCACACAGGCCTAGTTACCTTCACTGATGTCAACATTTTTGTTCCCTTTGTTCTGTTATGACTTGTCCGCTTCGCCTCAGTCTCTTCAACGAATGCCCAAATGCCAATCTTCCCGTCGAATGTTAGCTCCCCCTCATTGTTATATCGAGGCCTGGCAACAGCTGTTAGGAACATCACCTTCCCAATGCTGTGAGTGTTTGACACGGTGCGCTTCGGCTCAGGTTCTCCTGGAAGTACATAGTAACTATTCTTCACTCTCGTCATGTCAAACCACTTCTCATCGATGTGAACCATATTCGTCATTGGTTTAAACATAGCCCGAGAAGTTGAGATTGAATTGTCATCGATCATGGACATACAAAATTTCAATCTCGCAAGCTTGTTCTCTAGCTTGAGGTGAGGCTTCACGGTGCTTGTGATGCGGTTGAGATCATTCAGCTGGAACCTCTTATGTAGGGTCGATCGGGCCACACCTAGAGACCGTGCCAGAGATCGAATTGTCCTTCTTTTATTTAGTGGGATTGTTGAGGTCCTCTCTAGATCCAACTCCTTTCTCTTTCGGCCAGACCTTCCTGGCTTCTCGCTTGAGACATCTACTTCTTTGCCATCGGCAATTTGCTTTTTGGCTTCTTCCCAGATTCTTTCAACAGATCGTACACTTATGTCCAACAGGTTTGAGACTAGCAGCTTGTCGTCTAGTTGAACAGACCCATCTCTGAGCTCGATTACCAGCAAGGCAAAGTAAACACCGTGCCTCTCCTTATCTGACAATTCTCTTCTTTTCTCTTGAAGTATCCAATTCATAACTTCATCCTCTTCCTCTTGAGCTTCATTCTCTTGAGCTTCATCTTCTTGAGGCATCCAATTCATAGCTTCATCGTCTTCCTCTTGAGGCATCAAGTTCAAATCCATATCTCCATTCTCTGCCACTTGAGGTTCCTCCTCTCCAGGGACCCAATTCAAATTAATGCCTTCATCGTCTTCCTCTTGAGGCATCAAGTTCAAATCCATATCTCCATTCTCTGCCACTTGAGGTTCCTCCTCTCCAGGGACCCAATTCAAATTAATGTCTTCATCGTCTTCCTCTTGAGGCATCAAGTTCAAATCCATATTTATGTGTTCCTGCCATCAATGACAAAAGATGAGTACACCATGGTACCATAACAAGAATACACACACACAAAGTGGTAGGAGTACTAATGTCAACACTTCTGCTAGATATGGTCATGAGTAGATAGCTACAGTTTTAACACTGCATTTTAACTGAATTTTCAATAATGACAAGATGCCAGTTTTAACTCAACCAACAACATTTTAACTGAATTAACAGAATTATTGGACTTTAAATGACAGGACTGACAGAGTTCCTAGGACCTCTATATATGAGCATGGGAGCTTAGATAAGAAATTGATTGAGTGCAAAACAGAGTGTTGTAAATCACTCCTGATTTGATGTGATGTGATGTAGCATAGCATAGCAGTAGAGTAGAGTAGAGAAGCATCTAAGGCAATAGTCTTGCTAATTGCTGTCAAGATAGCATGACTAGTTGCTCTTGGTGCATTTACTGATATCTTCTGAACATTTGGTACCCCTGAACATATGAGCATTATGCATTTTTAGTACCCCTGAAAATATGTAGTGTCAAAGTATGTAGTGCTATTTTGATCAAGTTACAGAACAAATAATTCTGTTCTCATTATGAACTGAAACTTGTGCATTCTGTCTATTTCTTCAGAAATTAATTCACTCCCTTTCTCTGTGTGATGAAAATTTGATCAAAGACTGTTAACTGAAACTGTTGACTGTTAACTGTAATTCACTGTAATTCAAAAACTGTTTACTGTTAACTTTAAAAATTTGATCAAAAACTGTTGACTGTTAACTTTAAAAGTTCACTGTAATTCAAATGAAACTGTTGACTGTTAACTGAATCAGTGTTAACTGAATTGCTGCTGCCATACTCCTTTGTTTAGTGTTACTAAATCAGTGTTAACACTAAATAAGTGACACTATTTAGTGAATTACTCCCATTGTTCATTTAGTTATTCAGTACTAATGACAGATAAATGAGGAAGAAGCAAGCATGTTTTGCTCTTCTACTGTTGGAGTAACTAGTAGACCAACAAAACTGAAACTAAGTTGTGGTCCATGTACATTTTCAGTCAGATTATCCACTGGGCACCATAAGCAGAAGTATATTTCTGCTCCATCACACACAGTTTTACATCACCATCATAAGCAGAATTGTTTTTCTCCAATTGAAGTTTTACATCACCATCACACAGTTTTACTGTACCTTCTTCAGGGTGCAGAGTAGAGCAACAGCAGCACGGGCAGGGTCAAGGAGCAGCAGCACGGGCAGCTCAGTGGAGTAGCAGCAGCACGGGCAGGGTCAGTGGAGCAGCAGCAGTACGGGCAGGGTCAGCGGAGCAGCAGCAGCACGGGCAGAAACCACCGGCGACAGGGGAGAAGCAGCCGCACGGGTGCGTGGGCAGGGGAGAAGGAGCAGCACGGGTGCGCGGGCGTGGGAGATCGACGAGGTCGCGCTGGAGATTGAGGATCACGTGCGCGTGCTCCTGGTCCACCGGATCGTGGAGGCAGCCTCCGGCGACGCCGGTAGGGGATCACGGCAGCGCACGCGCCGGAGCTCGAGGAGGACGCGCGGGAGCACGAGGAGGACGTGCACGGGCTTGAGGAGGATGCGGGCGAGCTCGAGGAGGAACGCGCACGGCCTCGAGGAAGACGTAGTGGGAGATTCCGACGACGCCCGCGGGTAATCGCAGCGGGAGGGTACCGCGGCGGCGCAGATCTGGGCTGCAGCGGTGAAGGAGGTAACTGCCGATGGCGGCGAGAGCATGTACTTGGCGACGGCGGAGGAGCTCAGCTGGGCTCGCCAGCCCCTGGCGAATCACGCAGCTGGGCGGCGCCGGCCCCTGGCGACGCGCAGGCGACGGACGGAGGAAGAAGACGGGGTGGAGGGACTTGTTTGAAACGCTTTTGAAACCACGAGGGGTTTTTTGCAAAATTACCAGTTAACTACGCCCACGACGTGTTTTTCGGGACGGAAGGAGTACTTTTTTTCGGGGTATATCTGTTGCCTTTTCATGCACAAATAGTACTAGTACCTACCACGTACCTCTAAACCAACATAGAGTTTACTAGCCGCTACGCACGCAGTGGCATGCCGCGCTTCGCTGGTAGGGTTTTTGTATAACTTTCTTTATATATTGTGTGAACCTTTACATGTTGGTTTTCTTTTTGTTTATTTTATGTCTTGTTTGTTTTGTTTGAAATGAACATCAAAACTAACCTAAGTTGGGAACTTGCTAAAAGTAAAAAGAGTAGTAAATAAGGAACTCATTACTATGGACATTCTCGGCAGGCTAACATCAATTTTTAAGGTGTGCCTGAGGCTCATCTAGATGTGAAATAACTATGTCACATCTAAGTATGACATCAGCGTTTTTTGTGCCCTCTTATTTATTTCTTTTCAAAAATCTTGTGCCCGACAGGGAGCTAGCCCACGCACACAATTTGACCAACGAGACAAGTCTTGTAGGGAGCTTCTATGTGCCGCATTTTGTGGCTAATTGCGGGCGCGACGCACAGGAGCCATGCGACTGGGCCGGCCCATTGAGAGGCACCCGCGAACTGTGTTTACAGCAGTAAAGACGTCCATCTCCTCAACAAGTGGTACTAGCCCCTGGAGCTAATTGTTCTTTATGATTAAACGCGCATCATGACATTATTTAAGACTTACAGTTGTGGGGTATTCCATGTTGCATGTTATTTTCTGTACGTGTATACATTTTTTAAAATCGAACACATTTCAGAAAACAAGAAATGAATTTTTGAATAAATATGAAAAAATTAAAAATCTAAAAAAAGTTTTTATAAAACACGTATATGCTTTGGGACATCAAACACATTATAAAAAATTGTGAACATTTTCGAAAAACAAGAACCAATATTTGTGAAGGTCATTTTTTAATTTCGAACAATTATTAAATTAATTGAACAAATTTTGAATTTTTTTAACTATAAAAAAATAAATATTGAAATCCTGAATGTTTTTCAAAATAACGAACCAAAGACTAAGTTCCAAACATTTTTAGTCATTTGCAAACAAAATTTGAAGAATTCAACATTTTTAACAAAAGTAAACAATTTTTTGAAATGCAAACATTTGCTGAATTGTGAACCAATTTTAAAAACTCAAATATTTTGTCAAAACATGTACAATTTTGAGGACTCTCAAACATTTTTTCTGAAACAAAAATTGGAAAAAAATAGAAAACGAGAACATTTATTAAAATTATGAATAATCTTTTTAAAATTTGACAAAAGTTTACAATTCCCTGAGTATTTTTCAAACAATTTTTCAAATCACGAACATATTTTGAATTTTTAGACCAAATTTCTAAATGGAGAAAAAAATTAAAATCCAAAACAAATTTTGAATATGTGAACAAAAATTTGCAGAAGAGAGCTTTTTTTTAAATCACGAACATATTTTGATATTTTAGAACAAATTTAAAAATGGAGATTTTCTTTGAAAATCTCAAACAAATTTGAAACAGGAACAAATTTTGAATACAAGAACAAAAATTTGAAAAATAGAACATTTTTTAAAAATTTGTGAACAATTTTTGGAAACAGGAACATATTTTGCAATCCCGGTCATTATTTAAAAAGTACTTAAAATGAAAATAAACATTCCGAATAATTTTTGAAAAACAGAAACATTTTTTCAAATTTCCGAATTTCCTTTTAGAAATGTGATTTGTTTTTGAATTTATGAACATTTTTCATAAACACCACCATCTTTAGAAATATCAAATATTTTTGAAAAGCATGAACAATTTTTTGAGTTTCGGAACAATTTTTCAAATATTACCCTTTGTAAAAAAAGAAATTAAACGTGTAAAAAAACGAATAAAGAAAAAAGAAACACAAAAGAAAAATAAAAGAACAAAGAAAGAAGCAAAAAAAAAAGAAAGAAAACTAGTTGAGGGAACCTTCTAGAAGTTTCCCAAAACTAGAAAAGACGGCCGGAAAACTCTAGAAGGTTCCCAAAACCGGAAACACGTTAATGGCCGGACTAAGGTTACGCACGATCGCCGGCTGTGTGCGTGCAGGGATTACTTATCGCATTAAGCGAGCGATTCCACAAGGACCTCTCGCGGCGTGAATTGTGACGGACCTGCCCATTTAGCGCGCGCATATTCAAGAAAGAAAGGGAAAAAAATAGCTAGCTGCCCGCTGGGATAGAACCCTGGTCTTCAGGCCTCTCAACTGCATAGCTATACACTCCACCTACGCATGTTACTTGTAATTAGTAGGATCGAGGTATGCTAGATGCTATCGATCCGGTTTTCTCCATTTTTTATTTTACTTTTTATTTTGTTTCATTTTTTCCTTCCCCCCTTCTGCAGTCTTTCTTCTTTCTTCTCACATTTATTTCATTCTTTTTTGTTATTTTTCTCTCTCCATTTTTTGTTCGGCTTTCATTTTTCTTCTCTATATTTTTGTTTTTCTCGTGTGTTCTCTAATGTTTTTTTTGTTTTTATTCTACATTTTCGTACATGTCAACATTTTTTGTATATAAGTTCAACATTGTCCGGACGTTTTTTCAACACATTTCAAATACTTCTTCAACATATTAATAGTTATTCCACATTTTTTAAAATACTTGCTCAACATTTTTAATACTCATTCAACATTTTCCAACTAATTGTCCAACATTTTTAATATTATTCAACATTTTCAAATACTTGTTCATTATTTTTTAAATTCTTTTTTAACATTTTGTAAACACTTATTCAATATTTCTAATATACTCGTTCAACATTTTTAATACCCAAACAGATTTTTCAAATACTTGTTAAATATTTGTAATATTTTTTCAAAATTTTTAAAATACTTGTTTAACATTTTTCAAATACTTTTTCAACATTTTTAGTAATTACTTAACATTTTCTTGATTTTTATAAAGTGTTTTTTGTAATATATAAATATATAATGGTAGAACATTTTAAAGTATAAGGAAAATACAAAAATAACAAAAAGTGGGAACAGAAAATAGAAAAAAACAGGCTGTGTTCCCGCGTGGCTGGGCCGGCTGCCTGTGGCCCAGTGGGGCGATTCCTTCTATGTTTTTTTTCTTTTTCGGTATTTCCTTTCCTTTTTCTGATTTCTTTTCATTGTTTTTTTACTTTTATGTTTTCATTTCTATTCTTGTTTTCAATTACAGAAAATCTATTAATTCGGGATTTGTTTTCTAAAATCGTTTTTAATGATGAATATTTTTTCCAAAATCATGGTTTTATTTTAACTAAATCATTAGTCTTAATCATGAACATTTGTTTTGAAACTGTGAACATTTTTTAAAAACTCATGAAGATTTTTTCAAATCATGAACAATTTGTTTAGAAATTTGTGAACATTCTCTTATGTCATGAATATGTATTTTGAAATCATGAACATATTTTTTTGAAATAATGAACATTTTAAAACTAAAGACTGCTTTTTCAAAATCATGAACATTTTTTTGAAATTCGTGAACAGTTTTAGAATTTGCGAACATTTTTTGTATCTTGAACATTTTTTCCAAATTCATGAACATTTTTTTTAATCTTGAACATTTTCCCAAATTCGTGAACATTTTTTCAATTAGCCAACATTTGTTTTAATTTTTTAAATTATGAACATTTTTAAGTTTGTGAACATTTTTCTACAAATTCGTGAATAGTTTTTGAAATGATGATTTTTTTATTCAAAATTAGCAACTTTCTGACAATTAGGTCCTTTTTCATATCCCGAATTATTGAAAGGAAGAAAAAAAGAAAAGGAAAAAAAGAAAAAGGAAACACCGAAAAAAAAACAGGCGGCTTCCCGGCCACACATGGGTCGGCCGAGAAGGGGAGCGCCGGGGCGGGGGGGGGGGGGGGGGGGGGGGGGGGCGCGCTTCCTTCTTAGCGCTCTGCGCCCTATAGGTGCTCCCCGTGCCTCTCTGTGCGAAGCGTCGACTGTTTAACGCAGAATGTACTCTTGGCTTTCAGGTTGTTTCGGTTGTTCGTTAGTCGACCTGGGCCTTTGATGCAGTTTCTGCTGGCAGTGTGTACGTAGCGATGGTTTAGTGTTTTTTTTTTTTTTTTGAGATAGCCAGCGATGGTTTAGTTGGCTTCATTCGATGGCCGATTGGTGTTGCTGTTGCTGAGCTGTAAATTGACACTCTTTGTCGATACCTGCTATCACGGAACCTGCTATTTAAGCATTCCGTGGCTCATGGCAAAAAAGCATGGAACTAAAACAACTTGTGAATAGCAAGTAACGTGCCACCGCAAAAAAAAAAAAAAAAAAAACTTACGTACCATTGCCACGCATGCCTTCCAGTTAGCAGGTTACAATTAAAGAAAGCAGGAACTAACTTAATTTAAAAAATGATCGTGGATTCAAAACATGTTTTAGATTTCAACAATTGTTCATTATTATGAATAAATATTCCTGAATTTGCATAATGTTCGTGAATTCAAGAAATGTCCAAGAATTCCAAGAAATGTTCACGGATATGAAAAATATTCCTGCTTTAAAAATGCTTGCAAATTCGAATAATCACTAGCTCAAAAATGTTCACTAGTTTTAAAAATGAAATGATTTCAGAAAAATGCTTGTAGATTTTTAAAAAACATTCGGCGATATGAGAAATGTTCATGCTTTCATAAAATATTTGTTAATTAAAAAATTGTTCGCTAAATTATTATTTTTTTGCAAATTTGTAAACTGTTCACAAGTTGATAAATTGTTTTACGAATTTTAAAAAATTCACCAATTCAAAAAAGTTCATGATTTTGAAAAATGTTCACAATTTTGAAAAGGATCGCAGATTTAAAGATTTTCCGTGAATTCAAAAATTGTTCTGTTATTTCAAAACATGTTGATGGATTTGAAAATTATGCTTGTATTTCTAAAAGTGTTCCAAATTTGCCAAAAAGATCACAACATTTGATTTTCCTCTCTATATTTCAAAAATTGTTCTTGAATTTTAAAACCATTCTCGTATTTAAAAAACATGTATTTGAAAAAATTGTTCACGAATTGGAAATTTTGTTCAGTATTTCTAAAAATCATGTATTAAAAAAGTGTTCTCCTCTGAGTTGCGAGTCGATGATGGGCATGTAACTGGGATGAAAACAAACTACGCACCCAGTTGCAACTACAACTACAAGCTCCACTTGTGAGTCATGGGTGGACTTGCAACTCGGTCAATTGCAACTACAAACCTAGTTGTGAGTCATGGCATGGACCCACCAGCTATATCTCCGCATGCTAGTAAGTGCCTTCTTATCCTCCTTGACAGCTGAGACCCACCCGGTTGAAGCGTACATAACGTTGTCTGTCTGGTCGTGAACGTGTACATATATACAAGTCGATCGGTTTCTCTGCAAGGATGAACCGTGACCCAGTAATAAACGGTAGCAGTTCAGGCAGTCCCATCTTAATTGTGTACACATATGTATAGCTACGCTGCAAAAAAATGATAACGTAGGTACATATGGGCATGGTCTCGAACGCATACAACGAAGGTGTCCTCTTCATCGGAAGCAAATCGGCTGGGTCAGAACGGAGGAAACAACGCCGTGTTCATCGGGAGCCAAGCGGCTGGGTCAAAACACATCCTGTTCATCGGGAGCAAACCGACTTGTATGGAACAACCGAAATGGGGTCTTATTCATCGACTCGAGGGTTTGGGGTACCATAAAACAGAGAAAACGAAGTTCTCTTTGACCGTCTACAGTCGAAACGGGGTCCTATTTGTCGGGAAAGGTCTGACGTATCGCAAAACGGAGCAAACGGACTTCTCTTTGAGTGCCTACGATCAAAAAGGGGTCATGTTCATCGGCAGGGGTGTGGCGTACCACAAAACGAGACTGCACGGGCTACTGTTCATCCACCGTCGACTTCCTCCAGCCTCCACCAGCTACCGTTCATCCATCGGCTACTGTTCACCCATCCTCCACCGGCTACTATTTATCCAGCCTCCACGGGGTTCAGTTCATCCACCCCCAACCGGCTGGGGCGTGGCGGCCTGCTCGGGGCCCTGTTAATCCAGCGGCAACCACCTATACATGGCCGGGGTCCTATTCATCCAACCCCACCAGAAACTGTTCATCCACAACCAACCAACCGGCTAGGTCGACTCACCATATCTCGACTCGTTATAAGTATCGCGTGCCCGGTAGCAACGGGCATTCACTACTGCAGGATACTGCTAACGCGACACTACGATCAGAGACCCTTTGCCGAAACTGTGTGCGATGCAATAATTGCAAACGATGGTGTAAAAAACCCATCAAAAATATGCAAAACGTTTGCGATGGTGGATTGAGAGGCAACCCAACTGGCTAGCTACATCTTGCATGGGTGGCTTGATCGATCGGCTTCAGCAAGCAGCATGCAACAGCGATCGTTCGCTTGGGTTCGGTTCATAGCAGCAACGAAGGAATCGCTCGGGTTCAGTTACCAGCAAAGGGATCGATCGGCTTCAATATGTAGCTATAGTGCGATCGCTCGGCTTCAGTAAGTGAACGCCTCGCTCGCGTAATGCTCCCACACATGCGCGAACGAGAGAAACACGCAAACCACATTGCATCGCTGGCCCCGACCACCCATCGTAATTCGGAACTCCCTGAAAATTTCCTCGCCCTCACTTCTACCATGATTTTTTAAGTCATGGATGACCCAAAGAATGTCATGCAAGTACGTCTATGACCCGCCCGTGACAAAAAGCCCATTCTTTATCATAGTTTTTAGTCATAGAAGTAGGAGCCCACCATATCTATGATGATACATATTTTTGTCACAATTATCGTCATAGAAGTATCATAACCATGACAGAGAAAGTTTTCGTTCGGGCCATAATGTCAGGGATGTGTCTTTTTTATAGTGTACAACACGTGTCGCTCCTTACATGGCCACGATTCATGAGACTCATCGACCAATATGTACGTACATGTTTGCGACCACACAGATAATGCTACATACGCTTCGACCTTGTGAGTCTCAACTAGCAAGAGAAATAATGAGGCACTTCCTCCCGTGCAAAGATATAGATGGCGAGTCCCAGCTGTCATGTGGAGGATTCGATTTTGTTTCGCGTAATAAGGAGACACTTCGTTGCGTGAGAAGATGTAGCTGGTGGGTCCCAGCTGTCAGGGGGAGGAATCGTTTTTTGCGTAGTAAGGAGACATTTCCTTCCATGAGAAGATATAGCTGGTGGGTCCCAGCTATCATGGGAAGGATTCATTTTTTTCGCGTAATAAGGACGCACTTCCTTGCTTCCGAAGATGTAACTGGTGGATCCTAGCTGTTAGGAGGAGGAATCAATTTTTGCGTAATAAGGAGGTAGTTGCATGCGTGCATCCATCGACCTGTGCGTCCTCACTGTCAGCCTTTCCATGTAGAACCCTCTTCCGATGACTCTTATTTGTTGACCACGCCGCGCTGAGCGCACCAAGGCGGTGGACGACAGCGAGACCCCGGACGGGAACGACCCGAAGCTGGGGAAGATGCGGTAGTGGAGTCGCAGATGGAGAGGAGTACGACGTACGAGGGTTGACTGGTTTGAGTGTGGCCTGGGGTTGCTGTCGATGGAGAATAACAGGAGGGATGGAGGGATGTCCTAACCGGCAGTGCAGTAGCGCTTCATGACGAGTCATGCGGAGCAGCATCGCTGACTGCCGGAGGCGGGAGCATGAGGTCTCGCTGGCCCTGGAGAAAGAAGACGAGAGATAGAAGATGCATGTCGGTCATTGGATGTATATCCAACGACTATAGATGTTAGAATCATTTATTGACTAAGTTGACAATGCCTTGCCTAGGCTTCGACCTATTGGCCCACATGTTAGCCTCCTTACGTGCGAAGATATAGTTGCTGGGTCCCAACTGTCAGGGGAGGAAATATATTTTTTTCCGCGTAATAAGGAGGCACTTCCTTGCGTGCGAAAATGTAGCTTCTGGGTCCTAGCAGTCATGAGGAGGAATCATTTTTTTGTGTAATAAGGAAGCACTTGCTTGTGTACGGGCATGGACCATGTGGGTCCCTACTGTCAGCCTCTCACATACATCCCTCTTTCGATGGCTGTCGTTTGTTGACCAAATTGATGATGCCGCGCCCAGAGCACCAACGCGATGGACGACGACGAGGCCTAGAAAGGGAACGACCCAAGCCGGAGAAGACGCGGCAGTGGATGACCACGCGGAGGGGAGTGCGATGGTTGACTGACTGGTTCGGCTGAGGTGTGAGGCTACCGTTGCCGTAGAATAACAGGAGGTGTGGGTAAGTAGAGGGATGGTCTCGCCAGCGGTGGGAGTGGTGATGAGGATATCAATACCATTGTTACACCCACAGCCCTGCTACTATACATACTGGACCAATTACTAGAGCTCGTGCACGCCAATTAAATTACCAGGTACTTTCGTTTCTTGATAATGATTCTAATATTCATTGAGGCTTGCGCGAGCACACAGCCGGACACGGGAGGCGGGAGCAGGCGGTTCCGCTAGCGCTGGTTTGGACAGCTAGAGCAAACAGATCAGAGATTGAAGAAGCACCATGGTCGTTGGATTGACATCCAACGGTCTCTGACGTTAGAATCGTTTGTTCACTATAAGTTGACAAAAGCCTTACGTACGCGTCAATTTAGTAGGCCCACAAGTCAGCCTCCAAATATTTGGCAAACATCATACATCCCATTTGCTATTGTTTTCAATTATTTAGAGCCTCCAAGTATGCACTCGTTGTATGTGAACTTAGAGTCTATCACATCCGATCATCATGAGGTGCTTCAAGATGACAAACTTTTGCAACGGTGCATACTAAGGGAGAACACTTTTATTTTGATATTAAGTGGAGGGGTCATCTTATAATGCTACCGTCATTCTAAGAAAAATAAGACACATTAAAGACAAACGTCACATGCAAGCAATATGTGACATGATATGACCATTTTCTTCTTGTGCTTTTGATCTCCATCTCCAAAGCATCAGCACAATCTTCATCATCACCGGCATGACACCATGATCTCCATCATCTCCAAGGTGCCATCATGTAGTTGTCTCCATCAACTATTGCTTCGACAACTATTTCTAACTCATACTGATAAAGTAAAGCAATCACATGGCGTTTAGTGATTGACATGTAGGTCATACAATAATATTAAGACAACCCTATGGCTTCTGCTGGTTGATGTACTCATCGACATGCAAGTCGTGAACTATTCCAAAATATGATCATCTCATACATAACACATATCAAATCACATCTTGGCCATACCACATCACATCTTGGCCATATACCGCAAAAACAAGTTAGACGTCCTCTACTTTGTTATTGCAAATTTTACGTGACTTCTAGGGGCAACGTATAAGAACCGTTCTTAGCTACGCAAAAGCCACAACAGTGATATACAAGTTGCATTTTAACCTTCTACAAGGACCACTATTGTCAAATTAGACTAAACTAAAGTGGGAGACACAAACACAATACAAGTTACATGTTAGTCACCAAACCGGTCTCTTGCGTGTGGACAAGTAAAGTTGGTCCGGGCCGCTTCATCCGACAATACCACCAAATCCAAAATAACAAAGGAGGTAAGCAATCTGAATATCAACGCCCACAACCAATTTGTGTTCTACTTGTGCATAACATCTTCGCATAGGCCTAGCTCATGATGCCACTGATGAGGAATGTTGCATGGAAAAAATTCCTATTGTTTCACCCAAGATCTAACCTAGGAGATGATAGCAATGAGAGGGGAGTGTGTCTACATACCCTTGTAGCCGAAAGCGTTAACGTTCTAATGAAAGTGGTTGGCGTAGTCGTACTCCCTTCGTTATCCAATCCGATCCAGCACCACACGAGCGGCACCTCCGAGATGCGCACACGTACGGCTCGGTGATGTCTCCTCCTTCTTCATCCAGCAAGCAAGGGGGAGATATAGATGGGATCTAGGCCAGCACGACAGCATGGTGATGATGGTGGCAGCGGAAATCTGGCAGGGCTTCGCCAAGCGTGTACCGAGGAGGAGATGGGGAGGGAGAGAGGGGGAAGTGGCCAGCAAAGGGATGAGCCTCCCCTACATCTCCCCTCTATTTATAGGGGTGTGGGAGGTGGCTGGCCATCCCTAGCCCCTCCTCCAAGGAGAGGGGCGGCTAGGGGGAGGCTTTCCCCCCAAGCCAAGTGGAGCTGCCCTTCCCCATTAGGGTTTCCCCAACCCCTAGCCGCATGGGCCTTGGGGGGATGTTGCGCCTGATCCATGTAGGACATGGCGCCCCCCCTTCAGCCCATGCCGGCCTCCGGGACAGGTGGGCCCCTCCGATGGACCCCCGGAACCTTTCGGAACCTCCCAATACACTACCGATGAATTCCCGAACCTTTTCAGAACCCTGAAAAACCACTTTCCATATATAAATCTTTACCTCCGGACCATTCCAGAGCTCCTCTTGATGTCCTGCATCTCATTTGAGACTCCAAACAATATTCGGTCTTGCCATTATGAATATCCCAATACAACCCTAGCATTACCGAACATTAAGTGTGTGACCCTATGGGTTCGAGAACATGTAGACATGACCGTGACACGTCTACGATCAATAATCAATAGCGGGACCTAGATGCCCATAATAACTCCCACTTATTCAACGAAGATCTTTATTGGTTTGAACCACGATGTCGAGGATGCATACAATCCCATATACAATTCCCTTTGTCCGGCGATATGTTACTTGCCCGAGATTCGATCGTTGATATCACCATACCTAGTTCAATCTCGTTACCAGCAATTCTCTTTACTTGTTCTATAATATAATATCCCGATGACTAAACACATTGGAACATGCTTGCAAGCTATTCATGATGTTGTATTACCAAGAGGCCCAGAGATATCTCTTCATCACACGAAGTGACAAATCCCAGTCTCAATCCATGCATCCCAACAAATACTTTCTGAGATACTTGAAGAGAACTTTATGATCACCCAATTACGAAGTGATCTTTGATACCTATAAAGTATTCTGCCGGTATTAGGGATGTTGGAAATATGCCCTAGAGGCAATAATAAAAGGATTATTATATTTCAATGTTCATGATAATTGTCTTTTGTTCATGCTATAACTGTATTATCCGGAAATCGTAATACACGTGTGAACACTTAGACCCAATGAGTCCCTAGTGAGCCTCTAGTTGACTAGCTCGTTGTGATCAATAGATAGTCATGGTTTCCTGACTATGGACATAGGATGTCGTTGATAACGGGATCACATCATTAGGAGAATGATGTGATGGACAAGACCCAATCATAAGCATAGCATAAAAGATCGTATAGTTCGTTTGCTAGAAGCTTTGCCAATGTCAAGTATCTATTCCTTCGACCATGAGATCGTGTAACTCCCGGTTACCGTAGGAGTGCCTTGGGTGTATCAAACGTCACAACGTAACTGGGTGACTATAAAGGTGCATTACAGGTATCTCCGAAAGTATCTGTTGGGTTGACACGGATCGAGACTGGGATTTGTCACTCCGTATGACGGAGAGGTATCTCTGGGCCCACTCGGTAATGCATCATCATAATGAGCTCAATGTGACCAAGGTGTTGGCCACGGGATCATGCATTACGGTACGAGTAAAGTGACTTGCCGGGTAACGAGACTGAACAAGGTATTGGGATACCAACGATCGAGTCTCGGGCAAGTAACGTACCGATTGACAAAGGGAATTGTATACAGGGTTTGATCGAATCCTCGACATCGTGGTTCAACCGATGAAATCATCGAGGAGCATGTGGGAGCCAACATGGATATCCAGACCCCACTGTTGGTTATTGCCCGAGAGTCGTCTCGGTCATGTCTGCGTGTCTCCCGAACCCGTAGGGTCTACACACTTAAGGTTCGGTGACGCTAGGGTTAGTAGGAAGTCAAGTATGTGACCACCGAATGTTGTTCGGAGTCCCGGATGAGATCCCGGACGTCACGAGGAGTTCCGGAATGGTCCGGAGGTAAAGATTTATATATGGGAAGTCCTGTTTCGGGCATCGGGACAAGTTTCGGGGTTATCGGTATTGTACCGGGACCACCGGAGGGGTCCCGGGGGCCCACCGGGTGGGGCCACCTGCCCCGGGGGGCCACATGGGCTGTAGGGGGTGCGCCTTGGCCTGCATGGGCCAAGGGCACCAGCCCCACATAGGCCCATGCGCCTAGGGTTCAAGGGGGAAGAGTCCTAGGAGGGGAAGGCACCTCCTAGGTGCCTTGGGGGGGAGGGAAACCCCCCTTGGCCGCCGCCCCCTAGGAGATTGGATCTCCTAGGGCCGGCCACCCCCCCTTGGCCCTCCTATATATAGTGGGGGAGAGGAGGGACTTCATACCTTGAGTCCTTGGCCTTGGGTTGCCTCTTTCTCCCTCCCAACACCTCTCCTCCTCCGTTGTGTGCTCAGCGAAGCCCTGTCGGAGTACTGCTTCTCCACCATCACCACGCCGTCGAGCTGCCGGTGGAGCTGTCTTCCTCAACCTCCCCTTCCTCCTTTCTGGATCAAGACGGAGGGGACGTCACCCGTGCCGTACGTGTGTTGAACGCGGAGGTGCTGTCCGTTCAGCACTTGGCATCGGTGATCTGAATCACGTTCGAGTACGACTACATCATCACCTTGCAAGCTTCCGCACGCGATCTACAAGTGGTATGTAGATGCAAACTCTCTCCCATGACTCGTTGCTTAGACGAACTCATAGATGGATCTTGGTGAAGCCGTAGGAAAAATTTTAATTTTCTGCAACGTTCCCCAACAGTGGCATCATGAGCTAGGTCTATGCGTAGTTCTCTAATGCACGAGTAGAACACAATTTGTTGTGGGCGTTGATCTTGTCATCTTACTTGCCTCTACTAGTCTTTTCTTGCTCAACGGTATTGTGGGATGAAGCGGCCCGGACCAACCTTACACGTACGCTTACGTGAGACCGGTTCCACCGACTGACATGCACTAGTTGCATAAGGTGGCTGGCGGGTGTCTGTCTCTTCCACTTTAGTTGGAGCGGAATCGATGAACAGGGCCCTTATGAAGGGTAAATAGAAGTTGACAAAATCACGTTGTGGTGATTCGTAGGTAAGAAAACGTTCTTGCTAGAACCCAATCGCAGACACGTAAAAGATGCAACAACAACTAGAGGACGTCTAACTTGTTTTTGCAGCGATTGATCATGTGATGTGATATGGCCAGAAGTTGTGATGAATGTTGAACTGTGATGTATGAGATCATGTTCTTGTAATAGGATTCACGACTTGCATGTCGATGAGTATGACAACCGGCAGGAGCCATAGGAGTTGTCTTTATTTTTTGTATGACCTGCGTGTCATTGAAGAACGCCATGTAAACTACTTTACTTCATTACTAAACGCGTTAGTCATAGAAGTAGAAGTAGTCGTTGGCGTGACAACTTCATGAAGACACGATGATGGAGATCATGATGATGGAGATCATGGTGTCAAGCCGGTGACAAGATGATCATGGAGCCCCGAAGATGGAGATCAATGGAGCTTGATGATATTGGCCATATCATGTCACAACCATAAAATTGCATGTGATGTTTATTATGTTTATGCATCTTGTTTACTTAGGACGACGGTAGTAAATAAGATGATCCCTTACAAAATTTCAAGAAGTGTTCTCCCCTAACTGTGCACCGTTGCTACAGTTCGTCGTTTCTAAGCACCACGTGATGATCGGGTGTGATGGATCCTTACGTTCACATACAACGGGTGTAAGACAGTTTTACACAGCGAAAACACTTAGGGTTAACTTGACGAGCCTAGCATGTGCAGACATGGCCTCGGAACACGGAGACCGAAAGGTCGAACACGAGTCGTATGGAAGATACGATCAACATAAAGATGTTCACCGACGATGACTAGTCCGTCTCACGTGATGATCGGACACGGGCTAGTCGACTCGGATCGTGTAACACTTAGATGACTAGAGGGATGTCTAATCTAAGTGGGAGTTCATAATTTTGATTAAGAACTTTATTATCATGAACTTAGTCTAAAACCTTTGCAAATATGTATTGTAGATCAATGGCCAACGCTAATGTCAACATGAACTTCAACGCGTTCCTAGAGAAAACCAAGCTGAAAGATGATGGCAGCAACTATACGGACTGGGTCCGAAACCTGATGATCATCCTCATAGCTGCCAGGAAGCAATATGTCCTAGAAGGACCGCTAGGTGCCGCTCCCGTCCCAGAGAACCAAGACGTTATGAACGCTTGGCAAACTCGTGCTGATGATTACTCCCTCGTTCAGTGCGGCATGCTTTACAGCTTAGAACCGGGGCTCCAAAAGCGTTTTGAGCATCACGGAGCATATGAGATGTTCGAAGAGCTGAAACTAGTTTTCCAAGCTCATGCCCGGGTCGAGAGATATGATGTCTCCGACAAGTTCTACAGTTGTAAGATGGAGGAGAACAGTTCTGTCAGTGAACACATCCTGAAGATGTCTGGGTTGCACGCACGTATGACCCAGTTGAACATTAACCTCCCAGATGAGGCGGTCATTGACAGAATCCTCCAGTCGCTCCCACCAAGCTACAAGAGCTTTGTGATGAACTACAACATGCAGGGGATGGTAAAGACCATTCCTGAAGTGTTCTCGATGCTGAAGTCAGCAGAGGCTGAAATCAAGAAAGAACATCAAGTGTTGATGGTCAATAAGACCACTAAGTTCAAGAAGGGCAAGGGTAAGAAGAACTTCAAGAAGGACGGCAAAGATGTTGCCGCGCCCGGTAAGCCTGTTGCCGGGAAGAAGTCAAAGAATGGACCCAAGCCTGAGACTGAGTGCTTTTATTGCAAGGGGAAGGGGCACTGGAAGCGGAACTGCCCCAAATACTTAGCGGATAAGAAGGCCGGCAACACCAAAGGTATATTTGATATACATGTAATTGATGTGTACCTTACCAGTACTCGAAGTAACTCCTGGGTATTTGATACCGGTGCCGTTGCTCACATATGTAACTCACAGCAGGAGCTGCGGAATAAACGGAGACTGGCGAAGGACGAGGTGACGATGCGCGTCGGGAATGGTTCCAGGGTCGATGTGATCGCCGTCGGCACGCTGCCTCTACATTTACCTACGGGATTAGTTTTAAACCTCAATAATTGTTATTTAGTGCCAAGTTTGAGCATGAACATTGTATCTGGATCTCGTTTAATACGAGATGGCTACTCATTTAAGTCTGAGAATAATGGTTGTTCGATTTATATGAGAGATATGTTTTATGGTCATGCTCCGATGGTCAATGGTTTATTCTTGATGAATCTCGAGCGTAATATTACACATGTTCATAGTGTGGATGCCAAAAGATGTAAAGTTGATAACGATAGTCCCACATACTTGTGGCACTGCCGCCTTGGTCACATTGGTGTCAAGCGCATGAAGAAGCTCCATGCTGATGGACTTTTAGAGTCTCTTGATTATGAATCATTTGACACATGCGAACCTTGCCTCTTAGGCAAAATGACCAAGACTCCGTTCTCCGGAACAATGGAGCGAGCAACCAACTTGTTGGAAATCATACATACCGATGTGTGCGGTCCAATGAGCGTTGAGGCTCGCGGAGGATATCGTTATGTTCTCACTCTCACTGATGACTTGAGTAGATATGGGTATGTCTACTTAATGAAACACAAGTCTGAGACCTTTGAAAAGTTCAAGGAATTTCAGAGTGAAGTAGAGAATCAACGTGACCGAAAGATAAAGTTCCTACGATCAGATCGTGGGGGAGAATACTTAAGTCACGAATTTGGTACACACTTAAGGAAATGTGGAATCGTTTCACAACTCACGCCGCCTGGAACACCTCAGCGAAACGGTGTGTCCGAACGTCGTAATCGCACTCTATTAGATATGGTGCGGTCTATGATGTCTCTTACCGATTTACTGCTATCATTTTGGGGATACGCTCTAGAGACAGCTACATTCACTTTAAATAGGGCACCGTCTAAATCCGTTGAGACGACACCGTATGAATTATGGTTTGGGAAGAAACCTAAGCTGTCGTTTCTAAAAGTTTGGGGATGCGATGCTTATGTCAAGAAACTTCAACCTGAAAAGCTCGAACCCAAGTCGGAAAAATGCGTATTCGTAGGATACCCTAAGGAAACTGTCGGGTATACCTTCTACTTAAGATCCGAAGGCAAGATCTTTGTTGCCAAGAACGGATGCTTTCTGGAGAAAGAGTTTCTCTCGAAAGAAGTAAGTGGGAGGAAAGTAGAACTCGATGAAGTACTACCTCTCGAACGGGAAAGTGGTGCAGCGCAGGAAATCGTTCCTGTGATGCCCACACCAACTGAAGAGGAAAACGTTGATGATGATCAAGGTACTTCAGATCTAGTTGCTACTGAACTTCGAAGGTCCACAAGGACACGTTCCGCACCAGAGTGGTACGGCAACCCTGTCATGGAAATCATGTTGCTAGACAACAATGAACCTTCGAACTATGAAGAAGCAATGGCGGGCCCGGATTCCAACAAATGGCTTGAGGCCATGAAATCCGAGATAGAATCCATGTATGAAAACAAAGTATGGACTTTGACAGACTTGCCCGATGATCGGCGAGCGATAGAAAATAAATGGATTTTTAAGAAGAAGACGGACGCGGATGGTAATGTTACCATCTATAAAGCTCGACTTGTCGCTAAAGGTTATCGACAAGTTCAAGGGATTGACTACGACGAGACATTCTCTCCCGTAGCGAAGCTTAAGTCCGTCCGAATCATGTTAGCAATTGCCGCATACTATGATTATGAGATATGGCAGATGGACGTCAAAACGGCATTCCTTAATGGACATCTTAAGGAAGAGCTGTATATGATGCAGCCGGAAGGTTTTGTCGTTCCTCAGAACGCTGACAAAGTATGCAAGCTCCAGCGATCCATTTATGGACTGGTGCAAGCATCTCGGAGTTGGAACATTCGCTTTGATGAAATGATCAAAGCGTTTGGGTTTACGCAGACTTATGGAGAAGCCTGCGTTTACAAGAAAGTGAGTGGGAGCTCTGTAGCATTTCTCCTATTATATGTAGATGACATACTCTTGATGGGAAATGATACGAAACTCCTGGACAGCATTAAGGCCTACTTGAACAAGTGTTTTTCAATGAAGGACCTTGGAGAAGCTGCTTATATATTAGGCATCAAGATCTATAGAGATAGATCGAGACGCCTCATAGGTCTTTCACAAAGCACATACCTTGATAAGATTTTGAAGAGGTTCAAAATGGATCAGTCCAAGAAGGGGTTCTTGCCTATGTTACAAGGTGTGAGATTGAGCTCGGCTCAGTCACCGACCACGGCAAAAGATAAAGAAGAGATGAGTGTCATCCCCTATGCTTCAGCCATAGGATCTATTATGTATGCCATGCTGTGTACCAGACCCGATGTAAACCCTGCCGTAAGTTTGGTTGCAAGATACCAAAGTAACCCCGGCAAGGAACACTGGACAGCGGTCAAGAATATCCTGAAGTACCTGAAAAGGACAAAGGACATGTTTCTCGTTTATGGAGGAGACGAAGAGCTCGTCGTAAAGGGTTACGTCGACGCTAGCTTCGACTCAGATCTGGATGACTCTAAGTCACAAACCGGATACGTGTATATGTTGAATGGTGGGGCAGTAAGCTGGTGCAGCTGCAAGCAGAGCGTCGTGGCGGGATCTACGTGTGAAGCGGAGTACATGGCAGCCTCGGAGGCAGCGCATGAAGCGATTTGGATGAAGGAGTTCATCACCGACCTAGGAGTCATACCCAATGCGTCGGGGCCGATCAAACTCTTCTGTGACAACACTGGAGCTATTGCCCTTGCCAAGGAGCCCAGGTTTCACAAGAAGACCAGGCACATCAAGCGGCGTTTCAACTCCATCCGTGAAAATGTTCAAGATGGAGACATAGAGATTTGCAAAGTGCACACGGATCTGAATGTCGCAGATCCGTTGACTAAACCTCTCTCGCGTGCAAAACATGATCAACACCAGAACAATATGGGTGTTCGATTCATCACAATGTAACTAGATTGGTGACTCTAGTGCAAGTGGGAGACTGTTGGAAATATGCCCTAGAGGCAATAATAAAAGGACTATTATATTTCAATGTTCATGATAATTGTCTTTTGTTCATGCTATAACTGTATTATCCGGAAATCGTAATACACGTGTGAACACTTAGACCCAATGAGTCCCTAGTGAGCCTCTAGTTGACTAGCTCGTTGTGATCAATAGATAGTCATGGTTTCCTGACTATGGACATAGGATGTCGTTGATAACGGGATCACATCATTAGGAGAATGATGTGATGGACAAGACCCAATCATAAGCATAGCATAAAAGATCGTATAGTTCGTTTGCTAGAAGCTTTGCCAATGTCAAGTATCTATTCCTTCGACCATGAGATCGTGTAACTCCCGGTTACCGTAGGAGTGCCTTGGGTGTATCAAACGTCACAACGTAACTGGGTGACTATAAAGGTGCATTACAGGTATCTCCGAAAGTATCTGTTGGGTTGACACGGATCGAGACTGGGATTTGTCACTCCGTATGACGGAGAGGTATCTCTGGGCCCACTCGGTAATGCATCATCATAATGAGCTCAATGTGACCAAGGTGTTGGCCACTGGATCATGCATTACGGTACGAGTAAAGTGACTTGCCGGGTAACGAGACTGAACAAGGTATTGGGATACCAACGATCGAGTCTCGGGCAAGTAACGTACCGATTGACAAAGGGAATTGTATACAGGGTTTGATCGAATCCTCGACATCGTGGTTCAACCGATGAAATCATCGAGGAGCATGTGGGAGCCAACATGGATATCCAGACCCCGTTGTTGGTTATTGCCCGAGAGTCGTCTCGGTCATGTCTGCGTGTCTCCCGAACCCGTAGGGTCTACACACTTAAGGTTCGGTGACGCTAGGGTTAGTAGGAAGTCAAGTATGTGACCACCGAATGTTGTTCGGAGTCCCGGATGAGATCCCGGACGTCACGAGGAGTTCCGGAATGGTCCGGAGGTAAAGATTTATATATGGGAAGTCCTGTTTCGGGCATCGGGACAAGTTTCGGGGTTATCGGTATTGTACCGGGACCACCGGAGGGGTCCCGGGGGCCCACCGGGTGGGGCCACCTGCCCCGGGGGGCCACATGGGCTGTAGGGGGTGCGCCTTGGCCTGCATGGGCCAAGGGCACCAGCCCCACATAGGCCCATGCGCCTAGGGTTCAAGGGGGAAGAGTCCTAGGAGGGGAAGGCACCTCCTAGGTGCCTTGGGGGGGAGGGAAACCCCCCTTGGCCGCCGCCCCCTAGGAGATTGGATCTCCTAGGGCCGGCCACCCCCCCTTGGCCCTCCTATATATAGTGGGAGAGAGGAGGGACTTCATACCTTGAGTCCTTGGCCTTGGGTTGCCTCTTTCTCCCTCCCAACACCTCTCCTCCTCCGTTGTGTGCTCAGCGAAGCCCTGTCGGAGTACTGCTTCTCCACCATCACCACGCCGTCGTGCTGCCGGTGGAGCTGTCTTCCTCAACCTCCCCTTCCTCCTTGCTGGATCAAGACGGAGGGGACGTCACCCGTGCCGTACGTGTGTTGAACGCGGAGGTGCTGTCCGTTCAGCACTTGGCATCGGTGATCTGAATCACGTTCGAGTACGACTACATCATCACCTTGCAAGCTTCCGCACGCGATCTACAAGTGGTATGTAGATGCAAACTCTCTCCCATGACTCGTTGCTTAGACGAACTCATAGATGGATCTTGGTGAAGCCGTAGGAAAAATTTTAATTTTCTGCAATGTTCCCCAACAAGGGAGTGGCATGATCTCATGGTCTAAGAACAAATACTTGACATGAAGAAATTTGTAGCAAATAAACTAAGTGAGACGATCATATGCTAAGCTTATGATTGATTCTGTCCATAACATCATTCTTCTAATGATGTGATCCCATTATTAAATGACACCTCATGTCTATGATTAGGAAATCTTAACCATCTTTAATCAATGAGCTAGTCTAGTAGAGGCTCACTGGGGACACGGTGTTTGTTTATGTATCCACACTTGTATTTCAGTTTCGGGTCAATACAATTACAGCATGGAGAATAAAAATTTATCAATAACAAGAGATATGATAATCACAACTTTATTATTTGCCTCTAGGGCATATTTCCAACGATGGGGGCATGAACCATATCTCTTTTTTTTCATGTGCCTCAACTCAATTTTTTTGGCGTTGTGTTAGGGAAGTTTGGGGGAATGGGTGGTGCCCTTCCAACTTCCCTCATGTCTACCAGAGGCCAGCTTCGTGAAATTACCAGGCCCAAAAGTTGATGTGGGTGAACTTTGGGGCCTTGGCAAGGACGTTGTGGTGTACTGGAAACAACGTAGTTATTGAACACTCTTTTCCCACGCATGCCACTAATGCTATCTTCAAAATCTATGGTTTCCGGCAGCAATGGATGCCCCTGAGCAAGAGGTGTGACTGACTAGCCATCGATCCCTTGACGAGGAACCACAAGGACCTAGCTTTCCGTCTTATTTTAGTCTTTGATCCTCCTTGAGGCCTGGTTCTGTGTTTTAGGCTTGTACTCCCTCCGTTCCGAATTACTTGTCGCACATATGGATGTATCTAGATGTATTTTGGTTCTAGATACATCCATTTCAGCGACGAGTAATTTGGAACGGAGGGAGTACTAAGCTAACGCTTCAGCATGTAGTCTATTTCTATTCCTTTTTGAACTTCTACATTTTCTTTTGCTCTTTCGTCATCAATTGGACTTGCTTGTATGCGGTGATTTGTTTTATCTATAAAGCGAGGCACTAGCCTCTTTCATTAAACTTGTTAATACAACACAACATATATTTTTATGTTAAGTGGCAATATCTTTTGGCACCTCAACCCATATATTCGTCTAATCGACCCAACCCTACCCATAGGACACAATAACCCCGAAATAGATTTGTTTGTTTGTTTTACTGTATTATATGAACATTCACTATGCAACATGAGGGAAGGAGGCCTTGCAGGTCTCCACTCGACCTTCACTGCGTGAGCTCATCATGACACAAGCATTTGTGGCTGCCATCTGGGATAAAGAAGGAGGAGAAGAGGAGCAGAGCTAGAGTGAGAAGACCAAGAATGTTGAACGGGACCATGGACATCATTGATCTCTGGACATCATTCATGGGGATCTGTGTACAATGTTGTTTGGGGAAGATGGTGGGAGTAGTCATGCATGGCGCAAGTAGTTTAGTGATGATTATGAACCCCTATCCTGCTAAATAACCCTATATATATGATGCTCACATCATAGGCAATAAAATAGAGATGTTGCATTGGACACCTCAGATGGGGACCACGCACAAAACAATGTTTACTTTTTTATTGCCTTGGTATGGGTAATAGCTCTCAGCCCAAGACATGCATGGAGTTGAGAGATTAAATTCAGCATGTAGTATTTGCATTTGGTACAGTACTAAAAAATATGCTAAACCTTAATATTTCCTTGCTGGCGCATGTGGTTCTATTTATGGTCATGGAAAATTTATCTTTATTCTGCACTAGAGAGGCATTGTATACATTATAGGCTAAGGGATGGTGATGTCTAATTTTGCAAATTCAGTTGAGCCTGACAATGAGTTTACAGCAATAGAGCTGACAATTTTTTTAAAATGTCAAAAAATTCCAAACAAAAACTTTGGCGCGTGCATGCTCACAAAGTCGTTTCATGAAAAACGGACAACTTATGTGTCACGTGTGAAAAAGTGAAAATCCCGTGTTAAAAAATGCTTATCACAATATCTTTTTGTCCTTTTTACACATGTCATAAGAAATGTCAGTTTTCTCTGAAACTTGACGCGCACACATATAATGTCGAGATGTATACACCAAATTTTTGTTTAAATTTTTTTCACACTTTGAAATATTTTTTGGCGTGCAGGAGCGCGCGCTCCCGGGAGCACCAACGGATTTCCGCTCGGTCTATTCTTTATATTCTGAAGATGATCCATACTTTTTTTTCTAGATGTATAACACATCATATCTACACGTATCATTGGCGTTTTTTAGCTGGTCTGAATTTACAGATAAGAAAATATTGCCCGCAAAAGAAAGATAAGAAAATATAACTGGCAAAAATATCTAATGCCTCGCAGTAATAACAAGTTTTTTATTCCTTAGGCCTCACAAACATGCTACAGTGTGCCTAGTGATACGTGCTAGCCCAGGCCTAGGGGGAAGTGCTTAACGTGTGTGCCTAGTGATACGTGCTAGCCCAGGCCTAGGGGGAAGTGCTTAACGTGGACTTAAAACTGTTTAAGACTAAACCAGAATATTTGAATCCAAAAGGGACACGGATCCACATGCAGATGGCTGGTGAATCGGACGGCGTGGACCATAGGTTCGGCTGAACCATGGTCCAGAATCGCGCCTCTCGTGAGAAGACACCGTCAAGGGGAGGAGCTATCGCAGGACAGCAGGAGTCCCTGCTGGGAGGAGTTGGTAGCTTTGTGTGGTGCTAGAGCTGCAGGATGAGGACCCGGGACATGTAATCCTGGCCATTGGTCGAGACCATGCAGACGACACACAAAGGGGCTAAAGCGAATCGACTGGATAATCTGTATCATTCACCGAAATTAATTGCACTCATTTGTTTACCGAAATTAGGTATTCTGCCATGCTCGATATCTATGAACATTAATACAGTATTTTTACAATTAGCACTGATCGATTCTAGAATTTTCCCATTGATACATGAATAATTTTCCGATTCGCTCTTTGCTCTATATAAACACAAGAGAAACATGCATGGTGAAATAATACTTCCATCGGTGACACCACGGATTACCAGTGACACTAGAAAAATAGCAATAGCTAACTACAAATTCTCGCAAACAAAAGAAGAAGCAATACCCAACGGGTAGCTTCTCATGGCTACTACCGGAAGTAACACTCATCGGGCCTTGTGTTTGGTGGTTGTCCTTGTCATGTCTACAACCATCTCGTCCTGTCATGCAGCAGGTTTATATGCTTCCTATTAGTTTCTCTCTGTATTCATTCTCCCTTTCCTGCACATAATTTTGGATGTGTAAAACGAATGACCTGTTGATCGTCTATTGCGTACTGACCTGCTTCATTGTTCATAGGTACAACAGATGGTTCACCGAAGCTATGCGTAGCCGAGAAAGCTTGCACGCCGAAGTTGTCCATAGAACCCTGGGCAACTATGTCTGCAAGGTTTATTGTGGACACCAAGGTTATGACGAGGATAAAAGCCACTGCACACCAGATGGTAGCGGCTTTTGCTGCTGCGAAAAGTAATGTAAGCCTGCAGGTTTTCTACGCCGTAGATCGAATGCACCAGTGCGATGATGGAGATGATATGTTTTGTCATTTGCTACAACGATACTTCAGAGAGAGGGGAAACTAGTTTTTATGCACCCCCAAGGATTTGGTTCATGCAGAAACTATTAGTAGTAAAATGTAATGGTTGTATCCTAGAAAACAAAGATTGTAATGGTTGATTTAGTTATATGTTTTCCTACCCTCCACTCATAAAAAGAATAACGGACAAACTTATGATCGCCATGAAGCACCAGAATAAACCATATGTTAGGAGCTAAGGTTTTGCCGGTTCTAGGGCAGAGATTGTAGGGGAACGATGGAGGAGGACGAGGACGAGGGCGCGGCGGCCGGCGGCTGGGCCCCGTCCTTGTGTGGTGGAGAAGAGGCGGGCGGCGACGCAAGAGGCGGCTAGGGTTAGGTCTCTCGGCTCCCTAAGGGAAGCAAGCAAATAATGATTGCTTCTTGCTTGATTAGATTGATCCATCTCCTCTCCTTATATAGAAAGGTTTACTTGACTCCTAAGCAAACTATAAGATAATTGGGCTAAGCCCCTAATAACGATAAGATAACTTGGGCCACAACCCACTGGGCTAAGCCCATAATATGACGGTCATAACACTTCTCCCCGCCTGCACAAATAGCTCGTCCTCGAGCTGTAAGGTGGGGAAGCGTTTGCTGAACTCCTCGAGGTGATCAACCAGCGTCAAACCCTTCGCGACAGCTGGGGCGGTCAGGTCGGCGGCGACGGCGTCCTCCTCAATGTAGTCTGCAGCCTCCAGGTAGAAGAGTCGCGGGCAGACGTGGTCGGGCGTGTAGGGCTCGTCGTAGTTGAAGCACAACCCTTGGTAGCGACGCTCAAGTAGCTCAGCCGAGGTGAGCCGGCGGAACGGGCGCACCGCGATCGCGGCTAGGGTGCCGCGGAAGCCTGAGCAGGCCGACCCAGCGCGGGGAACATCCGGCCCGGGTAGCGACCCAGCGGCCCGGGACGGTGATGCTTGCTGGATGGCCACCGCGCGGCGCTCGAACGCGCGGGCGTAGTACATGGCCGTCTGGAGATCCTGGGGTTCCCGAAGCTCCACGTCCACGCGGATGTGATCCAGAAGTCCACCGACGAAGAGGTCAGCCCGCTGCTGTGCCGTCATGCCCAATGCATGGCATGCCAGGGCCTGGAAACGGTCGGCGAAGTCCTGAATTGTGGAGGTGAAGGGAAGGCGGCCTAGCTCTGCCAGGCGGCTCCCGTGGATCGGTGGCCCAAAACGAAGAAGGCAAAGCTCGCGGAAGCGCTCCCAAGGGGGCATGATGCCCTCGTCCTGCTCGAGGGTGTAGTACCAGGTCTGTGCCATGCCGCGGAGGTGGTAAGAGGCGAGCCAGGTACGCTCCGAGGCAAGGGTGAGTTGCCCGCGAAAGAACTGCTCGCACTGGTTGAGCCAGTTGAGGGGGTCCTCTGTGCCGTCATAAGTGGCGAAGTCCAGTTTGGCAAACCGCGGCGGTGTCTGAGTCGGAGCGCCGTGGCCGACTGGCTCGGAGGTGCGAAGCAGCGAGGATTGGGACGCCCGGTCAGCATGGTCGTGGCCCGTGGAGTGCCCTGCCGAGCCGGAGGGATCACCGAACTACAGAGTGGGTGTCGACGGGTCTCCAGCCGACGTGTAGACGGGTGGCGGTGATGATCCGGTCAGCCAGGCCGGTATTGGGGACGACAACGGCGGGAAGCGCACTTGCTGGATCGGTACGCCTTCCTACGAGGGTGACCCAGACCCTGTGCTGGGCGGTGGCGGGGCCGGCAGCTGTGGCTGCGGCGGCACAGACCCGGGTGGCGTGGGGGGCGCCGCGAGGGCTGGGGCTGGCCACTATGGCCATTGAGGCACGACAGCGGGCGGCGGTGGGGCCGGCAGCTAGGGCTGCGGCTGCCCGGACCCGGGAGGCGTCGGGGGTGCGGTGATTTCCGGAGCCGGCCACTGCGGCCAGTGGGGGGCGACGGCGGGCGGCGGGTGACCGGGCCAGTGGTGGTGTAGAGGCCCGATCGGCGCCGTGGTGGTCGCGTACAAGGGCAGGGCGACTAGCCCTGTCGTGGCGGCCGGCGGCAAGGGCGGCGGCTGCCGTAAGGCCCGGCCAGGTAGAGGAGGATGCCCTGGACAACGGTGACAAGGTCATTAAGGACCCCGGTGATCTCTGCCGGGGAGTAGATGACGGCAGGTGGCACGGTGACGGGCAACGACTGGCCGGTGGAGGCCCCCACGGAGGAGCCGAGCGGCGCGGTGGGAAGCGCCAGCGGCACGGTGTAGTTGTCGATCGTGGCGGAGGGAAACACCAGCGGCGCGGTGGAGAGGGCGGCGGTGGTGGATAGCGGCAAGGTGGGCAGCGGCGGGATGGGTGGTGGCGCAGACATGATCGGACCCAAGCTACCTGATACCAAGGTGTTAGGAGTTAGGGTTTTGCCGGTTCTAGGGCATAGATTGTAGGGGAATGATGGAGGAGGACGAGGACGAGGGTGCGGCAGCTGGTGGCTGGGCGCCGTCCTTGCATGGTGGAGAAGAGGCGGCGGCGGCGCAAGAGCCGGCTAGGGTTAGATCTCCCGGCTCCCTAAGGAAAGCCGAGCAAATAATGATTGCTTCTTGCTTGATTAGATTGATACATCACCTCTCCTTATATAGAGAGGTTTACTTGACTCCTAAGCAAACTATAAGATAATTGGGCTAAGCCCCTAATAACGATAAGATAACTTGGGCCACAACCCACTGGGATAAGCCCCTAATATGACGGTCATAACACCATAACTATCAGTTGGAACAATAATACAAATCAGAATAAAATCAAATTGATGGTAGGATGATTCATGCCTATTCTTTGAAAAGGATAGCAGGAAATAATACTTAAAATGCACATTACTCTACTCAAGATGCTTTATATACTCATCACAAAAAATTGCAGTGTTCATCATGACAGGGGATTTTGCTCATGGAGCTAATTTTTGAGTAGGGATTACAATCCAGAACAGAACGATGGTAATGTATTGGCAAGAATGTTAGACCACAAAGAAGCTATCACATCTCATTTAAGAAGCCTATTTCCAGGACTCCATATAGATCGAACCTATATTTCCCAATGGATACAATCTACTCATGTCAAGAAGGCATATAGGTTCTTATCTTCAACGAGTGGCCCCATTTTTAATGCGGGTCAAAGCCTATGGTTGCCCAGATTGTTGAATGTTGTTAATAAGTAGTAATTCCCTTTTCTTAACAATAGGACCTAGGGATTTCTTGGTTCATCATGCTATTTTTCTAGGTTTGCATACACTAAATTGATTTAGTGAAGGGCATTTTAGACGCGGGTGTTTCGTATTAGACTAGGGAAATAGGGATTTTGGCCTCCATTTTTATTTAGTTCGCGTATTAGTTTTGGCCAAAGTCAAGCTTTGTAAACTTTAGATGCGGGTGCTTTAAAATCCCTAGTGTTTTCATGATTTTGCATGGACACACCAACATCACTAGTGTTTGCGTTGGGCGGAGAAAGCCATCGGCCAATGCCATGGCCCATGGCCCATGGCGTTTCCCTGGCCCAAACATCATGGACTGTGGCCTTTCATCCTAGACAGAGACGCCAAGGCTCTTGGAGGAAACACCGAGGCCAAATGCCATAGATCATGGTGTTTCCTGCACAATGGAAACACTAGGGATGTTGGTGTGACCAAAAAGAGGCTAGATTTGAAGAAAAAAAAATCCATCCAGGGTTAAATCATGTTAATCTTCATGTTTAAGGTCAGAATGGTGATTTCGGCCCCATGGCATGGCATTCTAATTCAAGCTACCATTGTTTAACTGTTAACATGCGCCCCTATGGATAATTACTCCATTAGAGGACATGGATGGGACAGTTCTAATGTCCATGAAAAGTTGTTGGTTAAAATACCTTACCCAGCAAGATATCATTACCTGTACCCTGTTACCCTCCTTACTCGTGAAGGCCTTGTATGTGAACCCTAAAATTAGAACCTAGGTAGTTCCGACAATACCCACCCTAGGTAATTCAAAATTTCTACTATCCGAGCTATTTGGCCCAAAAACACCATAGAAAACCTAAGCTAGTCACAACACATGCCCCAGAAGGCCTTACATGTTTATTGTTGTGAAGTAATATTTTTCCGCTGAAATGCTGTTGAATGTTGTTGCTCATTGTGAGTATGGGTTTCCCCATGGGGATGAAAAACCCAACGGCGATGGGGATGGGAATTTTTTTATCCCCGTGGGTGTGGACGCGGACGGGGATAGGCATGGGAAGGCTGTCATGGGGACATATATGGGAGTCCAATACCCGTCTGGATATACCCCATTGTCAGCTCGAATTCCAATGGAATAAGACACAAACCCAAAACAGACCAAAAAAAACTTAAATGATGCAGGAGTCCTCCCGTCGGCAAGGGTCGGGATGACCACATTTTCTTGCCGCTCGTTACCAAACTGCCGATGCGACATACATGTGAGTGAGCATTCATCTAAGATGGGCCGACCCATTTTACCAGCGACTGGTAAGTTCTATGGAATTTGATTTTGGGAACCTTTTGAAAGGAACCTGGCCGGTTTTAATAACTTTCTAGAAGGTCCCTAAACCGTTTTTATAGTTTTTTCTTTTATTTTAATTTTGTTTTTTTTGCTTCCTTTTTTGTTTGCATTTTTCATTTTCTTTTCCAGGTTTATGTAATTTTTACAAAAAAAACAGGAATTTGAAATATTTATTCAAAACTTAAAAAATGTTCATGTTATCAGAAAATATTCGGAAATTAAAATTTTGTAAAGCTTTGTGAAAGTTGTTCATAATTTAAAAAGTGTCCTGTTATCAAATTTTGTTCTGAAAATAAAGAAAATTTCCAAGTTTTCCAAGATGTTTGGGAATTTCAAAAAATGTTCATCTTTTCTAAAAGTTGTTCAGAATTTCAAAAAAGGTTATAGTTTAAAAAATTTATTCACATATTAAAACATTTTTGTGTTTTTCAAAAAATGTTTTGGAATTCAAAAATGATCGTATTTAAAAAAATGTATTCCTATTTCTTTTTCACAAATTTTAGAAATATTCGTACTTTTGAAAAAAATTCAGGAATTTTAAAAAAGCTTTAAATTTTCGAAAACTATTTGAAATAAAAATGAAGACCAAAATGAACTGTTTCGCTAGAGTAGACGAGCCGCTACAGCAAATTGGGTGGGTACAGTAGTCGGACCGCTACAGTGGTAGAAAATCACGCTGCAATGTCGAGCAAGGCGCTGCAAATGGGCCAGCCAAGTCGACACCCTTGTGTGCGTTGCAGCTCTATTTGTCGACAAACGCATGCAAATAGGAGCGCATGGCATCCTGAGAGCTCTTAAGCGGCGCTCTCAGGGGCGGTTAAAGCTAGTGTCGCTCGAAGGTGCGCCTAGCAGGCTGGGCCATTAAATTTTCACTCAATTGAATACGACGCTCGAATAAGACATGATGCAGTTGTTCCCTCACTCGCATCTCGCTGGTTGGTTGGTTGACCGTCTGATAGTTAATCATTGACTATTGAAAGAAGTTCATAAAATTTGGGCAAAATCATAAAACTAAAGAGTCTAGAAAAAATGTGAAAAATGAACTAAAATTTGAAAACGTTTGGAAAAATTTAAAAAAAATAAAAAAATGAAAAAAATGAAAAAGTTCACGAATTTGAGAAATAAATCATGAATTTGAAAAGCTTCACAGATCTGAAAAAAGTTGATGAATTAGAAAATACAAATTTTGAAAGTTGAAAAAGTTCAAGAAATTTGAAAATAGCTTCACTAAATTAGAAAAAAGTTCAGAGTTCATGAAAAATGAAAAAACTTCATAGCTTGAAAGTAAAGGTCATGAATTTGAAAAAAGTTGGCAGATTTTGAAAAAGAAATAATGGATTTGAAAAAAACTTGCAATTGAAAAAAGTTCACGGGTTTGAAAAAAGTCAACTGGTTTTGTTTAAATGTTAATGAATTTGAAATGAAAATCATGAATTTAAATAAAATACGAATTGATAGATGTTTCACACATTTGAAAAAAAGGAAAAAATAAATAGGAATGGAAAAAACAGAAAAATGAAAAACCAAATAAAACGAACAAAACCAATCCCAAACATAAGAACAAAAGGGCTGGAAGCTTCTAGAGGCTTTGAAAAATCGGCCTAGGAAGCTTCTCGCAAATTACCAAAACCGGCTTGGGGAGCTTCCTCTCGTCCGGTAAGATTGGCCGGCCCATTAAAATCGAGTGAAGGTAGGGTGTGTGTGCCTGTGTGTGTGTTGCGTACGAAAAGGCCTTTAATGGGCGCATAAGGCGCCGAATAAGATTTGGTTGTAATCCTAGCCATTGGTTGAAGCCACGCACACTGTTTGCCGAGGGGCTGAAGCGAATCGGCCGATTGATATGTATCATTTACGTAAATTAATTGCATTCAATTTCTTTTATACCGGAATAAATTTTCGTATCATGCACGATATCAATGAACATTAATGCAAGATTTTACAATGGGCATTAATCGATTCTCCATAAATTGCTCATTGATACCGGAATTAAATCGATTCACTTTTTGCTCTATATAAGCACCAGCCCAACATGCATGAAACATTACTTCCATCGGTAACATCTACCAAACCCAACGGTGATCATGTGTGCAAGGTTGATTGCGGACGCCAAGGTTACGACACGGATAAAAGCTATTGCGCAGCAGACCGTAGTGGCATTTGCTGCTGCCAAAAGTAATACAAGCCGTCAATCTGAAGGATCCATTTAATTTGGATGGAGATGATATGTTTTGTCATGTGCTAGAAAGCAGTGAAAGGGGAATAGTTTTCTATGCACGCTGGGATTTAGTTCATGCAGGGAAATTCAATAAAATGTAATGGTTGTATCTAGGGCTGCAAACGAGTCGAGTTCGAGCGAGTTGGAGTTGGCTCAGCTCAACTCATATTAAAATTCGAGCGAGCTCAATCCGAGTGAAGCTCAAGATCGAGCTGTAGAACATGACTCGTGCTCAGCTTGTACCGATCTCGAGTCGATTTCGAGCTAGTTTCGAGCTAAATAAAATGATAAAAATTATAAATCTATGATGATTATTCAGACTAGATAAGGACACAACACAACACAACTTTGTACGTCAGTCTCGTCGTTCTCGGGAGAGCTCCGAGCACATCTTTTTCTCTTGGGCGAACTAGAAATAGATGGTGGTCTTCGTGGACGAAAAACAAGAAAAATAAGGTGCATATGCTGGGAAATTTTGCCAAAAGCAATAGGATATTTAACACATAGCCGATCACATACCATAATTAGACCTAAATCTTCTCTACACTTAATTAAGCTACCATGTTTGCTAGTTAATAAAATGGAGAAAAATCATGGACATCATATATTGTAACAAATTATCTTATTTTCATTTAATATATGGCATAATCATTGAACATAATGGTATTATGTCGAGCTATCGAGCTAAAATCGAGCGAGCCAATATTGGCTCAAGATCGGTTCGTTTCTCCGTCGAGCTACATAAAGTGTTCAAACTCGGTTCATTCATTTTCGAGTCGATCTCGAGTCGAGCCAAAAAACGAGTCGATCTCGAGTGGCTTATGAGCCTCGAGCTTTTCTTGCAGCCCTAGTTGTATCCGAGAAAACAAATACTGTACTTGTTGAATTATATGTTTTTCCTACCCTTCCTCTCAAAAGAGCAACAAACAGTCCTTTGATCGCCATGAAACACCCGAATAAACCATAACTATCAGCTAGAATTTGGAACAAATGGTACAAATCTACACAAGAAAAAATATTAAAAGTGATGGTAGGATGATTTATGATTACTTTTCGAGGAATATAGTGGAAAAAATTAGAATTTACATGAGATGAATAAAATAACAAAATTTCAAACACGTCTGGAAAATAAGCAAAAGCCAAAAAAGTTATACAACATAAGAGTATCTTCAGCAGCCTTTGTATACTGAATTGCTAAAAACATGTTATAGCAAGAGGAAAGAGAAGGTTTACAAAACCAACATGTTTTTTTGCTTTGGTAGCTTTTGTATATCGGATTGCTATATTTGCATAAACCACAGAATGATATTTGGGGACAGTTTGTTAGAGCAACTCCAACGGGCTGACCCAAACGGACGGCAATTTCGTCCGCTTTTTATACGTTTGGGTCGGCCGCCCGCCCGGCGTCCGTCCTGTTTTTGATATGGGTCGGCAGCGCGCCCAACGCGCCGACCCATATGTGCCGGCGTGGCCGGCTGGCCGCCCAATTTTACATTGATTTGCATTCAACATATTGTCAAATGAAAATGTTTATTACAAGCCAAATAGTCTAGGCGCCCAAATAAATAGTATAGTTTTACAAGCCAAATACAAATAAAAATATTTGCAAACGAATAAAAGAAAGTACATTTATTGGTTGCCAACATGAGACCACAGGGACTCTAGATACGTAGACTCGCTCATACGAACGTCATCGGGCACTCTGTATGCAAGCATTCGGATGGCGACAGTGCATTTCTGATAAGAGGAGAAACCAATCTTGCCGATGGCATCCTCTTTGCACTCGAAGTAGTCATCATAGCCGACCACTCCCTCTCTAATTTAGTTGAAAACATGCCTACTCATACGGAAACGGCGGCAAAATTTGTGATGTTTGAACAACAGGTTTGTTGTATCAAAGTAGTCCTTCCAGAGAAGGAAGTGCCCGCTCTCTCGGTTGCGATTCAACGCCGGAAGGTGTGCCGGAATGGAGCCACGGAACAACGGCCGCTGGCTGTTGAGGTGGTGATGGACCAACACGGCATCCAATATCTCCTCCTCGTCGCCGGACGATGAATCGTCGGAGTTGCAAAGGAAATTGTGAAAAAAGAACTCGTCAGCGGAGTCTATTTCGTACCTTGGCAAACTATCAAACATCTTGCGGGCGTTGAAGAAGGAGACGTCCGGCGAGGGGAGTCGCGGCGCCTATAGACCAGCTAGCTGCCCTGCCGGCGTCCGATGAGTGTGACGGCGTCCGACGAGTGTGCTGGTCAGATGTGGCAGGGGCGACGAGGCGGCTTCTTGGTCACGGGCGGTTGTGCGGTGGGGAAGCAGCGGTGAGAAGCAGTTTGCTCCCTAGCGGCAAAATGGCGGCGGAGGGCGACGGGGGGAGGGGCGGCGTTGCTGGGCGGATGTGGAGGTGGCGGCAGCTGGAAGAGTCGCCGGAAAAAATGAGCGGCGGCGTCGGCGATGAAAGAGGCGGGCGAGGGTTGCTTGTTGGCCGGGGGGTGAAAGGGGATGCCAATGTGCCAGAGACTAGCGGGTCCGGGGACAAGAGTAGGCGAGCGCGCGTGCGTCCGTCCTGTGTCCGCGCCGACGCAAATCCGGCTCAAAAATGGGCCGGGAATGGGTCGCTCGCGGATGCGTCCGTTTGGGTCGGTGCGTTGGGCCGCCTTTTGTGTCTGCGCCGACCCAAACGGACGGCCGCGGACGAAATGGGTCGCCCCATTGGAGTTGCTCTTATAGACACATCACACGTATACTAGCAAAACTCGTGTACACGTACACACAAGCAAACATGTACACACGTAGCATACATGCATACACGTACACATACACACACGCAGCACGGACACGTACATGCTCATAAACACACACATACATACTGTTGGGTTCTACGGTAGGGTGCGTCGACTGCAAATTAAAATTTTCCTACGCGCAGAACAAACAGGAACATGCTACGAAAGATGGATTATAGATCGTTACCACTAGACATGCAGTGTCGTGCAGGGGAAGTAGAGTTGGGGCAGTGCATCTTAGGATTCATCTCCTCCTCGTCGATCTCCCATGTAGCCGATCGGATCTCGTGAACAGGTTCGCCGGAGCAGAGCAGGTGTACCGTCCCTAACGGTATCCGTGCGTGCAGGAGGAATGTCATGCGGTGGACTACTAGGTCCGATCACACAACTGGCGGTGAATGGAGGTGGCAATTCGCAACACATGCAAAGCCCTAGTGACGGCACCGAAGCGATCAACCGAACGAGTGTGCAGCACCCCCACTTTATATAGGCATCTATCGCGGGCTCAACACTTGGGCCTCACACGGACCCCAAAGCCCAAAATCTGTTTGGCCTGGATCCGAGTCCGAGTAGGATATGGCTCGTGGTGTCGGACAGGGCCTCACAGGTTCCTTCCCTTAAGTGCACGACCCCTTAGGTTCTCGTTCACTTGGTCGCAAGTCAGATCACACTGTTGGGGAACGTTGCAGAAAACAAAAATTTTCCTACGGTTTCACCAAGATCCATCTATGAGTTCATCTAGCAACGAGTGATTAGATGCATCTACATACCTTGTAGATCGCGAGCGGAAGCGTTCAAAGAACGGGGATGATGTAGTCGAACACGACGTGATTCGAATCACCGGAGATCCTAGCACCGAACGGACGGCACCTCCGCGTTCAACACACGTACGGAACAGCCACGTATCCTCCTTCTTGATCCAGCAAGGGAGGAAGGAGAGGTTGAGGGAGATGGCACCAGCAGCAGCACGACGGCGTGGTGTTGATGGAGCTGCAGTACTCCGGCAGAGCTTCGCTAAGCACTATGGAGGAGGAGGAGGTGTTGGAGAGGGAGAAGGAGGCAACCAAAGGCCAAGGTGAGAAGTCCCTCCTTTCCCCCACTATATATAGGAGGGCCAGGGGGTGGCCGGCCCTAGGAGATCCAATCTCCTAGGGGGGCGGCGGCCAAGGGGGGGTTTCCCTCCCCCCCAAGGCACATAGGAGGTGCCTTCCCCTCCTAGGGCTCTTCCCCCTTCAAACCCTAGGCGCATGGGCCTATGTGGGGCTGGTGCCCTTGGCCCATGTAGGCCAAGGCGCACCCCCTACAGCCCATGTGCCCCCCCGGGACAGGTGGACCCACCCGGTGGACCCCCGGGACCCTTCCGGTGGTCCCGGTACAATACCGATAACCCCGAAACTTGTCCCGATGCCCGAAACAGGACTTCCCATATATAAATCTTTACCTCCGGACCATTCCGGAACTCCTCGTGACGTCCGGGATCTCATCCGGGACTCCGAACAACATTTGGGTTACTGCATATACATATCCCTACAACCCTAGCGTAACCGAACCTTAAGTGTGTAGACCCTACGGGTTCGGGAGACATGTAGACATGACCGAGATCGCTCTCCGGTCAATAACCAACAGCGGGATCTGGATACCCATGTTGGCTCCCACATGCTCCACGATGATCTCATCGGATGAACCACGGAGTCGAGGATTTAATCAACCCCGTATGCAATTCCCTTTGTTAATCGATATGTTACTTGCCCGAGATTCGATCGTTGGTATCCCAATACCTCGCTCAATCTCGTTACCGGCAAGTCACTTTACTCGTACCATAATGCATGATCCCGTGACCAGACACTTGGTCACTTTGAGCTCATTATGATGATGCATTACCGAGTGGGCCCAGTGATATCTCTCCGTCATACGGAGTGACAAATCCCAGTCTCGATCCGTGTCAACCCAACAGACACTTTCGGAGATACCTGTAATGCACCTTTATAGTCACCCAGTTACGTTGTGACGTTTGATACACCCAAAGCACTCCTACGGTATCCGGGAGTTACACGATCTCATGGTCAAAGGAAAAGATACTTGACATTAGAAAAGCTCTAGCAAACGAACTACACGATCTCACGCTATGCTTAGGATTGGGTCTTGTCCATCACATCATTATCCTAATGATGTGATCCCATTATCAATGACATCCAATGTCCATAGCCAGGAAACCATGACTATCTATTGATCAACGAGCTAGTCAACTAGAGGCTCACTAGGGACATGTTGGTGTCTGTTATTCACACATGTATTACGATTTCCGGATAATACAGTTATAGCATGAATAAATACAATTATCATGAACAAAGAAATATAATAATAATGCTTTTATTATTGCCTCTAGGGCATATTTCCAACAGTCTCCCACTTGCACTAGAGTCGATAATCTAGTTACATTGTGATGAATCGAACACCCATGGAATTCTGGTGTTGATCATGTTTTGCTCTAGGGAGAGGTTTAGTCAACGGATCCGCTACATTCAGGTCCGTATGTATTTTACAAATCTCTATGTCTCAATCTTGAACATTTTCACGAATGGAGTTGAAGTGACGCTTGATGTGCCTTGTCTTCTTGTGAAACCTGGGCTCCTTGGCAAGTGCAATAGCTCCAGTGTTGTCACAGAAGAGCTTGATCGGCCCCGACGCATTGGGTATGACTCCTAGGTCGGTGATGAACTCCTTCACCCATATTGCTTCATGTGCTGCCTCCGAGGCTGCCATGTACTCCGCTTCACATGTAGATCCCGCCACGACGCTCTGCTTGCAACTGCACCAGCTTACTGCCCCACCATTCAAAATATACACGTATCCGGTCTGTGACTTAGATTCATCCAGATCTGTGTCGAAGCTAGTGTCGACGTAACCCTTTACGACGAGCTCTTCGTCACCTCCATAAACGAGAAACATTTCCTTAGTCCTTTTCAGGTACTTCAGGATATTCTTGACCGCTGTCCAGTGTTCCTTGCCGGGATTACTTTGGTAACTTCCTACCAAACTTATGGCAAGGTTTACATCAGGTCTGGTACACAGCATGGCATACATAATAGAACCTATGGCTGAGGCATAGGGGATGACACTCATCTCTTCTATATCTTCTGCCGTGGTCGGACATTGAGCTGAGCTCAATTTCGCACCTTGTAAAACAGGCAAGAACCCTTTCTTGGACTGATCCATTTTGAACTTCTTCAAAATCTTATCAAGATATGTGCTTTGTGAAAGACCTATGAGGCGTCTCGATCTATCCCTATAGATCTTGATGCCTAATATATAAGCAGCTTCTCCAAGGTCCTTCATTGAAAAACTCTTATTCAAGTAGGCCTTAATGCTGTCCAAAAGTTCTATATCATTTCCCATCAAAAGTATGTCATCTACATATAGTATGAGAAATGCTATAGAGCTCCCACTCACTTTCTTGTAAACACAGGCTTCTCCATAAGTCTGTGTGAACCCAAACGCTTTGATCATCTCATCAAAACGAATGTTCCAACTCCGAGATGCTTGCACCAGCCCATAAATCGAGCGTTGGAGCTTGCACACCTTATCAGCATTCTTAGGATCGACAAAACCTTCCGGCTGCATCATATACAATTCTTCCTTAAGGAAACCATTAAGGAATGCCGTTTTGACGTCCATTTGCCAAATTTCATAATCATAAAATGCGGCAATTGCTAACATGATTCGGACGGACTTCAGCTTCGCTACCGGTGAGAAAGTCTCATCGTAGTCAACCCCTTGAACTTGTCGATAACCCTTAGCGACAAGCCGAGCTTTATAGATGGTCACATTACCATCCGCGTCTGTCTTCTTCTTAAAGATCCATTTATTTTCTATGGCTTGCCGTTCTACGGGCAAGTCAGTCAAAGTCCATACTTCGTTTTCATACATGGATCCTATCTCGGATTTCATGGCTTCTAGCCATTTGTCGGAATCCGGGCCCGCCATCGCTTCTTCATAGTTCGAAGGTTCACTGTTGTCTAACAACATGATTTCCAAGACAGGGTTGCCGTACCACTCTGGTGCGGAACGTGTCCTTGTGGACCTTCGAATTTCAGTAGGAGCTTGATCAGAAGTATCTTGATCATTATCATTAACTTCCTCTCTAGTCGGTGCAGGCACCTCAGGAACATTTTCTTGAGTTGCGCAATTTTCCGGTTCAAGAGGTAATACTTCATCAAGCTCTACCTTCCTCCCACTTACTTCTTTCGAGAGAAACTCTTTCTCCAAAAAGGACCCATTCTTGGCAACAAAGATCTTACCTTCGGATCTGAGGTAGAAGATATACCCAACAGTTTCTTTAGGGTATCCTATGAAGACACATTTTTCCGATTTGGGTTCGAGCTTTTCAGGTTGAAGTTTCCTGACATAAGCATCGCATCCCCAAACTTTTAGAAACGATAGCTTAGGTTTCTTCCCAAACCACAATTCATACGGTGTCGTCTCAAAGGATTTCGACGGTGCCCTATTTAAAGTGAATGGGGCAGTCTCTAAAGCATAGCCCCAAAAAGATAGTGGTAAATCGGCAAGAGACATCATAGATCGCACCATATCTAATAGAGTGCGATTACGACGTTCGGACACACCATTACGCTGAGGTGTTCCAGGCGGCGTGAGTTGTGAAACTATTCCACATTTTCTTAAGTGTATACCAAACTCGTGACTCAAGTATTCTCCTCCACGATCTAATCATAGAAACTTGATTTTCCTGTCACGTTGATTCTCAACTTCACTCTGAAATTCCTTGAACTTTTCAAAGGTCTCAGACTTGTGTTTCATTAAGTAAACATACTCATATCTACTCAAGTCATCAGTGAGGATGAGAACATAACGATAGCCACCGCGAGCCTCAACACTCATTGGACCGCACACATCAGTATGTATGATTTCCAATAAGTTGGTTGCTCGCTCCATTGTTCCTGAGAATGGAGTCTTGTTCATTTTACCCATGAGGCATGGTTCGCACGTGTCAAATGATTCGTAATCAAGAGACTCTAAAAGTCCATCAGCATGGAGCTTCTTCATGCGTTTGACACCTATGTGACCAAGGCGGCAGCGCCACAAGTATGTCGGACTATCACTATCAATCTTACATCTCTTGGTATTTACACTATGAATATGTGTAGCATTACGCTCGAGATTCATAAAGAATAAACCATTCACCATCGGAGCATGACCATAAAACATATCTCTCATATAAATAGAACAACCATTATTCTCGGATTTAAATGAGTAGCCATCTCAAATTAAACGAGATCCTGATACAATGTTCATGCTCAAACTTGGCACAAAATAACAATTATTGAGGTTCAAAACTAATCCCGTAGGTAAATGTAGAGGTAGCGTGCCGACGGCGATCACATCGACCTTGGAACCATTCCCGACGCGCATCGTCACCTCGTCCTTCGCCAGTCTCCGTTTATACCGCAGCTCCTGCTGTGTGTTACAAATATGAGCAACGGCACCGATATCAAATACCCAGGAGTCACTACGATTACTGGTAAGGTACACATCAATTACATGTATATCAAATATACCTTTGGTTTTGCCGGCCTTCTTGTCCGCTAAGTATTTGGGGCAGTTCCGCTTCCAGTGACCACTTTCCTTGCAATAAAAGCACTCAGTCTCGGGCTTGGGTCCATTCTTTGGCTTCTTCCCGACAGCTTGCTTGCTGGGCGCGGCAACTACCTTGCCGTCCTTCTTGAAGTTCTTTTTACCCTTGCCCTTCTTGAACTTAGTGGTTTTATTGACCATCAACACTTGATGTTCCTTCTTGACTTCTACCTCTGCTGATTTCAGCATAGCAAATACTTCAGGAATGGTCTTTTCCATCCCCTGCATATTGAAGTTCATCACAAAGCTCTTGTAGCTTGGTGGAAGCGACTGGAGGATTCTGTCAATGACCGCATCATCCGGGAGATTAACTCCCAGCTGAGTCAAGCGGTTATGTAACCCAGACATAGTGAGTATGTGCTCACTGACAGAACTATTTTCCTCCATCTTACAGCTGAAGAATTTGTCGGAGACTTCATATCTCTCGACCCGGGCATGAGCTTGGAAAACCATTTTCAGCTCTTCGAACATCTCATATGCTCCATGTCTCTCAAAACGCTTTTGGAGCCCCGGCTCTAGGCTGTAAAGCATGCCGCACTGAACGAGGGAGTAGTCATCGGAACGCGCCTGCCAAGCGTTCATAACGTCTTGTTCTGCAGGGAGAACAGGTGCATCACCTAGCAGTGCTTGTAGGACATAATCTTTCTTGGCAGCTATGAGGATGATCCTCAGGTTCCGGACCCAGTCCGTATAGTTGCTGCCATCGTCTTTCAGCTTGGTTTTCTCTAGGAACGCGTTGAATTTGAGGACTACGTTGGCCATTTGATCTACAAGACATATTGTAAAATATTTAGACTAAGTTCATGATAATTAAGTTCATCTAATCAAATTATAATGAACTCCCACTCAGATTTGACATCCCTTTGGTCATCTAAGTGTTACACGATCCGAGTCGACTAGGCCATGTCCGATCATCACGTGAGACGGACTAGTCATCGTCGGTGAACATTCTCATGTTGATCGTATCTTCCATACGACTCGTGTTCGACCTTTCGGTCTCCGTGTTCCAAGGCCATGTCTGTACATGCTAGGCTCATCAAGTTAACCCTAAGTGTTTTCGCTGTGTAAAACTGTCTTACACCCGTTGTATGTGAACGTAAGAATCTATCACACCCGATCATCACGTGGTGCTTCGAAATGATGAACTGTAGCAACGGTGCACAGTTAGGGGAGAACACTTCTTGAAATTTTGTAAGGGATCATCTTATTTACTACCGTCCTCCTAAGTAAACAAGATGCATAAAACATAATAAACATCACATGCAATTATATAAAGTAGTGACATGATATGGCCAATATCATATAGCTCCTTTGATCTTCATCTTCGGGGCTCCATGATCATCTTGTCACCGGCATGACACCATGATCTCCATCATCATGATCTCCATCATCGTGTCTTCATGAAGTTGTCACGCCAACGACTACTTCTACTTCTATGACTAACGTGTTTAGTAATAAAGTAAAGTAGTTTACATGGCGTTCTTCAATGACACGCAGGTCATACAAAAAATAAAGACAACTCCTATGGCTCCTGCCGGTTGTCATACTCATCGACATGCAAGTCGTGATTCCTATTACAATAGCATGAACATCTCATACATGACATATAGATCATTCATCATTCATCACAACTTTGGCCATATCATATCACAAAGCACTTGCTGCAAAAACAAGTTAGACGTTCTCTAATTGTTGTTGCAAGTTTTACGTGGCTGAAGTAGGGTTCTAGCAAGAACGTTTTCTTACCTACGTGAAAGCCACAACGTGATTTGTCAACTTCTATTTACCCTTCATAAGGACCCTTTTCATCGAATCCGCTCCAACTAAAGTAGGAGAGACAGACACCCGCCAGGCACCTTATGCAACTAGTGCATGTTAGTCGGTGGAACCGGTCTCACGTAAGCGTACGTGTAAGGTTGGTCCGGGCCGCTTCATCCCACAATACCGCTGAAGCAAGATAAGACTAGTAGCGGCAAGAAAGTTGACAAATCTACGCCCACAACAAATTGTGTTCTACTCGTGCAAGAGAACTACGCATAGACCTAGCTCATGATGCCACTGTTGGGGAACGTTGCAGAAAACAAAAATTTTCCTACGGTTTCACCAAGATCCATCTATGAGTTCATCTAGCAACGAGTGATTAGATGCATCTACATACCTTGTAGATCGCGAGCGGAAGCGTTCAAAGAACGGGGATGATGTAGTCGAACACGACGTGATTTGAATCACCGGAGATCCTAGCACCGAACGGACGACACCTCCGCGTTCAACACACGTACGGAACAGCCACGTCTCCTCCTTCTTGATCCAGCAAGGGAGGGAGGAGAGGTTGAGGGAGATGGCACCAGCAGCAGCACGACGGCGTGGTGTTGATGGAGCTGCAGTACTCCGGCAGAGCTTCGCTAAGCACTATGGAGGAGGAGGAGGTGTTGGAGAGGGAGAAGGAGGCAACCAAAGGCCAAGGTGAGAAGTCCCTCCTTTCCCCCACTATATATAGGAGGGCCAGGGGGGTGGCCGGCCCTAGGAGATCCAATCTCCTAGGGGGGCGGCGGCCAAGGGGGTGGGGGGGTTCCCTCCCCCCCAAGGCACCTAGGAGGTGCCTTCCCCTCCTAGGGCTCTTCCCCCTTCAAACCCTAGGCGCATGGGCCTATGTGGGGCTGGTGCCCTTGGCCCATGTAGGCCAAGGTGCACCCCCTACAGCCCATGTGCCCCCCCGGGACAGGTGGACCCACCCGATGGACCCCCGGGACCCTTCCGGTGGTCCCGGTACAATACCGATAACCCCGAAACTTGTCCCGATGCCCGAAACAGGACTTCCCATATATAAATCTTTACCTCTGGACCATTCCGGAACTCCTCGTGACGTCCGAGATCTCATCCGGGACTCCGAACAACATTCGGGTTACTGTATATACATATCCCTACAACCCTAGCGTAACCGAACCTTAAGTGTGTAGACCCTACGGGTTCGGGAGACATGTAGACATGACCGAGATCGCTCTCCGGTCAATAACCAACAGCGGGATCTGGATACCCATGTTGGCTCCCACATGCTCCACGATGATCTCATCGGATGAACCACGATGTCGAGGATTTAATCAACCCCGTATGCAATTCCCTTTGTCAATCGATATGTTACTTGCCCGAGAGTCGATCGTCGGTATTCCAATACCTCGTTCAATCTCGTTACCGGCAAGTCACTTTACTCGTACCGTAATGCATGATCCCGTGACCAGACACTTGGTCACTTTGAGCTCATTATGATGATGCATTACCGAGTGGGCCCAGTGATATCTCTCCGTCATACGGAGTGACAAATCCCAGTCTCGATCCGTGTCAACCCAACAGACACTTTCGGAGATACCTGTAATGCACCTTTATAGTCACCCAGTTACGTTGTGACGTTTGATACACCCAAAGCACTCCTACGGTATCCGGGAGTTACACGATCTCATGGTCAAAGGAAAAGATACTTGACATTAGAAAAGCTCTAGCAAACGAACTACACGATCTCACGCTATGCTTAGGATTGGGTCTTGTCCATCACATCATTATCCTAATGATGTGATCCCGTTATCAATGACATCCAATGTCCATAGCCAGGAAACCATGACTATCTATTGATCAACGAGCTAGTCAACTAGAGGCTCACTAGGGACATGTTGGTGTCTGTTATTCACACATGTATTACGATTTCCGGATAATACAGTTATAGCATGAATAAAGACAATTATCATGAACAAAGAAATATAATAATAATGCTTTTATTATTGCCTCTAGGGCATATTTCCAACACACACATCTGACTCGGCTAGTCGGCAGGGGCCTCTAGCAAAGCGTGCCGACTCTAAGTGTCGGATGAAGCTGGTTAGGCGAACCTATACATCACACTTCTGTTCCCATTGCCACACGATATATGTTGTCGGGCTCAAGGAAAGTTTGTCATCCTTGTGCTAGCGCGACCTCTTTCTCGTTTTAGTGATGCCAACCACAAACCGGATTATCTCATAATCCTAATCACATGGCCATGCTTATCTTGGTCGGATCACACGAGGGCCCAGAGTATACCTCTCCTGATCAGAGGGGCAAATCTCATCTTGCTCGACCATGTCTCGCATCATGTGTCTGGACAAGGCCAAAACCTACCTTTGTAACTACCCAGTCACGAAGTAGCGTTTGGTCGGTCCAAATCAGGTCTGTCACCATCCCGAGTGCATGTGTCAGCTCAGGTCTTAGGACATAGAACATATATTGTACTAGAGACTCACATATGACATATTATTGCGTCTCGTAGTCGGGTCTGTCCGACTCGGACCTTATCTCGACTCGGATCCGACTATGTTGGATCCGACCAGATCCTTCCGAGTCCATATTATCCGGCTAGTATCCAATGCTCCATGTCTAGTGGGATCGAGCCATCCACCGTGTCATATGCTAGTCTAGTTGGTTGCGCTTCCACACAACCCTTTCGACTAAGGAGCTTTTAGGACAGTCATCATAAAATGTATAGTCCCACAAACAAGTTACGTACTTGCTGATACACATCATTGATAACGTCTAAGGACTATCTTCATTCATAAACACATAGGAAATATCATTATACATGATTGCCTCTAGGGCATATCTCCAAAACATACACACACGCGAACACGTACACATACACATGCATGTACACGTACACACGCGCGTACACACACACACGACGCACACACGCAGCACACACATACACGTACACATCACACACAGGTCCACTAGTCATCGAGACAAAAATATGAAGGGGGCTGATACGTCTCCAACGTATCTATAATTTTTGATTATTCCATGCTATTATATTACCTCTTTTGAATGTTTATGGGCTTTATTTTATATATTTATATCATTTTTGGGACTAACCTACTAACCGGAGGCCCAGCCTGTATTGCTGTTTTTTTTTGCCTATTTCAGTATTTCGAAAAAAGGAATATCAAAAGAAGTCCAAACGGAATGAAACCTTTGGGAGCGTGATTTTTGGAACGAACATGATCCAGAGGACTTGGAGTGCAAGTCAAGAAGCAGCCGAGGCGGCCACGAGATAGGAGGGCGCACCCACCCCCTCTGGGCGCGCCCCCCTATCTTGTGGGCCCCTCGAGCGGCCACCGACGTACTTCTTCCTGCTATATATGCCTACGTACCCCGAAAACATCGAGGGAGCCAACGAAACACAATTTCCACCACCGTAACCTTCTGTATCCGCGAGATCCCATCTTGGAGCCTTCGCCGGCGCTCCGCCGGAGGGGGAATCGACCATGGAAGGCTTCTACATCAACACCATAGCCCCTCTGATGAGTTGTTAGTAGTTTACCATAGACCTTCAGGTCCATAGTTATTAGCTAGATGGCTTCTTCTCTCTTTTTAGATCTCAATACAATGTTCTCCCCCTCTCTCGTGGAGATCTATTCGATGTAAACTCTTTTTGCGGTGTGTTTGTCGAGATCCGATGAATTGTGGGTTTATGATCAAGTTTATCTATGAGAAGTATTTGAATCTTCTCTGAATTCTTTTATGTATGATTGAGTTATCTTTGCAAGTCTCTTCGAATTATCAGTTTGGTTTGGCCTACTAGATTGATCTTTCTTGCCATGGGAGAAGTGCTTAGCTTTGGTTCAATCTTGCGGTGTCCTTTCCCAGTGACAGCAGGGGCAACAAGGCACGTATTGTATTGTTGCCATCAAGGATAAAAAGATGGGGTTTATATCATATTGCATGAGTTTATCTCTCTACATCATGTCATCTTTCTTAATGCATTACTCTGTTCTTTATGAACGTAATACTCTAGATGCAGGCAGGAGTCGATCGATGTGTGGAGTAATAGTAGTAGATGCATGCAGGAGTCGGTCTACTTGTTGCGGACATGATGCCTATATACATGATCATGCCTAGATAATCTCATAATTATTCGCTTTTCTATCAATTGCTCGACAGTAATTTGTTCACCCACCGTAATACTTATGCTATCTTGAGAGAAGCCTCTAGTGAAACCTATGGCTCCCGGGTTTATCTTTTATTATATAAGCTTTCAATCTATTTTTACTTGCATCTTTACTTGTTGCATCTATATTATAAAATACCAAAAATATATTTATCTTATTATACTATCTCTATCAGATCTCACTTTCGCAAGTGGCCGTGAAGGGATTGACAACCCCTTTATTGCGTTGGTTGCGAGTTCTTTATTTGTTTGTGTAGGTGCGTGGGACTTTTGAGGAGCCTCCTACTGGATTGATACCTTGGTTCTCAAAAACTGAGGGAAATACTTACGCTACTATTGCTGCATCACCCTTTCCTCTTCAAGGGAAACCAACGCAAGCTCAAGACGTAGCAAGAAGGATTTCTGGCGCCGTTGCCTGGGAGGTCTTCGCTCAAGTCAAGACATACCAAGTACCCATCACAAACTCATCTCCCTCGCATTTACATTATTTGCCATTTGCCTCTCGTTTTCCTCTCCCCCACTTCACCCTTACCGTTTTATTTTTCCCTCTCTTTCCCAATCTCCTCTCTCTTTTTCGCTTGCCTTTTTCTGTTTGCTTGTGTGCCTGTTTGTCCTTATGGCTTTGCCTAAGAGTACCGACCACATTCTTAGAAGGTTGGAAGAGATTGAATCAAATATTAGAAGCTTTATGAATTTGCAATTTGAGCATAATAATTTCTTCAGAAAAGAGCTTAAAGAACAAAAAGGTCTTTTGGGGTTTATGAATAAGGAGCTTGATGATATGAATAAAGATTTTTTGGATCCTTCCGTAATGAGGCCATCGGTCCTATGGTTGGGGTTGTATTTGGAAACCAGACTGTCTAAGCAAGGATGGCGTGGCGGCGGCGGCATCCTCGTTGTGGACATGTGTCCTCGGACTCCGCTGTTGCAACGACGTTTTTGCTCCAGTATCGGCGCGGAGCTTGGGAGGTAGTCTAGGAGCAGATGGAGATTGTGGTATGCATCAACAACATTTGGAAGACGAAACGTGTGCTGAGTTCGTGGTTTGTGGATGGCAGGTATGGTATCCTCCTTCGGCATCTTAGCCATGGTGGGGTGCCAGATCTGGAGTTCGGTGGCGTGTCCAATGTGTTGCCCCGATCTGATTCATTTAACGGGAAGGGCTTCACTTTTGGTGAGCCATCTTGAAGGTCCGCAAAGTTGCATATCAGCGATGGAGCCACGTCAAATTCGGGTGAGAAGGTGATCCGTCATTAAAATGGAGCGAAGACAGGGGTGCGTATGTTGCGTATAAAAAGGGGACCTCCTATACGCCACAGGATGTCAAGGCTTCGCATAGGGCAGTACTCCGACTGGGCTGGCCAACACATGAGCTGTGAGTGGTGTAAAAAAATAAGACAAAGGCAGAGCCTCACGCACGATTCGATCTCGCGATAGTTGTGCTGCAAACACAGGTAGCTAGCCACTCCGGCTTACTAGTCTTAGTGGTACACATGCAAGGCAAATACTTTAACACTAGATAAATCGGCTGATCGGGTTATTTTCCTTATTTTAGTCATTTCTTGAAAGTACTAAATAAACATATTTTAAATTATGAACGTTTCGGCCAAGCACGCACGAGTTTGAAAAGTTGTGATTTTTTTTGAATTTTTAACGAAATTTATAAAATGGGATTGATTTTTGAAGATGTGTACAAATTTTGAAAAACAGGAATTTTTTTCACAAAATGTGAAAAGTATTTGAATTTGTGAATGAAATTTAAAGCATGAAATATTTTGGAATTTCTGAACAACTCTTGAAAAACAGGAACCTTTTTTAAAATACCGATCAATTTATGACAATCTGGAAAAAATTTCAAAAACAGTGAACAATTTTTTACTTTGTGAACATATTTTCAAAAATAGGAACATTTTATGAATTTGTGAACAAATCTTGAACAACAGGGATATTTTCTAAAAACTCTGAACAATTTTTGAATTTCTGAACAAATTTTCAAAATGGGAAAATTTTGAATTTGTTTACAAATTTGGAGAAAATTTTTTAGAAATGTTGTACAAATATTCAAAACAGGAACTTTTTGATTTGTGAACAAATTTTCAACTCAAGAAACCTTTTCATTTTTGAACAAATTTTGAGAACATAGAATTTTTTTAATTTGTGACCAAATTTGGAGAAACATTTTATAAAAATTTGATTTTTTTTAGAATTGCGAATGTGATTAATTTTTTAAAACACAAACAATCTTATTAATTTGAAACAATTTTTCCAAAAACTGTTTTTTTTAGAAAAATGAAATCTTTTGAAACTCTAAACTTTTTGAAAACACGCAAAATTTCAATTGCCAAACATTTTTCTGGAATTGCGAACAATTTTTGGAAACTTGAACAAAAAATTGAAACCTCCAAACATCTATTGAAAACATTAACAAATTTGGAATTTTTTTGAAAGTTGCGAACAAATTTTGCAAGTATGAACAATATTTGGAATTTTGGAACATTTTTAGGATTATGAATAAAAATTTGAAAAACAAAAATATTTTTTGAATATGCGAACAAAATTTTGAAACTACAAATATTGTTTGAAAAATGTGAACAAATTTTGGAAACAATAATATTTTGAAATCCAAAATAAAATTTGTAAATTTCGAAAAACCTTGATAAGAAAATTGTACTTTAAAAAGAAGCATTGACAATAAGTAAACCCAAAATAAAAGAAAAAGCAACAAAGAAGAAGAAAAATAAGAAGATAAATGTAATATACAAAAAAAGAACAGAAAAATACACCGGAAAAAGAGAAAAAAATCTCAAAAACCTGTAGCATAAAAAAATCAGATGAGACCGGTTCTGGGAAGTGGGAACCATCTAGAAGGTTCCCAAAACCGGTTGCCTCCCACATTCTGAGCGGGGCGGTCCAGATCACGTGCTGATGCGGTTCTCCTGTGCGTTATGTCAACGCCTCGACGCAACGAGCGGTAAATAGGAAATCGCCTCGAAAAGGCCTTTAACAGGCGCATAAGGCGCCGAACAGGATTTGGTTGTAATCCTAGCCATTGACTGAGGCCACACACACAGTTTGCAGAGGGCTGAAGTGATAAATATCATTTACCTAAATTAATTGCATTAAATTTCTTTTATACCGTAATAATTGTCTTGTCATGCACGATATTAATGCAATATTTTACAATGGGCACTAATCGATTCTCCATAAATTGCTCATTGATACCGGAATTAAATCGATTCACCTTTTGCTCTATATAAACACCAGCACAACATGCATGAAACATTACTTCCATCGGTAACATCTACCAGTGACACTGGAACGAAAGCACTAGCTAACTACAGTACTTCTCACGAAGAAAAGAAGAAGCAATAGCTTGCTGCTAGCTTCTCATGGCTCCTATCGGAAGTAAGACTCGAGCCTTGTGTTTGGTGGCTTTTCTGCTCATGTCTACCACCTTGTCCTGTCATGCATCAGGTATACATGCTTATTAGTTTCTCTGTATATCGATTTCCTCTTTCATGCACACACTTTTGGATGCTCAAAAAGAATTACCCTGGCGATCGACCCTGTGCGCTGACCTCCTTCATTGTTCATAGGTACAACAGGTGGGTGGACGAAGTTCTGCGTAGCCGAGAAAGCCTGCGCGCCGACGGCAGGACCCAAGGGCGATCATGTGTGCAAGGCTGATTGCGGACGCCAAGGTTACGACAAGGATAAAAGCTATTGTGCACCAGACCGTAGTGGCATTTGCTGCTGCCAAAAGTAATACAAGCCGTCAATCTGAAGGATCCATTTAATTTAGATGGAGATGATATGTTTTGTCATGTGTCGTGGTTTTAAGTCTGACAGTAGAAAGGGGGGTAGGTATGGAGAGGCAAGATCTCAGCTATGACGAAGGTGTACACATGAGTTTTACGAGTTCAAGCCCTTCTCGGAGGAAGTAACAGCCCTATGTCTCGGTGCCCGGAGGCAATTACAGGGGTGCCCACCCTTGTCCTAGTGGAGGGGGGTGGCTTATATAGAGTGCGCTAGGACCCCCGCCCACCTCCATTACAAGGGGCTTAATATATATAAAGTAAGGGCGTTACTGGTAACGGCAGTCTTAAATACTCTTAATGCTCTTGAAGACTAAGGAGTGAATGCCCGGCCGTTGTGTGTTCTTCCGACTCCCGATCTTCAATATAGTCGAGTGATTCCCCATATGGTCGAGTGACGGTGGGGAATGATGGTCGAATGATTAGGTCGTCGAGTGGATTCTTGGTCTTCTTATCTTCTGGGGTAGTGACCTTGGGTAGGACGTGTAGGTCAGGCCTAGGACCCTACCCTAGGTCTGTATCCTCATCAGTAGCCCCCGAATGGATTGAGGTGTGAGTGCAAAGTAGGCTGAAATTGAACCTATTCCGAGCTTCGGGACCTCGCGAATGCTTTCTGCAAGTCCGAACGCCTGCGTCGGTATTTCGGTGTCGACTCAGTCGCCTTGATCCATTCAGTGGACAGTCGAGTGAACTGGTGATCTCATGTGCCGAGTGCTGCGTAGGAGCGCGGGATCGTGGGCGCGATTGTCTATAATGTATCCCAGATTCTGCAGGATACGAAATTTCGGGGAAGCGCACCGGACGGGGAGTGCCGAAGTGGGCGGAGCGGCTAAACAGTGATTCCTCGATTCCCGCGCCGCCTTTTTCGCCACGTACGCTGCGCACGACTGTTGCGGGATTTGACGGGATCGCCTGGTCCCACGCGTCAGTCACTCGGAAAATCCCTTATAAGGTGACCGGACCGAGGCGTCCGCACTGTACACATCTTCTCTTCCTTCTTCTCTCTTCGCTTCTCCGCCGCACCTTACTCTTCCGCTCTGAAGCCGCTGCCCCGTCGCCATGGTGAAGGACAAGACGGCGGCGCTAGAGCGCGCAAAGAAGACGAAGGAGGTGGCGAAGGGCAAGAAGCAGCAACGCGGGTCGTCCTCGCGTGCGGGGCTGCCATCGGGCTGGATCCAGGGCGATTGGATCCGGTCTTCGATTCGACACGCGGATCTGGACGAGCTGGCGGAGTCGGGGTTAATCGCGAAGGGAGCGGCGAGGCTGCCGGAGGGGGAGATGCGTGCTCAGCCTCGACCGGGTGAGTGCGTTCTGCTCGCCACCCACGTCGACCACGGTTTTTCGCTTCCCCCACATCCTTTCTTCCGGGGGTTCCTGAACTTTTTCGGTGCTCAACTCCACCATTTCTCCCCCAACACCATCACGTATTTAGCTACTTTCGTGTTGATGTCTGAGAACTTCTTGGGGTGTCAACCGCACTGGGGTCTTTTCAAACACATCTTCACCATTCGTTCCCAATCGGTAAAAAAGGCGAAGTCGAGTGACTCGAAAACCCATGTCATCAAGATGTGTGGGGGTTTAGGTATCCAAAAGAGGAAAGGGAGTGCCTTTCCTGCAATGACTCTTCCTGACTCCGTTAGAGGCTGGCAGTTGACTTGGTTCTATTGCCAGGATGCCGCGGCTCCAGGTCAGTCGACCGGCCTCCCCCATTTCTCGTTTGACCGAGTCCAGACTCCTGCTCCACTGAAAGTGACTGCTGACGAGACCATGGAGACGAGGATGTTGGTGGATAGGGTGGTTCAGCTTATCAACGATGGCGTTACGGGTCTGGATCTGTTGAAGGTGTTCCTCAGACGCATCCAGCCTCTCCAGGCCCGCAATCACCCGATGTGGCTGTATTCCGGACCGGACGACACCGCCCGGGTCCATCCAGAAGAAGTGTCGTCTGAAACAGTAGCTTTGTGGCTGAGGAGCATCACGGGCAATCAGGACAATCCCAGAGGATCTAGGCGAGTTGTTCCCTTTAGCAGCGTATACCCACCCGACAAGGTATGCCTTTTGTTCCGACTGCTTCTCATTCATGCTCCGACTGCACTGGATATTGACCGACTCTCGTTCGACCAATTTGTTCTGCAGGTATTCACTGAGATGCACTCGATGCCCAATGCTGAACAAGCTTTGGAACAGGCCCAGGAGGGGGAGGACAGCGCGGAAGATAGTGGCGAGTGGGATTCTCAGGGAGACGAGGAGGAGGAGGAGAGCGAGGAGTCAGACGAGGAGGAGGAAGTCGACTCGCCGCCGCGATCCGAACGTCGATCCAAACAGCAGCATGATCCGGCTGGCGGGCGCGGGAAAAGCGTGGGTCCGAGTGCCAATACTTAGAAGCGCACTCGGACGTCGACTCCGGAGCTGATGGAGAAGGTGGCCAAGCAGCCTAAAGTTGCTCCCTCCAAGGCCCGGAAGACATTGCCGCGAATCAAGATGGACGTCCCCGTTGCCTCAGGGTGGGTATCTTGTGTGTGTTTCCGTAAGTCGACTGAAGATTTTCTTGATCTGACCGACCAATTCTTGTGTCCTTCTAGCCCCACCTCTGCTGCCGCTGACATGGACATTGACAAGGCACCAGGAGACGAAGAGGCCACCTCACGAGCTGGTAAGTTCGTTTGACCAAGTTCTGTTTAGTCGAGTGGATGGTCAATTGACTGAAAATTTGAATCTTCTCTTCTTATGTAGCTCCACAAGATATCGTTGTGCTTCCTGATGACGAAGAAGAAGAAGTGCCTCTACAGGAGAGGAGGAAGAAGAGTGGAGGCTCAAGCAGGAGGAAGCTTGAAGTCCAGGTCCCTCAGTCCACACCAGCGCCTGAGGCGATAGTCCGGACCAACGTCACATTCGCTAACCCGTTGACAACTGATTGTCCGTCAGGGTCGACTGCACAGACACCTGCTACACCGGTGCAACTCCACTCATCCGACCCGGCAACTACTTCGACCCCTCTGGAGCCATCCCTCTTTGCTACATATCAGACTCCAGACGACTCGCCGGGTGCCGCTAGGGAAGCTCTTTGCCAGGCGAATCTTGTCATGGAGCAGGTGAAAGTGATGCATGAAGCCAGTCAGATAGCTTACAATGCCAGCACTGCCCTTCAGACCAATGTTCAGGTCAGCAAAATTCTGACTGAACTTTTGAATGTCGCTTTATATATGATCACCCACTGGGTGTTCCTTCGTTTAGAACTCAGGAAATCTTCAATTCTGCACTTTTCGAATCAGTGGGGGCACGTCGAGTGCACCCACTGGGTGTAGTCCCCGAGACCACGGTCGGCTACTGGCAGTTGACTAAGGTCTAATGATTTATCTCTCTCTTTTTTGAACTCATGCTGAGTATTGATCTGATCCGGTGAGGGCACGCTAAGTGCACCCACTGGGTGTAGTCCCCGAGACTACTGTTGAATATTTGATTCTGCAGTAGTCTTAGAGTAGTTCTTTCCTTCACTGTTGCTTGCATCTGTCGACTGACATGTCTGTCTCTCTGGCTGCAGAGGTCTTGTGATCTTGGAGCTCGGCTCACCGAGTTAAAGAAGAAGCATATCAGCGTTGAACTTGACGTCGAACTTGCGAAGAAGAATCTGAAGATTGCCCACCAAGAAACGTCCATCATGGGAGGTGATCACTCGACCATTTTGTCTGTTTTGTAGCTTCACACTTTGCACTGGTTTTTCTTCCAGTCTCTTTGAACCGAGTGATTTCACACAAGCAGATGTGCGTAGTGAAAATCGTCAACTTCAGTCTCGTCTGAAGAGTGTTGTTTCTTTAGAGAGGCTGAAGGAGGCTTTCGAGCAGAAGGATCTAGATCTGGCAGCCGCTCAGAAGGAAGCACGCGAGAAGACGAAGCTTGCGGACCAGAAGCTGGCTTCGGTCAGCAAATTGGAGGAGGAGAACGCGAAGCTGAAGACTGCCATCTCGGACGCTAATCGAGAAGTCGAGCAGCTGAAGAAGGACAAGGAGAATCTTACCACTGAAGTCGGCGGCCTCAAGACCAAGACGGACAAGCTGGAGTCCTATATGGAGCAACTCGCCGCCAAACTTATTCTGAAGTTTGAAGGTATGATCAGTCGACTGTGATTAATTTGTTGCCGATTGAACTTTTGTTGTCATGCCGTCGAGTCATTACTTTTTTGCAATGGTACAGAGCTATGTCAGGACTTTGAGGCTGAAACTGGGCGGGTGGAGACGGGTCTCGACCCCATCAACTGTCCCGTGAAAGATGACACCGCAATGAATCTGCTCCGATTGGAGTCGCGCTTAGATGGTGCGGTTGCTTATCTTGCTCGGCTGAAGGCGGCTATGGCCCAAGTGGATGCTGAACTCTGGCCTCGGGCGGAAATGTCCCAAGACCTTGAGTCCTTGATGACTCGACTAAATCAGATTCCAAGCCGAGTGCAGGAGTGGAAGAAATCTTCAACCCGCTGTGGTGCCGATGTCGCCTTGTCTTTGGTCCGAGTGCACTGCAAGGAGGCTAAGGAAGACAAACTGGCAGCTCTCAAAGTGGCAAACACTAAGAAGTACTCCTTCCAGGACTTCATGGACACCTTCCTCGAGGCAGCCACTCGCATCGCCGACAGCATTGACCTCGACAGCTTCTGCGACCCGGCCAGTCCTTCTCCCGCCGAGTGATTAAAAAACATTATGCCACACTTTTATTTGCCTCGGAATGCCGAGTGAATTTGTAACCGTTAAAACTCCTTCGGGCCTGATGCCCGAGTACCTTATTCTGCGGTTAAGAAACTTTGGATTTACCATCTCATATATTGCGTCTGTCTTCGAACGAAATTCGTTTTTCTCTCGAATTGTTGTCTATTTGCTTGATGCAGCTTCTAGAGAAAAATGGCCAGTCGACCGATCGGGCGATCCTTGAGCAACATTGATCAGCTCATCAGCAAGGCATTCAGCAATGGTCTTGACATTCCAGTCGACTAATCGGGTGATCCTTGAGTAGCATTGATCAGCTCATCAGCAAGGCACTCAGCAATGGTCTTGACATTCCAGTCGACCGATCGGGCGATCCTTGAGTAGCATTGATCAGCTCATCAGCAAGGCACTCAGCAATGGTCTTGACGTTCCAGTCGACCGATCGGGTGATCCTTGAGTAGCATTGATCAGCTCATCAGCAAGATACTCATCAATGGTCTTGACGTTCCTGTCAACCGATTGGGTGATCCTTGAGTAGCATTGATTAGCTCATCAGCAAGGTACTCAGCAATGGTCTTGACGTTCCTGTCAACCACCCGGTAAGGTTTTTCAAACTTAGGCGAGCACTGGGCTGCAGCTAAGCCTCCGAGCGGGAGGGTCGCTTGCCATTCGGTAGGATTTTTCAAACGTAGGCAAGCACTGGGCTGCAGCTAAGCCTCTGAGTGGGGGGGTTGCTCACCACTCGGTAGGATTTTTCAAACTTAGGCGAGTACGGGACTGCAGCTAAGCCCCCGAGTGGGAGGGTTGCTCACCACTCGGTAGGATTTCTCAAACTTAGGCGAGCACTGGGCTGCAGCTAAGCCTCCGAGTGGGAGGGTTGCTCACCACTCGGTAGGATTTTTCAAACTTAGGCGAGTACGGGACTGCAGCTAAGCCCCTGAGTGGGAGGGTTGCTCACCACTCGGTAGGATTTTTCAAACTTAGGCGAGTATGGGACTGCAGCTAAGCCCCCAAGTGGGAGGGTTGCTCACCACTCGGTAGGATTTTTCAAACTTAGGCGAGCACTGGGCCGCGGCTAAGCCCCCGAGTGAGAGGCAGACTCATCACTCAGTAGGATTTTTCAAACTTAGGCGAGCACTGGGCTGCAGCTAAGCCTCCGAGTGGGAGGGTTGCTCAAACTTAGGCGAGTACGGGACTGCAGTTAAGCGCCCGAGTGAGAGGCAGACTCATCACTCGGTAGGATTTTTATCACTTAGGCGAGCACTGGGCTGCAGCTAAGCCCCCGAGTGAGAGGCGGACTCATCACTCGGTAGGATTTTTATCACTTAGGCAAGCACTGGGCTGCAGCTAAGCCCCCGAGTGAGAGGCAGACTCATCACTCGGTAGGATTTTTATCACTTAGGCGAGCACTGGGCTGCAGCTAAGCCCTCGAGTGAGTGGTAGACTCATCACTCGGTAAGATTTTTATCACTTCGTCTTAGGCGAAATAGATTCGCAGCTAAGGTAATTCATACAAAAGAAATAAACAACAATCATTCGGAAGAAGTAAATTATGTCTTTTGATAGCCAAACTAAAAGGTATTTCTTATTACATCTCATCAGTCTGAATATTTAAGAATAGAAAGGGCGGAGCAGATCCGCATTCCAGGCGCGTCGCTCATCTTTATTATGTTCGACGTTGAAGAGATAGTATGCTCTGTTGTGGAGCACCTTGGTGATGATGAAAGGGCCTTCCCAAGCAGGAGCGAGCTTGTGAGGTCTTTGCTGGTCCACTCGAAGAACCAGGTCTCCTTCTTGAAATGCTCGACCCCTCACGTTTCTAGCGTGAAATAGACACAAGTCTTGCTGATAAATGGTCGACCGGATCAAGGCCATCTCTCTTTCTTCTTCTAGGAGATCGACTGCATCTTGCCGAGCTTGTTCTGCTTCTTCTTCTGAGAAGAGTTCGACTCAAGGTGCATTGTGGAGCAAATCACTGGGGAGCACGGCTTCAGCTCCGTAGACTAAGAAGAATGGAGTCCTTCCAGTTGACCGGTTAGGGGTTGTCCTCAACCCCCTTAGTACGGATGGGAGCTCATCGACCCAAGCTCCTGCTACATGTTTCAGGTCACGCATCAACCGAGGCTTCAATCCTTTGAGAATCAATCCATTTGCCCGCTCGGCCTGCCCATTCGACTAAGGATGAGCGACCGAAGCGTAGTCGACTCTCGTGCCTTGGGAGGCACAAAAGGCTTTTAATTCTTCAGAATCGAAGTTCGAGCTGTTATCCGTGATGATGCTGTGCGGGACGCCATATCTGAATATAAGTTCTCTGATGAAACTCACAGCTGTGCTTGCTTCAAGGCTTTTGATGGGCTTGGCTTCGATCCACTTGGTGAACTTGTCGACTGCTACCAGCACATGAGTAAATCCACTCCTGCCTGTCCTCAGAGGTCCAACCATGTCCAGTCCCCAGACGGCGAAAGGCCAGACGAGTGGAATTGTTTTTAGAGCCGACGCAGGTTTATGAGACATGTTGGAGTAAAACTGGCAGCCTTCACATTTGTCCACTATTTCCTTATCCATCTCGTTGGCCCGCGGCTAGTAAAATCCAGCTCGGTATGCTTTGGCCACGATGGTCCGAGAGGAAGCGTGGTGACCACAGGTCCCCGAGTGAATATCATTGAGGATCACTCGACCTTCCTCTGGCGTGATACACTTCTGGCAAACTCCAGTTGCACTTTCTCTGAACAACTGCCCCTTTATCATAGTAAAGGCCTTAGATCGCCGGACGATCTGTCGAGCCTCTTCTTCATCCTCCGGAAGTTCTTTCCGAAGAATGTATGCGATGTATGGCACTGTCCAGTCGGGAGTGATGACCAGAACCTCCATGACTAAGTCGACCACGGCTGGAATTTCAACTTCAGTCGGATCTGTGGCACTCTTGGGCTGTGGCGACTCTTCTGTGAAGGGATCTTCCTGAACCGAAGGTGAATGAATATGTTCCAGAAACACATTGTGGGGAATGGCCTCTCTCTTTGAACCTATCTTCGCCAACTCATCTGCAGCTTGATTTTTCAATCGGGGCACATGGTGAAGTTCCAACCCCTCAAACTTCTTTTCCAGCTTCCTAACAGCATTGCAGTAACCAGTCATGGCTGGACTTCTGACATCCCATTCCTTCATCACCTGATTAACCACCAAATCTGAATCGCCATATACCATGAGGCGACGGACGCCGAGTGAAATGGCCATACGCAACCCATATAGAAGTGCTTCGTATTCTGCTTCGTTATTGGAGGAATCAATATGAATCTGGAGAACATAGTTGAGCTTGTCTCCACGGGGGGACACCAATACTACTCCAGCACCTGATCCGTTTAGCATCTTGGAGCCATCGAAGAACATAGTCCAATGTTTCGAGTGAACCTGAGTCGGTAGTTGCTGCTCAATCCACTCGGCAAGGAAATCCGCGATTGCTTGGGACTTGATAGCTTTCTTTGCCTCAAACTTGATGTCCAGTGGAAGGAGTTCAATCGCCCATTTTGCTACTCGACCAGTTGCATCTCTGTTATTCAGAATCTCAGACAACGGTGCGTCGCTGACGACTGTAATAGAGTGATCAGAGAAGTAATGTGCAACCATCTTCATGGTCATGTAAATTCCATAGACAAGCTTCTAATAATGAGGGTATCGTTGCTTGGACGGAGTCAAAACTTCAGAGAGATAATAAACTGGGCGTTGAACCTTGTAAGCTTTTCCTTCCTCTTCTCGCTCGATCGTGAGTACTGTACTGACAACTTGTCCAGTGGCTGCAATGTAAAGCAGTAAAGGCTCTTTGCTCATTGGCACAGCTAGCACCGGCTGGGTGGAAAGCAGAGCTTTGAGCTCTGCAAATGCTGCATCAGCTTCTTCAGACCACTCGAACTTATCAGATTTCTTCATCAGTCGGTAAAGAGGCAAGGCCTTTTCACCGAGACGATAGATGAATCGACTCAAGGCGGCCAAACAACCTGTCAGCTTCTGAACGTCATGCACTCGCATAGGGCATTTCATTCGGAGGATGGTATCAACTTTTTCTGGATTGGCATCGATCCCTCGTTCAGAAACGAGAAAACCGAGCAACTTTCCTCCTGGAACTCCGAATGTGCATTTTGATGGATTAAGCTTGATATCGTACCTTCTTAGGTTGGCAAAGGTTTCTGCAAGGTCAGTCAATAGGTCGGAACCTTTGCGAGACTTGACCACGATGTCATCCATGTACGCCTCCACATTCCGACTGATTTGGGTGAGCAGGCACTTTTGGATCATTCTCATGAATGTGGCTTTGGCATTTTTAAGACCGAATGGCATGGTGACATAGCAAAAGCACCCGAATGGGGGTGATGAAAGCTCTTTTTATTTCATTGGGGCCATACAGTTGGATCTGATGATACCCAAAATATGCATCTAGGAAAGACAGGCGCTCACACCCCACAGTCGAGTCAACAATCTGATCGATACGGGGGAGAGGGAAATGATCTTTCGGGCAGGCCCGATTGATATGCTTGAAATCAATGCACATGCGCAGTGAATCGTCCTTCTTGGGGACCATGACGACATTGGCAAGCCACTCGGAGTGGTAGATTTCACGGATGAATTCTGCTGCCAGCAGTCGAGCCACTTCTTCGCCGATTGCTTTTCTCTTCTGAACGGCAGACCGCCGAAGGTGCTCTTTGACGGGTTTTACCTTGGGGTCGACACGCAAACGGTGCTCAGCCAGTTCTCTGGGTACAACAGGCATGTCAGAGGGTTTCCATGCGAAGATGTCCCAGTTCTCACAGAGGAACTGGATGAGTGCTTCTTCCTATTTGCTGTTGAGTGTTGTTGATATATGAGTCGGGGCAGCATTGGGGTCGGTCAGGTGAATATGAATAGGCTTCGTTTCACTAGTCGACTGAAATGCAGAGTCTGTAGCAGGCTTCTTGGCTCGGAGCAAATCACTCGGATCTGCACTCTTCTGATACTCCTGGAATTCAACCGCCGCCATCTGTGCATCGGCGATTTTGGAACCTTTCTGGGAACATTCTTCTGCTTTCTGTCGATTGCCAGTGACTGTGATCACACCTTTGGGACCAGGCATCTTCAGCTTGAGGTACACATAGCACGATCGAGCCATGAAACGTGCGTATGATGGCCTCCCCAGGATGGCGTGATAAGTGCTTTGGAAATCCACAACTTCAAATGTCAACTTTTCTTTACGAAAATGCTTGGAATCACCGAAAACCATGTCGAGAGTGATCTGGCCGAGTGATTCGACTTTCTTTCCGGGGATAACGCCATGAAAGCTCATATTGCTCTCGCTAAGCTTGGACATCGGGATGCCCATCCCCTTCAAGGTTTTAGCATACAGGATATTCAGACCGCTACCACCATCCATCAGCATTTTAGTCAGTCGAGTGCCACCGACCACCGGGTCGACCACCAGCGCTTGCCTTCCAGGGGTGACTACGCGAGCTGGATGGTCCGACTGGTCGAATGTGATGGCTGTCTGGGACCATTTCAGGTGCGTGGTCGTTGTCGTCGGAGCGACCATATTCACCTCTCTGTTGATGACCTTCAACCGACTCTTGCTCTCAACATCAGCAAAAATCATGAGAGTGGAATTGACCTTCGGGTAACCGTCATCTTCCTCTTCCTCCTCATCTTTGTCTGACTCTTTGTCCTTCTCATTGGGCTGTTTCTCCCGGAACTGTTGGATCAGGAGTCGACATTGTCGAGTAGTATGCTTTGGGTAAATCAGATTACCTTCCTCATCTTTCTTCGTGTGGATGTGACACGGCAAATCCAGCACATCATTTTCTGCTTGGTCCTTTACATTCTTAGGAGGCCAGGGCCCCTTAGGTTTTCCCTTAAACTTTCCTTGAGCCACTGCTGCAATCTCACCAGGTGCCGCTGGCTCGGCTTTACGCTTTTGTTTCCGACTGGAACCACCTCCACCGGCCTCTTGGCCGACTGGTTTACTCTTCCTGCTATGGAGTCGATCCTCTTCTTCTCCGTTAGCATACCGGGTGGCTATCTCCATCATTCGGGTTAGAGTCATATCCCCAGTCCGACCGAACTTCAGAACCAACTCTCGATACTTGACGCCTTCCTTGAAAGCGCACACTGCCTGATGCTCTGATACATTCTCCACGGTGTGATGCAAAGTGGTCCACCTCTGAATGAATTCCCTCAAAGTCTCATTCGGCTTCTGCACACAATGCTGCAACTCGGGTATCCCTGCTGGCCGCTTGCACGTGCCCTCAAAGGTTCTTACGAACACTGGAGATAGCTCTTCCCAACTGTGAATACTGTCCGGGGACAACTGAGTCAACCACACTCGGGCCGACCCATCCAACATAAGAGGGAGATGCTTCATTGCTATCTCATCGTTTCCGCCTCCAATTTGCACAGCCACTCGGTAATCTTCAAGCCAAGTTTCAGGCTTGGATTCTCCAGTGAACTTGCTGACTCTTGTTGCCAATCTAAAGTTGGGAGGAAGCACTATGGCCCTGATGGCTCTGCTGAAACACTCTGGGCCTGAAACATGTGACCCGCTGCCACTCGGACGATCTCTGCCCAGGTCTTCTCTGTGTGCTCTATTCCAGCCGACCAGGCCTTGGACGAGAATGGATCTCGCATCAAAGCCTGGCTCCCTTGGGTCGACTGGAGCTCTGCGCTCGTCCCTGTGACGGTGTCTATCATCATTCTACCGAGGCACGTACGACGCACTCCTCGGAGGAGGCGTTGGCACTCGACGACGATTGTCGCGGTCGAACTGACGATCGTATTGCCCACGGCCTTCACGCCGCGGGGGCGATCTTGGGCTATGGGCCGACTGAACTGTATCCGTTGCCACGGATCTGCTGTGTATCCTATTCCACGACTGAGACACCATAGAATTCTGCTCTCCTGCTGCTCGGAGCAGGGCCCGGATCTATTCCAACCCTCGGCCAGCCTCTGACTGGGAAGGTTGAATCGACTCTAAAATTCGGGCCGCAGCAACGAGGCTCTGAATCGGAGTACGGTATACCTTAGGTGGAGGCGGGAAAACCTGCCGTCGACTGGACTCAGGAACTCGTTCCCGGGCTCGCTCGTCGAGAGCGCGCTGCAAGTTCTCCAGTCGAGTGCGCTCAGCCAAATTAGCCAAGCGCGCCTCCTCCAAGGCCCGAGCCTCGGGAGTTTCTCCAACGATGGGCGTGTGAAGTGCGTCCATGTTGCGATGACGAAGATCCTCTCTCTGCTGCGAAGAGAGAGGTTCGGGATGGTACTCCTCGTGGACCCGTGATGGATCGTCGCCAGCCTCTTCGCCGTCCTCACGGCGAAAGCCAGGCGGGCCATGCGGACCATCGACCATCAGGACTTCAGCCGCAGGATCGCTGCTATCGCACTCGGACGCCGTCTCCGCGGAGCCAGTCGACAGATCGAACAGGCCGTGGAGAGTTTCGTCGGGCTCGATTGCCGCGACTTGATGAGTGGCCGAACGCCGAGCCACCGCATGCTTCACCCACCGCTGAAGCCACGACCGACCAGATCGCTTGCGGCGGCGAACAACGGGGAAGGAAGATGTTGTCGGAGTTGACTGATACTGGGTCGACGGCTGCCGAAGAAGGACGCCACAAACACACGCGCGAAAGTGCGTCGCCCCTCGGACGGGGAGCGCCTCGACATCGAGTGGAGCTTCCTGGAGCCACAGCGAGTTGTCGGCGACGAAAACGAGCGCACCGAGACGGATCTCGCGGCCCTCAACCATCTCGCGGCCGGAAACCATGATGATGATCGGAAAAACTTACAACTTCACCAACAAGTCGCTAAGACACCTGCCCCACGGTGGGTGCCAACTGTCGTGGTTCTAAGTCTGACAGTAGAAAGGGGGGTAGGTATGGAGAGGTAAGATCTCAGCTATGGCGAAGGTGTACACACGAGTTTTACGAGTTCAGGCCCTTCTCGGAGGAAGTAACAGCCCTACGTCTCGGTGCCCGGAGGCGGTCGATTGGATTATGCGTGTGGAATTACAGGGGTGCCCACCTTGTCCCAGAGGAGGGGGGGGGGGGGTGGCTTATATACAGTGCCAGGACCCCCGCCCACCTCCATTACAAGGGGCTTAATGTACATAAAGTAAGGGCGTTACTGGTAACGGCAGTCTTAAATACTCTTAATGCTCTTGAAGACTAAGGAGTGAATGCCCGACCGTTGTGTGTTCTTCCGACTCCCGGTCTTCAATATAGTCGAGTGATTCCTCATATGGTCGAGTGACGGTGGGGAATGATGGTCGAATGATTAGGTCGTCGAGTGGATTCTTGGTCTTCTTATCTTCTGGGGTAGTGACCTTGGGTAGGACGTGTAGGTCAGGCCTATGACCCTACCCCAAGTCTGTATCCTCATCATCATGTGCTAGAAAGTTTTGGGCAGTGAAAGGGGAATAGTTTTCTATGCACGCTGGGATTTAGTTCATGCAGAAACAATCAATAAACTATAATGGTTGTATCCGAGAAAACAAATACTGCACTTGTTGAATTATATGTTTTTCCTATCCTTCCTTTCAAAAGAGCAACAAACAGTCCTTTGATCGCCACGAACCACCCGAATAAACCATAACTATTAGTTGGAATTTTCAATGGACAAATCTTCACAAGAATATATTTTTAAAAGTGATGGTAGGATGATTTATGATTACTCTTTGGGAAATATAGTGGAAAAACAATTAGAATGTGCATGTGGTGTTTCATATGAGATTACTAAAATAACAAAATTTCAAACACTTGTGGAAAATAAGCAAAAACCAAAAAACTTATACATCATATGCAAAAGTTCTCTCCCATGGGGTGGTATTGCAACGCGGGTTTTGCAAGGATGGGGGGGGGGGGGGGGGCAAGAGAGAGCACTTGAACACAAAATATTCAACCTCATGCTGCGGGGGGGGGGGGGGGGGGGGAGACATCACTTGCACGCAAAATCTTTGACCTCAAGCTGGCATAATATAAATCGTTAAATCTGTTTTTTCTGTTACCCCGCAAAAAATATCTATTTTACGAAGCGTTAATCGGGTTAGTGAGCCATTTTCGTTGATGAGTTTATCTCGCCGAGAACTTAGAAAGTAGATCGCATATTCCCATGTTTGGATGGCGAGAGTGTGCACGTGCATCTATGCTAAACTAGGTATTGTTGGAAATAATCTTGACATGTGACTTGTGCACATGCATGTGTGCACATTGTGTGAGTATTAGCCAGGCATTCAACGTGTGCATGGCTGAGTAGTAATGTAGTACTATATAGGTCGTTAGCGCATGCATTAAGTCGTTAGCATGTTAGTTAGTGGGCTAGGTACAAGAGTGGCCATCTAGCGGTGCATGCGTTGAGTAGTGGTCAGTTGGCCGGGCCATCCACCATCTTGGAGTGATTCCAGGACGTGGGCGTGGTGGCTGGCGTGCGTGCATGAGTATCCTATCCCAGGTGTCACATGAATAAGTAAAAGGAAGGCCATGAGGGCTGGGGGAAAATGTAGCCACAGTGCTCACCAAGGAAGTCTCTTGGCAAAGGCATTGTGTGTGAGAGAAAACTAGGGGAAGAAGAAGAGGACTGTGAGGAGGCAGCGCCAACAATTGGCATCAGATCTTGTTGATCTATGGCGGCGATGGCAGTGGCGGCGGCTATGGTGGTCTGCGTGGCCGTGGCAGAGGCTACAGCAGTGGCGGCGGCGAGATGGAGGTTGGTGGCGCGACAAGGAGGTGTTTGCCGGTGTGATACCACGGGAACAGGTGGTTGGGGTGCAATGCCGCTAGGTGGAGACGGCGGTGCGATGTCGTTACAAGGGTACATGGTGCGATGCCGCTAAGAGGATGTATGGTGGCACAATGTTGTCACTCGGGTCGGTGTGATGCCGATGGCGGTGGTGCGATGCCATCGTCATCATGGAGAGTTGGTGCGAAGCCAACAAAAGTTGCAGCGTGATGCTGCTGCAAGACAATGTGGTAACCGCTACTACGATGGCGTGGTCGACGACTAGGTGCTTGTGATCGGCGTTGGGATGATGCCCACGACGATATGTAGTGGAGCTCAACACTGCGAAGGTGTCATCCATGATTTTTTTTCAAGGATACGTCAAAGTTGACATATCGATATCATAGATAGAAGATGCCAAGAAGGCAGAATTTAGTTACAACTCATCCACGACATAAAATGCCAATACACCACATGCGGACTACTCACTACAACACACCGTGTCTGCCAGACTCGGAAGCGATCCCGCTATCCATAGAATTTGTGCCACCCACCAGTTTTGCCCGCCACCTCAATCTGTTTGAGCACGTAGTCAAGTGAGGGTGAAGAATCATTAAACACTATGTCATTCATATGCTTCCACAACGTCCAAGTCATGAGAAAGTTCATGGTCCATATTTTCTGTCTGAACTGCCTTGGGGGGGGGGGGGGGGGGGGGGGGGGGTTGAGCCCTGTGCACCAGTCCACTAGGCTTGCATCCCGATGAGGCATCCATTCCGGCATGTCCCAATTGTCCATGATAACTGCCAGACTTGCTTGGCTAGTATACACCCTAGGGTTAAGTGATTTATGGTCTCAAGCTCTTGATCACAAAAGGGGCGCGCAACCGGGTGGGGAAGCAGCAGACGTCTTTGGAGTCTATCCGCTATCCAATAGCAGTTTCTCGCTGCAAGACAAGTGAAAAAGCGGAAGCCGGTGCCCTAGATTTCCATATCTGAGTCGCGGCTGGTGCATCAGTTCTCCCAGCGAAGAAGGCCTGATAGGCCAATCGGGCTGAAAAGCATCCATCCCTTTTCCAAGACCAAAAGATCTTGTCATCAATGCCCTCGGATAACTCGGCCGACATGATCTACCAAAAGCAGGAACTCCTGGATTGCTGGAGCGGCCATGTTTGGTGATACATCACGCCACCAGTCACTCGAGACAGCTTGCCGCACCATCGTATGCTTGATAGTCCGCTTTTTCACTGCCTTAAACAGGTTTGGCATCAAGTCTTGTATGCGTCCATCCTCCATGCATTGGTCGATCCAAAATAAGGTACCAGCACCATCACCTAGAGAGCATCTCGTGGCTGCTTTGTAGATGCTCATGGACTCCGGGGCGACCTGTAGGTTGAATTCACTCCACGGCCTGCCCAGATCCGTCCTAGCTAGCCAAGGGCATCACGGCCTGAGTGATAAGTTGAAGAGACGTAGATTAGGCACACCGAGCCCGGCATATTTTTTGGGTGCGCACACCTGACTCCATGCGACGAGGCAATGTCCACTATGGACACCCCGTCTCCCCTTCCACAAAAACCCCCAGCAGATCTTGTTTGCCGCTTCCAAAGTTTTCATTGGAATGTCCATAGTAAGGGTGTGTTTGGATCCCTCGACTGCTTACCTCGCTGGGCAATGCTTGCCTTGCTAATGGAGGCTAGCCAAATTGGCTCGCTCACGCAAACGAGGAAAAGGCTGGAAACTGCAGGCAACGGGGGCTTGCCGAGAAACCAAACCCTTCACTTATTTGCTTCGCGAGGCTAGGCGAGCACTTGCCCAGGAACCAAACATGCCCTAAGTCACCATGTCAAGATCAGGAGGAAAAATGCCGAAAATAATCTTGACATGTGACATGTGCATGTGCATGTGTGCACATTGTGTGAGCATTAGCCAGTCATTCAACGTGTGCATGGCTGAGTAGTAATATAGTGAGGTAAAAACACATGGGGTCTTAGAACTTGCGCCCGGCTGTCACTTTGGTGCACAACGCTGCAAAATATGTGTTTGTGGTCACTAAACTTGTGAGGCCATTCAAATAGAGTCACTCTCACCGTACACATGCATATCCGATGACGCCAGCATGGCACTGGCCCGCTGTTAGCCACATTCAACGTGTCCATGGCTGAGTAGTAATATAGTGAGGTAAAAACACTTGGGGTCTTAGAACTTGCGCGTGGCGGTCACTTTAGTGCACAAAGTTGCAAAATACGTGTTTGTGGTCACTAAACTTGCTAGGCCATTCAAATACAATCACTCTCACCGTATGCATGTGTATCTGATGACGCCAGCGTGGCACTGACCCGCTGTCAGCCACTATAAATCTTCTTGTATGATAGATTTGCAGAAAAGCCCTTAGATCTTTTTATTTACATAGGAAACCCTAAAAAAGGCAAAATAGCAGGGCAGGGGGTTTCTAAGACACAACCTACCACTAGATGGCTCGCGTAGATAACCAACACGCCAATCGTACCTAATGTTTACCTTGCACGACTACCTCATATACTCTATCAGCATGGACTGAAAAATAATAATGAATAAATCTATATAATAAAAATTCAAAGTGCAACCGGCGGGTTTGAACCTGTGACATGGCGATTCACCCGCGCATAAGCTAACCACAGGCAACTGCGACATGTGATATAGTTTAGGGACAAACAGTGTATATGTTTTTATCACTTTTCTTACTACATAAGTAAGTGCCATTTAAAAAAATGTTTAAAAATTGTAATTTCTTCTATGTAGTTCAAAATATGTTCACGCTTTAAAAAAAAACTACGCGAACAGATTTTGGAACTATGCGAACATTTTTGTACATTGTATAAACTACATGAATATATATGTATTTGAAACGTGTTAACATTTTTAAATGCAATGTACATTTTTTAATTTACACAAATATATCTTGGTTTTCTCAACGCATGTACATATTTTTAATTACACAAATAATTTGTTATAATGTTTAGACATTCTTTTAAAATAAAAAATATAGTTTATTAATATAATTTAAATATTAACTCATGTATATTTTTTACTCTTGACTTATAATCAAAAAAACCTAAAAATACCAGTAGTTTAGATTTTAAATTAAATATTCTAACAATACGAACATTGACCTGTACAAAATGTGCAAATAATTATTGAATTCTTATAAAAACTAAAATAATATTTATGATTTTTTTGAAAAATAGTTTTATTATAAAAGTACAAACAATTTTTATTATTCATATATATTATTTTAAAATAATACATGAACATTGTTTTGTGATCCACGAATTTATAAAATAGCACGAGAAAGTGCAATACTATATAAACTTTTAATTATGAATATTTCTTGTAATTGTTGTTTTATTATTATACAAGTATTTTTGTAATTAATAAGTATAATTTTAGAATAAGTTATGAACAATATTTGAAAGTTATCTTATTATTGGGATTATAATTTACATACTATCTATAAGTTTGTGAAAAATATAAACAAGTGCAAAATGGGCCGCGCGGACCGCAGTCCATTTCTGCTTGACGAGAGCCCATGGTTTTGTATATTAAGCTTAGTTATCTTTGATAGTTGTCTACAGTCGTGTGTTGCAGTGGGTAGGGCGTGTAGTGTGCTAGATGTGTCGTGGGTTTGAGACTTGGAAGCGTACCTTTTTAGATAAAAATATTGCTCGTCAGGTAGGACCCAGTAGTAATTACAACCAGTACAACCCGACTGCATGTCCAACACTAGTGTTGTGGCCGCTCATGTCGTAATCCGCCTACAACTGCAAGGGTACAACGCGACTGCAACTAAGGGGGGAGGGGTTGGCTAGTTGCATGTCCATCACTAGAGTTGCAACTTCACGTGTCGTAACTCTCGTCTGCAACTGCAAGGGATACAGCGCGACTGCAACCGACGACGGGGGGGGGGGGGGGGGGGGATGTTGACCAGTTGCAAGTCCACCAGTAGAGTTGTAACTTCACGTGTCGTAACCCACCTGCAACTGGCAAGGGGTACAACACGACTGCAACTACAGTGGGAGGGACATTGACCGGTTGCATGTCCTCCACTAGAGTTGTAATTTAACATGTCGTAATCCACCTACAACTGCAAGCTAAAACATATATAACAATAAATAGAACAGGGAAGGGCGGAGGAAATCACCATTTCCTCGCTGCCCCTTCCCCTTCCGGCCGTCGGCGCGGTTGTGCCCCTCCTCCATGTAGGCGTCGGCGTGTGGAGGTGCGTCGTCGACGGAGCTGGAGGTAGAGCCGTCCATCATGTCAGAGTCAGAGCTGCACCTTTTGCCCGACAACCTGCAAAGTATGCAGTCCTGCTCCTTCGCATGGCAGGCCGCCTTAGCCTTCGCCACTGTGTCCTTGTTTGCCTCGCGCTCCAACAACTTGATGGCAAGTTAGAACACCTTGGCATTCTTGTGTCGGAGGCGCAGCACATCCGTCTCTGCCGTCGTGAGAGAGCGGTGGAGGACCGGCGGGAGGAAAGCGGCCTCGGGATCGATGGACGCACGAATATGCCTCAGACTCGGGCGTCCTCGTGCACGCCAGCCCCGGCGCGGCACGGGGACCTAGCGGTGGCCGAGTACCACTTCCGAACCAGAGGGTGGTGGAGGTGGGCGGCGTACCTAAAGAAGGGGAGTTGGGCGCCGAACGGGAACAGTACGTGACGTCGTCAACACTGTGTCGATGGGCGATAGGTCCTGAAGAAGAAGATACGCTGCTGCCGCGGCCGCTTGCTCGAGCAGCAACCTCCTCAAGGTGATGCGGAGGGCCACCTCCTCCACATAGATGCTTGAGCCGTCGGATTCTGTACCGATGCTTCCGTCGCCGGCCGTCGTATTAGAGGGGATGGATCGGAAGTGGAGTGGATGGAGAGGGGAGTAAAGTGGAGTTCGGATTGACCGGTGCCTAGAGTTTTCTTGATGGGGATATTTGTGGGGCACAAGTGGGCAAAGCCGATGTGGCGGATGTGCCCGGGTGCGCCCGGGCTGCCTCATATCCGTCCCATATTTGGGCTGGGATATGAGGGGCGCCGAATGGCCCAGGTGTTTGAGGACTGTTTAAGGCGCCTGTCTGGCTCGGTTTTTCTTGACCGATCAGTGACCCGGCTGTCCGCCTAGACGTTTGGGGACGGTTTGGGGGTGCCCAGCTGTATATGCTCTAACGTTGAAGATGGCAACCGAAATTAGGATCACGCCAAAAAGGAAAGGGATGATCGGCTTCCGGCTAGAACAAGGCGTTGATGCGGGAAGTTTCCAGGGAATTAATATGGGAATAATTTCCCTGTCGACTTATTCCTCTCTATATAATACTAGTAAAACTCCCGTGCATTGCTACGTTCTATAATGCATGTAAATGGGTCAAACAAATCTCTAATGTCGTCTCCAAGGTCGAAGCTCATTTCTTCCTCATACGTCCAGACACGTTCGGATATCAAACAAACACCCAGTAAGCTTCCAAAAATTCAACCATCTGCATATATAGTCCAGACTCGCTCAAATCTTGACCGTATGTGGGGAAGAAAATTTGTTCTCCATACTATCTGTCATGTTATCTCCAACACGTGGGCTAACACAAAAGCCCACCCCACGACGCAACCTTCCCTTTTCCTGCGGAACCCTCCCCTTCCCGCTCAGTTTCTTGTTGTAGCAGACATTTCTCGTTGGAGCCCTCTCCCTTAAAATCGGATAACGCCACCTCACCTTTGCTATGGCGCCCTCTCTCTTCACATTATACTTCCCCATGGAGTGCAAGGAGGAGTCCCCTGTAATATTTTATAGTAGAACATTAAGAATTTACATAATGTTAGACTATGTATAACTTCTGTATTTGTGTACGTATATTGTACCAATTGTAAACACACCCATTATATATATGAGATAAGCCACCCCTAGAGGGTTGAGCTGGTTCCCCCAAAATCATTGTCTTACATGGTAACAGACCTGGCTACGTCCTCCGCTTTCGCAAAACCCTAATCCGGCCGCCGCCCCTACATCGCGCCACCGCCATGTCAGGTGCCACCGCCTCCAGCTCCTCCTCCGCCGGGTTTCTTCCGGCCTCGCTCGCCGCCCTTCTCTCTCTCCCGCTCGACTCGGCCATGATGCAGCTGCCTCGGATCGGGACCAGAAGCGTTGGCTCGTTCTTCTCCAACAATCCTCCTGCTTCTTCATCGCCGGGTCACGCGCTGGCGATCCATACGTCGAGCGCCCCTTCACCCGCCTCATCAACTGGCGACATCGCGCCTCTGGCCTTCACGCCCGAGGCCACCTCGTCGGCAGTCACAGCGGGCCACTTGGGGTTCGGCCTTGCGCCAATCCACCCTGCCCTCATGGCGTCCGAGCCTCCAGCAGGATCCACTCCGGTCGCGACGGCTCCTTCCCTCTATGGGGCGTATCCGCCGCCGCCGCCCGCGGGTTCCAATCCCGCGTCGTCGCTCGCGCCACCCGTCCCGCCCCCCATGGCGTACGCGCCTCCGGTAGTCCCTTCGGCGGGCTCGTTGCCTCCACCATTCCACTTTGGCAACCTCATCACCGTCAAGCTATCGTCCGACAACTATATTTTCTGGCGTGCGCAGGTCCTTCCGCTCCTCGGGAGACACTACCTGCTGGGCTACATTGACGACACTTTTCCTTGCCCTCCCGCGCTGGTGGACAGCGTGAACGGTCTGGTTTACAACCCGACGCACCGTGTCTGGACGGGGCAGGACCAGGCAAACCTCTCCTCCATCCAGAGCTCACTCTCTCCGGCTGTGCCTGGGCTCATTGTCTTTGCAAAGACCTCCCATGAGGCTTAGACCATCCTTGAGCGCTCCTTTGCGTCACAGTCGCAGACCCATGTTAGTGCCCATCGTTGCGAGCTTGGCGCCTATGAGAAGCTCGACTCCATGGCCACGGAGTTTTACAACAAGGTCAAGGCTCTTGCTGACACGCTGGCATCCATTGGACAGCCTCTTACCGACTCTGAGTTCAACTCCTTAATCGTCAACGGCCTCGACGAAGAGTATGATGGCTTGGTTGAGATCATTAATGAGCGCGGCAACACGACCCCCATGATGGCGCATGAGGTCTACTCTTGACTTCTGATGTCTACTACACAACCTTCTTCTTGTAGACGTTGTTGGGCCTGCAAGTGTACAGGTTTGTAGGACAGTAGCAAATTTCCCTCAAGTGGATGACCTAAGGTTTATCAATCCGTGGGAGGCGTAGGATGAAGATGGTCTCTCTTAAACAACCCTGCAACCAAATAACAAAAAGTCTCTTGTGTCCCCAACACACCCAATATAATGGTAAATTGTAGAGGTGCACTAGTTCGGCGAAGATATGGTGATACAAGTGCAATATGGATGGTAGATGTACGTTTTTGTAATCTGAAAATATAAAAACAGCAAGGTAACTAATGATAAAAGTGAGTGTAAATGGTATTGCAATGATAAGAAACAAGGCCTAGGATCCATACTTTCACTAGTGCAAGTTCTCTCAACAATAATAACATAGATAGATCATATAACAAGCCCTCAACATGCAACAAAGAGTCACTCCAAAGCCACTAATAGCGGAGAACAAACATAGACATTATGGTAGGGTACGAAACCACCTCAAAGTTATTCTTTCGGATTGATCTATTAAAGAGTTCGTACTCAAATAACACCTCAAGACACAAATCAACCAAAACTGTAATGTCACCTAGATACTCCATTGTCACCTCAAGTATCCGTGGGCATGATTATACGATATGCATCACACAATGTCAGATTCATCCAACCAACACAAAGTACTTCAAAGAGTACCCCAAAGTTTCTACCGGAGAGTCAAGAACGTGTGCCAACCCCTATGCATAGGTTCATGGCGGAACCCGCAAGTTGGTCACCAAAACATACATCAAGTGGCACATGATATCCCATTGTCACCATAGATAAACACGGCAAGACATACATCAAGTGTTCTCATAAAAGACTCAATCCGATAAGATAACTTCAAAGGGGAAACTCAATTCATCACAAGAGAGTAGAGGGGGAGAAACATCATAAGATCCAACTACAATAGCAAAGCTCGGGATACATCAAGATCGTGCATAGAGAGAACACGAGAAAGAGAGATCAAACACATAGCTACTGGTACATACCCTTAGCCCCGAGGGTGAACTACTCCCTCCTCGTCATGGATAGCGCCGGGATGATGAAGATGGCCACCGGTGATGGGTCCCCCTCCGGCAGGGTGCCGGAATGGACTCCCGAGAGGTTTTTGGTGGCAACAGAGGCTTGCGGCGGCGGAACTCCCGATCTATCTTCATATTCGATGGTTTTAGGGTACGTAGGCATATATAGGCGAAAGAAGTCAGTCAGGGGGTGCTCGAGGGGTCCACGAGACAGGGGGGCGCGCCCTATAGGGGGGGGGGCTCCCCCTATCTCCTGGGCTCCTCGAGTATCTTTTGACTTGAACTCCACGTCTCCAGGATGATATTCTTCCAAAAAATCACGTTGCCGAAGGTTTCATTCCATTTTGACTCCGTTTGATATTCCTTTTCTTCGAAATACTGAAATAGGCAATAAAACAACAATATGGGTTGGGTCTCCGGTTAATAGGTTAGTCCCAAAAGTAATATAAAAGTGTATAATAAAGCCCATAATCATTCAAAACACACAGTAATATAGCATGAATGCTTCATAAATTATAGATACGTTGGAGACGTATCAGCATCCCCAAGCTTAATTCCTACTCGTCCTCGAGTAGGTAAATGATAAAAGAAAGAATTTATGAAGTGTGAATGCTATAAGGTGCACAAGTTTGATCAATGATAATTTCAATCACCTTTTCTAGCATGATAATATGTCATAACAGTAGTTCATCTCATAAAAATTTCATAATCAAGTAACAAGCAATTCACATGTTAAAACATAGACCATAAACTTTCTTGAAAACTAACAAACTTCATTCTTAGTCATCAAACAATTGCAATTCATCCTATTTTCAGGAAGGGTCTATGTCAGAGTTTTGATTTAACAAACTTCACATACTCAACCATCATATAGTCTTCTACAATTGCTAACACTCACGCAATACTTGTGGTTATGAAGTTTTAATCAGACACAGAGAAAGATTGGTCTTATAATGTTGCCTCCAAACGTATTCACCTTTGGGTGATATCAACAATAATAGTTTATGCTAACTTACATCCAATTGGATATATATATATCAGGATCACCCTAACACAAAGTGCTTGCCAAAGGATAAAATGAAAAAGGGAAAGGTGAAGATCACCTTGACTCTTGCATAAAGTAAAAGACATAAAGTAAAAGATAGGCCCTTCACAGAGGGAAGCAGAGGTTGTCATGCGCTTTTAGGGTTGGATACACAAAATCTTAATGCGAAAAAGTCACTTTATATTGCCCCTTGTATATGGACCTTTATTATGCAGTCCGTCGCTTTTATTGCTTCCATAACAAGTTCGTACAAATCTTATTTTCTCCGCACTAATGAGTCATGCATATTTAGAGAGCAATTTTTATTGCTTGCACCGATGACAACTTACTTGAAGGATCTTACTCAATCCATAGGTAGGTATGGTGGACTCTCATGGCAAAACTGGGTTTAAGGATATTTGAAAGCACAAGTAGTATCTCTACTTGGTGCAAGGAATTTTGTCTAGCATGAGGGGGAAAGGCAAGCTCAACATGTTTGAATGATCCATGACAATATACTTTAACTGAGATGTCGGAAAATATAAACCATTACGTTGTCTTCCTTGTCCAACATCAACTCTTTAGCATGTCATACTTAATGAGTGCTCCCAATTATAAAAGATGTCTAGGATAGTATATTTATATGTGAAATATCTCTTCCTTCAATATTCTTTCATGAATTGTTCAAATGACCAATACAATGCTTGCTAACCTTCAATAAATTTACAACCTCTACTTCTTAGATGTGAAGTCATAACTCCCCATGGGATAAGAAAACGAGACATATTTAATTTCAGATTTATGACAATCAACTCATTCAACAATTTACTCATAAGATATAAGTGAAGCACACGAGTAAATGACAAACTACTCCAAAAAGACATAAGTGAAGATCAATGAGTAGCTAAATAATTATGTAACTACGTGAGGACTCTCTCCCATTAAAGAATTTCAGATCTTGGTATTGTATTCAAACAGCAAGCAAAACAAAATAAAATGACAATGCAAGGATAGCACAACTAATGTGAAGAAGCAAAAACTTAGGCTCAACCGATACTAACCGATAGTTGTTGAAGAAGAAAGGTGGGATGCCTACCAGGGCATCCCCAAGCTTAGATGCTTGAGACTTCTTGAAATATTATCTTGGGGTGCCTTGGGCATCCCCAAGCTTGAACTTTTGTGTCTCCTTAATTCCTCTCATATCATGGTTTCTCTTTTTATCAAAAGCTTCATCCACACCAAACTCAACAAGAACTCGTGAGATAGGTTAGTATAAACCAATGCAAAACCTTATCATTTTCTACTGTAACAAATCACTAAAATTATTATTCAACATTGCATACTAAATGCCTCTGCATATTTAATACTCCTATCCTCAAATAGAATCATTAAACAAGCAAACATATGCAAACAATGCAACCATAACAGCAATCTGTCAAAACAGTACAGTCTGTAAAGAATGCAAGATTCATCATATTTACCTAACTCCAAAAATTATTAAATAAAATTCCCACAGTAGTAAATTTATCAGAGCTCATTATTCAAAAGGTTTCATCATTATATCATTCTCTGAATTTTCTAGGGAATTTTTTGCAACAGCGGTAAACTTTCTTTTCTCAAACAGCAACATGTATACTAGCAAAATAAGCATGGTAAAGGCTATCCTTGACATTTTTATTGAGACTAAAGATGCAAAACATTATTATAAATAACAACAAGCAAATACTAACAAAAGAAAATGATGCTCCAAGCAAAACACATATCATGTGGCAAATAAAAATATAGCTCCAAGTAAAATTACCGATGAACGAAGAAGAAAGAGGGGATGCCATCCGTGGCATCCCCAAGCTTAGGCTCTTGGTTGTCCTTGAATATTACCTTGGGGTGCCTTGGGAATCCCCAAGCTTAGGCTCTTGCCACTCCTTATTCCATAGTCCATCGAATCCTTACCCAAAACTTGAAAACTCCACAACACAAAACTCAACAGAAAACTCGTAAGCTCCGTTAGTATAAGAAAATAAAACCACCACTTAGGTACTGTAACTCATTATAAATTCATATAGGTGTAATATCTACTGTATTCCAACTTCTCTATGGTTCATACAACTTAATACATAGATGCATAAAAATAAGCAAACAACACACGAAAAGCAGAATCTGTCAACAACAGAACAGTCTGTAGTAATCTGTATCAAACGTATACTTCTGGAACTCCAAAAATCCTACCAAATTAGGAAGTCCTAAGCAATTTGTGTACCAATCCAGAGCAAAAAGAATCAGATCAGAATCACGTTTATGTGAATTAACCAAAGTAATTTACTAGGTGCAAAAGTTTCTGATTCTCAGCAGGATCAACACAACTATCACCGTAAGCTATCCTAAAGGTCTTACTTGGCACTTTATTGAAACAAAAGCTATAAAACATGATTACTATAGTAGCATAATGATGTGAACACACAAAAACAGTAAGGATAAATATTGGGTTGTCTCCCAACAGGAGCTTTTCTTTAATGCCTTTCTAGCTAGGTATGATGATGACAATGATGCTCACATAAAAGATAAGAATTGAAACATAACGGGAGCATCATGAAGCATATGACTAGCACATTTAAGCCTAACCCACTTCCTATGCATAGGGATTTTGTGAGAAAACAACTTAGGGGGACAATAATCAACTAGCATAGGAGGGTAAAACAAGCATAGCTTCAAAATTTTAAGCACATAGAGAGGAAACTTGATATTATCGCAATTCCTACAAGCATAAATTCCTCCCTCATAATAATTTTCAGTAGCATCATGAATGAATTCAACAATATAACCAGCACATAAATCATTATTTTCATGATCTATAAGCATATAAAATTTACTACTCTCCACATAAGCAAAATTCTTCTCATTCGGAATAGTGGGAGTATCATAAGAGACTTGAACACTAAAAATTGTTTCCACATTAAAAGAGTAATGTTCAGAAAAAGGGTAATCATAATCATGACAAGATTTGTAAATATAATCACCACTACTTTTTATAGCATAAGTTTCATCACAATAATCATCATAAGTAGCAACTTCGTTCTCATCATAATCGATTGAAACCTCTCCCAAGATAGTGGAATCATCACTAAATAAAGTTGACACTCTTCCAAATCCACTTTCATATTCATCACAATAAAATTCAACATCCTCCAAAATAGTGGGATCACTACTTCCTAAAGTTGACACTCTTCCGAACCCAGTTTAATCAGTATAATCATCATAGGTAGGAGGCATGTTATCATCATAACAATTTTGCATATCAAAACTTGGGATGCTAAAAATATCATCTTCATTAAACGTAGCATCCCCAAGCTTGGGACAAACATTAATTTCAGCAAATATATTCTCAAATATGTCATTCTCATCAAACATAGCTTCCCCAAGCTTGGGCCTTTTCATATCATAAGCATAATCACTCTCATAATTAAAAATATGGATAGCACCAATAGTATAGCAATTATCATCATCACAATGAGTAGTAGAAGCAACATCATTTGGGAGGGATACCTTTCTACCTTTGTTGCTCCTTCTTTTATTTTTCTTCTTCACATTATGTGTGGGTTCAACCTTCCTCTTTGAGCTCCTTATTGGTTGAATAGAAAGCTCCTCCTCGTTACCTGATTCATCATAAGAAATAATAGCAGGATATTGGGAAGTCTCTTCCCTTTCATTAGTATTCTAATCAGCTTCTATTTGCTTTCTTTTCATTAGGTAATTGGAAATATAAGGATTTTCAATGCAATCCTCCACACAAAACATATAAATATCCTCTAGATCAAAATCAAGAAATCTATCAAGATTAAATTTTGGAATACCATCAGTTATACGTTTCATTTCTTCATACCCCAAAAGAAGACTAAGCTCTTTATGATGCCCAAGGGTAATCAAGTTATCATAATTTTTGGACATGATTCGATCATAAAACAATTTGCATTGGAGATTTAAATGACCACCTTCATTGCAAAGTTCACAAGGAGCGCGAAAAATATCGAATCTTTTAGCACACTCATCAAGACTTTCTTGCAAACCTTTAGTTTTTAAATACTTATGGCTCTTGCAATATCTATTTTATCTATTTGGTGTGTCCATGCAAATCCAATCTACTCCACAAAAATCAACATGCTTATAGGAGACATTTTCATCATAACTAGTGCAATCATCATTAGTACTATGGATATTCAAAGAGTTCATACTAACAACATTGCAATCATGCTCATTATTCAAAGTTTTAGTACCAAGCATTTTAATGCACTCTTCTTCTGTCACTTGAGCACAATTTTCCTTTCCATCAAACTCACGAGAGGTATTAAAAAGACGAAGCGTATGAGACAAACTTAACTCCATTTTTTTTGTAATTTTCTTTTATAGACTAAACTAGTGATAAAACAAGAAACAGAAAGATTCGATTGCAAGATCTAAAGATATACCTTCAAGCGCTAACCTCCCCAGAAAAGAGCTTGATGTCTACTACACAACCTTCTTCTCGTAGACGTTGTTGGGCCTGCAAGTTCACAGGTTTGTAGGACAGTAGCAAATTTCCCTCAAGTGGATGACCTAAGGTTTATCAATCAGTGGGAGGCGTAGGATGAAGATGGTCTCTCTTAAACAACCTTACAACCAAATAACAAAAAGTCTCTTGTGTCCCCAACACACCCAATACAATGGTAAGTTGTATAGGTGCACTAGTTCGGTGAAGAGATGGTGATACAAGTGCAATATGGATGGTAGATATAGGTTTTTGTAATCTGAAAATATAAAAACAGCAGGGTAACTAATGATAAAAGTGAGCGTAAATGGTATTGCAATGATAGGAAACAAGGCCTAGGGTTCATACTTTCACTAGTGCAAGTTCTCTCAACAATAATAACATAGATAGATCATATAACAAGCCCTCAACATGCAACAAAGAGTCACTCCAAATCCACTAATAGCAGAGAACAAACGTATAGATTATGGTAGGGTACGAAACCACCTCAAAGTTATTCTTTCGGATCGATCTATTAAAGAGTTCGTACTAGAATAACACCTTAAGACACAAATCAACCAAAACCCTAATGTAACCTAGATACTCCATTGTCACCTCAAGTATCCGTGGGCATGATTATACGATATGCATCACACGATGTCAGATTCATCCAACCAACACAAAGTACTTCAAAGAGTGCCCCAAAGTTTCTACCGGAGAGTCAAGAACGTGTGCCAACCCCTATGCATAGGTTCATGGGCGGAACACGCAAGTTGGTCACCAAAACATACATCAAGTGGCACATGATATCCCATTGTCACCACAGATAAACACGACAAGACATACATCAGTTGTTCTCATAAAAGACTCAATCCGATAAGATAACTTCAAAGGGGAAACTCAATTCATCACAAGAGAGTAGAGGGGGAGAAACATCATAAGATCCAACTACAATAGCAAAGCTCGGGATACATCAAGATCGCTCCATAGAGAGAACACGAGAGAGAGAGAGAGAGAGATCAAACACATAGCTACTGGTACATACCCTCAGCCCCGAGGGTGAACTACTCCCTCCTCGTCATGGATAGCGCCGGGATGATGAAGATGGCCACCGGTGATGGGTTCCCCCTCCAGCAGGGTGCCGGAACGGACTCCCGAGAGGTTTTTGGTGGCTACAGAGGCTTGCAGCAGCGGAACTCCCGATCTATCTTCATATTCGATGGTTTTAGGGTATGTAGGCTTATATAGGCGAAAGAAGTCGGTCAGGGGGTGCTCGAGGGGTCCACGAGACAGGGGGCGCGCCCTGTAGGGGGGGGCGCGCCCCCTATCCCCTGGGCTCCTCGAGTATCTTCTAACTTGAACTCCACGTCTCTAGGATGATATTCTTCCAAAAAATCACGTTGCCGAAGGTTTCATTCCGTTTGGACTCCGTTTGATATTCCTTTTCTTTGAAATAGTGAAATAGACAATAAAACAGCAATATGTGCTGGGCCTCCGGTTAATAGGTTAGTCCCAAAAGTAATATAGAAGTGTATCATAAAGCCCATAATCATTCAAAACACATAGTAATATAGCATGAATGCTTCATAAATTATAGATACGTTGGAGACGTATCAACTTCTTCTCACTGAGCAGCATGTTGAGGCGGTCGTGCCAACCGCAGCCGCGGCTTCTCCTCCGCCAATGCAGCATACAGAGGTGGTCGCCCCTCCGGTGGCGGTCAGCCACCTGCCTCGGGCAAGGGGCCCGCACCGCTGCCTCCGGCCTTGTCCACCCCCACCTTGACTCTTCTCGACGATGGGGGTCGGTGAGTCTACGAGCTGTGTGGCCTTGATGGGCATTGGGCCTCTAGTGCCATCACCGCTTCCAGAAAAGCTTCCTCGGTCTCGGTAATGATGGCATGGATACACACAATACTACACGTTAGATTGCCATGGCTGATCGCCCGACACCGCAGAAGCCTCAAGGACACACTCAGTCCTACTCCATCGATCCTCACCGGTACATGGACTTTAGGCGACGGAGCATCTGACGAATGAGATGGGGAAGCTTCATCCTTGTGAGCCTTATCACGGCTCCGATAAGATCCAGAGAACCAATGGAGTAGGTATGCACATATGCCATATTGGTCAAGCATCTCTTCTTACTAGTCATGTCAATAGGAGGCTTCAGCTTCATGATGTTCTTTGAGTACCATCGGTGACGCGTAATCTCCTTTCAGTTCCTAAACTCACTTATGACAATAATGTGTTTTGCAAAATTCACCCGTTTGATCTTTTTATTAAGGATCGGGACACGAGGGATGTTCTTCTTAGTGGGCGTCTCCACCAGGGGCTTTATCGTCTGGAGCATCCTGGAGTCTCTCGGGTTTTCAGTGGAGTTCGCGTCTCGTCGTCACAGTGGCATGCTCATCTTGGTCATCCTACCACACCTATCGTTCGTCATGTTTTGCATCGTCATGAGCTTCCTAGCGTGTCTAGCAATAATGATGTAGCAGCGTGTGATGCTTGTCAGCAGGGGAAGAGTCATCAACTTCCTTTTTCGGAGTCTAGTCGTGAGGTGAAACATCCTTTAGAACTTGTTTTTCGGATGTATGGGGTCCTGCCCAAACTTCTGTTAGTGGCCATAATTATTATATCAGTTTTGTGGATGCTTACAGTCGCTTTACTTGGCTCTATCTTATTAAGCGTAAATCTGATGCGTTTGATATTGTTGTCCAGTTTTAAAAACATGTTGAACGTCTTCTCAAGCATAAAATTGTTCATGTTCAGTCAGATTGGGGTGGCGAGTACCGCAACCTCAACTCCTTCTTCCAGTCGCTTGGGATCGCTCATCATTTAGCATGTCCACATACTCATCAGCAGAATGGTTTCGTCGAACGTAAGCATCGTCATATTGTCGAGACTAGTCTCACTCTTTTGGCCCATGCATCAATTCCTTTTAGGTTTTGGAGTGATGCTTTCACCACTGCATGCTTTCTTATCAATAGTACTCCCACACGTGTTCTAAACATGAAGACTCCCATTGAACTTCTCCTTAATGAACAACCTGACTATACTTTCTTTAAAGTATTTGGGTGTGCTTGCTGGCCGCATCTTCGACCATATAACAAACGCAAGCTGGAATTTCGGTCCAAAAAGTGTGTCTTTCTTGGCTATAGTTCCCTTCATAAAGGTTACAAATGTCTTCATGTTCCCACTAATCGTGTCTATATATCTTGGGATGTCGTTGTTTGATGAGCTTGTGTTTCCATTTGCCAACTTACCTGTGTCCACAGATACATCTCCTTCCATGCATTCATCCTCTCTTGCCTCTGACCAATTTGATGATGTTGCATACTCTCCTGTATTATTGCCTAACCATGGTGCAGGCACTGGAAGTGGGGCTCACTTGGAAATTTTGGAGGCTCCAACACCTCCCTCGCCGTTGCTCTCTGACGCTCACGTCGATCGCACCGCCTCGCTGCATGGCCTCGACCCGCGCGCCCATGCACGCTCGGTTGATGTTCCTGTGGCGCCGTGTGGGTCGTCGCCCGCTGACTCCGGGTCGGCCTTGTCCTCCGATCGTCCCGTCACGCCCGTCACGCCAGCCTCGCTGTCGCCCGAGGCTCAGCCCTCTACGCCGGTGTCTCCCATGGCTCGGCCCGCTACGCCGGTGGCGCCGTCATTACCAGTCACGCTTGGGCTGTCTCCCTCGCTGTACAACCCACTGGCAGGCTCTGGGTCTACCTCGCCGGGTGCCCCGTTGGCGGGTTCAACTCCATCGCCCAGTCCCTCGTCAGCACTGCCCAGCCCCTCGCCGGCTGGTCCCTCTCCATCATCATCGTCCAGTCCTCCGCCGGCTGCATCCTCAACCTCGATGGCTCCAGTTCTCCGTCCACATACACGCAGTCGCAGTGGTATTTTCCGCCCTAAGGAATGCACAGATGGTACTGTTTCTTGGTTGATGGCATGTCTGGCTCCTGCTATTGTGGATCCATCTTCTGAGCCTCGCTCATATCAGGCTGCCCTATGCATTCCTCACTGGCGGGAGGCTATGGAGCAGGAGTATCACGCTCTTCTTCGCAATAAGACATGGACTCTTGTTCCTCCACCACCACGGGTCAATATTATTGACTCCAAATGGGTGTTCAAAGTGAAGAAGCACTCGGATGGGTCTATTGAGTGCTATAAAGCGCGCCTTATTGCCAGAGGTTTTCAGCAGTGCTATGGTCTTGATTATGAGGACACCTTCAGTCCCGTTGTCAAGCCTATCACCATTTGGCTTCTTCTCTCTCTTGCAGTCACCCGAGGGCGGTCTCTTCGATAGCTTGATGTGCAGAATGCCTTCCTTCATGGCTTCTTGGAGGAAGAGGTTTATATGTGCCAGCCGCCTGGTTTTTCTGATCCTGGTCGTCCTGATCACATCTGTCGTCTCACCAAAGCGCTCTATGGTTTGAAGCAAGCTCCTCGTGCCTGGCATGCTCGTCTTGCATCAGCTCTTCGTGCTCATGGGTTTGTGCCATCTACTGCTGACTCCTCATTATTTCTTCTCCAGAAGCCAGAAGTCACTATGTATCTTTTGGTCTATGTGGATGATATCATTCTAGTCAGTTCCTCTCGGTTCGCTGCTGATGCTCTTGTTTGCTCTCTTGGTGCTGATTTTGCTGTCAAAGACCTTGGGAAGCTTCACTACTTTCTTGGGGTTGAGGTTACTTCTCGTGTTGATGGTCTTGTTCTGACGCAGAAGAAGTATTCTTTGGAATTATTGCAGCAAGCTAGGATGCTTAAGTGCAAACCGACTACTACACCCATGTCGTCCACGGACAAGATCACTACTGTTGATGGTGAGCTTCTGTCTTCTGCGGATGCAACCGAGTATCGGAGTATTGTTGGTGGTCTCCAGTACTTGACGATCACGCGACCAGATATTTCTTATGATGTCAACAGGGTTTGTCAGTATCTTCAGGCTCCTCGAGACACTCATTGGGCTGCTATTAAGTGCATCCTGCGTTTTGTCCAGTTCACAGTGTCTTTTGGGATGCTTATTCAGCCGACTCCCTCTCGGGTTCTCTCGGCATACTCTGATGCGGATTGGGCTGGCAGTCCGGATGACAGGTGATCCACGGGGGGCTATGCTGTGTTCTTTGGCTCTAACTTGATCGCGTGGAGTGCTCGGAAACTGGCTACTGTATCACGTAGTAGTACTGAAGTTGAGTATAAGGCTGTGGCTAATGCTACTGCAGAGATTATCTGGGTACAGTCTTTGCTTCAGGAGTTGGGTATGTCCCAACCACAGCCTCCTATCCTTTGGTGTGATAACATCGGCGCTACATACCTCTCTGCAAATCCGGTATTTCATGCCTGAACGAAACACATTGAAGTTGACTAACACTTTTGTACGGGAACGTGTGTTACAGAAGCAACTACAGATCAAGTTCATCTCTTCTAAGGATCAACTTGCAGACATCTTCACCAAGCCATTGCCTCTACCATAGTTCGAGGCCTGTAGGCGCAATCTTACCCTTCTCAGTTCTTTAGAAAGTGGCTAAGATTGAGGGAGGGTGTTAGACTATGTATAACTTCTGTATTTGTGTACGTATATTGTACCAATTGTAAACACACTCATTTAAATATATGAGATAAGCCACCCCTAGAGGGTTGAGCTGGTTCTCCCAAAATCATTGTCTTACACATAAATATATGAAGTAGGTACTCATCTATTTTTGTATCTAGATAGAAGTGTGTACTAGATGAAGTTGTATGTTATACAAACGGAACATTTCGGAACTGGTATACATATGAAGTTTCTCAATCCAAGTCTTAACATGTTCAAAAATCATGGGTGTGCTAGCCGGGTGTACCACGTGGTGTGCAACTACTATTAGGAATCTTCTGGCAAAAAAACTACTATTAGAAATCATTCAGGTGAGAATAAGCTACTTCCTCCTAGCCATATTATTTATCTTAGATTTGTCTAGATACGGATGTATCTAGACACATGGACCGAAGGGAGTAATATAAAAAGGCACTAGAAAACACAAATCGTATTGGTAAAAATAGTTTGCTATTGATGTGGTGTTCCTCCTACAACACGCGTGGTGAACTCGACGCTCTCGATTGCGTCGGACCAAATCCAATTCATCTCCTTGCGTCCATTTATATTAAGATTGTGAGACTAACTAAGAGAACTAGAATGAAAGTTGACATTTTGCTTATGCTCTAAATCAAAAGAACAAACTGTTCTTACATAATAAGAAGCTTATATGTTTTCTTCCTCAAAGATAAACCATGGATTGGTCCCATTTGCATCTTGTCCGTCCACTTTGTTGATCAAAGTTAACAAAATCCGCTCCCGTGCTCCCCCTAGCCTAGCGTAGCACCTCCCACCAACCCCGCCGCCGGCGAGCACCCAGGTAGCCCCCCCTTCCTCACCCCCCTCCCCTCCTCTGCCATGGCGCCCCCAAGCGGCAGCTCCGGCGACCTCGATCTCGGCTCCAGCCCGCGACGCTGGATGGACTCCGACGGCGAATCCTCGACGAGGTCCTATAGTGACGTGGCCTGGACCCCCCCGTCGCCTGCTGCGGCCACGACGCCGGCGACGTGCGGACCGGCCGCATCCCCCCGACGCGCCCCCACCGCGTCCCGCCTGGGACCTCGTTTCGAGGTCCACCATGTCAATGGCGCCCCGGTGGTGGATGCGGACGGCTTCCAGCTCCCGCTCCGCCGGAATCGACGCCGCGGCGCGCCCCGCGCCGCCGCCCCGTGCGCCCAGCCGCAGGTCCGCCGCAGCCCGTCCCCGGAGGTGTCTGCCAGCCTCTGTTTTTGCTGCCTCGACCCGGGTCACCCAGTGCGCGACTGCACCAACGACATCCGTTGCCGTCGCTGCCTCTACCCCGGCCATGGCTCGCGTGACTGCAAGAAGTTCCACAAGGGTGTTCTGCGTGCTGCCCTCGCTGTCGTGGCTGCCCCTTCCGTGCCAGCGCCGGAGGCACCGCGCCGCGACTCGCCGACCCCGCCCGCGACCACCGCCCCGCCTATCGACCCGGTACGCGTCATCCTGTCGCGTTATGTGGAGATGGAGGAGGCCGAGGTGGTTCTGCACCGCGGGATGGTCGTCTCCATCACCGGCGCCGGGCCGGTAGTCGCCCCCGGGGATGTCGAGGAGCTTCTGTATCCTCCCTACGCCTCCAGCCCGGCGACTTCACCATTCACGCGCACCACCCCGAGGATTTCCTTGTCATCCTCTCCACCCGCGAGCTCATGGACCGCCTCGCCAGCGACCACTTCATCAACGGGCCCGGCTTCACCCTGTCGATCAGCCCTTGGAGCAAGCTCGCACATGCCGTCGTCGACTCCCTTGACCTCAGTGTCCAGCTGGAGCTCCGTGGCGTCCCTGCGCAGGCTTGGCACCTGTCCACGGCGGAACACCTCCTCGGCAGTAGCTGCTGGATTGAGTGGCTCCACCCGAGCACGCGCTCCCACGCCGACCTCGCCACCTTCTGGTTGACGGCGCGCACCCGCGACCCGGCCTCCATCCGCCGGGCGGCCATCCTCGAGATCGTCGAGCCTGTCTGATACATCTCCAACATATCTATAATTTTTGATTGATCCATGCTACTTTATCTACTGTTTTAGGTAATATTGGGCTTTATTATCCACTTTTATATTATTTTTGGGACTAACCTATTAACCGGAGGCCCAACCCAGATTTGCCGTTTTATGCCTATTTTAGTGTTTCGAGGAAAAGGAATATCAGACGGAGTCAAAAAGGAACGAAATCAACTAGAGAAGTTATTTTTGGAAGGAAAGCAACCTGATAGACTTGGAGTGCACGTCAGGGGAGTCCCAGGCTGCCCACGAGGGTGGGGGGCGTGCCCACCCCCTGGGCGCGCCCCCTACCTCGTGGGGTCCCCGTAGCTCCACCGACGTACCCCCTGCACCCATATATACTCTTGTACCCTAAAACTTCTAGAACAGAAGATAGATCGGGAGTTCCGCTGCCGCAAGCCTCTGTAGCCACCAAAAACCTTTCGGGAGCCCTTCCCGGCACCCTGCCGGAGGGGGGGATCCATCACCGGTGGCCATCTTCATCATCCCGGCGCTATCCATGACAAGGAGGGAGTAGTTCACCCTCGGGGCTGAGGGTATGTACCAGTAGCTATGTGTTTGATCTCTCTCTCTCTCTCTCTCTCTCTCTCTCTCTCTCTCTCTTGTGTTCTCTCTCGTGTTCCTCGATGGCACGATCTTGATGTATCCCGAGCTTTGCTATTGTAGTTGGATCTTATGATGTTTCTCCCCCTCTACTCTCTTGTGATGAATTGAGTTTCCCCTTTGAAGTTATCTTATCGGATTGAGTCTTTTATGAGAACACTTGATGTATGTCTTGCCGTGATTATCTGTGGTGACAATGGGATATCATGTGCCACTTGATGTATGTTTTTGTGATCAACTTGCGGGTTTCGTGACATTGGGAACCTATGCATAGGGGGTGGCACACGTTCTTGACTCTCCGGTAGAAACTTTGGGGCACTCTTTGAAGTACTTTTATGTTGGTTGGATGAATCTGAGATTGTGTGACACATATCGTATAATCATGCCCACGGATACTTGAGGTGACAATGGAGTATCTAGGTGACATTAGGGCTTTGGTTGATTTGTGTCTTAAGGTGTTATTCTAGTATGAACTCTATGATGGATCGAGCGGAAAGAATAGCTTTATGTTATTTTACTACGAACTCTTTTATAGATTGATCTGAAAGAATAACTTTGAGGTGGTTTCGTACCCTACCATAATCTCTATGTTTGATCTCCGCTATTAGTGGCTTTGGAGTGACTCTTTGTTGCATGTTGAGGGCTTGTTATATTATCTATCTATGTTATTATTGTTGAGAGAACTTGCACTAGTGAAAGTATGAACCCTAGGCCTTGTTTCCTATCATTGCAATACTGTTGATGCTCACTTTTATCTTTAGTTACCTTATTGTTTTTATTATTTCAGATTACAAATACCTTTATCTACCATCCATATTGCACTTGTATCACCATCTCTTCGCCGAACTAGTGCACCTATACAATTTACCATTGTATTGGGTGTGTTGGGGACACAAGAGCCTTTTTGTTATTTGGTTGCAGGGTTATTTGAGAGAGACCATCTTCATCCTACGCCTCCTACGATTGATAAACCTTAGGTCATCCACTTGAGGGAAATTTGCTGCTGTCCTACAAAAGAATAACTTTGAGGTGGTTTCGTACCCTACCATAATGTCTACGTTTGTTCTCCGCTATTAGTGGCTTTGGAGTGACTCTTTGTTGCATGTTGAGGGCTTGTTATATGATCTATCTATGTTATTATTGTTGAGAGAACTTGCACTAGTGAAAGTATGAATCCTAGGCCTTGTTTCCTATCATTGCAATACCATTTACACTCACTTTTATCATTAGTTACCTTGCTGTTTTTATATTTTCAGATTACAAAAACGTATATCTACCATCCATATTGCACTTGTATCACCATATCTTCGCCGAACTAGTGCACCTCTACAATTTACCATTATATTGGGTGTGTTAGGGACACAAGAGACTTATTGTTATTTGGTTGCAGGGTTGTTTAAGAGAGACCATCTTCATCCTACGCCTCCCACGGATTGATAAACCTTAGGTCATCCACTTGAGGGAAATTTGCTACTGTCCTACAAACCTGTGCACTTGCAGGCCCAACAACGTCTACAAGAAGAAGGTTGTGTAGTAGACATCAAGCTCTTTTCTGGCTCCGTTGCCGGGGAGGTTAGCACTGGAAGGTATATCTTTAGATCTTACAATCGAATCTTTTTGTTTCTTGTTTTAGCACTAGTTAGTCTATAAAAGAAAATTACAAAAAATGGAGTTGAGTTTGTCTCATACGCTTCACCTTTTTAATATCTTTCGTGAGTATGATGGAAAGTATAATTGTGCTCAAGTGCTAGAAGAAGAAATCTCTAAATTGTTTGGCACTAAATATTTGAATGATGAGCATGATTACAATGTTGTTAGTACGAATTCTTTGAATATCCATGATGCTATTGATGATTGCACTAGTCATGATGAAAATGCCTCCTATAAACATGTGAATTTTTGTGGAGCGCATTGGGTTTGTAAGTACACACCAAATAGGGAAGATAGATATTGCAAGAGGCATAAGTACTTAGAAACCAAATTGTTGCAAGAAGAGCTAGATGAATGTGCTGAAAATTTATTTTTTCATAGCCATACTTGTGAACTTTGCAATGAACATGATCATTTTAGTACCCAATGCAAATTGTTTCATGATCGTATCGTGTCCAAAAATTGTGATGACTTGATTTCCCTTGCACATCATAATGAACTTAGTTTGCTCTTGGGTTATGAAGAAATTAAACGTATAACTAAGGATATTCCAAAATTTGCCCTTGATAAAGTTCTTCATTTTGATCTAGAGAAAATTTATATGTATTGTGCGGTGAATTGCATTGAAAATCCTTATATTGCCAATTACATAAAGAAAAGAAAGCAAATAAAAGACGATGAGAATACTAATGAAAGGGAATAGACTTCCCCATATCCTCCTATTATTTCTTATGATGATTTAGGTAACGAGGAGGAGCTTTCTATTCAACCAATCTCGTCAATAAGGAGCTCAAAGAGGAAGGTTGAACCCATACTTAATGTGAAGAAGAAAAAGAAAAGAAGGGGCAACAAAGGTAAAAAGGTATCCCTCCCAAATGATGTTGCTCCTACTACTCATTGTGATGATGATAATTGCTATACTATTGGTGCTATCAATATTTTTAATGATGAGAGTGATTATGCTTATGATATGAAAGGGCCCAAGCTTGGGGAAGCTATGTTTGATGAGGATGAAATATTTGAGAATATATTTTCTGGAATTAATGTTTGTCCAAAGCTTGGGGATGCGATGTTTAATGAAGATGATATTTTTAGCATCCCAAGTTTTGATATGCAAAGTTGTTATGATGATAGGATGCCTCCTACCTATGATGATTATATTGATGAAAGTGGGTTCGGAAGAGAGTCAACTTTAGGAAGTAGTGATCCCACTATTTTGGAGGATGATGAATTTTATTGTGATGAATATGGAAGTGGATTTGGAAGAGTGTCAACTTTATTTAGTGATTCCACTATCTTGGGAGAGGTTTCAATCGATTATGATGAGAACGAAGTTGCTACTTATGATGATTATTGTGATGAAACTTATGCTAACAAAAGTAGTGATGATTATATTTACAAATATTATCATGATTATGATTACCCTTTTTCTGAACATTACTCTTTTAATGTGGAAACAATCTTTAGTGTTCAAGTCTCTTATGATATTCCCACTATTCCGAATGAGAAGAATTTTGCTTACGTGGAGAGTAGTGAATTTTCTATGCAAGTAGATCATGAAAAGAATGCTTTAGGTGCTGGTTATATTGTTTAATTCATTCATGATGCTACTGAAAATTATTATGAGGGAGGAATATATGCTTCTAGGAATTGCAATAATGTCAAGTTTCCTCTCTATGTGTTGAAAATCTTGAAGCTATGCTTATTTTACCTTCCTATACTTGTTCACTATTGTTCCCATAAGTTTTTTGCTCACAAAATCCCTATACATAGGAAGTGGGTTAGGATTAAATGTGCTAGTCATATGCTTCATGATGCTCCCGCTATGTTTCAATTCTTATCTTTTATGTGAGCATCATTGTCATCATCATGCCTAGCTAGAAAGGCATTAAAGAAAAACGCTTGTTGGGAGACAACCCAATATTTATCCTTACTGTTTTTGTGTGTCCACATGATTATGATACTGTAGTAATCATTTTTTATAGCTTTTATTTCAATAAAGTGCCAAGTAAGACCTTTAGGATGGCTTACGGTGATAGTTGTGTTGATCCTGCTGAAAATCAGAAACTTTTGCACCCAGTAAATTAGTTTTGTTAATTCACAGAAACGTGCTCTTCATCTGATTATTCTTTCTATGGATTGGTACACGAATTGCTTAGGACTTCCTAATTTGGTAGGATTTTTGGAGTTCTAGAAGTATACGGTTGATACAGATTACTACAGACTGTTCTGTTTTTGACAGATTCTGTTTTCTATGTATTGTTTGCTTATTTTGATGACTCTATGGCTAGTAAAATAGTTTATAAACCATAGAGAAGTTGGAATACAGTAGATATTCCACCAATATGAATTTAGAATGAGTTCATTACAGTACCTAAGTGGTTGTTTTATTTTCTTATACTAACGGAGCTTACGAGTTTTCTGTTAAGTTTTGTGTTGTGAAGTTTTCAAGTTTTGGGTAAAGATTCGATGGACTATGGAAGAAGGAGTGGCAAGAGCCTAATCTTGGGGATGCCCAAGGCACCCCAAGGTAATATTCAAGGACAACCAAGAGCCTAAGCTTGGGGATGCCCCGGAAGACATCCCCTCTTTCGTCTTCGTTCATCGGTAACTTTACTTGGAGCTATATTTTTATTCACCACATGATATGTGTTTTGCTTGGAGCGTAATTTTCTTTTGTTAGTATTTTCTTTCTGTTATTTATAATAATGTTTTGCATCTTTATTTTCAATAAATAAAGTCAAGGATAGCCTTTGCCATGCTTATTTTGCTAGTATACATGTTGCTGTTTGAAAAACAGAAAGTGTACCGCTGTTGCAAAAATTCCCTAGAAAAGTCAGAGAGTGCTATAATGTTGAATCTTTTTGCATATTGAGCTATAATAAATTTATTACAGTGGGAATTTTAGTTCATAATTTTTGGAGTTAGGGAAGTATTGATACTCTTGCATTCTTTGCAGACTGTACTGTTTTGACAGATTGCTGTTATGGTTGCATTGTTTGCATATGTTTGCTTAGTTAATGATTCTATTTGAGGATAGGAGTATTAAATATGCAGAGGCATTTAGTATGCAATGTTGAATAATAATTTTAGTGATTTTTTCCATTAGGAAATGATAAGGTTTTGCATTGGTTTATACTAACCTATCTCACAAGTTCTTGTTGAGTTGGTTGTGAATGAAGCTTTTGATAAAAAGAGAAACCATGATATGAGAGGAATTAAGGAGACACAAAAGCTTAAGCTTGGGGATGCCCAAGGCACCCCAAGGTAATATTTCAAGAAGTCTCAAGCATCTAAGCTTGGGGATGCCCCGGTAGGCATCCCACCTCTCTTCGTCAACAACTATCGGTTAGTATCGGTTGAGCCTAAGTTTTTGCTTCTTCACATGAGTTGTGCTATCCTTGCAATGTAGTTTTCCTTAGCTTTGCTTGCTGTTTGAATAAAGTATCAAGATCTGAAATTATTAAATGAGAGAGATTCTTCGCATAGTTGCATAATTATTTAGCTACTCATTGATCTTCACTTATATCTTGATGGAGTAGTTTGTCATTTACTCGTGTGCTTCACTTATATCCTATGAGTAAATGGTTGAATGAGTTGAATGTAATAAATATGAAATTATATATGTCTCATTTGCTTATCCCTTGGGGAGTTATGACTTCAGAACTAAGAAGTAGAGGTTGTAAATTTATTGAAGGTAAGCAAGCATTGTATTGGTCATTTGAATAATTCATGAAAGAATATTGAAGGAAGAGAGATTTCACATATAAAACTATCTTAGACATCTTTTATAATTGTGAGCTCTCATTAAGTATGACATGCTAAAGAGTTGATGTTGGACAAGGAAGACAACGTAATGGGTTATGTTTTCTCACATCTCAGTTAAAGTATATTGTCATGGATCATTCAAACATGTTGAACTTGCCTTTCCCCCTCATGCTAGCCAAAATTCCTTGCACTAAGTAGAGATACTACTTGTGCTTCCAAATATCCTTAAACCCAGTTTTGCCATGAGAGTCCACCATCCTACCTATATGCGGTATTTACTTGCCGTTCCAAGTAAATTTGCATGTGCCAAACTCTAAACCTTCAAATAATAATCTGTTTTGTATGCCCGAATCGCTCATGTAGCGACTACGGGTTAGCAGTATCTTCCATGCTAGGTGGGTTATTCTCACGATGAGTGGACTCCGCTCATCATTCACGAGAAAAAGGCTGGTAACCGGGATGCCGAATCCCATGATCAAAAGATCAAAATCAAATCAACAATAATTGCAAACAAAACTCCCCCAAGTTTGATGTTAGTTGGAGGCACCCGTTGTTTCGGGCAAGCCATGGATTGATGATTGTTGGAGGAGGGGGAGAAAAAATCTTTACCTTTTTGTTTGGGAACCGCCTATAATATATGTAGTGTGGAAGATATTGGAAGCTCTTGGTCGTTATGTTGACAATGAAAGCATACCTCTCAAAATTATTTTCATCTCTATTTCAAAATTGAGTTCTGGCACCTCTGCAAATCCCTGCTTCCCTCTACGAAGGGCCTATCTTTTACTTTATGTCTTTTACTTTATGCAAGAGTCAAGGTGATTGAGGGAGTCCCGGACTAGGGGGTGTCCGGATAGCCGAACTATCATCTTCAGCCGGACTCCTGGACTATGAAGATACAAGATCGAAGACTTCGTCCCGTGTCCGGATGGGACTTTCCTTGGCGTGGAAGGCAAGCTTGGCGATACGGATATGTATATCTCCTACCATTGTAACCGACTCTGTGTAAGCCTAACCCTCTTCGGTGCCTATATAAACCGGAGGGTTTTAGTCCGTAGGACGAACAACAATCATACCATAGGCTAGCTTCTAGGGTTTAGCCTCTCTGATCTCGTGGTAGATCTACTCTTGTACTACCCATATCATCAATATCAATCAAGCAGGAGTAGGGTTTTACCTCCATCGAGAGGGCTCGAACCTGGGTAAAAACATCGTGTCCCTTGTCTCCTATCACCATCCGCCTAGACGCACAGTTCGGGACCCCCTACCCAAGATCCGCCGGTTTTGACACCGACATTGGTGCTTTCATTAAGAGTTCCTCTGTGTCGTCATCTTTAGGTCCGATAGCTCCTTCGATCATCAACAACGATGCGGTCTAGGGTGAGACTTTTCTCCCCGGACAGATCTTCATATTCGGCGGCTTTGCATTGCGGGCCAATTCGCTTGGCCATCTGGAGCAGATTGAAAGCTACTCCCCTGACCATCGGGTCAGATTTGGAAGTTTGAACTACACGGCTGACGCCCACGGAGACTTGATCTTCGACGGGTTTGAGCCACAGCCAAGCGTGCCGCACTGTCACGATGGGCACGATCTAGCTCTACCGCCGAACAGTGCCCTGGAGGCCGCACCAGTGTCCGCTCCGACCCTTAGCTCGGAGTTGACTGCGCCGATCGAGGACAGGTGGCTGGACACCGCCTCGGGGGCCGCTATCTCTACGGCGATTGAGCCGAACACCAACCCTGTCCTTTGCGAAGCTCGTGACTCCAAGGTGCCGGACTCCTCTCCGGACTCCGAGCCTTCTGCGCTCCTGCCAATCTAATCCAACTGGGCGCCAATCATGGAGTTCACCGCCGCATACATCTTTTAGCACTCGCCCTTTGGCGACATCCTGAATTCACTAAAGTCTCTCTCTCTATCAGGAGAGCCCTGGCTGGACTATGGTCAGGAAGGTTGGGATGCGAACGACAAAGAAATTCGAAGCCCACCCACCACCCACTTCGTAGCCACTATCGAAAGTTTAAACGACGTGCTCGACTTCAACTCTGAAGACATCGACGATATGGACGACGATGTAGAAGACAAACATGAACCAGCACCTATAGGGCACTGACAGCCACCTCATCTCCCGATGTATACATGGTGGACACACCTAAAGGAAGCGACGACGAGGAACAACGGGACGTCATGAGGGATCATTCCCTCGAAAAGCAGTCAAAACGGCGACGTAAGCGCCGCTCAAAATCCCGCCTCGACAAAGACAGCAGCCATACAGACCCAGCCATAGAGCAGGGCGAACTGGTGGACGACGAACAGGCTATCGAGCAACCGTCCGAATAGGACAATATGGATAAACAATCCGTCCCCTGCGAAGATAATAGTCCGGGCGATCTCACGCTGGACAAATTGTCGGAGCAGAAGAACCTCCACAAAAGGCTCGTCGTCACTTCACGTAGCCTAAAAAAGCAGAAGCGGAAGCTCAAAACAGCGGAAGATGCGCTCAGAATCAGATGGAGCAAAGTACTCAACACCGTAGACAAATACGGCGACAGTCGCCGAACAAAGAGCGACCCGAAGAGAAAACTACTGCCCGAATTTGATGAGGAGGCCGTAGAGCCCCCGCAATCAAAGAACAAGGAGACCACCCGGTCGGATAGACGACCCCATGGCAAACATAGAGTGGCAAACAGCGCCGCACACAAGCCGGCACGCGATCCGCACACAGATTCGCATCAAAAAGATGGCCCAGTTAGATCTATCTACGGGCCAAGAAAGCAAGCTATAGTAAGGAATGCAACACGTCAAGTATCCGAATATGATGGTACACCTAAATATAGGGGTGCCGCACATCCCCTATGTTTCACCGATGAGGTTCTGGATTATGAATTTCCAGCGGGATTCAAGCCCGTAAAACATAGAGGCATACGACGGAACAACAGACCCTGGAGTCTGGATGGAGGATTACATCCTCCACATACACATGGCTAGAGGAGATGACCTCCATGCCATAAAATACTTACCCCTCAAGCTCAAAGGGCCAGCCCGGCATTGGCTCAAAAGCCTCCCCGAAAACACCATTGGAAGTTGGGAAGAGCTTGAGGATGCTTTTCGGGAAAATTTTCAAGGGACCTATGTCCGACCTCCGGACGCAGACGATTTAAGTCACATAACCCAACAACCCGGAGAGTCAGCCCGAATATTCTGGAACATATTCCTTACTAAAAAGAACCTAATAGTCGACTGTCCGGACGCCGAAGCCTTAGCAGCTTTCAAACACAACATCCGAGACGAATGGCTCGCCAGACACCTCGGCCAAGAAAAGCCAAGAACAATGGCCGCATTAACAAGCCTCATGACCCTCTTTTGCGCAGGAGAGGATAGCTGGCTGGCAAGATGCAGTACTAGCGACCCAAGTACACCCGAAGTCAGGGATGGAAATGGGAAACCGCAACGCAGCAAGGACCAGCGCCGGACCAAGGAAAACAGCCCGAAGAGCATGGCAGTCAACGCCGGATTCAAAAGCTCACGGCAGAATCATAAAAAACTGCCCCCTAAGGATAATAGGGACGAGTTATCTAACTTAAACAAAATCTTGGACAAGGTATGCCAAATCCACAGTACCCCCGAGAAGCCTGCAAATCATACCCACAGAGATTGTTGGGTCTTCAAGCAGTCCGGCAAACTCAACGCCGAACACAAGGGGATCGACACACCAAGCGAGGACGATGACAAACCCCACAAGCAGAGCACCGGACAACAAAAGAATTTCCCAGAAGAAGTCAAATCAGTAAACTCACTTTACGTGACAAAAGGGAAAAACATAATGGCGCCAATGGATATACGCGCCATACGGCCTATCCCAGAGGAGTCCCGCCATTGGTTGTCAAAACCAATCACCTTCGACCATCAGGATTACTCTAGAATTATCCAGAATGCACGATGGACTGCCTTGATATTAGATCCGACAATCGACGGATTCCAATTTACACAAGTCCTAATGGACGGCGACAGTGATCTAAACCTGCTATATCAGGACACAATCCGCAAAATGGGGATAGACCCAACCAAAATTCGCCATAGCAACACTTCCTTTCAAGGGGTAATGCCAGGCCCATATGCCCATTGTACGGGCTCTCTATTGCTAGAAGTTGTGTTCGGCTCACCCGACAACTTCCGCCGTGAAAAGTTAACCTTCCACCTCGCCCCATTTACAAGTAGCTATCAAGCACTACTGGGGCGCGAAGCTATCGCCTGCTTTAACGCAATACCACATTATGCATCCCTCATACTTAAAATGCCCGGTCCACGAGGCATCATATCCTTAAAGGGAAATATCGAGTGTTCCTCGAGCGCGGAAGATTGTGTGACTGCCTCGACAGCCACACACTAAACCGGCTTCACTAATCCAAGCACCTAAACAGGTCGTTCAGACCCCGGTCACGGTTAGACGAGTCCGGCGTAAACATACAGGGGCTTACCAGCCGCACACCCCACACAAGGGGCTCCGCACATACACAACAAGAGACAATAAAGCTCAATTTTATTCATTTTTTGAAACGTACTTTGTTTATTTAATATATCGTACATTTTCGCATGATCTTTTCAACTAAGTTTCTCTCTTTTACAGATGAACACCGTGCGACACCCGTCCAGGATATGGCACAACGGAGAAACAGGCGCAGACGTGCAGTAGGGACCCGTTGGAAGGATTCTTTTCAGATTAAGACCCTGCGTAAACCTTTTTTACTATGTCTTGTTGATACACATCCCCCGGTTTCTTGCTATAACGAGGAGGAGGCTGGCGTTTTGGCATGGGCCACGTCAGAATTTTGCGCGTACCTGGACACCAGGGGCTTATTACCAAGGGCGTTGTTCGGCCCGTTTTCATAAAGACCGAATACCTTAGGGAGTGTTCGGCGTCTCGAGTTAGGCCTTATATGCATCAGCTCCGAATCATGTCTTTGGTCAAATGTTGGGTTTGCCCGGCTCCTGTGTTTTGCTGCCTTACGTTCCGCTCTATTGGCTAACGCGGCACCAGGAGAACTACTGCGATTGTGCCCCGGTTCGTCCACGCGAGCACCTCAGTAGAGAAAGCCGAAAACTGACTATCATGATATAGCGTGAGACTGGTCAACCACTCGATGACCCGCCGGAATCTATAGGATTCCTCTGCATTGACGAAGGGCCGTTTCCCGGCCAGGCACATACGCGCCCCAAATTTGGGTGAGCGTGGTGCCCCTAGGGGCTATATAGTAGCCCCACTGTCAAACTCCTATGGCTAAGTGAAATTGATACAACATTATAGTCCGGTTGCCTAGTTTGCTACGCTACCACCTCCTTTATAGGACCAAGACGTTGGATCAAGTGAGAAAATGCGCCTTTTGCAAACACCCCCGCATTATATGCGTGGGGGCTGAAGCCGAAGACTGCCATCTTTTAGGTTATATACACATATACATTAACGGCCGCACAGGAGGTATTTTAATTCTTGAAGGCACAAGTATAAAAAGCTTTTTTTATTTTCATCGGAACATTGTTTCACAATAATACATGTTATTCAAACATAATATCCTTCGAGCACTGCGTCTCTATTAAACGAGCGCCCTACAGAACTTCCTGAAAATATTGTTCGACAGTTACTCGGCTTTCGTCCGAATCTGGGGATGCAACATCGGTGGCCTTCATCTCCGCCCAGTATGTCTTGACACGGGCAAGAGCCATCCGCGCACCCTCTATGCATGCCGACCTCCTCATTGCATTGATATGCGGCACCGCACCAAGGAACTGCTGCACCAAGCCAAAATAACTCTTCGGCTCGGGCCTCTTCGGCCACAAAAGACTCACGACATCCTTCATGGCAAGTCCGGATAACCTATTCAGCTCCGCCCATTCGGCCAAGCGATCGGTTAATGGAAGAGAGTGCTCTGGATTATGGAACTGCGACCAAAAAACCTTTTCCATCTCGCGATCCTTTTGATCTTGGAAGTGTTCGGCTGCATCCGCGGCACTTGCCGCCAAGTCCAGATAAGCATCCTCCGAACTCCACAGCCGGTCCAACTGAGCATATTTAGGATCCATGAATTTCCTCCGCAGCAGAAAGGGCTTTCCAGCCGCGATATCTCCGGCCTGACGCAGCTCCTCCTTCATAGCTCTCATCGCAGAGCGAGCATCCTTGGCCTCGGTAGCGGCCTTCTTCAGGTCCTCTTGTACTGATCGATCTTTTTTTTTCAAGAAGCTTGCAGCGGTCGGCAGCATTCTTCAACTCCACGGCCATCTCAGCCATTTCCTTCTTTCTTCGGCAGTGAGCAGCCTGTTCGGCTTCTAGCTCTTCGGCCGCCTTTAAGGCAGCCGCGTCACTCTTTCTGGCCTGCTCCTTGGCTCGAGCGAGCTCCGCCCGAAGGTTCTCCATGGCAGCGGCACCATCTGCATCAAGCATACATGTTGTAAGGCGCGGGCATCAAGCTCCCTTACCAGGTGTCCGTGGAGAAATCACATACCTTGTGACTCGTCAAGCCGCTTATTGACAAGCGCGATGTCGGCATCCGCCACGTCAAGTTGCCGCTTTAGTTCGGCAAATCCATCAATCCGGGTAGCCACCGGACACTTCGCCACCTAGATAGGAAGGGTGACATATTATACCTGGGATTATGATCCTCGGCGCGCTGTCATTTTTGACAACACGGAGTCTCAGGGGCTACTATCTACGCAGGGTGCATTTTATATGCGGAACTGCCAAAAGGTACATCATTTTGCGTACCTCAAAACCTGTCAGTAAACTTCTGACGGCTTCGTGCAATCCGCTCTCAGCGGATGAAATCCTTTCAATCACCGTACCCATTAACACACAGTGATCTTCTGAGATAGACGCTCGCCCGAGCAGATCCTTCAGCTCCTCCGACCGTACACCAGATGGTGCCGGACTCGTTCGATGGCCTTTTTCGAAGGCCGGACGCGGAGGGCTTTGAGGGGAAATATGACTGCCTTCCGGTCCCGCCGGACTCGGAGAAACCCTCTGTGACGACACCTCAGGGTCGCCCGCCTCGCACAACGGTACGGCAGGGGGAGGTGTTTCGCTCTCTATCATCTCCGGACGAAGATCCCCCGAAGATGAGCTCTGCTGAGAAGGGCTGAGATCCGAACTACAAGGTAAAACTTCGGTTAGCTTCATCAGAAATAGGGCAGGGATATCCTTTATTTTAATAAAAACTCCCCTTTTTACTTACGGCTCGGTGGAGGGCTGATCCCCTTGGGGGCATAATGCGGCCGAGGCATCTCTCGGCGCCGGACCCTCTGACGAAGATTTCTTCCCCCGCTTTGAGACCATGGTCTCCGGGTCTTCAGAGGCGGTCCTCTTCTTCCCTTGGATGGAGGGATTCTCGATCCCTCCTTTCCTGGCAGCCTCCTTCGCGGAGGCGGTAGCTTCCTTGTTCCCCCCTTCACCTTCTTCCGAAGGCGCAACCTCCAGCATCCTGGTTAACACGGGATCCGGCATGGTCTCAGGGAGGGGGGCCGGACACCTGATTAACTTTGCTTTCGCTATCCACTCCTGTTCAAGGGACAACTCTTTTAAAGGGCAAGTTTGTGATAAATATGGGATAGCATGTCCGGGTACAGGGCTACTTACTTGAGTATACGGGCGATTGCATCTCAGACCTGCATCCTCGGTCAAGTCCGGACACATCTCTTGTGATCCAAAGAAAAGCTTGTACATCTCCATGGGCGTCGCGCCCACAAAATGTTGGAGAGCTCGTGGTCCCTCCGGGTTAAATTCCCACATGCGGAGGGGGCGACGTCTGCAGGGCAGGATGCGACGAATCAGCATGACCTGCGCTACTACGACCAGAGTGATCTCTCTCTCTAGGAGATCTTGAACGCGGCCCTGTAGCAAGGGCACATCCTTGGACGGCCCCCAATCAAGTCCTTTATTGACCCATGACGCCAGCCGCGGTGGAGGACCCGAGCGAAAGGCAGGTGGCGCCACCCATTTGGTTCCCCTGGGAGCTGTGATATAAAACCACTCTTGTTGCCATAAGCTGAGCTCCTCTTGAAAAGAACCCTCGGGCCATGGAGCATCAACATTCTTGCTTATAACATCCCCTCCACACTCTTCATGTTGCCCCTTGATCATCTTCGGCTCCACTTTGAAGGTCTTGAGCCACAATCCGAAGTGAGGGTAATACGGAGGAAGGCTCCGCACACGACAATGAACGATGAGATGTGGAGGATGGACTCCAGATCCAAGTCGTGAAATTCCAACCCATAGTAAAACATGAGCCCCCTCACGAAGGGGTCCATCGGGAAGCTTAGCCCCCGAAGGAAGTGAGAGGCGAACACCATGCTTTCACCAGGCTTGGGAGTGGGAATAACCTGCCCTTGCGCAGGCAGCCTATGCGAAATTTCGCCGGTTAGATACCTGGCATCTCTTAGATTTAGCACGTCTTCTTCCATGATGGAGGAAGGCATCCACCGGCCTTGCAGGTCGGAGCCAGACATCATCGAAGGTCCAAAGCACCTGTATCTGGAGCTTTGGGTGTTGGAACTCGAGGCGAGGGGCGGATTCGATTAAGATTGAAAGAAGGGAGTGGAGCCTTGGTCTCTTTATAAAGAGGTTGAATACCAAGGGCCTTCCCCATGACCGTTCGGGGCTCGCCTTCGATAGAGGAAACGTGCCAACGGGCATGACTGGGTTACCCACGCCCGTATTAATGAGAATCCCGGAATAAGGGGACATGATCTCTGCTTTGACAAGACGTGCCAAGGAAACCGCCTCGCTAAACGCGCTGAGGTGGGACAGTAAAAATGATTCGAATAAAGGCCTGGCCGTGGTGTGATGTCACGCCACGGAATACGTCAGCAGATTAAATTTGTGTAAATATTATTCTCTCTATGGTGGTATGTGGAATTTATTTTGCAGAACTGGACACTATCCTTGTGTTCAAAATCTTCTATGAAGTATTCAGAGGAGGAACCCACCTTGCAATGCCGAAGACAATATGCGCGCCGGACTCGTCGTCATTGAAGCCTGGTTCAGGGGCTACTGAGGGAGTCCCGGACTAGGGGGTGTCCGGATAGCCGAACTATCATCTTTGGCCGGACTCCTGGACTATGAAGATACAAGATTGAAGACTTCGTCCCGTGTCCGGATGGGACTTTCCTTGGCGTGGAAGGAAAGCTTGGCGATACGGATATGTATATCTCCTACCATTGTAACCAACTCTGTGTAACCCTAACCCTCTTCGGTGCCTATATAAACCGGAGGGTTTTAGTCCGTAGGACGAACAACAATCATACCGTAGGCTAGCTTCTAGGGTTTAGCCTCTCTGATCTCGTGGTAGATCTACTCTTGTACTACCCATATCATCAATATCAATCAAGCAGGAGTAGGGTTTTACCTCCATCGAGAGGGCCTGAACCTGGGTAAAAACATCGTGTCCCTTGTCTCCTGTTACCATCCGCCTAGACGCACAGTTCGGGACCCCCTACCCGAGATCTGCCGGTTTTGACACCGACAGTGATATTCACCTTTCCCTTTTTCATTTTATCCTTTGGCAAGCACTTTGTGTTGGGGTGATACTGATATATATATCCAATTGGATGTAAGTTAGCATGAACTGTTATTGTTGACATCACCCAAAGGTGAATACGTTGGGAGGCAACACTATAAGCCCCTATCTTTCTCAGTGTCCGATTGAAACTCCATAACCATTAGTATTGCGTGAGTGTTAGCAATTGTAGAAGACTATATGATAGTTGAGTATGTGGAGTTTGCTATTCCTGAAAATAAGATGAATTGCAATTGTTTGATGACTGAGAATGAAGTTTGCTAGTTTTCAAGAAAGTTTATGGTTTAACATGTGAATAGCTTGTTACTTGATCATTAAAAGTTTTATGAGATGAAGTACTGTTATGACATATAATCATGCTAGAAAAGGTGATTGAAATTATCATTGATCAAACTTGTGCACCTTCTAGCATTCACACTTCAAAAATTCTTTTTTATCATTTACCTACTCGAGGACGAGCAGGAATTAAGCTTGGGGATGCTTGATACGTTTCCAACGTATCTATAATTTTTTATTGCTCCATGCTACTTTATCTACTATTTTAGGAAATATTGGGCTTTATTATCCACTTTTATATTATTTTTGGGACTAACCTATCAACCGGAGGCCCAGCCCAGATTTGCTGTTTTATGCCTATTTCGGTGTTTCGAGGAAAAGGAATATCAGACGGAGTCAAAACGGAACGAAATCAACTGGAGAAGTTATTTTTGGAAGGAAAGCAACCTGATAGACTTGGAGTGCACATCAGGGGAGTCCTGGGTTTCCCACGAGGGTGGGGGGCGCGCCCTGGGCGCGCCCCCTACCTCACGGGGCCCTCGTAGCTCCACCGATGTACCCCCTGCACCCATATATACTCTTGTACCCTAAAACTTCCAGAACAGAAGATAGATCGGGAGTTCCGCCGCCGCAAGCCTCTGTAGCCACCAAAAACCTTTCGGGAGCCCTTCCCGGCACCCTACCGGAGGGGGGGATCCATCACCGGTGGCCATCTTCATCATCCCGGCGCTATCCATGACGAGGAGGGAGTAGTTCACCCTCGGGGCTGAGGGTATGTACCATTAGCTATGTGTTTGATCTCTCTCTCTCTCTCTCTCTCTCTCTCTCTCTCTCTCTCTCTCTCGTGTTCTCTCTCGTGTTCCTCGATGGCATGATCTTGATGTATCCCGAGCTTTGCTATTTTAGTTGGATCTTATGATGTTTCTCCCTCTCTACTCTCTTGTGATGAATTGAGTTTCCCCTTTGAAGTTATCTTATCGGATTGAGTCTTTTATGAGAACACTTGATGTATGTCTTGCCGTGATTATCTGTGGTGACAATGGGATATCATGTGCCACTTGATGTATGTTTTGGTGATCAACTTGCGGGTTTCGTGACATTGGAAACCTATGCATAGGGGTTGGCACACGTTCTTGACTCTCCGGTAGAAACTTTGGGGCACTCTTTGAAGTACTTTTATGTTGGTTGGATGAATCTGAGATTGTGTGACACATATCGTATAATCATGCCCATGGATACTTGAGGTGACAATGGAGTATCTAGGTGACATTAGGGCTTTGGTTGATTTGTGTCTTAAGGTGTTATTCTAGTATGAACTCTATGATGGATAGAGCGGAAAAAATAGCTTTATGTTATTTTACTATGAACTCTTTTATAGATTGATCCGAAAGAATAACTTTGAGGTGGTTTTGTACCCTACCATAATCTCTATGTTTGATCTCTGCTATTAGTGGCTTTGGAGTGACTCTTTGTTGCATGTTGAGGGCTTGTCATATTATCTATCTATGTTATTATTGTTGAGAGAACTTGCACTAGTGAAAGTATGAACCCTAGGCCTTGTTTCCTATCATTGCAATACCATTTATGCTCACTTTTATCTTTAGTTACCTTGCTGTTTTTATTACTTCAGATTACAAATACCTTTATCTACCATCCATATTGCACTTGTATCACCATCTCTTCGCTGAACTTACAATTTACCATTGTATTGGGTGTGTTGGGGACACAAGAGACTTTTTGTTATTTGGTTGCAGGGTTGTTTGAGAGAGACCATCTTCATCCTACGCCTCCTACGGATTGATAAACCTTAGGTCATCCACTTGAGGGAAATTTGCTACTATCCTACAAACCTGTGCACTTGCAGGCAAACAACGTCTACAAGAAGAAGGTTGTGTAGTAGACATCATTCTCCCTGCCCGCGACAGCGGCCCGCCCTCCATCCCCACCCTCGTCTACCCCGTGTCTATCACGACTATCAACGCTCCAGCCAGCCAAGCTGCCTCGGCCCCGGCCCGCCGCGACCGCGGCCCGAGTGACGACGCTCCTGGCGAGCGTGATGGGGACGCTGGATGCGGGCATGATGCGAGCCGCAGCCGCGGCCGCCACCGCGGCCGCAAGCGACATCGGACTTCTGGCGATCACAACGGCCATGCCGATGGCATGGCCATGGACTCCACTGGCTGGCGCACCCCGTCCCCTGCCACCAGGCTGATGGTGTCGCCCTCGACAAAGCTGGGCCGCCCCCCGACCCCGTACGGTCACCGCGGCGTCGGCGCCGAGACGCTCTGCGAGCCGTACCATGGACCCCTGGTCCGCTGCCAACGGGCAAAGCCGACCTCGTCGCTTTTCCAAAAGGGGAAAGCGGGGCAGAAGGCGTCAGAAGGCGACAGGAGCGTCCAGTACTGCCAGAACTGTGCCCCCTACGACTTCCCCCACGAGTGCCCCCCCCCCCGGGTGCCCCGACACGCGCGTCACGACGCCTGCTGGCTCTAGCTCCATGGCTGCACGCCCCGACATTGCGGCACCAGCCAGGCCGGGGCAAATTTGACAATTTTGACCTGTGGACGAAATCAATTCATAGAATGAACTGGTTGTGAAACTATTTCACACCCATGACCCTTTTGTGTAGCGCCCGCGACGCCGGCACCACACCCTACGGTGCAGCGCCTAGCTAGCAGGCGTTGCGCGCCAGTCCACCGTGGCAGCCCTGGGCCCCGCACCCAGCTGTGCAACGCCTCGGTGCTAGGTGCCACACAGTGTGCAGCGCCCAGCCGTCGGGCGCCACACGTTTAATGTGCAGCGCCTAGCGCTTGGGCGCTGCACTGTGACTTATCCGGCTGCCCCCCTCCCCCACTCCCCCCACACCACACACTCTCCCACCCCCAACCCGAACTTTGCCCCCTCTCCCACTCTCTCCCCTCTCAAATCCTGTCCCAAAACTGCAAATATGAAGAATTTGTCCGTGGATTTCGAAGTCAAATCCTCCCTCAAGGTAATCTTCTCCGATCCCCTTCTTTTGATCCAAGTAATGTTATCAAATTGCTCATTTGTTGCTAGTTTGGGGAAACCCTAGTTTTGTTTGGATCTAGAGATTTGCATGGAGATGTGAGATGTTTGTTTGCCATTTTCCTATGATTAGGCTTTGTTAGTATGTTAGGGTTATTATTATGGGTGTTCTTATGTTGGTGCTAGGGTTAGATTTAGGGCTAGGGTTATGGTTTTGGTTAGGGTTATGGTTAGGGTTAGGGTTGTTGTTTCATATATATATTAGGGTTTGTATCCTTGGATTAGTACTCATGGAATCAATGTTACCTTGTGTTCTTTGAATGCTTATAGGGATGGAAAGAACATGTGTGTTTGTTCATCATGGGGACAAAGACGCCTTCTTGAAAGGCAATATTGAACCGGACCCGGATGAGCTTGACATGGTGTTTGATAGTAGTCCTAGCTATGCGGAGCTCTTGCAACAAGTTATGAAAGATTTTAATTGGATGGACCCTAGTGATATCGTTGAGTTGGAAGGAAGGCATAATGTTGGTTTTGGAATGCACATCCGTTGGAAGACATTGCGTGTCAACTCGGAGCAATGTTGGGTTGCATACAAGGAGACGGTGGCCAAATCACTAGACAAGGCTCTTGAGTTATTTGCAACGAAGAAGGTTGATTCAAGGTTGCATTTGGACTTGAACCGGAGCCCTTCCCCTTTGGTTGCTAGTAGCCCCCCACCCTTGAAGCGAGACGAAATTGTTGAACCTCTTTTGACCCAAGAAGTGAGGCCAACATTGAGCCCATTTACAAGCAACCAACATGAAGCTTTGCAACAGGAGAATGATGAGTATGCAGATGATGACAATGAAGTTGATCTCCATGACAACAATGTGGGTGATCTCGACAAATATCATTTGTAAGAGACAATGGACCATTCCATCCCTTTTTCCTGTGCATATGCATCGGACTCAGACGATGATGGTCCCGACGAACAAGTTGATGCGGAGGGGTTCACGGTGAAGGAGGCCGAAGCTTTCGAGAAGGTATTCGGTCGTGATCATCGTACTACATTGTTCAAGGATGTTAGTCTCGCGGATGAAGCCGTGGTAGATGGTGGCCAATGTATATCTGTTGGGGTTAGGCCAAGCTCTCACCATGATTTGGGAGATGACAAGAACCGGATTGCAAAAGGGTCTAAGTTCAAAACATTCTTGGAACTGAAGATGTGGCTCGACAACTACTCGGTTACGCATTATCGTCCACACAAGGTGGTGCACTCGGACGTCAATGTGCGCTACACGGTTGCATGTGCATGTGAAGATGAAATATGTCCGTGGATTGTGCGTGCAAGACCATGGAAAGGAGGTCCCACTTGGCACGTAGTGAGTTGTGTGCCAACTCACATGTGCCAAGGCAAAAGGGTGGATGGCAAGATTGTGTCCCAAAACCACAAACAACTCACGTCCGAGTTCATCACTTACAGGCTCTCCCACTCAATATCCACACTTCCAACAATGAGCGTCCAACATGTCATTGACATTGTGAAAGCCATCTTTCATTACAAGGTGAAGTACGGCAAGGCATGGAAGGCGAAGCAAGCCGCATTTAAGATGTTGTATGGTACTTGGGAGGAAGCATACAACCGAATCCCTAGGTTGTTGTTAGCCATGGCCGCGACAAACCCGGGCATGGTTCATGTGGTCGAGCCTCATGGGCACCAAACAACGGTTCATGAAGGAAGGAAAGTCCGAGTATTTGGCCGTGCATTTTGGGCGTTCGAGCAATGCGTGAGGGCTTTCGAACACTGTAGGCCGGTCATCGCCATTGATGGCACGTTCTTGACCGGACAATACAAGGGCACCTTGTTGGTTGCGATAGCAAGTGATGCCAATAACCGGGTGTTGCCATTGGCATTTGCTTTGGTTGAGGTGTAGAACAATGACAACTGGGAGTGACTTTTGCGTCTTTTGAGGATGAAGGTGTTACCCGCTCAGAGGGAAATTTGTGTCATATCGGATCGGAATCAAGGTATTCTTAACGCGGTGGAGATTGACATTCCCGGGCATGCTCCGTTGCACCATCGATGGTGCATGAGGCACTTTTGTTCGAACTTCTATAGGGCATGTGGCCTTAAGGAGTTGGCCGACGATCTTCAAGATTGTTGTCTCGCTTTCTCCGACAAGCGCTTCACCACTTTGTACAACAAATTGCTTGCACACAAAAAACTTGATCCCGGGGGTCAAGACTTTCTCCATAGGCACATTCAATACCGGAACAAGTAGGCACATGCTTTTGATGAAGATGGCCGGAGATACGGTCAAATTACAAGCAATATGGTCGAATGCTTCAATAGGGTGCTCAAAGGAGCATGTGGATTACCCGTGATGGCAATAGTTCAATACCATTTGACAAGATGAATGCGTACTTTCTAAAGTACTCGATGGAAATGGATGAACAAATAGCGGGTGAGAACCTGCGCAAGTACAAGTACAAGTTCCCACCCAAGGTTGATGAATGGTTGGTATTTCAATCACGGAAGGCGGACTCAGAAGAAGCTATATTATATGACAGCGAAGAGTGGAAGTACGAAGTGAAAGAGCCAGGAGGAACCACAAGTGATGGCCGCCAACATGGAGGTCATGCTTTCAAGGTGTCGCTAACACAATGTGATTGCTCTTGCGGGAGGCCATTGTTGCTTCATCTTCCATGCTCACACTTGTATACCACCGGTCGCGTTAGGAATGTGGACATCAATCACCCATGCACCATGAGGGAGTCGGAGTTCTCAATCATGACGGTCAAGAAAACATGGGCTCCCTGCTTTCACCCATATCTTGACCAATCACAATGGCCGGAGTACCATGGTGTTCAACTATGACCGGATCCGGAGTTGAAGGTTGTTAAACGGGGTAGACGTCAGACAAAGCGTCTTAGAGGCGACATGGACGGATGGGGCCATGGTGGCCGCCGTGAAGCGGGCAACGACCAATTCCAAGAGCCTCGTGAGAGCTCCCGTTGTGGGGAGTGCGAAGGTCATGGCCACAACAAAAGAAAATGTACGAAACCAAGGAAAAGGTCCAAGAAAAATGATGCAAGCACAAGCCAACAAGGAGCTACACAAGAAAGCCAACCAAGTGGTAGCCAACAAGTGCCAAGCCAACCAAGTGGTAGCCAACAAGTGCCAAGGCAACCAAGTGGTAGCCAACAAGTGCCAAGCCAACCAAGTGTTATCCAAAGAGGATCTAGGCAACAAAGAGGTCGGCAACTAGGACTTACAAGAGGCCGTGGTGGTGGTAGAGCTTGTGGTGGTGGTGGTAGAGCTCGTGGTGGTGGTGGTAGAGCTCGTGGTGGTGGTATTGGCCGTGGTGATGGTCTTGGCCGTGGTGATGGTCTTGGCCTTGGTGGTGGACTTGGCCGTGGTGATGGACAGGGACAAGGTCGTTATAGAGGAATGTTTGGATACCTCGATGGACCATTTCCGTATGTTGCTCACTAACTATAATGTTTCATATGTTCTTCTTTTTCATATGTTCTTGTTGCACATGTTCTTCCATTTGTTTTTATTGTCTTTACTGACCATTATGTTTCACTCATTGTAGGTATGGCGGCTTCCCAACCCAACAAAGCAACAATGAAGGAGGATGGTGAAGATGAGATGGCGGGATGGTGGGAGAAGGCTGCGAAGAAGCTTAGAGATGAGGATGAATCCGCACTAAAGAAGAAGAAGGAAGAGGAGCTTGAGAAGGAGAGGAAGGAAAGAGAGAGAGCGACATGTGCGATGTGGGCTAGGGAGCAAGCGTTGGTGAGGAAATGTGAGGAGGCACAGAAGAAGCGTCAAAAGGATTTTGAAGAAAGAACCATGAAACTTTGGGCATTCCAGCTGAAAAAGAGGAGAGGAAGAACAAGATATTCATGGAGAGGGTGGTTAAGGAGGCTCACCTCATAAGGAAAAGGGAGGAGGAAGATGAAGAAGAGATGAAGAAGAAGAAGGGAAAGGGGCCTTGCTCTACGCAATAGAGCTATGTCATCTTCAACTTCAACTTGCTTGTGGACGATGATCGTGTTATCCTCTAAACTATGCTCTTAGATTTGGTTGTGAACTACTATGTGTAATGGCCTACTATGCCTCCTCCTCGATTTGGTTGTGAACTACTTTGTGTCATGAAGTACTATGCGTAATGGCCTACTATGCCTCCTCCTAAATTTGGTTGTATGAACTACTCCTCAAGTTGAAGTACTATGTGTTATGAACTACTATGTGTCGTGAATTACTTTGTGCATATGTTGTCTTCATAGTTCTTTGCTTGCTATGTATCAATACTACTTCACATCATCTTACTGTGTCTGCATATGCAAAAAATTTACTAAGTCCCAGTGCAGCGCCTAGCATATGGGCGTTGCACTGTCCAGTGTGGCGCCTGCACGCTAGGCGTTGCACAGGTCTGTAGCAGTCCAGAAAACAACAGAAGTATTGCAAGTTACAGAACGTCCTAGGCGTTGCACTATCCAGTGTAGCGCCTGTAGGCTAGGCACCACATAGGTCTGTAACCTACAAATACTTTTGTTGCTCTCTGGACTGCTACAGACCTGTGTAACACCTAGCGTGCAGGCGCCACACTGGATAGTGCAACACCTGGCAGCAAGGCGTTGCACTGTCCAGTGTGGCACCTGGGGGCTAGGCGTTGCACAGGGCTATAGCTATCTAGAGAGCAAAAGAAGTATTGCAAGTTAAAGACCTGTGCAGCGCCTAGCCTGCAGGCGCCATACTGGACAGTGCAACGCCTAGCTCCTAGGCTTTGCACTGTCTAGTGCGGCGCCTACAGGCTAGGCGCTGAAGGAAATATGCCCTAGAGGCAATAATAAAGTTATTATTTATTTCCTCATATCATGATAAATGTTTATTGTTCATGCTAGAATTGTATTAACCGGAAACATAATACATGTGTGAATACATAGACAAACATATAGTCACTAGTATGCCTCTACTTGACTAGCTCATTAATCAAAGATTGTTATGTTTCCTAACCATAGACATGTGTTGTCATTTGATTAATGGGATCACATCATTAGGAGAATGATGTGATTGACATGACCCATTCCGTTAGCCTAGCACTTGATCGTTTAGTATGTTGCTATTGTTTTCTTCATGACTTATACATGTTCCTGTAACTATGAGATTATGCAACTCCCGTTTACCGGAGGAACACTTTGGGTGCTACCAAACATCACAACGTAACTGGGTGATTATAAAGGAGTACTACAGGTGTCTCCAAAGGTACATGTTGGGTTGGCGTATTTTTTGAGATTAGGTTTTGTCACTCCGATTGTTGAAGAGGTATCTCTGGGCCCTCTCGGTAATGCACATCACTATATGCCTTGCAAGCAATGTAGCTAATGAGTTAGTTAAGGAATGATGCATTACGTAACGAGTAAAGAGACTTGCCGGTAACGAGATTGAACTAGGTATTGGATACTGACGATCGAATCTCGGGCAAGTAACATACCGATGACAAAGGGAACAACGTATGTTGTTATGCGGTTTGACCGATAAAGATCTTCGTAGAATATGTAGGAGCCAATATGGGCATCCAGGTTCCGCTATTGGTTATTGACCGAGAATAGTTCTAGATCATGTCTACATAGATCTCGAACCCGTAGGGTCCACACACTTAACGTTACGATGATAGTTTTATTATGAATTTATAAGTTTTGATATACCTAAGTTTGTTTGGAGTCCCGGATGAGATCGAGGACATGACGAGGAGTCTCGAAATGGTCGAGACGTAAAGATCGATATATTGGATGACTATATTCGGAGTTCGGAAAGGTTCCGAGTGATTTGGGTATTTTTCGGAGTACCGGAGAGTTACGGGAATTCGCCGGGGAGTATATGGGCCTTATTGGGCTTTAGGGGAAAGAGAGAGGTTAGGTTGGGCGCCCCCCAAGGCCTAGTCCGAATTGGACTAGGGGGAGGGGCTGCGCCCCCTCCTTCCTTCTCTTCTCTTCCCCCTTTCCTTGACTCCTACTCCTACTACTTGGAAGGGGGGAATCCTACTCCCGGTGGGAGTAGGACTCCTCCTTGGCGCGCCCTCCTTGGCCGGCCGCACCTCCCCCTCCCTCCTTTATATACGGGGGCAGGGGGCACCCCAAGACACACAAGTTGATCTTCAAGATCGTTCCTTAACCGTGTGCGGTGCCCCCCTCCACCATATTCCACCTAGGTCATATCGTCGCGGAGTTCAGGCGAAGCCCTGCGCCGGTAGAACATCATCATCGTCACCACGCCGTCGTGCTGACGGAACTCATCCCCGACACTTTGTTGGATCGGAGTCAGGGGATCGTCATCGAGCTGAACATGTGCTGAACTCGGAGGTGCCGTACGTTCGGTACTTGGATCGGTCGGATTGTGAAGACGTACGACTACGTCAACCGCGTTGTCATAACGCTTCCGCTTACGGTCTACGAGGGTACGTGGACAACACTCTCCCCTCTCGTTGCTATGCATCACCATGATCTTGCGTGTGCGTAGGAAATTTTGAAATTACTACGTTCCCCAACAGTGGCATCCGAGCCTGGTTTTATGCGTAGATGTCATATGCACGAGTAGAACACAAGTGAGTTGTGGGCGATACAAGTCATACTGCTTACCAACATGTCATACTTTGGCTCAGCGGTATTGTGAGATGAAGCGGCCTGGACCGACATTACGCGTACGCTTACGCGAGACTGGTTTCACCGTTACGAGCACTCGTGCTTAAAGGTGACCGGCGGGTGTCTGTCTCTCTCACTTTAGCTGAATCGAGTGTGGCTACGCCCGGTCCTTGCGAAGGTTAAAACATCACTAACTTGACAAACTATCGTTGTGGTTTTGATGCGTAGGTAAGAACGGTTCTTGCTCAGCCCGTAGCAGCCACGTAAAATTTGCAACAACAAAGTAGAGGACGTCTAACTTGTTTTTGCAGGGCATGTTGTGATGTGATATGGTCAAGACGTGATGCTATATTTTATTGTATGAGATGATCATGTTTTGTAACCGAAGTTATCGGCAACTGGCAGGAGCCATATGGTTGTCGCTTTATTGTATGAAATGCAAACGCCCGGTAATTGCTTTACTTTATCACTAAGTGGTAGCGATAGTCGTAGAAGCAATAGATGGCGTAACAACAACGATGCTACGATGGAGATCAAGGTGTCGCGCCGGTGACGATGGTGATCACGATGATGCTTCGGAGATGGAGATCACAAGCACAAGATGATGATGGCCATATCATATCACTTATATTGATTGCATGTGATGTTTATCCTTTATGCATCTTATCTTGCTTTGATTGACGGTAGCATTTTAAGATGATCTCTCACTAAAATTATCAAGAAGTGTTCTCCCTGAGTATGCACCGTTGCGAAAGTTCTTCGTGCTGAGACACCACGTGATGATCGGGTGTGATAGGCTCTACGTTCAAATACAACGGGTGCAAAACAGTTGCACACGCGGAATACTCAGGTTAAACTTGACGAGCCTAGCATATAAAATATATGGCCTCGGAACACAGAGACCAAAAGGTCGAGCGTGAATCATATAGTAGATATGATCAACATATTGATGTTCACCGTTGAAACTACTCCATCTCACGTGACGATCGGACATGGTGTAGTTGATATGGATCACGTAATCACTTAGAGGATTAGAGGGATGTCTATCTAAGTGGGAGTTCTTTAGTAATATGATTAATTGAACTTAAATTTATCATGAACTTAGTCCTGATAGTATTTTGCAAATTATGTTGTATATCAATAGCTCGCGTTGTTGCTTTCATATGTTCTTTTTTTATATGTTCCTAGAGAAAACTGTGTTGAAAGATGTTAGTAGCAATGATGCGGATTGGATCCGTGATCTGAGGTTTATCCTCATTGCTGCGCAGAAGAATTATGTCCTTGATGCACCGCTAGGTGACAAACCTATTACAGGAGCAGATGCAGACGTTATGAATGTTTGGCTAGCTCAATATGATGACTACTTGATAGTTTAGTGCACCATGCTTAACAGCTTAGAATCGGGACTTCAAAGACGTTTTGAACGTCATGGACCATATGAGATGTTCCAGGAATTGAAGTTAATATTTCAAGCAAATACCTGAGTTGAGAGATATGAAGTCTCCAACAAGTTCTATAGCTAAAGGATGGAGGAGAATCGCTCAACTAGTGAGCAAGTGCTCAGATTTTCTGGGTACTACAATCGCTTGAATCAAGTGGGAGTTAATCTTCCAGATAAGATAGTGATTGACAGAGTTTTCTAGTCACCATCACCAAGTTAGTAGAACTTCGTGATGAACTATAGTATGCAAAGGATGACAAAAATGATTCCCGAGCTCTTCGTGATGTTGAAATCGACGAAGGTAGAAATCAAGAAAGAGCATCAAGTGTTGATGATTGACAAGACCACTAGTTTCAAGAAAAGGGCAAAGGGAAAGAAAGGGAAACTTCAAGTAGAATGGCAAACAAGTTGTCACTCCTATGAAGAAGACCAAAGCTGGACCAAAGCCTGAAACTGAGTCCTTACATTGCAAAGGAAATGGTCACTCGAAGCGGAAAAGCCCTGAACATTTGGTGGATAAGAAGGATGGCAAAGTGAACAAGGGTATATTTGATATACAGGTTATTGACGTGTACCTTACTAGTGTTTATAGTAGCCCCTGAGTTTTTGATACTTGTTCGGTTGCTAAAAATTAGTAACTCGAAATAGGAGTTACAAAATAAACAGAGACTACTTGAGGGTGAAGTGATGATGTATGTTGGAAGTGGTTCCAAGATTGATATGATCATCATCGCACACTCCCTATACTTTCGGGATTAGTGTTAAACCTAAATAAATGTTATTTGGCGTTTGCGTTGAGCATGAATATGATTTGATCATATTTATTGCAAAACGGTTATTCATTTAAAGTCAAAGAATAATTGTTGTTCTGTTTACATGAATAAAACCTTCGATGGTCATACACCCAATGAAAATAGTTTGTTGGATCTCGATCATAGTGATACACATATTCATAATATGGATTCCAAAAGATGCAAAGTTAATAATGATAGTGCAACTTATTTTTGGCACTGCCGTTTGGGTCATATCGGTGTAAAGTGCATGAAGAAACTCCATAAAGATGGATTTTCGGAATCACTTGGTTATGAATCATTTGATGCTTGCGAACCGTGCCTTTTGGGCAAGATGACTAAAACTCCGTTCTCCGGAACAATGGAACAAGCTACTAACTTATTGGAAATAATACATATCGATGTATGCAATCCAGTGAGTGTTGATGCTTGTGGCAAGTATCGTTATTTTCTGACCTTCACAAGATGATTTGAGCAGATATGGGTATATCTACTTGATGAAACATAAGTCTGAAATAGTTGAAAGGTTCAAAGAATTTCAGAGTGAAGTGGAAAATCATCGTAACAAGAAAAATAAAGTTTCTACGATCTGACCGTGGAGACGAATATTTGAGTTACGAATTTGGTCTTCAATTAAAACAATGTGGAATAGTTTCACAGCTCACGCCACCTGGAACACCACAACGTTATGGTGTGTCCGAACGTCGTAACCGCACTTTATTGGATATGGTGCGATCTATGATGTCTCTTACTAATTTACCACTATTGTTTTGGGGTTATGCATTAGAGACAGCTGCATTCACGTTAAAAGGGCACCATCTAAATCCGTTGAGACGACACTATATGAACTATGGTTTAGCAAGAAACCCAAGTTGTCGTTTCTTAAAGTTTGGGGCTGCGATGCTTATGTGAAGAAACTTCAACCAGATAAGCTCGAACCCAAATCGGAGAAATGTGTCTTCATAGGATACCCAAAAGAGACTCTTGGGTACACCTTCTATCATAGATCTGAGGGCAAGATTTACGTTGCTAAATTCGGATCCTTTCTAGAGAAGGAATTTCTCTCGAAAGAAGTGAGTGGGAGGAAAGTGGAACTTGATGAGGTAACTGTACCTGCTCCCTTATTGGAAAGTAGCTCATCACAAGAACCGTTTCCTGTGACAACTATACCAATTAGTGAGGAAGCTAATGATATTGATCATGAAACTTCGGATCAAGTTTCTACTGAACTTCATAGGTCTTCTAGAGTACGGTCCGCACTAGAGTGGTACGGTAATCCTATTCTGGAAATCATGTTACTAGACCATGATGAACCTACGAACTATGAGGAAGCGATGATGAGCCCAGATTCCGGAAAATGGTTTGAGGCCATGAAATCTGAGGTGGGATCCATGTATGAGAACAAAGTGTGGACTTTGGTGGACTTGCCCGATGATCGGCAAGCCATAAAAAAAATGGATCTTCAAGAGGAAGACAGACGCTGATAGTAGTGTCACTATCTACAAAGCTAGACTTGTCGAAAAAGGTTTTTGACAAAGTTCAAGGTGTTGAATACAATGAGATTTTCTCACCTGTATCGATGCTTAAAAGTCTGTCCAAATCATGTTAGCAATTGCCACATTTTATGAAATTTGGCAAATGGATGTCAAAACTACATTCCTTAATGGATTTGTTAAAGAAGAGTTGTATATGATACAATCAGAAGGTTTTGTCAATCCTAAAGGTGCTAACAAATATGCAAGCTCCAGCTATCCATCTATGGACTGGTGCAAGCATCTCGGAGTTGGAATATACGCTTTGATAAGTTGATCAAAGCATATAGTTTTGTACAGACTTACGGTGAAGCCTGTATTTACAAGAAAGTGAGTGGGAGCACTACAACATTTCTGATAAGTATATGTGAATGACATATTTTCGGAAATAATGTAGAATTATTCTGCAAAGCATAAAGGAGTGTTTGAAAGGAGTTCTTTAAAAGAAAGATCTCAGTAAAGCTACCTACATATTGAGCATCAAGATCTATTGAGATAGATCAAGACGCTTGATAAGATTTTCAATGAGTACATACCTTGACAAGATTTTGAAGTAGTTCAAAATGGAACAGTCAAAGAAAGAGTTCTTGCTTGTGTTGCAAAGGTATGAAATTGAGTAAGACTCAAATCCCGACCACGGCAGAAAATAGAAAGAGAATGAAAGTCATTCCCTATGCATCAGTCATAGGTTCTATAAAAGTATGTCATGCTATGGACCAGACCTATTGTATACTCTGCCCTGGTTTGGCAAGGGAGTACAATAGTGATCTAGGAGTAGATCACTGGCCACTGGTCAAAATTATCCTTAGTGGGATAAGGATATGTTTCTCAATTATGGAGGTGACAAAAGGTTCGTCGTAAAGGGTTACGTCGATACAAGTTTGGGCACTGATACAGATGACTCTAAAGTCTCAATCTGGATACATATTGAAAGTGGGAGCAATTAGCTAGAGTAGCTCCGTGCAGAGCATTGTAGACATAGAATATTTGCAAAATACATACGGCTCTGAATATGACAAACCCGTTGACTAAGCTTCTCTCACGAGCAAAACATGATCACACCTTAGTACTCTTTGGGTGTTAATCACATAGAGATGTGAACTAGATTATTGACTTTAGTAAACCCTTTGGGTGTTGGTCACATGATGATGTGAACTATGGGTGTTAATCAAATACAGATATGAATATTGGTGTTAAATCACATGATGATGTGAACTAGATTATTGACTCTAGTGCAAGTGGGAGACTGAAGGAAATATGCCCTAGAGGCAATAATAAAGTTATTACTTATTTCCTCATATCATGATAAATGTTTATTATTCATGCTAGAATTGTATTAACCGGAAACATAATACATGTATGAATACGTAGACAAACATATAGTCACTAGTATGCCTCTACTTGACTAGCTCATTAATCAAAGATGGTTATGTTTCCTAACCATAGACATGTGTTGTCATTTGATTAATGGGATCACATCATTAGGAGAATGATGTGATTGACATGACCCATTCCGTTAGCCTAGCACTTGATCGTTTAGTATGTTGCTATTGCTTTCTTCATGACTTATACATGTTCCTGTAACTATGAGATTATGCAACACCCGTTTACCGGAGGAACACTTTGGGTGCTACCAAACGTCACAACGTAACTGGGTGATTATAAAGGAGTACTACAGGTGTCTCCAAAGGTACATGTTGGGTTGGCATATTTCGAGATTAGGTTTTGTCACTCCGATTGTCTGAGAGGTATCTCTGGGCCCTCTCGGTAATGCACATCACTATAAGCCTTGCAAGCAATGTAGCTAATGAGTTAGTTACGGAATGATGGATTACGTAACGAGTAAAGAGACTTGCCGGTAACGAGATTGAACTAGGTATTGGATACCGACGATCGAATCTTGGGCAAGTAACATACCGATGACAAAGGGAACAACGTATGTTGTTATGCGGTTTGACCGATAAAGATCTTCGTAGAATATGTAGGAGACGATATGGGCATCCAGGTTCCGCTATTGGTTATTGACCTAGAATAGTTCTAGATCATGTCTACATAGTTCTCGAACCCGTAGGGTCCGCACGCTTAACGTTATGATGACAGTTTTATTATGAGTTTATAAGTTTTGATGTACCGAAGTTTGTTCAGAGTCCCGGATGAGATCGGGGACATGACGAGGAGTCTCGAAATGGTCGAGACGTAAAGATCGATATATTGGACGACTATATTCGGAGTTCGGAAAGGTTCCGAGTGATTCGGGTATTTTTCGGAGTACCGGAGAGTTACGGGAATTCGCCGGGGAGTATATGGGCCTTATTGGGCTTTAGGGGAAAGAGAGAGGAGAGGTTGGGTGCCCCCCCAAGGCCTAGTCCGAATTGGACTAGGGGGAGGGGCTGCGCCCCCTCCTTCCTTCTCTTCTCTTCCCCCTTTCCTTGACCCCTACTCCTACTACTTGGAAGGGGGGAATCCTACTCCCGGTGGGAGTAGGACTCCTTGGTGCGCCCTCCTTGACCGGCCGCACCTGCCCCTCCCTCCTTTATATACGGGGGCAGGGGGCACCCCATGACACACAAGTTGATCTTCAAGATCATTCCTTAGCCGTGTGCGGTGCCCCCTCCACCATATTCCACCTCGGTCATATCGTCGCGGTGTTTAGGCGAAGCCCTGCGCCGGTAGAACATCATCATCGTCACCACGCCGTCGTGCTGACGGAACTCATCCCCGACACTTTGCTGGATCGGAGTCCGGGGATTGTCATCGAGCTGAACGTGTGCTGAACTCGGAGGTGCCGTACGTTCGGTACTTGGATCGGTCGGATCGTGAAGACGTACGACTACATCAACCGCATTGTCATAATGCTTCCGCTTACGGTCTACGAGGGTACGTGGACAACACTCTCCCCTCTCGTTGCTATGCATCACCATGATCTTGCATGTGCATAGGAAATTTTGAAATTACTACATTCCCCAACAGGCGCCACACAGGTCTGTAACTTGCAAACACTTCTGTTGCTCTCTGGATAGCTACAGACCTGTGCAACGCCTAGCATGCAGGCGCCACGCTAGACAGTGCAACGCCTGAGCTCTAGGTGCTGCACTATCCAGTGTGGCGCCTACATGCTAGGCGTTGCACAGGTCTGTTGCTATCCAGAGAGCAACGGAAGTGTTTGCAGGTTACAGACCTGTGTGGCGCCTAGTTTGCAGGCGCCACACTGGACAGTGCAGCGCCTGCCTGCCAGGCGTTGCACTGTCCAGTGTGGCGCCTGCAAGCTAGGCGCCACACAGTCTGTAGCTATCCTTGTTGCTTTATGTTGCCCTACATAATTTTGCTCAACCTTGGTCATTTTAAGTCATAGATAGTTGCATCACAGAATAAAAAGTAATTTCAACATTACTATGAGCTAAGTTCAACATAGTGTGACCATCACGACAAGTTTGACATAGTGTGACCATCACGACAAATTCAACATAGTGTGACCATCACGACAAGTTGAACATTAATAACAGCTTCAAGTTCAACATTACCTAGAGTGACCATCACGACAAATTCAACATAGAGTTCAACATAGAGCTACAACAAACATAGAGCTAGTTCCTTGAGCTACAACCTAGAGTGACCATTACAAATAGAGGATGATGACTAGTTCCTTGAGCGCTTGTTGGCTCCTCCCCCCTCTTGACTCCTATCTTCTTCACCTTCCTAGGAAGAGGAACCCGCGCCGGCTCTGGCTCCGGCTCCGGCGCCTCCACGTCATCCAAATCGTCCTCCAAATAGTCATCCAAAGCCGCCATCCGCGAGGTGCCGACCGTCCTTTTGCCTCTTTGGGTGAAGACATCTGGTGTGTATTTGTTGATTCCCTTCCTGGGTTTTAACTAATATGCAGACCGAACCTGGTACGTCCCCTCATCCTCATCCTCATCAGCAGCCTATGCATCAACAAAAGATATGGAAAGACCGTGTGTGAGGATATAGTATGCAATGCATCAACAATTGGATATATGCTCATGCCATACCTGTTGGGTGAACACACCCACATCCTCATCCTCCAAAGGATCACCATGGCCTTGGCCCGAAGTGGGATCTGATGGTGTCGCGGACCTAGACCGTTCTGGTGATACATACTCCGGGTCACAACAACTGAAAAGGTTTGATAGCCGCCTTAACTTTTGGCCCTGGCACTGCAACATGTACAAGTGAATGAGACATCGAACGTAGCAAAACATGTTAAGTGCTAGTTTGAAGGAGATGTGAACCTTAATGAATGCTCGAATTGCACCTTCCCCACCGCTTTTGCCAACCGGGGTTGTTTCCAGAATAGTCTCGGTCTCATCAGCTGCTTTCTTCATCTGGGCACCCTATGAACAGAAACGGTATTAACGTGTTAGGCAAGCGAAAAAAAGAATAGTGCGAATGGAAAAGCAAAAAGGGCAAATACCACAAAGTTCATCATTGGCCCCGCAGGGATCACTGAGTTGCCTTTCCTGACTAATGAGTTGTGCTGGTGCTGGGCTAGCTCATCAAAAATGGTCGATTCTTCCAAGATCTCATCAACATACGCCGGCTTCCATACCTCCACACGGGTACTTTCAAGAAACCATGTGAGATAGTTGTTGAACGCGATCGGGCAGTGCTCACGAAGCTGGGCTCGTTTTCCAGCCCTAGCTTGCTCCACAGTAAGCGCGAACTCTACGACATACTTCCTGTGATGCTTGGCCCAATCCTTGATCTTCCGCTGCTTTTTCCTATCCAACCTGCAAGTTAGAAACATAATATTACCACCATTGAAACCGCCAAGAAGCCATTAAGTGCTAGTTAGAAACAGAAACTTACCTGTGTAGTACCTTGTCCGTGTCCTACCACTCTGGCGGAAATCACTGGAACAAACCAAACTGGCGGAACACCCGATGTGGCAGGTGAAGCTCAACTGCCCAGTTGCATATGAGTGGGCACCGCATATGCCAGAGATCCCTATCCCTAGTGCACATCGGATTCAGACTGAACTCTGGCGTGCAACCAAAACTCTCTCCTTTTCCGTACGGCTCCCATTCCACCTGCAAAATGGGATAGAATGCAAAATTGATATCGAGTTATGATAGAAGCATGATAATCACTTATGCAATGTCCATTCACCTGCTGAGGCGTGATCGCGTCCAGCTCGCTCTTGTACAACTTCTACATGACCGACGGATCATTCGTCGTCTCATTTAACACATCCCACTTGTAAGCCCAAGTGGGGCGCCGTAGTGGGGCGTGTTTGTCGTCCCAATCCTCGTACTTAACGATCTTCGGTCGTCCAACCGGCAAACGCTCCCAACTCCATATGGAAAGTGTGAGCATACAACCACCAATACCTCCAGATGGCCTACAACAGGCTTCGTCCAGCTGCACATAAAAGAGAACATGGTTGAATTAACAACAAGATCGCATTAATAATGTAGCAATGAAGTGAAAAGGAAACGACTCCATACCTGTCGATACAAGTAAGCCAGTGTCGCGGAACCCCAACTCCATTTGCTATCGAAGACGGTCAACGCCTTCAGCCACATCCATGGAGCATTCTTGCCTGTGCCATCAGCAAACATAGTCCTGGATATCACGTACCACATGTACACACGAGCATATGTCTTCACCGTGTCCTCATTAGCATCCTCAGGGCAAGTACCAAAGTTGGCTTGAATCCAAGTGAAAGGAGCACCGGCTGTGACTCTTTCCTTCTTCTTGTCTTATGCTTCTGGTTCACAAGGCTCCGGAGGAACCATACCGATAAGGGCATGCATCTACGCGCGCCACCCATCAGAATCGGTGTTCATACACAAAGGATTCCCATCGATAGGAAGACTGGTGATCATAGCCATATCCTGGAGCGTCACGGTCATCTCCCCGGTCGAACATGGAAAGTGTGTGTCTTCGGCCTCCAATGATCAATAAGCGCGGTGAGTGCTGCAGCATTGTTGGGTGGCGTCGACCGGCTGACCAACTGAATGAAAGGGAGAAGTCCTGTCTCCCTTACATACGGTGTGTACCGCTCATCATAGCGCATCCACCCAAGGGTGACCCCGTGAGACCGAATCTTCAAAGGTGCAAGCTCCTACAAACAAACAAACAAATCATTACATATGGGCATTTGTGTTTGAAATAAACATGAAATTCATAACACCGGCAACTTTCATTATTACCCGCTGCTCCACCGACATAGCATACGACCGGTGTTGTTTGTCCCAGTGATCATCAAGAAGCCAAACCATCCTAACTATTAAAAAAACTTTCTTGTCAACACAATTATCTTTCGAATACAAATAAACTAAACTACGCTTACTAGATGCAAAATTCAAAGCATATGTATCCAAAGCATTCTTGTCAAAACAAATATAAGTTCAACACAAATAAACTAAACTAGGCCTACTTCATACAAATATATTTTCCATAGAAATAACATGTCAACCTATGTATCCAACCATATTTTTTCGAAAAATAAACTAAACTAGGGTTCCCGAAATCAAACAAACAAGAGTTCTAATACACGCAAGATTATAATACATGTAAGATTCTAATCTAATCAAATCAAACAAAGGTTCCCCAAATCTTCAAAATACAATATTTTCTATGGATAGAAAGAAGGGGATCGGAGGAGAGTACCTTCTAGGATGGATTGGTGATGAAATGCACAGACCAAATCGTCGGATTTGAAGGATTTGCGAGAAGGGATTGAGAGGGGGAGTGGATAAGGCCGCCGTCGCGTTCTTTTCTTTCTGGAACTGCTGCAATGGGTGGGTGGGGGAGGAGAGGGCCACTGTGTGCCTGTACATAACTCACAGTGCAGCGCCTGACAGCTAGGCGCTGCACAATGTGTGGCGCCTAGTGCCGAGGAGTTACACAGCTGGGTGCGGGCCCCAGGGCTGCCACGGTGGACTGGCGTGCAACGCCCGCTAGCTAGGCGTTGCACCGTAGGGTTTGAAAGCCGCCTTAACTTTTGGCCCTGGCGCTGCAACATGTAAAAGTGAATGAGACATCGAACGTAGCAAAACATGTTAAGTGCTAGTTTGAAGGAGATGTGAACCTTAATGAATGCTCGATGTGCACCTTCCCCATCGCTTTTGCCAACCGGGGTTGTTTCCAGAATAGTCTCGGTCTCATCAGCTGCTTTCTTCATCTGGGCACGCTATGAACAGAAACGGTATTAACGTGTTAGGCAAGCAAAAATGAGAATAGTGCGAATGGAAAAGTAAAAAGGGCAAATACCACAAAGTTCATCATTGGCCCCGCAGGGATCACTCAGTTGCCTTTCCTGACTAATGAGTTGTACTGGTGCTGGGCTAGCTCATCAAAAACAGTCGGTTCTTCCAATATCTCATCAGCATACGCCGGCTTGCATACCTCCACACAGGTACTTTCAAGAAACCATGTGAGATAGTTGTTGAACGCGATCAGGCAGTGCTCACGAAGCTGGGCTCGTTTTCCAGCCCTAGCTTGCTCCACACTAAGCGCAAACTCTACGACATACTTCCTGTGATGCTTGGACCAATCCTTGATCTTCTGCTCCTTTTTCCTATCCAACCTGCAAGTTAGAAACAGAATATTACCACCATTGAAACCGCCGAGAAGCCATTAAGTGCTAGTTAGAAACAGAAACTTACCCATGTAGCACCTTGTCCATGTCCTGCCACTCCGGCGGAAATGACTGGAACAAACCAAACTGGCGGAACACCCGATGTGGCAGGTGAAGCTCAACCACCCAGTTGCATATGAGTGGGCACCGCATATGCCAGAGATCCCTATCCCTAGTGCACATCGGATTCAGATTGAACTCTGGCGTGCAACCAAAACTCTCTCCTTTTCCATACGGCTCCCATTCCACCTGCAAAATGGGATAGAATGCAAAATTGATATCGAGTTACAATAGAAGCATGATAATCAGTTATGCAATGTCCATTCACCTGCTCAGGCGTGATCGCATCTAGCTCGCTCTTGTACAACTTGTACATGACCGACGGATCATCCATCGTCTGATTTAACACATCCCACTTGTAAGCCCAAGTGGGGCGCCATAGTGGGTCGTGTTTGTCGTCCCAATCCTCGTACTTAACGATCTTCAGTCGTCCAACCGGCAAACGCTCCCAGCTCCATATAGAAAGTGCGAGCATACAACCACCAATACCTCCAGATGGCCTACAACAGGCTTCGTCTAGCTGCACATAAAAGAGAACATGGTCGAATTAACAACAAGATCGCATTGATAATGTAGCAATGAAGTGAAAAGGAAACAACTTCATACCTGTCGATACAAGTAAGCTAGTGTCGCCGAACCCCAACTCCATTTGCTATCGAAGACGGTCAACGCCTTCAGCCACATCCATGAAGCATTCTTGCCTGTGCCATCAGCAAACATAGTCCTGGATATCATGTACCACATTTACACACGAGCATATGTCTTCACCGTCTCCTCATTAGCATCCTCGGGGCAAGTACCAAAGTTCGATTGAATCCAAGTGAAAGGAGCACCGGCTATAACTCTTTCCTTCTTCTTGTCTTCTGCTTCTAGTTCACGAGGCTCTAGAGGAACAATACCGATAAGGCTTCCCATCGATAGGAGGACCGGTGATCATAGCCATATCCTGGAGCGTCATGGTCATCTCCTGTAACACCCCAAAAATGTAACCATGTTTTGAATTATTAAAACTTTGCCAGGAGTTTAAAAATTTTGCTTTCTGGATTTTCTTTTGATTTCAGAACCCCTTTTTCTTTAATATTGTGGAGTTTTTACCCCAAATGGAAACTTTCCAAAAATATTATTGGACTTCCATACTCTCTCCATAAAACAATTCTTAATCAGTGGTTTTATTTGCATAATTGTTTTTCCCTGAGCTATATTCTTTTAAAGTGATTTTCAGAGCCTCTTTTGCACTACAACCATTTGATATATGCATCTAAAATTTTCACCAAAATTTGGGGATGACATATGATGTCCCTAAATCATTTTGATGCAAAAATATTCCTTAGTCATTTGGAGATTTTGAGTTTTGCCACAAGTTTTTAAATCTAGTCCAGTTGCACTTTTGCACTACAACCTATTTAAATACTTCTTTAAATCTTCCACCAAAACTAGGGTAGGTCAGTAGGAGTATATTATCCATCTTTATGCAAAAACCCAGTTATGTTCTTTGAAAAATTTGAGTATATCAACCTCATTTTCATTCTGGTCTAACTTGATGATTTGTACTGCAACCATGTTTTAACTTGCTCGTTTACCCATGATTCTTTTTCCTACTTGTAGTCCTTCCTACAAAACCCTTAAGTCCAGGAGCATGAACCCATTGGAATATTTTTGGTCCATGAAATGATAGCCTTTAGTTTCTGCCCAAAATTGGTTTTCTCATATAATTGCACTAACAAGTTTCTTTATTTGACAAACTAACCTGGCCACCATCACCTACACCAAAAGAGACCCCAGTCTGGAGATTTTGGCCACTCCAAGAACTGCCTAGATGCCTCTAGCTTTTTGTCAAACACCTTGTGTGCATGGCCAGTTGTGGCATGATTTTTACTTAGCTATGCAAGCTTGGTTCCCTGACCTAACCCCCATGTCCTTTAACCTTCTTGCTAACCCTAACCTAGTACTGTTAATTGCCAGCCTCGCTCAAGCACTCTAGGCCACCCTGGCATTCTGTGGAACACATGGCGTGCGTGCTCTAGGCGCGCCCAGAGCACACGTTTTGCACGCGCGCACACAACCGAGCCACCGCGTTCTCTCGCCCGCGCGCCTCGCATTTGCTCGTCTGCAGAGCCACCCCCCGGCCTCAGCCGCTCACCAGAACATGACATTCATCCCTGGGCCGCACAGCGCCGCCGTCAGGTCGGCCACGGCGGCTAGCGGCCAGCCATAGTGGGCTTCTGCCCCGGACGGCGCCGCCCAAGCCACCCCAGCGCGCCAGCTGCCCTCTGCGACATTGCGATCCTATCCGCAAGCCCGTCCTCTAGCTCGTATCGCCGCCACGTCGCCCTGCAGCACAGAATGGCAGTTCGCCGTCGTTCTTATCTCCGGCCACCTCGGGACCGACCTAACCGCGCTATAAAAGGGACCCCCGAGCACGTTCGAACCTCAGGCAGCCTCATGCCATCCCCTCGAAGCCCCCACAGCTAGCAGAAGGCGACAGGAAGCCGTCTTCCTCGTCTCCGGCCGGATCGGCCGCCGCCGCCCTCCGGTCCGTTTTGTCGCAACCAGGCCTTTCCCCGTCCATCCAACACCGCAAACCTCCTCCCCTTGACCTTGTGGAGCCGCCCAACCGCTCAAACACGATCGGAGACCACCATTGCTCAAACCCCCAATTCATCCCGAAGCTACCTTCGCCGCGGAGCTCGCCGCCGGCGACTCCATCCGTCCCCACCTGCCTAGCGACCACCGAAAGGACCGCCCTGGACCCGCGGATCCATCCCTGCCCTCCGGAGCCCGCGGGGAGCCGCCAATCGCCGGCGACGATCGCCGGAGTTCCGCCCCCGCTCGGACAGAGGAAGAGGTGGGAGAGGGGACTGGTCAAACCTGACCAGTGGGCCCCCTGGACCCACTGTCAGTGACCCACGCGTCATCCCCGCTGGAGTAAGTGAAGACGTAAACGCGGAATATGCCTTTGACGTGGTTAGTTTCGAAACGTTTTCTTTTTTTCTGTTTTATTAAAAAAAACAGAATTTGACCAGAACTTTGACTGTCTATAACTTTTTAAATATAACTCCAAATGAGTTGATTCTTTTTCCTACCTCTCTCAAATATTGTCTAGTTTATTATCAGATTTATTTGGAAAAAAATTCAGACAACTTTTTTCTACTATTTCTGAAACTATGTGTTAATTCAAAAAATTTAAATAGGATATTTGGAGAGAGAAGAAAACTTTCAAAGTTTTGGAATGCACCCTGCCTCCCCACAACTTGAAGGCAAGCATTCTGAACCCTGGCATGATATTGTCGGGTGTTGTTTGATACGATTGAAACACCTCGCGTCTCAGAGTTTTTCGTTATTTTTTTGTGATGATATGTTCAAACTCATGAGTGCATATTGATGATTCCTGCTGTTGGAATTTGATATGCTTGGGATAGTAGTCACCATCACATGCCTCTCATGCATACCAGAAGAAAACCGGGAAAGCCTCTGTCTTGGGTAGACATGAGCTTGTCTCCGGTCGTTGAGGCGATTGTGTCCGGTACGGCATAGTGAGACATGATGAGTGGTGGTTATGTCTGTTGGTTGAAAACATATTTGTTATGCTAATCGTGCGAGTAACACCTAAACCTCCTGAGTCGACCATAGATCGAGTCTTGTTCCAGTAACCCCCATACTTGTTTCGTACTACCACTTGTCCCTGCCGTAGGTAGGGTACGGTTCAGTAAGTTGTCAACCCCTTTCTAGCACACACCGTACAAAGAGGCCATGGTGGAAGATATTGGCTGCATCCGGTAGGCATGCCACCTGGTCCGGGGGCATGGGTGTTTCGGTTGTAGCCGAAGGGGGTAGCTCCCCCAGTTTGCGCGCGATATAAATTTTTGCGATCCCATGCTAATCGAGGTTGTAGCCTCCCCACTTAGAGTTTTGCTTAACGAGTGCCGTGGGTGATTCCAGACACCGATGAGTCAAGCTGGTGTGTGCGGTTGGGTGTGTTTTCAACTAAAAGACCGTAAGCGGAATTAGTCTGGATGGACTAACAGAATCTGTTACTCATGGGTAAAGAGCACACCCTCTGTAGAGATCATATCTATTCGAGTAGCCGTGTCCATGGTTAAGGACTACAGTATGGGTTGGTTCAAGTGTCGATCTTAGTGTCGGCCTTCGGAGGAAAAACAACTAAGTCAGAACATTGATTATGACTGGTGACATATGATGATTATGATTATTATTTTTGTGGACTAACTATTTTCATTACTTGATTTATTGAGTATCCCTGGGACGGTTCTACCTCCTGGATATTCACTGTGATTATTCTGTTATAAGCCCTTTATGTGGTGTCGCTAAGACGCCCGACTGCGGCATGCTTGTTATATGTTTACTTTATAATCCCTTTATGTGGTGTCGCTGAGACGCCCGACTGCGGCATGTTTACTTTATAAGCCCTTTATGTGGTGTCGCTCAGACGCCCGACTGTGGCATGCTTGTTATTCATTTACCTTATAAGCCCTTTATCAGGTGTCGCTCAGACGCCCGATTGAGGCATTCTATCTCTACTCTCTAATTACATTATTCGTATTTTATGTGAATAACTAGCTTGCATACATCAAGGATATTATTTTATGACTGACATTGGATCATAGAATATCTCATGGCGTGATTATCGTTTGTTATATTATACCTGTGTTCATAATGTTTGCGAGTACATTCAAAGTACTCACTGGCTTGTCCCTGGCTATTGTCTTGGCCAGATTTCTTGCTTGGAGAGGAGCGTTGCAATGATAGCCCCGGAACCTAATCAATGGTGATAGCAGCCTCGCGAAGATAGGAGTTATCCAGGTCAGCTGTTTCTGTGGGAAATGGAGTTCCACAGACGCTGATGACCACAAACTGCTTCCTCCATCAACCACTAGAAACCTTGTGTTGTACTCATAGGCCAGAATGGTCTTGTACTACATATCATGTATTTTGCTTGGTGTTATTGTATCAAGTTTGTGTCTCACTAGCTAACAGTAATCCTGGGGCTGGTGAGCATAAGGGCCATTTTCTAGGAAATTAATGTCCTGAAATCCGGTCCTGACAGACTTGGTATCAGAGTCAGGCTGACCATTGGCTAATCCTATCTTAGCCAGGTCAAAAAACCTAGGTTAACCAAACCACCAGACCATAACCTAACCCCGGCCAAGCTTCTCGCGTAAGATTGCCCCATAGGGACCCGACACCTCTTGGCAGTCGGTGCCCAACCTATCAGCCTAGCCTGTCGATCACGCGCCAATGACCGACACCTAAATTGTCTCATTCGCAAGCATGCGAAGGAAGACGCCGCCCTCTGTTTCTATAAAAAGGGCACGCTAACCTCAACACAGCACAGCACAGCCCCTTCCCCAAACCAAGCCATAATGCCTGGCCCCATCGTGCACAATGAAACCACGGCAAACAACCTTGGAGGTTTTGTGACCGTGCTAGCAAACCTCACCCGCCGTGCCTTTGCATTAGAGGAGCCCCCATAATATGTTGTGTACCAAGGACCCATGAGCGGTGAGAGCCGTCAATTCTAGGCCACTGTACACATCTATGGTAGGGGTCTATCGCCAGAACGCCCCTACAGGTTCACCGGAAGGACAACTTCCTTTGAGCCACAAGCCATCCAACTAGCTGCTCGAGAGGCTATAGTTCAACTCCTGCACTTGTCACCCAGAGTTAACAGTCGCTTGTTCTACTACTATCCCAGCCATGACGGATATGGTAGGCCACCCCAGGTTGTCAACGGAGATCACGAGACGGATCCTGCATTGTTGCATCTGGTGCGCTATGTAGGTGCACTAGAGGAACTGTTCGATCAAATCACCCTTGATATGATCGCAGCTCGTGGAGAGCTGGTCCGCCGAGCCCCAGTGAGAGGAGAAGATGAGCCCGACACCGACAACCCTGTCGTGCTGTTCGGACACCCGATCGAGTCCTTGAGGTCTGCCCCAGCCATCGACCACAATACCTTGGTGTCCCCAGAAGTGCTTCGTCGCCTTTTGGGAACACGCCCCAGCGGGATTGTGACCAACAATCCCCGGGATGGTCATCATCGCTATCCCGACCCGGTAGCCCCTCAGCCCCCTCCAGCTAACCCCGACGGTGAAGCCCGTGGAGAAGCCTTGACGTCCACAAGGCAGTCCCATTTAGATATAAACGAGGTAGACTAAGTCACTCGAGCAGTACCGAGTCTCAGTATGCCCACGCCCTGTAACTATGTAATCTTGCATCGACTTGAATAATTGCAGCCTGCTTGTATGCCTCTGCTTTAAATAGTAGCCTTGCATTAAGTATGTTAGGATGCGGTTGCATTTTTTTTAGGGCACAGCTACCAAAACCACACCGACGACTCCCACAGTAATACGTCACTTTTATGAGATGTGTGTGTATCTGTAGCATTGACCCCGACCCATGGAGCAGACTCGATCGACTAGTTACCTTTCACCACGGTAAATAACCTAGCCCCAATGCTATATAAAAGGCCACCCCGTGATCTTACCAGGTACCCCTCACCTTGAGCACCACTCGCACAACCATTTCCATTGCCATGCCGAGCCCTAGTATCTATCTAAGGACTCTAGATGCAACTCCAGGTAGCTTTCTTAAAATTTTGTGGGACTTTACCTGCAGTACCATGAGTGCTATCCATCCACCCCAATACGAGTTGCTCAAATCAAGGATCACCCCATCCACCTCGAAATATTGGGCAGTGGTGCACGTCCCTCCCGCGAACCCAAACCAAGACCCCACAGAAGCTTCCTTCGTGGGGAAATCTATGCTGACTCCTCATATGGCCATAGAAGCTGCTGCGTATGAGGCGCTTACTGGACTTCGATTTGCGGTACCCTATGCCAGCGAACGGGGGTATTATTACTTCCCGAGCCGTGCAGCACCCGGAGAAGTAGCATCTTTTCCCAGTGGGCGACTCGAGAGAGACCCAGTACTGGCCAATCTTGCCCAGTATGTCATCGCGCAAGAGCGTTTGACCCAGCGAGTAATGTGCTATCTCCAGAGTCTCCCTGATTTGAATCCTCAGATCGCCATCGGCAGACCACTGAGGCCCAACCAGGAAAGGCACATTCATCGACTGGTCAATCCACTCCCCCCGATAGAAGAAGAGTGTGCCCCGATTCCAGAGACTTTTTCTCAGGACCCTGTCCAATTACCATTATCGTTGTAGATGTCATTACTGTGTTTATTGTTCTTTCCAGTTATTTTCGTGTTGCAACTTGTGTGTGGTATCCTAAATTTGTGCGATGAATTAAATCGTTAGTTTCAGTCAATGTGAATGATTTTACGTCGGTAAAATTCTATTAACTGTTTACACTCTCAGTAAATCCTGAAGTGAGTTTTTCTCGGAGTTGCTGCGGCATACATTTCTTCACGACATAGATTTTTATTTCACGCAGCACCATAGCAGCAGACTCACGACCCCAACCACGCTACCAAGTGCAAATTCACGTGCACATTTTTGCACCAAGCTAATCACCTCCCTAACACCCCACAGTCTCAGAGGGAGAGATTTGTGAGTAATTACTCGGGTACAAATTACCTCTGGCACCCTGATAGCAGTTAGCACCTGACACCACACCTAATCCTCGTGATCACCGTCACCGCGGAGAGCTAACACTCGAGCGGCCGCATCACAACGATCATCGAGGATCATCACGCACAGGAGCACGGAGAACCCCAGCAATGCCGCCAACCCGCCGCACATCAGGATCACGTGCCAATCCGGCATCACCTCCGCCATTAGAGCCTTGTCTCGAGCTCCTGCAGACAGAAATGAAGGAGAAGGGAGGAGGCGGAGAGCGAGGTCAGGAGGAGGAAGAAGAAGGAGCACCGCGGTCGTTTTATAGCTCGAGATCGGTGTACGGTGGGCGAAGTCCACCAACGGCAATCGAGCAGGGCGAAGTCCACCAGCGCCGCTCATCGCTCGATCGCCGGTGTTCGGAGGCGAATCCACGAGCAGTGCCAACAGCGCACTGGCCCGCAAGGTGAGTGCATGCTGCGCTAGCAGCTAGCACGCCGCGCACTACCGCAGTACGGCCTAGATGCCCTACGAGCTAGGCGTCGCCGGTGGAGGAAGCGTGGGAAAGCGCGCGGGAGAGAGGAAGAAGAGAGAATCAGAGGTGGAGGAAGAGACCGACAGTGGGCCCCGGGTCCACCTGTCAGCCACAAAGAGCACTGTGCTCTCGAGTACGACCAGCGTATTTTTTTCCAGTAATTTAGAAGTTTATTCTAAATTTACTGTAACCAATAGTAGGAACTGACCATAAATTTTCCACACAACGTCAGTATGCCACACTGTAGTTTTACACCACTTATTGCCCACTCACTATAGCTACGTTTTAATTTCAGGAGTAGGATGGTTGTTTTTGTGATAGTAGGAGATTTTTTTTTCAAAACAACCCTTATCAAATCTCGAGGACGAGATATTTTTCTTAATGGGGGTAGTGTTGTAACACCCCAAATATTTAACCATGTTTTGAATTATTAAAACTTTGCCACGAGTTTAAAATTTTTGCTTTCTGGATTTTATTTTGATTTCGGAACCCCTTTTTCTTTAATATTGTGGAGTTTTTACCCCAAGTGGAAACTTTCCAAAAATATTATTGGACTTCTATACTCTCTCAATAAAACAATTCTTAATCAGTGGTTTTATTTGCATAATTGTTTTTCCCTGAGCTATATTCTTTTAAAGTGATTTTCAGAGCCTCTTTTGCACTGCAACCATTTGATAAATGCATCTAAAATTTTCACCAAAATTTGGGATGATATATGATGTCCCTAAATAATTTTTATGCAAAAATATTCCTTAGTCATTTGGAGATTTTGAGTTTTGCCACAAGTTTTTAAATCTGGTCCAGTTGCACTTTTGCACTACAACCTATTTAAATACTTCTTTAAATCTTCCACCAAAATTAGGGGAGGTTAGTAGGAGTATATTATCCATCTTTATGCAAAAACCCAGTTATGTTCTTTGAAAAATTTGAGTGAATCAACCTCATTTTCATTCTGGTCCAACTTGATGATTTGTACTGCAACCATATTTTAACTTGCTCCTTTACCCATGATTCTTTTTCCTACTTGTAGTCCTTCCTACAAAACCCTTAAGTCCAGGAGCATGAACCCATTGGAATATTTTTGGTCCATGAAATGACAGCCTTTAGTTTTGCCCAAAATTCGTTTTCTCATATAATTGCACTAAGAAGTTTCTTTATTTTACAAACTAACCTGGACACCATCACCTACACCAAAAGAGACTCCAGTCTGGAGATTTTGGCCACTCCAAGAACTGCCTAGATGCCTCTAGCTTTTTGTCAAACACCTTGTGTGCATGGCCAGTTGTGGCATGATTTTTAGTTAGCTATGCAAGCTTGGTTCCCTGACCTAACCCCCATGTCCTTTAACCTTCTTGCTAACCCTAACCTAGTACTGTTAATTGCCAGCCTCGCTCAAGCACTCTAGGCCACCCTGGCATTCCTTAGAACACATGGTGTGCATGCTCTGGGCGCGCCCCTAGCCTTTGCTCGCTTGCAGAGCCACCCCCCGGCCTCAGCCGCTCCCCAGAACACGCCAGCCGTCCCTGGGCCGCACATCGCCGCAGTCAGGTCAGCCACGGCAGCTAGCGGCCGGCCACAGTGGGCTTCTGCCCCGAACGGCGCCACCCAAGCCATCCCAGCGCGCCAGCTGCCCTCTGCGACAGCGCGATCCTATCTGCAAGCCCGTTCTCTAGCTCGCGTCGCCGGCACGTCGCCCTGCAGCACAGAATGGCGGTTCGCCATCGTTCTTATCTCCGGCCGCCTCGGGACCGACCTAACCACGCTATAAAAAGGACCCCCGAGCACGTTCGAACCTCAGGCAGCCTCATGCCATCCCCTCGAAGCCCCCACAGCTAGCAGAAGGCGACAGGAGGCCGTCTTCCTCGTCTCCGGCCGGATCGGCCGCCGCCGCCCTCCAGTCCGTTTTGTCGCAGCCAGGCCTTTCCCCGTCCATCCAGCACCACAAACCTCCTCCCCTTGACCTTGCGGAGCCGCCCAACCGCTCAAACACGATCAGACACCACCATAGCTCAAACCCCCAATTCATCCCGAAGCTACCACCGCCGCGGAGCTCGCCGCCGGCGACTCCCTCCGTCCCCACCAGCCTAGCGACCACCGGGAGGACCGCCCTGTTCCCACGGATCCATCCCTGCCCTCCGGAGCCCGCGGGGAGCCGCCAATCGCCGGCGACGATCGCCGGAGTTCCGCCCCCGCTCGGAAAGAGGAAGAAGAGGGAGAGGGGACTGGTCAAACCTGACCAGTGGGCCCCCTGGACCCACTGTCAGTGACCCACGCGTCGCCCCGCTGGAGTAAGTGAAGACGTAAACGCGGAATACGCCTTCGATGTGGTTAGTTTCGAAACGTTTTCTTTTTTCTGTTTTATTTAAAAAAACAGAATTTGACCAAAACTTTGACTGTCTATAACTTTTTAAATATAACTCCAAATGAGTTGTTTCTTTTTCCTACCTCTCTCAAATATTGTCTAGTTTATTTTTAGATTTATTTGAAAAAATTTCAGACAACTTTTTTGTACTATTTTTGAAACTATGTATTAATTCAAAAAATTTAAATAGGATATTTGGAGAGAGAAGAAAACTTACAAAGTTTTGGAATGCACCCTGCCTCCCCACAACTTGAAGGCAAGCATTCTGAACCCTGGCATGATATTGTCGGGTGTTGTTTGATACGATTGCAACACCTCGCGTCTCGGAGTTTTTCGTTATTTTTTTTGTGATGATATGTTCAAACTCATGAGTGAATATTGATGATTCCTGCTGTTGGAATTTGATATGCTTGGGATAGTAGTCACCATCACATGCCTCTCATGCATACCGGAAGAAAACCGGGAAAGCCTCTGTCTTGGGTAGACACGAGCTTGTCTCCGGTCGTTGAGGCGATTGTGTCCGGTACGGCATAGTGAGACATGATGAGTGGTGGTTATGTCTGTTGGTTGAAAACATATTTGTTATGCTAATCGTGCGGGTAACACCTAAACCTCCTGAGTCAACCGTAGATCGAGTCTTCTTCCAGTAACCCCCATACTTGTTTCGTACTACCATTTGTCCCTGCCGTAGGTAGGGTACGGTTCAATAAGTTGTCAACCCTTTTCTAGCACACACCGTACAGAGAGGCCATGGTGGAAGATACCGGCTGCATCCGGTAGGCATGCCACCTGGTCTGGGGGCATGGGTGTTTCGGCTGTAGCCGAAGGGGGTAGCTCCCCTAGTTTGCGCGCGGTATAAATTTTTGTGATCCCATGCTAATCAAGGTTGTAGCCTCCCCACTTAGAGTTTTGCTTAACGAGTGTCGTGGGTGATTCCAGGCACCGATGAGTCAAGCTGGTGTGTGCGGTTGGGTGTGCTTTCAACTAAAAGACCGCAAGCGGAATTAGTCCGGATGGACTAACGGAATCCGTTACTCGTGGGTAAAGAGTACACCCTCTGCAGAGATCATATATATTCGAGTAGCCGTGTCCATGGTTAAGGATTACAGTCTGGGTTGGGTCAAGTGTCGGTCTTAGTTTCGGCCTTCGGAGGAAAAACAACTAAGTCAGTACATTGATTATGACCGGTGACATATGATGATTATGATTATTATTATTGTGGACTAACTATTTTCATTACTTGATTTATTGAGTATCCCTGGGACGGTTCTACCTCCTGGATATTCACTGTGATTATTCTGTTATAAACCCTTTATGTGGTGTCGCTAAGACGCCCGACTGCGGCATGCTTGTTATATGTTTACTTTATAAGCCCTTTATGTGGTGTCGCTGAGACGCCCGACTGCAACATGTTTACTTTATAAGCCCTTTATGTGGTGTCGCTGAGACGCCCGACTGTGGCATGCTTGTTATTCATTTACCTTATAAGCCCTTTATGAGGTGTCGCTCAGACGCCCGGCTGAGGCATTCTATCTCTACTCTCTAATTACATTATTCGTATTTTATGTGGATAACTTGCTTTTGTACATCAAGGATATTATTTTATGACTGATGTTGGATCATAGAATATTTCAGGGCGTGATTATCGTTTGTTATTTTATACATGTGTTCATAATGTTTGTGAGTACATTCAAAGTACTCACTGGCTTGTCCCTGGCTATTGTCTTGGCCAGATTTCTTGCTTGGAGAGGAGCGTTGCGATGACAGCCCCGGAACCTAATCAATGGTGATAGCAGCCTCGCGAAGATAGGAGTTATCCAGGTCAGCTGTTCCTTTGGGAAATGGAGTTCCACAGACGCTGATGACCACAAACAGCTTCCACCATCAACCACTAGAAACCTTGTGTTGTACTCATAGGACAGAATGGTCTTGTACTACATATCATGTATTTTGCTTGGTGTTATTGCATCAAGTTTGTGTCTCGCCAGGTAACAGTAATCCTGGGGCTTGTGAGCATAAGGGCCATTTTCTAGGAAATTAATATCCCGAAATCCGGTCCTGACATCTCCCGGTCCGAAGATGGAAAGTGTGTGTCTCCGGCCTCCAATGATCAATAAGCGCGGTGAGTGCTGCAGCATTGTTGGGTGGCGTCGACCGGCTGACCAACTGAATGAAAGGGAGAAGTCCTGTCTCCCTTACATACGGTGTGTACCGCTCATCATAGCGCATCCACCCAAGGGTGACCCCGTGAGACCGAATCTTCAAAAGTGCAAGCTCCTACAAACAAAGAAACAAATCATTACATATGGGCATTTGCGTTTGAAATAAACATGAAATTCATAACACCGGCAACTTTCATTATTACCCGCTACTCCACCGACATAGCATAGGACCGGTGTTGTTTGTCCCAGTGATCATCGAGAAGCCAAACCATCCTAACAATTTTAAAAAAAACTTTCTTGTCAAAACAATTATCTTTCGAATACAAATAAACTAAACTACGCTTACTAGATGCAAAATTCAAAGCATTCTTGTCAAAATAAATATAAGTTCAACACAAATAAACTAAACTAGGCCTACTTCATACAAATATATTTTCCATAGAAATAACATGTCAACCTATGTATCCAACCAGATTTTTTCGAAAAATAAACTAAACTAGGGTTCCCGAAATCAAACAAACAAGAGTTCTAATACATGCAAGATTATAATACATGTAAGATTCTAATCTAATCAAATCAAACAAAGATTCCCCAAATCTTCAAAATACAATATTTTCTATGGATAGAAAGAAGGGGATCGGAGGAGAGTACCTTCTAGGATGGATTGGTGATGAAATGCACGGACCAAATCGTCGTATTTGAAGGATTTGGGAGAGGGGATTGAGAGGGGGAGTGGATAAGGCCGCCGCCGCCGCGTTCTTTTCTTTCTGGAACTGCTGCAATGGGTGGGTGGGGGAGGAGAGGGCCACCGCGTGCCTGTACATAACTCACAGTGCAGCGCTCGATAGCTAGGCGCTGCACAATGTGTGGCGCCTAGCGCCGAGGCGTTGCATAGCTGGGTGCGGGCCCCAGGGCTGCCACGGTGAACTGGCGTGCAACGCTCACTAGCTAGGCACTGCACCGTAGGGTTTGATAGCCGCCTTAACTTTTGGCCCTGGCGCTGCATCATGTACAAGTGAATGAGACATCGAACATAGCAAAACATGTTAAGTGCTAGTTTGAAGGAGATGTGAACCTTAATGAATGCTCGATGTGCACCTTCCCCGTCGCTTTAGCCAATAGGGGTTGTTTCCAGAATAGTCTCGGTCTCATCGGCTGCTTTCTAGATCTGGGCAGCTATGAACAGAAACGGTATTAATGTGTTAGGCAAGCGAAAATGAGAATAGTGCGAATGGAAAAGTAAAAAGGGCAAATACCACAAAGTTCATCATTGGCCCCGCGGGGATCACTGAGTTGCCTTTCCTGACTAATGAGTTGTACTGGTGCTGGGCTAGCTCATCAAAAACGGTCGGTTCTTCCAAGATCTCATCAGCATATGTCGGCTTGCATACCTCCACATGGGTACTTTCAAGAAACCATGTGAGATAGTTTTTGAACGCAATAGGGCAGTGCTCACGAAGCTGGGCTCATTTTCCAGCCCTAGCTTGTTCCACACCAAGCGCAAACTCTATGACATACTTCCTGTGATGCTTGGCCCAATCCTTGATCTTCCGCTGCTTTTTCCTATCCGACCTGCAAGTTAGGAACAGAATATTACCACAATTGAAACCGCCGAGAAGCCGTTAAATGCTAGTTAGAAATAGAAACTTACCCGTGTAGCACCTTGTCCGTGTCCTGCCACTCCGGCGAAAATGACTGGAACAAACCAAATTGGTAGAACACCCGATGTGGTAGGTGAAGCTCAACCACCCAGTTGCATATGAGTGGGCACCGCATATGCCAGAGATCCCTATCCCTGGTGCACATCAGATTCAGACTGAACTCTGGCGTGCAACCAAAAATCTCTCCTTTTCCATACGGCTCACATTCCACCTGCAAAATGGGATAGAATGCAAAATTGATATCGAGTTACGATAGAAGCATGATAATCACTTATGCAATGTCCATTCACCTGCTCAGGCGTGATCGCGTCCAGCTTGCTCTTTTACAACTTGTACATGACCGACGGATCATCCGTCGTCTCATTTAACACATCCCACTTGTAAGCCCAAGTGGGTCGCCATAGTGGGTCGTGTTTGTCGTCCCAATCCTCGTACTTAATGATCTTCGGTCGTCCAACCGGCAAACGCTCCCAGCTCCATATGGAAAGTGCGAGCATACAACCACCAATACCTCCAGATGGCCTACAACAGGCTTCGTCCAGCTGCACATAAAAGAGAACATGGTTGAATTAACAACAAGATCGCATTGATAATGTAGCAATGAAGTGAAAAGGAAACAAATTCATACCTGTCGATACAAGTAAGCCAGTGTCGCCGAACCCCAACTCCATTTGCTATCGAAGACGGTCAACACCTTCAGCCACATCCATGGAGCATTCTTGCCTGTGCCATCAGCAAACATTGTCTTGGATATCACGTACCACATGTACGCATGAGCATATGTCTTCACCGTGTCCTCATTAGCATCCTTAGGGCAAGTACCAAAGTTCGCTTGAATCCAAGTGAAAGGAGCACCAGCTGCGACTCTTTCCTTCTTCTTGTTTTGTCTTCTGCTTATGGTTCACGAGGCTCCGAAGGAACCATACCGATAAGGGCATGCATATGCGCGCGCCACCCATCAGAATCGGTGTTCATACACAAAGGCTTCCCATCGATAGGAAGACTGGTGATCATAGCCATATCCTGGAGCGTCACGGTCATCTCCCTGGTCCGAAGATGGAAAGTGTGTGTCTCCGGCCTCCAATGATCAATAAGCGCGGTGAGTGCTGCAGCATTGTTGGGTGTCGTCGACCGGCTGACCAACTGAATGAAAGGGAGAAGTCCTGCCTCTACCGCTCATTATAGCGCATCCACCCAAGGGTGACCCCGTGAGACCGAATATTCAAAGGTGCAAGCTCCTACAAACAAACAAACAAATCATTACATATGGGCATTTGTGTTTGAAATAAACATGAAATTCATAACACCGGCAATTTTCATTATTACCCGCTGCCCCACCGACATAGCATACGACCGGTGTTGTTTGTCCCAGTGATCATCGAGAAGCCATACCATCCTAACAATTAAAAAAACTTTCTTGTCAACACAATTATCTTTCGAATACAAATAAACTAAACTACACTTACTAGATGCAAAATTCAAAGCATATGTATCCAAAGCATTCTTGTCAAAACAAATATAAACACAAATAAACTAAACTAGGCCTACTTCATACAAATATATTTTCCATAGAAATAACATGTCAACCTATGTATCCAACCATATTTTTTTGAAAAATAAACTAAACTAGGGTTCCCGAAATCAAACAAACAAGAGTTCTAATACATGCAAGATTATAATACATGTAAGATTCTAATCTAATCACATCAAACAAAGGTTCCCCAAATCTTCAAAATACAATATTTTCTATGGATAGAAAGAAGGGGGTCGGAGGAGAGTACCTTCTAGGATGGATTGGTGATGAAATCCACGGACCAAATCGTCGGATTTGAACGATTTGGAAGAGGGGATTGAGAGGGGGAGTGGATAAGGCCGCCACCGCCGCGTTCTTTTCTTTCTGGAACTGCTGCAATGGGTGGGTGGGGGAGGAGAGGGCCGCCGCGCGCCTGGACATAACTCACAGTGCAGCGCCCGACGGCTAGGCGCTGCATAATGTGTGGCGCCTAGCGCCGAGGCGTTGCACAGTTGGGTGCGGGGCCCAGGGCTGCCACGGTGGACTAGCGTGCAACGCCCGCTAGCTAGGCATTGCACCATAGGGTTTGGCGCCGGCGTCGCGGGTGAGGGAGTCCCGTACTAGGGGGTGTCCGGATTGCCGAAGTATCATCTTCGGCCGGACTCCTGGACTACGAAGATACAAGATTGAAGACTCCGTCCCGTGTCCGGATGGGACTTTCCTTGGCATGGAAGGCAAGCTTGGTGATACGGATATGTAGATCTCCTACCATTGTAACCGACTCTGTGTAACCCTAACCCTCTTCGGTGCTTATATAAACCGGAGGGTTTTAGTCCATAGGACGAACAACAATCATACCATACGCTAGCTTCTAGGGTTTAGCCTCTTTGATCTTGTGGTAGATCTACTCTTGTACTACCCATATCATTAATATCAATCAAGCAGGAGTAGGGTTTTACCTCCATCGAGAGGGCCCGAACCTGGGTAAAAACATTGTGTCCCTTGTCTCCTGTAACCATCCGCCTAGACGCACAGCTCGGGACTCCCTACCCGAGATCCGCCAGTTTTGACACCAACATTGGTGCTTTCATTGAGAGTTCCTCTGTGTCATCATCTTTAGGCCCGATGGCTCCTTCGATCATCAACAACGATGCGATCCAGGGTGAGACTTTTCTCCCCAGACAGATCTTCGTATTCGGCGGCTTTGCACTGCGGGCCAATTCGCTTGGCCATCTGGAGAAGATTGAAAGCTACGCCCCTGGCCATCAGGTCAGATTTGAAAGTTTGAACTATACGGCTGACGTTCGCGGAGACTTGATCTTCGACGAGTTCGAGCCACAGCCAAGCACGCCGCACTATTACGAAGGGCATGATCTAGCTCTGCCGCCGGACGGTGCCATGGAGGCCGCACAAGTATCTGCTCCGACCCTTAGCTTGGAGCCGACGGCGCCGATCGAGGACTAGTGGTTGGACACCGCCTCGGGGGCTGCAATCTATACGGCGATTGAGCCGAACACCAACCCTGTCCTTTGCGAGGCCTATGACTCTAAGGTGTCGGACTCCTCTCCGGACTCCGAACCTGCCGCGCCTCTGCCAATCGAATCCGATTGGGCACCGATCATGGAGTTCACTGCTGCGGACATCTTTCAGCACTCGCCCTTTGGCGACATCCTGAATTCACTAAAGTCTCTCTCTTTATCAGGAGAGCCCTGGCCGGATTATGGTCAGGAAGGCTGGGATGCGGACGATGAAGAAATTCAAAGCCCACCCACCACCCACTTCGTAGCCACCGTCGAAAGTTTAAACGACGTGCTCGACTTCGATTCCGAAGACATCGACGGTATGGACGACGATGTAGAAGACAAACATGAACCAGCACCTACAGGGCACTGGACAGCCACCTCATCTCACGATGTATACATGGTGGACACACCTAAAGGAAGCGACGACGAGGAACAACGGGACGCCACGAGGGATCATTCCCTCGAAAAGCAGTCAAAACGGTGACGTAAGCGCCGCTCAAAATCCCGCCTCGACAAAGACCGCAGCCATACAGACCCAGCCATAGAGCAGGGCGAACCGATGGACGACGAACATGCTATCGAGCAACCGTCCGAACAGGACAACATGGATAAACAATCCGTCCCCGGCGAAGATAACAGTCCGGGCGATCTCACTCCGGACAAGTTACCAGAGCAGAAGAACCTCCACAAAAGGCTCGTCGACACTACACGTAGCCTGAAAAAGCAGAAGCAGAATCTCAAAACAGCGGAAGATGCGCTCGGAATCAGATGGAGCAAAGTACTCAACACCGCAGACAAATATGGCAACAGTCGCCGAACAAAGAGCTACCCGAAGCGAAAACTACTGCCAGAATTCGATGAGGAGGTTGTAGAGCCACCACAATCAAAAAACAAGGAGACCACTTGGTCGGATAGACGACCCCATGGCAAACATAGAGCGGCAATCGGCGCCGCACACAAGCCAGCACGCGATCCGCACATGGATTCGCATCAAAAAGATGGCCCAGTTAGATCCATCTACGGGCCAAGAAAGCAAGCTCTAGTAAGCAATGCAACACGTCAAGTATCCGAATATTACGGTACACCTAAATATAGGGGTGCCGCACATCCCCTATGTTTCACCGATGAGGTTCTGGATCGTGAATTTCCAGTGGGATTCAAGCCCGTAAACATAGAGGCATACGACGGAACAACAGACCCTGGAGTCTGGATTGAGGATTATATCCTCCACATACACATGTCTAGAGGAGATGACCTCCACGCCATAAAATACTTACCCCTCAAGCTCAAAGGGCCAGCCCGGCAATGGCTCAAAAGCCTCCCCGAAAACACTATTGGAAGTTGGGAAGAGCTCGAGGATGCCTTTCAGGCAAATTTTCAAGGGACCTATGTCCGACCTCCAGATGCAGACGTTTAAGTCACATAACTCAACAACCCGGAGAGTCATCCCTAAAATTCTGGAACAGATTCCTTTGTAAAAAGAATCAAATAGTCGACTGTTCGAACGCCAAAGCCCTAGCAGCTTTCAAACACAACGTCTGAGATGAATGGCTCGCCAGACACCTCGGCCAAGAAAAGCCAAGAACAATGGCCGCATTAACAAGCCTCATGACCCGCTTCTGCGCAGGAGAGGACAGCTGGCTGGCAAGATGCAATACCAGCGACCCAAGTACATCCGAAGTCAGGGATGGAAACGGGACACCGCGATGCAGCAAAGAACAGCGCTGGACAAAGGGCAACAGCCCGAAGAGCAGGGCAGTCAACGCCGGATTCAAAAGCTCACAGCAGAATCATAAAAAACTGCCCCCTAAGGATAACAGGGACGAGCTATCTAACTTAAACAAAATCCAGGACAAGGTATGCCAAATCCACAGTACCCCTGGGAAGCCTGCAAATCATACCCACAGAGATTTTTGGGTCTTCAAGCAGTCTGGCAAACTCAACGCCGAACACAAGGGGCTCGACACACCAAGCGAGGACGATGACGAACCCCACAAGCAGAGCACCAGAAAACAAAAGAATTTCCCACAAGAAGTAAAAACAGTAAACTCACTTTACGTGAAAAAAGGGAAAAACAAAACGGCGCCCATAGAGATACGCGCCATACGGCCTATCCCAGAGGAGTTCCGCCACTGGTTGTCAAAACCAATCACCTTCGACCATCAGGATTACTCTAGAAGTATCCGGAATGCATGATGGACTGCCTTGATATTAGATCCGATAATCGACGGACTCCAATTTACACAAGTCCTAATGGATGGCGGCAGTGATCTAAACCCTCTATATCAGGACACAATCCGCAAAATGGGGATAGACCCAACCAAAATTCGCCATAGCAACACTTTCTTTAAAGGGGTAATGCGAGGCCGACATGCCCATCGTACGGGCTCTCTATTGCTAGAAGTTGTGTTCGGCTCACCCGACAACTTCCGCCGCAAAAAGTTAACCTTCCACCTCACCCCATTTACAAGTAGCTATCAAGCACTACTGGGGTGCGAAGCTTTCGCCCGCTTTTACGCAATACCGCATTATGCATCCCTCACACTTAAATTGCCCGGTCCACGAGGCATCATCTCCTTAAAGGGAAATATCGAGTGTTCCTCGAGCGCGGAAGATTGTGTGACTGCCTCGACAGCCACACACTAAACCGGCTTCACTAAATTCAAGCCCCTAAACAGGTCGTTCAGACCCCGGACATGGTTAGACGAGTCCAGCGTAAATGTACAGGGGCTCACCAGCCGCACACCCCCGCACAAGGGGCTCCGCGCATATACAACAAGAGACAATAAAGCTCAATTTTATTCAGTTTTTGAAATGTACTTTGTTTATTTAGTATAATGTACATTTTCGCACGATCTTTTTCAACTAAGTTCCTCTCTTTTATAGATGAACACTGTGCGACACCCGTCCAGGATACGGCACAATGGAGACACAGGCGCAGACGTGCAGTAGGGACCCGTTGCAAGGATTATTTTCAGATTAAGACCCTGCGTAAACCTTTTTTACTGTCTCTTGTTGATATACATCCCCTGGTTTCTTATTATAACCAAGGAGGACGCTGGCGTTTCGGCATAGGCCACGCCAGAATTTTGCGCGTACCTGGACACCAGGGGCTTACTACAAAGGGCGTTGTTCGGCCCATTTTCATAAAGACCGAATACCTTAGGGAGTGTTCGGCGTCTCGAGTTAGGCCTTATATGCATCAGCTCGGAATCATGTCTTTGGTCAAATGTTGGGTTTGCCCGGCTCCTGTGTTTTGCTGCCTTACGTTCCGCTCTATCGGCTAACGCGGCACCAAGAGAACTACTGCGATTGTGCCCCGGTTCGGCCAGGCGAGCACCTCAGTAGAGAAAGCCAAAAACTGACTGTCATGATATAGCGTGAGACTGGTCAACCACTCGATGACACGCCGGAATCTATAGGATTCCTCCGCATTGGCGAAGGGCCGTTTCCCGGTCAGGCACATACGCGCCCCGAATTCGGGTGAGCGCGGTGCCCCTAGGGGCTATATAGTAGCCCCATTGTCAAACTCCTATGGCTAAGTGAAAGTGATAAAGCACTATAGTCTGGTTGCCTAGTTTGCTACGCTACCACCTCCTTTATAGGACCAAGACGTTGGATCAAGTGTGAAAATGCGCCTTTTGCAAACACCCCCGCATCATATGCGTGGGGGCTGAAGCCAAAGACTGCCATCTTTTAGGTTATATACACATATACATTAACGGCCGCACGGGAGGTGTTTTAATTCTTGAAAGCACAAGTATTAAAAGCTTCTATATTTCATCGAAACATTGTTTCACAATAATACATGTTATTCGAACATAATATCCTTCGAGCACTGGGTCTCTATTAAACGAGCGCCCGGCAGAACTTCCTGAAAATAGTGCTCGACAGGTACTCGGCTTCCGTCCGAATCTTGGGTTGCAACATCGGTGGCCTTCATCTCCGCCCAGTATGTCTTGACACGGGCAAGAGCCATCCGTGCACCCTCTATGCATGCCGACCTCCTCATTGCATTGATATGCGGCACCGCACCAAGGAACTGCTGCACCAAGCCAAAATAACTCTTCGGCTCAGGCCTCTTCGTCCACAAAAGACTCACGACATCCTTCATGGCAAGTCCGGATAACCTATTCAGCTCCGCCCATTCGGCCAAGCGATCGGTTAATGAAGTGGGCGCTCTGGATTATGGAACTACGACCAAAAAACTTTCCCCGTTTCGTGATCCTCTTGATCTCGGAAGTGTTCAGCCGCGTCCGCCGCACTCGCCGCCAAGTTCAGATAAGCATCTTCCGCACTCCACAGCCGGTCCAACTGAGCATAATTAGGGTCCAGGAATTTCCTCCGCAGCAGAAAGGGCTTTCCAGTCGCGGTATCTCCGGCCTGACGCAGCTCCTCCTTCATAGCTCTCATCGCAGAGCGAGCATCCTTGGCCTCGGAAGTGGCCTTCTTCAGGTCCTCTCGTACCGCCCGATCTTCTTTTTCAAGAAGCTTGCAGCGGTCGGTAGCATTCTTCAACTCCACGGCCATCTCGGCCATCTCCTTCTTGCTTCGGCAGTGAGCAGCCTGTTCGGCTTTTAGCTCTTCGGCCACCTTTAAGGCAGCCGCATCACTCTTTCTAGCCTGCTTCTTGGCTTGGGCGAGCTCCGCCCGCAGGTTCTCCATGGCAGCGGCACCATCTGCGTCAAGCATACTGGTTGTAAGGCATGGGCGTCAAGCTCCCTTACCAGGTGTCCGCGGGGAAATTGCATACCTTGTGACTCGTCAAGTCGCCTGTTGACAAGCGCGATGTCGACATCCGCCACGTCAAGTTGCCGCTTTAGTTCGGCAAATTCATCAATCCGGCCAGCCACCGGACCCTTCGCCACCTGCATAGGAAGGGCGACACATTATACCTAGGATTATGATGCTCGGCGTGCTGTCATTTTTGACAACACACCGAGCCTCAGGGGCTACTATCTACACAGGGCGCATTTTATATGCGGAACTGCCAGAAGGTACATCATTTTTCGTATCTCAAAGCCTATCAGTAAAAATTTTACGGCTTCATGCAATCCGCTCTCAGCGGATGAAATCCTTTCAATCACCGTACTCATTAACGCACGGTGATCTTCAGAGATAAATGCTCGCCCGAGCAGATCCTTCAGCTCCTCCGACCGTACACCATATGGTGTCGGACTCGTCCGATGGCCTTTTTTGAAGGACGAACGCGAAGGGCTTTGAGGGGACATACGACTACCCTCCGGCCCCACCGGACTCGGAAAACCCTCCATGACGACACTTCAGGGTCGCCCGCCTCGTAAGACGGTACGGCAGGGGGAGGCGTTTCGCTCTCTATCATCTCCGGACGAAGATCCCCTAAAGATGAGCTCTGCTGAGAAAGGCTGAGATCCGAACTACAAGGTAAAATTTCGGTTATCAGAAATAGGGTAGGGATATCCTTTATTTTAATAAAAACTCCCCTTTTTACTTACGGCTCGGTGGAGGGCTGATCCCCTAGGGGGCATAATGCGGCCAAGGCGTCTCTCAGTGCCGCACCCTCTGACGAAGATTTCTTCCCCCGCTTTGAGAACATGGTCTCCGGGTCTTCAGAGGCGGTCCTCTTCTTCCCTTGGATGGAGGGATTCTCGATCCCTCCTTTCCTGACAGCCTCCTTCGCGGAGGCGGTAGCTTCCTTGTTCCCCCCTTCACCTTCGTCCGAAGGCGCAACCTCCAGCATCCTGGTTAACACGGGATCTGGTGTGGTCTCAGGAAGGGGGGCCGGACACCTGATTAACTTTGCTCTCGCTATCCACTCTTGTTCAAGGGACAACTCTTTTAGAGGGCAAGTTTGCGATGAATATAGGATAGTGTGTTCGGGTACAGGGCTACTTACTTGAGTATCCGGGCGATTGCAGCTTAGACCTGTGTCCTCGGTCAAGTACGGACACATCTCTTGTGATCCGAAGAAAAGCTTGTACATCTCTATGGGCATCGCGCCCTAAAATGTTGGAGAGCTCGTGGTCCCTACGGGTTAAATTCCCACAGGCGGAGGGGGCGACGTCTGCAGGGCAGGATGCGACGAATCAGCATGACCTGTGCTACTACGACCAAAGTGATCTCTCTCTCTAGGAGGTCTCGAATGCGGCCCTGCAACAAGGGCACGTCCTTGGACGGCCCCCAGTCAAGCCCTTTATTGACCCATGACGCCAGCCGCGGTGGAGGACCCGAGCGAAAGGCAGGTGGCGCCACCCATTTGGTGCCCCTGGGAGCTGTGATATAAAACCACTCTTGTTGCCATAAACTGAGCTCCTCTTGAAAAGAGCCCTCGAGCCACAGAGCATCAGCATTCCTGCTTATAACAGCCCCTCCGCACTCTACTTGTTTCCCCTTGATCATCTTCGGCTCCACTTTGAAGGTCTTGAGCCACAATCTAAAGTGAGGGGTAATGCGGAGGAAGGCTTCGCACACAACGATGAACGATGAGATGTGGAGGATGGACTCCGGATCCAAGTCGTGAAATTCCAACCCATAGTAAAACATGAGCCCCCTCACGAAGGGGTCCGTCGAGAAGCTTAGCCCCCGAAGGAATTGATACACGAACACCACGCTTTCACCAGGCTTGGGAGTGGGAATAACCTACCCTTGGGCAGGCAGCCTATGCGAAAATTCACCGGTTAGATACCTGGCGTCTCTCAGCTTTAGCACGTATTCTTCCGTAATGGAGGAAGGCATCCACCGGCCTTGCAGGTCAGAGCCGGACATCATCGAAGGTCCAAAGCGCCTAAATTTGGAGCTTTGGGTGTTGGAACTCGAGGCAAGGGGCGGATTCAATTGAGATTTAAAGAAGGGAGTGGAGCCTTGGTCTCTTTATAAAGAGGTTGAATGCCAAGAGCCTCCCCCGTGACTGTTCGGGACTCGCCTTCGATAGAGGAGATGTGCCGACGGGCACGGTTGGGTTACCCATGCCCGTATTGATGAGGATCCCGGAATAAGGGAACACGATCTCTGCTTTGACAAGACGTGCCAAGGAAACCGCCTCGCTAAACGCGCTGAGGTGGAACAGTAAAAACCATTCGAATAAAGGCTTGGCCGTGGTGTGATGTCACGCCACGGAATACGTCAGCAGATTGAATTTGTGTAAATATTATTCTCTCTACGGTGGTATGTGGAACTTATTTTGCAGAGCCGGACACTATCCTTGTGTTCAAAATCTTCTATGAAGTATTCGGAGGAGGAACCCGCCTTGCAATGCCGAAGACAATATGCGCGCCGGACTCGTCGTCATTGAAGCCTGGTTCAGGGGCTACTGAGGGAGTCCCGGACTAGGGGGTGTCCGGATAGCCGAACTATCATCTTTGGCCGGACTCCTGGACTATGAAGATACAAGATTGAAGACTCCGTCCCGTGTCCGGATGGGACTTTCCTTGGCGTGGAAGGCAAGCTTGGCGATACGGATATGTAGATCTCCTACCATTGTAATCGACTCTGTGTAACCCTAACCCTCTTCGGTGCTTATATAAACTGGAGGGTTTTAGTGCATAGGACAAACAACAATCATACCATAGGCTAGCTTCTAGGGTTTAGCCTCTCTGATCTCGTGGTAGATCTACTCTTGTACTACCAATATCATTAATATCAATCAAGCAGGAGTAGGGTTTTACCTCCATAGAGAAGGCCCGAACCTGGGTAAAAACATCGTGTCCCTTGTCTCCTGTTACCATCCGCCTAGACGCACAGTTCGGGACCCCCTACCCGAGATCCGCCGGTTTTGACACTGACAGCGGGCGCTACACAAAAAGGTCAGGGGTGTGAAATAGTTTCACACCCAGTTCATTCTATGAATTGATTTCGTCCACAGGTCAAAATTGTCAAATTTGCCCCAGGCCGGCCCCATCGCGCTGCATGGATGACCTCGCCCATGCCGCGGCTGCGCCAGAAGTGGCCAATCCCAGTGTGCATGTGGATTGGTATGGCTCCATGGACTGCTTGTCACTCGACAGCGAGGTCCCAGATTCCCTTGCCTCGGTCCCCATGCCTGATCCGCTATCGGGGCAAAGCGGGGCCCAGCCTCCGCCCCCTCCTGGCCGCCCCGCGTCACCAGATAACCGATCCACGAAGAGATCCCCTCTGCTGGAGACCACCCAGCATGCCGCCCGCGACCGGGCCTACCCTGGGGATCCCACCGGTGCTGGCGTGCTGCGCAAGGATGCTCCCTCGCCCCCCCCCCCCCCCCCCCTCGCGGCCCAACCCCCCACGGACCAGCATGAAGCCTAGCATGAGGACCCACAGGTCGAGGTGGGGCTGCAGGCCCAACATGGCGTGCTCGTGGATGGCGCGTGCCCCACCACCCCTAGCCCGGCCACGCACTTCGCCTCGCCTCCCATCACGATGCGCCGGTCCCGTCCCCGCGCGGCTACTACTACGACGTGGACACTTGGCAACTTCCTCGTGGCGGCTACCAAAAAGATCGACACAGCTCTTCTGATTCCTGGCAAGCGACCGAGAAGATGCCCGCCCAACTTCTCCCCACGCCGCGGCCGTGTTGGGGAACGTAGTAATTTCAAAAAAATTCCTACGCACACGCAAGATCATGGTGATGGCATAGCAACGAGAGGGGAGAGTGTATGTCCACGTACCCTCGTAGACCGTAAGCGGAAGTGTTAGCACAACGTGGTTGATGTAGTCGTACGTCTTCATGATCCGACCGATCCAAGCACCGAACGTACGGGGCCTCCGAGTTCAGCACACGTTCAGCTCGATGACGATCTCCGACCTCCGATCCAGCGAAGCTCCGGAGATGAGTTCCGTCAGCACGACAGCGTGGTGACGATGATGATGTTCTACCGGCGCAGGGCTTCGCCTAAACTCCGCGACGATATGACCGAGGTGGAATATGGTGGAGGGGGGCACCGCACACGGCTAAGGAACGATCCGTAGATCAACTTGTGTGTCTATGGGGTGCCCACCGCCCTCGTATATAAAGGAGGGAAGGGGGAGGTGCGGCCGGCCCCCTAGGGGTGCGCCTGGAGGAGTCCTACTCCCACCGGGAGTAGGACTCCCCCCTCTTGCCTTGGTGGAGAAGGAAAGGGGGGAGGGGAAAGAGGAAAGGGGGCGCCCCCCCCCCCTTCCTTGTCCTATTCGGACTAGGGGGGAGGGGGCGTGCGGCCTGCCCTGGCCGGCCCTCCTCTTCTCCCTCTTGGCCCACTAAGGCCCATTATCCCCCGGGAGGGTTCCGGTAAACCCCCGGTGTTCCGGTAAAATCCCGATTTCACCCGGAACCATTCCGATGTCCAAACATAGGCTTACAATATATCAATCTTTATGTCTCGACCATTTCGAGACTCCTCGTCATGTCCGTGATCACACCCAGGACTCCGAACAAACTTCGGTACATCAAAACTTATAAACTCATAATAAAACTGTCATCGTAACGGTAAGCGTGCGGACCCTACGGGTTTGAGAACTATATAGACATGACCTAGAACCATTCTCGGTCAATAACCAATAGCGGGACCTGGATGCCCATATTGGTTCCTACATATTCTATGAAGATCTTTATCGATCAAACCGCATAACAACATACGTTGTTCCCTTTGTCATCGGTATGTTACTTGCCCGAGATTTGATCGTCGGTATCCAATACCTAGTTCAATCTCGTTGCCGGTAAGTCTCTTTACTCGTTCTGTAATACATCATCTTATAACTAACTCATTAGTTACAATGCTTGCAAGGCTTTAGGTGATGAGTATTACCAAGAGGGCCCAGAGATACCTCTCCGACAATCGGAGTGACAAAACCAAATCTCGAATTATGCCAACCCAACATGTACCTTCGGAAACACCTGTAGAGCACCTTTATAATCACCCAGTTATGTTGTGATGTTTGGTAGCACACAAAGTGTTCTTCCGGTAAACGGGAGTTGCACAATCTCATAGTTGCAGGAACTTTGTATAAGTCATGAAGAAAGCAATAGCAATATACTAAATGATCAAGTGCTAGGCTAACGGAATGGGTCATGTCAATCACATCATTCTCCTAATGATGTGATCCCATTAATCAAATGACAACACATGTCTATGGTTAGGAAACATAACCATCTTTGATTAATGAGCTAGTCAAGTAGAGGCATACTAGTGACTATCTGTTTGCCTATGTATTCACACATGTATCATGTTTCCGGTTAATACAATTCTAGCATGAATAATAAACATTTATCATGATATGAGGAAATAAATAATAACTTTATTATTGCCTCTAGGGCATATTTCCTTCAGTCTCCCACTTGCACTAGAGTCAATAATCTAGATTACATAGTAATGATTCTAACACCCATGGAGTCTTGGTGCTGATCATGTTTTGCTCGTGAGAGAGGATTAGTCAACGGGTCTGCAACATTCAGATCCGTATGTATCTTGCAAATCTCTATGTCTCCCACTTGGACTTGGTCCCGAATGGAATTGAAGCGTCTCTTGATGTGCTTGGTCCTCTTGTGAAATCTGGATTCCTTTGCCAAGGCAATTGCACCAGTATTGTCACAGAAGATCTTCATTGGTCCCGATGCACTAGGTATGACACCTAGATCGGAAATGAACTCCTTCATCCAGACTCCTTCATTTGCTGCTTCCGAAGCAGCTATGTACTCCGCTTCACATGTAGATCCTGCCACGACACTTTGTTTAGAACTGCACCAACTTACAGCTCCACCATTTAATAAAAACACGTATCCGGTTTGCGATTTAGAATCGTCCGGATCAGTGTCAAAGCTTGCATCGACGTAACCATTTACGACTAGCTCTTTGTCACCTCCATATACGAGAAACATATCCTTAGTCCTTTTCAGGTATTTCAGGATGTTCTTGACCACTGTCCAGTGATCCACTCCTGGATTACTTTGGTACCTTCCTGCCAAGCTTATTGCTAAGCATACGTCAGGTCTGGTACACAGCATTGCATACATGATAGAGCCTATGGCTAAAGCATAGGGAACATTTTTCATTTTCTCTCTATCTTCTGCTGTGGTCGGGCATTGAGTGTGACTCAACTTCACACCTTGTAGCACAGGCAAAAATCCTTTCTTTGCCTGATCCATTTTGAACTTTTTCAAAATTTTGTCAAGGTATGTGCTTTGTGAAAGTCCTATTAAGCGTCTTGATCTATCTCTATAGATCTTGATGCCCAATATGTAAGCAGCTTCACCGAGGTCTTTCATTGAAAAACTTTTATTCAAGTATCCCTTTATGCTATCCAGAAATTCTATATCATTTCCAATTAATAATATGTCATCTACATATAAAATTAGAAATGCTACAGAGCTCCCACTCACTTTCTTGTAAATATAGGCTTCTCCAAAAGTCTGTATAAAACCATATGCTTTGATCACACTATCAAAGCGTTTATTCCAACTCCGAGATGCTTGCACCAGTCCATAAATGGAACGCTAGAGCTTGCACGCTTTGTTAGTACCTTTTGGATCAACAAAACCTTCCGGCTGCATCATATACAACTCTTCTTCTAGAAATCCATTCAAGAATGCAGCCTTGACATCCATTTGCCAAATTTCATAATCATGAAATGCAGCAATAGCTAACATGATTCGGACAGACTTAAGCATCGCTACAGGTGAGAAAGTCTCATCGTAGTCAACCCCTTGAACTTGTCGAAAACCTTTTGCAACAAGTCGAGCTTTATAGACAGTTACATTACCATCAGCGTCAGTCTTCTTCTTAAAAATCCATTTATTCTCAATGGCTTTCCGATCATTGGGCAAGTCAACCAAAGTCCACAATTTGTTTTCATACATGGATCCCATCTCAATTTCATGGCCTCTAGCCATTTTGCGGAATCTGGGCTCATCATCGCTTCCTCATAGTTCGTAGGTTCATCATGGTCAAGTAACATGACTTCCAGAATAGGATTACCGTACAACTCTTGTGCGGATCTTATTCTGGTAGACCTACGAGGTTCAGTAGAAACTTGATCTGAAGTTTCATGATCATTATCATTAGCTTCCTCACTAATTGGTGTAGTTGTCACAGGAACCGGTTCTCGTGATGAACTACTTTCCAATAAGGGAGTAGATACAGTTATCTCATCAAGTTCTACTTTCCTCCCACTCACTTCTTTCGAGAGAAACACCTTCTCTAGAAAGGATCCATTCTTAGCAACGAATGTCTTGCCTTCGGATCTGTGATAGAAGGTGTACCCAACAGTCTCTTTTGGGTATCCTATGAAGACACATTTCTCCGATTTAGGTTCGAGCTTATCTGGTTGAAGTTTCTTCACATAAGCATCGCAGCCCCAAACTTTAAGAAACGACAACTTTGGTTTCTTGCCAAACCACAGTTCATAAGGTGTCGTCTCAACGGATTTTGATGGTGCCCTATTTAATGTGAATGCGGCCGTCTCTAAAGCATAACCCCAAAATGATAGCGGTAAATCGGTAAGAGACATCATAGATCGCACCATATCAAGTAAAGTACGATTACGACATTCGGACACACCATTTCTTTGTGGTGTTCCAGGTGGCGTGAGTTGCGAAACTATTCCGCATTGTTTCAAATGTAAACCAAACTCGTAACTCAAATATTCTCCTCCACGATCAGATCGTAGGAACTTTATTTTCTTGTTACGATGATTTTCCACTTCACTCTGAAATTCTTTGAACTTTTCAAATGTTTCAGACTTGTGCTTCATTAAGTAGATATACCCATATCTGCTCAAATCATCTGTGAAGGTGAGAAAATAACAATATCCGCCATGAGCCTCAACATTCATCGGACCACATACATCGGTATGTATGATTTCCAACAAATCTGTTGCTCTCTCCATAGTACCGGAGAACGGTGTTTTAGTCATCTTGCCCATGAGGCACGGTTCCCAAGTACCAAGTGATTCATAATCAAGTGATTCCAAAAGTCCATCGGTATGGAGTTTCTTCATGCGCTTTACACCGATATGACCTAAACGGCAGTGCCACAAATAAGTTGCACTATCATTATCAACTCTGTATCTTTTGGCTTCAACATTATGAATATGTGTATCACTACTATCGAGATTCAATAAAAATAGACCACTCTTCAAGGGTGCATGACCATAAAAGATATTACTCATACTCCCTCCTTCCATCTATATAAGGCCTAATGCGTTTTTCGAGGCTAACTTTGACCAAATATTAGAGCAATAATATATGACATGCAACTTACACAAAGCACACCGTTAAATTCGTGTGTGAAATGAGCTTTGAATGATATAATTTTCATATTGTGCATGTTATGTACTATTAATCTTGTCAATAGTCAAAGACGGTCTTAAAAAACGCATTAGGCCCTATATAGATGGAAAGAGGGAGTATAAATAGAACAACCATTATTCTCTGATTTAAATGAATAACCGTCTCGCATCAAACAAGATCCAGATATAATGTTCGTGCTCAACGCTGGCACCAAATAACAATTATTCAGGTCTAAAACTAATCCCGAAGGTAGATGTAGAGGTAGCGTGCCGACCGCGATCACATCGACTTTGGAACCGTTTCCCACGCGCATCGTCACCTCGTCCTTGGCCAGTGCTCACTTATTCCATAGTCCCTGTTTCGAGTTGCAAATATTAGCAACAGAACCAGTATCAAATACCCAGGTGCTACTACGAGCTCTAGTTAGGTACACATCAATAACATGTATATCACATATACCTTGTTTACTTTGCCATCCTTCTTATCTTCCAAATACTTGGGGCAGTTCCGCTTCCAGTGACCAGTCTGCTTGTAGTAGAAGCACTCAGTTTCAGGCTTAGGTCCAGACTTGGGTTTCTTCTCTTGAGCAGCAACTTGCTTGTTGTTCTTCTTGAAGTTCCCCTTCTTCTTCCCTTTGCCCTTTTTCTTGAAACTGGTGGTCTTATTGACCATCAACACTTGATGCTCCTTCTTGATTTCTACCTCCGCGGATTTTAGCATTGCGAAGAGCTCGGGAATAGTCTTGTTCATCCCTTGCATATTATAGTTCATCACAAAGCTCTTGTAGCTTGGTGGCAGTGATTGGAGAATTCTGTCAATGACGCTATCATCCGGAAGATTAACACCCAGTTGAATCAAGTGATTATTATACCCAGACATTTTGAGTATATGCTCACTAACAGAACTATTCTCCTCCATCTTGCAGCTGTAGAACTTATTGGAGACTTCATATCTCTCAATCCGGGCATTTGCTTGAAATATTAACTTCAACTCCTGGAACATCTCATATGCTCCATGACGTTCAAAACATCGTTGAAGACCCGGTTCTAAGCCGTAAAGCATGGCACACTGAACTATAGAGTAGTCATCAGCTTTACTCTGCCAGACGTTCTTAACGTCGTCAGTTGCATCAGCAGCAGGCCAGGCACCCAGCGGTGCTTCCAGGATGTAACTTTTCTGTGCAGCAATGAGGATAATCCTCAGGTTACGGACCCAGTCCGTGTAATTGCTACCATCATCTTTCAACTTTGCTTTCTCAAGGAACACATTAAAATAAAATGGAACAACAACACGAGCCATCTATCTACAAACAAACATAGACAAGCAAAATACTATCAGGTACTAAGTTCATGATAAATTTAAGTTCAATTAATCATAGTACTTAAGAACTCCCACTTAGACAGACATCTCTCTAGTCATCTAAGTGATCACGTGATCCAAATCAACTAAACCATAACTGATCATCACATGAGATGGAGTAGTTTTCAATGGTGAACATCACTATGTTGATCATATCTACTATATGATTCACGCTCGACCTTTTGGTCTCCGTGTTCCGAGGCCATATCTGCATATGCTAGGCTCGTCAAGTTTAACCTGAGTATTCTGCGTGTGCAAAACTGGCTTGCACCCGTTCTAGATGGACGTAGAGCTTATCACACCCGATCATCACGTGGTGTCTGGGCACGACGAACTTTGGCAACGGTGCATACTCAGGGAGAACACTTCTTGATAATTTTAGTGAGAGATCATCTTAAAATGCTACCGTCAATCAAAGCAAGATAAGATGCATAAAGGATAAACATCACATGCAATCAATATAAGTGATATGATATGGCCATCATCATCTTGTGCTTGTGATCTCCATCTCCGAAGCACCGTCATGATCACCATCGTCACCGGCGCGACACCTTGATCTCCATCGTAGCATCGTTGTCGTTACGCCATCTATTGCTTCTACGACTATCGCTACCGCTTAGTGACAAAGTAAAGCAATTATAGGGTGTTTGCATTTCATACAATAAAGCGACAACCATATGGCTCCTGCCAGTTGCCGATAACTTCGGTTACAAAACATGATCATCTCATACAATAATATAGCATCACGTATTGACCATATCACATCACAACATGCCCTGCAAAAACAAGTTAGACGTCCTCTACTTTGTTGTTGCAAATTTTACGTGGCTGCTACGGGCTTTAGCAAGAACCGTTCTTACCTACGCATCAAAACCACAACGATAGTTCGTCAAGTTAGTGCTGTTTTAACCTTCGCAAGGACCGGGCGTAGCCACACTCGATTCAGCTAAAGTGAGAGAGACAGACACCGCCAGCCACCTTTAAGCACGAGTGCTCGTAACGGTGAAACCAGTCTCGCGTAAGCGTACGCGTAATGTCGGTCCGGGCCGCTTCATCTCACAATACCGCCGAACCAAAGTATGACATGCTGGTAAGCAGTATGACTTGTATCGCCCATAACTCACTTGTGTTCTACTCGTGCATATAACATCAACGCATAAAACCTAGGCTCAGATGCCACTGTTGGGGAACGTAGTAATTTCAAAAAAAATTCTACTCACACGCAAGATCATGGTGATGGCATAGCAACGAGAGGGGAGAGTGTATGTCCATGTACCCTCGTAGACCGTAAGCAGAAGCGTTAGCACAATGCGGTTGATGTAGTCGTACGTCTTCATGATCCGACCGATCCAAGCACCGAACGTACGGGGCCTCCGAGTTCAGCACACGTTCAGCTCGATGACGATCTCCGGCCTCCGATCCAGTGAAGCTCCGGAGATGAGTTCCGTCAGCATGACGGCGTGGTGACGATGATGATGTTCTACCGGCGCAGGGCTTCGCCTAAACTCTGCGACGATATGACCGAGGTGTAATATGGCGGAGGGGGCACCGCACACGGCTAAGGAACGATCCGTAGATCAACTTGTGTGTCTATGGGGTGCCCCCCGCCCCCTTATATAAAGGAGGGAGGGGGGAGGTGCGGCCGGCCCCCTAGGGGTGCGCCTGGAGGAGTCCTACTCCCACCGGGAGTAGGACTCCCCCCTCTTGCCTTGGTGGAGAAGGAAAGGGAGGAGGGGAAAGAGGAAAGGGGGGCGCCCCCCCCCCCCCTTCCTTGTCCTATTCGGACTAGGGGGGAGGGGGCGCGCGGCCTGCCCTCCTCTTCTCCCTCTTGGCCCACTAAGGCCCATTATTCCCCGGGAGGGTTCCGGTAACCCCCCGGTGTTCCGGTAAAATCCCGATTTCACCCGGCACCATTCCGATGTCCAAACATAAGCTTCCAATATATCAATCTTTATGTCTCGACCATTTCGAGACTCCTCGTCATGTCTGTGATCACATCCGGGACTCCGAACAAACTTTGGTACATCAAAACTTACAAACTCATAATAAAACTGTCATCGTAACGTTAAGCGTGCAGACCCTACGGGTTCGAGAACTATGTAGACATGACCTAGAACCATTCTCGGTCAATAACCAATAGCGGGACCTGGATTCCCATATTGGTTCCTACATATTCTATGAAGATCTTTATCGGTCAAACCGCATAACAACATACGTTGTTCCCTTTGTCATCGGTATGTTACTTGCCCGAGATTTTATCATCGGTATCCAATACCTAGTTCAATCTCGTTGCCGGCAAGTCTCTTTACTCGTTCTGTAATACATCATCTTATAACTAACTCATTAGTTACAATGCTTGCCCAGAGATACCTCTCCGACAATCAAAGTGACAAAACCTAATCTCGAATTATGCCAACCCAACATGTACCTTCGGAAACACCTGTAGAGCACCTTTATAATCACCCAGTTACGTTGTGACGTTTGGTAGCACACAAAGTGTTCTTCCGGTAAACGGGAGTTGCACATAGTTGCAGGAACTTTGTATAAGTCATGAAGAAAGCAATAGCAATATACTAAACGATCAAGTGCTAGGCTAACGGAATGGGTCATGTCAATCACATCATTCTCCTAATGATGTGATCCCATTAATCAAATGACAACACATGTCTATGGTTAGGAAACATAACCATCTTTGATTAATGAGCTAGTCAAGTAGAGGCATACTAGTGACTATCTGTTTGTCTATGTATTCACACATGAATCATGTTTCCGATTAATACAATTCTAGCATGAATAATAAACATTTATCATGATATGAGGAAATAAATAATAACTTTATTATTGCCTCTAGGGCATATTTCCTTCAGGGCGATCGGCCGCGACCGCAGCCCGCAAGTCTGTCGCCCCTCCCATGGCCGAGCGACGCGCCCAAGTCCACATCTTGCGCACCCTTGGGGTCGTTGGTGTCAGCCAGAAGATCACAGCCGCGGAGTTGAAGGCGTACGATGACCTATTTGTCATGCCCATCCCCCTGTCTGTGTTATCGTCCATCGCCGCTCTGGTGGATCGCGAGCTCCCCGCAGACCCTGCCATCGCGCCTATCACCACGGTGATCGCGGGCAGCCCGATCGAGGCCTAGCTTCGCCTCCACCCCCCTCGTCGACCTCATCCCCATGGAGCACAACCCTAAGGTGTTGGTATGGAACATGCGCGGCCCCAACGCGCGTGCACGTCGTACTGCTGTCCGGTCGCTTGTTGTAACTGCCAATGCATCCCTCGTCTGTTTGCAAGAAACTAAGATGGCTTTGATATGCTCATCGACTGTCCTCGAAGCCCTTGGCTCGGAGTTTGATGACTACATGTACCTGCCCGCGCAAGGAACCCGTAGCGGCATCCTGTGGGCCTGGAAGAGTATGGAGATTGTCATCTCTGACCCCCTATTCACCACCAACACCTTGACTGCTCGCGTTTCCACCCCCTCCGGCGCTCGCACTCTGTGGTGGATGACCGTGGTCTATGGACCGCAACCGGACGAGGCCAAGATCGCCTTCCTGCAGGAGCTCCACAACATACGCATGGACTGCGTAGGGCCTTGGATGATTTGTGGGGATTTCAGCCTCATATATCACGACGAAGATAAGAACAACCGGAACATCAACCGGCGCATGATGGGCCGCTTCCGGTGCACCATCAACGACTTGGCGCTCAAGGAGGTTTACCTCAACGGTCGCCGCTACACGTGGTCCAATGAGCAGTCGCCCCCGACACAGGTCCACCTCGACCGTGTCCTTTGCACCGCCGATTGGGAGGAGTTGCATGGTGAATGCCACCTCCGGTTCCTCGCCTCGGTCGTCTCCGACCACAGCCCCTTGCTGCTCGACTGCTCGCTGATGCCGCCGGCGCATCGCCGCTTCCGCTTCCGCTTCAAGGAATTTTGGACGCGCATGGATGGGTTTCATGACAACGTGGTGGCCGCTTGGCATTCTGTAAGCGATGCCGACCCCTTCCGCCGCCTCATGCTGCGCATGCAAGCTACTGCGCGGGGGCTCACAAGTTGGAGCGCCAAAACGGTGGGTAATGTGCGCCTAAAGCTTGCGATCTCAAGGGAGCTCCTCCTCAAGGTCGACACCGCGCAAGACTACAGAGCCTTGTCTCCTCATGAGGACTGGCTGCGCCGGCAAATCAAGGCATCCTACCTCGGCCTCGCCTCGCTCGAGCGCACTATTGCCCGGCAGCGCTCCCGCCTCGCCTCGCTCAAGGATGGGGACACCAACACGTCCTTCTTTCACCAGCAGTTCACGTATCGGCAGCAAAAGAACAGGATCCACAGCCTTGTGGTCGACGAGCAGGTGGTCACGGACCCCTGCGACATGGCCGCAGTGGCGTATGCGCACTTCGATAGCCTCCTGGGCTTTGCGCCACCACGTGAGTGCACTCTAGAGCTTGAGGCGCTGATCTCGCCTGTCAACCTGGACGACCTCGAGGCTCCCTTCGACACCGAGGAGATATGGAATGCCGTTAAGCTCCTGCCGCGCGCAAGGCCCCCGGCCCTGACGGCTTCACTGCCGAGTTCCTCCGCGCATGTTGGCCCGCAGTTCGGCAGGATTTCATTGCTGTCTTCTAGCAACTCTACGAGTTGCCAGGGTGCGGATTCAGCTGCCTCAACCAGGCGCTCCTCACGCTGCTCCCGAAGCGCGCGAATGCCAGGGGCCTCGGCGACTACAGGCCCATAAGCCTCATCCACCTCGTCGCCAAGATCTTCGCCAAGGTCCTCTCGCTCCGACTTGTGCCCAAGCTTAATGCTCTCGTCAGCACCAGCCAAAACGCGTTCATCCCGGGAAGAAGCCTGCACGACAACTTCGTCCTTGTGCGGCAGTCGGCGCGCTTGCTACATCAACTAGGCGCGCCACGCATTCTGCTCAAGCTGGACCTAACTCGCGCTTTCGACTCGATCAGCTGGCCATTCCTCTTCGACGTCCTGCGCTGCTATGGGTTTGGCACCAGATTCCTGGGCTGGCTTGCGATCTTGCTCTCGTCGGCCAGCACCAAGGTGATCATGAACGGCGAGCCAGGCCCACCCATTTGGCACCGCCAAGGACTACGACAAGGCGACCCCATGTCGCCCTAGCTCTTCGTCCTCGCTGTGGACACGCTAGGCCGCCTGCTGCACCGCGCCACTGAGTTGCGCACCCTGCAGCAGCTCCACCCCCGATGCCCGATCCCATCCGTCCCGCTTTACGCGGACGATGTGGTCCTGTTTTGTCACCCCACGTTGGTCGACACATCCGCCGTCAGGAGCATCCTGCAGCTCTTTGGGCGCGCCTCTGGCCTCCACGTCAACTTCTCGAAGAGCTCCGCCACCCTGATCCGTGGCGACGCGGAGGACGCTGCGCCGGCCCTCGACCTGCTGGGTTGTCCCATGGTTGAAATGCCGATCACCTATCTGGGCATCCCGCTCACGCTGCGGCGGCCCACTGCTGCACAGCTTCAGCCCGTCGTAGACAAGGCCGCTAGCATGCTACCTTGCTGGAAGGCGCACCTCATGAACAAGGCGGGCCGCCTCGCGTTTGTCAAGGCGATCCTGGCGGCGATCCCCATCCATCAGCTGCTTGTGCTTGCCCCCCCCCCCCCCCCCAAAGAAGATCCTGAATGCGCTTGAGAAGATCCAACGTGGCTTTCTCTGAGCCGGGCGTCGGGAGGCTAACGGCGGCAATTGCCACGTCAACTGGCAGCGCGTTGCTAGGCCAATCGCTCTCGGCGGGCTAGGCGTCCGCGATTTAGCGCGCACGGGGCTCGCGCTCCGCACGCGGTGGCTATGGTTTAGCCGCACAGATCAAGGCAGGGCCTGGGCCGGGCTGGACCTGCAGTTCAGCGATGACGATCGCGCGTTCTTCTTCGCCTCCGCCACCATGTCAGTTGGGAACGGCGCGCAGGCCTTATTCTAGGAGGACCAATGGATTGATGGGCACTCCGTCCGCGAGATCACGCCTCACCTCTACGCGTGCGTCCCCAAACGCCGCCGTAAGCTCCGAACCGTGGCGGACGGCCTCCTCGCCAACCGATGGGCGCAAGACATCCAAGGCATCGTGGGGCTCCAAGAGATTGGCCGGTACCTACAGCTATGGCACAAGATCGAGCACATTACCCTCTCCGCGGAGCCGGACCGCCTAACTTGGAAGTGGAGCACGAACGGCACCTACTCGGCCAAATCTGCCTATCTCGCCACTTTCCACGGTTCTATCGCCTGCGCCGCGTGGAAACTCACCTGGAAGTGTTGGGCGCCGCCGCGTGTCAGGTTCTTCCACTGGCTTGCTCACCTAGATCGCTGCTGGACCGCCGACCGCTCCGCCCGCCGCGGCTTGCCGCATCCTGAGCGTTGCCCCCTTTGCGACCAGGCGCCTGAAACCATGAACCACCTCCTCCTTGCCTGTCCCTTCGCCCGGCAGATCTGGCATTAGGTACTCAGTTGGCTCCGGGTACCATGCCTCCCGCATGTTCAAGTGTCATCCTTCAACGACTGGTGGCAATCCACAAGACAGCTTGTGCCCAAGCCCATGCGCAAAGGCCTCGCCTCTGCGGTCCTAGTAGTCCCCTGGATGCTCTGGAAGCACCGCAACGACTGCGTTTTTAATCATGGCTGCCCCCTCATTGCTGACTTGCTCACAAAGATCAAGGAGGAGGCTGCCCTTTGGGCTGCCGCTGGCGCGTTAGGGCTTAGAGCCATCATCCCGCAGACCTGGGACGTCCATTAGACTATCTTCACCCCGAACTGTAACCGCCTCCCAGGAGGATTGTAACTATTAAACCCCCCTTCTTTTCAATACAATGAAATGCAAGCTCTTTTGCGTTTTCTCGAAGAAAAAAAAGTTAACAAAATAGCATCATGAAAAATGGTGTGACATAATTAATCTAGTTTTGGCACAAATACGATAGACAACTATTTTTTTTTTAAATCTTTGTCAAATGACACCATTGTTGGGACACTGCAACAAGCCCAATTCCTAAACGTGTTGTACGGAAGCTCCATCTACTATCAAAACGAAAAGCTAAGCATTGCACCTAAGAAGTTGGATGTCACTACACTATTCATTAGGAACTTGATAGGGAAGACGAAAACTAAAATAAATCGATAGCTGAAGTTGTCCCTGACTCCCTGTGTATGCTGGATTGTATAAACTAGATGATACCCCACGCGTTGCTGCGGGAATTCGTAATCTATAAACATGATGGTAGATAATTTGAACAACTCTTTGCATAGTGTATTTACGTACTTAAGATATTTTTTGCAATGGACACAATACTTGGTATAAATATAAATACTACAAAATGTGAATTATGCGATCATTTCTTTACAAAATATAGGACATAAGCAAAGACTTATATTTATATTAATGTATATCAACACGCTAAAGGAGATTCTGAAATGGGCACAATATGAAAGGTTATATACAAATGCCTTCTTGAGATAGTTATAGTAATTATTGTAGTAAATCAATCTTTGTATCTGCATGCTTGTGATCTACACAAAGAATGCTAACTATAAAAAAAAGATTGGCCATAATAGTTGCTTACAATACGTGCCAATGAAGTGGTGGAGCTCTAGTATCAACAAAAATAACAAATTTCCTTCTCTCATTTTTGCCAAAGTGAGTACCAATTTCTTTGTCTCAAAGCATTTGTTGAAAAGGGCATGAGTACTTATCATAAGAAATGAGGTCCAAATTATCGCATTGAAGTCAGAATTTGTTTGCAACACAAAGTAACTATGCATGAAAACATGTCAGCTACATTCCTCGGCGCCCATGATGCACCCAAGCAGTGCATAATGCATCAGGTCCTTCTGTGTTGTCTTTCGAGGCAAGTTGATCCTTAGCTGCAGTCAACAAATACCCAGCATCAGATGAGTCAAGACCACTCAGAACAGCTATACGTTAATAACCCAGTACATGTGATTGGATGTGATGCTATAAGATGTGTGTATGCTGACGTTAATAACCCACTCAAAACAGCTATACGTTAATAACCCAGATGAGTCCTCGCCATCTGGTCATCTACCTACCTACAGATTGGGAAAGAAGGCCTCACCATGGTGGGGGTGGGAGGGTACTGGAGTTCTCTAGCGCGCGCAATCCTCCTCCTCCAGCTCACGCAGGGGTTGGATCGGGAGAAGAGGGGATGGAGGAAGTGGGAAGAAGGCCTCCTGCGTGACTTGTGCAGGGGCTGGGCAGAGGAGAGGGAATGGACCAGGGTATCATGAGGGAGGGTGGGAGCGCTCGTGATGCAACAACAACGGGGAGGAGCGAGGCAGGAGGCAGCTGCGCTTTGCTTCGTGCAGGAAACAATGCGCATCTATTTATGATCGATGAATGGAAGACGAAAAGGAACAGTCGCGTGTGGGAGAAAACAGTCAAATGACACAGTTCGTTCTATAAAAGAAAAGGAAAGGGCTGCCTTTAATTCGGTGGAGAAGATGAATAGTACTCCAATGCGTATGGGAGAGAAGATGAATAGTAGAGTCTAGAGATTAAATTAATGGTTGGGGCAGTTAATTGGCCAGGAATGGATTCGTACAACCCATGTGTTGTGGCGGAGGTAACGACTCCTCCACCTTCTTGGAGGCGGCAGCAAAGGAATGATGTGGCATGAACCTCAAACGAAAAGCATTAGATGGGCTGACGTGGCTGCATGGCTGATGTGGACAGCTTGCATGTGAAGATAAATAGGGTAATGGGGATGAATCTCTTATGTATATAGGATGAGGGGAGTAGTTCTTCCTTGAGGCGATATTATTATTGTTTTATTTTGCGCCACTCAAGAATCCTGATATGTGTCCTAGAAATGGCTGAAATTTGATTCAAACAGTCGGAAAAACAAGATTTCGACAACTACTTCAGGACCATAAACAAATTGAAGGGTTTCCATCAGAAATTTTCTTGCCAAAATAGTAGGGGATCAGCACATATACTGTGATTCCTAAATCGTAGATTAGCGATCAGTTTTCACCTTGTAAATCAAGTGGCATGCCATCATATCAGATACCTTGACCAAGCTTCAAAACGTGAACTTTTTGTGCGGTAAAGCTAACTGAATTTTTGTGTTGGCAATGGTTTGGTTCCAGCCCTGATATATCGAATTCAAGATCCGATAAGGAGTAAATGGCACTGGCGGTCCGAGAACTTGCGCTGCGGGTGCACTTAAGTCACGGAACTTGCAAACCGGAAAAACCCGTCATAGAACTTGCATTGCGGGTGCAGATAGGTCACATATGCCATCTGAACCGGCCAGCTACCTGGTTTTCGAAAAACCCGTCATATAACTTGTGTTGCAGGTGCAGATAGGTCACACTTCAAAATTTTCATTCCTGTACATTTTTTTAAAGTCACAAATCATAAATATTTTTTAATTTATCGTTCGAGAATATTTTTTTAAAGTTGCGAATCACAAATATTTTCATAAAATGTTCACAACTTAAAAAATGTTCGCGAGTCAAATTTTTTTTCAAATTTATCATTCTCGACCATTTTTAAAGTCGTGAACAAATAGTTTTCAAATTAATCATTCATGAACATTTTCAAATTTATTGTTCGCAAACATTTTCAAATTTTTCGTTCGTGGACATTTTTTAAAAGTCACGAATAACAAATATTTTTAATAAATATTTTTAAGTTATTGTTCGCGAACATCTTTTAAAGTCAGGAATCACAAATATTTTTTTTAAATGTTCACAACTTTAAAAAAATGTTCGTGAATCACAAATGTTTTTCAAATTTATCGTTCTCGAACATTTTTTTAAACTCATGAACAAATAGTTCTCAAATTAATCATTCACGAACATTTTCAAATTTATCATTCGCAAGCATTTTCAAATTTTTTGTTCGTGGACATTTTTTAAAAGTCACGAATCACAAATATTTTTAATAAATATTTTTTAATTTATCGTTCACAAACTTTTTTTAAAGTCGCGAATCACAATTTTTTTCAATGTTCACAACTTTAAAAAAATGTTCGTGAATCACAAATATTTTTCAAATTTATCGTTCTCGGCCATTTATTTAAAGTTGTGAACAAATAGTTTTCAAATTAATCATTCACGAACATTTTCATATTTATCGTTCGAAAACATTTTCAAAAATTTTGTTCCTGGACATTTTTTTAAAGTGACGGATCACAAATATTTTTAAATTGATCTTTGATGAACATTTTTTTAAAGTCACGAATCACAAATATATATTTTTAAGTGTTCGTGAATATTTTTTTTAAGTCGTGAACAAATAGTTTTCAAATTTATCGTTCACGAATTTTTTTTTAAAGTCACAAATCACATATATTTTTAAAGTCCTGAACAAATTTATCCCGCTTGACCGTTAGAGGGAGAAAACAGGGCAGCTGGCCGGTTCAGATGACATGTGTGACCTATCTACACCCTTAATGCAAGTTCTATGACGGGTTTTTCCGATTTGCAAGTACCGTGACTTATGTGCACCCGCATCGCAAGTTCTAGGACTGCTAGTGCCATTTACTCATCCGATAAGCTATCCAGCCAGCGGCCAAATGCTGGAATAATGCACCAGTCAATGACGTAGATGGGTAGATCGCAAGAGAAGAAAGCGAAAAGAGAAGATGGGAGTTGAAGAAGAGCCTTACTTGACACACAATGAAGTAATTTCACAATCAATTTGATTTTCCTAATGAACTTTGTAAGAATGCAACTATGGTCAGTGCTAGCCAGCCGTTTTGGATCAAAACCGTGTATAAACCATATGTTATGTAGGTGAAGACGGATGCTGACCAATTGCCTGTGTTTCAACGGCCTCTGATGGTAACTGATTCACCACCTGTGTAAAAACTTGCATCATCCTAAGAAACAACATCACTTAGACTCAATCTTACCCACATAAGAACACACTAAAAGAATGGTACCAGGCTGCATCCTTTAGTTTTCCTAAGATGGACAAATTGAACGGATTATATAGCACTTCATACAAAATCTTGCAGCCATGGTTGGTGCCTCCATGTCCTAAGCAACACTCTTGCAAGGGCTTGCTATCAGCGCTGGTCTCGCTGATGGCAAGGACCGCATAGCTGCCAAACAGTTGTGCTGGAAGCTAGATTTCGGCGGCATTGAGTTCAACCTCGACCCCGTCCAGGTCCCAACTTTTTGCGAGCATCTGAACCGGCAAGCGAAGCGCGGCATAGAGGCGCACACGCCCTCCATCTTTCAGCGCGGCTACACGTTGTGTCGAACAACCCATGTTGCATCCACTCGACCCAAGTCGTCGCCGTCGCGCGCCCTAGCCGACGTGGCATATGAGTCACGCCCCATGACCGTTGAGTTTGCGAACACCAAGGCCGCGGCTGGCATGAAAGGCTAGGAAGGAGAGCGGGAAGGAGTGACTCGAGGGTGGCGAGCGGGGAGGTAAGCGGGGGTCAGAGTAGTAGGAGGCGGAGCTGGTCGGAGAGCTCCCGTGCGGCGGTGATGGAATGAACCCTAGCGGGTGTGAGGGTAACTGGGAGAGGAGTGGCTCACACGAGGAGGGGTGAGCGGGGCTCGCTGCTCGAGTATACGAAAGGTTCAGGTTATTTTGGGCATGGAAGGTTCATTGAGTAAAAAGGTCGGTGGGGCTGGTGAAGGAAAAAGAGTGGCGTGGTCATAACGAACAGACGAGACTTGCCTGCTCCCCGCGTGTGTGCCCATCCGTGCTCCCGCATACATGGCATGATTTGATTGGAACAAAATAAGGCTCGGCCCCATCCCCTTAAAATCAGGGGGGAGATAATTAGATTAGAAAGGAAAAAGGAAAAAAGACAACCGTAGGATGAAGTGGGAGTACGGATGGGAGCATGGGGAGGGAGCAGGCAAGCCGGATCCATAATGAACGAAGGAACAACATACCTACTCCCCTTTTAGAAGTAGAGATGCCAAGCACAAAATCATAGGTTAGTGATAGAAAAAATAAAACAGAAAAAATAAAACCAAAAATGAAACATATAAAAAACTAAAAAACGCGCACACGCGTCAAATGAGCCACTAACTTTAATCATAGTTGATTTTTTTACAAGATTTGATTTGATTTGGGTATGAGAAGTGGAAGACAAGGGAAGTTTGGATTTAGTTGAGATTCTCTTAAGATTTGATTTGAATGAGTTAATGCATGATGTTATATTTATTAAGTGCTGATTTGATTGAGATTTTCTTAAGATTTGATTTGAATGAGTTAATGCATGACATTGTTTTGGGAAATGTCGATTGATTTGAAAGAGTTAACGCATGACCTTGTCTTTATTAAGTGCCAAATTAATTCATATTTTCTTAAGATTTGATTTGAATAAGTGAATGCATCACGTTGTTTTGGGAAAGTGAGGATTTGATTGAATTAATGCACACATCAAATGAGCGGGCCCAAATTGGTTGTGCATAAGCGAAATGTCGCATGTAAGACACTCGTAGGCATAATATAGGGTTGGTGAAAACTAAGGCAAGACTACCGACTCGCCCTTTAGGAGTAGAGATTTTTGGCAAGACTTGATTTAATTTGGGTACGAGTAGTGAAAGACAAGTAAAAGTTTAGATTTAGTTGAGATTTTCTTAAGATTTGATTTCAACGAGTTAATGCATGATGTTGTTTTTATTAAGTGCCAATTTCATTGAGATTTTTCTTATGATTTGATTTGAATGAGTTAATGCATGACATTGTTTTGAGAAAATGTCGATTGATTTGAAAGAATTAATGCATGACGTTGTTTTTATTAAGTGCCGATTTGATTCAGATTTTCTTAATATTTGATTTGAATAAGTGAATGCATGTTGTTGTTTTGGAAAGTTCCGATTTGATTGAGTTAATGCATAGGTCAAATGGGCAGACCTAAATTGGTTGCGCTTGAGCGAAATGTCACATGTAATTAAGATGCTCGTAGGCATAATATAGGATTGGTGGAAAGTGAGGCAAGACTATCAATTTCTCCTTTAAGAGTAGAGATCCAACACTTGCGTGAAACACGAATGCCTTCGGTGACACGAGAAGGAAAGGAATATCTTAGTTGTTTCTTCATGGCTCCTATGGGAAGCAACACTCGCCGGGCCTTGTGTTTGGTGTCTCTCCTGCTCATGTCTATCAGCCTTTCGTCCTGTCATGCAGGTGGTATATATGCTTCTTGCTTGCTCTCAGTATCCGCTCCCCTTTTCATCCACAGAATTTTGGATGTTCAAAAGGAATCACGTGGTGATGGTCTGTTGCATACTCACCTGCTTCATTATTCATAGGTACTCCCTCCGTTCGGAATTACTTGTCGCAAAAATGGATGTATCTAGACGTGTTTTAGTTCTAGATACATCCATTTCCGAGACAAGTAATTCCGAACGGAGGGAGTACAACAGATGGTTCGCCGGAGTTGTGCATAACCCAGAAAGCCTGTGCACCGAAGTGGTCCATAGAACCCTGGGGTAACTATGCCTGCAAGTTTTACTGCGGAGTTCGAGGTTACGATGAGGATAAGAGCCACTGCACACCAAACGGTAAAGGATTTTGCTGCTGCGAAAAGTAATGTAAGCTGTTTTTTCTTTGCAAAATAATTAAGCCTAGTTTTCAATGTCGTGGATTGAAAGGACCCATATGCATCAAGATTTTAATTCAGGGAATGGTTGTATCCTAGAAAACAAACATTGTAATGGTTGATTTATATACTTTTCATACCGGTCCTATCAAAAGAACATTGGACAATCCTATGATCGCCATGAAACGCCGGAATAAATCATAACTATCAGTTGAACAATGATATGAATCTGGCGTTGTTTTTACAAAAGTGATGGAAGGATGATCCGTGGCTATTCTTTCAAAGGTTGGCAGTAAATAATATCAGACTAATTAAATAGCAAAAAATCCTAGTCATATTAATATAAATAAATGAGAATAGGAAAACTATATACAACATTATAAAAACATGTGCAACTGTTTAACTAAAGCAACTAGTGTATTCTTTCCTCTCTTGCAAGGCGACTAGGCCAAAGCCTCCACACACACACACCCCCCCCCCCCCCCCCTCCCCCCGCCGTTGATCTCTGGCAGATGGTGCTTATTTTAATCAGTCTTCTGATCTCATACCTCCTCAATTTCGTCCATGGGGACTGATAAAATGCTAGCTCATTAGGGCGGTGAGGTTAGCGTTTCTCACTGTGTATACACGACAGCGTTATTTGGTGTCCAGTTCTTTACATTGATTCAAGGGTTCCATAACAATGAATGCGAGTGTTGTTCCTTAGGGTCGCATGCATGAAGACATATTGGTTGTCATCGACAAGGTCAGACCGTCTCTAGTGTGGGAGCAGTGATAGTGCTTGTTTGGTGGTATATGGACTTTGATGTAATTTTATAATGTTTTGGGTGCTTTATACCTCTGATGAGCTTTTGCTACACATCTAAGTCCTTGAGGTAAAAAGAGCATGTGAATGCAAAGTGATCTCCAACGGGACAACGTTTCAGTTAGGTTTTTTCATATGAAAAGGAAAAGAATGCAAATGACATGCACATATAGGTGGTGTTCTAAAAAATAAATATTTTTTCATATATTTCCGAGTTCATTTAAATTTCTTATGAATTTTTCAAAGTAATGGTCAAAGGGTAGCATTCGAGTGACGAAGGGCAAAACCCATAGGCAGGAACCAACTAATGACAAGGATGTAATTATCTCGGAACTTAAACACATGAACTATTTTTAAATGAGTGTTTTTTCCTAAGTGCACAACATTTCTCTCGAAACATATAAACTTTTCTGTACATATGTGAATTTTTTTTGTAAACATGAAAAATATTTAAAAATAACATGATCATTTTTTAATATAAGAACTTTCATAATCTTTTTGCACCATATACCTTGTTTTGGTCTTGGATTAGCGTCATGGAAAAGGAGCACATAAATTAGAAGTGATTGAACAAAAGAGAAAACAAGAAATAATCATGCAATCGCAGCAAAAAAGAAAACATTGTGCAGACACATATGGGCACAGCTGATGAACCACAAGTATAGGGGATCAATCATAGTCCTTTCGATAAGTAAGAGTGTCCAACCCAACAAGGAGCAGAAGGAAATTATAAGGGTTTTTCAACAAGGATTCTATGCAAGCACTAAAATTATCGGTAACAGTTAGTTTGATAGCAAGGTAATTCGTAACGAGTAGCAAATAACAATAGTAACAAAGGTGCAGCAAGGTAGCTCAATCATTTTTATAGCAAATGTCAGGACGAAACTTTCTCTTATAATAAGCAAAGATTTTTCGAGGACACATGGGGATTCATCTAGTGACTTTCATCATGTTTATTTGATTTCGCGTTCGCTACTTTGATAATTTGATATGTGGGTGGACCGGTGCTTGGGTGTTGTTCTTACTTGAACAAGCATCCCACTTATGATTACTCCCTCTCGCAAGCATCCGCAACTACGAAAAAAGAATTAAGATAAATCTAATCATAGCATGGAACATATGAATCCAAATTAGCCTATTATGGAATAACACATGAACTAGGGTTTAATCTTCTATCACTCTAGCAACCCATCATCTACTAATTACTCGACGATGCCTTTCCTTACGCCCAAATATGGTGAGGTTTCATGTAGTGGAAGTTCACATGACACCACTAAAGAAAGCAACAACATATATATCAACATATATCCAACGAATACCAAATTCACATGATTAATTATAACAAGACTTTTCTCATATCCCCGAGAACAGAAGTAACTACTCACAAATCATATACATGTTCAAGATCAGAGGGGTATTGAATATCATAGGGATCTGAACATATAATCTTCCGTCGGAGAGCAAAAGTGCTCCTGCCTAGGCTCTGGCTTGAGATGGCGGTGCTTCCTCCTGAAAGTTCTCTTTTTTCTAGGTTAAAACCCTTCATATAGCAGAAGATGGGAACTTGAGGTCTGCCAGTGGCCGCACAAGGTACTAGGGCGTGCCCTAATGCCTTGTGGGCTGCTGGTGGGTCCCCTCTAGTACTTCTTTGCTCCAGTATTTTTCATATACTCCATAAAAATTCTCCGTGAAATTTCAGCTCATTTGGAGTTCTGCAGAATAGGGATCTCTGATATGTAGCTTTTCCAGGTCCAGAATTTCAGCTGTCGGCAATCTCTCTCTTAATGTAAATCTTGCTAATTAAGAAAGAAAATGCATTAGAATTGCTTCATGAAGTATTATAATGATAAAAAACATTGTAAATATCAGTAGGAAAACATGATGCAAAATGGACGTATCAACTCCCCCAAGCTTAGATCTCGCTTGTCCTCAAGAGAAAACCGAAACCAATAATCATGACCACATGTTTAGAGAGAGAGGTGTCGATAAAAACAAAATACAAACATAGTAGCATCATGATCATTATCATAGCAGCAATATATCAGCATACAACTTCTCATGATCAAGTAACAATTCATCACAATATCGAAGTATAAAGCATAAACTTTCTTGAAAACTAACAAACTTTATTCTTAGTCAATGAAACAATCAAAATTCATCATATTCTCAGGAAGAATTAGCTTTTTGCTTAGCAAGCCCACATACTCAACTATCATTTAGTCTTTTATGATTGCTAACACTCACGGCATAAATATGGAGAAAAAATTTCAGTTGGATACATAGAAAGATAGGGGCTTATAGTTTCGCCTCCCAACTCATTTTCCTCAAGGGTAATTGAGGGAGTACTGGACTAGGGGGTGTCCGGATAGCCTAACTATCATCATTGGCCAGACTCCAAGACTATGAAGATACAAGATTGAAGACTTCATCCCGTGTCCGGATGGGACTTTCCTTGGCGTGGAAGGCAAGCTTGGCAATACGGATATGTAGATCTCCTACCATTGTAACCGACTCTGTGTAACCCTAGCCCTCTCCGGTGTATACATAAACCGGAGGGTTTTAGTCCATAGGACGAACAACAATCATACCATAGGCTAGCTTCTAGGGTTTAGCCTCCTTGATCTCGTGGTAGATCTACTCTTGTACTACCCATATCATCAATATCAATCAAGCAGGAGTGGGGTTTTACCTCCATCGAGAGGGCCCGAACCTGGGTAAAAACATCGTGTCCCTTGTCTCCTATTACCATCCGCCTAGACGCACAGTTCGGCACCCGAGATCCGCCGGTTTTGACACCGACATTGGTGCTTTCATTGAGAGTTCCTCTGTGTCGTCGCTCATAGGCCCGATGGCTCCTTCGATCATCAACAACGACGCGGTCTAGGGTGAGACCTTTCTCCCCGGACAGATCTTCGTATTCGGTGGCTTTGCACTGCAGGCCAATTCGCTTGGCCATCTGGAGCAGATCGAAAGCTACACCCCTGGCCATCAGGTCAGATTTGGAAGTTTGAACTATACGGCCGACGTCCGCGGAGACTTGATCTTCGACGGATTCGAGCCATAGCCGAGCGTGCCGCACTGTCGCGATGGGCATGATTTAGCTCTGCTGCCGGACAGTGCCCTGGAGGCCGCACGAGAGTCCGCTCCGACCCTTAACTCGGAGCCGACTGCGCCGATCGAGGATGGGTGGCTAGACACCGCCTCGGGGGCTGCTACCTCTACGGCGATGGAGCCGAATACCGACCCTGTCCCTTGCGAAGCTCGTGACTCCGAGGTGCCGGGCTCCTCGCCGGACTCCGAACCTCCCGCGCCCCATCCAATCGAATCCGATTGGGCGCCGATCACGGAGTTCACCGCTGCGGACATCTTTCAGCACTCACCCTTTGGCGACATCCTGAACTCGCGGAAGTATCTCTCTTTATCATGAGAGACCTGGCCGGACCACGGTCAGGACGGTTGGGATGCGGACGACGAAGAAATTCAAAGCCCACCCACCACCCACTTTGTAGCCACTGTCGACGACCTAACCGACATGCTAGACTTCGACTCCGAAGATATCGACGGTATGGACGACGATGCCGGAGACGACCAAGAACCAGCGCCTACGGGGCACTGGAAAGCCACCTCGTCATACGGCATATACATGGTGGACATCCCAAAGGATGGGAATGGCGATGGAACAGCGAAGGATGACCCCTCCAAAAAAAAGCCCAAACGCTGGCGTTAGCGGCGCCGTTCAAAATCCCGCCACAGCAAGAATGGAGATTCTGGCACCGGAGATAATAACACCCCGGACAGTGCCGAAGACAATCCCCTCCAGCAAGATTCAGCACAGGAGGATGGAGAAGCCAGCCCTCATGAGAGAGCGGCAGACAAAGAGGTAGAGGACGACAATTATATGCCTCCCTCCGGAGACGAGGCAAGCCTCGATGACGATGAATTCATCGTGCCTGAGGATCCCGTCGAACAAGAGCGTTTTAAACGCAGGCTCATGGCCACGGCAAGCAGCCTCAAGAAAAAGCAGCAACAGCTTAGAGCTGACCAAGATTTGCTAGCCGACAGATGGACTGAAGTCCTTGCGGCCGAAGAATACAAACTCGAACGCCCCTCCAAAAGCTACCCCAAACGCAAGCTGCTGCCCCGATTAGAGGAGGAAGCATATAAACCTACATCACCAGCGCATAATACGGCCGACCGGCCACCTCGTGGCCGCGACAGAGAGGCCTCTAGGCCTTCCACTAAAGCCATACCCCGGCATCGCTCGAAAAGTACAAAGCCACGGGGGAATGCACCGGACTTGCGAGACATATTAGAGGATAAGGCAAGACAATCAAGATCGATCTACGGATCGCGTGGGCACCCCACGATACGCGACGATAACCGTCGCGCCGGATACAGCAATTCCGGCCGGGCCGAATACAGTAGACAAAGCTCGCTTGAGCTACGTCGTGATATAGCCCAATACAGAGGAGCCGCACACCCACTATGCTTCACAGATGAAGTAATGGATCATCAAATCCCCGAAGGGTTCAAACCCGTGAACATTGAATCCTACGATGGCACAACAGATCCCACGGTTTGGATCGAAGACTATCTCCTTCATATCCACATGGCCCGCAGTGATGATCTTCATGCCATCAAATACCTCCCACTCAAGCTTAAAGGACCAGCTCGGCATTGGCTTAACAGCTTGCCAGCAGAATCAATTGGGTGTTGGGAGGACCTGGAAGCCGCATTCCTTGATAACTTCCAGGGCACATATGTGCGACCACCAGACGCTGATGACCTAAGCCACATAATTCAGCAGCCAGACGAATTGGCCAGACAATTCTGGACATGGTTCTTAACCAAGAAAAATCAAATCATCGACTGTCCGGATGCAGAGGCCCTCGCAGCCTTCAAACATAACATCCGCGATGAGTGGCTTGCCCGGCACCTAGGACAGGAAAAGCCGAAATCCATGGCAGCCCTCACATCACTCATGACCCGCTTCTGCGTGGGAGAGGACAGCTGGCTAGCCCGCAGTAACAACCTCAATAAAAATTCTGGCAGTCCGGATACCAAGGACAGCAATGGCAGGTCGCATCGCAACAAGCACAAACGCCGCATTAACGGTGATAACACTGAAGATACGGCAGTCAATGCCGGATTCAGAGGCTCCAAACCCGGTCAGCGGAAAAAGCCATTCAAAAGAACTACTCCGGGTCCGTCCAATTTGGACCGAATACTCGACCGCTCGTGCCAGATACACGGCACCCCCGAAAAGCCAGCTAATCACACCAACAGGGATTGTTGGGTATTTAAGCAGGCAGGCAAGTTAATTGCCGAAAACAATGACAAGGGGCTGCATAGAGATGACGAGGAAGAGACCCGGCCGCCGAACAATAGAGGACAGAAGGGTTCCCCCCCCCCCCACAAGTGTGGACGGTGAACATGATATACGCAACCCACATACCCAAAAGGGAGCGGAAGCGTGCACTCAGGGACGTATACGCGATGGAGCCAGTCGCCCCAAAGTTCAATCCATGGTCCTCCTGCCCGATCACTTTTGATCGAAGGGACCACCCCACCAGCATCCGCCATGGCGGATTCGCCGCATTGGTTCTAGACCCAATCGTCAACGGATTTCACCTCACTAGAGTCCTGATGGACGGCGGCAGCAGCCTAAACCTGCTTTATCAGGATACAGTGCGCAAGATGGGCATAGACCCCTCAAGGATTAAACCCACAAAGACGACCTTCAAAGGCGTCATACCAGGTGTAGAGGCCAATTGTATAGGCTCAGTTACACTGGAAGTGGTCTTCGGATCCCCGGATAACTTCCGAAGCGAGGAGTTAATCTTCGACATAGTTCCGTTCCGCAACGGCTATCATGCACTGCTCGGAAGAACCGCGTTTGCAAAGTTCAATGCGGTGCCGCACTACGCATACCTCAAGCTCAGGATGCCAGGCCCTTGAGGAGTCATCACGGTCAATGGAAACACTGAACGCTCTCTCTGAACGGAGGAGCATACAGCGGCTCTCGCGGCAGAAGTGCAGAGCAGCCTCTTAAGGCAATTCTCGAGTCCGGCCATTAAGCAACCGGACACCGCCAAGCGCGCCGGAGTAACCTACAACAAGACCACCTGGCACGTTCCGAGCACGCGTAGCAATGCGGCCCCAACCCCAACCCTCGCAAAATCGCAAGACCAGTACTTCGCGTACATCACTACGCTCTGGAGATACCATGGGCATAGGGGGAGGGGCATGACCACGGCAGGCCCAGAGTGCGGCTCAACCACACCAGGGGCCCCCAAGTGTGTCATCCTTTTTCTTTTTCTTTCTTTTTTCTTACCCTCAGGACTCCGTTTACCAGAGGCCCTGTCCGGCAGTAGACCCGCCAGACTCACGATACAACAGCCAGGGAAGAAGAAAGGCCACGACGAATATCCAGGTGGTCTCCATTACGAGCATTATACCTATTTTATACACCATTCCGCAGCCTACCCCTGGAGGGGGACATGTTAAATAGTCCCACCCCTTGCTTATGGCACTATTTGTATCATTCTGCATTCATGGCAGTATTTTTTGAATAAACAATGCATCGCTTTTTGCCTACCATTGCATTCCTTTTTTTATATACATATGTTCACTCATGACATGTTGCATCCGTACACTTTGGTACGGCTAAATACACCAGGGGCTTAAAGTTCCCCATATTATGGTGTGATAAGTCCGAACACTTTCACAAGTGCGGCACCCCGAACTTATAGCATTATATGCATCGGCTCCGAATCATGTATTGGGTCAATAGTTGGGTTTGCCCGGCTCCCATGTTTTGGTACCTTACGTTCCGTTATATCGGCTAAGGTAGCGCTGGGAGAACCACTGCGATTGTGCCCCAGTTGAGCTGGGCGAGAACCTCAGTGAAGAAAGCTAAAACTGACTGTCATTATGGGGCGAGAGCCGGTCGCTGTTTGAGAGGTTTTTTCGAGTCCCTAAAGACTTATGCCGCTTAGAGCGAGGAACCGGCTTTGTCCGGCCCAGGCGTGGATAGCGCCCCAAATTCGGCATTCCGAACACTAGGGGCTTCGCCGAAATTTAAAATTATAGAATTTTATGGCTAAGTGAGAGTGTTCAAGCATTATAAGTCCGGTTGCCTCGTTCGTTGTGTTGAGCGCCTCCCTAGATGGACCCAAAAATGGGAACAAGAGCTCTCAAGTTTATCCCGAACACCCCAGCACTCGTGGCATGGGGGTCGAAGCCAACGACTTGCCATCTCTCAGATTTGATAAACGGCCGCATAGAAGGTAATATTTTAAATTAACAAGCGTTGCTTAGTGCATATGAACAAAGTTTTCAGCGCACAGGATAACAAAATGCGAGTCTACTCAAAAATTACATCTTTGGAGCACTCACCCGCAATAATGCGGGCACCCTTCAGGACACCCTTATAATACATCTCGGGCGTGCGATACTCCTTGCCCGGCAGTGGTGCGTCCGTCACGAGCTTCTCGGCATCCATCCTACCCTAGTGCACCTTAGCGCGGGCAAGGGCCCGACGGGCACCTTCAGTGCAGGCGGAGTGCTTGATGACATCAACCCATGGACAGGCGTCCACCAGCCGCCGCACCAGACCGAAGTAGCTCCCAGGCATGGCTTCTTTGGGCCACAGCCGAACAATGAGGCCCTTCATGGCCTGTTCGGCCACCTTGTGGAGCTCGACCAGCTGCTTCAGCTGGTCGCTCAGGGGCACCGGATGTCCGGCCTCAGCATACTGAGACTAGAACACCTTCTCCGTCGAGCTCCCCTCCTCGGCTCTGTAGAAAGCGACAGCATCGGACACACTACGGGGCAGATCTGTGAACGCTTCTGGATCCGAATTCGGGTAAGTAATAGGTAATTCACTTTTACATGCTTGCTTTGCATGAAGAATGCCTTACCCGCCGCTATCTTCTTTACTGCCTCGATCTCCTGGAGGGCCTTTTGGGCTTCGGCCTTAGCGGCTTTGGCACTCTCAAGAGCCGACGCAAGCTCGGACTCTCGAGTCTTCGAGTCACGCTCCAAACTCTCGTGCTTGTCCATGAGAACCTGGAGCTCCTAGCGTACCTCTGCCACCCGCGCCTCCTGCTTCTCTCGCTTGGCACGTTCCGCGGCCGCATTGCGTTCGGCCGCGGACACCGCCTCCTTCAGGGTCGCCACCTCGTTCGTAGCCCCTGGAGTACCCATGTTATTCTTGTCTTTTCTTCTTGCAACCAAATCCTTTTCTATAAGGTACAACTTTAATAAGGTGTTACTCACCTTCCTTGTCCTCGAGCTGCTTCTTGGCACGGCCGAGTTCGATCTCGGACCGCTCGAGGCTCTGCTTCAAGGAATTGACCTCCGTAGTCAGTGCGGCAGAGGTCAGTAGCGCAGCCTGCTATCCCACATTGACATATTTTTTAGACTCATGCGTATATGTTTTTAGATCCTCAGTCCGGCCTTTCTTTTCGAACACCGAACCGAGCATCAGGGGCTACTGTCTATGCGGTACCATTTTTCATATCTTAAAAACTCTTACCTCAAAGCCTGTTAGAAGGCTGGTGCAGGCTTCGGTCAGCCCGCTTTTGGCTAGCTGAACCTTCTGAACCACCGCACTCATGACAGTGCGGTGTTCCTCGTCGATGGAAGCGCCGTTGAGCGCCTCCAACAAGTTATCCGGCGCCTCCGGTTGGACGGAGGCCGCCGGCGTCACAGTCTTTCCCTTCTTACGAAGGGGCCGCCTGCCGGACTCCGGAACCACCAAAGGTTCCGGTGCGGAGTCCGGTCCGAAGTCCGGGAGGTTGCCTTGCAGCACCTCCGGGGCCTCCTCCTCCTGATGGGTCCCCTTCTGGGACCCCACCTCAGTGTCGTCTGCGTCATGGGGGGAGGATGTGGTCGGAATTGAAGCGCTATTCACATTCGACGAGCACAAGGACCCGCTCGACGAAGCAGGGAGATCATCCTTGGGCGGACTACAGAGTTGTATGCGGTGTTAGAAAGACACCATGCGACAAAAAGATAAATTATGAGTTATCCAGGAGTCCAGACACTTACGATCTCGCCAGGGGCTTGGCCCTTGAGGGCCACTCCTCGTCGCCATCATTGGCGTTGGTAGAACAGTCCGGGGGAAGGGTCCTTCCCCTCTTGGACCCTTCGGCCTCCCCCGTTGGGGAAGCTTTACTCTTTTTCTCTTCCCCCGCTGGGGGAGAGGCCTCTTTCTTCTCCTCCTCATCTTCGTGGGAGGATTCCGCCTCGGAGTCATCGGATGATGAATCCGATAACACCTGGCATCGGGAACTTCTCCGGGTTCCCATGGCCTTCTTCTTAGCCTTCTTCTCCGGCACCACGTAAGGCGCCGGGACCAGTAGCCCTGTAAAACGGGCATCCACTGGGTCTTCTAGCAGGGTAGCCGGACAGTTAACCTATCCGGACGTCTTCTGCCAGGCCTGTTAAAGGTATTGGGAGCTTAGATCCCACATAGAGTCAAACTATGAGAAGCAAATGTCCCATAAAGGATAATATAGCTTACCTCGCCAGCCGGATGCTGCGAGCTGAATCCGCGATCTTCGGTAGTGGATGCGGGAGCCTCGGCGCCCTTGAACAGCACCCTCCAGGCCTCTTCGTACGTAGTGTCGAAGAGCCCGCTCAAAGTCTGGTGCTGTGCCGGATCGAACTCCCACAAATTGAAGTCCCGCTGTTCGCAAGGGAGAATCCGGCGGATGAGCATGACCTCGATTACGTTGACAAGCTTGAGCTTCTTGTTCACCAGGGTTTGGAGACAGGATTGGAGTCCGGTCAGCTCTTCCGAATCACCCCACAGCAGGCCCTTCTCTTTCCAGGAAGTGAGCCGCATGGGGATGCCAGATCTGAATTCGGGGGCCGCTGCCCATTCAGGGTCACGCGGCTCGGTGATGTAGAACCACCTCGATTGCCACCCTTTGATAGTTTCCATGGTGGCGCCCTCGAGCCAAGTGACGTTGGGCATCTTGCCCACCATGGCACCTCCGCACTCCGCTTGGCTGCCCCTCACAACCTTCGGCTTGACATTAAAGGTCTTTAGCCATAAGCCGAAGTGGGGCTGGATGCAGAGGAAGGTCTCGCACACAACGATAAACGCCGAGATGTTGAGGATAAAATTCGGGGCCAGATCATGGAAATCCAGGCCATAGAAGAACATGAGCCCCCGGACAAAGGGGTGGAGTGGGAAGCCCAGTTCGCGGAGGAAATGGGGAAGGAATACCACCCTCTCATGGGGCCCGGGGGTGGGGATAAGCTGCCCCTCGTCGGGGAGCCGATGCGCGATATCGTTGGACAAATATCCGGCCTTGCGCAGCTTCTTGATGTGCCCCTCCGTAATGGAGGAGGCCATCCACTTGCCTCCCGCTCCGGACATGGTTGGAGAAGGTTGAGGTGAGATGTGCAGACTTGGGTGCTGGAGCTCGAGTGTGCGGAGATGGATAAGCTAAGGAGGAAGAAGGCGTAGGTGAAAAAGGTGGATCCTTATCCCTTTATATATGGGCGGACGAAACTACGCGCCCCCACCAGCCCGGTAAAACTCGCTTATCTCCCAAGCGCCGCAATCAATGGCGCGGTTGGGTTACCCACGTCCGTATTGATGAGAATCCCGGAATAAGGGGACATGATCTCTGCTTCGACAAGACGTGCCAAGGAAACCGCTTCGCTAAACGCGTTGAGGTGGAATAATAAAAATGATTCGAGTAAAGGCTTGGCCATGGTGTGACATCACGCCACGAAATACGTCAGCAGATTGAACTTGTGTGTATATTATTCTCTCTATGGTGGTACGTGGAATTTATTTTGCAGAACCGGACACTATCCTGGTGTTCACAATCTTCTATGAATTATTCGGAGGAGGAACCCGCCTTGCAATGCCGAAGACAATATGCGCGCCGGACTCGTCGTCATTGAAGCCTGGTTCAGGGGCTACTGAGGGAGTCCTGGACTAGGGGGTGTCCGGATAGCCGAATTAATTATCATCATTGGCCGGACTCCAAGACTATGAAGATACAAGATTGAAGACTTCGTCCCGTGTACGGATGGGACTTTCCTTGGTGTGGAAGGCAAGCTTGGAAATACGGATATGTAGATCTCCTACCATTGTAACCGACTCTGTGTAACCCTAGCCCTCTCCGGTGTCTATATAAACCAGAGGGTTTTAGTCCATAGGACGAACAACAATCATACCATAGGCTAGCTTCTAGGGTTTAGCCTCCTTGATCTCGTGGTAGATCTACTCTTGTACTACCCATATCATCAATATCAATCAAGAAGGAGTAGGGTTTTACCTCCATCGAGAGGGCCCGAACCTGGGTAAAAACATCGTGTTCCTTGTCTCCTGTTACCATCCGCCTAGACGCACAGTTCGGGACCCCCTACCGGAGATCCGCCGGTTTTGACACCGACAGTAATGTCAACAATAATAATTCACGATCACCCGTATCCAACTGGATATATGTTCCTAGACCTTTCCCCACCACATGATGCTTGCAAAGAGAGAAAATGAAAAAGGAATAGAGAAGGATACTATTGACTCTTTGCATAAAAGTAAATGCACCAAAGTAAAAGATAGGCCCTTCGCAGAGGGGAGCAGATGTTGTCATTTTTTGGATGCGCATATTCTTAATGTAAAGGAACATCACTTTATATTGCCCCTTGTGATAGCAACCTTTATTATGCAGTCTACGCTTTTTATTTCTTCACCATCACAAGATCGTACAAAGCTTATTTTCCCTGACAATAAAGGATCATACATATTTAGGAGGAATTTTATTACTTTATGCACCTATGACAACTTACATGAAGGATCTTATTCAATCCATAGGTAGATATAGTGGAATCTCATGGCATGAAACTGGGTTCAAGGGTGTTGGATGCACAAGTAGTATCTCTATTCAGTGCGGACATTTGCCTAGAAAAATATATTGAGCAAGCACCACATGTTGGAGGATCCATGACAATATAAATTTTGCGTGAATACAAGAAAATATAACTCATTACGTTGTCTTCCTTGTCCAACATCAACTATTTGACATAAAATACTTAATGGAGGCTCACAATCATAAAAGATGTCCAAGATAGTATATTTATATGTGAATCCTCTCTTGCTTTACTAATCTTTCATGAATTGCATCATTGACCAATACTATGTTTGTCGACTTCCTATAAATTTTATCAAGCATACTTTTCTTTATGTGAAGTCATTACCTTCCATGGGATTGGTATATGATCTTTTCATTATTTTTATTTCTAAGACTGAAACATAAAAGTAAGCAAACTCAAACTACCCTTTATTATATAACTCTCGAACTCGATTACATAGATAGATAGATCAGGAAACTAGCACTCAAACTAGATCATACTAAACCTTTATTCTTCTAAATCACGAAATAACTAGAGACCGAACTAAGATAGATAAATATGATAAAAGTGATGGTAATACGATACCGGGGCACCGCCCCCAAGCCTGGCACAAGCCAAGGGTGGTGCCCATACCCGTGTACTTGATACGTCTCCAACATATCTATAATTTTTTATTGTTCCATGCTATTATAGTATCAATCTTGAATGTTTATTATGCAATTATATATCATTTTTTGGGACTAACCTATTAACTTAGTGCCAAGTGCCAGTTGATGTTCTTGCTTGTTTTTGGTTTTCCAGGAGATTACTACCAAACGAAGTCCAAATGCCACGAAACTTTTTGATGCTTTTTTTGGACATAAGGGACACTAGAAGCTTCGGAAGGAGACCAAAAGGCGAAGGAGTGGGCCACGAGCAACCAGGGCGCTCGTAGGGGGGCGGCCCGCCCTGGTGCCTCATGGACCCCTCGTTCCTTCGTTTGACCTAATTCCAACTCTATAAATTATCTAAAATCAGGAAACCAACATAGAGCCACCCAAAATATTTTTTTCGGTGCCGCAAGTTCCTATTCTCAGGAGATCCCATCCAAAGGCCTTTTCCGGCACTCTGCTGAGGGGGAATCAATCACGAAGGGCTTCTACGTCAACCTTGTTGCCCCTCCGATGATGTGTGAGTAGTTTACCGCAGACCTATGGGTCCATAGCTAGTAGCTAGATGGCTTATTCTCTCTCTTTGATCTTCAACACAATGTTCTCATTGACGTTCTTGGAGATCTATTCGATGTAATTCTATTTTGCGGTGTGTTTGTTGGGATCCGATGAATTGTGGGTTTATGATCAGATTATCTATGCATATTATTTGAGTTTTCTTTGAACTCATTTATGCATGATTATTATAGTTGTGTATTTCTCTCTGATCTATCAGTTTGGTTTGGCCAACTAGATTGATCTATCTTGCAATGGAAGAGGTGCTTTGTGATAGATTCGATCTTGCGGTGCTCAATCCCAGTGACAGAAGGGGGCATGACATGTATTTGTATCATTGCCATTAAGGATAAAACGATGGGGTTTAGTCATATTGATTGGATTTACTTTGTCTACATCATGTCATCTTACCTAAGGCATTACTCTGTTCTTTATGAACTTAATACACTAGATGCATGCTGGATAGCGGTCAATGTGTGAAATACTAGTAGTAGATGCAGGAAGGAGTAGGTCTACTTGTCTCGGACGTGATGCCTATGGGCGTGTTTGGTTGGTTGGCTTGCACCCGACTCGCACCGGGCATATCCAACCTATTTGGTTCCCCGCGTGGCATCCTCAGCCTGGCCCGACCGATGCGAAAGGAGGCCTCTCAGCCAGGCTCGCGGAAACACAGGAATCGGGTGTTTCCCTCATGTAGGCCCAATTGATGCAAATTGCATGCACCCACAATGCTGGCGTGGGGTAGCAATTCTCTCGCAGTCGTGGGGGTCAGCACGTCCCCTCACCTCTTTCCCCTCATTTTCTTCTCATTCCCCGCTCGAGCTCTCACCTCACCGTTTGTGACGCCCCCGATTCAATCGTACACAAATCATACACGCAAACGTGTACGATCAAAATCAGGGACTCACGGAAAGATATCACAACACAACTCTAAAACATAAATAAGTCATACAAGCATCATAATACAAGCCAGGGGCCTCGAGGGCTCTAATACAAGTGCTCGATCATAGACGAGTCAGCGGAAGCAACAATATCTGAGTATAGACATAAGTTAAACAAGTTTGCCTTAAGAAGGCTAACACAAACTGGGATACAGATCGAAAGAGGCGCAGGCCTCCTGTCTGGGATCCTCCTAAACTACTCATGGTCGTCGTCAGCGGCCTGCATGTAGTAGTAGACACCTCCAGTGTAGTAAGAGTCGTCGTCGACGGTGGCATCTGGCTCCTGGGCTCCGACATCTGGTTGCGACAACCAGGTAGCAGGGAAAGGGGGAAAAGAGGGAGAAAAGCAACCGTGAGTACTCATCCAAAGTACTCGCAAGCAAGGAGCTACACTACATATGCATGGGTATATGTTTAAAGGGCCATATCGGTGGACTGAACTGCAGAATGCCAGAATAAGAGGCGGATAGCTAGTCCTATCGAAGACTACGCTTCGGGCAGCCTCCATCTTGCAGCATGTAGAAGAGAGTAGAGTGAAGTCCTCCAAGTTGCATCGCATAGCATAATCCTACCCGACGATCCTCCCCTCGTCGCCCTGTGGAAAAGCGATCACCGGGTTATCTGTGGAACTTGTCTGGGTGTGCTTTATTAAGTATCCAGTTCTAGTTGTCATAAGGTCAAGGTACAACTCCGGGTCATCCTTTTACCGAAGGACGTGGCTATTCGAATAGATAAACTTCCCTGTAGGGGTGCACCACATAACCCAACACGCTCGATCCCCTTTGGCCGCACACACTTTCCTGGGTCATGCCCGGCCTCGGAAGATCAACACGTCGTAGCCCGACCTAGGCACAACAGAGAGGTCAGCACGCTGGTCTAAATCCTATGCGCGCAGGGGTCTGGGACCATCGCCCATTGCACACCTGCACGTTGCGTGGGAGGCCGGAAGTAGACCTAGCAACCTCCATTACAAAGGAAGTTGCGTTACACAGTCCAATCCGGCGCGCGCCGCTCCGTCGCTGACGTCAAGAAGGCTTCGGCTGATACCACTACGTCGAGTGCCCATATCTTTCCCGCGTAGTTGGTTAGTGCGTATAGGCCAGTGTCCAAACTCAGATCAAATACCAAGATCTCGTTAAGCGTGTTATTTTAAAGTAACCACGGAAAGCCGACCAGGGCCAGGCCCACCTCTCGCCTAGGTGGTCTCAACCTGCCTTGTCGCTTCGCCACAAAGTAACAGTCGGGGGCCGTCGGGAACCCAGGCTCACCTCTACCGGGATGGAGCCACCTGTCCTTTCAGCCCCCACATCAGAATCACTTGCGGGTACTCAACGAGCCGACCTGACTTTAGTCACCATCTGTATAGTATGTATATATGTATAGTATATACCCGTGATCACCTCCCAAGTGATCACGGCCCGATAGTATAGCAAGGCAGACCGACAAGAATGTAGGGCCAATGATGATAAACTAGCATCCTATACTAAGCATTTAGGATTGCGGGTAAGGTATCAATGACTGTAGCAACAATGACAGGCTATGCAACAGAATAGGAGTAACCGAACAGTAACATGCTACACTACTCTAATGCAAGCAGTATAGAGAAGAATAGGCGATATCTGGTGATCAAGGGGGGGGGGCTTGCCTGGTTGCTCTGGCAAGGAGGGGTCATCAACACCGTAGTCGAACTGGGGGGTCATCGGCAGCCTCGGGGTCTACCGAAAAGAAGTAACGGAGGGGGAACACAATAAATAAGAAAGCAATCAAAGTATCACAAAGCGTGGCATGGTAATACGCGGTGCTAGAGGTGACCTAACGCAGTAGGAGGTGATACCAGTGAAGGGGGGAAACATCCCGAAAAGTATCCCCGATGTTTTGCATTTTCGGATAGATGAACCGGAGGTGAAATTTTGCAGGTTCACTATGCTAGGGACGCGTGGCGGACGAACGGGCTGCGTATTCAGATTCGCCTCGTCGTTCTAAGCAACTCTCATGTATAGAGTTTTTCAACCGAGCTACGAATTATTTTATATTAATTTTCAAAGTTTTAAATCATTTTTAGAATTTATTTAATTAATTTAATTTAACATTATCCAGAATAGTGTATGCTGATGTCATCATGACATCAGCTTGACGTCAGCAGTCAACGGTGCGTTGACTGGGTCAAACTGACATGTGGGTCCCGCAGGTCATACTCCGTTTATTCTAATTAGGATTTAACTAATCTAATTACCATTTAATTAATTAACAATAGTTAATTAGGTTAACTAAACATGATTAATTAATTTAGTTAATTAATTAATTAATTAAATTTATTATTATTATTATATTTTTTAATCTTCTTTTTTTTAATAGACGTTCTGGGCGTGGGCCCCTCATATCATGGGCCCAGAGGCCTTAACGGGTGCATGTACTGGCGGCTAGTGGGCGCCCGGGCGTGCGCGTGTGACCACCCAGTGGGGCGCCGGCCACAACGGCGGACCGGAGCAGGGCGGCGCAGGCTGGAGGGAGTGGCGCGACCGGGTCGGCATGAGGCTGCACGGTGATGTGGTGGCGGAACGGCGCAGAAGCACGGCGAGCGGCGCCCGCAGCGGAGCAGCAGCATCAGGGCTGCATAGCGAAGGGAGAGCGGCAGCAGGGGACGGCCAAGGGGCGGCCATGGCAGGAGCGCCTGGGAGGCGTCGGGGCATGGCCGGGATGTGCAGGGGAGGTCGGTGCGCGAACCGGGTGCAGGGAGTGAGAGGCGACAGTGCAGGGCGAGGCCACGGTGAGCGGGGCCTCGGTGTCCAGAGAAGGGGGAGGCGCGCGGGGTACCGGGGTGCGGGGATGACGGTGCGGCTAGTGACATGCAACAGAGAGGGGGAGAAGAGGAGAGGGAGGCCGTGGCCTCACCGGCGTTGCAGAGACGAGGGTCGGCGAGGCTCGGTGGAGCCTTTGGGGAGGAGGATGGGGACGACGGCGACGTAGAGGAGGAGGTCCGGCGAGGAGGAGTCGAAGAGGAGGACGGCAGGGCAGCTCCGCGAGGTAGCTTCGATGACGGCGGGGTCCAGCGGCATCAGGGGTGATGGGCGACGCGGTCGGCTCGGGCGAAGGGCGACGGGGTCGGAGACGGGTGGTGCCGGCGAGAGGGCTTCGGCACCGAGCGAAGGGCGAGCCCCCCGATCTTGATCCAGATCGAGGGGGAGGGGGAAGAGAGCGAGGGGGAGTGGGGGGGTTTGCCTCGATCCAGATTGGATCGGGAGGGGGAGAGGAGAGACGTGGGGAGTGGGGGTGTGTGGTCGGGGGGGTTAGGGTTTCTCCCTGGTGGGGATATGGAGGAGGGGTTGGGCCGGCCGGTTGGGCCAGGTGGGTCGGCCAGGTGGGCCGTTTGGCCCAGTTTGCCAGGGGGGTTCCTTCTTTTATTTTATTTTGTTGTTTCCTTGTTTTGTTTTTATTTTACTTTTCTTTTTCTTATCTTATTTCTTACGTGTTTTCTTTTAATTTGTCATTTGTATTAGTTTTATAATTTATAAAAGTAGTCACTAATTTAGTGTTAATAATTATGCTACTGTCCCATTAACTTAGGGGAAACTAAATAAATAGTTTATTATTTTATAAAATGCAAAAGACATTTATTTCATTGTTTTACCTACTATTTTAATTATTCAAATGCATCTAAACTTTCTATATGAATGTGGTTTCTTCACCTCAATTAGTTAGGAATTATTTGCCACATGATGAACAATTTAGTTTTAATGTTTGAAAACTTTTACCGTTTGACGTTAATTTAAATTTGAAATTTCAACTGGTTTTCGAACCGCCGTGAGATTATCAACAGTAACTGAGGCAACGTGGCATCCTTAGCAGAGGGTTACTGTAGCTTAATTACCCGGGCGTCACAATTCTCCTCCACTACAAGAAATCTCGTCCCGAGATTTAATAGGTAGAGCAAGGGGGAAAGATTTGGTTACGAAATTCTAACAGATCTTCTCATTCATGTCTGCACTTCTCAAAGTGGTTGATTCATAGCACTGATGTCCTCATTTCTCTGCTTCAGGCCATCATGATGAAGTTGTCGTCCTTCCTTGAGGATCTTCACCGTACTTACGAAAGGGTAAGAAGGGAAACTCTATACGGATGGATTCAAACAAGATCGAGCCTCAGACGATTAACTCAGGGAAGAAGCATAAGTATCTTTCGATTTGAAACTTAAGAAGATATCGAGAGCAAAGTAAGAAGGTACCATGAGAAGTTTCAAACGGATAGGCAATTGTTCGATGCCTAAACAGGAGGTGAAAGGGTTTCAGGGCAAAGAAATTAGGTATTACGTCTCATACAAGAATAGATCACTAGACATGTGGTCCGTGAATTACATACGAAGTCAAGCACGAGGAACAACCTTGGGAACAGGTGGTGTACAAGAGAGTCAGGTTTCGATCCTCTGTAACTATGGGTTATGGGCCCACCATGTGGGATAAAAGTAGTAGTGGTGACATCTTGCATGGTCATGATAGCAAGGCATGTCAGAGGGTAGCATGTTGATTATGTCGGCAACCACGTCGGTACCCAGGGTGAGGGACGAAGAGAACCATTTTCCTGCTCGTTGAACGAGGCGGACCAATAGGCAAAGTTCTCGTCCATCGGTGGTTACCGGAATGCTATCAACAAAACCAACAGGGTCTTACTGACACGGTTGTACACCGAGGTGTTTACATAAGCAGAAGAACATTACTGCTTAGATCAAATAGATCATGAGAAAGGTTAAACAAAACAATGGAAAGGAAAAGGTGATCTTCATATTAAACAGAACAATGGAAAGGAAAATGTGTTTAAACACAAATTTCAGGGGGTATATCCTTCCGAAGGACAAACAGAGCATGATATCCATGACAGGATATAACATAGAAAACCCTTTAGGAAAGGGGAGAGAAATCTCATGACATTGCCCATACAATGGTGTTTGGATAATGGATAAAGATAATTTAGCATTGTGCTTCAAATGCTCTTATTGATGATCGGAGTAGCACAGACATGCTTCGAGATAGCATTGACATGGTCAACAGGTGAAGATCAGACTTCAGAAACAAAAAGGATCCATCAAGGACAACTTATAGAATAAGTCTTACAATTTCCTCGAGTAAGAAAGGTTATCCTTACAAAAGAAATTATACTGATAGGTCCTCCAGCCAGGGTGCTAGGCATGACATCATATTATGGGGTCATCAAAGGACCAACATCATAACTCCTGGAAAGTTGTCCCAACCATCATATCTGACCGAGATTCTGATCCGATTGTTGTCATGATACCTCAGACTCAGGATGTCCGAGAAGAAAAGGTGCAACACAAATCGATGAAATGACATTGCAAGATTCTCGGGAAATGAACTATGGGAGCGGGTTCCTCAAACAATAGTTCATCAATAAACCAAGGAGAGGATGAGGAGGTGGCTGATGGGCTCAGCGACAATTCATCAAGAATTCCGAACGGATGGATTTCCACAATAATGTGAACAAGAAGATGACACTTGTCAATTCAAATGATATATTGTTGTATGCTCGAGGAAAACATACACCATCAATCATTAGTTGAAAGGTGTGCCCGAAATATGACCTTAGGAAGCAAGATCAATGTTCGAGTGACGATTCAATAACCAACAGTCTAAGAACGAACTGTCGATCGTTAACTTCAAAGCAATAGGATTGCTAGAGTACAGAACTCAAGCAACATCGTTAGCATATTGGTATCCCGGTTAAAAACAACACAGGGACCAAGGAAGAATGGTGATGGTGAGAAGTACCACCATACCGAGAATTTCTAAGAGGTCGAGCAATCCTTGCAACATCCTTGACATAAAGGACAGTAATACTTCAAGGTAGAACATAATACAAGTTGGATAGCAAGTTGCATCCATATCATGAACAAGTTTGTGACAAAAGAAGGTAAGGATGTTGTCAATGGTAACTCAGATTACCAAGGGACGAGGTTGGTACTTATCATCATGAATTCGATTGATATCCCGGAAGGAGTACAATTGTTAAAGAAGATCACAACAATTTTGTCGAGAGGATCCACGAAGATGTAATCGATCGGCGATGGCATCAAGTCAAAGGAATGATGGAGCGAAAGGTTAATGGATCCAAGGGTACGACACAAACTTGAAATCAGGCTTGCTGTTCAAGGTGAAATGATAAGACGAGGAACTCGACGTAATCTTAGCTCATCGTCGAAAATTGTGCTCCAGGGAGGACCAGATAGCACAGTTAAAATTAGCACGATAATGATGTAGCCGATCAGGCTAGGAATGTCTTGAAGGATTATTAAATCGTACGCAACAAAAATTACTTAGAGTTATTGATTCGAAGTGCGGAATTGATTCACTTATCGGTGTTCTTGGTTGACAAACAACCCAGAACCCATGAAGTGATAAAGACAAGGTAAGGTAGTAATTCATCACAGTTTATGATATGTAGTGCAATGGCAAGATATCCTCGAGATACCAGTAGTAATACTCAAAGGTAGATCATTATAGAGGTTGGTGTTGGGGAACGTAGTAATTTCAAAAAAATTCCTACGCACATGCAAGATCATGGTGATGCATAGCAACAAGAGGGGAGAGTGTTGTCTACGTACCCTCGTAGACCGAAGCGGAAGCGTTGACGCAATGTAGAGGAAGTAGTCGTACGTCTTCCCGGTCCAACCGATCCAAGCATCGTTACTCTGGCACCTCCGAGTTCTTGACACACGTACAGCTCGATGACGCACCCCGAACTCCGATCCAGCAGAGGTACGGGGAGGAGTTTTGTCAGCACGACGGCTGTCGCAGAGCTTCGCCTAAGCACCGCTACAATATAACCGAGGTGTAATATCGTGGAGAGGGGCACCGCACACGGCTAAGGAACGATCACGATGATCAACTTGTGTGTCCATGGGGTGCCCCCTACCCCCGTATATAAAGGAGTGGAGGAGGGGAGGGCCGGCCCTCTTCTATGGCGCGCCCTAGGGGAGTCCTACTCCCACCGGGAGTAGGATTCCCCCTTTCCTAGTCCAACTAGGAGTCCTTCCATGTATTAGGAGTAGGAGACAAGGAAGGGGAGGAGAGAAGGGAAGGAAGGAGGGGGTGCGGCCCCTCCCCCTAGTCCAATTCGGACTAGGCCATGGGGGGGCGCGCGGCCTGCCCTAGGCAGCCCCTCTCTCTTTCCCGCAGGGCCCAATAAGGCCCAATACTTCTCCCCGGCGAATTCCCATAACTCTCCGGTACTCCAAAAAATACCCGAATCACTCGGAACCTTTCCGAACTCCGAATATAGTCGTCCAATATATCGATCTTTACGTCTCGACCATTTCGAGACTCCTCGTCATGTCCCCGATCTCATCCGGGACTCCGAACTCCTTCGGTACATCAAAACTCATAAACTCATAATATAACTGTCATCGAAACCTTAAGCGTGCGGACCCTACGGTTCGAGAACAATGTAGACATGACCGAGACACGTCTCCGGTCAATAACCAATAGCGGGACCTGGATGCCCATATTGGTTCCTACATATTCTACGAAGATCTTTATCGGTCAGACCGCATAACAACATACGTTGTTCCCTTTGTCATCGGTATGTTACTTGCCCGAGATTCGATTGTCGGTATCCAATACCTAGTTCAATCTCGTTACCGGCAAGTCTCTTTACTCGTTCCGTAATACATCATCTCACAACTAACTCATTAGTTGCAATGCTTGCAAGGCTTAAGTGATGTGCATTACCGAGAGGGCCCAGAGATACCTCTCCGACATTCGGAGTGACAAATCCTAATCTCGAAATACGCCTACTCAACAAGTACCTTTGGAGACACCTATAGAGCACCTTTATAATCACCCAGTTACGTTGTGACATTTGGTAGCACACAAAGTGTTCCTCCAATAAACGGGAGTTGCATAATCTCATAGTCATAGGAACATGTATAAGTCATGAAGGAAGCAATAGCAACATACTAAACGATCGGGTGCTAAGCTAACGGAATGGGTCATGTCAATCAGATCATTCAACTACTGATGTGATCCCGTTAATCAAATAACAACTCTTTGTCCATGGTTAGGAAACATAACCATCTTTGATTAACAAGCTAGTCAAGTAGAGGCATACTAGTGACACTCTGTTTGTCTAGATATTCACACATGTATTATGTTTCCGGTTAATACAATTCTAGCATGAATAATAAACATTTATCATGATATAAGAAATAAATAATAACTTTATTATTGCCTCTAGGGCATATTTCCTTCAGTCTCCCACTTGCACTAGAGTCAATAATCTAGATCACATCACCATGTGATTCACATCGATAGTTCACATCATCATGTGATTAACACCCATAGTTCACATCGCCATGTGACCAACATCCAAAGGGTTTACTAGATTCAGTAATCTAGTTCACATCGCTATGTGATTAACACCCAAAGAGTACTTAGGTGTGATCATGTTTTGCTTGTGAGAGAATCTTAGTCAACGGGTCTTTCACATTCAGATCCGTTATGTATTTTGCAATTTTTTTTATGTCTACAATGCTCTGCACGGAGCTACTCTAGCTAATTGCTCCCACTTTCAATATGTATCTAGATCGAGACTTAGAGTCATCCAGATCGGTGTCAAAACTTGCATCGACGTAACCCTTTACGATGAACCTTTTGTCACTTCCATAATCGAGAAACATATCCTTATTCCACTAAGGATAATTTTGACCGCTGTCCAGTGATCTACTCCTAGATCACTATTGTAATCCCTTGCCAAACTCAGTGCAGGGTATACAATAGATCTGGTACACAACATGGCATACTTTATAGAACCTATGGCCAAGGCATAGGGAATGACTTTCATTCTCTTTCTATCTTCTGCCGTGGTCGGGTTTCGAGTCTTACTCAATTTCACACCTTGTAACACAGGCAAGAACTCTTTCTTTGACTGTTCCATTTTGAACTACTTCAAAATCTTGTCAAGGTATGTACTTATTGAAAAAACTTATCAAGCGTTTTGATATATCTCTATAGATCTTGATGCTCAATATGTAAGCAGCTTCACCGAGGTCTTTCTTTGAAAAACTCCTTTCAAACACTCCTTTATGCTTTGCAGAATAATTCTACATTATTTCCGATCTACAATATGTCATTCACATATACTTATCAGAAATGCTGTAGTGCTCCCACTCACTTTCTAGTAAATACAGGCTTCACCGCAAGTCTGTATAAAACTATATGCTTTGATCAACTTATCAAAGCGTATATTCCAACTCCGAGCTGCTTGCACCAGTCCATAGATGGATCGCTGGAGCTTGCGTATTTTGTCAGCACCTTTAGGATTGACAAAATCTTCTGGTTGCATCATATACAACTCTTCTTTAAATCCATTAAGGAATGTAGTTTTGTTTATCCATTTGGCAGATTTCATAAAAATGCGGCAATTGCTAACATGATTTGGACAGACTTAAGCATCGCTACGAGTGAGAAAATTTCATCATAGTCAACACCTTGAACTTTGTCAAAAACCTTTTTCGACAAGTCTAGCTTTGTAGATAGTAACACTACTATCAGCGTCCGTCTTCCTCTTGAAGATCCATTTATTTTCTATGGCTTGCCGATCATCGGGCAACTCCACCAAAGTCCACACTTTGTTCTCATACATGGATCTCATCTCAGATTTCATGGCCTCAAGCCATTTCGCGGAATCTGGGCTCATCATCGCTTCCTCATAGTTCGTAGGTTTGTCATGGTCAAGTAACATGACCTCCAGAACAGGATTACCGCACCACTCTTGTGCGGATCTCACTCCATTTTACCTACGAGGTTCGGTAGTAACTTGATCTAAAGTTACATGATCATCATCATTAGCTTCCTCACTAATTGGTATAGTAGTCACAAGAATAGATTTCTATGATGAACTACTTTCCAATAAGGGAACAGGTACAGTTACCTCATCAAGTTCTACTTTCCTCCCACTCACTTCTTTCGAGAGAAGCTCCTTCTCTAGAAAGGATCCATTATTAGCAACGAATGTTTTGCCTTCGGATCTGTGATAGAAGGTGTACCCAACAATTTCCTTTGGGTATTCTATGAAGACGCACTTCTCCGATTTGGGTTTGAGCTTATCAGGATGAAACTTTTTCACATAAGCATCGCAGCCCCAAACTTTAAGAAACGACAACTTTGGTTTCTTGCTAAACCACAGTTCATATAGTGTCGTCTCAACGGATTTAGATGGTGCCCTATTTAATGTGAATGCAGTTGTCTCTAATGCATGATCCCAAAACGATATTGGTAAATCGGTAAAAAACATCATAGATTGTACTATATCCAATAAAGTACGGTTATGACATCGGACACACCATTATGATGTGGTGTTCCAGGTGGCATGAATTTGTGAAACTATTCCACATTGTTTTAATTGAAGACCAAACTCGTAACTCAAATATTTGTCTCCGCGATCAGATCGTAGAAACTTTATTTTTCTTGTTACGATGATTTTCCACTTCACTCTGAAATTCTTTGAACCTTCCAACTATTTCAGACTTATGTTTCATCAAGTAGATATACCCATATCTGCTCAAATCATCTTGTGAAGGTCAGAAAATAACGATATCCGCCACGAGCCTCAACATTCATCGGACCACATACATCTGTATGTATGATTTCCAACAAATCTGTTGCTCTCTCCATCGTACCGGAGAATGGCGTTTTAGTCATCTTGCCCATGAGGCACGGTTCGCAATTACCAAGTGATTCATAATCAAGTGGTTCCAAAAGTCCATCAGTATGGAGCTTCTTCATGCGCTTTACACCGATATGACCTAAACGGCAGTGCCATAAATAAGTTGCACTATCATTATTAACTTTGCATCTTTTGGTTTCAATATTATGAATATGTGTATCACTACGATCGAGATCCAATGAACCATTTTCATTGGGTGTGTAACCATATAAGGTTTTATTCATGTAAACAGAACAACAGTTTATTCTCTTACTTAAATGAATAACTGTATTGCAATAAACACGATCAAATCATATTCATGCTCAACGCAAACACCAAATAACATTTATTTAGGTTCAACACTAATCCCGAAAGTATAGGGAGTGTGCGATGATGATCATATCAATCTTGAAACTACTTTCAACACACATCGTCACTTCACCCTTAACTAGTTTCTGTTTATTCTGCAACTCCCGTTTCGAGTTACTACTCTTAGCAACTGAACCAGTACCAAATACCGAGGGGTTGCTATAAACACTAGTAAAGTACACATCAATAACATGTATATCAAATATACCTTTGTTTACTTTGCCATCCTTCTTATCCGCCAAATACTTGGGGTAGTTCTGCTTCCAGTAACCAGTCCCTTTGCAGTAGAAGCACTTAGTCTCAGGCTTAGGTCTAGACTTGGGCTTCTTCACTTGAGCAGCAACTTGCTTGCCGTTCTTCTTGAAGTTCCCTACTATCCCTTTGCCCTTTTCTTGAAACTAGTGGTCTTGTTAACCATCAACACTTGATGCTCTTTCTTAATTTCTACCTTCGTCGATTTCAACATCACGAAGAGCTCGGGAATCATTTTCGTCATCCCTTGCATACTATAGTTCATCACGAAGTTCTACTAACTTGGTGATGGTGACTAGAGAATTCTGTCAATCACTATCTTATCTAGAAGATTAACTCCCACTTGATTCAAGCGATTGTAGTACCCAGACAATCTGAGCACATGCTCACTAGTTGAGCGATTCTCCTCCATCTTTTAGCTATAGAACTTGTTGGAGACTTCATATCTCTCAACTCGGGTATTTGCTTGAAATATTAACTTCAATTCCTGGAACATCTCATATGGTCCATGATGTTCAAAACATCTTTGAAGTCCCGATTCTAAGCCATAAAGCATGGTGCACAAAACTATCAAGTAGTCATCATATTGAGCTAGCCAAACGTTCATAACGTCTGCATCTGCTCCTGCAATAGGTCTGTCACCTAGCGGTGCATTAAGGACATAATTCTTCTGTGCAGCAATGAGGATAAACCTCCGATCACGGATCTAATCCGCATCATTGCTACTAACATTTTTCAACACAATTTTCTCTAGGAACATATCAAAAACAAACATATGAAAGCAACAACGCAAGCTATTGATCTTACAACATAATTTGCAAAATACTACCAGGACTAAGTTCATGATAAATTTAAGTTCAATTAATCATATTACTTAAGAACTCCCACTTAGACAGACATCTCTCTAGTCATCTAAGTGATCACGTGATCCAAATCAACTAAACCATAACCGATCATCACGTGAGATGGAGTAGTTTTCAATGGTGAACATCTCTATGTTGATCATATCTACTATATAATTCACGCTCGACCTTTCGGTCTCCGTGCTCCGAGGCCATATATGCATATGCTAGGCTCGTCAAGTTTAACCTGAGTATTCCGCGTGTGCAAAACTGGCTTGCGCCCGTTGTAGATGGACGTAGAGCTTATCACACCCGATCATCACGTGGTGTCTGGGCACGATGAACTTTGGCAACAGTGCATACTCAGGGAGAACACTTCTTGATAATTAGTGAGAGATCATCTTAAAATGCTACCATAAATCATGTTGGGGAACGTTGCAGAAAATTAAAATTTTTCCTACGGTTTCACCAAGATCCATCTATGAGTTCATCTAAGCAACGAGTCAAGGGGTGAGTTTGCATCTACATACCACTTGTAGATCGCGTGCGGAAGCTGGCAAGGGGATGGTGATGATGGAGTCGTACTCGACGTGATTCGGATCACCGATGACCAAGTACTGAACGGACAGCACCTCCGCGTTCAACACACGTACGGGACGGGAGACGTCTCCTCCTTCTTGATCCAGCAAGGGGAAGGAGAGGTTGAGGAAGAACGCTCCAATGGCAGAACGACGGCGTGGTGCAGTTGGAGTAGTAGTATTCTGACAGGGCTTCGCCAAGCACTTATGGAGGAGGAGAGGTGTTGGGGAGGGGAGGGGCTGCGCCTTGGCTTGTGCTGATCTCCCATGCGCCTCCCCACTATATATAGGGGTGGAGGGGCTGGTTTCTTGCCCTCCAAGTCCATTGGGGCGTTGGCCAAGGTGGGAGGAAAGAAATCCCATCATTTTCTTCCCCACCGATTGTTATCCCCCCTTTTTAGGGATCTTGATCTTATCCCTTCGGGATATGATCTTATTCCTTCTAAGGGGGGATCTTGGTGCGCCTTGACCAGGGGTGTGGGGCCTTTCCCCCACTACTCACGTTCATGTGGGTCCCCCCATGCAGGTGGGCCCCACTCCGGAACCTTCTAGAACCTTCCCGGTACAATACCGAAAAATCCCGAACATTTTCCGGTGGCCAAAATAGGACTTCCCATATATAAATCTTTACCTCCGGACCATTCCGGAACTCCTCGTGACATCTGAGATCTCATCCGGGACTCCGAACAACATTCGATAGTCACATACTAGTCTTCCTAATAACCCTAGCGTCACCGAACCTTAAGTGTGTAGACCCTACGGGTTCGGGAGACATGCAGACATGACCGAGACGCTCTCAGGTCAATAACCAACAGCGGGATCTGGATACCCATGTTGGCTCCCACATGCTCCTCGATGTTGTCATCGGATGAACCACGATGTCGAGGATTCGATCAAACCCTGTATACAATTCCCTTTGTCAATCGGTACGTTACTTGCCCGAGACTCGATCGTCGGTATCCCAATACCTTGTTCAGTCTCGTTACCGGCAAGTCACTTTACTCGTACCGTAATGCATGATCCCGTGGCCAACACTTTGGTCACCTTGAGCTCATTATGATGATGCATTACCGAGTGGGCCCAGAGATACCTCTCCGTCATACGGAGTGACAAATCCCAGTCTCGATCCGTGTCAACCCAACAGCTACTTTCGGAGATACCTGTAATGCACCTTTATAGTCACCCAGTTACGTTGTGACATTTGATACACCCAAGGCACTCCTACGGTATCCGGGAGTTACACGATCTCATGGTCTAAGGAAGAGATACTTGACATTGGCAAAGCTCTAGCAAACGAACTAAACGACCTTTGTGCTATGCTTAGGATTGGGTCTTGTCCATCACATCATTCTCCTAATGATGTGATCCCGTTATCAACGACATCCAATGTCCATAGCCAGGAAATCATGACTATCTGTTGATCACAACGAGCTAGTCAACTAGAGGCTCACTAGGGACATATTGAGGTCTATGTATTCACACGTGTATTACGATTTCCGGATAATACAGTTATAGCATGAATAAAAGACAATTATCATGAACAATGAAATATAATAATACTTTTATTATTGCCTCTAGGGCATATTTCCAACAGTCTCCCACTTGCACTAGAGTCACCAATCTAGTTACATTGTGATGAATCGAACACCCATAGAGTTCTGGTGTTGATCATGTTTAGCTCGCGAGAGAGGTTTAGTCAACGGATCTGCGACATTCAGATCCGTATGTACTTTGCAAATTTCTATGTCTCCATCTTGAACATTTTCACGGATGGAGTTGAAACGACGCTTGATGTGCCTGGTCTTCTTGTGAAACCTGGGCTCCTTGGCAAGGGCAATAGCTCCAGTGTTGTCACAGAAGAGTTTGATTGGCCCCGACGCATTGGGTATGACTCCTAGGTCAGTGATGAACTCCTTCACCCAAATCGCTTCATGCGCTGCCTCCGAGGCTGCCATGTACTCCGCTTCACACGTAGATCCCGCCACGACGCTCTGCTTGCAGCTGCACCAGCTTACTGCTCCACCATTCAACATATACACGTATCCGGTTTGTGACTTAGAGTCATCCGGATCTGAGTCGAAGCTAGCGTCGACGTAACCCTTTACGACAAGCTCTTCGTCTCCTCCATAAACGAGAAACATGTCCTTTGTCCTTTTCAGGTACTTCAGGATATTCTTGACCGCTGTCCAGTGTTCCTTGCCGGGATTACTTTGGTATCTAGCTACCAAACTCACGGCAAGGTTTACATCAGGTCTGGTACACAGCATGGCATACATAATAGATCCTATGGCCGAGGCATAGGGGATGGTATTCATCTCTTCTATATCTTTTGTCGTGGTTGGTGACTGAGCCGAGCTCAATCTCACACCTTGTAACATAGGCAAGAACCCTTTCTTGGACTGATCCATTTTGAACCTTTTCAAAATCTTATCAAGGTATGTGCTTTGTGAAAGACCTATGAGGCGTCTCGATCTATCTCTATAGATCTTGATGCCTAATATATAAGCAGCTTCTCCAAGGTCCTTCATTGAAAAACATTTGTTCAAGTAGGCCTTAATGCTGTCCAGAAATTCTATATTATTTACCATTAAGAGTATGTCATCTACATATAATATGAGAAATGCTACAGAGCTCCCACTCACTTTCTTGTAAACGCAGGCTTCTCCATAAGTCTGCATAAACCCAAACGCTTTGATCATCTCATCAAAGCAAATATTCCAACTCCGAGATGCTTGCACCAGCCCATAAATGGATCGCTGGAGCTTGCATACTTTGTTAGCGTTCTTAGGATCGACAAAACCTTCCGGCTGCATCATATATAGTTCTTCCTTAAGATGCCCGTTAAGGAATGCCGTTTTGACGTCCATCTGCCATATCTCATAATCATAGTATGCGGAAATTGCTAACATGATTCGGACGGACTTTAGCTTCGCTACGGGAGAGAATGTCTCGTCGTAGTCAATCCCTTGAACCTGTCGATAACCCTTAGCGACAAGTCAAGCTTTATAGATGGTAACATTTCCATCCGCGTCCGTCTTCTTCTTAAAGATCCATTTTTTTTCTATCGCTCGCCGATCATCGGGCAAGTCTGTCAAAGTCCATACTTTGTTTTCATACATGGATTCTATCTCGGATTTCATGGCTTCAAGCCATTTGTTGGAATCTAGGCCCGCCATCGCTTCTTCATAGTTCGAAGGTTCACCGTTGTCCAACAACATGATTTCCAGGACAGGGTTGCCGTACCACTCTGGTGCGGAACGTGTCCTTGTGGACCTACAAAGTTCAGTAGTAACTTGATCCGAAGTACCTTGATCATCATCATTGTTTTCCTCTTCAGTTGGTGTGGGCATCACAGGAACATTTTCCTGCGCTGCACCACTTTCCCGTTCGAGAGGTAGTACTTCATCGAGTTCTACTTTCCTCTCACTTACTTCTTTCGAGAGAAACTCTTTTTCCAGAAAGCATCCGTTCTTGGCAACAAAGATCTTGCCCTCGGATCTTAAGTAGAAGGTATACCCGACAGTTTCCTTAGGGTATCCTATGAAGACGCATTTTTCCGACTTGGGTTCGAGCTTTTCAGGTTGAAGTTTCTTGACATAAGCATCGCATCCCCAAACTTTTAGAAATGACAGCTTAGGTTTCTTCCCAAACCATAATTCATACGGTGTCGTCTCAACGGATTTAGACGGTGCCCTATTTAAAGTGAATGTAGCTGTCTCTAGAGCGTATCCCCAAAATGATAGCGGTAAATCGGTAAGAGACATCATAGACCGCACCATATCCAATAGAGTGCGATTACGACGTTCGGACACACCGTTTCGCTGAGGTGTTCCAGGCGGCATGAGTTGTGAAACGATTCCACATTTCTTTAAGTGTGTACCAAATTCGTGACTTAAGTATTCTCCTCCACGATCTGATCGTAGGAACTTTATCTTTCGGTCACGTTGATTCTCTACCTCATTCTGAAATTCTTTGAACTTTTCAAAGGTCTCATACTTGTGTTTCATTAAGTAGACATACCCATATCTACTCAAGTCATCAGCGAGAGTGAGAACATAACGATATCCTCCGCGAGCCTCAACGCTCATTGGACCGCACACATCGGTATGTATGATTTCCAACAAGTTGGTTGCTCGCTCCATTGTTCCGGAGAACGGAGTCTTGGTCATTTTGCCCATGAGGCATGGTTCGCATGTGTCAAATGATTCATAATCAAGAGACTCCAAAAGTCCATCAGCATGGAGCTTCTTCATGTGTTTGACACCAATGTGACCAAGGCGGCAGTGCCACAAGTATGTGGGACTATCGTTATCAACTTTACATCTTTTGGTATCCACACTATGAACATGTGTAATAATACGCTCGAGATTCATTAAGAATAAACCATTGACCATCGGAGCATGACCATAAAACATATCTCTCATATAAATCGAACAACCATTATTCTCAGACTTAAATGAGTAGCCATCTCGTATTAAACGAGATCCAGATACAATGTTCATGCTCAAACTTGGTACTAAATAACAATTATTAAGGTTCAAAACTAATCCCGTAGGTAAATGTAGAGGTAGCGTGCCGACGGCGATCACATCGACTCTGGAACCATTCTCGACGCGCATCGTCACCTCGTCCTTCGCCAGTTTCCGTTTATTCCGCAGCTCCTGCTGTGAGTTACAAATATGAGCAACGGCACCGGTATCAAATACCCAGGAGTTACTACGAGTACTGGTAAGGTACACATCAATTACATGTATATCAAATATACCTTTGGTGTTGCCAGCCTTCTTATCCGCTAAGTATTTGGGGCAGTTCCGCTTCCAGTGACCCTTCCCCTTGCAATAAAAGCACTCAGTCTCAGGCTTGGGTCCATTATTTGACTTCTTCCCGGTAACTGGCTTACCAGGCGCGGCAACCTCCTTGCCGTCCTTCTTGAAGTTCTTCTTACCCTTGCCCTTCTTGAACTTAGTGGTCTTATTGACCATCAACACTTGATGTTCTTTCTTGATTTCAGCCTCTGCTGACTTCAGCATCGAGAACACTTCAGGAATGGTCTTTTCCATCCCCTGCATATTGTAGTTCATCACAAAGCTCTTGTAGCTTGGTGGGAGCGACTGGAGGATTCTTTCAATGACCGCCTCATCGGGGAGGTTAATATTCAGCTGGGTCATACGGTTGTGCAACCCAGACATCTTGAGAATATGCTCACTGACAGAACTGTTTTCCTCCATCTTACAATTGTAGAACTTGTCAGAGACATCATATCTCTCGACCCGGGCATGAGCTTGAAAAACTAGTTTCAGCCCCTCGAACATCTCATATGCTCCGTGATGCTCAAAACGCTTTTGGAGCCCCGGTTCTAAGCTGTAAAGCATGCCGCACTGAACGAGGGAGTAATCATCAGCACGAGTTTGCCAAGCATTCATAATGTCTTGGTTCTCTGGGACAGGAGCGTCACCTAGCGGTCCTTCTAGGACATATTGTTTCCTGGCAGCTATGAGGATGATCCTCAGGTTCCGGACCCAGTCCGTATAGTTGTTGCCGTCATCTTTCAGCTTGGTTTTCTCTAGGAACGCGTTGAAGTTCATGTTGACATGAGCGTTGGCCATATGATCTACAAGACATATTTGCAAAGGTTTGAGACTAAGTTCATGATAATTAAGTTCTAATCATATTATGAACTCCCACTCAGATTAGACATCCCTCTGGTCATCTAAGTGTTACACGATCCGAGTCGACTAGCCCGTATCCGATCATCACGTGAGACGGACTAGTCATCGTCGGTGAACATTTTCATGTTGATCGTATCTTCCATACGACTCGTGTTCGACCTTTCGGTCTCCGTGTTCCGAGGCCATGTCTGCACATGCTAGGCTCGTCAAGTTAACCCTAAGTGTTTTCGCTATGTAAAACTGTCTTACACCCGTTGTATGTGAACGTAAGAATCCATCACACCCGATCATCATGTGGTGCTTAGAAGCGATGAACTGTAGCAACGGTGCACAGTTAGGGGAGAACACTTCTTGATATTTTGTAAGGGATCATCTTATTTACTACCGTCGTCCTAAGTAAACAAGATGCATAAACATAATAAACATCACATGCAATTATATAGTTGTGACATGATATGGCCAATATCATATAGCTCCATTGATCTCCATCTTCGGGGCTCCATGATCATCTTGTCACCGGCTTGACACCATGATCTCCATCATCATGATCTCCATCATCGTGTCTTCATGAAGTTGTCACGCCAACGACTACTTCTACTTCTATAGCTAACGCGTTTAGCAATAAAGTAAAGTAAGTTACATGGCGTTCTTCAATGACACGCAGGTCATACAAAAATAAAGACAACTCCTATGGCTCCTGCCGGTTGTCATACTCATCGACATGCAAGTCGTGAATCCTATTACAAGAACATGATCTCATACATCACAATTCATCATTCATCACAACTTCTGGCCATATCACATCACATGATCAATCGCTGCAAAAACAAGTTAGACGTCCTCTAATTGTTGTTGCATCTTTTACGTGGCTGCAATTGGGTTCTAGCAAGAACGTTTTCTTACCTACGAATAACCACAACGTGATTTTGTCAACTTCTATTTACCCTTCATAAGGGCCCTTTTCATCGAATCCGCTCCAACTAAAGTGGGAGAGACAGACACCCGCCAGCCACCTTATGCAACTAGTGCATGTCAGTTGGTGGAACCGGTCTCACGTAAGGGTACGTGTAAGGTTGGTCCGGGCCGCTTCATCCCACAATGCCGTTGAAGCAAGAAAAGACTAGTAGAGGCAAGTAAGTTGACAAGATCCACGCCCACAACAAAATTGTGTTCTACTCGTGCAAAGAGAACTACGCATAGACCTAGCTCATGATGCCATTGTTGGGGAACGTTGCAGAAAATTAAAATTTTTCCTACGGTTTCACCAAGATCCATCTATGAGTTCATCTAAGCAACGAGTCAAGGGGTGAGTTTGCATCTACATACCACTTGTAGATCGCGTGCGGAAGCTGGCAAGGGGATGCTGATGATGGAGTCGTACTCGACGTGATTCGGATCACCGATGACCAAGTACTGAACGGACAGCACCTCCGCGTTCAACACACGTACGGGACGGGAGACGTCTCCTCCTTCTTGATCCAGCAAGGGGAAGGAGAGGTTGAGGAAGAACGCTCCAATGGCAGCACGACGGCGTGGTGCAGTTGGAGTAGTAGTATTCCGACAGGGCTTCGCCAAGCACTTATGGAGGAGGAGAGGTGTTGGGGAGGGGAGGGGCTGCGCCTTGGCTTGTGCTGATCTCCCATGCGCCTCCCCACTATATATAGGGGTGGAGGGGCTGGTTTCTTGCCCTCCAAGTCCATTGGGGCGTTGGCCAAGGTGGGAGGAAAGAAATCCCATCATTTTCTTCCCCACCGATTGTTATCCCCCCTTTTTAGGGATCTTGATCTTATCCCTTCGGGATATGATCTTATTCCTTCTAAGGGGGGATCTTGGTGCGCCTTGACCAGGGGTGTGGGGCCTTTCCCCCACTACTCACGTTCATGTGGGTCCCCCCATGCAGGTGGGCCCCACTCCAGAACCTTCTAGAACCTTCCCGGTACAATACCGAAAAATCCCGAACATTTTCCGGTGGCCAAAATAGGACTTCCCATATATAAATCTTTACCTCCGGACCATTCCAGAACTCCTCGTGACGTCCGGGATCTCATCCGGGACTCCGAACAACATTCGGTAGTCACGTACTAGTCTTCCTAATAACCCTAGCGTCACCGAACCTTAAGTGTGTAGACCCTACGAGTTCGGGAGACATGCAGACATGACCGAGACGCTCTTAGGTCAATAACCAACAGCGGGATCTGGATACCCATGTTGGCTCCCACATGCTCCTCGATGTTGTCATCGGATGAACCACGATGTCGAGGATTCGATCAAACCCTGTATACAATTCCCTTTGTCAATCGGTACGTTACTTGCTCGAGACTCGATCGTCGGTATCCCAATACCTTGTTCAGTCTCGTTACCGGCAAGTCACTTTACTCGTACCGTAATGCATGATTCCGTGGCCAACACTTTGGTCACCTTGAGCTCATTATGATGATGCATTACCGAGTGGGCCCAGAGATACCTCTCCGTCATACGGAGTGACAAATCCCAGTCTCGATCCGTGTCAACCCAACAGCTACTTTCGGAGATACCTGTAATGCACCTTTATAGTCACCCAGTTACGTTGTGATGTTTGATACACCCAAGGCACTCCTACGGTATCCGGGAGTTACACGATCTCATGGTCTAAGGAAGAGATACTTGACATTGGCAAAGCTCTAGCAAACGAACTAAACGACCTTTGTGCTATGCTTAGGATTGGGTCTTGTCCATCACATCATTCTCCTAATGATGTGATCCCGTTATCAACGACATCCAATGTCCATAGCCAGGAAATCATGACTATCTGTTGATCACAACGAGCTAGTCAACTAGAGGCTCACTAGGGACATATTGAGGTCTATGTATTCACACGTGTATTACGATTTCCGGATAATACAGTTATAGCATGAATAAAAGACAATTATCATGAACAATGAAATATAATAATACTTTTATTATTTCCTCTAGGGCATATTTCCAACAAATCAAAGCAAGAATAAGATGTATAATAGATAAACATCATATGCAATCAAAATATGTGACATGATATGGCCATGATCATCTTGCACCTTTGATCTCCATCTCCAAAGTACTGTCATGATCTCTATCGTCACCGGCACGACACCATGATCTTCATCATCTTGATCTATATCAATGTGTCATCACATGGTTGTCTCACCAACTATTGCTCTTGCAACTATTGCTATCGTATAGCGATAAAGTAAAGCAATTATTTGGCACTTGCATCTTATGCAACAAAGAGACATCCATAGGGCTTCTGCCAGTTGCCGATAACTTCAACAAAACATGATCATCTCATACAACAACTTATATCTTATCACGTCTTGACCATATCACATCACAACATGCCCTGCAAAAACAAGTTAGACGTCCTCTACTTTGTTGTTGCAAGTTTTACATGGCTGCTACGGGCTGAGCAAGAACCGTTCTTACCTACGCATCAAAACCACAATGATAGTTTGTCAAGTTGGTGCTGTTTTAACCTTCGCAAGGACCGAGCGTAGCCACACTCGGTTCAACTAAAGTTGGAGAAACCGACACCCACTAGCCACCTGTGTGCAAAGCACGGCGGTAGAACCAGTCTCGCGTAAGCGTACGCGTAATGTCGATCCGGGCTGCTTCATCCAACAATACCGCCGAACCAAAGTATGACATGCTAGTAAGCAGTATGACATATATCGCCCACAACTCACTTGTGTTCTACTCGTGCATATAACATCAAACCATAAAACCTAGGCTCGGATGCCACTGTTGGGGAACGTAGTAATTTCAAAAAAATTCCTACGCACACGCAAGATCATGGTGATGCATAGCAACGAGAGGGGAGAGTGTTGCCTACATACCCTCGTAGACCGAACCGGAAGTGTTGACGCAACATAGAGGAAGTAGTCGTACGTCTTCCCGGTCCAACCGATCCAAGCACCGTTACTCCGGCACCTCCGAGTTCTTGACACACGTACAGCTCGATGATGCACCCCGAACTCCGATCCAGCAGAGGTACGGGGAGGAGTTTTATCAGCACGACGGCGTGGTGACGATCTTGATGTTCAACTGTCGCAGAGCTTCGCCTAAGCACCGCTACAATATAACCGAGGTGTAATATCATGGAGGGGGGCACCGCACACGGCTAAGGAACGATCATGATGATCAACTTGTGTTTCCATGAGGTGCCCCCTACCCCCGTATATAAAGGAGTGGAGGAGGGGAGGGCCGGCCCTCTTCTATGGCGCGCCCTAGGGGAGTCCTACTCCCACAGGGAGTAGGATTCCCCCTTTCCTAGTCCAACTAGGAGTCCTACCATGTATTAGGAGTAGGAGACAAGGAAGGGGAGGAGAGAAGGGAAGGAAGGAGGGGGTGCGGCCCCTCCCCCTAGTCCAATTCGGACTAGGCCATGGGGGGGCGCGCGGCCTGCCCTAGGCAGCCCCTCTCTCTTTCCCGCAGGGCCCAATAAGGCCCAATACTTCTCCCCGGCGAATTCCCGTAACTCTCCGGTACTCCAAAAAATACCCGAATCACTCGGAACCTTTCCGTACTCCGAATATAGTCGTCCAATATATCGATCTTTACATCTCGACCATTTCGAGACTCCTCGTCATGTCCCCGATCTCATCCGGGACTCCGAACTCCTTCGGTACATCAAAACTCATAAACTCATAATATAACTGTCATCGAAACCTTAAGCGTGCGGACCCTACGGTTCGAGAACAATGTAGACATGACCGAGACACGTCTCCGGTCAATAACCAATAGCGGGACCTGGATGCTCATATTGGTTCCTACATATTCTACGAAGATCTTTATCGGTCAGACCGCATAACAACATACGTTGTTCCCTTTGTCATCGGTATGTTACTTGCCCGAGATTCGATCGTCGGTATCCAATACCTAGTTCAATCTCGTTACCGGCAAGTCTCTTTACTCGTTCCGTAATACATCATCTCACAACTAACTCATTAGTTGCAATTCTTGCAAGGCTTAAGTGATGTGCATTACCGAGAGGGCCCAGAGATACCTCTCCGACATTCGAAGTGACAAATCCTAATCTCGAAATACGCCAACTCAACAAGTACCTTTGGAGACACCTGTAGAGCACCTTTATAATCACCCAGTTATGTTGTGACGTTTGGTAGCACACAAAGTGTTCCTCCGGTAAACGGGAGTTGCATAATCTCATAGTCATAGGAACATGTATAAGTCATGAAGGAAGCAATAGCAACATACTAAACGATCGGTGCTAAGCTAACAGAATGGGTCATGTCAATCAGATCATTAAACTAATGATGTGATCCCGTTAATCAAATAACAACTCTTTGTCCATGGTTAGGAAACATAACCATCTTTGATTAACAAGCTAGTCAAGTAGAGGCATACTAGTGACACTCTGTTTGTCTATATATTCACACATGTATTATGTTTCCGGTTAATACAATTCTAGCATGAATAATAAACATTTATCATGATATAAGGAAATAAATAATAACTTTATTATTGCCTCTAGGGCATATTTCCTTCAGTTGGGCAGGCGTATTGACCAGCAGAAGACAAGTGATTTAACTTGTCCAAGAAATGGAATCAAGGAGAAAATATGGTCGGAACCACGTTTGCAAAGGATCAATTCACAGATACCAAATGATACTATATCAAGGAAATAGTTATTATTACAAGAAGCTTCCATGATAGGATCTACATCGTGTCCATGGGCATAAACACAAAGTTCAAGGTCGACTCCCACTTGCTCTAATGCATAACCTTTCATTCACTTCTCGCCTTTGATGAAGTTGTAGTGTTGAAATTTTATTTGACATAACACAAGTAGAGTATGACCCATAGTAGTTTTCTGGGTTCACACAGATTAGAAAAGGCATAGGTTCAACCCATCGGGGCCTCTTAGGAACATATACCACAAACTTCAGGAGTAAATAACACCATCTCGAAAGCAGAGCATGTTCGATAAAGCAGAGGATGCAATTTACTAAAGGCATTATGTATCTGAGAAAAGACTCGTGAAATTATTGAATATGAAGGACGTTGTCGGAAAAAATCCAATAAAGGATCTAGTGGTCCAAAAGGGATCTGATGTGAGCACCGATACTCAACCAGAAGGAGAAAGAATGCAAAGGCATTAGGTTATAGAAACAACTGACAAATTCAAAGCTCAAATGCAAAAGAATTATGATTTCCAAATCAACGGATCAGAAGCAAACACTCTGATCAGGGATCGATAAGTTGAGTAGGCTTAGGGGTACAACCGATGGTAATTTGATTGGTCGAGAATCAACTCTTGTTCAACATGACATCTGAGCTGGAAGGATGAATATTAGGATTCGGATGAGGACTGCAAGCATTCGCAACATATTGAATCAACAGACTCAACATGTTAATGAGAAAGGTTGTCATAAAGATTACTATACTTATGGGATTAACCATAATGCAAGCAAGCAAGAATTTCAAGAGCAATAAGCTGCTGAAGATTTTTGGGAGATCGAATAGTATTTTTGAAGATCCTTGTGAAACACATGAACAACTAGTGATGAGCGGATGCTCGTTATGTGCGAGAAATTATCTGTAGGGGTATTAATGCATAAAAGAGCTGCAAAGCGGTGGGCGCAAAGGATTCTCGGAAAAACCTCGGAGAGTATTTTCAGAATCTTCTGGTGCAACAAGCGATCATCTGGAGTGAGGGGCTCTCCGGGAGAAAGTATTTTCGAGAATCTAAAGTTAGTCTTTTTTGCATAATCATTTAACCCGAATAGAGGAGAGATTAGAGTCCCAGAGTATAGGTTGAGGAATAAAAGATCCTAATACCACCCAATGGGGACGTGAGTCCGTAAGACACACAGCCATGTTAGTAAAAGTTTTGCAATGACTAGACTCGACTTCGGCCAAGGAGTGTGGAAGGGGATTCCTACAGGCAGTTGGCTCTGATACCAACTTGTGACACCCCCGATTCAATCGTACACTAATCATACACGCAAACGTGTACGATCAAAATCAGGGACTCACGGGAAGATATCACAACACAACTCTAAAACATAAATAAGTCATACAAGCATCATAATACAAGCCAGGGGCCTTGAGGGCTCGAATACAAGTGCTCGATCATAGACGAGTCAGCGGAAGCAACAATATCTGAGTACAGACATAAGTTAAACAAGTTTGCCTTAAGAAGGCTAGCACAAACTAGGATACAAATCGAAAGAGGCGCAGGCCTCCTGCCTGGGATCCTCCTAAACTACTCCTGGTCATCGTCAGCGGCCTGCATGTAGTAGTAGACACCTCTAGTATAGTAAGAGTTGTCGTCGACGGTGGCGTCTGGCTCCTGGGCTCCGGCATCTGGTTGCGACAACCAGGTAGAAGGGAAAGGGGAAAAAGAGGGAGAAAAGCAACCGTGAGTACTCATCCAAAGTACTCGCAAGCAAGGAGCTACACTACATATGCATGGGTATATGTGTAAAGGGCCATATCGGTGGACTGAACTGCAGAATGCCAGAATAAGAGGGGGATAGCTAGTCCTATCGAAGACTACGCTTCTGGCAGCCTCCGTCTTGCAGCATGTAGAAGAGAGTAGAGTGAAGTCCTCCAAGTTGCATCGCATAGAATAATCCTACCCGGCGATCCTCCCCTCGTCGCCCAGTGGAAAAGCGATCATCGGGTTGTTTGTGGAACTTCTCTGGGTGTGTTTTATTAAGTATCTGGTTCTAGTTGTCATAAGGTCAAGGTACAACTCCAGGTCGTCCTTTTACCGAGGGACACGGCTTTTCGAATAGATAAACTTCCCTGTAGGGGTGCACCACATAACCCAACACGCTCGATCCCCTTTGGCAGCACACACTTTCTTGGGCCATGCCCGGCCTCGGAAGATCAACACGTCGCAGCCTGATACGTCCATTTTGCATCATGCTTTTATATTAATATTTATTGCATTATGGGTTGTTATTTCACGTTATGTCACAATACTTATGGCTATTCTCTCTTATTTTACAAGGTTTACATGAAGAGGGAGAATGCCGGCAGCTGGAATTCTGGGCTGGAAAGGAGCAAATATTGGAGACCTATTCTGCGCAACTCCAAAATTCCTGAAACTCCACGGAATATCTTAAAATAAATAAAGAAAAATCGTCGCCAAAGATGAAGGCCAGGGGGCCCACACCCTGCTCACGAGGGTGGGGGGCGCGCCCCCCCTGGGGCGTGCCCCCTACCTCGTGGGCCCCTTGGTGGCTCTCCGATGCCCATCTTCTCCTATATGAAGTCTTTCGATGAGAAAAAAAATAGAAGGCAACCTTTCGGGACGAGACTCCGCCGCCACGAGGTGGAACCTTGGCGGAACTAATCTAGGGCTCCGGCAGAGCTGTTCTGCCGGGGACACTTCCCTTCGGGAGGGGGAAATCATCACCATCATCATCACCAACGCTCCTCTCATCGGGAGAGGGCAATCTCCATCAACATCTTCACCAGCACCATCTCATCTCCAAACCCTAGTTCATCTCTTGTATCCAATTCTTGTCTCCAAGTCCGGGATTGGTGCTAGTAGGTTGCTAGTAGTGTTGATTACTCCTTGTAGTTGATGCTAGTTGGTTTATTTGGTGGAAGATCATATGTTCAGATCCTTTATGCATATTATTACCCCTCTGATTATGAACATGAATATGCTTTGTGAGTAGTTACGTTTGTTCCTGAGGACAAGGGAGAATTCTTGCTATTAGTAGTCATGTGAATTTGGTATTCGTTCGATATTTTGATGAGATGTATGTTGTCTAACCTCTAGTGGTGTTATGTGAACGTTGACTACATAACACTTCACCATTATGTGGGCCTAGAGGAAGGCATTGGGAAGTAATAAGTAGATGATGGGTTGCTAGAGTGACAGAAGCTTAAACCCTAGTTTATGCGTTGCTTCGTAAGGGGCTGATTTGGATCCATATGTTTCATGCTATGGTTAGGTTTACCTTAATACTTTTGTTGTATTTGCGGATGCTTGCAATAGAGGTTAATCATAAGTGGGATGTTTGTTCAAGTAAGAACAGCACCCAAGCACCGGTCCACCCACATATCAAATTATCAAAGTACCGAACGCGAATCATATGAGCGTGATGAAAACTAGCTTGATGATATTCCCATGTGTCCTCGGGAGCGCTTTTCCTATTATAAGAGTTTGTCCAGGCTTGTCCTTTGCTACAAAAAGGATTGGGCCACCTTGCTGAACTTTATTTACTTTTGTTACTTGTTGCTCGTTACAATTTATCTTATCACAAAACTATCTGTTACCACTTATTTTAGTACTTGCAGAGAATACCTTGCTGAAAACTGCTTATCATTTCCTTCTGCTCCTCGTTGGGTTCGACACTCTTATCGAAAGGACTACGATAGATCCCCTATACTTGTGGGTCATCAAGACTCTTTTCTAGCGCCGTTGCCGGGGAGTGAAGCGCCTTTGGTAGGTGGAATTTGGTAAGGAAAAAATTTATTTAGTGTGCTGAAATTTTCTGTCACTTGTTACTATGGAAAGTAATTCTCTGAGGGGCTTGTTTAGGGTATCTTCACCCCGTCCAGTAGAGCAAAGAGTTGCTCCTCAACCTACTGAACCTACTAAACCTATTGAAAATGAAACTCCTTTTAAAATTCCTTCGGGTATGATGGAAAAACTGCTAGCTAACACTTTTACAGGAGATGGAACAAAGCATCCTGATGAACATCTACACTATGTGGATGAAGTTTGTGGACTATTTAAGCTTGCAGGTATACCCGATGATGTTGTTAAGAAGAAGGCCTTCCCTTCATCTTTGAAGGGAGACGCATTGATATGGTACATGCTATGTGATGATATGAGATCATGGAACTATAAAAGATTGAAATTGGAATTTCATCAAAAGTATTACCCTATGCATCTTGTTCATCATGATCGCAATTATATATATAATTTTTGGCCTCGTGAAGGAGAAAGCATCGCTCAAGCTTGGGGGAGGCTTAAATCAATGTTATATTCATGCCCCAATCATGAGCTCTCAAGAGAAGTACTTATGCAAAGTTTTTATCTCGGCTTTCTGATAACAATCGCACCATGCTCGATACTTCTTGTGCTGGCTCTTTTATGATGAAGACTATTGAATTTAAATGGAATTTATTGGATAGAATTAAACGCAACTCTGAAGATTGGGACCTCGCCGAAGGTAAGGAGTCAGGTATGACACCTAAGTTTGATTGTGTTAAATCCTTTATGGATATCGATATTTTCCGTAAGTTTAGCACTAAATATGGACTTGACTCTGAGATAGTAGCTTCTTTCTGTGAATCTTTTGCTACTTATGTTGATCTAAGTGGTTTAAATATCATCCTCCCATAGAAGTAAAAGTAGCTGCACCTATTAAAGTTGAAGAAAAGGCTATCACTTATAATAATCCTATTGTTCCCACTTCTTATGTTGAGAAACCACCCTTCCCTGTTAGAATGAAGGATCATGCTAAAGCTTCAACTGTTGTTCGTAAAAGCAATATTAGAACTTATACACCTCCTGAGCAAGTCAAAGTAGAACCCAATATTGCTATTGTTAAAGATCTCTTGTCTGATAATATTGATGGGCATGTTATTCAATTCCGTGGTGAAACTGCTAGAATTGCTAAACCTTGTGCTAGAGATAAACATAGACCTGTGGTAGGCGTGCCTGTTATTTCTGTTAAAATAGGAGATCATTGTTATCATGGCTTATGTGATATGGGTGCTAGTGCTAGTGTTATACCTATTACCTTGTATGATGAAATTATGCATGATATTGCACCTGCTGAGTTAGAAGATATTGATGTTACAATTAAACTTGCCAATAGAGATACTATATCTGCAATGGGAATTGTTAGAGATGTTGAAGTCTTGTGTGGAAAAACCAAATATCCCGCTGATTTTCTTGTTCTTGGTTCTCCACAAGATAGCTTTTGTCCCATTATATTTGGTAGACCCTTCTTGAATACTGTTAATGCTAAGATAGACTGCGAGAAGAATGTTGTTACTGTTGGCTTGGATGATATGGTTCATGAGTTTAATTTCTCTAAATTTAGTAAACAACATCGTGAGGAAGAATTGCCTAGCAAGGATGAAATTATTGGTCTTGCTTCTATTGCCGTACCTCCTAGTGATCCTTTAGAACACTATTTGCTAGACCATGAAAATGATATGTTCATGAATGAAAGAAGGGAAATAGATGAAGTATTCTTTAAATAGGAACCTATTCTGCAACACAATTTGCCTGTTGAAATCCTAGGGGATCCTCCTCCACCCAAGGGTGATCCCATGTTTGAGCTTAAACCATTGCCTGATAATCTTAAATATGCTTATCTTGATGAAAAGAAAATATATCCTGCCATTATTAGTGCTAACCTTTCAGAGCATGAAGAAGAAAGATTATTGAAAACTCTGAAGAAGCACCGTGCCGCTATTGGATATACTCTGGATGATCTTAAGGGCATCAGTCCCACTCTATGTCAACATAAAATAAAATTGGAAGCGGATGCTAAACCAGTTTGTGATCCTCAACGACGTTTGAATCCTAAAATGAAAGAAGTGGTAAGAAAAGAAATACTCAAGCTTCTGGAGGCAGGTATAATTTATCCCGTTGCTGATAGTCAGTGGGTAAGTCCTGTCCATTGTGTCCCTAAGAAGGGAGGTATTACTGTTGTCCCTAATGATAAAGATGAATTGATTCCGCAAAGAATTATCACAGGTTATAGGATGGTAATTGATTTCCGCAAATTAAATAAGGCTACTAAGAAAGATCATTACCCCTTACCTTTTATTGATCAAATGCTAGAAAGACTATGCAAACATACACATTATTGCTTTCTAGATGGTTATTCTGGTTTCTCCCAAATACCTGTGTCGGCTAGAGATCAATCAAAGACTACTTTTACATGCCCTTTTGGTACTTTTGCTTACAGACGTATGCCTTTTGGTTTATGTAATGCACCTGCTACCTTTCAAAGATGCATGATGGCTATATTCTCTGACTTTTACGAAAAGATTTGTGAGGTTTTCATGGATGACTTTTCCGTCTATGGTTCCTCTTTTGATGATTGCTTGAGCAATCTTGCTTGAGTTTTGCAGAGATGTGAAGAAACTAATCTTGTCTTGAATTGGGAAAAGTGCCACTTTATGGTTAATGAAGGTATTGTCTTGGGGCACAAAGTTTCTGAAAGAGGTATTGAAGTTGATAAAGCCAAGGTTGATGCTATTGAAAAGATGCCATGTCCCAAGGACATCAAAGGTATAAGAAGTTTCCTTGGTCACGCCGGATTTTATAGGAGGTTCATTAAGGACTTCTCAAAAATTTCTCGGCCTCTGACTAATTTACTACAAAAAGATGTACCATTTGTCTTTGATGATGATTGTGTAGAAGCATTTGAAATACTTAAGAAAGCATTAGTCTCTGCACCTGTTGTTCAGCCACCTGATTGGAATTTACCCTTTGAAATTATGTGTGATGCTAGTGATTATGATGTAGGTGCTGTTCTAGGGCAAAGAGTTGATAAGAAATTAAATGTTATCCATTATGCTAGTAAGACTCTAGACAATGCTCAAAGAAATTATGCTACTACCGAAAAGGAACTTTTAGCAGTTGTATTTGCTTGTGATAAATTCAGACCCTATATTATTGATTCTAAAGTAACTATTCACATTGATCATGCTGCTATTAAATATATTATGGAAAAGAAAGATGAAAAACCTAGACTTATTAGATGGGTTCTCTTGCTGCAAGAATCTGATTTGCATATTGTTGATAGAAAAGGAGCTGAGAACCCCGTTGCAGACAACTTATCTAGGTTAGAGAATGTTCTTGATGACCCACTACCTATTGATGATAGCTTTCCTGATGAACAATTAAATGTCATAAGCACATCTTGTAGTACTCCTTGGTATGCTGATTATGCTAATTATATTGTTGCTAAATTTATACCACCTAGCTTCACATACCAACAAAAGAAAAAGTTTTTCTATGATCTGCGACATTACTTTTGGGATGACCCACATCTTTATAAAGAAGGAGTAGATGGTGTTATTAAACGTTGTGTACCTGAGCATGAACAGGAACAGATCTTATGCAAGTGTCACTCCGAAGCTTATGGAGGACACCACGCTGGAGATAGAACTGCACATAAGGTATTGCAATCTGGTTTTTATTGGCCTACTCTCTTCAAGGATGCCCGTAAGTTTGTTTTGTCTTGCGATGAATGTCAAAGAATTGGTAATATTAGTAGACGTCAAGAAATGCCTATGAATTATTCACTTGTTATTGAACCATTTGATGTTTCGGGCTTTGATTATATGGGACCTTTTCCTGCCTCTAATGGATATACACATATTTTAGTTGCTGTTGATTACGTTACTAAGTGGGTAGAAGCTATTCCAACTAGTAGTGCTGATCATAACACCTCTATTAAAATGCTTAAGGAAGTTATTTTTCCGAGGTTTGGAGTCCCTAGATATTTAATGACTGATGGTGGTTCACACTTTATTCATGGTGCTTTCCGTAAAATGCTTGCTAAATATGATGTCAATCGTAGAATTGCATCTCCATATCACCCGCAGTCTAGTGGTCAAGTAGAATTGAGCAATAGAGAGCTCAAATTAATTTTGCAAAAGACTGTTAATAGGTCTAGAAACAATTGGTCTAAGAAACTGGACGGCACATTATGGGCCTATAGAACTGCATATAAGAATCCTATGGGTATGTCTCCGTATAAGATGGTTTATGGAAAAGCATGTCACTTACCTCTCGAACTAGAACATAAGGCATATTGGGCTATTAAAGAGCTCAACTATGATTTCAAACTTGCCGGTGAAAAGAGGTTATTTGATATTAGCTCACTTGATGAATGGAGAACCCAAGCTTATGAAAATGCCAAGTTGTTTAAAGAAAAAGTTAAAAGATGGCATGACAAAAGGATACAAAAGCGTGAGTTTAATGTAGGTGATTATGTATTGCTATACAACTCTCGTTTAAGATTTTTTGCTGGAAAACTTCTCTCTAAATGGGAGGGTCCCTACGTTATCGAGGAGGTCTATCGTTCCGGTGCCATAAAAATCAACAACTTCGAAGGCACAAATCCGAAGGTGGTAAACGGTCAAAGGATCAAACACTATATCTCAGGTAATCCTATAAATGTTGAAACCAATATTATTGAAACCGTAACCCCGGAGGAATACATAAGGGACACTTTCCAGACCGTCCCAGACTCCGAAAAGGAATATGTATGTGGTACAATAAGTAAACCGACTCCAAAACAATTTTTAAGGCAATATTTCTCTGTTTTGGAATATTTAGAAAAATAGAAAAATAAGTGGCAGTCCGGGAAGGACACGAGGCCTTCACGAGGGTGGAGGGCGCGCCCTACCCTCCTGGGTGCGCCCCCCTACCTCGTGAGCACCTCGTGTGCCCTCCGGACTCCGTTTTCTTGCACGATACGTATTTTGGTCGGTAAAAATTCATTATATATTCTCCCAAAGGTTTTGACCACCGTATCATGCAAATATCCTCTGTTTTCGTTTCGAGCTGTTCCTATTGCAGATTTGGAGCAAGATGTCGTCCCAAGATTCGGAGGGAGAGAGCTACATGGCTGATTATATTGCAAACCCAAAAGTATGTGGGGATGTGGAACATTATGGCTGGACCACGGAGGAAGAAGAAGACTATGATCCAAAGAGGAAGGAGGAAACGAGTTCCGATGAAGAGGACGATCCACTACCTCAACCTGGTGATATGCATGTGGAGTTCAAGAAGTCAAGCCTCCCTAAGGTCCAATCTATCCCACCTCGTTTTTTGCAGGACAACAAGGCAGCACTATGCAAAAAGATAATGAAACTTGAGCTCGAGAATGAGGATCTGAGGGAGGAAAATTTTAGCCTCAGACGCAAGCTAGAGAAGAAAAATGCAACACCTCCACCGCCAAAAACAAAGAAGGAGATATAATCACATGGGTATGGGCACTCCCCTTGGCAACTGCCAAGCTTGGGGGAGGTGCCCTGGTATCGTATCACCATCACAACTCCTATCTTTACCGTTTTTCTTAGTTCGATCCTTTTAGTAGTATCTTGATTTAGTAGAATAAAGTTATGGCATGATCTAGTTTTGAGTTTTGCTTTATGATCCTTCTTTGTAATCGAGTCCGCGAGCTATATAATAAAGATTAGTGTTGAGTCAAGGGCTTGATTATTCTGTCATGATCTTGGGTAAATAGAAAGAAGAAAAAGAATAAAAAGAATCAAAGAGTTCATATTGATCTTATTGAAAGTAATGACTTCACATAGAAAAAGTATGATGACTAAAAGTTGTTGGGAGTTGGCAAATATAGTTTTGGTCATCGTTGCAATTAATAGGAACTAATAAGGAAAGAGAGGTTTCACATATAGATATATTATCATTGACATCTTTCATGATTGGGAGCACTCATTAAAATATGACATGCTAAAGAGTTGAGGTTGGACAAGAAAGACAACATAATGAGTTATGTTTTCTTACATTTGAGATAAAGTATGTTGCCATGGATCCTCTAACGTGTTGAGCTTGCCTTTCCCCCTCATGCTAGCCAAATTCTCAGCACCAAGTAGAAATACTACTTGTGCTTCCAAATACCCTTAAACCAGTTTTGCCATGAGAGTCCACCATATCTACCTATGGATTGAGTAAGATCCTTCAAGTAAGTTGTCATCGGTGCAAGCAATAAAAATTGCTCTCTAAATATGCATGACTTATTAGTGCAGAGAAAATAAGCTTTGTACGAACTTGTTGCGGACGTAATAAAAGCGACGGACTGCATAATAAAGGTCCACATACAAGGGGCAATATAAAGTGACGTTCTTTTGCATTAAGATTTTGTGCATCAACCCTAAACGTGCATGACAACCTCTGCTTCCCTCTGCGAAGGGCCTATCTTTTATTATTATCCTCTACCTTATGCAAGAGTCACGGTGATCTTCACCTTTCCTTTTTCATTTTATCCTTTGGCAAGCTCAGCATGTTGGAAAGAACATGATATATATATCTAATTGGATGTAGGGGAGCATGAATTATTATTGTTGACATTACCCTTGAGGTAAAAGGTTGTGGGGCAAAACTATAAGCCCCTATCTTTCTCTGTGTCCGATTAAAACTCCGTAACCACAAGTATTGCGTGAGTGTTAGCAATTATGAAGGACTAAGTGATAGTTGAGTATGTGGACTTGCTCTTAAGCTATGACATAGACTCTTTCCGATGTTATGATAAATTGCAATTGCTTCAATGACTGAGGTTATAATTTGTTGGTGCTCAATAAGGTTTATGATTCATACTTTTGCTTTGTGAAAAGATCATCACTTGAACATAAGTAATCATATGACAAAATCTATATATGTTGCCGTTATGGAAATAATCATGATGCCTTCATGTCCGTATTTTATTTTTATCGACGCCTCTACCTCTAAAGATGAGGACATATTTATTGTTATCAGCTTTTCGCTTGAGGACAAGCGAGGTCTAAGCTTGGGGGAGTTGATACGTCCATTTTGCATCATGATTTTATATTAATATTTATTGCATTATGGGTTGTTATTTCACATTATGTCACAATACTTATGGCTATTCTCTCTTATTTTACAAGGTTTACATGAAGAGGGAGAATGCCGGCAGATGGAATTCTGGGCTAGAAAAGGAGCAAATATTGGAGACCTATTCTGCGCAACTCCAAAAGTCCTAAAACTCCACGGAATATCTTAAAATAAATAAAGAAAAATCGTCGCCAAAGATGAAGGCCAGAGGGCCCACACCCTGCTCACGAGGGTGGGGGGCGCCCCCCTCCCACCCCCCCCCCCCCCCGGGGCATGCCCCCCTACCTCGTGGCCCCCCTGGTGGATCAACCTTTCGGGACGAGACTCCGCCGCCACGAGGCGGAGCCTTGGCATAACTAATCTAGGGCTCCGGCAGAGCTGTTCTGCCGGGGACACTTCCCTACGGGAGGGGGAAATCATCACCATCGTCATCACCAACGCTCCTCTCATCGGGAGAGGGCAATCTCCATCAACATCTTCACCAGCACCATCTCATCTCCAAACCCTAGTTCATCTCTTGTATCCAATTCTTGTCTCCAAGTCCGGGATTGGTGCTAGTAGGTTGCTAGTAGTGTTGATTACTCCTTGTAGTTGATGCTAGTTGGTTTATTTGGTGGAAGATCATATGTTCAGATCCTTTATGCATATTATTACCCCTCTGATTATGAACATGAATATGCTTTGTGAGTAGTTACGTTTGTTCTTGAGGACAAGGGAGAAGTCTTGCTATTAGTAGTCATGTGAATTTGGTATTCGTTCGATATTTTGATGAGATGTATGTTGTCTAACCTCTAGTGGTGTTATGTGAACGTCGACTACATAACACATCACCATTATTTGGGCCTATAGGAAGGCATTGGGAAGTAATAAGTAGATGATGGGTTGCTAGAGTGACAGAAGCTTAAACCCTAGTTTATGTGTTGCTTCGTAAGGGGCTGATTTGGATCCATATGTTTCATGCTATGGTTAGGTTTACCCTAATACTTTTGTTGTAGTTGCGGATGCTTGCAATAGAGATTAATCATAAGTGGGATGCTTGTTCAAGTAAGAACAGCACCCAAGCACCGGTCCACCCACATATCAAATTATCAAAGTACCGAACGCGAATCATATGAGCGTGATGAAAACTAGCTTGACGATATTCCCATGTGTCCTCGGGAGCGCTTTTCCTATTATAAGAGTTTGTCTAGGCTTGTCCTTTGCTACAAAAAGGATTGGGCCACCTTGCTGCACTTTATTTACTTTTGTTACTTGTTGCTCGTTACAATTTATCTTATCACAAAACTATTTGTTACCACTTATTTCAGTACTTGCAGAGAATACCATGCTGAAAACCGCTTATCATTTCCTTCTGCTCCTCGTTGGGTTCGACACTCTTACTTATCGAAAGGACTACGATAGATCCCCTGTACTTGTGGGTCATCACAGCCCCACCTAGGCACAACAAAGAGGTCAGCACGCCGGTCTAAATCCTGCGCGCAGGTGTCTGGGCCCATCGCCCATTGCACACCTGCATGTTGCGTGGGCGGCCGGAAGCAAACCTAGCAACCTCCATTACAAAGGAACTTGCATTACACAGTCCAACCCGGCGCGCGCTGCTCCGTCGCTGATGTCAAGAAGACTTCGGCTAATACCACGACGTCGAGTGCCCACATCTTTCCCGCGTAGTTGGTTAGTGCGTATAGGCCAGTGGCCAGACTCAGATCAAATACCAAGATCTCGTTAAGCGTGTTATTTTGAAGTAACCGCGGAAAGCCGACCAGGGCCAGGCCCACCTCTCGCCTAGGTGGTCTCAACCTGCCCTGTCGCTCTGCCACAAAGTAACAGTCGGGGCCCGTCGGGAACCCAGGCCCACCTCTACCGGGATGGAGCCACCTGTCCTTTCAGCCCCCACATCGGAATCACTTGCGGGTACTCAACGAGCCGACCCGACTTTAGTCACCATCTGTATAGGATGTATATATGTATAGTACATACCCGTGATCATCTCCCAAGTGATCACGGCCCGATAGTATATCAAGGCAGACCGACAAGAATGTAGGGCCAATGATGATAAACTAGCATCCTATACTAAGCATTTAGGATTGCGGGTAAGGTATCAATGACTGTAGCAACAATGACAGGCTATGCAACAGAATAGGAGTAACCGAACAGTAACATGCTACACTACTCTAATGCAAGCAGTATAGAGAAGAATAGGCGATATCTGGTGATCAAGGGGGGGGGGGCTTGCCTGGTTGCTCTGGCAAGGAGGGGTCGTCAACACCGTAGTCGAACTAGGGGGTCGTCGGCAGCCTCGGGGTCTACCGAAAAGAAGTAACGGAGGGGGAACACAATAAATAACAGAGCAATCAAAGTATCACAAAGCGTAGCATGGTAATACGCTGTGCTAGAGGTGACCTAACGCAGTAGGAGGTGATACCAGTGAAGGGGGGAAACGTCCGGAAAAGTATCCCCGGTGTTTCGCGTTTTTGGACAGATGAACCGGAGGTGAAATGTTGCAGATTCACTATGCTAGGGACGCGTGGCGGACGAACGGGCTGCGTATTCGGATTCGCCTCGTCGTTCTAAGAAACTTTCGTGTACAAAGTTTTTTCAACCGAGCTACGGATTATTTTATATTAATTTTCAAAGTTTTAAATCATTTTTAGAATTTATTTAATTAATTTAATTTAACATTATCCAGAATAGTGTATGCTGACATCATCGTGACATCAGCAGTCAACAGTGCGTTGACTGGGTCAAACTGACATGTGGGTCCCACAGGTCATACTCCGTTTATTCTAATTAGGTTTTAACTAATCTAATTACTGTTTAATTAATTAACAATAGTTAATTAGGTTAACTAAACAAGATTAATTAATTTAGTTAATTCATTAATTAATTTTTTTTATTATTATATTTTTTAATCTTCTTTTTTTAAATAGACATTCTGGGGCGTGGGCCCCTCATGTCATGGGCCCAGAGGCCTTAACGTGTGCAGGTACTAGCGGCCAGTGGGCGCCCGGGCGTGCGCGTGTGACCACCCAGTGGGGCGCCGGCCACAACGGCGGACCGGAGCAGGGCGGCGCAAGCTTTGACACTGATCCGGACGATTCTAAATCGCAAACCGGATACGTATTTTTATTAAACGGTGGAGCTGTAAGTTGGTGCAGTTCTAAACAAAGCGTCGTGGCGGGATCTACATGTGAAGCGGAGTACATAGCTGCTTCGGAAGCAGCAAATGAAGGAGTCTGGATGAAGGAGTTCATTTCCGATCTTGGTGTCATACCTAGTGCATCGGGACCAATGAAGATCTTCTGTGACAATACTGGTGCAATTGTCTTCGCAAAGGAATCCAGATTTCACAAGAGGACCAAGCACATCAAGAGACGCTTCAATTCCATCCGGGACCAAGTCCAAGTGGGAGACATAGAAATTTGGAAGATACATACGGATCTGAATGTTGCAGACCCATTGACTAAGCATCTCTGACGAGCAAAACATGATCAGCACCAAGACTCCATGGGTGTTAGAATCATTACTATGTAATCTAGATTATTGACTCTAGTGCAAGTGGGAGAATGAAGGAAATATGCCCTAGAGGCAATAATAAAGTTATTATTTATTTCCTCTATCATGATAAATGTTTATTATTCATGCTAGAATTGTATTAACCGGAAACATGATACATGTGTGAATACATAGACAAACATATAGTCACTAGTATGCCTCTACTTGACTAGCTCATTAATCAAAGATGGTTGTGTTTCCTAACCATAGACATGTGTTGTCATTTGATTAATGGGATCACATCATTAGGAGAATGATGTGATTGACATGACCCATTCCGTTAGCCTAGCACTTGGTCGTTTAGTATATTGCTATTGCTTTCTTCATGACTTATACATGTTCCTGTAACTATGAGATTATGCAACTCCCGTTTACCGGAGGAACACTTTGGATACTACCAAACGTCACAACATAACTGGGTGATTATGAAGGAGTACTATAGGTGTCTCCGAAGGTACATGTTGAGTTGGCGTATTTCGAGATTAGGTTTTGTCACTCCGATTGTCGGAGAGGTATCTCTGGGCCCTCTCGGTAATGCACATCACTATAAGCCTTGCAAGCAATGTAACTAATGAGTTAGTTACGGAATGATGCATTACGTAACGAGTAAAGAGACTTGCCGGTAACGAGATTGAACTAGGTATTGGATACCGACGATCGAATCTCGGGCAAGTAACATACCGATGACAAAGGGAACAACGTATGTTGTTATGCGGTTTGACCGATAAAGATCTTCGTAGAATATGTAGGAACCAATATGGGCATCCAGGTTCCGCTATTGGTTATTGACCGAGAATAGTTCTAGGTCATGTCTACATAGTTCTCGAACCCGTAGGGTCCGCACGCTTAACGTTACGATGACAGTTTTATTATGAGTTTGTAAGTTTTGATGTACCGAAGTTTTTTCGGAGTCCCGGATGTGATCACGGACATGACGAGGAGTCTCGAAATGGTTGAGACATAAAGATTGATATATTGAAAGCCTATGTTTGGACATCGGAAGTGTTTCGAGTGAAATCGGTATTTTACCGGAGTACCGGGGGGTTACCGGAACCCTCCCGGGGGTTATTGAGCCTACATGGGCCATAAGGGAGAAGAGGAGAGGAGGCAAGAGGTGGGCTGCACCCCCTCCCCTCCCCTCCCTAGTCCGAATAGGACAAGGAGAGGGGGGCGGCGCCCCCCTTTCCTTCCCCTCTTCCTCCTCCTTCCCCCCTTCTCCTACTCCAACTAGGAAAGAAGGGAGTCCTACTCCCGGTGGGAGTAGGACTCCCCCCTTGGCGCGCCCACCTTGGCCGGCCGCCTCCTCCCCCCTGGCTCCTTTATATACGGGGGCGGGGGGGCACCCTAGAAGACACAAGTTGATCTACGGATCGTTCCTTAGCCGTGTGCGGTGCCCCCCTCCAGCATATTCCACCTCGGTCATATCATCGCAGAGTTTAGGCGAAGCCCTGCGCCGGTAGAACATCATCATCGTCACCACGCCGTCGTGCTGACGGAACTCATCCCCGAAGTTTTTCTGGATCGGAGCCCGGGGATCATCATCGAGCTGAACGTGTGCTGAACTCGGAGGTGCCGTACGTTCGGTACTTGGATCGGTCGGATCGTGAAGACGTACGACTACATCAACCGCGTTGTCATAACGCTTCCGCTTACGGTCTATGAGGGTACATGGACGAACACTCTCCCTTCTCGTTGCTATGCCATCACCATGATCTTGCGTGTGCGTAGGAATTTTTTTGAAATTACTACGTTCCACAACATGAGATGGTTTGGGCATATTCAGCGCAGGGCTCCAGAAGCTCCAGTGCATAGCGGACGGCTAAAGCGTGCGAAGAATGTCAAGAAAGGGCGGGGTTGACCGAATTTGACATGGGAGGAGTCCATTAAGAGAGACTTGAAGGATTGAAGTATGAGTTGGTCGTGAGATCTTATGAGTTTCACCTCTAGCCTACCCCAACTTGTTTGTGACTAAAGGTTTTGTTGTTGTTGTTGTTGTTGTTGTTGTTGTTGTTGTTGTTGTTGTTGTTGTATACAATAAATAGTGTCAAACTAACACATGCTATTGAGACAAAACAATAAGTAACTATATATGATAAACATTTCGAAAGGTTAATTCAACTTTGCAAATGCACACTAACGTGGGAGGCGAGTGACAACATGAACGTATTCTTTGTCACCAATAAGCTCCATCCCCAGCCCACATACCATTCATTGCTAGAGGGGATAATTGGCGTTCGTCTCTTTCCCGTCCTTCCCTACATCTTCTACTCCTAGCCTCTTCGCTAACCCATTTCGTTGGCACTAACCAACACCACGGCAATATCAGCGCGTTCATCAACGCCGCCCTATCTTATTATTCCTCCTTCCTCGTCAGTTTTAGTTCCCGTTCCTACTTATTTTCTAGAATACTCTTTATTTATTTTTTTCGCTTTAGTTTTTGGAGTACTCATTTCTTCTCCAACAGCATGGAACAAATCTTCTACTTTAATGGAATTTGATTTTTTTAATAGGAGGGAGAAATCCTAATGAGAAAGGATGATGGAAAGTGAGACGAAAAAACCCAAACTAATGGAGGGGAGCTACCAACTCCCTTTTACGAGTAGACATCTATGATAAAGCTACCGTCCATGTGGGAAACCCTACCATCAATTAGCCATGGGGAAGACTTCTCCCCTCCACAGGGTTATCGACGCCGGGCAGTGGGACGCCGAGCTCCTCCTTGGCCGCCTCACAATCGTCGTCCATGCCGCCTTCCTTGACGCGGGCTTCGTTCCCGCCACCGCCGCGGCCAAGGACCCGGAGCAGGGCCGGATCTCGAAGCAGCAAGGAGCAACAGCTTCGACGCTCTCCCTCCGGTACGCCGTGCCGCAGCTCCGGCAGGACGCGGGCGCCGCTGCGCTAAGGATGTTCGCGCACGGGCGGCATCTCGTCTTCTACGTGCGCGGAGACCGGCGGCTGAGCACGTACTGGGTGTGCGTGGACGCGCTCGCCGCTGCACGGTACCTGTCCGACGGCCTCGACGACACAGCGCGCGCGCTGAGGAGGGACGCCCAGGTGGCGGCGCTCTGGGGCGCCCTCGCCAACGGTCTGTGCCGGCGCGTCTTTGCTGCGATGTGCTGCGAGAACGGCGTGGCGCTGGAGCCCACCTTCATGTCGCTCCCCAGCGACGCCAAGGCGGCGATACTGGCGAGGCTCGACGATGGCGAGGATCTCCTGATGGTGACGCACACCTGCACCGAGCTCCGGCGCCTGGTCGCCGACCGCGACCGCGCGCTCTGGAAGCCCATATACGAGGAGCGGCGCAGCCGACCCGCGCTCCCGAATCGCAGATACAAGCCGCTGTGCGGCGGCCTCGCCGCCGACGACTCGCCCGAGATGACCTGGAAAGAGAGGTACATGTGCCGGCGCCGGCCTGGAGTTGTGTTCATCAGGGCGGCTAGGTCCGTTAGAGAATTATTGAAGTCGTTCCTGTCCGCACGGCTTCCCGACGATTTCCCACCACCGTATGATCCCCTCTCAAGCTTGGGCGATCACCGGTATCGGCCGAAGATGCCGGCGGACGTCCTTGAAGGCCCGAGGAAGGCGGCCGCGGAGGACGCGAGGGCGAGGAAGAGCGCCGCTGGTCACCGCCGGGCAATGGCGTCGGGTGGTGGTGCCCATCACGAGAAGTGGCGTCACTGCGCCGGCGCGATCCACTCGCCGTCCTCTCGGCACCGATGGGGACACCGGTGAACGTACCCTCGTACGTGCATGCAGCATCCACCGGTCGGTGGAGTTGCCGGCGTCGGTCTGTTCACAACTTCAGAACTGAACTTGCTTTGTTTTCTGAGATTTTACAAGTTTGATATGATCTAATTCCAAAGAGCAGAATGAAAAACATACAGATTAATTTTTTTTAGATAAGGCTTAGTGCAAGCACTAGTTCTACCTAGCCCACACGACACTTGTACGTTGTTGGATGACAACTGCAGTTGCGCATACGTGCCAACTAGGTAAACACACATGACAATTCTTTGCTAGACGGCAACTGTAGTTACGCGTACGTGGTAACCAGATAAACATCATGGCAACTGTGATTAACCACATGTGGCAACTAGGTAAACACACATGACAACTATTGTTTGACCATATCTGGCAAATAGTTAATCACACACGGCAACTATGGTTTGGTTACACGCGGCAACTACCATAAATTAGACATGACAACTATAGTTAACAAAAACAGACAGAGTTGCCATGCTTTTACAACTACATTTGCCATCCCGGATAACTACATCTGCCATCCCGGATGGCAACTGAACCGTCATTCCGCTGGTACCTAATGTAGCCGCGCCAGGATGTGTGTGCATATTTGCTTCGTGCCACACACACGGGGTAATACTTTGTTGGGCGTGTGGCACGAAGTAGGTGCGCCCACACGTGTGGACAATTCTAATGTTCGCCCACACAACCCGTGTGGGTTACCTCCTACTCACCCCATACACGGTGTGCGGGCGGATGTCTAGTATATCACACGTGTGGGCGTTATCAGCACCCATTAAATAAGCGCATTTTCGTGGTTTATAATTATTTACCAATTAAATAAGCGAATGTATGCGACCAACTTGTGGTTAGATGATTAGGAGGACAGTGGTATCTCCGGCCCATCAGAATTTAAATCCCAATCTTGGTCACTTGGAGGTGCTCATAAGAGTAGGGTGTGCGAGAGTGGGGTTACAAAGACCAAGCTCCATGGAGCTTGTTTTTTAAAAAATAAAAATATAAATAAAAATAAAAATTTATTTAGAAGTTACAAATACATACTTATATTCTTCAAGTTTGTATAAAATTTCGTCAACTAATTTGATCATTTGCATGCTACACAAAAAGATAAATATCTGACTCAAATACACCAAAGAGAACGTCTATTGTGATATGTGTATTTGTCTTCTTTACGTAGATCACATATGAATATGTATGTTAATGAAATGTTATGCATGTACACTGCAGCTATATGTCTACATGCATACATTTTTCAGAATTTTTTTAGGTATATAAAAAGTATTTTCTCTAAAAATGAAATAAAGGGCCCTGCGGAGCCCGGCCTTTGCTTGCATTTTTCATAAGAGCATCTCCAACAGGCGCCCAAAAGAGCTCCGCGCACTATAAATTTGGTTTTTTGGCGCCGAACAGCTCCAACAGATGTTGTAAAATATTACGAGTGCTATAAAGTTTTGGGCACGTGCTGAAAAACGCTATCACGTGCATCATATTTTCGGGTCCGGATTGCACGCGCTTCACAATTTGCTCTGCGTGTTTTTTTGGGCGCGCGTTTTTAGGCGTCTACTAAAGCAATGCCGGTCCCGACGCATTAAAAGTGCTACAGTGACGCGCTATAACTTTTAGGAAAACACTCTATCATACATATGATACGAAGCAAACATCAGACCGATCCCTTGCCGTTAATTTCAACACCATCGCACGGTCCAGAGCTCGTTGAAAAAATCGGTTCAATGCACCCGATTACCATGCACCTTCCTTCAATTACGTACCTCATAACTCCCTCGTCCCATCTCTGTTCCAAAAATCTCGCCACTTTCTTCTTCCTCTCTTCTGCTTACCTCACCGATGAGACGCCGCGCCTTGGTTCTCTCCACCAGCTCTGCCTGCCTCTAGTGCATCTAACCCTCACCACGGCGGAGCTCACCCTCCCTGCTCTGCTTCTGATGCACCGAATTGCCTAACTCGCAATCCTCCTCGCATCCACCTAATATATCTGCTGTTGTTGCCCAGGTTTAGATCCCTTGCCCCGCACAAACTGCACTATGATCCAATGCGGCACCCGGTCCACCGCTTCAGTGCTAGACCCTGTCTCTTTCCTTACCAGATTGTGCATGTTGCTTGCTATCCAAGGTGAGATGCCATCGTCATCGCAGTGGTTAATATGTGAAGCTTGTATGGAAGCATACTTTCCGATAGATGGAAGCAAATTCGTAGACAATAGGAAGCATAGCATATGAACATATGAACCACTCTAATGTTAACCGCTTAAAGAAGCAAATATACAGCCTCGCAAAAGAAGAGAAGCAATGAAACATATTTTGTAAATGGACGAAGCATGGTAGCTTCATGAATAGTAACATTGTACCACTCACATTGAAACTTCTCCATGTTGCCGAGGAAGCATGTTCTTAGTCAGACGAAACATAGTATTCATGCGACTGAAAACAAATAAATTATTACATTAGGCAAAAGTTTACGTCGTATCGAAGAAATAATCCCAAAAAAGATTAAATTATTACTGAAAACGCATTTCTCTATGTGCAAGAAAGTATAACAACACACGTTGGACAATTTTTTGTCACATTTTTAGCTAGATGCACATTTGCAATTCTGCGTTTTTTGTTGTTGTTTTGGAAATAAAACAAACTATTAGATTGAAGTAAAGTTCAGCTGCGCTTGAAGCAAATTCTCTAATCATTGGAAACAAAAATTTCATTGCATGAAGGGAAAAAAATTAGTACATTACAAACAATATTTTGATGGATAGAAGCAAATCCGAGTGCTGTGGAAGCAAATTTATTAGCGTTGGAAACATTTTCGTGAAATAAAATTTCTTACAAATAACAAAAGTAAAAGCGGAAAACTACAGAATAACTAGGGTAACATTTTATCCTCCCGTGATTTTTGGCTGGAGTTAATAGCAAACCGAAATCAAGGGATCCCTTTTATATCGCAACTAACTACGGCAACAGAGATGCACGTTATGAGGGGAGGTATAATCAACGAACCACACCGCTCTAATCCAATGGTTACGGGCTAGTTTGATAGGATGATAGCTATCAGTAGTCTGATTGCTAGTGACCCTCTGGCGCGAAAATTTTACGTGGCTGTTGGAGATGCTTTAAGATGTGCATGAGGTCAATATATATGCGTCCGTGTGTTAAAAAATAATAAAAAAGAAACCCGTGTATGTGGGCATCTGCATTTGCGCCGTGTGGGTGTTTGGTTACAGGGACTTATTGGTGTAGGGACTTAAAAAAGTCCCTTTAAGTCTCATCTAAACCAAACAGGAGGGACTTATAGGGACTTAAAGTGGGCATTTGAAACTTATAAAATAAGACTCTCAAGGAGAGTCTTATAGGGACTTATAGTTGTAATATGGCCTTTTAGTCCATGTTAAGTCTCAGGAACCAAACAGGTAGGGACTTTTTAGGGACTTATAACTTACTGGCACAAATGTCCGTGCGTTGCAACGGGAGAACTAAATCCTCGCATGAAAATGCACGGTCATACGAAGTATCGGCCAGCAGCTGGGAATCCTCTATAGTTTTAAATAGCGTGCTAAGCCTCTTAGCGACGGACCACTTCTAAACGCTATAGCATGCTATAGCGCCCTATTTAAAATGCGTGTTCATGTGTTTGGACTGAAGCTTCTTAGCGCAGGGCATCTTCTAAACGCTATACCGTGCAAGCACATGATGTGTAGCAGGCGCACCGCCGTGACGGTCGATGCTAGACGATTGAGCGCGGACTGCTAGCTTTGTTGTATCATGATGTGTCAAACAATTTATTTTTTCTTAGCGTGATCTTGCCGATCGACATGGACATGCTTGAGCTGACAGCATGGTCTTCAGCCCAGCAGTAGGTAAGGGTTACAGCAAGTCCAGCGACACTATTTCATCTCTAGCCACCTCCACTCCTTGAGTCATGTCCTCCGCTTACCTTCTTTGCATTGTGCTCTTTTTTCTGTGACGCTGCAAGCTGAAGAGCTGCTCGGGAGGTTGGTACCGGGGACGCATTGCAGCTGAACCGGTCGCTGCAAGGGAGCTCATCATCCATGCACAGGCGTTGCCGCGTCCGGAAGGTAGGGTGGAGATTTACATTACGTCGATCTAGGGTTTTGGGCTCGATGCATGTACGGGTTGTTCGAGTTAAAGTGCATCAATGCATGTATATATACATGTGTAGGCGGCTCGGCTCAAACCAGATGTACATAAGGACTTGTATCCAGACTGAATTATGCAACGTATGGTTTTCTGGCTCGATGCATGCATATGTGGCTCTTTTTTAGGGGAATCATGTATATGTGGATGTGCGGGCTCCCCAAACCACCAACCGGGCCGAACCTTCTAAGCCCGTGTAGGCGGCTCGGCTCAAACCAGATGTACATAAGGACTTGTATCCAGACTGAATTATGCAACGTATGGTTTTCTGGCTCGATGCATGCATATGTGGATGTGCGGGCTCCTCAAACCACCAACCAGGCCGAATCTTCTAAGCCCGCTAAAATTACAACCCGAAGACCACGTACACGCTGTGTTCTCACGTACTTCGGCTTCCGTTGTGTTGTCACGTACTTCGGCTTCCGTACGCTTTGACATACCAAAAAAGCGTATAATTTTTTTTCTATGGACCAAACCAAACCAAGATACCTATTCCCTTTAATAGTAGGTATAGGTATAGGTATATATATATATATATATATATTGTGATAACACCCCTAAGACCCTTATTCTGCTAACACTATAGCTTATTCTGCTAACACCCCGAGGCCACGTTACAAAAAAATAAACCCACCCCCAACCCACCCACGACCTCCACTTTTCCCCCACCCACCAAGCCCCGACGCCACCTCCTCCAACCTCTCGCCGCCGCCCCCCGCCCCCCGCCCCTGCCACCATCCCGCGCGGCCCTCCCTCCGCCCCGGCCACCCTAGCCACCACCCGTTGCGGCCCGCCCCATACCCAGGCCACAACCCGGCGCCGCCCGCCCCTGCCGGGCAAGCAAGCAGATTAGTGCGACCACCGCCGTCGAGGGCCTTTCTTCTTCCCCGGAAGCCGTGGCCTCTCCTTCATCCCCACACGCCACGGCCCTCCCCCCAACAACTCCGGCTTCTTTTCCGCGCCGCTGCACTCCCCCAGGAGCTCCAGCCGCCGGGTCCGGCCGCCTGCCCGGCGTTTGATCCGTTCCCGTCGGCCACCACCGACGGAATCGAGCAGCAGAAGGCCAAATCCGGGTACGCTGCTGACCCCCACGAGCTCGACTCCCCTCGTCGTGCCCGTACCTCCGCCTCTTTCCTCCTTCCCCGAGTCGGATCTGCCAAAATCCAGGGGTCCCGTCAACCCTGAACTTTCCCGCAGTCCGGCGAGCGCCGCCGTGCAATCCACAAAACCGCGACCATGCAGTCTGGTGACCGCCTCCTGTGGCCTTCCTCTACTGCCATGGTCTTCCCCGACCACCTCCCATCGTCCTTACATCTCCCGGTCGCCAACCACCAACTCCTCCACCACCGCACTTGGGTCCGGGGCAAAAATCCCACCTTGCCCCCACACGCAAGTAGCAAGAGGCCGCTGGGATTCAGCGGGATTTTAGACTTCACCAATCGTCGCCATCGTGATTCATTGTAGCTCCAGCCGCGGCGTGCAGTTTGGTTTCCATAGCAAAGTTTGCTGATGCTAGTGCGGGGGTCAACAGGGACCCAAGTGCTTTGTATTTTCTTTTTGAAGAATCTTCAGTAAATTTTCAGAGACCAATTTGTACTCCTATGGACACCACATGTGCAGTGTTGTGGGTGCGGACATGCAGTGCGCCGGCGACCGTATTCCGTTTAATGGAAGATTGTGGATTTATTTTTGAAGTCCCCCTGTCATTGTGGGGAGCATTGCAGTTTGTTTCACCCCGTCTCATCGTACAGAGATTGTGTGACCATTGCAGTTCGTGTGCATGCTGAATTTCTTGTTACTTATCTCAAAAAAATGTGGTTGACTTACAGTAATGTGGTCCAGCTTCGAGCGTGTTGTGGTTCAGTTTCGAGTGTGTTGCCGTTCCAAATGTGAAATGCAAAGATGTTAAGGAAATGAAAAAAAAGTAATGTGATTCACTTAAACTTTTGTCACGGTTCACTTAAAATTGTGTCGAGGTTCGCTTTTCTTTGATTGTGAAGTGCACTCGCCTTGTATCAAAAAACAGTAACAGATAAGCGTTTGCAGTACTCTCTGTTCGACATTGCAGTGCGATTTTCCGTCTGATGCAAAATCCATAGCCCAATGTGAAGTGCAAAAAATGTTAGGGAGATGGTAAAAAAACTGCATGATTTTCTGTTTGCAGTACTCTCTGTTCAATATAGCACATGGTAATTTTGAAGCTCACTTTGTTCTCGCACGAAGTTCGCCATAAAACTCCTTTGTGGTTTTCCAAAACAAAAACACCTCGGAAAGCAGCTCACTTCTCATTGCATGTGGTTCACTTGCTCATTCTTTGCGGTCCACTCGCCCGGTCTATGCACGTAAAAAATATTGACTTTGGAAAAAGCTCAAGCGGTTCACTTTCAGTAGTGTCGCGGCCCATTTACGGTAGTCACGAGGTACACTTTTCATAGTATTGCGGTTCACCCAAACACTTGACATGGAGTGCACTCCACCTCGTTTGGGAAATTTACGTCCCACGAAAAAGAAATCATGCAGTGCACTTGTCTGTCCGATGAAGTGCGGTTTTTAGCCTAAAGAAGTGCGGTTTTCTATCTGATGCAGTACATATGACGATTTTGGTATCGCGAAAAAACCGAGTGTCCGCATTTCGGTAAATTCAAAATTCCTCTTAAACCGTAAAGAATTAGACAGAGTGTTCTACATGGAAAAGTTGTGTCTCGTCGATATCTTTCCAACGGCGTATCGTTTGAATCATTCCGACCAGCGGTTTGCAAAAATTTCACGAAAAAACAGCCGCTGCCACTCGTCATCCGCTGCACGATTTTCAAAATTAACTTAAAACCGTAAGGAATCTCAAAACCATTCCTACATATGAAAGCTGCGCCTCGTTCGTAGCTTTCCAACGGCGTATCACACGCCTCGTTTTGACAAACGGTTCAAAAACTAGAGCGAAAACAGTACCGAAAATTTGAAATTTTTTTGAAAAACAGAATTCCGTGATTTAGTAAATTTGAAACTGCTCTTAAACCGTAATGAATTAGAGAAAGATTTATATATGAAAGAGATGCGCCTCGACGATATCTATCCAACGGCGTATCATTTGCTTCATTCCGACAAGCGGTTTAGAAAAAAAGGCGAATAAACGCTCGCTGCCACTCGTCATCCGCCGCACTATTTTCAAAATTGCTCTTAAACCGTGTGGAATCTCGAAAAGTGTTCAACATGTCGAAGTTGCGCCTTATCCATAGCTTTTCAACGGTATATTACACGCCTCATTCCGATAAACGGTTAAAAAGTTAGAGCGAAAACAGTACCAAAAAAATAACGCGTGCAGTTTTTTCGACGAGAAGTTCACTAGTCACTATTGCAGTGCTCGTCGTCAAAATGATGCAGTGCGCTTCTATTGAGCGTGCAGTGCCGAAGTGGTGTGCAGAATAGTTATTCTGCTATTCTGATAAATTGGGTTTAAAAAAGTCCTAGGACTTATAAACCAAACCTAAGAAAAGGAAAAACAAGATCCATGATAAAGCTGCCGTCCGAAACCCTACCATCAAAGCCCACAAAGAATCATTAGCCATGAGGAAGACTTCTCCCCTCCACAGGGTTATCGACGGCGGGCAGTGGGACGCCGAGCGCCTCCTTGGCCGCCTTATAATCGTCGTCCACGCCGCCTTCCTTGAAGCGGGCTTCGTTCCCGCCACCGCCGCGGCCAAGGACCCGGAGCTGGGCCGGATCTCGAAGCAGCAGGGAGCGACAGCTTCGATGCTCTCCCTCCGATACGCCGTGCCGCAGCTCCGGCTGGACGCGGGCGCCGTTGCGCTAAGGATATTCGCGCACGGGCGGCATGTCGTCTTCTACGTGCGCGGAGACCGGCGGCTGGGCACGTACTGGGTGTGCGTGGATGCGCTCGCCGCCGCACGGTACCTGTCGGACGGCCTCGACGACACAGCGAGCGCGCTGAGGAGGGACGCCAAGGTGGCGGCGCTCTGGGGCGCCATCGCCGACGGTCTGTGCCGGCGCGTCTTGGCCGCGATGTGCCGCGAGAATGGCGTGGCGCTGGAGCCCACCTTCATGTCGCTCCCCGGCGACGCCAAGGCGGCGATAGTGGCGAGGCTCGACGATGGCGAGGATCTCCTGATGGTGACGCACACCTGCACCGAGCTCCGGCGCCTCGTCGCCGACCGCGACCACGCGCTCTGGAAGCCCATATACGAGGCGCGGTGCGGCCGACGCGCGCTCCGGAATCGCAGATACAAGGCGCTGTGTGGCGGTCTCGCCGCCGACGACTCGCCCGAGATGACCTGGAAGGAGAGGTACATGTGCTGGCGCCGGCCTGCAATTGTGTTCATCAGGGTGGCTAGGCGCGTTAACGAATTCTGGAAGTCGTCCCGGTCCCTAGCGCTTGCCGACTATCTCCCGCCACCGTATGATCCCCTCTCAGGCTTGGGCGATCACCGCTATCCGCCGAAGCTGCCGGCAGACGTCCTTGAAGGCCTGAGGAAGGCGGCGGCGGAGGACGCGAGGGCAAGGAAGAGCGCCGCCGGTCACCGACGGGCGATGGCGTCGGGTGGTGGTGGCCATCATGAGAAGTCGCGTCAAGGCGCCGGCGCGATCCACTCGCCGTCCTCTCGGCATCGATGGGGACACCGGTGAACATACCCTCGTGCGTGCATGGGTGGAGTTGCCGGCGTCGGTCTGTTCTGTTCACAACTTCAGAACTGAACTTGTTTTGTTTTCTGAGATTATATAAGTTTGATGGTCTAATTCCAAAGAGCAGAATGAAAAACATACAGATTTAAAAAGTTTAGATAAGGCTTAGTGTAAGCACTAGTTCTACCTTGATCTTGATTTCCGTGGTGATCACGAAGGACTTCGAATTACAAGCAGAAATGGGGGAGGAGGAGGAGCTTCTTCCTTTCCAAGTCATCTGTGGCCACTAGTCGTTTTCTCTGTGATGGAAGGAGACAGGCTATGAGATTCGACGCACGTTCATTAAGCTCACCGGCGAGGGGGATATATACAGTTTTCAGGGACCTCAACTGAGAGATCGTGTGCCACTACACAGTGTGTGACCACCCAGTGGGGCGCCGGCCATAGCGGCGGACCGGAGCAGGGCGGCACAGGCTGGAGGGGGTGTCACGACCAGGTCGGTACGGGGCCGCACGGTGATGTGGTGGCGGAACGGCGCAGACGCACGGCGAGCAGCGCCCGCAGCGGAGCAGCAGCATCAGGGCTGCATAGCGAAGGGAGAGCGGCAGCAGCGGACGTCCAAGGCGCGTCCATGGCAGGAGCACCCGGGAGGCGTCGGGGCGTGGCCCGGGATGTGCAGGGGGAGGTCGGTGCGCGAACCGGGCGCAGGGAGTGAGAGGCGACAGTGCAGGGTGAGGCCACGGTGAGCGAGGCCTCGGTGTCCAGAGCAGGGGGGAGGCGCGCGGGGTACCGGGGCGTGGGCACGACGGTGCGGCTGGCGACATGCAACAGAGAGGGGGAGAAGAGGAGAGGGAGGCCGTGGCCTCACCGACGTTGCAGAGACGGGGGTCGGCGAGGCTCGGTGGAGCCTTTGGGAAGGAGGATGGGGACGACGACGACGTAGAGGAGGAGGTCCGGCGAGGAGGAGTCAAAGAGGAGGACGGCAGGGCAGCTCTGCGAGGTAGCTCCGATGACGGCAGGGTCCAGCGGCATCGGGGGCGATGGGCGACGCGGTCGGCTCGGGCGAAGGGCGACGGGGTCGGAGACGGGTGGTGCCGGCGAGAGGGCTTCGGCACCGAGCGAAGGGCGAGCCCCCCGATCTTGATCCAGATCTAGGGGAGGGGGAAGAGAGCGAGGGGGAGTAGGGGGGTTTGCCTCGATCCAGATTGGATCGGGAGGGGGAGAGGAGAGACGTGGGGAGTGGGGGTGTGCGGTCGGGGGGGTTAGGGTTTCTCCCTGGTGGGGATATGGAGGAGGGGTTGGGCCGGCCGGTTGTGCCAGGTGGGTCGGCCAGGTGGGCCGTTTGGCCCAGTTGGCCTGGGGGGGTTCCTTCTTTTCTTTTATTTTGTTGTTTCCTTGTTTTGTTTTTCTTTTTCTTTTCTTTTTCTTATCTTATTTCTTACCTGTTTTCTTTTAATTTCTCATTTGTATTAGTTTTATAATTTATAAAAGTAGTCACTAATTTAGTGTTAATAATTATGCTACTGTCCCATTAACTTAGGGGCAACTAAATAAATAGTTTATTATTTTATAAAATGCAAAAGACATTTATTTCGTTGTTTTACCTACTATTTTAATTATTCAAATGCATCTAAACTTTCTATATGAATGTGGTTTCTTCACCTCAATTAGTTAGGAATTATTTGCCACATGATGAACAATTTAGTTTTAATGTTTGAAAACTTTTACCGTTTAACGTTAATTTAAATTTGAAATTTGAACTGGTTTTCGAACCGCCGTGAGATTATCAACAGTAACTGAGGCAACGTGGCATCCTTAGCAAAGGGTTACTGTAGCTTAATTACCCGGGCGTCACACCGTTCGTCGCCATCCTCAAATCCGCGACAGAGATGGTCGAATCCCTGTCGATGTCCTCCGTCGCCAACTCTTCCTTCCCAGTGGCCGTTGCTCTCCCAAATCCACACCCCCATCCACATCAGCGGAATGGGTGGATGGTACATTCCAAACGCCACATTCCAAACGCCCCTTGCTGTATCAGATCTACACCCCATCTATCAAAGCGGGGTGGATGGTAACCGGAGGCCCAGAAGGTGCCAGGTCGTCTGTGCAAAACAATGGCTGGATCGGAGCCGCCCAATGTCTCACATGTTCGTGCAAAATTTTCTCGCAGGGTCTTGTGATTTGCTCATGGATGGTGTGTGTGCTTTACATACTTGTTCCAGATCTTGTATCTGGCATTCCTAATCTCCTAATCTTCATCTTGTTTTTGCTCTGAATGGTTACTGACAAAAGAATGTTCAGTTAAACACATGTCTTGAGTCTACTTTGCAAATTGAGACCGGAACAGCGGGTTAATGCATGGTTCAGATTTGTTATAGTTGTTTGAGAAATTTATGATAAATAAAATTGAAATTTATTTTTATTTCACAATTTCTAATGCAGTCTACCAAACAACATCTGTTGTGTACAACATCTCTCATGCACATATATCTTACAATCCACCAAACATACATCTCAGTTCAATTTTGCATCAGCTCAACCAGGCTAGGCTCAGCCAAGATCCTCCATGCGATGTAGGGTGGAGCTACCCAAGCAACCAAACATGCCCTATACTTCACATGCATGCATGACACTAATGTGGCAGAACCAGTCCCTCTATTCCCTCACACAATAAATCCAACCATTTCTTTCACCTTGTCTTTTTAACCATATATTCGTTTTTGGAACTTTTTTACATTTGAACTTGTTGCACCAAAACCTTTAATATGGTATCAATCTTGGATTTTTTTTATACCATGTTTAACTTTGAATATATATTCCACATTTTGAAATAATCAGTTTTACAATGATACATTACAATTTCACTTTCGGTAGTTACTATTTCAAAATTTAGAACCTACCTTTCACTTTCCACCGGCTTGTTTCACAAAAAAAATCATCTATGTCAATTACATACTTTTCAAATAACATATTTCACTTGTTTGAAATAAACTATTACACATGTCGAAATAATCAGTTTCACAATGATACACTGGAATTTCAATTTCTGTAGTTACTCTTTCATAATTCAGAACCTACATGTCACTTTTCACTGGCTTGTTTGACAAAAATCACATATATTCAATTATATAATTTTGAAATAACATATTTCATTCTTTTGAAATAATTAGTTTCACATTGATACATTATATTTATGGTTATAATTTTAAAATTTAGAACCTACATTTTACATTCAATGGCCTATTTCACAAAATCACATCTATTTCAATTACAGGTTTTCTAAATAACATATTTCACTCTTTTGAATAATCAGTTTCACATTGGTACATTATAATTTCACTTTTTATGGTTACTATTTCAAAATTCAGAACCTACATTTCACATTTCACAGGCCCGTTTCACAAAAATCATATCTATTTAAATTTCACATTTTTTAGATAACATTTTGCACTCTTTTGAAATTATTTGTTACAAATTTCAAGATAATAATTTTCAAAAAGTTGACATTTCAATTTCATATTTGGGTTAAATATGTTTCTAGTGAAATAGGTTGTCTTAACATATATCTATTGAAATAGTTTCTTTTTCATTTTTTTTCTAGTGTAATAGGGACATTGAAATTTAAACGTGTTTGAAATGTATCCAAGATTGGTCTTATTTTAAAGTCTTTGGCGCTAGGAGCTCAAAAAAAAATCCGCCATCTCGCTTTCTTTTTTTCTGCCTTTTCTGTTTTCCTGAAAAAGGAAAAAAGGGAGGCGGCGAGGTGAGATCCGATCCCGCGAGCTCCTGCTATATTGTAATCGCACTAACCATCCCGCCACCAATTCTCAGCTGACTACTTTCATCTTTTTCTTCTATTCTTCGTTCTACTTTTCTTTTCTTTCCTTTTTCTTTTTTTCTTCTTCCTGGTTTGATGTTTTTATTAAAATTCGTGATTTTTTTCCTTAAAAATCGATGAGCTCCTTATCAAATTCGATTTTAAGAATTGACGAATTTTCTTCAAATACGACGAACTTTTTTCAAGTTTGATGAACTTTTCTTCAAATTAGATGAACTTTTTCAAGTTTGATGGAATTTTCTTCAAATTTGATGAACATTTCTTCAAATTTGATGAACTCCTTATAAAACTCGATCTGAAGTTATTTAAAAATTGATGAACTTTTTTCAAACTCGGTTAGCTTTTTTTTAAAATTGATGGTCTTTCCTTCAAATTTGATGAACTTTTTTCAAGTTTGATAAACTTTTTTAAAACTCAATGTAAACTTTTTTTCAAAATTGATGAACTTTTTACAAACTCGGTGAACATTTTTCAAACACGGTTAACTTTTTTTAAAATTGATGAACTTTTATTTTCAAATTCGATGCACTTTTCTCAAAAGTGTTGAACTTTTTCCAGAATTGATGAATCATTTTTAAAAGTTTGTGAATTTTTCTTAAGAAATGATGAACCTTTTCAAATTCATGAATTTTTTTTCTAAATAGTTCAAAATTTTAAGTGATATAATAGTGGTATTGTGCAATAAATAGCGTGGCCACACTTGGCCTTATAAGGTTGGTGCTTTATATCAGTCAAAAGCGGCCACTTACTCTAGTGGTTATCGAAGCTGGGTTACACATTGAGTAGATTTTTTTTGAAACTATGATGATTTTTATAGCAAATTTGGAAACTATACACCTTAATGCAGAAAAATCAAAAGTATCACCCTGTCGGCCTCCTGTTGGCCCAAGGGGGGCTTTTCAGCCAACCATTGGCTGAAGAGGGACTTTTCGGCCAACCGTTGGCCAAAAACGACCTTTCGGCCAACAGCTGGCCAAAGAGTCCCTTTTCGGCCAACGCCAGCTCTACTATTTTAGAAAAGTCATATCAATTAGGATTTTTAGTATTTTAATTTGATTCTTTTTGCATTACATTAGAAATTTTATGAAGTTTCTTTAGATATCAAGTTTGACTAGATTTGAAAGCTTGAATTTGAATTTTCATGAATTTGCTCAAATCACTAGATTGCCTATAATTTGAGCTAGGAGTATTCTTTTTAGATGTTCTTTTTGCTACTGGCTCTTTGTGACTTTGTTTATCAGTAGTAATTAATTGGTGAATTTTAGTATTATTTAAAGTTAGGTCTTTACGAAAACAGTTCTGCTTTAGTGTTTTATAGGTTTTGTGCTATTTCTTTTAATTTTAATTGCTTTAAATTGTTTTCTTTTTTTTTGACATATTGTTTTAGTTTCTGATAAGTTATTAGTAGATATTTTATTTGTAGTATTTTTTGTATTTTATTTCTTTTATCCTCAATTTTCTTTCCCGTCGTTCTTTCCCTCCATTTTCTTTGCCGCCATTTTCTCCCGCCATTCTTTGCCGCCATTTTCTCCCGCCATTCTCTCCCGCCATTCTTCGCCGCCATTTTCTCCTGCCATTTTCTTTCCCGTCATTTTATTTGTCGCCATTCTCTCCCTCCATTTTCTCCCGCCATTTTATTTCCTGCCATTATCTCTTGCCATTTTCTTTCCCGCCATTCTCTCCCGCCATTTTCTTTCCCGCCATCTTCCTTCCCGCCATCTTCTTTCTCGCCATCTTCACTTCTCAACTTATAAAACGAGCCTCATGGTGTCCACGACCGTAGATAACATCGTCTGACATGGTCTGTATCTCCTGCGTCGGTGCTGCTGGTAGAGTGTGAGACACTGTCTGAGAGAAGTCATAACTCATAAGTGTTTGCAGCTTCGTCATCATCATCGCAGAGTGTTTCACACTTATGACTTCTCTCACACAGTGTTTCACACTCCACATGAAGGCATCATAGTCATCCTGCGTCGATGCAACACTCCTTAGTGTGGCGGGAGAGAATGGCGGAAAAGAAAATAGCGGGAGAGAATGGCTGGAGAAAATGGCGGCAAAGAAGATGGCGGGAAAGAAAATGGAGGGAAAAAGATTGCAGAAAAGTATTTTTTTTTTCATGTATAGAACGGCAATGATTGTACAGGATTCATCAGGCACTTTTAAATATAAACTCCTATGAAGCTCAAAACAAGTTTTCTAGTAGGATAAAAGAAATAAAAAAATACTACTCCATCCGTAAACTAATATAAGAGCGTTTAGATTACTATTTTAGTTATCTAAACACTCTTATATTAGTTTACAGAGGGAGTACAAAAAATAGCTACTGATAACTAAATAGAAAGAAAAAAATATGTCAAAAAACTAAAGAAAACAATTTAAAGCAATTAAAATTAAAAGAAATAGCATAAAACCTATAAAACACTAAAACAGAACTGTTTTCGTAAAAACATAATTTTAAATAATTATAAAATTCTCCAATTAATTACTACTGATAAACAAAGTCACAAAGAACCAGTAGCAAAAAGAATCATCTGAAAAAACACCCCTAGCTCAAATTATAGGCAATCTAGTGATTAGAGCAAATTCATGAAAATTCAAATTCAAACTTTCAAATCTAGTCAAACTTGATATCTACAGAAACTTCATAATTTTTTTAATCTAATGCAAAAAGAATCAAATTAAAATACTAAAAATCCTAATTGATATGAATTTTTTAAAACAGTAGAGCAGGTGTTGACCGAAGAGGGACTCTTTGGCCAACGGTTGGCCGAAAAGTCCTTTTTGCCCAACGGTTGGCCGAAAGTCCCTCTTCAGCCTACAATAGGCCGAGAAGTCCCTCTTCGGCCAACAGAAGGCCGACGGGGTGATACTTTTGATTTTTCTACATTAGGGTGTATAGTTTCCAAATTTGTTGTAAAAATCATCATAGTGTCAAAAAATCCCATTGAGTAAGCGAGTTAGAATCCTGATTAAGGCAAAATTTATCTTGTTTTTTGTGCTGCAGGTTCGCTGCACCGTACCTCCATGGGCCGGCCCAACAAGGCGCTATAGTGTGTGTCAGGGAGCTATTCGGGCACAACAGGCGCCGAACAGGAGCTCTCGAGTTTGGAGATACCGTGTTGGGTTTTCTCGTAGCGGCAATGCTAGGCCCAAATACAGTGAAACAACAACTTACAAAAGGCCCACCATGCCTGCCCAAACTCTCGATGCAACTCAACACAGGATTTTCTTGGAGCAACTAGTTAACGAGCGCTCCTTCGGTAGCCGCAACGATCACCGCCATGTGTCACACTTCGGGCGCTTTTCTCAGACTTTTTTCGCACGCGTTTTCGGCTTTTTAAATGTTTTTTTTTACTTTTCGGTTTTCAACTGGTCTTCCTTAGCTTATGGACAAAAAAATTGAAAAAAAAAATTGCGCGAAAAAACGCGTTTTTGCTTCCGCGAAAGGCTCAGTTTTGCTTTTGCTAGAGGCACACGGAAACGGGAAAAAAATGTGTTTTATGCTTTTTTCCTTCTGCGAGAGGCACGGTTTTGCTTTCGCGAGAGGCATGGCCGTGCCTCTCGGAAACTAAAAAAAGCGCGTTTTCTATTTTTTTTTTCACGAGAGGCATGGCCATGCCTCTCGGAAACGAAAAAAAAATATTTTCTGTTTTTTTTTCTTCCGCGAGAGGCACGATTTTGCCTTCGCGAGAGGCACGACCATGCCTCTTGGAAACGGGGAAAAATTCATTTCCTAAAAATAATATTCCATGAGAGGCACGATTTTGCTCCCGCGAGTGGCACGGTTGTGCTTTCGCAGGAGGCTGTGCCTCTTTCGGAAAGGAAAAATACTGTGCTCCAGGTTCGGTTTTTTGTCGGTTTTTTCGTAAAAAAAAAGTTTGTCAAACCTATCAACATGGGATCTAGTTTTGAAGATCTCGACGCAAGAAATCCAACGATGAAAACGGTTTGAGATTTAGACACACGGTTTAAGACATAAGATGTTTTAAATAAATGGATCTATGGAAAAAGAAAAAACCTCAAGTTGCGACAAGTGGCGCATATGCTGCGCGTCACTTGTCACAATCCAAGAAGGTGTGAGTGATCTTTGCAAGGAGTACTTTTCAATTAGTAATTTCAGGATTTCCTGGGAGCTTATTGTTTTAGGTGATTTCATGAGCTAGATTACGTAAGTTAAACTTCCCCAACATCTTTTTGCCGAAAAACCTTCTGTAAAGTTGACAAGTCTATTCAAGTAAGTGGGGGAGGATACCGGCGTTGGTCAAGAGACGCGGCGGTGATGCTTAGCCTAGGACAGGCCCTTTTAGATTTGTGGTCGTGTTGTCTGTGGTGGGTAGCTGGGCAGCTAATAGGGCTGTCGTTTCTTTTCTTTTGATCTTCGGATCTTCATCATGTTGTTCTTCCGCTGTTTCCTGCTAAATCGAATCAAGCCAGCATTTTGCTGGATCTTTAAAAAAAAAGTGGGGGAGGAATTCGCCTGGGATGAAAACGTGAAAGCAACAGACAGAAGGGGTGAGATGAAAGCCTTCTCACAAACTTGGTTGCTAGATTGTTGGCTTTGAGTAGCTTAGCAGCAACCTGGCAGGAGATTCAGAGAGCCCCTGGTCATACATGTCTTGCACGCATGGCGGCCTGGCTTTGCGTAACGCAAGTATGGTAGACTGCTGCGCATGGCAACACAATGGTCACCCTGTGCCATGTAGAACAGGAATAGTTGGTTGGCCGAGCTGCCGCCCATGGCGACTATCGTCGACTATATATTTACCATGAGCCATAAGTAGTTCATTCATCGTTCCACATGATACATTCTACAATTACCTTCACCATGATCGCATCGATGCCTCGCGTCCTCTTCCTCGTCGCTTTGACCCTCGCCATGGCGACCGCGACGGCTGCCGCGCGGAGCCGGCAGATCCACCTGCGCTTCTACATGCACGACATCACCGGCGGCCCGGGCCAGACGGCGGTGCAGCTCGTGAAGGGGCCCGGCCCCGCGCACCCGTTCATGCCGGGCGCCCACTTCGGCGACACGACGGTCATCGACGACGCGCTGACGGAAGGCCCCAGCGCGGCATCGCGGGCCGTCGGTCGCGCGCAGGGGTCGTACATGCTGGCGGGACTCAAGGAGCCCGTGCTGATGGTGTCCATGACCGTGGCGCTCACGGGCGGTCCATACAACGGAAGCACCATCGCCGTGGTGGGCCGGGACGACATCTCCGCGGCGGTCAGGGAGCTCGCGGTCGCCGGCGGCACGGGCGCGTTCCGGAAAGCGACGGGGCACGTCCTGTGGCGGACGGCCAGGATGGAGTCGCGCGATCACATGGTGCTGGAGCTGGACGTCTACGCGACCGTGCCGGCCGCTGTTGCTGCTCCGGGCGACGGGCAGCGTGAGGCCGGCGTTTTGAATATTTAGTGAGGGCCAAAATTAAGCTGGGTTCGAATAAGTGCAATGTTTGAGTATTCTTTGTGTTCGTGATTCACACGCATATTGTTTCGAATTTTTTATCCGATTTTATTGTTTATAAAATAAACAAAAACAGAGTAAAGAAAGTGGTTTCTATTTCGTTGATTCATGCTCACAAAATCGACAAAAGAACCGCTTGAAATAATCGGTTAGCTATCTCAAAAACACTAAACAAATCGACAAAGGAGCAGCTAATTATTCTAAGCCGGCCAAAAAACATTGAAATCTGAAACTTTGCAGGTCAACATCACAGAAGTACTACCATGTGCAGTTTTTCTTTTGGATTTTTTTGGGCACAACAGAAATATATAGAATGATAAAATTTATTTTAAATTTCTAATTTGACAAATGACAAATTTATGTTGCATACAAAAGCTGAATACATTTTATACACTGACTGGTACTTGTGTGGCGTTGGCCTGCAAAGTTGGAGGTCAAATATTCTCTTGTTTGCGAGGGAGAAACTTCTAAATAAAAATAGCACGGATCTTGACGTAAAGCAGGATGATCCAGACAGAAGGTGTAGCTAGAGAGCATAGAAAATCCACGCTCAACCAGCACCGCATGGTGCGACCCGGCGATGGTGCCCCGGTGCTGGTAGTGACGAATCTGAAGAAGAGCATGTGGGAGAAGGCAACTCTGCGTCGGGCATGACCGAGGATGAGAAAAAGAGGCTTCCATGTGCGGAAATGAGGCAGAAAGGGAAGGTAATCCTGTGCCGGCCATGATTACGGACTCAAGAAGCAAGATTCCATCTGTGGAAGACGCGGAAGAAAAGGTTTCGGCTATGTCTGGGAAGTAGTAATAAGTAGATCGCAGGCGTGGTGACCGTGATCACCCCCATGTCGGGCTGGGGAGCTCGTACCTGGACAGAAACCCAGCGAAATTAGGATCTCGCCGGAAAGGAAAGGGATGATCGGCTTCCGGCCAGAATGGGGCATTGATGCAGGGAGTTGCCAGGGAATGAATAATTCCCCGATCGACGTATCCCTCTCTCTACATAAACTCCAGGACATGCACTGAAACTTGAACCCCGACGTTGACACCAGAGGAAAAGGAATAGCTTAGCTTTTTCTCACCATGGCTCCTCTCGGAAGCAACACTCGCCGGGCCTTGTGTTTGGTGGCTCTCCTGCTCATGTCTGCCACCCTCTCGTCCTGTCATGCAGCGGGTACGCTTCGTAGTTTCTCTCGGCCGTATCCATTCTCCCTTTGATGCACACAATTTTTGATGTGCAAAAGGAATCACCACCTGGTGATCGTCCGTTGCGTGCTCACCCGCTTCATTGTTCATAGGTACAGCAGATGGTTCGCAGAAGTTGTGCGTAGCCCAGAAAGCCTGCAAGCCGAAGTGGTCCATAGAACCCTGGGGCAACTATGTCTGCAAGGTTTACTGCGGAGTCCGAAGTTTTGACGAGGATAAGAGCCACTGCGCACCAGACGGTAGTGGCTTTTGCTGCTGCGAAAAATAATGTAAGCCTGCAGGTTTTCTACGCCGTGGATCGATCGGAAGGATCCATGCTTGAAGATGGAGATTACCTGTTTAATTTTTCATGTGCTAGAACGACATTGAGCAGTGAGGGGGAGACTAGTTCGTGCAGAAACAATCAGTGACCTGTAATGGTTATATCCTAGAATAAAAGGATTGTAATGGTACATTTATATAATCACCATGATGAAGCACCGGAATAAGTCAAGTTGCAACAATGATGCAAATCAGGAGGAAAAAAATAAAGAGTGGCGGTAGGATGATTCATGACCACTGAAAAAGTTAGCAGGAAAAAATAACTCAAATGCACATGGTCGTTAAATAGCAAGCGAAAATAAAAAATATAAACAACCTCTATAAATTCAAGGTTTAAAAGAGACTTCGCTCGGTTGGCTTCTTCCGTATGAAGAGGAGCCTATGCAGTGGCTTTGTATGCAAACTGCATGTGCTGCTGTCGATTGGGATGGGAGTTATTTTCTCTCTCCCAACTCTCCCCTGTTCCATTTCTTAAAGCTTTGAAATTTAAATTCTGAAAAATAAAATCTCAAAGGTTAAAAAAAATGTTCAATTTTGTTTGTAAGTTTATGTTCCCCAAACTTTCATCCATTTTCACCCGTTCCTGCCATCGCTTGCGAGTAAGATGGACCTTTTCCATGATAGGAAGAGTACATGCATACAAAATCTTCCATCCCATGTTGACATCATCACCTTAATTGTCAAATCTGACTTTTTTGGGGTGATTTATCTCACAAGTCGTTAATTTGATAACCGGTTTTTTTTTTGTCATGAGTTCATCTTGGTGTGGGCATGAAAAAAATTCATATATTTGATGAGAAAAATAATGTTGCCACTAGCTTTTAGGCGATGTCATTGTAGTTGTGATAGTTACGAGTATACAAAACTAGAGAGGCGGTATTCAAGTGGTAAAAACAAGTAAGAAGTGGTATCAACACGTACATGTATCATGACGTTAGTCTTACATTTGTGTACATTGATGTTCACTAACCTGGCAACAAAGTTAATATGATGTGGCAAATAAGTACTTAATAACTTTTTTGACTAGCACTTCTCTGTTTCTAAATATAAGCCCTTTTAAACATTTTAATATGGACTACATATGGATGTATATAGACATATTTTAGAGTGTAGATTCACTCATTTTGCTTTGTATGTAGTCCATATTAAAATCTGTAAAAGGTCTTATATTTAGGAACGGAGGGAGTAATAGTTAATAACTTGACAAGTAAATACAATAATCTATATCTATACCAATATAAAAAAATACAAGGGGCGGATCCAATTAATCTTGACCATTAAACCATGCCAATCCAACAATTACTTCAATGGTGAGCGCAAAATATGTTTAACATGAAATTAATATCATAGCAAATATCAATCTCTGTGCTAATCACCTAATATAAACATGGATTCATTCCTGATATAAATATGCAATCACCTAATATAAACATGGATTCATTCGTGATATAAATATGCAATTAACACACAATTAATACCCTACCTAATATAAACGTGCATTTATTCCTCTTTCTAATATTAACGTGTGTTGCACCTACACATTTACTGGAGTAGTATGGTAAAATAGATGAAAAAGTTGCCCAAACATAACAATATGGGATCTTATTTCAAATATCTCATCTCAACAATGCCAATGGTGAAAACAGATCATCAGTTGGATTACCAGTATGAGAGATAAACATATTAAAAATTCAAACATTGAAAGTCTTTGCTAATGCCATGCTTAGACTTTTCTAAATGCATGTGTGCATATGCAAAAATTGGGAGAGTGAAGGTTTCACACCATACGACCTAGGTGCAACGCCATTGTCCGCTCCAATAACAAGGGAGAACCAACCAATTGTTGGGTGGATAGGAGGGTGAATTATGCCAACCTACCAAAGAAAGAACCCCAAGTTTAGTGCCTTTCTTTAGCTTGTTAAGATAGATTATTCTTTAGTGAGAGACGGGTGCTCCCATAGATGACGAGGCGCCTCATCAATCTTGATGCTCGTTAGCATCAATCTTTAATAGACTACATATGAGGATACGCATGGGATGATGGTGTGTATGTGTGTGCGCATTTCTACTAACTAGGCGTTTTCTAACAAAAGTAAGAAATATATCTTGATTAAACAAAAGGAAATTGCACTTCAATCTGATAGAAAAACTAACAGTCGTTCTTTTCAAGCGCAACGAGCTAGCCACACTACGGGGAAAAAAGGTGAGTACCCAATACACTCGAGTTATGTTGAAAAAATCTCGGTTTACATATAAGCCGGGTAAAACTTTTGGCTGACTAAGGACCGACTTGTAAGGTATAAACCGAGAGCCCTAGACCAAACTCTCACCTCTAGTTATCATCTCTCATATATAAGCCCATTACTTATAAGTGGCTCTCGGATCAATAAAGTAACATCACGGCATATCTTACCTATTGCGCGATTTTTTTTTGAAGTACATGATTTTTTAATGTGCGGACACTTTTTATGACCAGATTATATATAGTGTTTTTGCATGCATGGCTTACAGATGCATATCTTTTTTCCGATGTAGTAGTTTAATCATTGGCCAGTTTAGAGAAAGGTCAATTGTGATAGTGGTGTGCACAAGATGGGGTAAATATGTATAACTTAAGTATTTTGGTGACAGTAAGAGAAAGTAAAATAATTGTATTTGCGCACGAAGGATAAAATGATAGTTGTCTGTGTGATGTGTTGGTGGTGAAAGAAATATATTTATCAACTATATGGCATCTGAATTAATGCAATACTCCATCTTATTACTTAATACCTCATGATGTATGTTTTGGTATGGTCTTTGGGTGGAGTATTAGTTATAGATGAGTTGGTTATTTAACCGGTCTAAGATTCATGGACGTGTTGCCTATGCAATATCATCGCACCATATTATATGATTTTTCATATTTTTATTTCTCATTCATTACACATAGCTACACTTATATCTGTATGATCTTACAACTTTGACAAATGCTACTAGTGAACCTATGAACCCAGTCCAATTTTCGCCATAAAAACAATCACCATTTTACTTTTACATGCACTTTTATTTTGTGCAATTAATTATTCTAAACATACAAAGGCACTTCCAGCCATATAATATGCTCATATCTTGTTGCAACTAGCAAAACTAGTGAGATTAACAAACTCGCTGTAATTGTTAGGAGCAGAGGAAGCTATGATTTTTTTGTAGGGTTGATCATTTAACCTGATAATGTTGATTCTAGGGATTAATAACCGTGGTTTCTTAACCGGGGGAAACTTACCACTTGCTTCAAGCCCTTTCACTTGGGGGGCAGGCAACTTTGCTACCAAGAGTGAATACCTGGAGCAACATGTAGTGGTCTCTTCACATCCCCTCCATTGATGCATCAAGTTGTTTTTCTCATGCTTGTACCGGTTCATGGTGTCCTGGATCTAGCTTTGGTAGACTTTTTAGAGAATGATCTATAATTTTATTCAAACTTGACAAACATTGCAGATAAAATGGTTTAGGCCACATATCAGTGAAACTACAAAGTAACCCTTGTAACTAAAATATAGAATGAATGTTCTCATAAACATATTCTTTGCGATATCAATCTTTGCAATGGGAGATTCTGCCAAGACTTCCGTAAAGAGACCGCAATCATATCAGAGTAGCAATACCTCCACTCACACACCTGCATGAACATGACTACCTTGATAGCTTTCATAAACCCTCTTGAGTCACCCATACAAAAGGATGGGAAGTCATGAGAGTTGAACTTACTTGGGTCGCAAATGGTCCCCTAGAGGTATAGGTCATCGGATCACGGGTTCTTCACTAAAATGCCAAAGAAGAATTTCAAAGTCAACCAATAAGGGTAACATAAAACACTGACACGAACTCATCAAATTCATATGAATGAATATGCGAGAACATGAACCTACAACCTAGAAGGTCAAACATACCAAACCTATAGAGACACAAACTTACTGGCTCCATATGGTGCCAATAAGACACCCCCATAGCAGGAGCACTAGAATACTGTTACTCTCAACAACATCATCACTCCACCAGGACCTTTATTATAAAACTATAATAATTATGCAAATTGAACTTATGAAAACGCCTTGGAAGATCCAAAGCCCCCCTGAACTCGGAGCTTGACGACTGGAGACAAGGGGGAGCGGACAAAATTTCCTCGTGGTTGCCCTCCTCAAACCTAACTTCTCGTTCACCATCCCCGTGATGTGATCCTCTAATGAGTATGCAGTGGCGGAGGCTGAGTGACCGAACTAGAGATCGACTAGCTTGTCTAAATTATGGATTGTTGTAATGGTGTTTTAGCCTTGTTTTTTGCTGATTAGCAAGGCAACACTACTCATATTTAATCGATAGTCAAAGTTTTAGGAAGAGGAAGAAAGGTTCTCCAATAGATCTCTCTTCTCATGAGAGAAGGGAGCGCCTTTTATGCAAGCGACTCCTATGCTACACAGCTCACAACTGACACCTTACAAGACCACACTGGCCTAACTGGGACACAATCCATGATCTATCAGGCTTTGGGATTCAATGAATTCATTAGGGGGGTGGGGGGTCGGCCAATTTTTCTATGTTATGTCGGTTTCTTCATTTTTTTTCTATTTATGTCTTTTCTTCCCTTCATTCCCATTATCCTTTTTTACTCCTTTGTTTTATTTTGTTAAAAAAACAACATATGAAGATTTTTTCCCTAAAAATGTAAACTTTTTGAACACATGAACTTTTTTAAGCTCGTGTTTTTTCTCTAAATACACAACATATCTCTCTGGATATATGAACTTTTCGTACATTTATTAATATTTTGTGTAAAACGTGATTTTTTTTCAAAAATAAGATGGTCATTTTTAAAATATATTTAATTTTAACGTGAGCGCTAGTAGGGGTCATTTTTAAAATATATTTCAAAAATAAGATGGTCATTTTCTTTCTGCATGGGCCGGCCCACTAGCAGGGGTGCGTGAGCGCTAGTTCCTCCAAGTGGCGCTTAAGGCTCCACATAGGAGCTCCCCTGCTATTCTCCGCTTGGGGGCATTCTTGTAAACGTGCTAGAGGTTTTTCTTTAGCAATAGCTAGAGGTGGGTTTCTTACTAGATGATGAAGTTGGACCATAGGGTTGTCCATGCCTCATGCATTCGACTCCATAGCTTGCTCCAGAATAGAGATAGCACCACCTATCAGAGGAGCGTCACTATGGATGGTTTTGGTAGCTTGCAACAAATCCAACCACGCCTGTTGGATGCAGTTTTTTGGTTTTGGAATGTTTGGTTGTGTGTAAATATTATTGAGCCTGCACGGTGCTTAAAGCACCTTTGGGACCGAGCGATGCAGCTCAAGCTTATGTGGTGGCTGTGGTGGGTGGCACGTGTTATGCTCCACTCACCTCCCTAATCACGTTCACATGATCCATTGTGATTTACACAACAGTGCTTCGATTGAAAAAAACTCTACACATAAAAGATGTGCATTGACTATGAGGTTCCATTCTGTCGATCGATTTCTAATTTCATGGACTCTATATCTTGAATTTTGTGCTAATTTTTGGAGGGTTTTTAGACGAATTTCAATAAAATCTTTGCACCCAGTCGGCCGTTTGAAATTTTCTTTGACTACCAGCTTCATCACACCATTTCACATGACTTCTCTGTTGCAACTTTTCTGTTTTGAACATCGTAGACGAGTAGATCTACATCTCTTATTATACCGCAGAAACATTTTCATGTGTGCATGTTATGAAAACCGGGAGAATTTTGGCAGAATCTTCACACCCGGTCAATCGATTGAAATTTTCTTTGACCACTAGCTTCATTTTGCCATTTCACATGACTTTCTTGTTGTACAATTTTTTTGTTTCGACTATCGGAGGCGGGTAGATCTACGTCTCCCTACTGAGTGTACAAACGTGACACACATGGGCATTAGTCAACTGAAAAACGATTCATGCCTAGTCGGTCTCGTGACCATTGGATGAGGATTCGAGGGCTACCACATCTTTTTCTACCTTCATCCGGCCCTTCTCTTGTTTCTTCAGCACCTCGTTCCCGTGTGAGGTAAGTTCCTCACGTGGATAAAGGTGAGATTAATGATCTGAGCGTACGGAAGCAAAAGAGCAACATGTTGTATTTGAGAAGAAAATGCTCATAGAGAAATAATCGTGTGTGTTTCTTCTCAGCCCGGTAGAGGAGCTTGCATGTAACATCCCAAATTTTTAATTTGAAATGTTATATATTAGATCATCATTGCATATCATATTTTATTGCATTATGACTTGATCCTAGAAATTCCACGCAACTCAAGGACCCACGGAGAGAGTTGGCGATTTCGTTATTTTCATATTTGAATTTTCTCAAATTTTGAAAAAAGGATCAATTGGTTTTGATTATTTTCCCTTCCTCATATTTCTAAAATAAAAATATATGGGAGGAGATAAAATGACTTCTACGAAATAAATGAAATATTAGAGGAAAAAAATATTAAAATCAATTAATTATTTTTATTTGGATTTTATTGAAATTTTATTTGAATTAGGAAAATTGCACGTTTTCAAAATTGCATTTTTAGGCCAAGAAAATGTTCATCTTATTCTAAATATTTTATTTAGGCAACGAAAAATTATTTTGGCATTTTTAGATTTTTATTTATTTTTCCAGGATTTATTTTCGGCGGAATCTTATTTCAAAAAGACTTCGCGCGCCTGACTGGGCCAACGGCCCAGGCGAGCCGGGCCGGCCCACTCTGCCCCGCCGTCGCCTTCGTCCCCGAGCCGGACTCCTCGAGGGAGTCCGAGCCGTCGCCGACTCCGCCGCCGTCGCCCCTTCCTCCAAGCCGCCACCCCCCCCCCCCCCCCTTAAAAGCCGACCCGGGCCCCCTGGAGCCCCAAGCCGGAGCCGCCGCCGCCGCCTGCCTCGCCGATGCCGCTGCCTCCCGAGCGCCGCCGCTAGCTGCCGCCGCGGCCATCTGCGCCGCCGCCGTCGCACTTCCCCGCCTCCGCCGCCACACACCGTCGTCGCCGCCGCCCCGCACTACCCCGCCTCGCCTCGCTGGAGCCGCCGCCCCGTCGACCGGAGCCGCCGTCGATCCGATCCGTTTCGCCGCCAGTTTTTTCGATTTAGGTAAAAACTGATCGGTTTTTATTTAAACCCTAGTTTTGTTTTTTTTGAATAGATTGGTTTTATTTCCTGGTTTATTTATTTATTAGACGTTCGTCCGTACCTTCGTTTTAACAAACGGTGTTCACTCGTTAGACGCAGACAGCGAACGTTCATGCGTTAGCCTGTTCGTCAGTTTTTTAAGGGTTTTTCCGCGATTATTTTCGATCGCGATTTCTGCTCTAATTTTCGTTTTAGTTTATCTTTTCGCTCGTTTATCAGAATCAGGCGATTCAAGCGCCTGGAGTTTTGTCTCGAAGCCCTCTTTCTGTTTAACCAACTTAAACAAGTTTTTGCTACTGTAAAATTTGACTTAAGTCCATATTAGTAAATGAAGCTTGTTTCATTCGGAGTTGGAGTTTCGTTGCTTCGTTTGGTTTGATTCTTTTTACAAACCGGAGTTCTTAAGTTGAACTTTCCGGTCAGATCTCTTATTTAAGTTTTACCCGTGCTTGCAGTTGAGTGCTTATTGTATGCTTGTTTGTTTGCGATAGAGTACCCGGAGTGCGAAGCTGAAGGAAATATGCCCTAGAGGCAATAATAAAGTTATTATTTATTTCCTCATTTCATGATAAATTTTTATTATTCATGCTAGAATTGTATTAACCGGAAACATAATACATGTGTGAATATATAGACAAACAGAGTGTCACTAGTATGCCTCTACTTGACTAGCTTGTTAATCAAAGATGGTTATGTTTCCTAACCATGGACAAAGAGTTGTTATTTGATTAACGGGATCACATCATTAGTTGAATGATCTGATTGACATAACCCATTCCGTTAGCTTAGCACCCGATCATTTAGTATGTTGCTATTGCTTTCTTCATGACTTATACATGTTCCTATGACTATGAGATTATGCAGCTCCCGTTTACCGGAGGAACACTTTGTGTGCTACCAAACGTCACAACGTAACTGGGTGATTATAAAGGTGCTCTACAGGTATCTCCAAAGTTACTTGTTGGGTTGACGTATTTCGAGATTAGGATTTGTCACTCCGAATGTCGGAGAGGTATCTCTGGGCCCTCTCGGTAATGCACATCACTTAAGCCTTGCAAGCATTGCAACTAATGAGTTAGTTGCGAGATGATGTATTACGGAACAAGTAAAGAGACTTGCCGGTAACGAGATTGAACTAGATATTGGATACCGACGATCGAATCTCGGGCAAGTAACATACCGATGACAAAGGGAACAACGTATGTTGTTATGCGGTCTGACCGATAAAGATCTTCGTAGAATATGTAGGAACCAATATGAGCATCCAGGTCCCGCTATTGGTTATTGACCGAAGACGTGTCTCGGTCATGTCTACATTGTTCTCGAACCGTAGGGTCCGCACGCTTAAGGTTTCAATGACAATTATATTATAAGTTTATGAGTTTTGATGTACCGAAGGAGTTCGGAGTCCCGGATGAGATCGGGGACATGACGAGGAGTCTCGAAATGGTCGAGACGTAAAGATCGATATATTGGACGACTATATTCGGAGTTCGGAAAGGTTCCGAGTGATTCGGGTATTTTTCGGAGTACCGGGGAGTTACGGGAATACGGGGAAGAAGTATTGGGCCTTGTTGGACCATACGGGAAAGAGAGAGGGACTGCCTAGGGCAGGCCGCGCGCCCCCCAAGGCCTAGTCCGAATTGGACTAGGGGGAGGGGCCGCGCCCCCTCCTTCCTTCCCTTCTCCCTTCCCCTTCCTTGTCTCCTACTCCTACTACATGGAAGGATTCCTATTGGACTAGGAAAGGGGGAATCCTACTCCCGGTGGGAGTAGGACTCCCCTAGGGCGCGCCATAGAGAGGGCCGGCCCTCCCCTCCTCCACTCCTTTATATACGGGGGCAGGGGGCACCCCATGGACACACAAGTTGATCTTCGTGATCGTTCCTTAGCCGTGTGCGGTGCCCCCCTCCACGATATTACACCTTGGTCATATTGTAGCGGTGCTTAGGCGAAGCCCTGCGACGGTTGAGCATCAAGATCATCACCACGCCGTCGTGCTGACGGAACTCATCCCCGAAGCTTTGCTGGATCGGAGCTCGGGGTGCGTCATCGAGCTGTACGTGTGTCAAGAACTCGGAGGTGACGGAGTAACGGTGCTTGGATCGGTTGGACCGGGAAGATGTACGACTACTTCCTCTACATTGTGTCAACGCTTCCGCTTCGGTCTATGAGGGTACGTAGACAACACTCTCCCCTCTCGTTGCTATGCATCACCATGATCTTGCATGTGCGTAGGAATTTTTTTGAAATTACTACGTTCCCCAACAGTGGCATCAGAGCCTAGGTTTTATGCGTTGATGTTATATGCACGAGTAGAACACAAGTGAGTTATGGGCGATATAAGTCATACTGCTTACCAGCATGTCATACTTTGGTTCGGCGGTATTGTTGGATGAAGCGGCCCAGACCGACATTACGCGTACACTTACGCGAGACTGGTTTTACCGCCGTGCTATGCACACAGGTGACTAGCGGGTGTCAGTTTCTCCAACTTTAGTTGAACCGAGTGTGGCTACGCCCGGTCCTTGCGAAGGTTAAAACAGCACCAACTTGACAAACTATCGTTGTGGTTTTGATGCGTAGGTAAGAATGGTTCTTGCTCAGCCTGTAGCAGCCACGTAAAACTTGCAACAACAAAGTAGAGGACGTCTAACTTGTTTTTGCAGGGCATGTTGTGATGTGATATGGTCAAGACGTGATGAGATATAAGTTGTTGTATGAGATGATCATGTTTTGTTGAAGTTATCGGCAACTGGCAGAAGCCCTATGGATGTCTCTTTGTTGCATAAGATGCAAGTGCCAAATAATTGCTTTAGTTTATCGCTATGCGGTAGCAATAGTTGCAAGAGCAATTGTTGGCGAGACGACCATGTGACGACACATTGATATAGATCAAGATGATGGAGATCATGGTGTCATGCCGGTGACGATGGAAATCATGACGATGCTTTGGAGATGGAGATCAAAGGCACAAGATAATGATGGCCATATCATGTCACATATATTGATTGCATGTGATGTTTATCCTTTATGCATCTTATCTTGCTTTGATTGACGGTAGCATTTTAAGATGATCTCTCACTAAAATTATCAAGAAGTGTTCTCCCTGAGTATGCACCGTTGCCAAAGTTCGTCGTGCCCAGACACCACGTGATGATCGGGTGTGATAAGCTCTACGTCCATCTACAACGGGTGCAAGCCAGTTTTGCACACGCGGAATACTCAGGTTAAACTTGACGAGCCTAGCATATGCAGATATGGCCTCGGAACACGGAGACCGAAAGGTCGAGCGTGAATCATATAGTAGATATGATCAACATAGTGATGTTCACCATTGAAAGCTACTCCATTTCACGTGATGATCGGTTATGGTTTAATTGATTTGGATCACGTGATCACTTAGAGGATTAGAGGGATGTCTATCTAAGTGGGAGTTCTTAAGTAATATGATTAAATTGAACTTAAATTTATCATGAACTTAGTCCTGGTAGTATTCTATGTTGTAGATCAATAGCTCACGTTGTTGCTTCCTTGTGTTTATTTTGATATGTTCCTAGAGAAAATTGTGTTGAAAAATGTTAGTAGCAATGATGCGGATTGGATCTGTGATCTGAGGTTTATCCTCATTGCTGCGCAGAAGAATTATGTCCTTGATGCACCGCTAGGTGACAGACCTATTGCAGGAGCAGATGCAAATGTTATGAACGTTTGGCTAGCTCAATATGATGACTACTTGATAGTTTAGTGCACCATGCTTAACGGCTTAGAATCGGGACTTCAAAGACGTTTTGAACGTCATGGACCCTATAAGATGTTCCAGGAGTTGAAGTTAATATTTCAAGCAAATACCCGAGTTGAGAGATATGATGTCTCCAACAAGTTCTATAGCTAAAAGATGGAGGAGAATCGCTCAACTAGTGAGCATGTGCTCAGATTGTCTGGGTACTACAATCGCTTGAATCAAGTGGGAGTTAATCTTCCAGATAAGATAGTGATTGACAGAATTCTCTAGTCACCATCACCAAGTTAGTAGAACTTCGTGATGAACTATAGTATGCAAGGGATGATGAAAATGATTCCCGAGTTTTTCATGATGATGAAATCGATGAAGGTAGAAATCAAGAAAGAACATCAAGTGTTGATGGTTAACAAGACCACTAGTTTCAAGAAAAGGGCAAAGGGATAGAAGGGAACTTCAAGAAGAACGGCAAGCAAGTTGCTGCTCAAGTGAAGAAGCCCAAGTCTGGACCTAAGCCTGAGACTAAGTGCTTCTACTGCAAAGGGACTGGTCACTGGAAGTAGAACTACCCCAAGTATTTGGCGGATAAGAAGGATGGCAAAGTGAACAAAGGTATATTTGATATACATGTTATTGATGTGTACTTTACTAGTGTTTATAGCAACCCCTCGGTATTTGGTACTGGTTCAGTTGCTAAGAGTAGTAACTCGAAACGGGAGTTGCAGAATAAACAGAAACTAGTTAAGGGTGAAGTAACGATGTGTGTTGAAAGTAGTTTCAAGATTGATATGATCATCATCGCACACTCCATATACTTTCGGGATTAGTGTTGAACCTAAATAAATGTTATTTGGTGTTTGCATTGAGCATGAATATGATTTGATCGTGTTTATTGCAATACGGTTATTCATTTAAGTAAGAGAATAAACTGTTGTTCTGTTTACATGAATAAAACCTTATATGGTTACACACCCAATGAAAATGGTTCATTGGATCTCGATCATAGTGATACACATATTCATAATATTGAAACCAAAAGATGCAAAGTTAATAATGATAGTGCAACTTATTTGTGGCACTGCCGTTTAGGTCATATTGGTGTAAAGCGCATGAAGAAACTCCATGCTGATGGGATTTTGGAATCACTTGATTATGAATCACTTGATGCTTGCGAACCATGCCTCATGGGCAAGATGACTAAGACTCCATTCTCCGGAACAATGGAGCGAGCAACTGACTTATTGGAAATAATACATACTGATGTATGCGATCCGATGAGTGTTAAGGCTCGCGGCGGGTAACGTTATTTTCTGACCTTCACAGATGATTTGAGCAGATATGGGTATATCTACTTGATGAAACATAAGTCTGAAACATTTGAAAAGTTCAAAGAATTTCAGAGTGAAGTGGAAAATCATCGTGACAAGAAAATAAGGTTTCTACGATCTGATTGCGGAGACAAATATTTGAGTTACGAGTTTGGTCTTCAGTTAAAACAACGTGAAATAGTTTCACAAATTCATGCCACCTGGAACACCACATCATAATGGTGTGTCCGAATGTCATAACCGTACTTTATTGGATATAGTACAATCTATGATGTTTCTTACCGATTTACCAATATCGTTTTGGGATCATGCATTAGAGACAGCTGCATTCACGTTAAAAAGGGCACCATCTAAATCCGTTGAGACGTCACAATCTGAACTGTGGTTTGGCAAGAAACCAAAGTTGTCGTTTCTTAAAATTTGGGGTTGTGATGCTTATATGAAAAAGTTTCATCCTAATAAGCTCAAACCCAAATCGGAAAAATATGTCTTCATAGGATACCCAAAGGAGACTGTTGGGTACACCTTCTATCACAGATCCGAAGGCAAGGCATTCGTTGCTAAGAATGGATCCTTTCTAGAGAAGGAGTTTCTCTCGAAAGAAGTGAGTGGGAGGAAAGTTGAAACTTGATAAGGTAATTGTACCTTCTCCCTTATTGGAAAGTAGTTCATCACAGAAATCTGTTCCTGTGACTACTACACCAATTAGTGAGGAAGCTAATGATGATGATCATGTAACTTCAGATCAAGTTACTACCGAATCTCGTAGGTAAACCAGAGTGAGATCCGCACCAGAATGGTACGGTAATCCTGTTCTGGAAGTCATGTTACTAGACCATGACGAACTTGCGAACTATGAGGAAGCGATGATGAGCCCAGATTCCGCAAAATGGTTTGAGGCCATGAAATCTGAGATATGATCCATGTATGAGAACAAAGTATGGACTTTGATGGATTTGCCCGATGATCGGCAAACCATAGAAAATAAATGGATCTTCGAGAGGAAGACGGACGTTGATAGTAGTGTTACTATCTACAAAGCTAGACTTGTCAAAAAAGGTTTTTGACAAAGTTCAAGGTGTTGACTAAGATGAAATTTTCTCACTCGTAGTGATGCTTAAGTCTGTCCAAATCATGTTAGCAATTGCCGCATTTTTATGAAATCTGGCAAATGGATAAACAAAACTACATTCCTTAATGGATTTAAAGAAGAGTTGTATATGATGCAACCAGAAGGTTTTGTCAATCCTAAAGGTGCTGACAAAATACGCAAGCTCCAGCGATCCATCTATGGACTGGTGCAAGCATCTCGGAGTTGGAATATACGCTTTGATAAGTTGATCAAAGCATATAGTTTTACACAGACTTGCGGTGAAGCCTGTATTTACTAGAAAGTGAGTGGGAGCACTACAGCATTTCTGATAAGTATATGTGAATGACATATTATAGATCGGAAATAATGTAGAATTATTATGCAAAGCATAAAGGAGTGTTTGAAAAGAGTTTTTCAAAGAAAGACCTCGGTGAAGCTGCTTACATATTGAGCATCAAGATCTATAGAGATAGATCAAGACGCTTGATAAGTTTTTTCAATAAGTACATACCTTGACAAGATTTTGAAGTAGTTTAAAATGGAACAGTCAAAGAAAGAGTTCTTGCCTGTGTTACAAGGTGTGAAATTGAGTAAGACTCAAAACCCGACCACGGCAGAAGATAGAAAGAGAATGAAAGTCATTCCCTATGCCTTGGCCATAGGTTCTATAAAGTATGCCATGCTGTGTACCAGATCTATTGTATACCCTACACTGAGTTTGGCAAGGGAGTACAATAATGATCTAGGAGTAGATCACTGGACAACGGTCAAAATTATCCTTAGTAGAATAAGGATATGTTTCTCGATTATGGAAGTGACAAAAGGTTCATCGTAAAGGGTTACATCGATGCAAGTTTTGACACCGATCTGGATGACTCTAAGTCTCAATCTAGATACATATTGAAAGTGGGAGCAATTAGCTAGAGTAGCTCAATGCAGAGCATTGTAGACATAAAAAATTGCAAAATACATAACGGATCTGAATATGAAAGACCCGTTGACTAAGATTCTCTCACAAGCAAAACATGATCACACCTTAGTGCTCTTTGGGTGTTAATCACATAGCAATGTGAACTAGATTACTGAATCTAGTAAACCCTTTGGGTGTTGGTCACATGGCGATGTGAACTATGGGTGTTAATCACATGATGATGTGAACTATCGATGTTAATCACATGGTGATGTGATCTAGATTATTGACTCTAGTGCAAGTGGGAGACTGAAGGAAATATGCCCTAGAGGCAATAATAAAGTTATTATTTATTTCCTCATTTCATGATAAATGTTTATTATTCATGCTAGAATTGTATTAACCGGAAACATAATACATGTGTGAATATATAGACAAACAGAGTGTCACTAGTATGCCTCTACTTGACTAGCTTGTTAATCAAAGATGGTTATGTTTCCTAACCATGGACAAAGAGTTGTTATTTGATTAACGGGATCACATCATTAGTTGAATGATCTGATTGACATGACCCATTCCGTTAGCTTAGCACCCGATCATTTAGTATGTTGCTATTGCTTTCCTCATGACTTATACATGTTCCTATGACTATGAGATTATGCAACTCCCGTTTACCGGAGGAACACTTTGTGTGCTACCAAACGTCACAACGTAACTGGGTGATTATAAAGGTGCTCTACAGGTGTCTCCAAAGGTACTTGTTGGGTTGGCGTATTTCGAGATTAGGATTTGTCACTTCGAATGTCGGAGAGGTATCTCTGGGCCCTCTCGGTAATGCACACCACTTAAGCCTTGAAAGCATTGCAACTAATGAGTTAGTTGCGAGATGATGTATTACGGAACGAGTAAAGAGACTTGCAGGTAATGAGATTGAACTAGGTATTGGATACCGACGATCGAATCTCGGGCAAGTAACATACCGATGATAAAGGGAACAACGTATGTTGTTATGCGGTCTGACCGATAAAGATCTTCGTAGAATATGTAGGAACCAATATGTGCATCCAGGTCCCGCTATTGGTTATTGACCGGAGACGTGTCTCGGTCATGTCAACATTGTTCTTGAACCGTAGGGTCCGCACGCTTAAGGTTTCGGTGACAGTTATATTATGAGTTTATGAGTTTTGATGTACCGAAGGAGTTCGGAGTCCCGGATGAGATCGGGGACATGACGAGGAGTCTCGAAATGGCCGAGACGTAAAGATCGATATATTGGACGACTATATTCGGAGTTCGGAAAGGTTCCGAGTGATTCGGGTATTTTTCAAAGTACCGGGGAGTTACGGGAATACGGGGAAGAAGTATTGGGCCTTGTTGGGCCATACGGGAAAGAGAGAGGGACTGCCTAGGGCAGGCCACGCGCACCCCAAGGCCTAGTCCGAATTGGACTAGGGGGAGGGGCCGCGCCCCCTCCTTCCTGCCCTTCTCCCTTCCCCTTCCTTGTCTCCTACTCCTACTACATGGAAGGATTCCTAGTTGGACTAGGAAAGGGGGAATCCTACTCCCGGTGGGAGTAGGACTCCCCTAGGGCGTGCCATAGAGAGGGCCGGCCCTCCCCTCCTCCACTCGTTTATATACGGGGGCAGGGGGCACCCCATGGACACACAAGTTGATCTTCGTGATCGTTCCTTAGCCGTGTGCGGTGCCCCCCTCCACGATATTACACCTCGGTCATATTGTAGCGGTGCTTAGGCGAAGCCCTACGACGGTTGAACATCAAGATCGTCACCACGCCGTCGTGCTGACGGAACTCCTCCCCGAAGCTTTGCTGGATCGGAGCTCGGGGTGCGTCATCGAGCTGTACGTGTGTCAAGAACTCGGAGGTGCCGGAGTAACGGTGCTTGGATCGGTTGGACCGGGAAGACGTACGACTACTTCCTCTATGTTGTGTCAACGCTTCCGCTTCGATCTACAAGGGTACGTAGACAACACTCTCCCCTCTCGTTGCTATGCATCACCATGATCTTGCGTGTGCGTAGGAATTTTTTTGAAATTACTACGTTCCTCAACAGAAGCGTGCTACTACGAGTCTCTAGGTTTCAAGGATCATCAGCAAGGCAAGTAACACTTTGATCATACCTCTTTGCTACCCAGTTTTATTGCATTAGAACAATCCTCAAACAATTGCATGGTTAGGATCTGATTAATATGTGGGTTTTGGGAAGTAGATGAGGTAGTACCCATTGCCCTGTTTATTTCCAAACCTTTGAGAGTTACTTCTATGATGCTTATATTGCTATGCTATGCTTGTAGACGTGGATTGGGTGAGTGTATCCATGATAGATGTGAGTTTTGTTATTTAACGGTTAACTTAAGGTGGCTACTTTAATACACATCTGGGTGGATTGAGGCACCTGGGGAACCCAGTGTTGCCTGTATTTTTTGGAAATCCCGGGGTACCGTGTGATTCTCCTATGGACCGCCACCCAGGCTCAAAGGGATCATAAGATTATTCATGCTAGAAACTTCCGTGTGCAGCCACAAGCTATTATGGGCTCTAGCATAATTGAGTACGTTGCAAGACCTCTTTCATTGGTGGGCTAGCAGATTGCTATGTCTTGAGCTTGCGTTGGTTTTCCTTAAAGAGGAAAGGGTGATGCAGCAATAGTAGCGTAAGTATTTCCCTCAGTTTTTGAGAACCAAGGTATCAATCCAGTAGGAGGCTCCTCAAAAGTCCCACTCACCTACACAAACAAACAAAGAACTCGCAACCAACGCAATAAAGGGGTTGTCAATCCCTTCACGGCCACTTGCGAAAGTGAGATCTAATAGAGATAGTATGATAAGATAAATATATTTTTGGTATTTTATAAGATAGATGCAAAAAGTAAAGATGCAAATAAAAGTATATTGAAAGCAAATATGATAAAAGATAGACCCGGGGGCCATAGGTTTCACTAGAGGCTTCTCTCAAGATAGCATAAGTATTACGGTGGGTGAACAAATTACTGTCGAGCAATTGATAGAAAAGCGAATAATTATGAGATTATCTAGGCATGATCATGTATATAGGCATCACGTCCACAACAAGTAGACCGACTCCTGCCTGCATCTACTACTATTACTCCACACATCGACCGACTCCTGCATGCATCTAGAGTATTAAGTTCATAAAGAACAGAGTAACGCATTAAGCAAGATGACATGATGTAGAGGGATAAACTCATACAATGTGATATAAACCCCATCTTTTTATCCTCGATGGCAACAATACAATATGTGCCTTGCAACCCTTTCTGTCATTGGGTAAGGACACCGCAAGATTGAACCCAAAGCTAAGCACTTCTCCCATGGCAAGAAAGATCAATCTAGTAGGCCAAACCAAACTGATAATTCGAAGAGACTTGCAAAGATAACTCAATCATACATAAAAGAATTCAGAGGAGATTCAAATATTTCTCATAGATAAACTTGATCATAAACCCACAATTTATTGGATCTCGACAAACACACTGCAAAAAGAGTTTACATCGAATAGATCTCCACAAGAGAGGGGGAGAACATTGTATTGAGATCCAAAAAGAGAGATGAAGTCATCTAGCTAATAACTATGGACCTGAAGGTCTGTGGTAAACTACTCACAACTCATCAACGGGGCTATGGTGTTGATGTAGAAGCCCTCCATGGTCGATTCCCCCTTCGGCGGAGCGCCGACGAAGGCTCCAAGATGGGATCTCGCGGATACAGAAGGTTACGGCAGTGGAAATCATGTTTCGTTGGCTCCCTAGATGTTTTTGAGGTACGTAGGCTTATATGGGAGGAAGAAGTACGTTGGTGGCTGCCCGAGGGGCCCACGAGACAGGGGGTGCGCCCTACCCTCTCGTGGCCGCCTCGGCTGCTTCTTGACTTGCACTCCAAGTCCTCTGCATCACGTTCGTTCCAAAAATCACGCTCCCGAAGGTTTCATTCCGTTTGGACTCCGTTTGATATTCCTTTTCTTCGAAATACTGAAATAGGCAAAAAAAATAGCAATACGGGCTGGGCCTCCGGTTAGTAGGTTAGTCCCAAAAATGATATAAATGTGTAAAATAAAGCCCATAAACATCCAAAAGGGGTAATATAATAGCATGGAACAATCAAAAATTATAGATACGTTTGAGACGTATCAAGCATCCCCAAGATTAATTCCTTCTCGTCCTCGAGTAGGTAAATGATAAAAACAGAATTTTTATGTGGAATGCTACCTAGCATAATTTTCAATGTAATTTTCTTTATTGGGGCATGAATGTTCATATCCAAATGGTTCAAAATAAAAGTTCATATTGACATAAGAAATGGTGATACTTCAAGCATACTAATCAAAGTAATCATGTCTTCTCAAAATAACATGGACAAAGAAAGTTATCCCTACAAAATCATATAGTCTGGCTGTTGCTCTATCTTCATCACACAAAGTATTTAATCATGCACAACCCCGATGACAAGCCAAGCAATTGTTTCATACTTTAATAATCTCAAACTTTTTCAACTTTCACGCAATACATGAGCGTGAGCCATGGACATAGAACTATATGTGGAATAGAATGGTGGTTGCGGAGAAGACAAAAAAAGGAGAAGATAGTCTCACATCAACTAGCCGTATCAATGGGCTATGGAGATGCCCATTAATAGATACCAATGTGAGTGAGTAGGGATTGCCATGCGACGGATGCACTCTAGAGCTATAAATATATGAAAGCTCAACACAAGAAACTAAGTGGGTGTGCATCCAACTTGCTTGCTCACGAAGACCTAGGGCATTTTGAGGAAGCCCATCATTGGAATATACAAGCCAAGTTCTATAATGAAAAATTCCCACTAGTATATGAAAGTGACAACATAGGAGACTCTCTATCATGAAGATCATGGTGCTAATTTGAAGCACAAGTGTGGAAAAAGAGATAGTAGCATTGTCCATTCTCTCTTTTTCTATCATTTTATTTTCCCCCTTTTTTTCTTTTTCTTGCCTTGTTTTTTTTTTTGCTTTTTGGCCTTTCTTTTTTCTCTTTTTTTTTCTTTTTGTAAAGTCCGAAGTCTCATCCCTACTTGTGGGGGAATCATAGTATCCATCATCCTTTCCTCACTAGGACAATGCTCTAATAATGAAGATCATCACACTTCTATGGATTTACAACTCAAGAATTACAACTCAAAGTTAGAACAAGATATGACTCTATATGAATGCCTCCGGCAGTGTACCGGGATATGCAATGAATCAAGAGTGACATGTATAAAAGTTATGAAGGTGGCCTTGCCACAAATACAATGTCAACTACATGATCATGCAAAGAGCAATATGACAAAAGTAATGCGTGTCATATGAATGGAACGGTGGAAAGTTGCATGGCAATATATCTCGGAATGGATATGGAAATGCCATAATAGGTAGGTATGGTGGTTGTTTTGAGGAAGGTATATGGTGGGTGTATGGTACCGGCGAAAGTTGCGCGGCACAAGAGAGGCTAGCAATGGTGGAAGGGTGAGGGTGCGTATAATCCATGGACTCAACCTTAGTCAAAAGAACTCATATACTTATTGCAAAAATCTAGAAGTCATCAAAAACAAAGTACTACGCGCATGCTCCTAGGGGGATAGATTGGTAGGAAAAGACCATCGCTCGTCCCCGAACGCCACTCATAAGGAAGACAATCAATAAATAAAATTGTGCTCCAACTTCATCACAAAGCGGTTCAGCATACATGCATGCTACGGGAATCACAAACCTCAACACAAGTATTTTTCATAATCACCTCAACTAGCATGACTTTCATATCACTAGCTCCATATCTCAAAACAATTATCAAGCATCAAATTGATCATAGCATCCAATTCACTCTCTATGATAGTTTTTATTATACCCAACTTGGATGCTCATCATTCTAGGACCAAATTTGTAACCAAAGCAAATACCATGCTGTTCTAAAATACTCTCAAAATAATATAAGTGAATCATGAGAGACTAGCAATTTCTTCAAAATTAATCCACCGTCGTGCTCTAAAAGATATAAGTGAAGCACTAGAGCATAAACTATCAAGCTCAAAAGATATAAGTGAAGAACATAGAGTATTCTAGCAAATTCTAATCAAGTGAGCTTCTCCCAAAAGGTGTGTACAGCAAAGATGATTGTGGTAAACTAAAAAACAAAGACTAATATAATACACGACACTCCAAGCAAAACACATATCATGTGGAGAATAAAAATATAGCTCCAAGTAAAGTTACCAATGAACGAAGACGAAAGAGGGGATGCCTTCCCGGGGCATCCCCAAGCTTAGGCTTTTGGCTATCCTTGAATATTTTGGGGTGCCATAGGCATCCCCAAGCTTAGTCTCTTGCCACTCCTTATTCCATAGTCCATAAAAGCTTTACCCAAAACTTGAAAACTTCACAACACAAAACTCAACAAGAAATCTTATAAGCTCCGTTAGTGAAAGAAAACAAAACCACCACATAAGGTACTGTAATGAACTCATTCTTTATTTATTTTGGTGTTAAACCTACTGTATTCCAACTTCTCTATGTTTTATAAACTATTTTACTAGCCATAGATGCATCAAAATAAGCAAACAACACACAAAAAACAGAATCTGTCAAAAACAGAACAGTCTGTAGCAATCTGTAACTAACGCAAAATTCTGGAACTCTAGAAATCCTACCAAAATAGGAAGTCCTGGAAAATTTGTCTATTGATCAGAAGCAAAAAAAATCAATGCAAAATCACGTTGCTGTGATTTAACAAAACTAAATTCGTGCATGCAAAGTTTCTGTTTTTCAGCAGAATCAAATCAACTATCATCATAGGTTATCCTATAGGTTCTACTTGACACAAACACTAACTAAAATATAAAAACACATCTAAACAGGAGGTAGATTCAAGATTTATTACTAAACAGGAACAAAAACAAAAAACACAAAGAAAATTGGGTTGCCTCCCAACTAGCGCTATCGTTTAACGCCCCTAGCTAGGCATAAAAGCGAAGATAGATCTAAGTAGTACCATCTTTGGCACTAAATTCATAAGTAGCTCGCATGATAGATTCATAAGGTAATTTGAATTTCTTTCTTGAAAAGTGCTCCATGCCTTTCTTTAATGGAAATTGGAATCTAATATTCCCTTCCTTCATATCAATAATCGCGCCAATTGTTCTAAGGAAAGGTGTACCAAGAATAATAGGGCAAGAAAGATTGCAATCTATATCAAGAATGATAAAATCTACGGGCACCAAATTTCTATTTGCAACAATGAGGACATCATTGATCCTTCCCATTGGCTTTTTAATGGTGGAATCCGCAAGGTGCAAATTTAAAGAGCAATCATCAAGATCATGGAAACCTAGAATATCACATAAAGTTTTCGAAATCGTGGAAACACTAGCACCCAAATCACACAAGGCAAAACACTCATGATTTTAATTCTAATCTTTATAGTAGGTTCCCACTCATCATTAAGTTTTCTAGGTATAGAAACTTTCAAATTAAGTTTTTCATCATAAGATTGCATCAAGGCATCAACGATATGTTTGGTAAAAGCTTTATTTTGAATATAAGCATGAGGAGAATTAACAACGGATTGCAACAAGGAAATACAACCTTCTAAAGAACAATTATCATAATCAAATTCCTTGAAATCCGAGATAGTGGGTTCAATGCTATTTAAAGTCATGACCTCGCCAATCCCACTTTTACCAAATTTAGCATCAAGATCTAAAAACTCCGAATCCTTGGGACGCCTTCTAGGTAAAGTTGACTCATCTTTAGTCCCATAATTATCAAGATTCATATTGCAAAACAAAGATCTAATAGGAGATGCATCAATAACTTTAAGATCTTCATCATTATTTCGATGGAAACTAGAAGAACACGCCTTTATAAAGCAATCTTTCTTAGCACGCAATCTAGCGGTTCTTTCCTTGCACACATCAATGGAAATTCTCATTGCTTTGAGAGACTCATTGATATCATGCTTAGGGGAAGAAGATCTAAGTTTAAGAGAATCAACATCAAGCGAAAGTCTATCAACTTTCCTAGCCAAATCATCAACTTTGAGCAATTTTTCTTCAAGCAAAGCATTAAAATTCTTTTGAGAAATCATAAATTCTTTCACACTATTCTCAAAATCAGAGGGCATCTTATTAAAATTACCATAAGAATTACTATAGGAATTTCCATAATTATTAGAGGAATTACTAGGGAACGGTCTAGCATTAAAGTTTCCTCTATAAGCATTGTTTCCAAAACTATTCCTACCAACAAAATTCACATCCATAGATTCATTATTATTCTCAATCAAAGTAGACAAAGGCATATCATTGGGATCAAGAGGAGTATTTCTAGTAGCAAACAATTTCATAAGTTCATCCATCTTTCCACTCAAAACATTGATTTCTTCTATAGCATGCACTTTTTACTAGAAGACCTTTTGATGTGCCATTGAGAATAATTAGCCGTAATATTATTAAGAAGTTTTGTAGCATCTCCTAATGTGATTTCCATAAATGTGCCTCCCGCGGCCGAATCTAAGAGATTTCTAGAAGCAAAGTTCAAACCAGCATAAATTTTTTGTATGATCATCCATAAATTCAAACCATGAGTAGGGGCAATTGCGAATCATCAATTTCATTCTTTCCCAAGATTTGAAAACATGCTCATGATCAAGTTGTTTAAAATTCATAATACCGTTCCTAAGAGTGATAATCTTAGTGGGAGGAAAATACTTAGAGATAAGAGCATCATTGCACTAATACTATTTTTAGGTAAAGATGAAAACCAAATTTTAGCACAATCTCTAAGTGAAAACAGAAATAACTTCAATTTAACAATATTGTTATCCGTATCTTTCTTCTTTTGCATATCACACAAATCCACAAAGTTGTTTAGATGAGTAGCGGCATCTTCACTAGGAAGGCCGGCGAATTGATCTTTCATAACAAGATTCAGCAAAGCAGTATTGATTTCACAAGACTCAACATCATTAAGAGGAGCAATCGGAGTACTAAGGAAATCATTATTATTGGTATTCGAGAAATCACACAATTTGGTATTATCTTGTGCCATTGCAACAAGTAATCCAACACACAAGCAAACATAAAAAGGCAAGCGAAAGAGAGAGGAGGAGATTGGGAAAGAGAGGGCGAATAAAACGGCAAGGGTGAAGTGGGGGAGAGGAAAACGAGAGGCAAATGGCAAATAATATAAATGCGAGGGAGATGAGTTTGTGATGGGTACTTGGTATGTCTTGACTTGAGCGAAGACCTCCCCGGCAACGGCGCCAGAAATCCTTCTTGCTACGTCTTGAGCTTGCGTTGGTTTTCCTTGAAGAGGAAAAGGTGATGCAGCAATAGTAACGTAAGTATTTCCCTCAATTTTTGAGAACCAAGGTATCAATCCAGTAGGAGGCTCCTCAAAAGTCTCACGCACCTACACAAACAAACAAAGAACTCGCAACCAACGCAATAAAGGGGTTGTCAATCCCTTCACGGCCGCTTGCGAAAGTGAGATCTAATAGAGATAGTATGATAAGATAAATATATTTTTGGTATTTTATAAGATAGATGCAAAAAGTAAAGATGCGAATAAAAGTAGATTGGAAGCAAATATGATAAAAGATAGACCCCGGGGCCATAGGTTTCACTAGAGGCTTCTCTCAAGAAAACATAAGTATTACGGTGGGTGAACAAATTACTGTCGAGCAATTGATACAAAAGCGAATAATTACGAGATTATCTAGGCATGATCATGTATATAGGCATCACGTCCGCAACAAGTAGACCGACTCCTGCCTGCATCTACTACTATTACTCCACACATCGACTGACTCCTGCGTGCATCTAGAGTATTAAGTTCATAAAGAACAGAGTAACGCATTAAGCAAGATGACATGATGTAGAGGGATAAACTCATGCAATATGATATAAACCCCATCTTTTTATCCTTGATGGCAACAATACAATACATGCCTTGCAACCCTTTCTGTCACTGGGTAAGGACACTGCAAGATTGAACCCAAAGCTAAGCACTTCTCCCATGGCAAGTGAGGGAGTCCTGGACTAGGGGGTGCCCGGATAGCCGGACTATCATCATCGGCCGGACTCCAAGACTATGAAGATACAAGATTGAAGACTTCGTCTCGTGTCCGGATGGGACCTTCCTTGGCGTGGAAGGCAAGCTTGGCGATACGGATATGTAGATCTCCTACCATTGTAATCGACTCTGTGTAACCCTAACCCTCTCCGGTGTCTATATAAACCGGAGGGTTTTAGTCCGTAGGACAGACAACCATTACAACAATCATACCATAGGCTAGCTTCTAGGGTTTAGCCTCCTTGATCTCGTGGTAGATCCACTCTTGTACTACCCATATCATCAATATCAATCAAGCAGGAGTAGGGTTTTACCTCCATCGAGAGGGCCCGAACCTGGGTAAAAACATCGCGTCCCTTGTCTCCTGTTACCATCTGCCTAGACGCACAGTTCGAGACCCCCTACCCGAGATCCGCCGGTTTTGACACCGACATTGGTGCTTTCATTGAGAGTTCCTCTGTGCCGTCGCGATCAGGAAGGATGCCTCTTCCCGTCTTTAAAGACGGAACCATCACCAAAGGAGCTTTGTCCGCCGGCCACACTATCCGGCTAGGTGGTTTTCTCATGACCGCCTGTTCGGCCACCACATCGACGATGACCTCTCGGGTCATCGGAAGCCATCTTCACGTCAGCTCGGAATTCGCCGAGCGGCTGGATCCGATGGAGCTCTCTTCTGTAAACGAGCTCCTGGACCGCATTGCCGCCCTGGGGGTCGCCACAGATTACAATCAGATTGGGCTTAAAACCGATCTGAGAGAGATTAACTCTCCCCAGGTTACCCACCACGTCGCAGTGGTAGAGGAACAAAGCGGTGATTCTTCTTTTGTACTAAAAACTAGTTATGTCCGGACTCCCGAACCCTCCATGCCGGATTCCCGCGGAGGGACGGATGTCGATCAAGCACTGAACCTAAAGTCAGGCATCAGACCAGACTTGTTGGACAACGTCTAGCAATCTAAGCTTCCAAATTCGGAAACTTTTCGGCCCTTGAGCCTCGAGATGGGTAGGGTTCCGGACTCAATTCCACCCACCCACACAGACATATGCGATCTATCTCAAATCCGGCAAGAGCCCGCTGAAACAGTACATCATTACTGGGCCAGATTCCCCCTGGTCATGGACAGGATAAAGGACTGCCGTGAGGAAAAAGCAATTTCAATTTTCTGCAATAATTGTACGAACGAGGGAATCTTGAACGCCGTCAGTCGTCATGAACTTACACGCTTCTCCGATCTGGCGTCCATAGTACGAAAGTACTGTGCGATGGAAAGTTTCCAGAAAACTGAAACTAAGTTTTGGGACAATCCGGCCCCGAATACAACCCTAGTCCGAAACAAAAGGGTGCATCACACTCAGGCACCAGGTACAAAAACCAAAAAGCAAAAACCCCATAAAGGGCACGGAACCGTACTGGAGGGATGGCTCAGCGGACCCTGTAAAATTCACAATACAGAAGGCACCACTCCAACACATAGCCTTCGAGCATGTTGGATACTACGGCAGGTGGCCAAAAGTGGCGAAGAGCTTCTAGCCCCGGAGAACCACTCCAACAGTAGCAGTACGGTGTCAACAGTATTCGAGACTTTCGCATCAAATAATATGCGGAAACAAACAATCCGCAGCCTCACCGAAGTCTACCAAGTAGCAACAACAAATCCATGGAGCGACACGGCCATCACCTTCAACGCCAGCGACGAACCTAAATTCCGAACAACCCGAGCACCAGCCGCATTGGTCCTCAGTCCAATAGTGGACGTCTTTCGTCTTACCAAGGTACTCATGGATGGCGGCAGCGGATTAAACCTCATCTACGAGGAAACGCTTCAAAAAAATGGAAATAGACAGGAGCCGCATTGAGCGAAGCAGCACAACCTTCAGAGGAATAATCCCTAGCCAGGAAGCACGCTGCACAGGAAAAATCACACTTGATGTGGTGTTCGGCTCGCCGGACAATTACAGGTCCGAAGAGGTCACGTTCCAAGTGGCCCCGTTCAGCAGCGGATATCACGCTATATTAGGACGAGAGGCATTCACAATTTTTCAAGCCATACCCCATTACGGGTACATGAAGCTTAAGATGCCCGGGCCCAGCGGAATAATCACTCTCGTTAGTGATCCGGACACAGCACTCCGTGCCGAAAACAAGACAGCAGCATTAGCCCTGGAGGCACTATCCGAAGCCCTAGCGGCGGAGGAACTCACCGCGCTGCGCTCTACGGTGAATAGGGACGATGTGATACTCGATAAGAGATCCAAGTCCACCTCCTTTAAACCAGCGGATGAAATAGTCAAATTCCAGGTCCACCCAACGGACCCAACAAAGACGGCCTCCATCGGGGCACAGTTAAACCCCGATGTAGACGCCGCACTGCGAGAATTCCTTCGAGAGAATTGGGACATCTTCGCCTGGCACCCTTCAGATATGCCAGGAATCCCACGCAGATTGGCAGAACACAGCCTAAACATCCTAAAAGGATTCAAGCCAGTCAAACAGGCTCTTCGGCGATTTTCCTAACCCAAAAGACAGGCAATGGGAGAGGAGCTAGCCAAACTATTGGAAGCCGGATTCATCAGAGACATCAAACATCCGGACTGGCTAGCAAACCTGGTAATGGTACCAAAGAAGGACAAATCCTGGCGCCTATGTGTCGATTTTAAAGACCTCAACAAGGCCTGCCCAAAGGATCCCTTCCCCCTTCCCCGCATCGACCAAATAATCGATGCTACTGCAGGGCACGATTCATTGTGCTTCCTTGACGCATACTCCGGCTACCATCAAATCAAGATGGCGGAGGCAGACCAAGTCGCAACGGCATTCATTACTCCATACGGACCATTCTGCTTCAACACGATGCCCTCCGGACTTAAAAACGCCGGCGCAACATATCAGCACATGATTCAGACATGTTTGGCTACCCAGATCGGCAAAATAGTAGAGGCATACGTAGATGACGTAGTCGTCAAAACCAAACACGTCGAAACTCTAGTAGACGATTTGAGGCTCACATTCGACAACCTCCGAGCATATGACATTAAGCTGAATCCGGAAAAATGCGTTTTCGGCGTACCAGCCGAAAAGCTCCTGGGCTTCATTGTATCCGGTAGAGGAATTGAAGCAAACCCAGCCAAGATCCGAGCTCTGTCACAGCTGGATATTCCAAAAGACCTCAAACAAATACAAAAACTGACTGGATGCGTGGCGGCTCTAAGCCGCTTCATCTCCCGTTTGGGAGAAAAGGCATTCCCCCTCTATCGCCTCCTCCGGCGCACCGAACACTTCGAGTGGACGGATGCTGCCACTGCCGGACTCGAAGAAATAAAAGCCATATTGGCAACAAACCCAGTCCTGGCCGCGCCTAACCTGGGCGAACCAATGTTGTTATATATCGCGGCAACACATCAAGTTGTAAGCACGGTGCTCGTCGTCGAACGAGAAACAGAAGGGCATAAATTCCCTCTTCAAAAACCAGTGTACTACGTGTCCACTGTCTTAACTCCCTGCAAGTCCCGGTACCCGCATTATCAAAAGATAGCGTACGCGGTGTTCATGGCATCCCGGAAGCTTCGACACTACTTTCAAGAGTGTTCGATAACAGTGGCCTCCGAAGTGCCCCTCAACGACATTATAAACAACCGCGACGCAACGGGCAGGATTGCAAAATGGGCCATTGAGCTCTTACCATTCGATATAACTTATAAACCTCGGCGAGCTATAAAGTCGCAAGTCTTGGCTGACTTCGTCGCTGAATGGACCGAAGCCGAACTCCATAAAGAGTACGGCGCATACTCCAATTGGATTATGCATTTCGACGGCTCCAAAATGTTGGCCGGCTTGGGGGCTGGCGTCGTACTGACGTCCCCAACCGGAGACACAGTCCAATACGTACTTCAGATAATGTACACGGACTCCAACAATGCAGCCAAATACGAGGCCCTCCTACATGGTCTCCGGATGGCAATCTCCATGGGCATTCAACGCCTGGAGGTGCGCGGGGATTCAAACCTTGCAATATCCCAAGTAAATGGAGACTTTGACGCCAAGGATTCGAAAATGGCAGCCTATCGCAACGCTGTCCTAAAAATGTCAGCTCGGTTCGAAGGACTCGAATTCCACCACGTAGCCCGGGATAATAATCAAGCAGCCGGCGTGTTGGCACGCATCGGCGCGAAACGCGACGCTGTCCCTCCAAACATCTTCCTGGAATGGCTCTTTAAGCCATCCGTACTATGGGAAGAGGAGTCCGGAAATAACAACCCGGAAACAACCGCGCCACCCAACACAGAACAATCTGACATAATCGGCGGTTCAGCCGATGAAATAAAACCTTTAGCCCACGAAATAATGGCGGTAATTGCCCCGTGGACGGAACCATTCCTAGCCTACTTAATTAGGCAGGAACTTCCCGAAGACCAAAATGAGGCCCGCTGCATAGTTCGGCAATCTAAAGCCTACAATGTCCATGAGGGAGAACTTTATAAGAAAAGCACAACCGGAGTCCTTCAAAGGTGCATCTCTGAAGAGGAAGGGCGGAATCTTCGGGCTGAAATTCACGCCGGACTAGGCGGACACCACACTGTAGCCTGGGCACTTGTAGGTAAGGCCTTCCGTACAGGATTTTATTGGCCGACGGCCCGGGCAGATGCTCAGGACTTAGTCCAAAGATGCGTCGGTTGTCAGCTCTTTGCCAATCAGAGCCACATGCCACCCACCGCCCTCAAAACTATACCCATTTCCTGGCCGTTTGCGGTCTGGGGGCTTGACATGGTTGGACCCCTTAAAGGGGGAACCCACAAGCAAAAATACCTACTGGTCATGGTGGACAAGTTCACCAAATGGATAGAGGCCAAGCCAGTTAAAACGGCAGAGTCCGGACCAGTGATAGACTTCATATCCGGGGTAGTACACTGTTATGGCGTCCCCCACAACATCATTACCGATAACAGCACGAACTTCACAGCCGACGAGGTTAAACTCTAGTGCAAAAATATGGGCATTAAGCTCGACTACGCTTCAGTTTACCACCCTCAAACCAACAATCAAGTTGAACGAGCAAATGGTCTAATAATGAGCGGCATCAAACCCAGACTAGTGCGGTCCCTTACGGAATCTAACACGCACTGGGTAGAGGAGCTTGACTCCGTACTCTGGAGGCTGCGGACCACGCCCAACCGTACTACCGGATTCACACCATTCTTTATGGTATATGGCGCAGAGGCAGTTTTACCCCGCGACATAATTCATGACTCACCTCGAGTGCGCATGTACGAAGAAAGAGAAGCCGAGCTGGATTGGCAGGACAGCTTGGACGCATTGGAGGAAGAACGCGACGTGGCAAAGGCCCGTTCCGCATTCTATCAGCAGCAGGCTCGAAGATATCAAAGCAGAGAAGTACGGGCTAAAGCCTACAACATGGGAGAACTAGTTCTCTGCCTGCCGGATAAGAAAAAGGACAAACTCAAGCCCAAATGGGAAGGTCCCTTCATCATCGACCAAGTCCTGACCGGCGGAGCATACCGTCTGCGGAATGCATCGGACAACCGACTCGAGCCGAACCCATGGAACGCCGCCCGCCTCCGAAGATTCTACGCCTAGCGCCGGACTAACAGTTCGTCCCCTTCCTCCGTCCACTTTTTCACAATTCAGCTGTCTTTTGTTTCTCTCTCTCTTCTCTCACCTTTTTCATAGAAGTCCTTGAGGGCCTATTCGCGCTTTGTTCGCACACACTTGATGTGCTACCCGCACTCATTACACCTGGGGGCTTCTTTAACAGAAGCTTACTTATACGGGCTTCATGCCCAGCACATGTGTCAAACTTCCACATGTACCTTTTATTCACCATTATATGCATCGATATGACTTAAGTTTTGGCCAAGCTGGGTTGCCTGGCTCCTGTGCTTACCCCTACGTTCCCAATTGTTCGGCTAGGAGGTAAAGGGAGCACCTCTGCAATTTTTACTGCCGGGTCAGCCGGATGTGTACCTCAGACTAGGTGAAGCCGAAAGCTAGCGTTCTTAAGGGAATATTTGGTCGGTGACTTGAAAGATGATTTTTTACCTATTTATTTACCTGCCCCCAGATGTTTTCCTGCTCTTTTCGCAGTCCGAACATGCATTTTAGGGCATGCCTCCCAGGGAAAGGAACCCTTAACGGAACTATTCTCCCTGGAAGATGTTTCTTACTAACCATGTAATATAACATAACTAGTTGGGCACTTGTCTGATAAAGCACTAATGACTCCTACGCCTGGTTTCCATGCATGCCTCGGTTTTTTCATAACCGAGAGGGTATTCGGACACACTCCGGACTCTAGGGTCCCGAGGTAGAAGCGAAAAGGTCGGCAAAGACAAACGATCTACAATCCGGCTAGAAGGCATTTTACATGTCATTTTAAATACATTGTCAAATTGACTGACCGTATTCCTCCTCAATCCCGTCTAACAGGCTATCTAATTTACAGTCCCGTTGGGAATACTTAGCGGCCAATTCTACTTGGCCGTACACTAAGCTCACAGGGATCTCCTTCCAATCGGGCCCCACAGGTCCGACCTCGGCCATGTGGTTTGGATCCGCCTTCTTGTATCGCGTCTTCACCATGGCCCAGGCCTCCCTGGCACCCTGACGGCAGGCCGATATCTTCCATAAATGGAAGCGCTGCCGCGCTCCCTGAAGCTTCTCCGCAAGCTCTCCAAGGCCCTCGGGTAGGGAGACGGATGGCCACAGGGCCTGGACGACGCCATTCATCGCCTGCCGAACACGTTCGAGCAGTTGCACCAGCTCGGGAAGTTGGTCACCCGTTGAAACGGGCATTTCCTCCGCAGGGCGACCTGTGAGCACACCTACAGCCATATTTTTGTCAATTAGCTTCCTCGCCGAACTCCTCTTTTCAAAGGAGTTCGCTCAAGCACTTACTATAGATGCCGCGACGAAGCCTCTGATTCTCCTTCATGGAGCCAGATAGCTCGGCCCGAACACCCTTTAGCTCTTCTCCAAGCTGGGTGTGGGCATCCTGGAGTTTGTTCCTCTCCTGCTGCACCTTCATAAGCACCCTCTCGCCGGCCTTCAGTTGGCGCAGTAGTTGTTGCTTGTCCGGATCAAGTCCGGCAACATCTGCAATATCATTGTCAGACTTATACGTACGCCGCACACCGCTTATCTTTTTTGAAATAATGTGTTACCAGAGGGGGTCTCTGTGCCTCCTTCGGCGGCAGCTAGTGCGGCCTCAAGTTGGGCCTTGCACTCTTGTAGCTCCTGTGACAATTGGGTATTCTTCTCTGTAAGATCCTGCATATCAAATGATCCTTAAATCAGTTACTCTAACTACTTTAAGTCTCGGGGGCTACTGGCATATACAACTATTAAAATCTCTTACCCGTATGTCTTTTACATACTGCTCCGTGGCTCTGGTCAAACCATCTTGAGTAGTATGGAGGTGCGCATCTCCCGCGTTAAAGGAATTCAACACCTCAGGGGAGAAGCACGCGTCACGAAAAACTGTCCGGCGGCGCCTATGGTTCATGGCGCTCTCCACCTCAGACCTGGTGGCGGATAGCCTGTCGGCATCCTCCATTGGAGGAGTATCCGGCTCGCGCCATGCGCTCGCCTCCCCCTCCGGACCAGGTGTTGGAGCCTGGCTGGCAGAGGCTTGGTTGGCAACCTCTCCGCCCACAGTCTGGTGAGCGCTCTTTCTCCTGAAAAAGTCATGAGCATTAGTACACCTCCTAGGAACTTTTTCCTAAATGATGGTCGCGAGCTATACCGTTGTGGTGACGTTTCGATTCGCGCCGCACCCCTCTTCCGCCTGTGGGGCCGGACTGACCCCTGTTGGTCAGCCGCCGCGGGTTCGGCTTCCCGCCTTGAAGGCACCTCCTGCAAGACACTATTGTGTACGGTGGTCAGAAATGCGCAAGGATGGAGTAATGGTGTTAGGACTTCGGTCATAAGTACCTGGGAAGCCGGTGACAAGCCGGGGTAGTCGGCCGTAATGGCGACTAGAGCGTTGTCCATGCTGAGTTGGTGGAACACCCCGTCAATTAGCTCCACCTTTATGTCCGGATCCTCTTCGGAGGCCGGATCAAGGGATCTTCCCGGATCCTCGGGTTGTGGGGCCGGACTATGTATGCTCTCCACAGTCCGGCGCAGTTCCTGCGCCAAAACCATAAAATAAGGTACTTAACTTTGAAAGCACAAGTCGGATAAATAAACGTCCACTTACCCAGCTCCGAGGGTTATTCATGGAGAACCCATTCAATGGGCTCGTCTGGAGGAAGTCCTCCTTCTCCCCCTTGTACAGGCCGGACAGAATCTTCACCAGATCTTCGGCCGATCCCGGCCCTTTGCGGCCATGACGGGTGGCATTATTCTCCCCGTTGAAATCCCACATGGGGTGGCCCCTGTATTGTAGCGGCTGCACCCCCCACATAATGCACATGGCCATGACTCCAATCATGGTCAATTCGGAATGGGCCAGCAACCTTATCCGGACCATCAAATAATGGACGCTCTTGTCTTCCTCCAGTTGAGGGCTCCGCGGGCGCCAACTTAGGCGTTTCTTCAGAGGAGCATTGCTAAACTCCGGGAGGCCGATCCGAACTGGGTCCGGCAGTGGAGCGTCTTCTACATAAGACCATTCCGAAGGCCAGTCTTCGGACGCCTTCTTAGGGGTTCCGGATGGATATCCGGTCCCGGCGATGCGCCATATTTCGGCACCGCCCACTTTATATATTGACCCCTCGTGAGAGCGGGGTACGAGGCAGAATAGCCTCTTCCACATCGCAAAATGGGGCTCGATGCCCAGGAATAGCTCGCAAAGAGCTACGAAACCCGCGATATGCAGAATAGAGGCGGGCGTGAGGTGATGGAGCTGGAGTCCGTAGAACTCCAGAAGCCCGCGGAGGAACGAATGTACAGGAAATCCAAGCCCCCTTATCAGATAGGGGACGAAGCATACCCGCTCCCCTTTAGAGGGGCTAGGGGTGGCCTCCGCTTGCTTCCCACCTTTGTAGCTGGCCAGCCCGACTCGAACTGGGACCATGAAGGCCCGAGGAAGATATCCCTCCGTTGGAGCGTCACCAGCTTGTTGTGCGGAACAGAACATCTCCTCCAATCTCCTAGCAGAGGGCTGGGAGCGCGAGAGGAGGAGCCGCGTCGACGGTCCATGATGGAATGGATTTTTAGTCAGAAGCGCTCCGATGAGTACTCGCGGAAGGAAGATGGTGTGATTTGGATCTGGATTCTTGCCTTTCTTATAGGCAGATTATTTGCGCAGCTAGGGGGTAAAACATAAAAGATACCCTGGCTTTTTGCATTCGTGCGACGCGTGGAAGAAGGCCATTATTGGGCGTGGAAGCCAAGGAGCGCAACATTTGTAAGGGAGCCGGACACTGTTCGGTAGGTACATGGAATTTAAAGGAGAACCCGCCTTGCAACGCCGAAGACAATATATGCGCTGGACTCGTCGTCATTGAAGCCTGGTTCGGGGGCTACTGAGGGAGTCCTGGACTAGGGGGTGTCCGGATAGCCGGACTATCATCATCGGCCGGACTCCAAGACTATGAAGATACAAGATTGAAGACTTCGTCCCGTGTCCGGATGTGACCTTCCTTGGCGTGGAAGGCAAGCTTGGCGATACGGATATGTAGATCTCCTATCATTGTAACCGACTCTGTGTAACCCTAGCCCTCTCCGTGTCTATATAAACCGGAGGGTTTTAGTCCGTAGGACAGACAACCATTACAACAATCATACCATAGGCTAGCTTCTAGGGTTTAGCCTCCTTGATCTCGTGGTAGATCCACTCTTATATACCCATATCATCAATATCAATCAAGCAGGAGTAGGGTTTTACCTCCATCGAGAGGGCCCGAACCTGGGTAAAAACATCGCGTCCCTTGTCTCCTGTTACCATCCGCCTAGACGCACAGTTCGGGACCCCCTACCCGAGATCCGCCGGTTTTGACACCGACAGCAAGAAAGATCAATCTAGTAGGCCAAACCAAACTGATAATTCGAAGAGACTTGCAAAGATAACTCAATCATACATAAAAGAATTCAGAGGAGATTCAAATATTTCTCATAGATAAACTTGATCATAAACCCACAATTCATCGGATCTCGACAAACACACCGCAAAAAGAGTTTACATCGAATAGATCTCCACAAGAGAGGGGGAGAACATTGTATTGAGATCCAAGAAGAGAGAAGAAGCCATCTAGTTAATAACTATGGACCCGAAGGTCTGTGGTAAACTACTCACAACTCATCGGAGGGGCTATGGTGTTGATGTAGAAGCCCTCTGTGGCCGATTCCCCCTCCAGCGGAGCGCCGGCGAAGGCTCCAAGATGGGATCTCGCGGATACAGAAGGTTACGACGGTGGGAATTGTGTTTCGTTAGCTCCCTAGATGTTTTTGGGGTACGTAGGCTTATATAGGAGGAAGAAGTATGTCGGTGGTCGCCCGAAGGGCCCACAAGACAAGGGGGCGCGCCCTATAGGGGGCGCCCTACCCTCTCGTGGCCGCCTCGGCTGCTTCTTGACTTATACTCCAAGTCCTCTGGATCACGTTCGCTCCAAAAATCACGCTCCCGAAGGTTTCATTTCGTTTGGAGTCCGTTTGATATTCCTTTTCTTCGAAATACTGAAATAGGCAAAAAAAAACAGCAATACGGGCTGGGCCTCCGGTTAGTAGGTTAGTCCCAAAAATGATATAAATGTGTAAAATAAAGCCCATAAACATCCAAAAGGGGTAATATAATAGCATAGAACAATAAAAAATTATAGATACATTGAAGACGTATCACAGATGTAGGGGAAAGTAGGTGTAACTGTCCACCCAGAGTAAAGAGTTATTGTTTCAGAAAGACTGTGTCTTGTTTCTCCGACCATGGATGTACTCAATTCTTGTGAGGAAAAGTGCGCAAACCTATGCAGAGTGTACAAACTAATCATGGTTAGCCGTGTCCCCGGTTATGGACGTTTTGAGTATCTAGTTCTTGGATTATCATGTGGATCTCATCACTCTTAATATAATTTGATTGGGTTTAATGATGATGCGTAATTGGGATTGAGTTGGGTGAACCTTCTCAATGTTTAGCAACCACCATGATAGTTAAATAAAATGTATTCCTTTGTTGTAGGAAAAAATTGGGTTTATGCAAAACTGTAACCATATAGCTTTCCACCAGCCATATATGCATGTAGTGATAACATTATTCTGTTCATTGTTCTCTTGTGTTACATTGCCAGCATATTCCATGTGTTGACCCGTTTCTGGCTGCAACGTTCATGTTGCAGACTTTTCAGACGACGAGTGAGGTGCCTTAGGTCGCGATCTTTCACTCAGTGATGCTGTTGGAGTTGATGAACTCACTTTATCTTCCAAGCCTTCCGCTGTTATCGTATTTAGTTGGCCTTAAGCCATATTTATTGTAATAAGTTCTCTTTTAAGACATTCGATGTAATAAGTGTGTGATTGCTACTCTGTTATAAATCCTTCAAATACTGTGCGTGTCAGCATTACCGATTCAGAGATGACACTGATGCACAGAGATCAGACTGTTTGGGGTCTGGTCGCTACAATGCATGCTACCAAACTACTTGCACAATGTAGTTTTTCTTTTTAGGCTACTTGCACAATATAGTTTTTACCTTGTTTTTTCATAACCAAGGCCTATCTCCCAAGCTCACCACAAACATGAAAATGTTGCAGGCTATCAAACGCATCCTATAAATTTTAAGAGATGGTTTGGTCTTCAAGCATCAACTGTCACTCACGCTCGGATGGGGTGTGTGAATTGCAGCTGGTCCAAACATCAATACAGGATCTACGAAAATCAATACGGGATCTACGAAAATCAACTATCACTCAGGCTGTGGGTGATTGTGTCATGCCCGTATCTACGAAATCAATACAGGATCTCATAATTCTCTGCAAAATTTTCTCATTAATATAGGAATAATTCTGCGATTTTGTTTTCCCTCTATATAAACAACAGCACATCCATGGAACATCTACCAACTACCATCGACACAGGAAGGAAAGGAATATAGTTAACTGTTTCTCATGGCTCCTACCAGTAGCAACACTCGGGTCTTGTGTCTGGTGGCTCTCCTGGTCATGTCTACCACCTTCTTGTCGTCCTGTGATGCAGCAGGTATATATCCCTCCTATTAGTTTCTCTCTAGCGTATCCTTTATCCCTTAAATTACCCTGGTGGTCGACAGTTGTGTGCTAACCTGCTTAATTGCTCTATAGGTGGGTGGACGAAGTTTTGCGTACCCGAGAAAGCCTGCAAGAACCCAGCAGGACTTCACGGCGACTATGTGTGCAAGGTTGACTGCGGACGCCAAGGTTATGATGAGGATAAAAGCCACTGCGCGAGTGGCATTTGCTGCTGTGAAAAGTAATATAAGCCGTCGATATGTTTTGTTATGTACTGGAACGATTTTGCGTAGGGAGGGAGACTTTTTTTCTATGCACACCTAGGTTCAGTTCATACAGAAACAATCAGTAAACTGTAATGGTTGTATTCTTGAGACAAATTCTGCAATGGTTGATCTGTATGTCTTCCTTCTTTTGTGAAAGATTTATTTGTTTTCCCTAGCCCTCCAATCAAAAGAAAAATCGAACAAACCTTTGATGGCTATGAAGCACCGGAATAAATCTTAACTATCAGTTGGGACATGGGACAATGGTGTAAAGCCAAAAAAATCTAACAATGGCAGGATGGTTCATGACTATTCTTGCGAAAAAATAGTGGATCTAATACTTAAAATGTATAGGGGACGTTTCATTTGAGGCAAGCAACGAAGCAGAAAATTTAAACACGTGTTTGGAAATAAATAAAAGACAAAAAATATAGACAACACATGCAAAAGTACTTTCTCACGTGGTGGCATCCCACTGACATTTTTCTTACAACACAGAGAGAGCACGTTCATGCATGCAAATTCTTGTAAACACATGTTTTAAAATAAATAAAGGCCAACAAATATACACAACGTACTTGCAAAAGTGCTTTCTCACGTGGTGGCATCCCAATGACATTTTTCCACAACAGGGAGAGCACGTTCATGCATGCAAATTCTTCCATCTCATTATTGCTAAATCTGAAGAATAAAAATCAATCATTTCACAAATGGTTAATTCAATCAGTGATCTATCTTCGATGGTGAGTTTATTTCGATGACTGCTTCAAAACGAGATCCTATCTTTTAATATTTTGACGAATTTAGCAATTAAGTTATGTCACCGTACACTGTCATGTTAGTAGTAAATATCCACCATGATAGCTACGGGTAGTTACCAGCAGTGGCGGAGACAGGCCTAGGGCAGTTGGGGCTATAGCCCTAGGCCTAGCAACATTAGCCTTTGTAATCCCTTCTTATAAAATATACAAAATCACTGAAGTGCATCACTCAAGCTAATTTAGCCCTAGGCGTAATCTGATGCTAGTTCCGCCACTGGTTACCAGATAATAATGGGTATGCTTTTAGACATTGTAATGTAATGCAATGCTAGAGGGTCACTGTCCAAGTGTTAACCACAAGTAAGAAGTGGTATCAACAAATACTGGTATCATGAAGTAAGCCTGCACCAGTGTACATTATTGATGTTTTTTTTGCGGGTACATTGATGTTTGTTAACTTGGCAACAATTAATACAATCTAGCAATCATGTACTCCCTCTGTAACACTCTTATATTTCTTTACAGAGGGAGTAGTTAATAAGCTGACAAGTAACTACAATATAATCTTGTAACATCCAAAGTTATTAAAAAATGTCAACATGGGATCTTGTTTCAAATATCGTATCTTAACAAGACCACAATTATAACGGGTCATCAACTGTATTATCTACTCGAAAGGTACTTTTATTCGCTAAAAAAAGTTAAGACATGACTTGTCTTTGCTAATGCCATGCTTGGACTTTTCGAAATGCATGCATACATATGCGAGATGGGAGAGAGAAGGCTCCACATCATACAACCTAGGTACGGTGTCGTTATCTGCTCCAATAAAAACTTAGAACCCTATTGGGTGGGTAGGAGGATGATTTATCCTAGCCTAACAAAAATCAAACCTCATGTTTAGCACCTTTCTTCGTCCCGTTAACGACACCGTACCTAGGTTGTATCATTCTATCATTTTTATCATTCGTTTCCTTTTCCTTTTTTTCCTACTTGTTTCTTTTCTATCTTTTTCGGTTTTCCTACTTTTTATCGACTCTCTCGTAGAATTTCGTTGGGCTTTAAAGCTAAAGGGGTTTAATTGCTTTTCAGTTTTTTATTTTCTTTTCTCTCTTTTTTGTTTTTACAATTTATTTTATATAATATAATTTATGTTTTCTATTTTATAAAAAATATTTAAAAATGCGTGAATTTATTTAATCAACATTTAATAAAAATAATGAACACTTTTTAAAAATCACAAAAACACGTTTTAAATATATGAAGACTTTTTTTATTATATGAATATATTTTTAAATGCATGTACTTTTTCTAAAACAACTTTTCAAAGAAATTGCTGGAACACTTTTAAATATTATGAACATTTTCAATGTGGGAACCCTTTTTTATTACATGAAAATGTTCTAGAAAAATGCATGAACAATTTCCAAAGTATATGATTTTTTCTTAAGTGTGTGAATACTTTTTATCACCAGATTATATATGGTGTTTTTGAATGGCTTGTTGATGTATATTTCTCTCCGATCTAGTAGATCATTGGCCATTTTAGAGAAAGCTCAATAGGGGAGTGATCTTTATTAGATTGGGCAAATCTTTGTAAGTTAAGTATTTCAGTGGGAGTAGATAAAAAAGGTTATAATGTATTGTGCCACTATGGATAGAAAGATAGTTGACTCATTGTCACGGTGATGAGTTGGAGGTGAAAGGAATATGTTATCAACTGTATATAATTTGACTTATTGCAATACTATGTTTTATTATTTGATACCTCGGGATGCATGCTTTGTTAGTGGTCTTTGGGTGAAGCACTAGCTATAGATCAGTTGGGCGTTCAGGACCCCAATAACCCTGGCTCAAGACCCCAATAGGTTCACATCCTTTATTTCAACATGACATCTTATCAGGCTTGCTGTTTATCCTTTTTCCCACACTCACTGACTTACATGCATGGTTATAGATATTTTCTTTCGTCTCCAACTTGTTTTTACTAAGGTGTCCATTTTCAATCTGGATCAGCACTGGTACGAAAGAAAGACGAGTCGTCCACTACTGACTAAAATTGTATCCTAAACAACATTTTAAAAATTATTAACATGTGAAAAAAACACCATAATCTGATTCTACACATTTTTCTAATCAATTTTCATAGATAATATGTCAACTGGAGTTGGGATTTAAAAGATATGCATATTTTTAAAGGATATGAATCTTTCCCTAAACAACATTTAGAAATGGTTAACGGGTAAGAGGAACACCATATCAATTTTCATATATAAAAGATATTAACAATAAAAAATTGAATATGTAAAAAAGGTTATTTTCTAGATGTATTGCGGGTTTATTAACCAAAACCTCAGGGGATTTTATGCAAAAAGAGAAACATTTTTTATTCTCACTTAAAATAGGACTACGGGTTGATTAAACTTAACCTTAGGGGGTTTTCTGCAAAATGCGGGCCATTTTTATATTCTCGCTAAGTAGGGAATGTGGGTTGATTTTAAGAAAGTGGGTCTGCAAAAAGCGCGACGGATGACAAGAAGCACTCCTCCTGTTGTTATCAGGTAGAGATTTTTTTCCTTATTGTTTCTTTCTTCCATTTAGTTTCCTTTGTACACTCCTCTATTTTAGTTTGTCTTAAAAACCTGAAAAGAAGACTATTTTCCTATAAAAATAAAAAACTGTGAACTATTTTTAAGTGCGTAGTTTTGTCCTAAATACACAATATTTCCCTTGGAGCATATGAACTATTTCATACATATATAAACATTTTGTGTAAACATATTTTCCAAAGTTAAGATGATCATTTTTTTTAATATAAAGAAGTTAATTTGTTTTGCACTATATCCCTTTTTTCTTCTTAGATCCACGTCGCACAAAAAGGTGCACATAGAATAGAAGTGATTGAACAAAAGAAAAATCATGAAATGACCATGCACCCCCTGCAAAAGCATTATCGTGTACATTCATATGGGCCCGGCCCATCCAAATGCGGTTCAGCGATTTGGCTGTTATTCTCCGCTTAGGGGCATTCCTTCCTGTACGGCGCACAACGCGCTACTAAAGAAGCGAACGCGCACTTCTGGGCCAGCCCATGTGCGTGCCGGGACGCTGCCTGTTTCCTTTCTTCCTTCCCCCCCCCCCCCCCCCCCCCCCTTTTTTCAATAATTCGGGATATTAAAAAAGTTGCTAACTTTAATAAAACTATCATGATTTCAAAAGAAACATTCATGATTACGGAAAAATGCTCTGGAACTCAAAAACAGTTCACGAATTTGTAAAAAAATGTTCATAATTTCTTTTAAACGCACAATTCGAAAAAATGTTCGCTAATTTGGAAAATGTTTAGAGATTCTAAAAAAACGTTCACAATTCAATAAAAATGTTCGCAAATTTGGCAAAAATGTTCATGATTCATAAAAATGTTCACCAATTTTATAAGTGTTCACGAATTTGAAAAAAATATTCATGATTTAGGAAAAAAATTCTTTAATTTTAAAATGTTCGTCATTTCAAAAAAATATGTCCATGATTTAATAACATGTTCATGACTTAAGAGAATGTCTACAAATTTCTGAAAAATGTTCACAAATTTAAAAATGGTCATGATTTCAGAATAATGTTCGTGAGTTTTATAAAATGTTCACAGTTTCAAAAAACATGTTCTTGATTTAAGAGTAACGAATTAGTAAAAATAAAACCACTACTTTTGAAAAATGATCATCATTAAAAAAAAATACAATTTAGAAAATCACCAATTAATAGATTTTTGGAAATTGAAAAACAAGAATAAAAATATAAAACATAAAAGTAAATAAAAAAATGAAAAGAAAACAGAAAAAGAAAAGTAAAAAACGAAAAAAGAAAAAGAAAATAAAAAACAAAAGTAATACAGAAAAACCCGGTTCAGGGAAGGTTCTAGAACCTTCTCAAAACTGGTTGGGGGTGAAACCCTGAAATGGGTGTGAAGCAGGATGGAGGGCTGTAGAATTTACAAAAAAGATATGCCCAGGCAGGCCCTGGGGGAGTGACAACCCAGGCCTCCAAAATCTAGGACCCGAAAAGATTCAGAACTGATCCATGACAAACCAGAGCACCCTGACTTACATGTTGTTGCTCTTCAAGGAGAGCTCACATTTTCCGCCCGTGGACGGAAAATATCCGGGCATTCATTGAAGGCAGGCGTGAATGGGCCAGCCCATTCTTCACTAGAGTTGTTTTTCTTTTATTTCTCTTTGGTTTTCAGTCCTTTTTTCCTAAAAACCGGCTTGTCATTTATTAGGATCTTGATATTTTAAACTTTACTAAAAATTGTAAATGAATATTTTACAAAATTATTCAGTATATGCTTGTGAAAAGTTTAGTGTATATTAGAAAAAGTTCATCGTGTATTAAAAAACTGTTCAATGTGTATTAAAAGAATATTTGATGTACAGAAAAAAGTTCATCATATATTAAAAATAGGTTTATGCATATAAAAAAATGTTCATCGTATATAATAAACTAAGTTTGGTGTATATTAGAAAAATTTCACGGTGTATTTAAAAACTGTTCAATATGCATTGAAATAATATTTAATGTATACAACAAAGTTTATCGTATATCATAAAATAATTCATTGCATATATGTAAAATGTGCACAGTATACTTCAAATATTTACTGTACATTTAAAAAAAATCACATTTGTTCTCTATAGGTACAAGAGGTGGCTGGCCGAAGCTTTGCATAGCCGAGAAAGCCTGCAAGTCCCCCGGCTGGACTCAACGGCGACTATGTGTGCAAGGTTGACTGTGGAGGCCGAGGTTATGACCAGGATAAAAGCCATTGCGCAGCAGACCCTAGTTTTTTTTTAGAAAAGGCGGATGTATCCCCGGTCTCTACATCTGGACGATGCATGCAGTCATATTATTAATTATTCACAAAGACCATACAAGGTGATACATCAATAAGCCTGAAGCCACCATCTTGGCAACGTTGTTGCTACTCCTATCCCCTTGATGAAGGTGTACCGAAAGTCTAGGCCTAATACCAAAAGACATCGCACCAAAGCCTAACATCTAAAGCCGGGTGTCCCATCCAAGCCACTACCTGGATTGGGTCCCACCCCGGTCTGGCACACTCCCAGCAAGCACCACACGCTGCAAGGGCCGTCACCTCCATCATCCCTTGGTTCATCCTCAGAGCAAAAATGATGTACCGACCTTGCCAGGCCTCTCTGCTATCAACGGCACCATGACGCCAGACAACTTCCTCCTCCTGCGCACGTCCATCCAGACACATCCGTCGTCGAGAATCAGCTGCACCATGCCGCCAATACTTGTCGTCGTCGACGCGGTAGATCCAACGCCGCTCCACCTGCCGACCTTCACACCGTCGCCGCTGCAGGAACTGCCATGCAGAGCCCACCATCCACAGTTCCTCTCCCCCGAACACCCAAGCCTCCCAAGACGGCGCCTCCATGTAGGACACGACGCTAAGGGCCCCGTCGCCGCCCAATCCAAGACGGATTTTGGACTTTCGTCCGGGAGTTGGTCAGAGGTGGATAGGAGGGGACCTCGCCTTCGCCTCCAAGGAGGGTAACGACGCCAAAGCCGTCGCCGATGCCGGGTCGAGCTAGACGACCAAAGTTTCCTCCGGTCCCCAACCTGTACCACCAACCTCTGTCTGCTCCGGATCTGGCCACAAACCGAGAAACAAAACCATCTAGAGAAGAAAGCACCATGGGGCGACTCTGGTGTAGATCCGTCCAGGCTCCAGATCCAGAGAATCCAACCTGGGCAACTGTTGAAGATCGTAGCAGAAATTTAAAATTTTCTACGCATCACCAAGATTAATCTATGGAGTCATCTAGCAACGAGAGAGAGAGAGGAGTGCATCTACGTACCCTTGTAGATCGCGAACGGACGCATTCAAGAGAACGGGGTTGATGGAGTCATACTCGTCGTGATCCAAATCACCGAAGATCCTAGCGCCGAACGAACGGCAGCTCCGCGTTCAACACAAGTACGGAGCGGAGACGTCTCCCGCGCCTTGATCCAGCAAGGAGGAGGGAGAGGTAGAGGAAGAGAGCTCCAGCAGCAGCACGACGGCATGGTGGTGATGGAGAGGCTGCACTCCGGCAGGGCTTCGCCAAGCTTCTGCGGAGGAGGAGAGGTGTTGGGGAGGGAAGGGGCTGCGCCTTGGAGGTGTGTATGCAGCCCTCCCCTTGCCCCTCCATTTATAGGGGAAGGAGGAAGGGGGCCGGACCCCTCTAGATGAGATCTAGAGGAAGGGGGGGGCAAGGGGAGGGGGCTTGCCCCCCAAGCAAGGGGGACGCCCCCTCTACGGTCCCCCCCCAACCCTAGGCGCATGGGCCCAAGAGGGGGGATGCGCCCAGCCCTCTAGGGGCTAGTTCCCTGCCCACTACGGCCCATGAGGCCCCCCGAGAGAGGTGCCCCGGTACAATACCGATAAGCCCCGAACTTTTCCGGTGACCGTATTGAAGCAAATATGCCCTAGAGGCAATAGTAAAGTTATTATTTATTTCCTTATTTCATGATAAATGTTTATTATTCATGCTAGAATTGTATTAAGCAGAAACTTGATACATGTGTGAATACATAGACAAACTGAGTGTCACTAGTATGCCTCTACTTGACTAGCTCATTAATGAAAGATGGTTATGTTTCCTAGCCATGGACAAAGAGTTGTCATTTGATTAACGGGATCACATCATTAGGAGAATGATGTGATTGACTTGACCCATTCCGTTAGCTTAGCACTTGATCGTTTAGTATGTTGCTATTGCTTTCTTCATGACTTATACATGTTCCTATGACTATGAGATTATGCAACTTCTGTTTACCGGAGGAACACTTTGTGTGCTACCAAACGTAACAACGTAACTGGGTGATTATAAAGGAGCTCTACAGGTGTCTCCGAAGGTACATGTTGAGTTGGCGTATTTCAAGATTAGGATTTGTCACTCTGATTGTCGGAGAGGTATCTCTGGGCCCTCTCGGTAATGCACATCACTATAAGCCTTGCAAGTAATGTAGCTAATGAGTTACTTACGGGATGATGTATTATGGAACGAGTAAAGAGACTTGTCGGTAACGAGATTGAGCTAGGTATTGGATACCGACGATCAAATCTCGGGCAACTAACATACCGACGACAAAGAGAACAACGTATGTTGTTATGCGGTTTTGCCGATAAAGATCTTCGTAGAATATGTAGGAGCCAATATGAGCATCCAGGTTCTGCTATTGGTTATTGACCGGAAACGTGTTTCGGTCATGTCTACATTGTTCTCGAACCCATAGGGTCCGCACGCTTAAGGTTTCGATGACAGTTATATTATGAGTTTATGAGTTTTGATGTACCTAAGGAGTTCGGAGTCCCGGATGTGATCGGGGACATGACGAGGAGTCTCAAAATGGTCGAGACGTAAAGATCGATATATTGGACGACTATATTCGGATTTCGGAAAGGTTCCGAGTGATTCGGGTATTTTTCGGAGTACCGGAGAGTTATGGGAATTCGCCGGAGAGTATACGGGCCTTATTGGGCCATACGGGAATAGAGGAGAGAGGCTGAAAGGAAGGAGGCGTGCAGCCCCCCTAGTCCGAATTGGACAAGGGGTGCAGCCCCCTTTTCCTTCCTCCTCTCCCCCTCTTTCCTTCTCTCCTACTCCAACAAGGGAAGGAGGAGTCCCACTCCCGGTGGGAGTAGGACTCCCCCCTTGGAGCGCCCTCCTCCTTGGCCGGCCGCCTCCCCCTTGCTCCTTTATATACGGGGCAGGGGGGTACCCCATAGACACAACAATTGATCTCTTGATCTCTTAGACGTGTGCGGTGCCCCCCTCCATCATAGTCGTCCTCGATAATATTGTAGCGATGCTTAGGCGAAGCCCTGCGACGATAGAACATCAAAATCGTCACCACGCCATCGTGCTGACGGAACTCTTCCTCAACACTCGCCTGGATCGGAGTTCGAGGGACATCATCGAGCTGAACGTGTGCTAGAACTCGGAGGTGCCGTAGTTTTGGTGCTTGATCGGTCGGGCCGTGAAGACGTACGACTACATCAACCGCGTTGTTATAACGCTTACGCTTTCGGTCTACGAGGGCACATGGACACACTCTCCCCTCTCGTTGCTATGCATCACCATGATCTTGCGTGTGCGTAGGAAATTTTTGAAATTACTACGTTCCCCAACAGTGGCATCCGAGCCTTGTTTTATGCGTAGATGTTATATGCACGAGTAGAACACAAGTGAGTTGTGGGCGATACAAGTCATACTGCTTACCAGCATGTCATACTTTGGTTCGGCGGTATTGTTGGATGAAGCGGTCCGGACCAGCATTACGCGTACGCTTACGCGAGACTGGTTCTACCGACGTGCTTTGCACACAGGTGGCTGGCGGGTGTCTGTTTCTCCAACTTTAGTTGAACCGAGTGTGGCTATGCCCGGTCCTTGCAAAGGTTAAAACATCACTAACTTGACAAACTATCGTTGTGGTTTTAATGCGTAGGTAAGAACGGTTCATGCTCAGCCCGTAGCAGCCACGTAAAATTTTCAACAACAAAGTAGAGGACGTCTAACTTGTTTTTGCAGGGCATGTTGTGATGTGATATGGTCAAGACGTGATCCTATATTTTATTGTATGAGATGATCATGTTTTGTAACCGAAGTTATCGGCAACTGGCAGGAGCCATATGGTTGTCGCTTTATTGTATGAAATGCAAACGCCCTGTAATTGCTTTACTTTATCACTAAGCGGTAGTGATAGTCGTAGAAGCAATAGATGGCGTAACGACAACGATGCTACGATGGAGATCAAGGTGTCGCGCCGGTGACGATGGTGATCACGACGGTGCTTCGAAGATGGAGATCACAAGCACAAGATGATGATGGCCATATCATATCACTTATAATGATTGCATGTGATGTTTATCCTTTATGCATCTTATCTTGCTTTGATTGACGGTAGCATTTTAAGATGATCTCTCACTAATTGTCAAGAAGTGTTCTCCCTGAGTATGCACCATTGCGAAAGTTCTTCGTGCTGAGACACCACGTGATGATCAGGTGTGATAGGCTCTACGTTCAAATACAATGAGTGCAAAATAGTTGCACACACGGAATACCCAGGTTAAACTTGACGAGCCTAGCATATACAGATATGGCCTCGGAACACGGAGTCCGAAAGGTCGAGCGTGAATCACATAGTAGATATGATCAACATAGTGATGTTCACCATTGAAAACTACTCCATCTCACGTGATGATCGGACATGGTTTAGTTGATATGGATCACGTGATCACTTAGATGACTAGAGAGATGTCTGTCTAAGTGCGAGTTCTTAAGTAATATGATTAATTGAACTTAAATTTATCATGAACTTAGTCCTGGTAGTATTTTGCAAATTATGTTGTAGATCAATAGCTTGCGTTGTTACTTTCATATGTTTATTTTGATATGTTCCTAGAGAAAATTGTGTTGAAAGATGTTAGTAGCAATGATGCGGATTGGATCCGTGATCTGAGGTTTATCCTCATTGTTGCACAGAAGAATTATGTCCTTAATGCACCGCTAGGTGACAGACCTATTGCAGGAGTAGATGCAGACGTTATGAACGTTTGGCTAACTCAATATGATGACTACTTGATAGTTTAGTGCACCATGCTTAATGGCTTAGAATCGGGACTTCAAAGACGTTTTGAACGTCATGGACCATATGAGATGTTCCAGGAGTTGAAGTTAATATTTCAAGCAAGTACTCGAGTTGAGAGATATGAAGTTTCCAACAAGTTCTATAGCTAAAAAGATGGAGGAGAATCGCTCAACTAGTGAGCATGTGCTCAGATTGTCTGGATACTACAATCGCTTGAATCAAGTCGGAGTTAATCTTCCAGATAAGATAGTGATTGATAGAGTTCTCTAGTCACCATCACCAAGTTATTAGAACTTCGTGATGAACTATAGTATGCAAGGGATGACGAAAATGATTCCCGAGCTCTTCGTGATGCTGAAATCAACGAAGGTAGAAATCAAGAAAGAGCATCAAGTGGTGATGATTGACAAGACCACTAGTTTCAAGAAAAGGGCAAAGGGAAAGAAAGGGAACTTCAAATAGAATGGCAAGCAAGTTGTCACTCCCGCGAAGAAGCCCAAAGCTGGACCAAAGCCTGAAACTGAGTGCTTCTACTGCAAAGGAAATGGTCACTGGAAGTGTAAATGCCCTGAATATTTGGTAGATAAGAAGGATGGCAAAGTGAACAAGGGTATATTTGATATACAGGTTATTGATGTGTAACTTACTAGTGTTTATAGTAACCCCTGGGTATTAGATACTTGTTCGATTGCTAAGATTAGTAACTCGAAACAGGAGTTACAGAATAAACAGAGACTAGTTGAGGGTGAAGTGACGATGTGTATTGGAAGTGGTTCCAAGATTGATATGATCATCATCGCACACTCCCTATACTTTTGGGATTAGTGTTAAACCTAAATAAATGTTATTTGGCGTTTGCGTTGAACATGAATATGATTTGATCATGTTTATTGCGATACGGTTATTCATTTAAAGTCAAAAATAATTGTTGTTCTGTTTACATGAATAAATCCTTCGATGGTCATACACCCAATGAAAATAGTTTGTTGGATCTCGATCGTAGTGATACACATATTCATAATATTGATGCCAAAAGATGCAAAGTTAATAATGATAGTGCAACTTATTTGTGGCACTGCCGTTTGGGTCATATCGGTGTAAAGCGCATGAAGAAACTCCATAAAGATGGATTTTCGAAATCACTTGGTTATGAATCATTTGATGCTTGCGAACCGTGCCTTTTGGGCAAGATGACTAAAACTCTGTTCTCCGGAACAACGGAACAATCTACTAACTTATTGGAAATAATACATACCGATGTATGCGATCCGATGAGTGTTAAGGCTCGCGGAGTGTATCGTTATTTTCTGACCTTCACAGATGATTTGAGCAGATATGGGTATATCTACTTGATGAAACATAAGTCTGAAATATTTAAAAAGTTCAAAGAATTTCAGAGTGAAGTGGAAAATCATCGTAACAAGAAAAATAAAGTTTCTACGATCTGATCGTGGAGACGAATATTTGAGTTACGAGTTTGGTCTTCGTTTGAAACAATGTGAAATAGTTTCGCAACTCACGCCACCTGGAACACCACAATGTAATGGTGTGTCCGAACGTTGTAATCGTACTTTACTAGATATGGTGCGATCTATGATGTCTCTTATCGGTTTACCACTATCGTTTTGGGGTTATGCATTAGAGACAGCTGCATTCACGTTTAATAGGGCACCATCTAAATCCGTTGAGACGACACTGTATGAACTATGGTTTAGCAGTAAACCTAAGCTGTCGTTTCTTAAAGTTTGGAGTTGCGATGCTTATATGAAAAATGTTTTCAACCTGATAAGCTCGAACCCAAATCGGAGAAGTGCGTCTTCATAGAATACCCAAAGGAAACTGTTGGGTACACCTTCTATCACAGATCCGAATGCAAAACATTCGTTGCTAAGAATGGATCCTTTCTAGAGAAGGAGTTTCTCTCGAAAGAAGTGAGTGGGAGCAAAGTAGAACTTGATGAGGTAATTGTACCTTCTCCCAAATTGGAAAGTTGTTCATCACAGAAATCAGTTCTAGTGATTGCTACACCGATTAGCGAGGAAGCTAATGATGATGATCATGAAACTTCAAATCAAGTTACTACAGAACCTCATAGGTATTCCAGAGTACGGTCCGCGCCAGTGTGGTACGGTAATCCTATTCTGGAAGTCATGTTACTAGACCATGATAAACCTACGAACTATGAGGAAGCGATGATGAGCCCAAATTCCGCGAAATGGTTTCAGGCCATGAAATCTGAGATGGGATCCATGTATGAGAACAAAGTATGGACTTTGATTGACTTGCCCGATGATCGGTGAGTCATTAAGAATAAATGGATCTTCAAGAGGAAGATGGACAATGATAGTAGTATTACTATCTAAGCTCAACTTGTCACAAATATTTTTTCAACAAGTTCAAGGTGTTGAATATGATGAGATTTTCTCACTCGTATCGATGCTTAAGTCTGTCCGAATCATGTTAACAATTGCCACATTTTATGAAATCTGGCAAATGGATGTCAAAACTGCATTCCTTAATGGATTTATTAAAGAAGAGTTGCATATGATGCAACCAGAAGGTTTTGTCAATCCTAATGATGCTAACAAAATGTGCAAGCTCCAGCGATCCATTTATGGATTGGTGCAAGCATCTCAGAGTTGGAATATACGCTTTGATAAGTTGATCAAAGCATATAGTTTTATAAAGACTTGCGGTGAAGCCTGTATTTACAATAAAGTGAGTGGGAGCACTACCGCCTTTCTGATAAATATATGTGAGTAACATATTGTTGATCAGAAATGATGTAGAATTTTTCTGGAAAGGATAAAGGAGTATTTGAAAGGAGTTCTTTAAAAAGAAAGACCTCAGTAAATCTACTTACATATTGAGCATCAAGATCTATTGAGATAGATCAAGACGCTTGATAAGTTTTTCAATAAGTACATACCTTGTCAAGATTTTGAAATAGTTCAAAATGGAACAGTCAAAGAAAGAATTCTTGCCTGTGTTGCAAAGGTGTGAAATTGAGTGAGACTCAAATCCCGACCACGACAGAAAATAGAAAAGAAGAATGAAAGTCATTCCGTATGCCTCAGTCATAGGTTCTATAAAGTATGCTATGCTATGTAGCAGACCTATTGTATGCCTTGCTCTGAATTTGGCAAGGGAGTACAATAGAGATCTAGGAGTAGATCACTGGACATTGGTCAAGAATATCCTTAGTGAGGACTAAACACATATTTCTCAATTATGGAGGTGATAAAAGAGCCCGTTGTAAAGAGTTACATCGGTGCAAGCTTTTACACCGATCCAGATGACTCTAAGTCTCAATCTGGATACATATTAAAAGTGGGAGCAATTAGCTAGAGTAGCTCCATGCAGAGCATTGTAGAAATAGAATATTTGCAAAATACATACGGCTCTGAATGTGACAGACCCGTTGACTAAGCTTCTCTCACGAGCAAAACATGATAACACCTTAGTACTCTTTGGGTGTTAATCACATAGAGATGTGAACTAGATTATTAACTCTAGTAAACCCTTTGGGTGTTGGTCACATGACGATGTGAACTATGGGTGTTAATCATATACAGATATGAATATAGGTGTTAAATCATATGGCGATGTGAACTAGATTATTGACTCTAGTGCAAGTGGGAGACTGAAGGAAATATGCCCTAGAGGCAATAATAAAGTTATTATTTATTTCCTTATTTCATGATAAATGTTTATTATTCATGCTAGAATTGTATTAACCGGAAACTTGATACATGTGTGAATACATAGACAAACTGAGTGTCACTAGTATGCCTCTACTTGATTAGCTCAATAACCAAAGATGGTTATGTTTCCTAGCCATGGACAAAGAGTTGTCATTTGATTAACGGGATCACATCATTAGGAGAATGACGTGATTGACTTGACCCATTCCGTTAGCTTAGCACTTGATCGTTTAGTATGTTGCTATTGCTTTCTTCATGACTTATACATGTTCCTATCACTATGAGATTATGCAACTCCCGTTTACCGGAGGAACACTTTGTGTGCTACCAAACGTCACAACGTAACTGGGTGATTATAAAGGAGCTCTACAGGTGTCTCCGAAGGTACATGTTGAGTTGGCGTATTTCGAGATTAGGATTTGTCACTCCGATTGTCGGAGAGGTATCTCTAGGCCCTCTCGGTAATGCACATCACTATAAGCCTTGCAAGCAATGTAGCTACTGAGTTAGTTACGGGATGATGTATTACGGAACGAGTAAAGAGACTTGCCGGTAGCGAGATTGAACTAGGTATTGGATATCGACGATCAAATCTCGGGCAAGTAACATACCGACGACAAAGGGAACAACATATGTTGTTATGCGGTTTTGCCGATAAAGATCTTCGTATAATATGTAGGAGCCAATATGAGCATCCAGGTTCCGCTATTTTTTATTGACCGGAAACGTGTTTCGGTCATGTCTACATTGTTGTCGAACCCGTAGGGTCCGCACGCTTAAGGTTTCGATGACAGTTCTATTACGAGTTTATGAGTTTTGATGTACCAAGGAGTTCGGAGTCCCGGATGAGATCGGGGACATGACGAGGAGTCTCAAAATGGTCGACACGTAAAGATCGATATATTGGACGACTATATTCGGACTTCGGAAAGGTTTCGAGTGATTCGGGTATTTTTCGGAGTACCGGAGAGTTACGGGAATTCGCCGGAGAGTATATGGGCCTTATTGGGCCATACGGCAATAGAGGAGAGAGGCCGAAAGGAAGGAGGCGCGCAGCCCCCCTCTGGTCCGAATTGGACAAGGGGTGCAGCCCCCTTTTCCTTCCTCCTCTCCCCCTCTTTCCTTCTCTCCTACTCCAACAAGGGAAGGAGGAGTCCTACTCCCGATGGGAGTAGGACTCCCCCCTTGGCGCGCCCTCCTCCTTGGCCGTCCGCCTTCCCCCTTGCTCCTTTATATATGGGGGCAGGAGGGCACCCCATAGACACAATAATTGATCTCTTGATCTCTTAGCCGTGTGCGGTGCCCCCCTCCACCATAGTCGTCCTCGATAATATTGTAGCGGTGCTTAGGCGAAGCCCTGCGACGGTAGAACATCAAGATCGTCACCACGTCGTCGTGCTGACGGAACTCTTCCTCGTCACTCGGCTGGATCGGAGTTCGAGGGACATCATCGAGCTGAACGTGTGCTAGAACTCGGAGGTGCCGTAGTTTCGGTGCTTGATCGGTCGGGCCGTGAAGACGTACGACTACATCAACCGCGTTGTTCTAACGCTTCCGCTTTCGGTCTACGAGGGTACGTGGACACACTCTCCCCTCTCGTTGCTATGCATCACCATGATCTTGCGTGTGCGTAGGAATTTTTTTGAAATTACTACGTTCCCCAACACGTATGACAACTTCCCATATATAAATCTTCACCTCTGGACCATTCCGAAATTACTTGTGAAGTCCGGGATCTCATACGGGACTCCGAACAACATTCGGTAATCACTTACAAGTCTTCCTAATAACCCTAGCGTCACCCAACCTTAAGTGTGTAGACCCTACGGGTTCGGGAATCATGCAGACATGACCGAGACAACTCTCCGGCCAATAACCAACAGCAGGATCTGGATACCCATGTTGGCTCCCACATGTTCCACGATGATCTCATCGGATGAACCACGCTGTCAAGGATTCAAGCAATCCCGTATACAATTCCCTTTGTCAACTGGCACGTTACTTGCCCCAAGATTCGATCGTCAGTATCCCAATACCTCGTTCAATCTCGTTACCGGCAAGTCACTTTACTCGTATCATAATGCATGATCCCGTGACCAACCACTTGGTCACATTGAGCTCATTATGATGATACATTACTGAGTGGGCCCAGAGATACCTCTCCGTCATACGGAGTGACAAATCCCAGTCTCGATCCTTGTCAACTCAACAGACACTTTCGGAGATACCTATAGTATACCTTTATAGTCACCCAGTTACGTTGTGACGTTTGGTACACCTGAAGGAAATATGTCCTAGAGGCAATAATAAAGTTATTATTTATTTCCTTATTTCATGATAAATGTTTATTATTCATGCTTGAATTGTATTAACCGGAAACATGATACATGTGTGAATACATAGACAAACTGAGTGTCATTAGTATGCCTCTACTTGACTAGCTCATTAATCAAAGATGGTTATGTTTCCTAGCCATGGATGTCGGATTTCGGGTTCCGGCAGACCCTTGAGGTTCGAACACTAGGGTGCACGCGGAGATCACACCCCCAGCCTACCCATGTCTCACTGCCTTGCTAGGATCTAAACTACACGAAGAACAACACAAAGGATCCAAGATTTATACTGGTTCAGGCCACCATCGTGGTGTAATACCCTACTCCAGTATGTGGTGTGGTGGATTGCCTCTGGGGCTGATGAACAATACAAGGGAAGAACAACCTTGCGAGGGTCTGTTCCTATGGTGGTGTTGTCCCTTTGGAGGGGTCGATTCGAGATGCCTATCCGATCTCTAGATCAGTCTCCATCCTTCCCACTGTGGTGGCTAGTCCTATTTATAGGCGGAGGCCCTGGGCCTCTTCCCAAATATTGAGCGGGAAGGGCGCCAACAATTGGCCATTTTGAAGGGGAACATCTAGTACACTTATCCTGACTAAAGTTGGTCCTCACCTGCCAAAGACCCTGACGATGATGCTAGCTTGGGCTCCACAATGACCTCTGTTCTGCCGCCCTGCTGGTCTTGGTCTTGTTGCACCGAAATGGTTGCATTTGCTTGATACCCTTGCCTGCGCTTGCCCCCTTTGCACCAAAGGGGAAACAAGGACTCTGCGTAGGCCGGCGCCCACCTGGCGCCCGCCTGGCCTTGGTCGTCACGGCTTGTGTCACGGGCACCTCATGAGGTACCCCGCCTTGATCTCTCCGCCTCCTCGCGAGCCAGACTGACGAGGCCGTGCCTGAGGAAGCCTCCTGTCGCCCTTCCCCGCGAGGCTTGGCCCCTCGCGAGGGTCTTGAGTGTGTGTTGATGAAGATGGGCCATGCTGGGCCACTCCTTGAGCTACGCCGCAGGCTGCAGGCAGGCAAGTCTGGGTACCCCCGTTCCCAGAACACCGACAGTAGCCCCCGGGCCCAAGGCGCGCTCAGACTTGGCTTAGCAGAGAAGCGAAGAGGCAAGTGCGAAGCGCCGCGGGCCCCAAGAGCCTGCGGCCTTGGGCGCCGCGTGGCAGTTGATTGGACGTGGGCGTCCTGGCTCCCCCACGACGCCTTGGCAACTGCACAAACTGATAAGGGAGCGACACCCGCCCGGGCCTACCTTCTTTACCTTCTCTTTCACTGCCCAGATCCCTGTTCTTGCTCCTGCCCTTCTTGCTTCCGAAATCCCCAGATCTACTCCAACCCTGCATCCTAGCAAGGCATGGCGCCTCGCCCGACCCCAGCTGGAGCATGGTACTCGCCCGCCTTGAATCCTCTGACTGTGTCGGAGAAGAATCTTGCTCGGATGCGCCAGATGATGGCGGCGCAAGGCATCGATGGGGCGGCCACGCTCAAGGCCGGCTCTGCCCTTCCTGAGGGCAGAGGAAGCACCTTCTACCCGCTCTTCGTGAGCGCCATCGCCGCCGGTTTGGTGCCCCCTTTTTTTGAGTTCTTCCTTTCTGTTCTCCACCATTACAATCTGCCAGCTCCGCACCTCCATCCCAACTCCGTTCTTCTCCTGGCAATCTTCGCCTACTACTGCGAGGCTCGTGTCGGGTGAGGCCTTCGGTGGCCTTTGCTGTGTCATTACTTCTACCTCCGGGTTTCCCGCGGCTCCATCACCGCGTGCGCGAGCTTTGTCGCGCACAACAGCTCTAACGCCATCTCGAAGCCCGGGAAGAGAATCGAGGGCTTCAGGAGCAAGTGGGTCATGGTGGATGCTGAGCGCACCCATCCCAGGCTGATTCTGCCCACGGGGTAGCCCAAGTCTGTTGACGCTTGGTCCCGTGCAGAGCTCGTTAATCCCCGTGTGAGGCCGGTGCTGGAGAAGATGGATGCGGACCTGTGGCCGGACAACATGGCGACGGCGAAGCTAACCGGGGCGTCGCTCCCGAGGGAGTTCCTGGAGCATCAGGTGGCTCCGCTCCGGGAACACTTGCTTCCGCTGTGGAAGCTCGAGAGGGCCAATGCAGCCCTTCGCTCGAACCCCGAAGCCCTGGCTGACGAGGATCTGGCTGCGGTCCTCCAATCCTTGGTCGCGGGAAACGTGGCGAGGTTGGAGGATGCTCCTGTGCCCTTGTTCCTTCGGGATGATTGGGAGCAGGTGGTGAACTCCATGTCCGCTTTCAACGAGGGTGGACCTGTGCCCGCGGAGGTTCCTGAGGCTCCGGCGGCCCTAGCGACGGTGAATGTATCCTCCAGCAACTCCAGCGGAGAGGAGGGAGAAGAGGAGGAGGAGGGCGAGGAGCCCGATTCGGAGGCGACCGACGGGGAGTCGAGAATGCCCCTTCCTCGGTGTAGGTCCCGCGCCCTTCGCCTCATGCCAGATGACGACGAGGATGGCGACGAGCGGGGCAGCGAGAGCTCGCCCCTGATCCCGAAGAAGGACAGGACGGGGTTGGTTCCCCGTGGGTCCGCTCCGGCTCCGAGGCGATCCGCGGACATGCCTCCTGCTCCCGAGCCTCTTGAAGTTGACCCCAGCGTCAGGCTCTCAGGCTTCAAGTTCGGCTGGAGGTTGCTTGAGACCGCGAGCGACGACGGGTAAGTGCTCGATTCTCGATTGCTTCCTGCTTTGTTGTTGAAGCTTGACATCCATATTCCTTGGCCAGGCCGGTGCCTGCGGCGAGGAAGTTGAAAGGGGCTCCTGAGGCTCTGTCCAAGGCAGCACCCCCATCCGCGAAAGAAGGGGGCGACAAGACGCGGGCCTCTCCTGCCCGGTCGTCCTCGCGAGGCCTGGCGGGGCCAGCTGGAGCGAGCTCAGCCCCCATGGCCCAAGCGATTCCCGCAGTGTCTTTGCCTGGCGCCACTGCCGCAGTCGTCGGGGCGCAGAAGGCACTGACTCATGGCGCTGTGATTACGCTGCCATCTTCACCTCCTACTCTGCCAACCGCTGTCTCTCCGACTCCTCCTACTGTTCTAGATCATGCTGCTGCTGAGTTGGACCGGCTGCGGAAAGATCTTCTCGGCGCCGACTGAGGGAGTCCCGGATTAGGGGGTGTCCGGATAGCCGAACTATCATCATCGGCCGGACTCCAAGACTATGAAGATACAAGATTGAAGACTTCGTCCCGTGTCCGGATGGGACTTTCCTTGGCGTGGAAGGCAAGCTTGGCGATACGGATACATAGATCTCCTACCATTGTAACCGACTCTGTGTAACCCTAGCCCTCTCCGGTGTCTATATAAACCGGAGGGTTTTAGTCTGTAGGAGACAACAACAATCATACCATAGGCTAACTTCTAGGGTTTAGCCTCTTTGATCTCGTGGTAGATCTACTCTTGTAATACCCACATCATCAATATCAATCAAGCAGGACGTAGGGTTTTACCTCCATCAAGAGGGCCCGAACCTGGATAAAACATCGTGTCCCTTGTCTCCTGTTACCATCCGCCTAGACGCACAGTTCGGGACCCCCTACCCGAGATCCGCCGGTTTTGACACCGACATTGGTGCTTTCATTGAGAGTTCCTCTGTGCCGTCACAATCAGGAAGGATGCCTCTTCCCGTCTTTAAAGATGGTACCATTGCGAAAGAAGCTTTGGCCGCCGATCAAGCTATCTGGCTAGGTGGTTTTCTTATGACCGCCTGTTCGGCCACCGCTTCGACGATGACCTCTCGGGTCATCAAAAGCGATCTTCGCATCAACTCGGAATTCGCCGAGCAGCTGGATCCGATGGAGCTCTCTTCCGTAAACGAGCTCTTGGATCGCATCGCCGCCCTGGGAGTCGCTACAGACTACGATCAGACTGGGCTTAAAACCGATCTGAGAGAAATTAACTCTCCCTAGGCTACCCACCATGTTGCTGTGGTAGAAGAACAACGCGGCGACTCTTCTTCTATGTTAAAAACCAGTTATGTCCGGATTCCTGATCCCTCCATGCCGGATTCCCGTGGAGGGACGGACGTCAATCGAGTACTAAACCTAAAGTCAGGCAGCAGACTAGATTCGTTGGACGACGTCCAGCAATCCAAGCTTCCAAATCTGGAAACTCCTCGGCCTTTGAGCCTCAGATTGGGCGGGGTTCCGAATTTAATTCCACCCGCCCACCCAAACACAAGCGATCTATCTCAAATACGGCAAGAGCCCGATGAAATAGTACATCATTACTGGGCCAGATTCCTCCTGGTTATGGACAGGATAAAGGACTGCCGTGAGGAAAGCGCAATCTCTATTTTCTGCAACAATTGCACGGACAAGGGAATCATGAACGCCATAAGTCGTCGCAAAGTTACGCACTTCGCCGACCTGGCGACCATAGTATGAAAATACTGTGCGATGGAGAGTGCCTGGAAAACCGAAACTAGATTTTGGGACAATCCGGCCCTGAACACAACCCTAGTCCGGAATAAAAGGGTGCACCATGCTCAAGCACCTGGGTCAAAAACCAAAAAGCAAAAACCCCCTAAAGGGTACGAAACCGTACTGGAGGGATGGCTCAGCGGACCCTGCAAAATCCATAATACAGAGGGCGCCACTCCAACACATAGCCTTCGAGCATGTTGGATACTACGGCAGGTGGCCAAAAGTGGCGAAGGTCTTCTAGCCCCTGAGAATCAGCCCAACAGTACCAGTACGGTATTAACAGTCTTCGAGACTTTCGCATCAAATAATATGCGGAAACAAACAATCCCCAGCCTCGCCGAAGTCTACCAAGTAGCAACAACAAATCCATGGAGCGACACGGCTATCACCTTTAATGCCAGCGACGAACCTAAATTCCGAACAGCCCGAGCACCAGCCGCATTGGTCCTCAGTCCAATAGTGGACGGCTTTCGTCTTACCAAGGTACTCATGGATGGCGGCAGCGGATTAAACCTCATCTACGAGGAAACCCTCCAAAAAATGGAAATAGACTAGAGCCGCATTGAGCGAAGCAGCACAACCTTTAGAGGAATAATCCCTAGTCGGGAAGTACGCTGCACAGGAAAAATCACACTAGATGTGGTGTTCGGCTCGCCAGACAACTACAGGTCCGAGGAAGTCACGTTCCAAGTGGCCCCGTTCAGCAGCGGATATCACACTCTATTAGGGCGAGAGGCATTCACAATTTTCCAAGCTGTACCCCATTACGGGTACATGAAGCTTAAAATGCCCGGGCCCAATGGAATCATCGCTCTAGTCAGTGATCCGGACATAGCACTCCACGCTGAAAATAAGACAGCCGCACTAGCCCTAGAGGCACTATCCGAAGCCCTAGCGGCAGAGGAACTCACTGCACTACGCTCCACGGTGAATAGGGACGATGTGATACTCGATAAGAGATCTAAGTCCACCTCTTTTAAACCAGGAGACGAAATAGTCAAATTCCAGGTCCATCCAACGGACCCCACAAAGACGGCCTCCATTGGGGCACAATTAAACCCTGATGTAGAAGCCGCACTACGAGAATTCCTTCGGGAAAATTGGAACATTTTTGCTTGGCACCCTTCAGATATGCCAGGAATCCCATGCAGGCTGGCAGAGCACAACCTAAATATCCTAAAAGGATTCAAGCCAGTCAAACAGGCTCTTTGACGATTTTCCGAACCCAAAAGACAGGCAATGGGAGAGGAGCTAGCCAAACTATTAGAAGCCGGATTCATTAGAGATATAAAACATCAGGACTGGCTAGCGAACCTGGTAATGGTACCAAAAAAGGACAAATCCTGGCGTCTTTGTGTCGATTTTAAAGACCTTAATAAGGCTTGTCCAAAGGATCCTTTCCCCCTCCCCCGCATCGACCAAATCATCGATGCTACCGCGGGGCATGATTCATTGTGTTTCCTCGACGTATACTCCCAATACCATCAAATCAAGATGGCGGAAACAGACCAGGCCGCAACGACATTCATTACTCCATACGGACCATTCTGCTTCAACACAATGCCCTTCGGACTCAAAAACGTCGGCGCAACATATCAGCGCATGATTCAGACATGTCTGGCTACCCAGATCGGCAAAACAGTGGAGGCATACGTAGACGATGTGGTTGTTAAGACCAAACACGTCGAAACTCTAGTAGACGATTTGAGGCTCACCTCCGAGCATCTGACATTAAGCTCAACCCGGAAAAATGCGTTTTCGGCGTACCAGCCGGAAAGCTCTTGGGCTTCATTATATCCGGTAGAGGAATTGAAGCAAACCCAGCGAAGATCCGAGCTCTGTCATAATTGAATATCCCAAAAGACCTCAAACAAATACAAAAACTGACTGGATGCGTGGCGGCTCTAAGCCGCTTCATCTCCCGTTTGGGAGAAAAGGCATTGCCTCTCTACCGCCTCCTCCGGTGCACCGAACACTTCGAGTGGACGGATGCTGCTACAGCCGGACTCGAAGAAATAAAGGCCATATTAGCAACAAATCCAGTCCTGGCCACGCCCAACCTAGGCGAACCAATGTTATTATATATCGCGGCAACACATCAAGTTGTCAGCGCAGCGCTCGTCGTCGAACGAGAAACAGAAGGACACAAATTCCCTCTTGAAAAACCAGTGTACTACGTATCCACTGTCTTAACTCCATGCAAGTCCCGGTATCCACATTATCAAAAGATAGCGTACGCGGTGTTCATGGCATCCCGGAAGCTGCGACACTACTTTCAAGAGTGCTCGATAACAGTGGCCTCCGAAGTACCTCTCAACGACATTATAAACAACCGCGACGCGACGGGCAGGATTGAAAAATGGGCCATTGAGCTCTTACCAACATAACCTACAAACCAAGGCGAGCTATAAAGTCGCAAGTTTTGGCTGACTTCATCGCCGAATGGACCGAAGCCGAACTCCCTAAAGAGTACAGCGCATACTCCAATTGGATCATGCATTTCGATGGCTCCAAAATGTTGGCCGGCTTGGGGGCTGGCGTCGTATTGACGTCCCCAACCGGAGACACAGTCCAATACGTACTTCAAGTAATGTACACGGACTCCAACAATGCAGCCGAATACGAGGCCCTTCTACATGGTCTCCGGATGGCAATCTCCATGGGTATTCAACGCCTAGATGTGTGCGGGGATTCAAACCTCGCAATATCCCAAGTAAATGGAGACTTTGATGCCAAGGATCCGAAAATGGCAGCCTATCGTAACGCCGTCTTAAGAATGTCAGCTCGGTTCGAAGGACTCGAATTCCACCATGTAGCCCGGGATAATAACCAGGCAGCCAACGTGTTGGCGCGCATCGGCACAAAACGCGACGCCGTCCCTCCAAACATCTTCCTGGAGTGGCTCTTTAAGCCATCCGTATTATGGGAAGAGGAGTCCGGAAATAACAACCCGGAAACAACCGCGCCACCCAACACGGAACATTCTGACACAGTCGGTGGCTCAGCCAATGAAATAACACCCTTAGCCCACGAAATAATGGCAGTAATTGCCCCGTGGACGGAACCATTCCTAGCCTATTTAACTAGGCAGGAACTCCCCGAAGACCAAAATGAGGCTCGCAGCATAGTTCGGCAATCTAAAGCCTACAAGGTCCATGAGGGAGAACTTTATAAGAAAAGCACAACCGGAGTCCTTCAAAGGTGCATCTCCGAAGAGGAAGGGCGAAATCTCCTGGCTGAAATTCATGCCGGACTCGGCGGGCACCATGCTGCAGCCCAGGCCCTTGTAGGCAAGGCCTTCCGTACAGGATTTTATTGGCCGACTGCCCGGGCAGATGCTCAGGACTTAGTCCAATGATGCGTCGGTTGCCAACTCTTTGCTAATCAAAGCCACATGCCAGCCACCACCCTAAAAACTATACCCATCACCTGGCCGTTCGCGGTCTGGGGGCTTGACATGGTTGGACCCCTTAAAGGGGGAACCCACAAGCAAAAATACCTATTGGTCATGGTGGACAAATTCACCAAATGGATAGAGGCCAAGCCATTTAAAACGGCCGAATCCGGACCCGTGATAGACTTCATATCCGGGGTAGTACACCGTTATGGCGTCCCCCACAGCATCATCACTGATAGCGACACGAATTTCACGGCCGACGAGGTTAAACTCTGGTGCAAAAATATGGGCATCAGGCTAGACTACGCTTCAGTATATCACCCCCAAACTAACGGTCAAGTCGAACGAGCAAATGGTCTAATCATGAGCGGCATCAAACCCAGATTAGTGCGGTCCCTCACGGAATCTAACACACACTGGGTAGAGGAGCTCGACTCCGTACTCTGGGGGCTGCATACCACGCCGAACCGCACTACCGGATTCACACCATTTTTTATGGTGTACGGCGCAGAGGCAGTTTTGCCCTGCGATATAATTCATGACTCACCTCGCGTGCGCATGTACGAAGAAAGAGAAGCCGAGTTGGATCGGCAGGACAGTTTGGACGCCTTAGAGCAGGAGCGGGACGTGGCAAAAGCTCGTTCCGCATTCTATCAGCAGCAGGCTCGAAGATATCAAAGCAGAGAAGTACGGGCCAAAACTTACAATGTTGGCGAACTAGTTCTACGCCTGCCGGAAAAGAAAAAGGACAAACTTAAGCCCAAATGGGAAGGTCCCTTCATCATCGACCAAGTCCTGACCGGCGGAGCATACCGTCTACGTAACGCATCTGACAACCGACTCGAGACGAACCCATGGAACGCAGCCCGTCTCCGAAGATTCTACGCCTAGCGCCGGACTCAGAGTTCGTCTCCTTCTTCCGTCCACCTTTTATAATTTCGCTGTCTTTTGTTCCCCTCCTTCTTCCCCCTTTTTAGTAAAAGCCTTTGAGGGCTGATCTGCGCATTGTTCGCACACACTTGATGTGCTACTCGCACTCATTATACCTGGGGGCTTCTTTAACAGAAGCTTATTTATACGGGCTTCATGCCCAACACATGTGTCATACTTCCGCATGTACCTTTTATTCACCATTATATGCATCGATATGACTTAAGTTTTGGCCAAGCTGGGTTGCCTGGCTCCTGTGCTTACCCCTACGTTCCCGATTGTTCAGCTAGGAGGTAAAGGGAGCACCTCTGCGATTGTTACTGCCGGGTCAGCCGGATGTGTACCTCAGACTGGGTGAAGCCGAAAGCTAGCGTTCTTAAGGGAATATTCGGTCGGTGACTTGAAAGATGATTTATTACTTATTTATTTATCTGCCCCCAGATGCTTTTTCTGCTCTCTTCGCAGTACAGACATGCACCTTAGGGCATGCCTCCCAGGGAAAGGAACCCCTAACGGAACTATTCTCCCTGGAAGATGTTTCTTACTAACCAGATAATATAACATAACTAATTGGGCACTTGTCTGATAAAGCACTAATGACCCCTACGCCTGGTCTCCATGCATGCCCCGGTTTTTATAACCGTTAGGGTATTCAGACACACTCCGGACTGTTGGGTCCCGAGGTTGAAGCCAAAAGGTCTGCAAAGACAAATGATCTACAATCCGGCTAGAAGGCATTTTACATGTCATTTTAAAATTACATCATCAAATTGACTGATTGAACTCCTCTTCAATCCCATCTAACAGACTGTCTAGTTTACAGCCCCATTGGGAATATTTCGCGGCCAACTCTACTTGGCCGTACATTAAGCTCACAGGGATCTCCTTCCCATCGGGCCCCATAGGTCTGACCTCGGCCATGTGGTTTGGATCAGCCTTCGTGTACCGCGTCTTCACCATGGCCCAGGCCTCTCTGGCGCCTTGACGGTAGGCCGATATCTTCCACAGACGGAAGCGCTGCCGTACTCCCTGAAGCTTCTCAGCAAGCCCTCCAAGACCCTCGGGTAGGGAGACGGACGGCCATAAGGCCTGAACGATGCCGATCATCGCCTGCCAAATACGTTCGTGCAGTTGCAGTAGCTCGGGAAGAAGGTCACCGGTGGAACCAGGCATTTCCTCCGCCGGACGACCAGTGAGCACACCTGCAGACACATTTCTGTCAATCGACTTCCTCGCCGAACTCTTATTTTCAAAAGAGTTTGCTCAAGCACTTACTGTAAATGCCACGACAAAGCCGCCGATTCTCCTTTACAAAGTCAGGCAGCTGGACCCGAACATCTTTCAGTTCTTCGCCCAGCTGGGTGTTGGCATCTTGGAGTTTGTTCCTCTCCTGCTGCACCCTCATAAGCACCTTCTCGCCGGGCTTCAGCTGGCGCAACAGATGTTGCTTGTCCGGTTCCAGTCCGGCACCCTCTGCAATATTATTGTCAGACTTACGCACACGCCGCACTTCATAAACTACTTATCTTTTCGAAGTATGTATTACCAGAGGGGGTCTCTGTGGCTCCCCCTGCAGCGGCTAGCGCGGCCTCAAGTTGGGCCTTGCACTCTCGAAGCTCCTGGGACAGACAGGTATTCTTCTCCGTAAGATCCTGCGTAACAAATGATCCTTAAATCAGTTATTCTAACTATTTTAAGTCTTGGGGGCTACTGGCATATATAACTATTAAAATTCCTCACCCGTATGTCTTTCACATACTGCTCCGTGGCTCTGGTTAGACCATCTCGAGCGGCATGGAGGTGCGCGTCTCCCGCATTAAAGGCATTCAGTGCCTCCGGAGAGAAACACACGTCACGAAGAACCGTCCGGCGGCGCCTGTGATTCATGGTGCTCTCCACCTCAGACCTGGTGGCGGACAGCCTGTCGGCATCCTTCGTTGGAGGAGCATCTAGCTCATGCCTTGTGTTCGCCTCCCCTTCCGGACCACGTGTTGGAGCATGGCTGGCGGAGGCTTGATTGGCAACCTCTCCGGACACTGTCCGGCGAGCGCTCTTTCTCCTGGAAAAATCATGAGCATTAATATACCTCCTAGGAATCTTTCCCTTAAAAACCGGCGGTGAGCTGTACCGTTGCGGCGATGTTTCGATTCGCGCCGCACTCCTCTTCCGCTTGCTGGGCTGAACTGACCCTTGTTGGTCAGCCGCCGCGGGTTCGGCTTCCCGCCTTAAAGGCGCCTCCTGCGGAGCACCATTGGTATACGGTGGTCAGAAATGAGCATGGACCAAGTAATGGTGTTAGGACTCCGGTCGTAGTCACCTAGGAAGCCGGAGATAAACCGGGGTAGTCAGCCGTAATGGCGACTAGAGCATTGCCCATGCTAAGTTGGTGGAACACCCCGTCAATCAGCTCCACCTTTATGTCCGGATCCTCTTCGGAGGCCGGATCAAGGGATCGTCCCGAATCCTCGGGCTGTGGAGTCGGGCTTTGTATGCCCTCCACGTCCCGGCGCAGCTCCTGCGTCAAAATCACAAAGTGAGACACTTGACTTTGGGAATATGGATCGGATAGATAAATGTCCGCTTACCCAGCTCCGAGGGTTATTCATGGAGAATCCATTCAATGGACTCGTGCGGAGGAAGTCCTCCTTCTCCCCCTTGTACAAGCCAAACAGGATCTTCACCAGATCGGCGACCGATCCCAGCCCCTTGCGGCCATGACGGGTGGCGTCTTCCTCCCCGTTGAAATCCCACATGGGGTGGCCCCTATATTGGAGCGGTTGCACCCCTCGCATAATGCACGTGGCCATGACTCCAATCATGGTCAATCCAGAGTGGGCCAGTAACCTTATCCGGCCCATCAGATATTGGACGCTCCCGTCATCTTCCCGTTGAGGGCTCCGCGGGCGCCAACTCAGGCGTTTCTTTAGGGGAGCGTTGCTGAACTCCGGGAGGCCGATCCGAACTGGATCTGGCAGAGGGGCTTCTTCCATATAAAACCATTCCGAAGCCCAGTCTTCGGACGCCTTCTTCGGGGTTCCGAATAGATATCCGGTCCCGGCGATGCGCCATATTTCGGCTCCGCCCACTTGATATATTGACCCCTCATGAGAACGGGGTACGAGGCAAAACAATCTCTTCCACAATGCAAAATGGGGCTCGATACCCAAGAACAGCTCGCAAAGAGCTACAAAGCCCGCGATGTGCAAAATGGAGGCAGGTGTAAGGTGGTGAAGCTGGAGTCCATAGAACTCCAGGAGCCCCTGGAGAAACGGATGTATGGGAAATCCGAGTCCCCTTATTAGATAAGGGACGAAGCATACCCGCTCTCCTCTGGAGGGATTGGGAACGCTCTTCGCCTGCTTTCCACCCTTGTAGGTGGCCAGTCCGGCTCGAACCGGAACCATGAAGGCTGGGGGAAGATATCCCTCTGCTTGGAGCGTCACTAGCTCGCTATGCGGAACTGAACATCTCCTCCAATCTCCTGGTTGAGGGCTGGGAGCGCGAGAGGAGGAGCCGCGTCGACTATCCATGATGGAATGGATTTTTGTCAGAGGCGCTTCGATGAGTACTTGCGGAAGGAGGATGGTGTGATTTGGATCTAGATCCTCGCCTCTCTTATAGGCAGCTCATTCACGCGGCTAGGGGGTAAAACGCAAAAATACCCTAGCTTTTCGCATTCATACGACATGCGGAAGAGGGCCATTATTGGACGTGGAAGCCAAGGAGCGCAACATTTATAAGGAAGCCGGACACTATTCAGCAGACACATGGAATTTGAAGGAGAACCCGCCTTGCAACGCCGAGGACAATATGCGCACCGGACTCGTCGTCATTGAAGCCTGGTTCAGGGGCTACTGAGGGAGTCCCGGATTAGGGGGTGTCCGGATAGCCGAACTATCATCATCAGCCGAACTCCAAGACTATGAAGATACAAGATTGAAGACTTCGTCCCGTGTCCGGATGGGACTTTCCTTGGCGTGGAAGGCAAGCTTGGTGATACGGATACATAGATCTCCTACCATTGTAACCGACTCTGTGTAATCCTAGCCCTCTCCGGTGTCTATATAAACCGGAGGGTTTTAGTCCGTAGGAGACAACAACAATCATACCATAGGCTAACTTCTAGGGTTTAGCCTCCTTGATCTCGTGGTAGATCTACTCTTGTAATACCCACATTATCAATATCAATCAAGCAGGACGTAGGGTTTTACCTCCATCAAGAGGGCCCGAACCTGGGTAAAACATCGTGTCCCTTGTCTCCTGTTACCATCTACCTAGACGCACAGTTCGGGACCCCCTACCCGAGATCCGCCGGTTTTGACACCGACACCGACCCTCGCTTGGTGGCCGGGCGCCTGGAGTTGGTCTCTGGCTGGGTCCGCTCTGATTGTTCGATCCGATTGGTGCTGGCTCAGGCCACGACAGCCTGCGACGTGGAGAAGCAGGCCGTCCTTGAGGCGAAGGTTGCTCGCGACGCCGCCTTGGGTGAGGTTGCGGATGTCCAGGGCTGCTACAAGGTGCTGGAGGGCGAACTGCAAGGCCTGCGTGACCAGCTTGTGGAGGAGGCCCGTGTCCGCCAGGAGAAGGAGGAAGGCATGAAGGCCCGCGAGGCTGCCGCCAAGGACCGGGATGCCGAGCTTGACGAACGCCAAGGCTGCTTGGGTGCGCTGGAGCAGGCATTGGAGGCGAAGAAGATCGAGCTAGATGGCAAGGCGCGGGTCCTGGCCGAGGACCGTGTGGCCTTCGTGAAGCTGGAGGTGAAGGCTTGCACCCTGCTGAAGTCACTGTACGACAACGGCCTAGAAAGCCCGCTGGCTGGCGCCGAGGACGGCCCCGCCAAGCTGCTTCCCTTTCTGGTTCATGCCCTTAAAGATGTTGCCCTCGGCCTTGCCCCTACGGCTGAGGCTAAGGCGCGCGTCCTTGCTTCTGCGGCGCTAATGCGCGTCCTTACCCACGTCTACCTCTGCGACCCCAGCGTTGACCTCGACAGCCTGCTGGAGCCTATGAGAAGTGACCTTGCCGCCGTTGCTGCCGAGGTCGTGAAGGGTCGCGCGGAGGCTCTGCTGGCGAAGTTCCGGGCCTTCAGCACCAAGCCGAAGCGAGGCGCTGCCGGTCTTGAGGATCCACGAGGCGAAGCTGCCCAGTGTAGCACCGTCACCAGCGATGGCACCACCGAAAAGTGATCTCTTCGCGGCTCCCGTCCTGCTTTAAATTCCTGCAACATGCATTCTGCCTCATGGAGGCATTTAAACTTGTGTTTGGAATTGTCAAAGTACTCTATGGACTATAATATTTGCTTTTGAATTTCTTGAGATTTGCGTTTTTCCTTCCTACTTGCTTGTGTTCTACGTCGGCAGAGCCCGGCCCCGCGCATACCTCAGCCGCCGTTAGCCCCGACCAGAAACCAGGACGGGACCAAGGAGTGAGGGGCTACATGACAAGTTAGGCTCCTGAGTCGCGATGCTCAGGAGTCCCCCATTGACGCACAAACAACAAGTAGGGAGGTGAGATGCATGGGTGAATTTACCGTTCTACATCGGCAGGGCCCAGCCCCGCGCATACCTCAACCGCCGTTAGCCTTTCAGAACTAAGGGGTGAGGGGCTACGTGACCAGTTAGGCTCCTGAGTCATGATGCTCAGGGGTCCCCCTTGACGTTCAAACAGCCTTCGTACCTTGGCTCCGCTCGGGGAGAGGCGTGCGACGAACCAGGCCCGAGGGGCCTGGCTGGGTGGCGTGCGCCTTTGCGTGACCCTGGCGCAGCCCCCGTGCCCAGCCCCCTCGCGCGGCACTCCTGAGGGGAGGCATTACGATGAGGCCAGACACTGAGCTCTGGGCTCCCTGAGGTTGATGAAGCCGGGGGCCACCCTCATTTGTTTATCACCAGCGTGGAGCATAGCGCTTCCGTATGTGTACGGGCATAGCCGCTCCTCGGCAGTGTCGTCAGCCAGCGCAGAGCATGGTGCTTCCACTGGTGCGTGGGAGGGGGCTCCCCTCCGGGAGGAGCCCCCGGGGCGTGTACAGCCCCGCCCTGACACGTGGCTGGCACGGTAGGGCCTGGCAAGGTGTATCTGGGCACCCGTGAGCCAGCGCGGGACTCACGGGGCCCTACCTCAAGGCGGGTTGCGCCTGGCTCTGGGCCTTTTCTTGTAATGTGTCCTTGCAGGTTTGGTTAGATGTCGGTGCTCTACGTCCTCGGGTCCCGGCCCTCGAGTGGGGCTCAACCGTCGCTGGCATGCCAGGTCGCGATGCTGTGGACATGGCCAGAGGGTGAGGGCTGGAGAGCCAGTAAGAGCCCATGAGTCATGATGCTCAGGTACCCCCCCTTTAACGTGCAAGCAGCCGACATGAAGAAAGAAGGGTGCCATGGGCAAATATCACACAACGATAATGATGGGTCAAATGCACGACCCGAATAAACATGAGAGGGATACATGTCACCAGGTCTGGCCCGTGTGGCTTGGGGATAATGCAGCCCGAGGGGCGCCCCCGATAAAGTAAGCTGAAAACATGAACTAAAGGAGATACGTGCCGCAGGGACAGACCCATGCGGCCTGGGAATGATGCAACCCTGGGGGGCGCTCCCAGCTGAAAATGAAACTCGAAGGATGTCACCTGACGATGTTGAAGATGGAGGGATGCTGAAGTAGCGGACGACGTGTGCTGCGGGAGATGATCTTCACGAGCCCCCAGGCCCCGGGGCCTCGGGAGGCTCCGGAGGCGCTGGCGGCTCCTCGCGAACCATCCTTATCTCCGCCAGGACTGCGGACTGCCTGACCGCCTAAGCCTCCAAGATGCTCCTCATGAGGCGCTGATGCACCGCAGCCGCGTTCGGCAGGCCGTGAGGCATGCGAACATAGCTGTGGGGTGGACCTTCATAGCAACCCACGCGTGAGGGCCAGAGGCGCTCCTGAGAGGCGGCTCGGTTGAGTCCTGGTATGTCGATGCAGACACACAACCCACCATCCTCGCCTGGATGGGGAGCTATGGCGGGTGGGCGGCGGTTGCCGCTCATGACTCTTGACTCCTGCAGCTCCTGAATGATCTCGTTGATGAACTCCTGGGGGTTTGGCCCTCCTTGTCTTGCTCCTTCTTGAGGGAAACGTGCCTTGAAGCATGCCTCCAAGTGGTGCCCGAGCGCCTCCCTCGTGATCCTAGCAAAGTCGATGGCCCTCTAGGAGAGAGCCCCCGAGCCTTGCTCGAGGAGGGCGCCTGGCACGCCTTCCTATGCGACAGAAGGAGGCGCCCCCTGAGTAGGCGCGGACCCTGAGGGGCCTGCCTCCCGAGGGGTCAAGCCAGGCAATGTCTTCTTCTTCTTAGGGGCAGCCTCGGGAAGCCTCGCACTTCCGTGATCTGGGTCTTCAATTGATGCGGCTTGGAAAGCACGTTCCAGAGAACACACTGTGTCTCTCTCTTCACAGGGCACCATGATGACTCCACCGCTTCCTGGCATCTTGAGGACATTGTAGCCATGATGGGTCACGGCCATGAACTTGGCCAGGGCTGGATACCCGAGGATGGCATTGTACGGCAGGCGGATGTGAGTGACGTCGAAGTCAATGAGCTCGGTGTGGTAGTTGTTGCGCTGCCCGAAGGTGACTGGAAGGCGGACCTGCCCTATCGGACCATCAGTGACTCCTGAGAAAGGCTTGGTCGGCTGCAGTTGATTGTATGGCACTTGGAGATTGTTGAACGTCTCGACGGATAGGACATTGAGCCCAGCTCCGCCATCGATGAGGGTCCTGGTGACCTGCACATTGCTGATGATTGGGGAGCAAAGCATTGGGAGGACTCCGGCTATGGCCGCACACTTGAGCTGATCCGCTGAGCTGAACGTGATAGCGCACGATGACCACGTGAGAGAGCGTGTGGCCTCAAGCTTGGGGAGGACTGCATTCACTTTGCGGGCAAATTGCTTGAAGATGCGTTGAGAGGCCGGGGCTTGAGCGCCGCCCAAGATGCAAGCGATTGCGCGTGGCTCCTGGAAGCCCCCAGCCCCTCATCCTGGTGATGGTCTCCGTTCCTCCTCGGCTGTGGTGGCAGAGGTGGGAGGCCCGCATTGCCTTGTGGGCGATCCTCGCGAGACTGATCTCTCCAACCCCCCTCGCGAGGTGGGTCGTGCCAACCTCCCTCACGAGGCTGGTCCTGCTAGCGGTCTTCGCGAGGTTGGTCGCGCCACCCTTGGCGTGGGCCACGGTCCTCCCATCATCCTCCACCTCTTCCTCCTCCTCGGCCATAGCCCCGGTCGCTGCACTCGGGGCGTCGGCCGGCACGTACGTCTCGCACGGCTCTGAGCTCTTGGCATTCGTTGGTGTTGTGGGTGTGGGGGTCGTGGTACACGTAGTACCGGCTGCCCTTGGATGACTCAGGCTGATCCCTGCCTCGCTTGGTGTCTGGCTCTGCTGCAAGCACTGCAGCCCCCTTGCGCTTCACATCCTTAGTCTTGGGCTTCTTCTCTTCTTGGTCAGCAACTGGTAGCTCGAGGAGGGATAGACGCCCTTCCTCAGCCCTAGCGCACTTGGTCGCCAGATTGAACAACTCCAGGGAGGTGCACAGGTCTTCATGGATTGCGAGCTCCTCCTTCATCTTGACGTCACGCACACCGTCGGAGAAGGCTGAGATGATGGCCTCCTCGTACACCTTGGGGATCTTAAGCCGAGCGCTGTTGAAGCGCTGGATGAACTTCTGCAGGGTCTCTCCCGGCTGCTGCTTGATGCGGCGCAAGTCGCTCATGGATGGGGGCCGGTCGCGGGTGCCTTGGAAGTTGGCGATGAATCGGGTGCGCATCTCGTCCCAGGAGGATATCGTGATTGGAACCAGGTTCAGGAGCCAGGCGCCGGCGCCGTCCTTGAGCGCCATGGGGAACCAGGTTGCCATGACCTTCTCGTCCCCGTTGGCGGCTTCGATGCCCAGCTCGTAGAGCTGGAGGAACTCAGCAGGGTCAGCCGTGCCGTCGTAGCGTGGGGGCAGGTCTGGCTTGAACTTGCCCGGCCAGGCCACGCTGCGCAGCTCGGCGGAGAAGGCACGATAGCCTACAGTGGCCGCGGGAGGCCTTGGGCAATGGAGAGCTTGACCTTGGAAGTCCTGGTGTGCTGCCTCCAGGCGCAGCGCGGGGTCTTGGTGCGCCGGAGCAGGTGCGCGCTCGTGCCGAGCCGGTGCAGGGAGCACGCGGGCGGCTTCTTGGGGACGAGGGATCTCTTGGCAGCTCTTCTCTTGCTGTGCTGGCACCGGACGGAGTGGGTTCCGCCCAGGGGCCATGCGCCTTGGGGCCAAGGCGCCTTCTTGAGGGGGAGGCAGCTGAGGTGCCCCCGGAGCTTCGTCGCCTGCGCCGGGCGGTGCGCGGTGCAACGAGAGGGGCGGTGCAGGGGAGCCCCCAGTGGTGCTGACGATCTCGGTGATGCGGGCGAGCCACTCGTCATAGAGGTCGTCGACGGGATGGTAGTGCAGGAGCTCCCGCACCAGGAGCAGCGCGGCGTGCGCGTCCGCAAGAGCACGATGGGCGTGGGACGAGGAGCCGGCCAGAGTCATCGACGGAGTGGCAGTGCGGCCTTCTCGCTGCACTGATGGATGCAGGGACGACGCCTGCTGTTCATTCCCCGCCGTGCCGGTGGCAGCGTTGACGACACGCGACAGGGAACGGCGGCGGCACCCGCCGACGGGGGCCGTCTGGGCGACGCGAGTGGCGAGAGCGGCCCGGCGCTCGGCGTGGGCGCGACGTGCGTCCGACATGGATGGGATGAGCGGCGATAACACAAGGCGATAGAAGGCGGATTCCGGTGCCCCCCTACCTGGCGCGCCAAATGTTGGATTTCGGGTTCCGGCAGACCCTTGAGGTTCGAACACTGGGGTGCACGCGGAGATCACACCCCAGCCTACCCATGTCTCACTGCCACGGTAGGATCTAAACTACACGAAGAACAACACAAAGGACACAAGATTTATACTGGTTCAGGCCACCATCGTGGTGTAATACCCTACTCCAATGTGTGGTGTGGTGGATTGCCTCTGGGGCTGATGAACAATACAAGGGAAGAACAGCCTCGCGAGGGTCTGTTCCTATGGTGGTGTTGTCCCTTTGGAGGGGTCGATTCGAGATGCCTATCCGATCTCTAGATCAGTCTCCATCATTCCCACTGTGGTGGCTAGTCCTATTTATAGGCGGAGGCCCTAGGCCTCTTCCCAAATATTGAGCGGGAAGGGCGCCAACAATTGGCCATTTTGAAGAGGAACATCTAGTACACTTATCCTGACTAAAGTTGGTCCTCGCCTGCCAAAGACCCTGACAATGATGCTGGCTTGGGCTACACGATGACCTCCGTTCTGCCGCCCTGCTAGTCTTGGTCTTGTTGCACCGAAATGGTTGCTGAGGGAGTCCTGGACTAGGGGGTGTCCGGATAGCCGGATTATCATCATCGGCCGGACTATCATCGTCAGCCAGACTCCAAGACTATGAAGATACAAGATTGAAGACTTCGTCCCGTGTCCGGATGGGACTTTCCTTGGCGTGGAAGGCAAGCTTGGCGATACGGATATGTAGATCTCCTACCATTGTAACCGACTCTATGTAACCCTAGCCCTCTCCGGTGTCTATATAAACCGGATGGCTTTAGTCTGTAGGACACAACAACCATTACAACAATCATACCGTAGGCTAGCTTCTAGGGTTTAGCCTCCTTGATCTCGTGGTAGATCTACTCTTGTAATATCCACATTATCAATATCAATCAAGCAGGACGTAGGGTTTTACCTCCATCAAGAGGGCCCGAACCTGGGTAAAACATCGTGTCCCTTGTCTCCTGTTACCATCCGCCTAGACGCACAGTTCGGGACCCCCTACCCGAGATCCGCCAGTTTTGACACCGACATTGGTGCTTTCATTGAGAGTTCCTCTGTGCCGTCACCGATAGGAAGGATGCCTCTTCCCGTCTTCAAGGACGGTATCTTCGCCAAAGGAGCCTTGGCCGCCGGCCAAACTATCCGTCTAGGCGGTTTTCTTATGACCGCCTGTCCGGCCACCGCTTCAACGATGACCTCTCGGGTCATCGAAAGCAATCTCCACATCAACTCGGAATTCGCCGAGCAGCTAGATCCAACAGAGCTCTCGTCCGTAAACGAACTCTTGGATCACATCGCCGCCTTGGGAGTCGCTACAGACTACAATCAGATCGGGCTTAAAACCAATCTGAGAGAGATTAACTCTCCCCAGGTTACCCACCACGTCACGGTGGTAGAAGAACATTGCCGCGACCTTTCTCCTATATTGAAAACTAGTCGTGTCCGGGCTACCAAACCCTCCATGCCGGATTCCCGCGGAGGGACGGATTTCGATCAAGCGCTGAACCTAAAGTCAGGCATCGGACCGGACTCGTTGGACAACGTTCCACTTTCCAAGCTTCCGAATTCGGAAACTTCTCGGCCCTCGAGCCTCGAGATGGGTAGGGTCCCGGACTCAATTAGGCCCACCCGTCTAGATATATGCGATCTATCTCTAATCCGGCAAGAGCCAGCTGAAACAGTACATCATTACTGAAAGGATCGATATGGTTGACTAGAGGGGGGGGGGGGGGGGTGAATAGGCAACTAACAATTTTTAAGCTTTTCTTTACCAAATTAAACTTTGCAACAAATAGGTTGTCTAGATGTGCAACTAAGTGAGCAACCTATATGATGCAATGACAACTAGCACACAAGCAAGCAAAGGATGTAAACAAGTAGACTTGCAAAAGTAAAGGCACGAGATAACCAAGAGTGGAGCCGGTGGAGACGAGGATGTGTTACCGGAGTTCCTTCCTTTTAAAGGGAAGTACGTCTCCGTTGGAGCGGTGTGGAGGCACAATGCTCCCCAAGAAGCCACTAGGGCCACCGTATTCTCCTCACGCCCTCACACAATGCGAGATGCCGTGATTCCACTATTGGTGCCCTTGAAGGTGGCGACCAAACCTTTACAAGCAAGGTTGGGGCAATCTCCACAACAACCGGAGGCTCCCAACAACAACAACAACACCACGAAGCTTCACCACAATGGAGTATGGCTTCGAGATGACCTCAACCGTCTAGGGTGCTCAACACCCAAGAGTAACAAGATCCGCAAGGGATAAGTGGGGGAAATCAAATATCCTATGGTGGAAGTGTAGATCGGGCCCTTGTCACCCAATCCCGAGCAAATCAACAAGTTTGATTGGCTAGGTAGAGAGATCGGGCGAAAATGGAGCTTCGAGCAACAATGGATCTTAGAGGTGGAAGAGGTAACATACTAGAGGTAGAAGACACCCCTTATATAGTTGTGGGAAAAATCCAACCGTTATCCAACAAGTTCAGCCCGCGACACACGGTACTACCGCTCCAGGGGCGCGGTACTACCGTGAGGCCGCGCGGTATTACCGTGGACGACCACGGTACTACCGCGGCAGCAGCACAGGCCGGAACTGGCCTGACTAAGGGGCAGTACTACCGCTGGCGCGGTACTACCGCTCCCCCTTGTGGTACTACCGCACGGCAGGAGAGTCATGGCCTGAGAAGGGCGCGGATGAAATAAATTACATCCGTGCCTACTTCCACTGAAACTGGGGTGGTGCTAAAACCCGACGCGGTACTATCGCTCGCAAGGCGCGGTACTACCGTGGCGGGCGCGGATGTAAAAAATTACATCCACGCCTACTACCGTGGCTCAGCGGTACTAGGTAGGAGGGCCACGGTACTACGGCTCCCAGGGAGCGGTACTACCATGGGCCCCCGCGGTACTACCGCGCTGGACGAGCAGTACTACCGTGGTGGGCGCGGATGTAAAAAATTACATCCGCCCTACTACCGCACCGGAGCGGCACAAGGCCTGGGTGCCGCGGTACTACCGCTCCGGAGGAGCGGTACTACCGTGACACCCAGCGGTACTACCGCTTGTACCTGCGGTACTACCGCAAGTACAGCAGTAGTCGCCAGGTTTCCGCACAACCAAGATAACGAAGGGCAGCTCCAAAGTGCAGGGAAAGGGGAGACAAGTGTACGTGTTGATTTCACCCAAACCTTTCCGACGTGGACCCCCTCTTAATAGTACGGCTCTCCTACGACTCAAATCCACCAAAGAGAAACGTAGGACGACGCCGACTTCAATAGTCTCCGAGGGGAACCGAATCGTCTCATGCCCAGTGATGAAGTATCTGAGAGACTCAAGGCACACGATTAGTCCGCAAAAGCATTGTCATCAATCACCAAAACACCTCAGGGATAAACATGCCCTTACAATCTCCCCCTTTTTGGTGGATTGATGACAACGCGGGATTTGCACATAGATAAGATAATTGAGAGCAAGGGCAAACCCCACCTCTCTAAAATATAGACGGGCTCCCCCTAGATGTGTGCACTTTAGATGAATGCTTTGGACTGCAAGGCACACAAACTAGGATCAACACTCCCCCTATATTTTAGAGACCAAGGCATGATAATAAGCATAGCATAGCATGATAATAAGCATAGCATATCATAAAGATAGCACAATATAACACAAGCTTGCTAGGATAGATAGAGTGCATATGTCTTACACCATACGAAGTAAGGTAACCAAGGTTCAAGCGAGAAAGCAGCAAATAGTTCAACTGAGAAAGCAGCAAACACATGACTCGCAAACGCGCAAATCCCTACACTCTCTCCCCCTTTGGCATCGAGACGCCAAAAAGGCAGAGAGGACACCTACACACACAAGAGGTGGCTCAAGCAGAGAACTCGTCCCAATCCTCTCCGTCAGACGCCTCTGCAGCTGGAATGGACTCCTCAACATCCTCCTCAGAATCAGTCCACCTGTAGCCTTGCTTCTCCATCCACTCGGCTTCAGGAGTGATGCGCTCCTCAGACCCGCCAGACACATTTTCACCATAGAGCTGCAAGATCTTGTTGTGCCGGCGACGACTCTCCTTGGACTCCACGTGAGTCCTGTACTGCCCCTTGGCTTGCATGCAGAAAAGAGACTTCATCTTATCCTTCAACTTCTTGGCCCACGATGGCCTAGAATCACTTTGGGAGGGCCTAGCAGTATGGCCCTCAGCAGCATCCTCGGCGCCAGCAGCCTCCTCATCAACAACAGTTCTAGCAGCAGTTGCCTCGGCGCGAGTAGTGGTGTTGGCCCAGTTGGGTTTGATACGCAGGCAGATGGGCTCATGGCGAACCCAGTCAGGAGCCAAAAACTCATCATCAGGATACATCTTCTCCCAAGTCTTCGAAAGCAGCAGAAACAGATAGGGCCCATAGATAGGGACCTTGCGGTTAAACACTGCAAACCGGAGCTCACACCACATGATGTGTGAGACATCAAGTGGCTGTGACTGAGACGAACGAGCATCCTCGCAGATGAGCATCATGTCCACCATATAGGCATGAACCTTGTCTTTATCACCGATGCGAGGGAACAAGGAGTTGCGGAAGATGCGATACATGATATCCAGGAAGGAGTTGAGCACCAAAGTTTTCTTGCCATTGGCGAGTGCCTTCTCAACCATGAAAGGGGCAAGTCTGTCCTTGCTGGCAAAATCAGCATTGGCATGGGGACGAACACCCACTGGAGAGTCGAGTCCATCATCAGGAACCTGGAGGAGATCCATGAACTCCTTCCAGGTAGCCGACAGCTTACGATCGTTGGTCATCCAGGTCATCCTCCGTTCCTCATCGAACTGAAAGTAGACTGAGGCAAAGAACTGATAGATAAGCTCAGGGTCATAGTCGAGGTGGAAGGTAATCACATGCTCAATGCCAAACTGCTCCACCAAGTCCAGAGCCTCTCCAAAGTAGTCACGAAACTTGTCCTTCCTCATGTGATGCATATCAATCCATTTCACCTCCACATAGGTGTTCTGCTTGTTCTTGATGACATCTAGATAGATGTCGACCTGTTGCTTGTTCCAGAACAGCTCACAGCCTCTGAAGTTGGCACGCGGGTGCACATAAGGGTGAAGCTGCCTGAGACGGACATAATCAGCTTGGGCGATCTCATCCATGCCCTTAGCGGGCTCCTTGTGCTTGCTGGCTGTGGTCTTGACATTGCGCTTGGACGCAGATGATCCCTCTGGAACTTCTCCTGGGTTGCGCAGACGCTTGGAGCCAGTGTCACGAATGGGATTGGACCGGCGAGAGCCACCACCTGAGACACACACGCAAAGCACCAAAACAAAAATGCGAAGAGGATCAATGCAAAGGCCATGAAAAAAAAACACAGGAAACTCATAGAAGGCATACGAGAAAGTTGTCATGCGATAGATGTGGGCCACGATAGAACTGCCATTGTCTGTGGTACTAAAGATTAGTACTGCTCCAGACGCGGTAGTACCGTGCGAGGTCACGGTAGTACCGTGGCTGGAGCAGTAGTAAGCTCTTAGTACCGCACGGGGCGCGGTAGTACCGCTCCCGAGGGGCGGTAGTACCGTGCGAGCGGTAGTACCGCGCCATATGGGCGGTAGTACCGCGTCGCGTCAGATCTAACACGTGATTTGAATCTGAAAAGAACCGCGAAACCATGGCGGTGCTACGGTGATCCGATCTAGCGCAAGACAACAATACAAGTATAAATCCTATACAATACCACACTCCTTCATCCTATTCTTGCAGAGATTAAGCCTATGAATCTCAAGAACACACAAGCCTCCCCCAAAATCTAAAAGCACCAAACACAATCAAAAGGAGAGGGAGTTGGGGAAAAACCTTGGTCCATAGCAAGAGCACGAGGTGGGAAACGATCCCACCGGTCGGAATCATGGGAGGGCAGCCGGTGGAGGAGATCCGGCGACGAACGCCGGCTCCGTTCTTGAGCACAGGAGAGGAAGAGACAACGTGGAGAGGGAGGACACGAATGGGTATGGGGAGTTAGAACTCCCCCTTGCCGTCCTTATCCCCACGCGCTCGAACCGACGCGGTAGTACCGCGTATCATCGCGGTAGTACCGCTCGGGCGGAAGTACCGCGCCGAGGCGGTAGTACCGCTCAACCAGGCGGCAGTAAAAAATTACTGCCGCGTGGGGACGGTAGTACTGTGCTCCTACCAGCGGTAGTACCGTGGCTGGCCGCGGTAGTACCGTGGCCTGTCGCGGTAGTACCGTGAGCTCAAGACACCGCAGGTTTCAAACACGAGAGGAAAACGCCTTTGCACGAGAACTTTCGCACACAAGAAACCACAAGGAGAACAGCAGGAAACCACCAAGCAACACAGTCTCTCGAGAAGAGAGGGCGGTGGCCGAAGCCACCTATGTTTGAGTTGGATGGTATGGCACCGCGAAGAATTATCCTTGGGCCCATGACCAAAACTCGTCTTTGAAGCACAAGTACCATAAAAAATGGCTAATGTGAAAGATATGATCTATTTATGCATAACGGGGGGAGGGAGAGTTCATTGAGAGAACAACACTCCCCCTATGTCCATGCCTACACCTAAACGAGACAACAAGTTGAGTGTGGTGGGGGTGCACGATTTCAAGTCACATTGCTCAAATCAATGATATTTAGCTCATGCCTTAACTCGCGAAATCTTGCTTCATCCAAGGGCTTCGTGAAAATATCTGCAAGGTTATCATGAGTGTTGACATACTTGAGCTCGACCTCCCCTCGCCTAATGTGATCCCGGATGAAGTGATACCGAATCTCAATGTGCTTCGTCTTGAAGTGTTGCACCGGGTTGAGAGAAATCTTGATGGCACTTTCATTGTCACACCAAAGAGGCACTTTGTCACAAATGACACCGTACTCCTTTAAAGTTTTCCTCATCCGTAGGAGTTGAGCACAACAACTACCGGCCGCCACATACTCCACTTCGGTGGACGAGAGAGACACACAACTTTGCTTCTTGGAAGACCAACTTACCAAAGAGCAACCAAGAAATTGGCACCCTCCGGAAGTGGACTTCCTATCCACTTTGTCTCCCGCCCAATCGGAATCCGTGAACCCTTCAAGCTTGAAGTTTGCTCCTCTTGGGTACCATAGGCCAAAGTTTGGGGTATGAGCCAAATATCGAAAGATTCGCTTGACCGCCACAAAGTGAATTTCCTTTGGTGCGGCTTGAAAACATGCACACATCCCCACACTCAACATGATATCCGGTCTAGATGCACAAAGGTAAAGCAAGGAGCCAATCATGGAGCGATATACCTTCTGATCCACCGCTTTACCATTGGGATTGATGTCAAGTTGGCATTTGGTAGGCATTGGTGTAGTGGACGGCTTGACATCACTTAGCTTGAATCTTTTAAGCATGTCTTGAGTGTATTTGGCTTGGTTGATGAAGGTTCCTTCTCTTCTTTTTTTGATATCAAAACCAAGGAAGAACTTCAACTCTCCCATCGAAGACATCTTGAACTTGGAGGTCATGAGAGCGGAAAATTCCTCATTGAAAGCTTTGTTAGGGGAACCAAAGATAATGTCATCAACATATTGTTGGCATACAAACAACTCCCCTTTGACCTTCTTAGTAAAAAGAGTGGGATCGATTAGCCCCACTTCAAATCCACGATCTTGTAACAACTCGGTAAGGTGGTCATACCACGCATGTGGGGCTTCTTTAAGGCCATAGAGTGCCTTATCGAGTTGATACACATGATCCGGGAAGTAGGAATCCTCGAACCCGGGGGGTTGCTTGACATAGACCAACTCATTAATAGGACCATTAGGAAAAGCACTTTTCACATCCATTTGTTGCAACTTAAAGTTGTGATGGGAAGCATATGCAATCAACAAACGAATGGATTCAAGACGAGCAACGGGAGCAAAGGTTTCACCGTAGTCGATACCCTCGACTTGGGAGTAGCCTTGTGCTACCAATCTTGCCTTGTTGCGAATGATGTTCCCATGAGCATCTTGCTTGTTCTTGAAGATCCACTTGGTTCCAATGACATTGTGGTTCCCCAATGGCCTTGGCACCAATCTCCATACTTTGTTGTACTCGAAGTTGTTGAGTTCTTCATGCATGGCATTGAGCCAATCCGAGTCTTCAAGCGCCTCATAGACCTTTTGGGGTTCAACACAAGAGACAAATGCGTGATGTTCACAATAGTTTGCTAATTGTCTACGAGTGCTTACCCCCTTTCTTAGACTTCCAACCACGTTTTCCATGAGATGGCCTTGAGTGGTGAGCTTGGAAGCTATCTTTGCGGCACGACGCTCTAATTCCTCCTCGGATGTGGAAGGAGGAGGGTTGACTTGATCATTTTGAGCGCCATCTTGAGCTTGTTCTTGATCTTGAGCTTGCTCTTGATCTTGAACTTTCTCGAGGGAGAGAACTTGACCTTGGGCATCATTCAGAGGTTCACTACCATCTTGAAGTTGATCTTGCCCTCGGTCTTGTTCACGAGGTTGAGGGCCTTCACTTTGTTCTTCGGAAGCGTGTGGGTCTTGATGAGGTGATGGCTCTTCTTGAGTAGAGCATTGTCCTTCTCCTTCGGCCAGAAGGGGTTCCTCAATGGGTAGAACTTGACCAAAACCCATTCTTCTTATGGCTTGGGGAGGAATTTCATCACCTACACCACAAGTACCACTTTGCTCCACTTGGGAGCTGTTATTTTCGTCAAACTCCACGTTACGCGTCTCCTCAATGAGTCCGGTGGACTTGTTGAGGACACGGTAAGCATGAGAGTCTGTAGCATAACCAACAAATATGCCCTCATGAGCTCTAGCCTCAAATTTAGACAAACGAACACCTTTCTTGAGAATGAAACACTTACAACCGAACACCCGGAAGTACTTGAGGTTGGGCTTGTTGCCGGTGAGTATCTCATAAGGAGTCTTGTTCAAGCCTTTGCGAAGAAAGAGCCGATTGGATGCATGACAAGCAGTGTTGGTGGCTTCGGCCCAAAAGTTGTACGGAGACTTGAACTCCGCCATCATGGTCCTTGCCGCATCCATCAACGTCCGGTTCTTCCTCTCCGCAACACCATTTTGTTGAGGGGTATATGGTGCAGAATATTGATGCTTGATCCCCTCATCACTAAGAAACTCATCCAAGGTGTAGTTCTTGAACTCGGAGCCGTTGTCACTTCTTATTGCCAAGATCTTTGCATCATGTTGACGTTGAGCTTCATTTGCAAAGTTGATGACGGTTTGTTGAGTCTCACTCTTCCTCTTGAAGAAGTATACCCAAGTGTATCTTGAATAATCATCCACAATCACCAAGCAATACTTTCTCCCTCCAAGACTATCAAAAGATGGAGGCCCGAAGAGATCCATGTGAAGGAGCTCCAAGGGTCTCTTCGAGTAGATGATGGTTGAAGGAGGGTGAGCCTTTTCATGAAGCTTTCCTTCGATACAAGCACTACAAGCACGATCTTTGGCAAAACTAACATTTGTTAGTCCACGGACATGGTCCCCCTTGAGAAGACTTTGCAAAGATCTCATATTGACATGGGCTAAACGGCGATGCCAAAGCCATCCCATGTCAACTTTAGCCATTAGGCATGTCACGGTCTTAGTGGGTCGCTCCGAGAAGTTAATCACATAGAGACCATTCTCGACATGCCCAACAAAGGCTACTTTAAGAGTCTTGCTCCACAAGAGGGCCACGGTATCAATATCAAAGAACGTAGCAAAACCCATGAGTGCAAGTTGACGAATGGAAAGTAAATTGTATGCAAGGGACTCGACAAGCATGACTTTCTCGATCGTTAGATCATGAGAAATGACAACCTTGCCGAGACCCAATACCTTAGAATGTGATGCATCACCCCACTCGACATTGGTGGGCATAGATGGAATCTCTTGCACGTCCACCACCAAGTCCTTGCTTCCGGTCATATGATTTGTTGCTCCACTATCGAGCAACCATGATCCCCCACCGGAAGCAAACACCTACACGAGATCAATGCTTGGTTTTAGGTACCCATTTAGTAATGGGTCCTTTGATGTTAGTAACAAGGGTCTTGGGAACCCAAATAGACCATTCAATGTACTCATAAGAAGAACCAACAAATCGATCATAAACATGTCCATCACTAGTACGGCACAACACATATGACGGGTTAAAGTCGCCGGCTTTGTTTGAGGAAATGCTTTTGCCCTTTTGGACATCAACTCCCTTCACTTTCTCCTTCTTCTTCTCAGGAGCACCCTCTCCCTCTTTCACAAACGTTTGTTTGAGAGGAGGAGGACGATTGGTCTTGTTGTTCTTCTTCTTCTTGCTCTTGGACTTGGGTGCAAACCCAATTCCTTCCTTGGCCACACTTTCCTTTTGATTGCTCAAAAGGTCGTTGAGGTTTTTCTCACCTTGAATGCAAGACACAAGGCCTTTCTCAAGTTGATCCTTCAGCTTGGCATTTTCCTCCACAAGATGCACATGCTCACAACATGGGTTAGTAGCACATGCATTATGAATTAATACCATATGAGGAAAGGTGGCCTTTTCCTTGATTAGCTTAACTTGGAGATGAGCATGAGACTCTTTGAGGCTAGCATGAGTACCCTTCAAGACCTTGTGGGCCTTGTCAAGTATCTCAAACTCCTCTTTGAGTCTAGCATGATCAACCCCAAGTTTAGCCTTCTCGGAAGTTAGCACACGAGACATGACAAGAGCATGATCAAGATCTTTCTTTAACTTAGCATGGTCATCATTGTGTGACTCCTCAAGAGTCAAACGATGCACACGCTCTTCCTCAAGAGCATTAGAGAGATCCGATATCTCATCGGCATAATCACGACTATGACCTTCCATCTTAGAGATGGTTTCTTCGTGAGCCTCGATCATGTCATTGGCCTCACCAAGTTGTTCCAAGAGAGAAACAAAGTGCTTCTTGGACTTGCCCTTGAGCTTACTCATAAAAGACTCAAACTCATTCACTTCTTCATTAGACCCACAATGTTCATCAATGCAATCCTCCACGGAGGGATTAGGAATGATGGTGGTTTTAATGTTGGGGGTTACCTTGTTTGAAGCTTTAGCCATGCGGCATTTGGCGGTGATGTTTTCGTTGGGTGAATCAAAGAGAGACACCCGGGGAGTAGTGGCAATGGCAACGGATGCCATGGCCATTGCCTCTTCATTTTCATCATCATCGTCATCCTCTTGGTATTCTTCTTGAACCACCAACCCACGAGTGGGAGTCCTTTTGGCGAAGTTGTTCTTGTTGGGGAAGGACTTGGCTTTGTCTTTTCGGATGAACTTGCCACCATTGTCTTCCCGCTTCTCGTAAGGACAATCCGCAACGAAATGGCTCACATTGCCACAGTTGAAGCAAGTTCTAACTCGTTGCTTGCCCTTGACGCCACTGGAGTTGTTCTTGTTGAAGTTGGGTCTTGAACTCTTCTTGTTCCAAAATTGTCTTGAAGCAAGGGCCATGTGCTCATGATAATCAAATTTGGTGTCTTCGGGGTTGCTTTCCTCATCTTCCACTTCTTCCTCTTCTTCCACAATAACCTTAGCCTTCAGAGCAAGGTTGGGCTTCTTAGCCCTTTGGGAACGGAGCACCGCATTGTCGGCGGTCTTATCCAAGATGTTCATTGCAATAAACTCATCCAACACTTCACTAGAGGTCATGGAGTGGAAGTCCGGTCTTTGGCGGATGACTGAGGACATGGCCTTGTTGTAGGGCATCATGGCCTTGAGGAACTTGCGCTTGTCCTTATTCCCATGATCTCGGAGTGCGACCGCAAGTTTGGTCACTCTTCGAAAGATCTCACGAGGTTCTTCATCCTCTTTCATTGCAAACTCATCGGCTTCATCTTGCACCACTTCATAGTTGGAGCGTTGAATGCTAGCACTTCCTCTGTACATACGCTCGACACACTTCCATGCTTCTTTAGCCATGACATGAGGTCGAAGATGAGGAAGATCTTCGGGAAGGATAGCATCTTGGATGATGAAGAGAGCACTCTCATTGAATTGATTGTCCACTTCTTCTCGAGGGGGGAAGTTGCTTGGGTCATGAGGATAGAAACCTTCTTCAATGATTCTCCAAAGGTTAGTGTTCACATGTTTTAAATGTCGCTTGAAGCGATAAACCCAAGAATCAAAATCTACATTTTTTTACATATTTAGGAGGAGGACCGGCATGATTTAAATGAGTGGAGGGAATCGGTCCTCTATAGATAGGAGGTTCCACATGGGCAAAGATGCCGGTGCCATTTCTACCACTAGTAGAAGGACTCTTTTCATTGTTAGCTTCTCCCTTATCGGAGTTAGCATCCGTCACCTTGTTAGTGGGATCACCCACTTTCATAGGCGAGGTAGATAGTTTAAGTCCCTCTAGAAATTCAGTAAACATGCTTTTAACCTCGGCCGTCATGGAGGTTTTCAATGTGTCTAAAGCCACATTGAATTCCTCACGTGAGATCGAGGTTCCCCCTTCGGCCGAAGACGAGATGGGATTCACACCGGAGTGTTCCTCCGCACCATCGTTGGTGTCAACCATACTCTTTGGACGGCAAAGTCCTTAATAAAGAGACGAGGCTCTGATACCAATTGAAAGGATCGATATGGTTGACTAGAGGGGGGGGGGGGTGAATACGCAACTAACAATTTTGAAGCTTTTCTTTACCAAATCAAACTTTGCAACGAATAGGTTGTCTAGATGTGCAACTAAGTGAGCAACCTATATGATGCAATGACAACTAGCACACAAGCAAGCAAAGGATGTAAACAAGTAGACTTGCAAAAGTAAAGGCACGAGATAACCAAGAGTGGAGCCGGTGGAGACGAGGATGAGTTACCGGAGTTCCTTCCCTTTAAAGGGAAGTACGTCTCCGTTGGAGCGGTGTGGAGGCACAATGCTCCCCAAGAAGCCACTAGGGCCACTGTATTCTCCTCACGCCCTCACACAATGAGAGATGCCGTGATTCCACTATTGGTGCCCTTGAAGGTGGCGACCGAACCTTTACAAGCAAGGTTGGGGCAATCTCCACAACAACCGGAGGCTCCCAACAACAACAACACCACCACGAAGCTTCACCACAATGGAGTATGGCTTCGAGATGACCTCAACCGTCTAGGGTGCTCAACACCCAAGAGTAACAAGATCCGCAAGGGATAAGTGGGGGAAATCAAATATCCTATGGTGGAAGTGTAGATCGGGCCCTTGTCACCCAATCCCGAGCAAATCAACAAGTTTGATTGGCTAGGGAGAGAGATCGGGCGAAAATGGAGCTTGGAGCAACAATGGAGCTTAGAGGTGGAAGAGGTAACCTACTAGAGGTAGAAGACACCCCTTATATAGTTGTGGGAAAAATCCAACCGTTATCCAACAAGTTCAGCCCGCGACACACAGTACTACCGCTCCAGGGGCGCGGTACTACCGTGGACGACCACGGTACTACCGTGGCAGCAGCACAGGCCAGAACTGGACTGACTAAGGAGCAGTACTACCGCTGGCGCGGTACTACCGCTCCCCCTTGCGGTACTACCGCAAGGCAGGAGAGTCACGGCCTGGGAAGGGCGCGGATGAAATAAATTACATCCGTGCCTACTTCCGCTGAAACTGGGGTGGTGCTAAAACCCGACGCGGTACTACCGCTTGCAAGGCGCGGTACTACCGTGGCGGGCGCAGATGTAAAAAATTACATCCGCGCCTACTACCGTGGCTCAGCGGTACTAGGTAGGAGGGCCACGGTACTACGGCTCCCAGGGAGCGGTACTACCGTGGGCCCCCGCAGTACTACCGCGCTGGACGAGCGGTACTACCGTGGTGGGCACGGATGCAAAAAATTACATCCGCCCTACTACCGCACCGGAGCGGCACAAGGCCTGGGTGCCACGGTACTACCGCTCCGGAGGAGCGGTACTACCGTGACACCCAGCGGTACTACTGCTTGTACCTACGGTACTACCGCAAGTACAGCAGTAGTCGCCAGGTTTCCGCACAACCAAGATAACGAAGGGCATCTCCAAAGTGCAGGGAAAGGGGAGAGAAGTGTACGTGTTTATTTCACCCAAACCTTTCCGACACGGACCTCCTCTTAATAGTACGGCTCTCCTACAACTCAAATCCACCAAAGAGAAACATAGGACGACGCCGACTTCAATAGTCTCCGAGGGGCACCGAATCGTCTCATGCCCAGTGATGAAGTATCTGAGAGACTCAAGGCACACGATTAGTCCGCAAAAGCATTTTCATCAATCACCAAAACACCTCAGGGATAAACATGCCCTTACAATTACTGGGACAGATTCCTCCTGGTTATGGATACGATAAAGGACTGCCGAGAGGAAAACGCAATCTCGATTTTTTGCAATAATTGCACGGACAGGGGAATCTTGAACGCCGTCAGCCATCGTGAAATCACACGCTTCGCCGACCTGGCATCCATAGTACGAAAGTACTGTGCGATAGAGAGTTTCCGGAAAACCGAAAATAGGTTTTGGGACAATCCGGCCCCGAATACAACCCCAGTCCGCAACAAAAGGGTGCATTACACTCAGGCACTAGGTACAAAAACCAAAAAATAGAAGCCCCATAAAGGGAACGGAACCGTATTGGAGGGATGGCTTAGCAGACCCTGTACAATTCACTACACCGAGGGCGCCACCCCAACGCATAGCCTTCGGGCATGTTGGATATTACGGCAGGTGGCCAAAAGTGGCGAGGAGCTTCTAGCCCCGGAAAACCACACCAACAGTACCGGTACGATATCAACAGTCTTCAAAACTTTCGCATCAAACAATATGCGGAAACGAACAATCCGCAGCCTCGCCGAAGTCTACCAAGTAGCAACAGCCAATCCTTGGAGCGACACAGCCATCACCTTCAATGCTAGCGACGAACCTAAATTCCGAACAGCCCGAGCACCAGCCGCATTGGTCCTCAATCCAATAGTGGACGGCTTTTGACTTACCAAGGTACTCATGGATGGCGGCAGCGGATTAAACCTCATTTACGAGGAGACTCTTCAAAAAATGGAAATAGACTGGAGCCGCATTGAGCGAAGCAGCACAACCTTCAGAGGAATAATCCCTAGCCGGGAAGCGCGCTGCACCGGAAAAATCACACTTGATGTGGTGTTCGGCTCGCCGGACAATTACAGATCCGAAGAAATCACGTTCCAAGTGGCCCCGTTCAGCAGCGGATATCACGCTATATTAGGACGAGAGGCATTCACAATTTTTCAAGCCATACCCCATTACGGATACATGAAGCTCAAAATGCCTGGGCCCGGCGGGATAATCGCTCTCGTTAGTGATCCAGACATAGCACTCTGCGCCGAAAATAAAACAGCCGCATTAGCCCTGGAGGCACTATCCGAAGCCCTAGCGGCAGAGGAACTCACCGCGCTGCGCTCTACGGTGCATAGAGACGATGTGATACTCGATAAGAGATCCAAGTCCACCTCCTTTAAACCAGCGGACGAAATAATAAAATTCCAGGTCCATCCAACGGACCCGACAAAGACGGCCTCCATCGGGGCACAGTTGAACCCTGATGTAGACGCCGCACTGCGAGAATTCCTTCGGGAAAATTGGGACATTTTCGCCTGGCATCCTTCAGATATGCCAAGAATCCCACGCAGATTGGCAGAGCATAGCCTAAATATCCTAAAAGGGTTCAAGCCAGTCAAACAGGCTCTTCGACGATTTTCTGAACCCAAAAGACATGCAATGGGAGAAGAACTAGCCAAACTATTGGAAGCCGGATTCATCAGAGACATCAAACATCCGGATTGGCTAGCAAACCTGGTAATGGTACCAAAGAAGGACAAATCCGGGCGCCTATGTGTCGATTTTAAAGACCTAAACAAGGCCTGGCCAAAGGATCCCTTCCCCCTCCCCCGCATCGACCAAATCGTCGATGCTACCGCAGGGCACGATTCATTGTGCTTCCTGGACGCATACTCCGGCTATCATCAAATCAAGATGGCAAAAGCGGACCAAGCCGCAACGGCATTCATTACTCCATATGGACCATTCTGCTTCAACATGATGCCCTTCGGACTTAAAAACGCCGGTGCAACATATCAGCGCATGATTCAGACATGTCTGGCTACCCAGATTGGCAAAATAGTAGAGGCATACGTAGACGATGTAGTCGTCAAAACCAAACACGTCGAAACTCTAGTAGACGATTTGAGGGTCACGTTCGACAACCTCCGAGCATATGACATCAAGCTGAATCCGGAAAAATGCGTTTTCGGCGTACCAGCCGGAAAGCTCTTGGGCTTCATTGTATCCGATAGAGGAATTGAAGCAAACCCGGCCAAGATCCGAGCTCTATCGCAGCTGGATATTCCAAAAGACCTCAAACAGATCCAAAAATTGACTGGATGCGTGGCGGCTCTCAGCCGCTTTATCTCCCGCTTAGGAGAAAAGGCATTGCCCCTCTATCGCCTCCTCAGACGCACCAACACTTCGAGTGGACGGATGCCGCCATTGCCGGACTCGAAGAAATAAAAGCCGTATTGGCAACAAATCCGGTCCTGGCTGCGCCCAACCTGGGCGAACCTATGTTGTTATACATCGCGGCAACACATCAAGTTGTGAGCGCGGTACTCGTCGTAGAACGAGAGGCAGAAGGGCATACACTCCCTCTTCAAAAACCAGTGTACTACGTATCCACTGTTTTAACTCCCTGCAAGTCCCGCTACCCACACTATCAAAAAATAGCGTATGCGGTGTTCATGGCATCCCGGAAGCTGCGACACTACTTTGAAGAGTGTTCGATAACAGTGGCCTCCGAAGTACCCCTAAATGACATTGTAAACAACCGCGACGCGACGGGCAGGATTGCAAAATGGGCCATTGAGCTCTTACCATTCGATATAACTTACAAACCCCGGCGAGCTATAAAGTCGCAAGTTTTGGCTGACTTCATCGCTGAATGGACTGAAGCCAAACTCCCTAAAGAGTATGGCGCATACTCCAATTGGATTATGCACTTCGACGGCTCCAAAATGTTGGCCGGATTGGGGACACAGTCCAATATGTACTTCAGATAATGTACACGGACTCCAACAACGCAGCCGAATACGAGGCCCTCTTACATGGCCTCCAGATGGCAATCTCCATGGGCATTCAACGCTTAGAGGTGCGCGGGGACTCAAACCTCGCAATATCCCAAGTAAATGGAGACTTTGACGCCAAGGATCCGAAAATGGCAGCATATCGTAACGTTGTCCTTAAAATGTCAGCTCGGTTCGACGGACTCGAATTCCACCACATAGCCAGGGATAATAACCAAGCGGCCGACGTTTTGGCACGCATCGGCGCAAAACGTGACGCTGTCCCTCCAAACATCTTCCTGGAACGGCTGTTCAAGCCATCCGTACTATGGGAAGAGGAGTCCGGAAATAACAAACCAGAAGCAGCCGCACCAACCGACACAGAGCAATTTGACATAATCGGCGATTCAACCGATGAAATAACACCTTCAGCCCACGACATAATGGCCGTAATCACCCCGTGGACAGAGCCATTCCTAGCCTACTTGCTTAGGCAGGAACTTCCCGAAGACCAAAATGAGGCCCGCTGCGTAATTTGGCGATCTAAAGCCTACAAGGTCCATGAGGGAGAACTTTATAAGAAAAGCACAACCGGAGTCCTTCAAAGGTGTATCTCCGAAGAGGAAGGGCAAGACCTTCTGGCTGAAATTCACGCCGGACTAGGCGGACACCACGCCGCAGCCCGGGCCCTTGTAGGAAAGGCATTCCGTACAGGATTTTATTGGCCGACGGCCCGGGCAGATGCTCAGGACTTAGTCCAAAGATGCGTCGGTTGTCAGCTCTTTGCTAATCAGAGCCATATGCCACCCACCGCCCTCAAAACTATACCCATTACCTGGCCGTTCGCGGTCTGGGGGCTTGACATGGTTGGACCACTTAAAGGGGGAACCCACAAGCAAATGTACCTATTGGTCATGGTGGATAAATTCACCAAATGGATAGAGGCCAAGCCAGTTAAAACGGCAGAGTCCGGACCAGTGATAGACTTCATATCCGGGGTAGTACACCGTTATGGTGTCCCCCACAACATCATCACTGATAACGGCACAAACTTCCCGGCCGATGAGGTTAAATCATGGTGCAAAAATATGGGCATCAAGCTCGATTACGCTTCAGTCTATCATCCTCAAACCAACGGTCAAGTGGAACGAGCAAATGGTCTAATAATGAGCGGCATCAAACCCAGACTAGTGCGGTCCCTTACGAAATCTGACACGCACTAGGTAGAGGAGCTCGACTCCGTACTCTGGGGGCTGCGGACAACGCCTAACCATACTACCGGATTCACACCATTTTTTATGGTATACGGCGCAGAAGCAGTTTTGCCCTGCGACATCATTCATGACTCACCTCGAGTGCGCATGTACGAAGAAAGAGAAGACGAGTTGGATCGGCAAGACAACTTGGACACATTGGAGGAAGAACGCGACATCGTCAAGGCTCGTTCCGCATTCTATCAGCAGCAGGTTCGAAGATACCAAAGCAGAGAAGTACGGGCCAAGACTTACAACGTTGGCGAACTAGTTCTACGCCTGCCGGACAAGAAAAAGGACAAGCTCAAGCCCAAATGGGAAGGCCCCTTCATCATCGATCAAGTCTTGACCGGCGGAGCGTACCATCTACGAAATGCGTCGGATAACCGACTCGAGCCGAACCCATGGAACGCAGCCCACCTCCGAAGATTCTATGCCTAGCGCCGGACTAAGAGTTCGTCCCTTTCCCCCGTCCAAATTTTTTACACTTCAGCTGTCTTTTGTTTCTCTTTTTTCTCTCACCCCTATTCATCACAGCCTTAAAAGGCTTACTTGCGCATCGTTCGCATGCAATTGATGTGCTATCCGCACTCATTATACCTGGGGGCTTCGTTACCAGAAGCTTAATCATAAGGGCTTCATGCCCAGCACGCGTGTCAAACTTCCACGTGTACCTTTTATTCACCAATATATGCATCGATATGACTTAAGTTTTGGCCAAGCTGGGTTGCCTGGCTCCTGTGCTTACCCCTACGTTCCCGATTGTTCGGCTAGGAGGTAAAGGGAGCACCTCTGCGATTGTTACTGCCGGGTCAGCCGGATGTGTACCTCAGACTGGGTGAAGCCGAAAGCTAGCGTTCTTAAGGGAATATTCGGTCGGTGATTTGAAAGATGATTTTTTTGTCAATTTATTTACCTGCCCCCAGATGTTATCCTGCTCTTTTCGCAGTCTGGACATGCACTTTAGGGCATGCCTCCCCAGAGGAAAGGAACCCTTAATGGAACTATTCTCTCTAGAAGATGTTTCTTACTAACCATGTAATATAACATAACTAGTTGGGCACTTGTCTGATAAAGCACTAATGACCCCTACGCCTGGTCTCCATGCATGCCCTGGTTGTTTCTTAACCGAGAAGGTATTCGGACACACTCCGGACTCTAGGGTCCCGAGGTTGAAGCGAAAAGGTCGGCAAAGACAAACGATCTACAATCCGGCTAGAAGGCATTTTACATGTCATTTTACAATACATTGTCAAATCGACTGACTGTATTCCTCCTCAGTCCCGTCTAACAGGCTGTCTAATTTACAGTCCCGTTGGGAAAATTTAGCGGCCAACTCTACTTGGCCGTATACTAAACTCACAGGGACCTCCTTCCCATCGGGCTCCACAGGTCCGACCTCGGCCATGTGGTTGGGATCCGCCTTCTTGTACCGCGTCTTCACCATGGCCCAGGCCTCCCTGGCACCTTGGCGGCAGGCTGAAATCTTCCATAAACGGAAGCGCTGCCGCACTCCCTGAAGCTTCTCCGCAAGCTCCCCAAGGCCCTCGGGTAGGGAGAAGGCCGGCCATAAAGCCTGGATGACGCCGCTCATTGCCTGCCGAACTCGTTCGATCAGTTGCAACAGCTCGGGAAGTTGATCACCCGTTGATACGGGCATCTCCTCCGCAGGGCGACCTGTGAGTATACCTACAGACATATTTTGTCAATTGACTTCCTCGCCGAACTCTTCTTTTCAAAGGAGTTCGCTCAAGCACTTACTATAGATGTCGCGACAACGCCGCTGATTCTCCTTAACGGAGCCAGACAGCTCGGCCCGAACGCCTTTCAGCTCTTCTCCAAGCTAGGCATGGGCATCCTGGAGCTTGTTCCTTTCGTGCTGCACCTTATGTAGCACCCTCTCGCCGGCCTTCAGCTGGCACAGAAGTTCTTGCCTGTCCGGATCTTGTCCGGCAGCACCTGCAACGTCATTTTCAGACTTGCGCACAGGCCAAACACTACTTATCTTTTTAAATAATGTGTTACCAGGAGAGGTCCCTGTGTTTCCTCCTGCGGCAGCAAGTGCGGCCTCAAGTTGGGCCTTACACTCTTGCAGCTCCTGAGACAGTTGGGTATTCTTCTTTGTAAGATCCTACAGTTCCAATGATCCTTAAATCAGTTAATACAACTACTTTAAGTCTCGGGGGCTACTGGCATATACAACTATTAAAATCTCTTACCCGTATGTCTTTTACATACTGCTCTGTGGCTCTGGTCAAACCATCTTGAGTGGCACAGAGGTGCGCGTCCCCCGCATTAAAGGCATTCAACGCCTTAGGGGAGAAGCACGCGTCACGAAAAACTGTCCGGCGGCGCCTGTGGTTCATGGAGCTCTCCACCTCATATTTGGTGGCGGACAGTCTGTCGGCATCCTCCGTTGGAGGAGTATCCGGCTCGCGCCTTGTGCTCGCCTCCCCCTCCGGACAAGGCGCTGGAGCTTGGCTGGTAGAGGCTGGGTTGGCAACCTTTGCGCCCGCAGTCCGGCGGGCGCTTTTTCTCCTACAAAAGTTATAAGCACTCAAACGCTTCCTAGGAACGTTGTTCTAAATAACGAACCATGAGCTATACCTTTGCGGCGGCGTTTCAATTCGCACCGCGTTCCTCTTTCGCCTGCTGGGCCGGACTAACCCTTATTGGTCAGCCGCCGCGGGTTCGGCTTCCTGCCTTGAAGGCACCGCCTACAGGACACCGTTGTATACGGTGGTCAGAAACGCATGAAGATGGAATAATGGTGTTAGGAATTCGGTCATAAGTACCTGGGAAGCCGGTGACAAGCCGGGGTAGTCGGCCGTAATGGCGACTAAAGCATTGTCCATGCTGAGCTGGTGGAACACCCCGTCAATTAGCTCCACCTTTATATCTGGATCCTCTTCAGAGGTCGGATCAAGGGATCTTCCCGGATCCTCGGGTTGTGGAGCCGGGCTGTGAATGCCCTCCACATCCCGGCGCAGTTCCTGCGTCAAAATCACAGAGTAAGGTACTCGGCTTTAAAAGCACGGGTCGGATGAATAAACGTCCGCTTACCCAGCTCCGAGGGTTATTCATGGAAAACCCATTCAATGGGCTCGTACGGAGGAAGTCTTCTTTCTCCCCCTTGTACAGGCCGGACAGAATCTTCACCAGATCCTCGGCTGATCCCGGCCACTTGCGGCCGTGGCGGGTGGCATCGTCCTCCCCGTTGAAATCCCACATTGGGTGGTCCCTGTATTGCAGCGGCTGCACCCCCCACATAATGCACATGGCCATGACTCCGATCATGGTCAATCCGGAATGGGCCAACAACCTTATCCGGCCCATCAAATAATGGACGCTCTTGTCTTCCTCCAGCTGAGGGCTCCGCGGACGCCAACTTAGGCGTTTCTTCAGAGGAGCGTCACTGAACTCAGGGAGGCCGATCTGAATTGGGTCCGGCAATGGAGCGTCTTCTATATAAAACCATTCCAAAGGCCAGTCTTCGGACGCCTTCCTCGGGGTTCCGGATAGATATCTGGTCCCGGCGATGCGCCATATTTCGGCACCGCCCACTTGATATATTGACCCCTCGTAAGAGCGGGGTACGAGGCAGAATAGCCTCTTCCACAGCGCAAAATGGGGCTTGATGCCCAGGAATAGCTCGCAAAGGGCTACGAAACCCGTGATATGTAGAATGGAGGCGGGCATTAGGTGATGAAGCTGGAGTCCGTAGAACTCCAGGAGCCCGCGGAGGAACGGATGTACAGGAAATCCAAGCCCCCTTATTAGATAAGGGATGAAGCATACTCGCTCCCATTTAGAGGGACTAGGGGTGGCCTCCGCTCGCTTCCCACCTTTGTAGGTGGCCAGCCCGGCTCGAACCGGAACCATAAAGGCCGGAGGAAGATATCCCTCCGCTTGGAGCGTCACCAGCTCGCTGTGCGGAACAGAGCATCTCCTCCAATCTCCTGGCGAAGGACTGGGAATGCGAGAAGAGGAGCCGCGTCGACGGTCCATGATGGAATGGATTTTTGGTCAAGAAGCGCTCCGATGAGTACTCGCGGGAGGAAGATGGTGTGATTTGGATCTGGATTCCTGCCTCTCTTATAGGCAGGTTATTTGCGCCGCTAGGGGGTAAAACGTAAAAGATACCCTGGCTTTTCGCATTCGTGCGACGCGTGGAAGAAGGCCATTATTGGGTGTGGAAGCGAAGAAGCGCAACATTGATGAGGAAGCCAGACACTGTTCGGCAGGTACATGGAACTTAAAGGAGAACCCGCCTTGCAACGCCGAAGACTACACACGTGCTAGACTTATCGTCATTGAAGCCTAGTTCGGGGGCTACTGAGGGAGTCCTGGACTAGGGGGTGTCCGGATAGCCGGATTATCATCATCGGCCGGACTATCATCGTCAGCCGGACTCCAAGACTATGAAGATACAAGATTGAAGACTTCGTCCCGTGTCCGGATGGGACTTTCCTTGGCATGGAAGGCAAGCTTGGCGATACGGATATGTAGATCTCCTACCATTGTAACCGACTCTATGTAACCCTAGCCCTCTCCGGTGTCTATATAAACCGGATGGCTTTAGTCCGTAGGACACAACAACCATTACAACAATCATACCGTAGGCTAGCTTCTAGGGTTTAGCCTCCTTGATCTCGTGGTAGATCTACTCTTGTAATATCCACATTATCAATATCAATCAAGCAGGACGTAGGGTTTTACCTCCATCAAGAGGGCCCGAACCTGGGTAAAACATCGTGTCCCTTGTTTCCTGTTACCATCCGCCTAGACGCACAGTTCGGGACCCCCTACCCGAGATCCGCCGGTTTTGACACCGACAGTTGCCTTTGCTTGATACCCTTGCCTGCGCTTGCCCCCTTTGCACCAAAGGGGAAACAAGGACTCTGCGCAGGCCGGCGCCCACCTGGCGCCCGCTTGGCCTTGGTCATCATGGCTTGCGTCACGGGCACCTCGTGAGGTACCCCGCCTTGATCTCTCCGCCTCCTCGGGAGCCAGCCTGACGAGGCCGTGCCTGAGGAAGCCTCCTGTCGCCCTTCCCCGCGAGGCTTGGCCCCTCGCGAGGGTCTTGAGCGTGTGTTGATGAAGATGGGCCGTGCTGGGCCACTCCTTGAGCCACGCCACAGGCCGCAGGCAGGCAAGTCTGGGTACCCCCGTTCCCAGAATGCCGACAATGGACAAAGAGTTGTCATTTGATTAACGGGATCACATCATTAGGAGAATGATGTGATTGACATGACCCATTCCCTTAGCTTAGCACTTGATCGTTTAGTATGTTGCTATTGCTTTCTTCATGACTTATACATGTTCCTATGACTATGAGATTATGCAACTCCCATTTCCCGGAGGAACACTTTGTGTGCTACCAAAGGTCACAACATAATTGGATGATTATAAAGGTGCTCTACAGGTGTCTCTGAAGGTACTTGTTGGGTTGGCGTATTTTGAGATTAGGATTTGTAACTCCGATTGTTGGAGAGGTATCTCTGGGCCCACTCGGTAATGCACATCACTTAAGCCTTGCAAGCATTGCAACTAATTAGTTAGTTGCGGGATGATGTATTATGGAACGAGTAAAGAGACTTGCCGGTAACGAGATTGAATTAGGTATTGAGATACCGATGATCGAATCTCGGGCAAGTAACATACCGATGACAAAGGGAACAACGTATGTTGTTATGCGGTTTGACCGATAAAGATCTTCATAGAATGTGTAGGAGCCAATATGAGCATCCAGGTTCCGCTATTGGTTATTGACCGGAAACGTGTCTCGGTCATGTCTACATAGTTCTCGAACCCGTAGGGTCCGCACGCTTAAGGTTTCGATGACAGTTATATTATGAGTTTATGAGTTTTGATGTACCGAAGGAGTTCGGAGTCCCGGATGAGATCGGGGACATGACGAGGAGTCTCGAAATGGTCGAGATGTAAAGATCGATATATTGGACGACTATATTCGGACTTCGGAAAGGTTCCGAGTGATTTGGGTATTTTTCGGAGTACCGGAGAGTTACGAGAATTCGCCGGGGAATATATGAGCCTTATTGTCCATACGGGAATAGAGGAGAGAGGCCAAAAGGAAGGAGGCCTGCGCCCCCCTTCTGGTCTGAATTGGACAAGGGGCGCAGCCCCCTTTTCCTTCTACCTCTTCCCCTCTTTCCTTCTCTCCTACTCCAACAAAGGAAGGAGGAGTCCTACTCCCGGTGGGAGTAGGACTCCCCATGGAGGGCCCCCTCCTAGGCCGGCCGCCCCCTCCCCCCTTTCTCCTTTATATACAGGGGTAGGGGGCACCCCATAGACAGAACAATTGATCCCTTGGATCTCTTAGCTGACAGAACTCTCCCTCGACACTCGGCTGGATCAGAGTTCGAGGGACGTCATCGAGCTGAATGTGTGCTAGAACTCGAATGTGCCATAATTTCGGTGCTTGATCGGTCGGGCCGTGAAGACGTACAACTACATCAACCGCATTGTTCTAACGCTTCCACTTTCGGTCTACGCGGGTACGTGGACAACACTCTTCCCTCTCGTTGCTATGCATCACCATGATCTTGCGTGTGCGTAGGAATTTTTTTGAATTTTTTTACGTTCTCCAACAGTGGCATCCGAGCATGGTTTTATGCGTAGATGTTATATGGACGAGTAGAACACAAGTGAGTTGTGGGCGATACAAGTCATACTGCTTACCAGCATGTCATACTTTGGTTCGGCGGTATTGTTGGATGAAGCGGCCCGGACCGACATTACGTGTACGCTTACGCGAGACTGGTTCTACCGACGTGCTTTGCACATAGGTGGCTGGCGGGTGTCAGTTTCTCCAACTTTAGTTGAACCGAGTGTGGGTACGCCCGGTCCTTGCGAAGGTTAAAACAGCACCAACTTGACAAACTATCGTTGTGGTTTTGATGCTTAGGTAAGAACGGTTCTTGCTCAGCCCATAGCAGCCACGTAAAACTTGCAACAACAAAGTAGAGGACGTCTAACTTGTTTTTGCAGGGCATGTTGTGATGTGATGTGGTCAAGACGTGATCCTATATTTTATTGTATGAGATGATCATGTTTTGTAACCGAAGTTATCGGCAACTGGCAGGAGCCATATGGTTGTCGCTTTATTGTATGAAATGCAAACGCCCTGTAATTGCTTTACTTTATCACTAAGCGGTAGGGATAGTCGTAGAAGCAATAGATGGCATCACGACAACGATGCTACGATGGAGATCAAGGTGTCGCGCCGGTGATGATGGTGATCACGACGGTGCTTCGAAGATGGAGATCACAAGCACAAGATGATGATGGCCATATCATATCACTTATATTGATTGCATGTGATGTTTATCTTTTATTCATCTTATGTTGCTTTTATTGACGGTAGCATTATAAGATGATCCCTCACTAAATTATCAAAGAATAAGTGTTCTCCCTGAGTATGCATCGTTGCGAAAGTTCTTCGTGCTGAGACATCACGTGATGATCGGGTGTGATAGGCTCTATGTTCAAATACAACGGGTGCAAAATAGTTGCACACGCGGAATACTCAGGTTAAACTTGACAAGCCTAGCATATAACAGATATGGCCTCGGAACACGGAGACCGAAAGGTCGAGCGTGAATCATATAGTAGATATGATCAACATAGTGATGTTCACCATTGAAACTACTCCATCTCACGTGATGATCGGACATGGTTTAGTTGATTTGGATCATGTGATCACTTAGAGGATTAGAGGCATGTCTATCTAAGTGGGAGTTCTTAAGTAATATGATCAATTGAACTTTAATTTATCATGAACTTAGTCCTGGTAGTATTTTGCAAATTATGTTGTAGATCAATAGCTCCCTATGTTTTTGCTTCCCTATGTTTTTATATGTGTTCCTAGAAAAAACTAAGTTGAAAAATGTTAGCAGCAATGATGCAGACTTGGTCCGTGATCTGAGGGTTTTCCTCATTGCTGCACAGAAGAATTATGTCCTTGATGCACCGCTAGGTGACAGACCTATTGCAGGAGCAGATGCAGATGTTATGAACGGTTGGCTAGCTCAATATGATGACTACTTGATAGTTTTGTGCAACATGCTTTATGGCTTAGAACCGGGGCTACAAACATTTTTGAAACGTCACGGAACATATGAGATGTTCCATGAGATGAAATTGATATTTCATACTCATGCCCGTGTCAAGAGGTATGAGACTTCTGACAAATACTTCGCCTAAAAGATGGATGAGAATTGCTCAACTAGTGAGCGAGTGCTTAGATTGTCTAAGTACTACAATCGCTTGAATCAAGTGGGAGTTAATCTTCCAGATAAGATAGTGATTGATAGAGTTCTCTAGTCACCATCACCAAGTTAGTAGAACTTCATGATGAACTATAGTATGCGAGGGATGACGAAAACAATTCCCAAGCTCTTCGTGATGCTGAAATCGACGATGGTAGAAATCAAGAAAGAACATCAAGTGTTGATGATTGACAAGATCACTAGTTTTAAGAAAAGGGCAAAGGGAAAGAAAGGGAAACTTCAAGTAGAATGGCAAGCAAGTTGTCACTCCCGTGAAGAAGCCCAAAGCTGGACCAAAGCCTGAAACTAAGTGCTTCTACTGCAAAGGAAATGGTCACTGGAAGCGGAAATGCCCTGAATATTTGGTGGATAAGAAGGATGGCAAAGTGAACAAGGGTATATTTTATATACATGTTATTGATGTGTACCTTACTAGTGTTTATAGTAGCCCATGAGTATTTGATACTTGTTCGGTTGCTAAGATCAGTAACTCAAAACAGGAGTTATAGAATAAACAGAGACTAGTTGAGGGTGAAGTAACGATGTGTGTTGGAAATGGGTCCAAGATTGATATGATCATCATCGTACACTCCCTATATTTTCAAGATTAGTGTTGAACCTAAATAATTGTTATTTGGTGTTTGCGTTGAGCATAAATACGATTAGATCATGTTTCTTGCGATACGATTATTCTTCTAAGACAGAGAATAAATTGTTATTCTGTTTACTTGAATAAAACCTTCTATGGTTATACAACCAATGTTGATGGTTTATTAAATCTTGATCATGGTGATACACATATTCATAATATTAATGCCAAAAGATGAAAAGTTGATAATGATAGTGCAACTTATTTGTGGCACTGCCGTTTGGGTCATATCAGTGTAAAGCGCATGAAGAAACTCCATAAAGATGGATTTTTGGAATCACTTGGTTATGAATCATTTGATGCTTGCGAACCATGCCTTTTGGGCAATATGACTAAAACTCCGGTCTCCGGAACAATGGAACGAGCTAGTGACTTATTGGAAATAATACATACTGATGTATGCGGTCCAATGAGTATTGATGCTCGTGGCGGGTATCGTTATTTTCAGACCTTCACGAGATGATTTGAGCAGATATGAGTATATCTACTTAATAAAAACAAGTATGAAACATTTGAAAAGTTCAAAGAATTTCAGAGTGAAGTGAAGAATCATCATAACAAGAAAATAAAATTTCTACAATCTGATCGTGGAGGAGAATATTTGAGTTACGAGTTTGGCCTTAATATTAAACAATGTGGAATAGTTTCACAGTTCACACCACCTGGAACACCACAATGTTATGGTGTGTCCGAACGTTGTAACCGCACTTTATTAGATATTGTGCGACCTATGATGTCTCTTATCATTTTACCACTATCGTTTTGGGGTTATGCATTAGAGACAGTTTCATTCACTTTAAATAGGGCACCATCAAAATCCGTTGAGACGACGGCTTATGAACTTTGGTTTGGCAGGAAACCAAAGTTGTCGTTTCTTAAAGTTTGGGGCTGTGATGCTTATGTGAAAAAGTTTCAACCCGATAAGCTCGAACCTAAATCGGAGAAGTGTGTCTTCATAGAATACCCAAAGGAAACTATTGGGTACACCTTCTATCAACAGATCCGAAGGCAAGATATTCATTGCTAAGATGGATCCTTTCTAGAGAAGGAGTTTCTCTCGAAAGAAGTGAGTGGGAGAAAAGTAGAACTTGATAAGGTAATAGTACCTTCTCCTGAATTGGAAAATAGTTTATCATTGAAATCAGTTCCAGTGATTCCTACACCAATTAGTGAGGAAGCTAATGATATGATCATGAAACTTCAGATCAATTTACTACAGAACCTCGTAGGTCTTCCAGAGTACAGTCCGCACCAGAGTGGTACGGTAATCCTGTTCTGGAAGTCATGTTACTAGACCATGATAAACCTACGAACTATGAGGAAGCGATGATGAGCCCAGAGTCCGCGAAATGGTTTGAGGCCATGAAATCTAAGATGGGATCCATGCATGAGAACAAAGTGTGGACTTTGATGGACTTGCCTGATGATCGGCAAGCCATAAAAATAAATGGATCTTCAAGAGGAAGACAGACACTGATAGTAGTGTTACTATCTACAAAGCTTGACTTGTCGAAAAAAGTTTTTCGACAAGTTCAAGGTGTTGAATACAATGAGATTTTCTCACTCGCATCGATGCTTAAAGTCTGTCCGAATCATGTTAGCAATTGTCACATTTTATGAAATCTGGAAAATGGATGTCAAAACTACATTCCTTAATGGATTTATTAAAGAAGAGTTGTATATGACGCAACCAGAAGGTTTTCTCAATCCTAAAGGTGCTAAGAAATTGTGCAAGCTCCAGCGATCCATCTATGGACTGGTGCAAGCATCTCGGAGTTGGAATATACGCTTTGATAAGTTGATCAAAGCATCTAGTTTTATATGGACTTGCAGTGAAGCCCGTATTTACAATAAAGTGAGTGGGAGCACTACATCCTTTCTGATAAGTACTCCCTCCGTTCGGAATTACTTGTCTCGGAAATGAATGTATCTAGAACTAAAATACGTCTAGATATCTCCATTTCTGTGACAAGTAATTCCGAACGGAGGGAGTATATGTGAGTGACATATTGTTGATCAGAAATGATGTAGAATTTTTCTGGAAAGCATAAAGAAGTGTTTGAAAGGAGTTCTTTAAAAGAAAGACATCAGCAAAGCTACTTACATATTGAGCATCAAGATCAATTGAGATAGATCAAGACGCTTGATAAGATTTTCAATGAGTGCATACCTTGACAAGATTTTTAAGTAGTTCAAAATGGAACAGTCAAAGAAGGAGTTCTTGCCTGTGTTGCAAGGTGTGAAGTTGAGTAAGACTCAAGACCCGACCATGGCGGAAAATAGAAAGAGAATGAAAAGTCATTCCCTATGCCTCAGTCATAGGTTCTATAAAGTATGCTATGCTGTGAACCAGACCTATTGTATACCTTGCTCTGAGTTTGGCAAAGGAATACAATTTTGATCTAATAGTAGATCACTGGACAGCAGTCAAGAATATCCTTAGTGAGGACTAAGGAGATGTTTCTCGATTATGGAGGTGATAAAAGAGTTCGTTGTAAAAGTTACATCGGTGCAAACTTTTACACTGACCAGATGACTCTAAGTCTCAATCTGGATACATATTGAAAGTGGGAGCAATTAGCTAGAGTAGCTCCATGTAGAGCATTGAAGACATAGAATATTTGCAAAATACATACGGCTCTGTACGTGACATTCCCGTTGACTAAATTTCTCTCACAAACAAAACATGATCATACCTTTGTAATCTTTGGGTGTTAATTACATAGTGATGTGAGCTAGATTATTGACTCTAGTAAATCCTTTCGGGTGTTGGTCACATGACGATGTGAACTATGGGTGTTAACCACATACAGATGTGGATATTGGTGTTAAATCACATGGTGATGTGAACTAGATTATTGACTCTAGTGCAAGTGGGAGACTGAAGGAAATAAGCCCTAGAGGCAATAATAAAGTTATTATTTATTTCCTTATTTCATGATAAATGTTTATTATTCATGCTAGAATTGTATTAACCGGAAACATGATACATGTGTGAATACATAGACAAACTGAGTGTCACTAGTATGCCTCTACTTGACTAGCTCATTAATCAAAGATGGTTATGTTTCCCAGCCATGGACAAAGAGTTGTCATTTGATTAATGGGATCACATCATTAGGAGAATGATGTGATTGACATGACCCATTCTGTTAGCTTAGCACTTGATCGTTTAGTATGTTGCTATTGCTTTCTTCATGACTTATACATGTTCCTATAACTATGAGATTATGCAACTCCTGTTTACTGGAGGAACACTTTGTGTGCTACCAAACGTCACAACGTAACTGGGTGATTATAAAGGTGCTCTACAGGTGTCTCCAAAGGTACTTGTTGGGTTGGCGTATTTCGAGATTAGGATTTGTCACTCCGATTGTCGGAGAGGTATCTCTGGGCCCACTCGGTAATGCACATCACTTAAGCCTTGCAAGCATTGCAACTAATTAGTTAGTTGCGGGATGATGTATTTTGGAACGAGTAAAGAGACTTGCCGGAATGAGATTGAACTAGGTATTGAGATACCGATGATCGAATCTCGGGCAAGTAACATGCCGATGACAAAGGGAACAACGTATGTTGTTATGCGGTTTGACCGATAAAGATCTTTGTAGAATATGTAGGAGCCAATATGAGCATCCAGGTTCCGCTATTGGTTATTGACCGGAAACATGTCTCGGTCATGTCTACATAGTTCTCGAACTCGTAGGGTCCGCACGCTTAAGGTTTCGATGACAGTTATATTATGAGTTTATGAGTTTTGATGTACCAAAGGAGTTCGGAGTCCCGGATGAGATCGGAGACATGATGAGGAGTCTCGAAATGGTCGAGACATAAAGATCGATATATTGGACGACTATATTCGTACTTCGGAAAGGTTCCAAGTGATTCGGGTATTTTTGGGAGTACCGGAGAGTTATGGGAATTCGCCGGGGAATATATGGGCCTTATTGGGCCATACGGGAATAGAGGAGAGAGGCCAAAAGGAAGGAGGCCTGCGCCCGGGAGCTCCTATACGGCGCATTAAGCGCCGGTACAGGCAACTGGCGCCCATTGGCGCTATCTAGTGGGCCGGCCTAGGAACACGCAGAGAAAAAACCTCCCAAAAAAGCTGCTTCCAACAGGATTCGATCTCGCGCCGTTTAGTTATGACGCAGCGTGCCTAACCAGTACATCTACTACAACCTAGTGATTCATTACAACGCGAGATGGTTAACAACAATACTAACGCACTACTTCTGGTACAAACAATTTAGAAAGACGTATTTTTTGGAAAAGAAAAAAAAAATCTGAAATAAGTTTTAAAAAATCTCGAATTAGAAAAAGTTCATGTATTCAAAAACTTTCACCAAATTTTATAAAAGTTCACCGTGTATTACATAAAGTTACATTTTTTAAATATGTTGAACTTTTTCTGAATACATGCTGAACAAAATTTCTCTACACTATGAACATTTTTTATACAGACTGAACATTTTTTCAATGTATGGTGAACAATATTCAAATACACATAGAACTTTTTTTTTAAATACGATGAACTCCTTTTGAATACATGCTGAACAAAATTTCTATACATGATGAACATTTTTTTATACACACTGAACATTTTTTCAATGTATGGTGAACATTTTTCTTCAATACAGTTAACAAAAATTTGGAATTCAGAACTATTTTTGAAACGTGAACAAAATTCAAAAACATGAACAACATTTGGAATTTCTAAAAACATTTTCTGAAAATTCAAACGAATTTCGAAAAATCTGAACATATTTTGGATATTGAAAAAAGTTCATCCAATTCAAAAATAGTTCATCAAATTTTAAAAAGTTCACAGATTTTCAAAAAAAGTTCATTGAATTTGAAAAAAAGTTCATCGATTATGGAGGAAGTTCATGGAATTTGGTGAGAAAAGTTCATCGATTTTGCAAAATGTTCACCGAATATGAAAAAACTTCATCGATTTTGAAGAAAACTTCATCGCATTTGAAAGAAAGTTCATAAAATTAAAAAAAAGTTCGTTGATTTTGAAAAAGACAGAAAAAGGAAAAAGAAAAAGAAAAGGCGAAAAGAAAGAACAACAGAAAAAAAGAAAAAATAAAAACACGTGGTTGTGTAATTTAAAAAAGAAAACAAAAAACGAAAAAGGAAGAAGAACGAATAGTAGACGGAAAAACTAAAGCATAACCATATCCTGCCCTGTGCTCGCGTGGTTGAACTTGCTGTCCTTGACGCGGAGGTAGGTGGTTCGAATCCTGGTAGCGCCCTTTTTTTGCGGATTAAGACAAAAAATGAAAACACGTAATGGGCCGGCCCAGTGCGCCGCGGGGGGTGTGCGCCCGTTTGCGCACATGCCTGTAACGGGCGCAGCGGGCGCCGTTTAGGGAATGCCGTGGTTCGAATCCTGGTAGCGCCCTTTTTTGCGGATTAAGACAAAAAATAAAAACACGTAATGGGCTGGCCCAGTGCGCCGCGGGGGGTGTGCGCCCGTTTGCGCACATGCCTGTAACAGGTGCAACGGGCGCCGTGTGGGGACCCCGACTCATAAGTCGTGATCACCGAATGCACGTGTACAGTGATCCCAGAGATCAATGCTCACTGAACACACAGAAGCTGAATAACAAGAGTCTTACATCCATAGATACCGTATTACACAAGTAAGACCATTATGGTCGAGTCTTGAGTATAACATCGCAGCGGAAATCTTCGTCGATAACTTGGACCCATGCCATATGCCTTAACCCTACATGCATTCTGACTGGGAAACGTCCTAGCTCGCATGTTCATCACAGAAGTGTTCTTCATCACATCCTGTTCTTTCATGCCTGGCCAATAAAATAACCAGTGGCAAGCCAATGAGTACTTTGAATGTACTCGCAAGCAACCCATGTTTTGGATCAAGATACAACATTGCATGATATAGGTAAATTTTTGCAGAAAGCTAGTTTTGAGTGCAATGACATGTTCAACAACTTGTAGGACATGCATCAAGAGAATTTCAAGTAACCACGAGGACAGGTTACAGATATCAACATAAATAGAGTGGGCACCCACCCATCTCAATCATGTCAAGTCCTTTGACTTGACCCAAGTAGTTATCCAAACACACACACACACACACACACACGTTTGTAAAACTCTGGACATAGATTAAGCAGCACCGCCCAACCGTCCTTGACCGTGGACACGGCTATTCGAATAGTTTTACACTCTGCAGAGGTTGCACACTGTACCCACAAGATCCGGGGAACTTCCGTGTCATCCACGACCCGCGATACCTCAAGTACCCGGGGTAAGCACCCGATCACTACCTTTCCCTAGACGACACTAACAAGGAGTCCACTCGTTGTTCCGTATCCTCGCGATGTACATCATACGAGACTCACTCGAGATCGTAACATCCGAGAGGGGACACAACGGTGTATCCGGTGCCCTGTGAAAACAGTCATGGCCGCCCTACCTGGCACGACCCCGTCCCGAGAGAGAGCACCAACTCTCCCCCGTCACTAGTAATGTGGGCTCCAAGCTAGTATCGGCCTAGGTAATCAATAATGCCCTTTCCCATATAAGGGTAGAGTGGTTGCGCATGTAAGGTTGGGACAGTCATCAAATCTTAAATCTAATCCGTTTTCGAAAACAACACACACACTTGCCTCGGTGCACCACTTCGTCATCAAGTGGTTACCCAACTCATCATCTCCCTCGGGCATAAGTGGCACCCGACGGGGTTTTCGAAAAGTCTTTTGAAAATACTTTGTCTCCATCACCATGCATAATCCCGTCCCTTTTTGCGCAGCACTACTTTAGCATCCTATCTACTCCCACCAGCATAACCCTCATAAGAAGGTAGGGTCATGCACAATGCAAGTATCAATGAGGAAGTACGGTGGCAAACCATCAAAGTGGGTACCACCTCATCATGACTCTGTTGCAACAACAACATGGTGCTATATGACATGCATAAAAAGGGTTTCATAGACATGGTCAAAGGGCTGCTTGCCTGTTTTAACAAAGTCTTCGAGGTCTTCAAATATCTCTGGTCCAACTCCGAGCATTTCGTCTACTTCGTCAACTATCGTTGAAAGCAACCATAATAAGCAACACAACAAGGCAGGAAATAAAAGTGCTCTAAAAATATGAGTTGGACTTTTCTGGGATACCTCTGGTCATATGAGGGATGACTAAAGTGGTTTCATTAGGATTTGATCAATGGACATATCTGAACATTTCAATATGATGGAGTCAAGGGATTAATGGATTTGCAAAAAGTGTACAGAAACATTATTTTCAAAAATGAGCAGAGGCACCCATTTGACAAAGCATGATTTTAGAAGCACCTAGGAGTTGGTTTCTCTGGATTTGGAGTTCAAATGAATTTCCTATGATTTTGCAAGGTTGGCTATATATAAGAAATAGACCATTATTCGAGGTGATACATAAAGTATTAGTAGAAATGTTCAAAAACTAAGTTTTGAACTTATAGACATCTAGGATTTTGAATCATGGAATTTGGATCAAAAATGGGCTCTCTGTGATTTTCTAAAGTTCATCACAGAAATGGGAAAATGGGGTTTTGATGAATATTTGTGAAGGAAATGCTCCTGTAAAAATATGACAATAGCACCATGTGGTAGCGCATGATTTTAGAAACTACTAGAAATTTGAATCATTGGATTTTGAGTTAATTTGAATTGTTTATGGATTTTTGAAGTTGACTGGAAAAAGAATAAGGAAAAGGCTATACCACTTATTCTGCGCGCCAGGCGAGGGATATGCATTGGGCCGGCCCAGCGGCTCAGCTGCGCGGGTGGCAGGGCGACGTCGAAGGCGTACTCCGGGAGGGCGCCACCCGGCGGGGAAAGCGGATCGGCCTGAAGCCGTTTCCACTTAACCCGACTGGTGGGCCGGCTCGGTCGTCTCTGCCGCTGACGGGCGGGCCTCCTGCCAGCTGGCGGGGTGGTCGTCCCCTACCTCGCGCCTGAGGCAGAGGAGCGTCAGGGGAGGCGAGGCCGAGCGCGCACCGGCGCTTGCCGCCGGCGGCACAGGCCACCCCCGGCCAAGCTCCGGCCACCGGAGGGGTCGCCGGGGAGAGGCGCATCAGGGGGAGCCCTTGGAGACGGCAGGGGATGGTCGGGGCGCATCCGACAACGGCAGAGGCGGGCGGAAGCCCGGGCGATGATGTGCAGGGAGCGCGGCGCCCCGGAAGCCTGGGAGATAGGGGGAGAAGGATCGCCGGACCTTGGCGGTTCTTCTAGTGTGGAGAGGAGGAGGGTAGAAGCCTGCCCTTGCCCGAACCAGAGTGGAGGTCGGCGGCGGCATTCCGGCCATGGGGGGTGCTGGAGGGCACGAGAGGGAGGGTGAGGCCGTCCAGGAGGTGCACGGGAGAGAGAGGGGTCCAACCGAGGCGAGAGAGAGCTCGGGGGATGCATTATATGGAGGAGGCGCCGGTACTCCGTGGGCAGCGTCCACGGACGCGCTCGGGTGAGCCCGCAGAAGGGAGGAGAGAGAGGTTCTGGAGGGGGCCGGCAGCGTGCCGTGTACTGGACGTCGAGGCGACCTCGGGGGACACCACCCCGCCGCCCAAGGCCGTCTTATGCCCTTGGCATGGGTGAGTTACAGTGCGGGAGAGCACTGTAGTGTGCTCCAGAGCACGAGCTCTGCACGCCATGGCATTGTTTATGTGCCAGGGGCTTGTCCACTAGTGTCTGGGGCTTTGTGGGGTTGGTAAACAAAGGGAAGGTGGCCTTGGATGCCCTGGTGAACCACTAGGAGAGAAGAGAGGTTGAGGGAGAGAGAGAAAAGGGTTGTCCAGAGAGGGAAAGTGAGGTTTTACCCCTTCAATAAGTGAGCTGTGGTCTTGCCATTGTTACTAGAGGTGAAAGGGGAATAGGAGGAGCTGAGGTAAAAAGGGGAGCTCAAGGAGAATAGTGGAAGTGGTCAAAAATAGAATTTTGGTAAGGTGGCAGAGGGTGTTTGATGCTTGTTTGGTTGAGCAAATGAACTCCAAATGCCATGAGACTCCACAGGGTGAAATGACTCATATAAATATGGCCTTCCACCAATTTGGAGATTATTTGGGCAAAGTTGCCAATGCAACTTTTGTAAACCCTAGAAATGAGCAGAAATAGACTTGAGTAGATCTAGTTGAGCATAACACTTCTCCTAGATGCACCACTTGGTGTAGTGGCCTAATTTTTCCATGTGAACATTCTCACAAAAGTTGGGGTTAAGGGGAGAAAGTTGGTAGTACAAAGTTGCTCAAATTTGATTCTGGTCAGAGAGGGTTTTGGGGCACTTTGATCAATATAACTTGTTCTCCAACTTGTGCCATTTGGTCTAGATGAATAAATAGACCATTCGAGCATGTCCACAAGGTTTGAGAACATTTGGAAATGTTTGGCAATGTAAAGTTGCTCAAACTTCAAAATGGACAGAAATGGTTTTGAGGGGATTTGATGATGTTATATTGTTCTCCATGTCATGAGACTTGGCAAGATCATCAAATATGTCATATGTGACATGATAGAAATTTCTTGGAATATTTGTAGAATATTTCCTTTGTAAATATTTCAAAAGCTTGAAATATCCAGAAAGGGTTTTTGACGGATTTGACCAATATTTTGAACATGACCATGTGTTGAAACTCTTATATATGGACACTATATGTCCACTGAGTTTCCCTGATTTTTGTCAAATATTTTTAAAACAATAAAATAATTTTTACCTATTAAAGACCATTTCTGGCCTTAAGAAAAAGCTTTTAAATAAAATAGGAAAATAACTTTTAAAATTATATTTTTGTGGTTTCTGGGTATCCTATATCTAATAGGAGTCAAATATATTTTTGGAAAGATTTTTGCTGCCCTTAATTAAGTACTTGCAGTGCAAACCTCAATTCAGGGGTTTTTGGAAAACTATTTTTTGAAAATACTTTTTGGCCAAATTATTTTTGTAAGAAAATACTATATTTCTCTATACACATGGCATGATCATTGGGCAGAAGTTTGGGGCAAGGAAATGAAGTATCGAAGTTGGAGGATTTATTTGATTTTTAGAGCACTTGCAAACAACAGACAAAAACCAAATCAAGCAAAGACCAAAACACACAAAAGTTTTTGTCAAACCATGTTTTATTAGCTTAAGTGTTGTGGCATGAAAATCAGGGTGTGACAGACCTACCCCCCTTACAAGAATCTCGTCCCCGAGATTCCCAAACTAGGCGCGGAAAGGAGTATGGAAACTTGGATTCGGGGTAGTCTTCAAGTCCTCATGTTGCTTCTGCTTCCGTGTAGTACTCCATTGAGCTTGAAGTACTTGATGATGTGGCTTCGTGTATGACGCTCTTCTTGATCCAGGTTGCTAATGGGTAGCTCGCGGTAGGTTAGATTGGGCTAGGGTCAATGGCTCGGTGGTTAATGCCCTCGTAGGGATTGGGCCAGTTAGGAAGTTGGAAACACTTCCGGGGTTGTGATGCATGGAAAGCATTGTGCACATCAGGTAACTCAGGTGGCAACTCCAGCTAGTAACTGCCTACTCTTCGTCTCGTAGTGATCTCAGAGGGGGTTGTTAAATCTCGGAGTGATCTCGAAGGGGGCCGATGAATCTTGGTGTGGGTCTCCTTGTCATGGAAATGCTTGGTTCCTCCGAGAGAAGTGGCTTGCAGGTACACCTGGTCTTCAAGGTGGAGGTTTACTTCTTGACGATGGTGGTGGGTGTAGTTCTTCCTCCTTGGCATGGCGGTCTTCAAATGTTCCTTGACCAGTTGAACGACTCTTCTTCCATCTTTGGTAGACAGGTAGGACAACTATCTTGTCTAAGTACTCCATGAAGACGTTGTTCATGGGGTACATAAAGTAGGCTGGGGAATTAGTGGTGGTCACGCTTGAGTATGGTCCAAGGTGTTCTTGATCTAGAGTCATGACCCACGGTCATGGTCCGACCATGTTGTAGCTTGGTAGGGCTTAAGGGTTTCAAGGATCCTAGGGTGCGAGTGAACGTTCATGCTTGAGCACAATTCCTGAGATGCCAATTGTTCTACCTAGTCCTCCAAATAGATCACCTTATACTATTGAAAGCATCATTCGTATAGGTCAACTCCAATCATCACTCATGCTATTCATATCCTCATGACTCTCGAGAGGAGGTCTAACAAAATCATATATGTCCATGATCCCCAAACTCATATGTATGGCTGCCCCTAAAAATCCATGGGTAGAGCATATAAGCTGCTAAGCTTGAATTTAATCACCACAATCCAAGTGCTCAGTCTATTGACCCAAGGTCCATGATAAAGCATCTCTATCCTAAGGAAATACGTCGTAAGCCACTCCAAGGTCTTGTTTCCTTCCTATGAATCAACTCCAATAGCCCATCACTACACAATCCATTAATTCTATAAATCCAATGTTTATGGTGTTCCACATGACCCCCTAAAGTCCATGTAATTCCCCAAATACTTGAAAGGGCTGCACAGTCCACCAATTCCCGTTATTGTGGTCTAGTAATACTCCAAGGTCAAGCTCACAAAGATGCCTAAATAAACTCCGACAGTTAGTCCAATCTCCTAGTTTATCGTCCACCGAGAAACATGGTACCATGATCAAGATCATCAGTCTAAATCCAATTTACTCCAAACCATGTAAAATTTCTCTACATCCATGCTCCACTAGGGTAACCTATTTAATCCAAATCTCACGTCCAATGAGAATTCCTATATATCTACCCCAAGTCATTATCGTAACATCAACTATCTCCTATCAATATCCCATGGCTAAGTTAAATCCAAATACTTACAATTATCCTACTAAATCCAATTTACTCAGGGGTAATGAAAGCTATGCTAATCTATACTCATGATCCCACCAAGTTCATCTACCAACATCAAAGCCTCATAATCCACCAAATAGTCTCATATAATTCCTCAAGTCATTGATATAAACTCACCAAGTCATTTGTCCTTTGATCCTATATCCTCAAATTGGTCTTCCCTATGGCATCGTCAGTCCTGGTGCTATATTAGGATGGTAATGTGCTTGTTCACTATGTCCACTAGTTCCATAATGAACCCAGTGTTGTGCGAGGTTTACAGAGGCTTAACTGGTTCTCTTGCAATTCTGCGGGTTAAGCACATGGTTAAGGACTGGGGTATCTCGTGAAGTCTCGAAGGGTCTAGGAATGGGTTTCTAGTCTTGAGGTGTAAATATACGGGGTTGTACTTGGTCGAGGAGGTTGTAGCAAAAGTCTTCAGTGCTTGTTGGTTGCCGAAGCAGATTCCTTGGTGGATCTTGTCTTGCCGGTCTTCAGTTGAGGAGAGAGATGAGAGGGATAAGTAGCATAAAAGGGGGATGTCTAAAGGGGGTTCTATAGTGCAGGTGCAAACAAGCAAGTGCCAAAAAGGCCAAACACAAACAACAAAATAAGGCAGGTGATATAGTTGCGTACTTGTTGCCTAGGGCAAAAAGGGCAACTGATATCAAAAACACAACAAATAAAAACAAGCAACACACAATCATGGTTCTACTCGAATCATCATACGGACTCGACTGCGCATAGGGGGTACACGACTCATCCTACCCTAGGGGTTCTCGGACTCCATAGTCGTGCCTTGTGCCTCGTGCAGTCTTCTGAGTTTTCTCAGGTGTTGCTACGTCCCTTGTAGTTGTTCGATGAAACGATCCGGGTTGGCCTGAAGAGTCTTCAACACTTCTCGCCCATTGAAGTGATGGGGTGAAGGTGGCTCCTCGTAACTGGCATTGACTTGGTCTTCTATTGTCTTCTTAATCACGACGATCCCTTTTTGTCTTCTAAGCCGTCGATGGTACCAGGTAGGCAACCCTTTATGTAGTGACACCAACAACGCATAATAGAGGTCCAACCTATCAGTTACGTTGATGACAACATCGATACCAAGAGCGGGGGACGAAGAGAACCGTTTTCCTGCTCACTATAGTGAGGCGGACCAAATGGCTAGGTTCTCATCCACCGGTGGTTTTCGATACAACAACGGTAAGGACAGGACTGCTCTATTTGCGATGTATATCATGATCTTGCACTTCCTATGCCCTGGTCATCGTAGGCTAAGGTTTCACCATCTTGGTGTAATGCCGAAGGTTTCACCATCCTCTGGGTCTTCATGTCCTCATTCTTCAAAGGCGTATCTTCTGCTGGCATCGTCTTGTTGTGGTGTCGCCAATTTGGGTCCAGAAGAGGTGGGTGAGTGTTTGGCAAGGTGTACTCCTCTTTGATTATCCACGAGGATTACAAGGAATCCCGTGGTTAGGGGCAAAAGGATTCTAGCGACCATTAAATTTTGAAAGGGAAGAGGAAAGTATATCTTAGTTTTCGAAAAACTGAGAAGGGAAGAGAAGTATAGATAGTTTTGGAGAACTAGTAGTAGTTTTGGAAATAGTTTTACCCTAACTAACGACCATGCTAACTAAGGCTTCCTACAGTCAGAATGGCTCTGATACCAGCTCTGTGGGGACCCCGACTCATAAGTCGTGATCACCGAATGCACGTGTACAGTGATCCCAGAGATCAATGCTCACTGAACACACAGAAGCTGAATAACAAGAGTCTTACATCCATACATACCGTATTACACAAGTAAGACCATTATGGTCGAGTCTTGAGTATAACATCGCAGCAGAAATCTTCGTCGATAACTTGGACCCATGCCATCTGCCTTAAACCTACAGGCATTCTGACTGGGAAACGTCCTAGCTCGCATGTTCATCACCGAAGTGTTCTTCATCACATCCTGTTCTTTCATGCCTGGCCAATAAAATAACCAGTGGCAAGCCAATGAGTACTTTGAATGTACTCGCAAGCAACCCATGTTTTGGTTCAAGATACAACATTGCATGATATAGGTAAATTTTTGCAGAAAGCTAGTTTTGAGTGCAATGACATGTTCAACAACTTGTAGGACATGCATCAAGAGAATTTCAAGTAACCACGAGGACAGGTTACAGATATCAACATAAATAGAGTGGGCACCCACCCATTTCAATCATGTCAAGTCCTTTGACTTGACCCAAGTAGTTATCCAAACACACACACACACGTTTGTAAAACTCTAGACATAGTTTAAGCAGCACCGCCCAACCGTCCTTGACCGTGGACACGGTTATTCGAATAGTTTTACACTCTACAGAGGTTGCACACTGTACCCACAAGATCCGGGGAACTTCCGTGTCATCCACGACCCGCGATACCTCAAGTACCCGGGGTAAGCACCCGATCACTACCTTTCCATAGACGACACTAACAAGGAGTCCACTCGTTGTTCCGTATCCTCACGATGTACATCATACGAGACTCACTCGAGATCGTAACATCCGAGAGGGGACACAACGGTGTATCCGGTGCCCTGTGAAAACAGTCATGGCCGCCCTACCTGGCATGACCCCGTCCCGAGAGAGAGCACCAACTCTCCCCCGTCACTAGTAATGTGGGCTCCAAGCTAGTATCGGCCTAGGTAATCAATAATGCCCTTTCCCATATAAGGGTAGAGTGGTTGCGCATGTAAGGTTGGGACAGTCATCAAATCTTAAATCTAATCCATTTTCGAAAACAACACACACACTTGCCTCGGTACACCACTTCGTCATCAAGTTGTTACCCAACTCATCATCTCCCTCGAGCATAAGTGGCACCCGACGGGGTTTTCGAAAAGTCTTTTGAAAATACTTTGTCTCCATCACCATGCATAATCCCGTCCCTTTTTGCGCAGCACTACTTTAGCATCCTATCTACTCCCACCGGCATAACCCTCATAAGAAGGTAGGGTCATGCACAATGCAAGTATCAACGAGGAAGTACGGTGGCAAACCATCAAAGTGGGTACCACCTCATCATGACTCCGTTGCAACAACAACATGGTGCTATATGACTTGCATAAAAAGGGTTTCATAGACATGGTCAAAGGGCTGCTTTCCTGTTTTAACAAAGTCTTCGAGGTCTTCAAATATCTCTGGTCCAACTCCGAGCATTTCGTCTACTTCGTCAACTATCGTTGAAAGCAACCATAATAAGCAACACAACAAGGCAGGAAATAAAAGTGCTCTAAAAACATGAGTTGGACTTTTCTGGGATACCTCTGGTCATATGAGGGATGACCAAAGTGGTTTCATTAGGATTTGATCAATGGACATCTCTGAACATTTCAATATGATGGAGTCAAGGGATTAATGGATTTGCAAAAAGTGTACAGAAACATTATTTTCAAAAATGAGCAAAGGCACCTATTTGACAAAGCATGATTTTAGAGGCACCTAGGAGTTGGTTTCTCTGGATTTGGAGTTCAAATGAATTCCTATGATTTTGCAAGGTTGGCTATATATAAGAAATAGACCATTATTCGAGGTGATACATAAAGTATTAGTAAAAATGTTCAAAAACTAAGTTTTGAACTTATAGACATCTAGGATTTTGAATCATGGAATTTGGATAAAAAATGGGCTCTCTGTGATTTTCTAAAGTTCATCACAGAAATGGAAAAATGGGGTTTTGATGAATATTTGTGAAGGAAATGCTTCTGTAAAAATATGACAATAGCACCATGTGGTAGGGCATGATTTTAGAAACTACTAGAAATTTGAATCATTGGATTTGGAGTTAATTTCAATTGTTTATGGATTTTTGAAGTTGACTGGAAAAAGAATAAGGAAAAGGCTATACCACTTATTCTGCGCGCCGGGCGAGGGATAGGCATTGGGCCGGCCCAGCGGCTCAGCTGCGCGGGTGGCAGGGCGACGTCGAAGGCGTACTCCGGGAGGGCGCCACCCAGCGGGGAAAGCGGATCGGCCTGAAGCCGTTTCCACTTAACCCGACTGGTGGGCCGGCTCGGTCGTCTCTGCCGCTGACGGGCGGGCCCCCTGCCAGCTGGCGGGGTGGTCGTCCCCTACCTCGTGCCTGAGGCAGAGGAGCGTCAGGGGAGGCGAGGCCGAGCGCGCGCCGGCACTTGCCGCCGGCGGCACAGGCCACCCCGGCCAAGCTCCGGCCACCGGAGGGGTCGCCGGGGAGAGGCGCATCAGGGGGAGCCCTTGGAGACGGCAGGGGATGGTCGGGGCACATCCGGCAATGGCAGAGGCGGGCGGAAGCCCGGGTGATGATGTGCAGGGAGCGCGGCGCCCCGGAAGCCTGGGAGACAGGGGGAGAAGGATCGCCGGACCTTGGCGGTTCTTCTGGTGTGGAGAGGAGGAGGGTAGAAGCCCGCCCTTGCCCGAACCAGAGTGGAGGCCGGCGGCGGCATTCCGGCCATGGGGGTGCTGGAGGGCATGAGAGGGAGGGTGAGGCTGTCCAGGAGGTGCACGGGAGAGAGAGGGGTCCAACCGAGGCGAGAGAGAGCTCGGGGGATGCATTATATGGAGGAGGCGCCGGTGCTCCGTGGGCAGCGTCCACGGACGCGCTCGGGTGAGCCCGCAGAAGGGAGGAGAGAGTGGTTCTGGAGGGGGCCGGCAGCGTGCCGTGTACTAGACGTCGAGGCGACCTCGGGGGACACCACCCCGCCGCCCAAGGCCGTCTTATGCCCTTGGCATGGGTGAGCTATAGTGCGGGAGAGCACTGTAGTGTGCTCCAGAGCACGATCTCTGCATGCCATGGCATTGTTTATGTGCCAGGGGCGTGTCCACTAGTGTCTAGGGCTTTGTGGGGTTGGTAAACAAAGGGGAGGTGGCCTTGGATGCCCTGGTGAACCACTAGGAGAGAAGAGAGGTTGAGGGAGAGAGAGAAAAGGGTTGTCCAGAGAGGGAAAGTGAGGTTTTACCCCTCGAATAAGTGAGCTGTGGTCTTGCCATTGTTACTAGAGGTGAAAGGGGAATAGGAGGAGTTGAGGTAAAAAGGGGAGCTCAAGGAGAATAGTGGAAGTGGTCAAATGGAATTTTGGTAAGGTGGCAGAGGGTGTTTGATGCTTGTTTGGTTGAGAAAATGAACTCCAAATGCCATGAGACTCCACAGGGTGAAATGACTCATATAAATATGGCCTTCCACCAATTTGGAGATTATTTGGGCAAAGTTGCCAATGCAACTTTTGTAAACCCTAGAAATGAGCAGAAATAGACTTGAGTAGATCTAGTTGAGCATAACACTTCTCCTTGATGCACCACTTGGTGTAGTGGCCTAATTTGGCCATGTGAACATTCTCACAAAAGTTGGGGTTAAGGGGAGAAAGTTGGTAGTACAAAGTTGCTCAAATTTGATTCTGGTCAGAGAGGGTTTTGGGGCACTTTGATCAATATAACTTGTTCTCCAACTTGTGCAATTTGGTCTAGATGAATAAATAGACCATTGGAGCATGTCCACAAGGTTTGAGAACATTTGGAAATGTTTGGCAATGTAAAGTTGCTCAAACTTCAAAATGGACAGAAATGGTTTTGAGGGGATTTGATGATGTTATATTGTTCTCCAAGTCATGAGACTTGGAAAGATCATCAAATATGTCATATGTGACATGATAGAATTTTCTTGGAATATTTGTAGAATATTTCCTTTGTAAATATTTCAAAAGCTTGAAATATCCAGAAAGGGTTTTTGAGGGATTTGACCAATATTTTGAACATGACCATGTGTTGAAACTCTTATATATGGACACTATATGTCCACTGAGTTTCCCTGATTTTTGTCAAATATTGTTAAAACAATAAAATAATTTTTACCTATTAAAGACCATTTCTGGCCTTAAGAAAAAGCTTTTAAATAAAATATGAAAATAACTTCTAAAATTATATTTTTGTGGTTTCTGGGTATCCTATATCTAATAGGAGTCAAATATATTTTTGGAAAGATTTTTTCTGCCCTTAATTAAGTACTTGCAGTGCAAACCTCAATTGAGGGGTTTTTGGAAAACTAATTTTTGAAAATACTTTTTGGCCAAATTACTTTTGTAAGAAAATACTATATTGCTCTATACACATGGCATGATCATTGGGCAGAAGTTTGGGGCAAGGAAATGAAGTATCGAAGTTGGAGGATTTATTTGATTTTTAGAGCACTTGCAAACAACAGACAAAAACCAAATCAAGCAAAGACCAAAACACACAAAAGTTTTTGTCAAACCATGTTTTATTAGCTTAAGTGTTGTGGCATGAAAATCAGGGTGTGACACGCCGTTTAGGGAATGCCCCTGCGCCCCCCTTCTGGTCTGAATTGGACAAGGGGCGCAGCCCCCTTTTCCTTCTTCCTCTTCCCCTCTTTCCTTCTCTCCTACTCCAACAAAGGAAGGAGGAGTCCTACTCCCGGCGGGAGTAGGACTCCCCATGGCGGGCCCCCTCCTAGGCCGGTCGCCCCCTCCCCCCTTTCTCCTTTATATACGGGGGCAGGGGGCACCCCATAGACACAACAATTGATCCCTTGGATCTCTTAGCCGTGTGCGGTGCCCCCCTCCACCATAGCCCACCTCGATAATATTGTAGCAGTGCTTAGGCAAAGCCCTGCAACGGTAGAACATCAAGATCGTCACCACGCCGTCGTGTTGACGGAACTCTCCCTCGACACTCGGCTAGATCAGAGTTCGAGGGATGTCATTGAGCTGAACGTGTGCTAGAACTCGGAGGTTCCATAGTTTTAGTGCTTGATCGGTCGGGCCGTGAAGACGTACGACTACATCAACCATGTTGTTCTAACGCTTCCGCTTTCGGTCTACGAGCTTACATGGACAACACTCTCCCCTCTCGTTGCTATGCATCACCATGATCTTGCGTGTGCGTAGGATTTTTTTTGAAATTACTACGTTCCCCAACAACACCCAAAGCACTCCTACGGTATCCGGGAGTTACACGATCTCATGATCTAAGAAAATGATACTTGACATTAGAAAAGCTCTAGCAAACGAACTACACAATCTTGTGCTATGCTTAGGATTGGGTATTGTCCATCACATCATTCTCCCAATGATGTGATCCCGTTATCAATGACATCCCATGTCCATGGTCAGGAAACCGTAACCATCCATTGATCAGCGAGTTAGTCAACTAGAGGCTCACTAGGGACATGTTGTGGTCTACATATTCACACATGTATTACGATTTCCGTATAACACAATTATAGCATGAACAATAGACAATTATCATGAACAAGGAAATATAATAATAACCATTTTATTATTGCCTCTAGGGCATATTTCCAATAGTCTCCCACTTGCACTAGAGTCAATAATCTAGTTACATTGTGATGAATCGAACACCCATAGAGTTCTGGTTGATCATGTTTTGCTCGCGGAAGAGGTTTAGTCAACGGATCTGCGACATTCAGATCCGTATGCACTTTGCAAATATCTATGTCTCCATCTTGAACATTTTCACGAATGGAGTTGAAGCGACGTTTGATGTGCCTGGTCTTCTTGTGAAACCCGGGCTCCTTGGCAAGGGCAATGGCTCCAGTGTTGTCACAGAAGAGAGTCATCGGCCCCGACACATTGGGAGTAACTCCTAGGTCGGTAATGAACTCCTTCATCCAGATTGCTTCACGTGCTGCCTCCGAGGCTGCCATGTACTCCGCTTCACATGTAGATCCCGCCACGACGCTTTGCTTGCAACTGCACCAGCTTACTGCCCCACCATTCAAAATATACACGTATCCGATTTGTGACTTAGAGTCATCCAGATCTGTGTCGAAGCTAGCATCGACGTAACCCTTTACGACGAGCTCTTCGTCACCTCCATAAACGAGAAACATATCCTTAGTCCTTTTCAGGTACTTTAGGATATTCTTGACCGCTGTCCATTGTTCCATGCCGAGATTACTTTGGTACCTTCCTACTAAACTTACGGCAAGGTTTACATCATGTCTGGTACACAACATGGCATACATAATAGACCCTATAGCCGAGGCATAGGGGATGACACTCATCTTTTCTCTATCTTCTGCCGTGGTCGGGCATTGAGCCGAGCTCAATTTCACACCTTGCAACACAGGCAAGAACCCCTTCTTGGACTGATCCATATTGAACTTCTTCAATATCTTATCCAGGTATGTGCTTTATGAAAGACCTATGAGGCGTCTTGATCTATCTCTATAGATCTTGATGCGTAATATGTAAGCAGCTTCTCCAAGGTCCTTCATTGAAAAACACTTATATAAGTAGGCCTTAATGCTGTCCAAAAGTTCTAAATCATTTCCCATCAAAAGTATGGCATCTACATATATTATGAGAAATGCTACAGAGCTCCCACTCACTTTTTTGTAAACGCAGGCTTCTCCATAAGTCTGCATAAACCCAAACGCTTTGATCATTTCATCAAAGTGAATGTTCCAACTCCGAGATGCTTGCACCAGCCCATAGATGGAGCGCCGGAGCTTGCATACCTTGTTAGCATTCTTAGGATCGACAAAACCTTCCGGCTGCATCATTGTCGTGGGGATGGGGGCACGAGCACCTATGGGGCAGGAGGGCCCCTTCTTGTCCGGCAAGGGAGCGGAGGGCGCACGCAGAGCGGATCGAGGTGAGAGCGCGCGGGGGATTTTTACCCAGCTTCGGAGCTCTCCGGAGAGATAAAACTCCTACTGCTGCTTTGTGTGTTTGTATTCTGTTCTTGCTCGAGAGAGCGGGTGTGGCGTAGCTGCGGAACAAAAACTCCGAACCCCTTCTACGTGCGCATGGGCCTCCTTTTTATAGGCTAAAGGGGTCACCGACAACTGGCAGCGTAGAAAGAGGGGTAGAAAGGTAAAAACGCGGGTTGGTACAACTGCTACCAACAGTGTCCCCTACCTAACTCTGACGGCAGGGGGCAAGGGCATTTAATGCCCGTCCGGTCGCCCCAACTGTGCAAGGAAACGACCGTTAGAGGCGCCACCGATCGCCACGATGGCCTTCTTGTCAGCTCCTCTTGCCACCTCGCACCGCATGGCTGCACAGCGCCTTGCCACGTGCTCCTGGGATAGTCCTTGGGTGACACGTTGCTGGACGCGCTGGAGCTCGGGTGCATAGTGGAAGCCTTGCCGCGGCAAGCGCCTCACCGCGGCCCTTATCTTGTCGCACCAGCAAGCTTGCCGCTCGCCGGGCCTTGCCGGGACGCGCGGGGCGTCGCGGCAAGTTTTCTTGGAATGCCTTGGGTGGCCTTCCCAGCAAGATCCTCTTGCCGGGGTCTTGTCTTGTTCCCGGCAAGCTCCTCTTGCCGGGGCCTTGGTTGGCCTTCCCGGCAAGCTCCTCTTGCCGGGGCTTTAGCTTGAGTACTCTGTTCTTGAATGGCATCAAAGTATCCGTTGAGGATCTTGGCGGACGCCCGGCAAGCCCTGCCGCGGGTCGCTGCGACTGCCCGTGCACAAGTTCGGGATACTAAGGTACCCCTACTTTAGTACACCGACAGGAGCCCCCGGGCCTGGGCCATACACGGTGCCGAGCGCTGTTGGGCCAGGCCCAAAACAGGGCACGGGCACGCGCGGCCTGGGTCCACACTGAATCTGACTCCGCATCCACCGCGCTCCCTTGTAACGGCACGTGTCAATCGCGGCGTCGTGGGAGACGTGGGTGGCGTGCGCGATTTTCGAGGCGTCCACCCCCCCCCCCCACTCGTGACCGCGGGGAGGGGCGAGGTCACCTCATCTGTCGCCTTGGCTCTGCATCCCCGCCACGCGGCTCCCATGCACTCGGAGTCGCGGACGGTGGAGGTGGGAAACCGAGCGTTCCGGGCGGAGGCAGCGGGTCGGCCCCGACTCCCTACTCTTCCCGTGCTCTGATTCGCCGAGCGGGGCGGCCGAGCCCCCACCTCGCTCCTTTAAGAAGGGCGAGAGGGGAGCGCAGAAACCCGCACTTTCTCATCTTCTCCTTTCTTCAGCTTTTGTTCCCCTTTCTCCCATCCGCCATGGAGAAAGGGAACCCTGGTCCTTCATCGGTGGCGGCGAGGGTCACCGCCAGGCAGCGCATCCCTCCCTATTCCACTCCCGTGGTGGCAGAGCCAGCCACAAGGGGAAGAGGGAGGGGGCGCGGTCGTGGACGAGGCCGAGGACGAGGTCGAGGCGCTCGGGGAAGAGGCGGACGGGGCGGCGCTGCATCTCCGCCTCCGCCGGCGGTTCCTCTCCTCGCGGCGGTCCATACAGGGGACGACCCTTGCGAGTTCTTCGTCAGGCTGCGCCGGGCGCCTCGTCGTCGTCTCCGGCTCCCAGCTCCATTTGCGAGCGCGATGGAGCCGGAACCGCCCGAGACATTGAGATTGCACATGAGGGGCTGTGGGATCAACGGCACGCGAGTCCATGTTGTATCCCCAGCCCCTAATGTGATGTATCTTGATCGAGGGTGGAAGACGTTCGCCCGCATCCACAGCTTGACGGCGGGGTTTACCCTCCATTTTAAGTTAATGGAGGGCGACCTCCTCTCCGTCAAGGTCTTCGAGGACTCCGGCATCCGGGCGAGGTGCTGTGTGGACAGCTCCTCCGATAGCGAAGACTCCTCCTCGAGCGAGAGTGACGAGGAGGAGAGCAACAGCGACGACGGGGGTAGCGGGCGGCGGGGTGGCCAGTCCGACTAGGTGTCGGGCGCCGCTCCGCGCGTCACCGGCGACCCCATCATCCGCGTCGCCGGCACCTTGAACTCCTCGGGGTCGTCTCCTTGGGCGGCTGGCGTAGGGAGGCTGCGGAAGAGGAAGAGGGTCGGTGGCAAGGCTGTCAAGTCGGAGTACGAGGGCGTGGTGCCCTCGACAGCGTGCTGACGTCCTGCCGCCCCGTCTTCGAGCTCTGCTTCCGGCGCCGCCATCACCATCCAGCCTTCGGACGGCCCCGGGGATGTTCTCTTGGTGTCTTCTGGCACCCGTAGTTCGCCTAGGCGCCCCTTTTGCCCTTCTCGCCTCCTTGACCTACTTCCTGAAGAGAGGGACATGAAAAGGATTATGGGCACCTTATCTTTTTTAATTTGTAAGCCTTTGGGCCTTAGCTGCATTTAAAACTTGTAATCCTCTCTTTCATGTTTTTCATCCTCTATGGACTGTACCCGAGTGGGATGTTTTTTAATGAAAAAGGGGAAGCTTGCTATGTCCTTTACTTGATTTTATGTCTTGTATGTTTTTACCCTGCGCTTTGAGGGAACTTGTCGGCGCAAGCACACTTGCTGAGTATGGAACATCAGCAGCCCGCTGGCGGTGTTGCGTCCGGCAAGAAACCTTGTCGGGGCTAGTTGCAGCGCGCTTGTATTGTTGAGCGGACTCGAAACAAATCAAGGGCGCAACTTAGCCACGAGTCGGTTCCTCCGCGCACAGGTTTTTCATACAAGGCACGATCGTTCAAGGATGCGGCTTCGCGTTCCCCAGTCCATAAGAGGATGCATGATGAGGGACGAAAAACTTATCTAATATCGCAGCCCCCTGGCAACTCTGGCTTGCCGTGGATGAACCTTGATATTCGCGGCCCCCCGGCAATACTGGCTTGCCGGGATCCAGGTGCCGGTGTGCCCTTCTTCTTCTTCTTCATCGCTGTTATTTTGGTTATAAGAATAACTTAGTCAGTGCCGTAACAAGTTACTTTCGTAATATAACTTTGTTCTGGGCACTGCTTGCTATGCTATCTCCTTTACTTGGCCCTTTCTTTGTATGTTTTTACCCTATGCTTTTAGGGAACTTGCCGGTACGGGCACACTTGCCGCGAGCGCTGAGTGCGGAACATCAGCAGCTTGCTGGCGGTGCCGGCTCCGGAAAGAAACCTTGCCGCAACTAGTTGCAGCACACTTAAGTTGTTGAGCGGACTCGAAAACAATGTAAGGGCGCTTAGCGGCTCACTTAAGTTGCTGAGCGGACTCGAAGCAAAGTAAGGGCGCTTAGCAGCTCACTTAAGTTGTTGAGCCGACTCGAAACGAAGTAAGGGCGCAACTAGCTACGAGGAGGTTCCTCCGCGCACAGGTTTTCCATACAAGGCGCGGACGTTCAAGGAATATAACTTAAAAATTCAAAACTTGATCATGCTCAAACTTTGCAAACTTAGCTTTTCTGTCGTCTGTGTCCCGGCAAGGCTGTACTTCTTCAAACAACGCCCGGCCCACACCTGCATCCCCCCCTCTCGAAACTTCAGGTGTTAACTTTGCGTCTATGGTAGCAGCGCAAAGCTTGCTGGTAGCGAGCAACTCGTACCGCAGCCTGAAGACGATCTTCCTCGAGGAGCAGCGCGTCATCCTGCCGCAGCTGCTCTTGCTCAAGCTCATCATAAGCGAGCACTCGAGGTGATCCGTATACGAGGGGAAAGGGGTCGAGAATGTCGAGCCCCCTGACCAAAAAAATGGCCAGGATAAAAGGGATTGTTTGGAGAGCTTGAGCTGGTTGATGGATCTGTTTGGAGTGGAACTGGCACGCTTCACACTGGGTTACTTGTGCAGTTGCATCCTGGAGGGCTGTCGGCCAGAAGAAACCTTGCCGGAAGGCTTTGCCGGCAAGCGCTCTTGCGCCAATGTGGTGACCACATATGCCTCCATGTATCTCCGCCAACAGCTCCTGTCCGTCTTCCCGGGAAATGCACTTCAATTTCGCTCCGTTGAATCTTCTTCTGTACAGTATGTCATCGACAAACTGGTACATACTTGATTGACGGGCTACTTTCTCCGCTTCTCCTTGTTCCTCGGGAAGTTCTCCTGTCTGAAAGAAATGGACGATCTGCTGTGCCCATGCCGGAGCCTGAGGCTCGACGACAAGGACTAAAGGCGCAAATGCTGCTGCGGGAACATCCGCTTCTACGGCAAGAATCTAGGATCCTGCCGGAGCGTGATGCTCCCGGCAAGCATGTCGGGACACAGCTTGTCGGGAGTGTTTGCTTCAACGAAACAAGCCCTGGGGCTTGTCGGAGCAGTCTGCTCCTCAGCACTCTCTGCGTTGATCCTGGGGACCTTCTTGGCGGCGGCTCCGGGGAGCTCTGCCAGAAAGTATTCGCCGGTAACCAACTTTCTTTTCTTGTTCTGTCCAGGTGATGGTGTCACAGATGGCTGAGTCAGCTTGAGCACAAAAATCCCTGGTTCCACAGGCAACTTGAGTGCGGCGCACTTTGACAGTCCATCTGCAATGTCATTCTGAGCTCTTGGAACATGTTCCATTTGCAGGCCATCAAAATGCTCTTCTAGCTTCCTCACTTCATCGATGTAAGCTTCCATCAACGGACTCTGATAATCTTTGTTAACTTGGCGGACGACAAGCTGTGAGTCACCCCTGACAATAAGCTTCTTGATCCCAAGTTCTGCCGCAATTCTGAGTCCGGCAAGCAAGCCTTCATACTCTGCAGTATTATTTGTTGCTTGCTTCTTGGGAAAGTGCATCTGGACCACGTACTTGAGGTACTCTCCGGTGGGTGCGACAAGTAGTACGCCCGCACCGGCGCCTTGCAGCGAGAAGGCACCATCAAAGTACATGATCCATTCCTTGCTAGCTTCCTTGACGGGGATGCTCCTCTCCGGAGTTTCTTCATCAGGTGTTGGCGTCCATTCTGCTATGAATTCTGCCAATGCTCGGCTCTGGATAGTTGAAGTACTCTCGAACTTGAGGCCAAAGCTTGACAATTCCAGTGCCCACTCGACAATCCTGCCCGTTGCCTCTGGATTCTGCAATATCCTCTTCAACGGAAAGCGAGTGACCACTGTGATCTCATGTGCTTGAAAGTAATGGCGCAGCTTCCTCGAGGCCATTAGGAGGCCGAAAAGCAACTTCTGCACACCAGAGTACCTTGATCTAGCCCCCTGCAGAAGGGAACTGACAAAGTAAACTGGGCGCTGCACCATCTTCTTCTGTTTCTCTTCTCGTGGCTGCGTAGATCCATCCTTGCTGGAACCGGAACTTGCCGGATCAGGGCTTGTCGGGCCAGAGCTTGTCGGGGAAGCCCCCTGTTTGTCGCCGGGCTCGCTTGCCACGGTCGCTGGCTCATCATCTGCCTCCCTCTCCGCTACTAACGCAGCACTAACCACTTGATTGGTTGCCGCCAGATATAGCAGCAACTTCTCTTGTGGCTTAGGTGCGACAAGTGTTGGAGTGGAGGATAGGTATCTCTTCAGGTCCTGCAGCGCAGCCTCCGCTTCCAGAGTCCATTTCGTTGGACCTACCTTTTTCAAAATTTTGAAAAATGGCAGGGCGCGCTCAGCAGACTTAGAGATGAACCTACTGAGAGCAGCAACACAGCCGGCAAGCCTTCGCACATCCTTAACGCGCTTTGGTGCTTCGATTTTCTCAATGGCCTTGATCTTGTCGGGATTAGCTTCAATCCCCCTCTGGGACACAAAGAATCCGAGAAGCTTGCCGGAAGGGACTCCAAACACACACTTCTCGGGATTCAACTTGAGGTTGATCCTGCGCAGATTTGCAAAAGTCTCGTCCAAGTCTTGGATCAAAGTCTCTTTGTCCTTGCTCTTGACCACTATGTCATCCATGTAAGCTTCTACATTCCTGTGCAGCTGTGGCTCAAAAGCATGACTGACTACTCTTGCAAATGTTGAACCAGCATTCTTTAGTCCGAAGGGCATTCGTACAAAGCAGTACGTGCCACATGGAGTAATGAATGCGGTTTTCTCTTCATCCTCTTCTGCCATGAAGATCTGATGATATCCTGAATATGCATCAAGGAATGAAAGCAGATCACATCCCGCCGTGGAGTCGATAATCTGATCAATGCGCGGCAAGGGAAATGGATCCTTGGGGCAAGCTTTATTAACATCAGTGAAGTCAATACAAAGCCTCCACTTCCCGTTTGCTTTGCGCACGACTACTGGGTTGGCTAACAACGTCGGATGGAGTACTCCTCGGACCAGGCCCGCTGCTTCCAACTTCTTGATCTCCTCTGCAATGAACTCTTGTCTCTCCACTGCTTGCTTCCTAACTCTCTGCTTGACGGGCCGCGCGTGAGGGCAGACGGCAAGGTGGTGCTCAATTACTTTCCTGGGAACACCGGGGATGTCGGATGGTTGCCATGCAAACACATCGACATTCGCCCGCAAGAAAGCAACGAGCGCGCTTTCCTATTTAGGATCAAGCGTGGCACTGATGGTGAAGGTGCCACCAGTGCCGTCCTCCTTGGCGGCCACTTTCTTGGTCTCTGGTGAAGCTGTCTTTGCCTTCTTGCACTTTCCGGTGGAGCTCGATGGTGCGTCCTCGACGGTAGCGCAGCACTCCAAAGAGGTGCGCTTGCCGGAGTGGGCATCAAAGCTACTCTTACCGGACTTGGTCTTCTTATTCCCCCCGCGAGCTTCAGCGGCAAGTGGTTTGCGTTCTGCTGTGGCTGCTGCTTCCCGGTAGATCTTGTCGGTACAGATGAGTGCATCCTTCTTGTCGCCTTGGACAGAAATGACACTTATCGGACCCGGCATCTTGAGCACATTGTATGCGTAGTGAGAGGCTGCCATGAACTTGGCTAGCGCTGGACGGCCAAGTATCCCATTGTAGGGCAATGGGAAATTGGCAACGTCGAATGTGACTCCCTCTGTCCTGAAATTCAGCTCGCTGCCAAATGTCACTGGCAGTGTGATCTTCCCCTTCGGCTTGCTCCTTCCCAGGTTTATTCCTTGAAAGGTACCAGTCTCTTCGAGCTCGCTGTTGGGGATCTGGAGCTTCTTGAGCACTGCGGAGGAGATCAGATTCAGGCCGGCCCCGCCATCAACCAGCATCTTCGTAACCTTGAGGTTGCAGATTGTTGGGGAAACCAACATCGGCAAGCACCCGACCGCAGTGATGCGATCAGGGTGATCTTCAATGTCGAAGATGATGGGCGTGCTAGACCACTTCAGGGGCTTGCACGACTCAACGGACGGTTCTGTTGTGTTCACTTTCCGCACCCACTGTTTGAGTTGGCGGTGCGAGGTGTGCAGAGAAGCACCGCCGTCGACGCACAATACCGCTGTTGCCTTCTGGAACTCCTGCTCGTCAGTCTCATCTTCCTCCATCTCATCATCCTCATCTTCGTCTTCGTCTTTGTCGCGGCCGCGGGGAGGCCTGTCTCCTTGCCGCGGCTTGGCCCTGTCGCGGCGCCCTCCCCGGGCGGGATACTTCTTGCCGGATCCTCCGCCACCTTCCCGGGCCTTCTCCTTGTCGCGGCGCTCGTATTCAGCTTTCTGTAGCTCCGCCATCTTCTCAACTTTCTTGCAGGCTTGGAGGTCATGGCCCTTGGTGCGGTGGATCTTGCAATACTGCTTGCCGGAGCCATCCTGCTTGTCGGCGGCCACCACAGCCTCGCCGGAGTTACCAGCTCTAGCCTTCTCGGAACCGCCTCCGCTGCCGGATTGCTCAACAACTAGCACATCCTTAGCCTTCCTCTTTCTGTTATTCCGCCTCCGTTTCCTCTTTGCCGGAAGGGCGTCCTCACTGTCAGATCCTTCTGCTCCTGCATTCTCTCCGGGGAGTCTCCTCCCCTCTTCAGCCCGTGCACACTTGTCGGCCAGAGCATATAGCTCGCTGACATCTCTGATTTTGCACATCGCCATCTCCTCCCTCATCCTGCGGTTACGCACGTTCTGATGGAACGCGCTGATAACCGCGGCAGGGTGGACGTCTGGGATGTTGCGCTGCACCTGACTGAATCTCTGTATGTACTTGCGCAGGGGTTCTCCCTCCTTCTGGACGAGCAGATGAAGATCGCTCTCCTGGCCATGGGGTTTGTGGCCGCCTGTGAAGGCGCCAACAAACTGATGGCACAGGTCCGCCCACGAAGAGATGGAGTTGTCCGGCAAGTGCATGAGCCAAGATCTGACGTTGGGCTTGAGCACCAACGGGAAGTAGTTGGCGAGGATCTTCTCGTCGCGCCCCCCGGCAGCCTGCACCGCGATGGTGTAGATGCTGAGGAACTCTGACGGATGTATCCTGCCATCGTACTTCTCGGGCACGTCTGGCTTGAAGTTCTTGGTACTGGGCCACTGGACCTGCCGCAGCTCACGAGTGAACGCAGGGCAACCTACCGCATACGGCAAGTCGCCTGGCTCCCCTGGCGCATGCATGTCGACAGTGGGCCCAGCACGCCAGTCAGATTGATGTCGCGCTTCTCTTCGACGCTCGATGCGAGTGCGAGCGTCTTCGTGTCGTCGTTCTTGGAGAACTTGGCGTTGATCGTGGCGAGCTCGCGGGTCCGACGACGCGGTGGAGTCGGTGTCGAGGTTGGCCCGGCGAGTCGGCGATCTTGGCCTTCGGGGCGGGGAGTGCGCAGCGGTGGCACCCCCAGCGGTCTTGTCGGCATCGGCTTGCGCCTGGGCGTCTTGCCGGGGCTTCGATGTGCTCGGTTGCCGGGGCTTGTCGCCGTTGGCGAATCCAATGAGGCTATAAATGGCGGCCCTCCAGTCGTCGATCTTGTTCGGCGCTGGAGGGTAATCTAGAAGCAACTGGGCTCGGGCCAGCGCTTCCTCTGGAGTCTTGGGTGGCGGTGGCGAGCGACGCGAGGTGCGAGACATGCTCAAACTTCTAACAGTGTTAGAAGGAGTAACACCTCGCCCAGGCGACCGCACTGCGCTCGTGCCAGCGTGTTGACGTGCATGCTGGCCTTGAGCGTCCCGCGACCCACCAGCTCGGCCTTGTTCCAACGCGAGTACGGTGCTAGGAGCACCGTGGCGTTGTCGATCCTGCACCTCCTGGGAGGGGTGCGGTGGTTGTGCAGATGCTGAACCTTGCGGGGCCTTGTCCTTGGACTGGGTGACGATGCGCGTCCCCCCGCCGGCGCCCGCTCCTCCGCCGGCGTCCACCCCACCACCCGTTTGCTCCGGTGGTGGTAGGGAAGTCGCAGACGGAGCGGCCACCTCCGAAGTCTTCTTCTTTGGTGGCATGTCGATGAAGATGTTGATGTAGCGCGCGCAGACGCCGGATCAGATACGCACGACCTCGACGCCCCCCTACCTGGCGCGCCAGAGATGTCGTGGGGATGGGGGCACGAGCACCTATGGGGCAGGAGGGCCCCTTCTTGTCCGGCAAGGGAGCGGAGGGCGCACGCAGAGCGGATCGAGGCGAGAGTGCGCGGGGGATTTTTACCCAGCTTCGGAGCTCTCCGGAGAGATAAAACTCCTACTGCTGCTTTGTGTGTTTGTATTCTGTTCTTGCTCGAGAGAGCGGGTGTGGCGTAGCTGCGGAACAAAAACTCCGAACCCCTTCTACGTGTGCATGGGCCTCCTTTTTATAGGCTAAAGGGGTCACCGACAGCTGGCAGCGTAGAAAGAGGGGTAGAAAGGTAAAAACGCGGGTTGGTACAACTGCTACCAACAGTGTCCCCTACCTAACTCTGACGGCAGGGGGCAAAGGCATTTAATGCCCGTCCGGTCACCCCAACAGTGCAAGGAAATGACCGTTAGAGGCGCCACCGATCGCCACGATGGCCTTCTTGTCAGCTCCTCTTGCCACCTCGCACCGCATGGCTGCACAGCGCCTTGCCACGTGCTCCTGGGATAGTCCTGGGGTGACACGTTGCTGGACGCGCTGGAGCTCGGGTGCATAGTGGTAGCCTTGCCGCGGCAAGCGCCTTGCCGCGGCCCTTATCTTGTCGCACCAGCAAGCTTGCCGCTCGCCGGGCCTTGCCGGGACACGCGGGGCGTCGCGGCAAGTTTTCTTGGAATGCCTTGGGTGGCCTTCCCGGCAAGATCCTCTTGCCGGGGTCTTGTCTTCTTCCCGGCAAGCTCCTCTTGCCGGGGCCTTGGTTGGCCTTCCCGGCAAGCTCCTCTTGCCGGGGCTTTAGCTTGAGTACTCTGTTCTTGAATGGCATCAAAGTATCCGTTGAGGATCTTGGCGGACGCTCGGCAAGCCCTGCCGCGGGTTGCTGTGATTGCCCGTGCACCAGTTCGGGATACTAAGGTACCCCTACTTTAGTACACCGACAATCATATACAATTCTTCCTTAAGATAGCGTTAAGGAATGCCATTTTGACATCCATTTGCCATATCTCATAATCATAGTATGCGGCAATTGCTAACATGATTCAGACGGACTTCAGCTTCTCCACGGGAGAGAAAGTCTCATCGTAGTCAACCCCTTGAACTTGTCGATAACCCTTAGCGACAAGTCGAGCCTTATAGATGGTAACATTACCATCCGCGTCCGTCTTCTTCTTAAAGATCCATTAATTTTCTATCGCTCACCGATCATGGGGCAAGTCTGTCAAAGTCCATACTTTGTTTTCATACATCGATCCTATCTCGGATTGCCTGGCTTCAAGCCATTTGTTTGTAACGCCCTCGATGCGGCTATATCTCCCACGTGTCGAAGCACGACTTAGAGGCATAACCGCATTGAAAGCAATGTCGCAAGTGAGGTAATCTTCGCACAACCCATGTAATACATAAGGGAAAAGGATACATAGTTGGCTTACAGTCGCCACTTCACACAATACATAAATAAACATCCATCGTCAAATTACACTCAAGGTCCGACTACGGAACCAAAATGAAAGAAGACTACCCCAAATGCTACACAGATCCCCGATCGTCCCAACTGGGCACCTCTACTGATCATCTGGAAACGATACATAGTAACGACCAAGGGCCTCATCAAACTCCCACTTGAGCTCGGTTGTGCCATCTGCGCTGGTATCCTCAGCACCTGCATCTGTTTTGGTAGAATCTGTGAGTCACGAGGACTCAGCAATCTCACACCCGTGAGATCAAGACTATTTAAGCTCATAGGTAGGAAAAGGGCAATATGGTGGAGCTGCGGCAAGCACTAAGCATATATGGTGGCTAACAATACGCAAGTGAGAGCGAGAAGAGAAGCAACGCAATGGTCAAGAAGCTAGAAGCGATAAAGAAGTGATCCTGAAACTACTTACGTCAAGCATAACTCATACTGTGTTCACTTCCCGGACTCCGCCGAGAAGAGACCATCACGGCTACGCACACGGTTGATGCATTTTAATGAAGTCAAGTGTCAAGTTATCTACAACCGGACATTAACAAATTCCCATCTGCCACATAACCGCGGGCACGGCTTTCGAAAGATTATATACCCTGCAGGGGCGTCCCAACTTAGCCCATCATAAGCTCTCACGGTCAACGAAGGATAAACCTTCTCCCGGGAAGACCCGATCAGTCTCGGAATCCCGGTTCGCAAGACATTTTGACAATGGTAAAACAAGACCAGCAAGACTGCCCGATGCGCCGACAAATCCCGGTAGGAGCTGCACATATCTCGTTCTCAGGGCACACCGGATGAACACTACATACAACTAAAACCATCCCTCAAGTTTCCCCGAGGTGGCGCTGCAAGTGGCTCTAGTTTGGACCAACACTCGAAGGAGCACTGGCCCGGGGGGGTTAAAATAAAGATGACCCTCGGGCTCGTGAAAACCCAAGGGAAAAGGCTTAGGTGGCAAATGGTAAAACCAAGGTTGGGCCTTGCTGGAGGAGTTTTATTCAAAGCGAACTGTCAAGGGGGTCCCATAAATCACCCAACCGCGCAAGGAACGCAAAATCAAGGAACATAACACTGGTATGATGGAAACTAGGGCGGCAAGAGTGGAACAAGACACCAGGCATAAGGCCGAGCCTTCCACCCTTTACCAAGTATATAAGGTGCATTAATTAAACAGGAGATATTGTGATATCCCAAAGCATCCATGTTCTGACCAGGAACAAACTTCATCTTCACCTGCAACTAGCAACGCTATAAGAGGGGCTGAGCAAAAGCGGTGACATAGCCAAACAACGGTTTGCTAGGACAGGATGGTTAGAGGTTTGACATGGCAATAGGGAGGCATGATAAACAATGGCAGGTAGAGCTAACGTAGCGAAAGAGCGAGCAACTAGCAAAGCAAAGATAGAAGTGATATCGAAGGTATGGTCATCTTGCCTGCAAAGTTCTCAGAGTTGTCGAAGGCTTGATCCTCGTAAGCATTCTCAACAGGTTCCTCATTCACATACTCGTCTCCCGGCTCTACCCAAAGCAAGAACACAAGCAAAGGAACCACAATAAATCACGGTGCAATGCACAAGCAACATGATGCAAAACATGACATGATATGCGAGATGTGATATGAAATGCATATGCGTGCTTCGGAAGGGAAATGATGAACAAGGCATCAACTTGGCAAACCAAGTATGCCGCTGGAAATATGAGTTTATTTCGGTTGAAATCGATATAAAGATCATCGGAATCGGATGCATGGTTTGCAAATGGCAAGCAAAACAATAATGGCACAAATCTGCGATTAACAGCACGATGCTACTTAGCATGCAACAAGAAACTATGCTACAGCACCCCAACGTAAAAACAAAACATATGGCAGTGATCTACAGGAGATGCTTAACAGAATAGGAACACTGAGCTACGGCTAAATCACACCATAACAGGTTCAAACAAGCATGGAAAAAGTGCAAAAAATATCAGGCTGGACATGGCATAAACAGCATCAGGAAGCAATGTTCAGAGCAAGTTATCAACATGCTACAGGAACTTATAATAGCAAAACAAGGCATGGCATGATTCTACTCAAAGCATAGAACAAAAGTCCCTTACTGACCATAAGCCAAAAAGGATCAGAAAATATGATGTCATGCATGTAAACATAGCAAGTTCCGTTAACAGATTCAGCAAACATGGCATGGCATTGACAGAATTACGAGGGCACCTTCGTGAGCTCGATGCACTCACTACAGAGCACCTCACTATAAACTAAGCATACATCCGTCAAGAAAACATGGCATAGAAGCTATACATGGCAAGAATAACATCATAGCATACATCGATCCACTACAACAACCTTGTCAAAATTGAATATCATGTAAACAATCTGCCAGGAAACATTTTATAGCAAAAATAGAGCATGAAAATGACATGCTAGACTACTCCATAATTTCAAACAGGGGCATGAATAGATAGAGCATAACCATATGTTCAAAACATCCTTACTGAAGTATCTCTAAATATGCATGGATCTCTCTGTAGCAACATGTTTACATGGCATCACAATAACAGCAGAACAGGGACCAAAATCAGCATTATCACGAAGCCTAGTTTGCATGCTTGTGCTAGTCACCACATTGATCACAAAAATACATGGCATACACCCCTGTAAAGCTGGCATGGCATAGATCAAAACATATGTAGGGCTCAAGTTCATAAGGTGCACACATTAATCATGGCAAAAATGACAAAAGTGCAAGTTCTGTTACGAAACAGAAACTAACATCACATAGCCCTCTTCCAACAGCATTTCGGGCATCAAGATGAGCTCAAATAAAAAGGATGCAATGAGATGAAATGATGTACTCATCGAGACGAACAATTCGGTATGCTACACGCCCAAAACAGAGCCACGGGTGCAGAGTTATGACGCGATGAAAATGCAACAAAATATCTGACAGAAAAATGACAGTCGAAAATTAGACCTCCGGGAAAAACGGATCTAGGGTTCCTCGGGCTCGAGCACCGGGGCGACGGCGCGGCTCGCCGGAGAGGAGCAGGGAGGAGTGGCCGGAGTCGGGGGAGAGATGGGGGCGCCGGCCGGATCCGGTGGGGGAAGGCGGCGGCGCGCCCGGGCGACGGGCGGCGCGGGTGGCGGCGACCGACGGGGCGCACGGGTCCATTCTGAGAACGTTTAACACCCACTCACGAAAAGTGACAAGAGGGGTGCGCCCGTGCATGTGGGAGTGTCGGAATGCAAAATGGACAACAGGGAAAATGCTCGGATGCATGAGACGAACACGTATGCAAAAGAGATGCACATGATGACATGATATGAGATGCATGACATGAACAAAATGCAAAACGAAAAACAAAACCCAACCACGGAGGGAATATCATAGCACATAGCCGAAAATGGCATGAGTTGGAGTTACAAAGATGGAAAGTTACATCCGGGGTGTTACAACACTCCACCACTACGAGAGGATCTCGTCCCGAGATCTAGGACTGAAAGAACTCCAGATATTCGGAACGGAGGTGATCCTCGCGCTCCCAGGTGGCTTCTCGGTCGGAATGGTGTGACCACTTCTCTTTCAGGAATTTGATTGACTTGTTGCAAGTCTTGCGCTCGGTTTCTTCAAGAATAGCAACGGGGTGCTCATGATAAGAGAGATCTTCTTGGAGGTCAATTTCTTCGAAGTTGATAGTGCGCTCAGGAGTTTTGAGGCACTTGCGAAGCTGTGACACGTGAAACACCTCGTGCACGTTTGCAAAGTTGGATGGAAGCTCAAGTTGATAGGTGAGATCGCCTCTTTTGCCAATGTTCTTGAAAGGACCCACGTATCTAGGGGCAAGCTTCCCTTTGATACCGAAGCGACGATTTCCTTTCATTGGAGAGACGCGGAGGTAGACATGGTCTCCGATTTCAAAAGCCAAATCACGTTGCTTGCTATCATAGTAACTCTTCTGGCGCGATTGCGCGGCTTTGAGATTCTCACGAATGACTTTGCACATTTCTTCGGCTTCTGTGATCAAGTCGTTGCCAAGAAGTTGGCGTTCACCTGTCTCGGACCAATTGAGAGGAGTACGACACTTTCTGCCATAGAGAATTTCGAATGGGGCCTTGCCCGAACTCGCTTGGAAGCTGTTGTTGTAGGAGAACTCGGCATATGGAAGACAATCTTCCCACTTCATACCGAAAGAGATGACACAAGCCCTGAGCATATCTTCAAGGATTTGTTTGACTCGCTCGACATGGCCACTTGTTTGAGGATGGAAAGCTGTGCTGAAACGAATGTTGGAGCCCATGGCCTTCTGAAAGGAGTCCCAGAACTTAGAAGTGAAGATGCTTCCACGGTCTGAAGAGATCAATTGTGGAATGCCGTGCAAGGAGACAATCCTGGAGGTGTATAGCTCTGCCAGCTGAGCTGCTGTGATAGATTCTTTGATAGGAAGAAAATGAGCCAGTTTGGTAAGCTTGTCAATGACAACAAACATAGCATCATTTCCACGCTTGGACTTAGGAAAACCAGTCACGAAGTCCATCTCGATGTGATCAAACTTCCATTCCAGAATAGCAAGAGGTTGAAGGAGACCAGCTGGTCTTTGGTGTTCTTCTTTCACCCTTCTGCAGACATCACATTCATTCACGAATTGAGCAATCTCTCGCTTCATTCGAGTCCACCAATATGACTGCTTGAGGTCATGGTACATCTTCGTACTTCCAGGATGAATGGATAGGAGGGAATTGTGTGCCTCATTCATGATGACTTTTCTCAGATCGCCTTTAGGAACCACAATTCGATCCTCGAAGAAAAGAGTATCTTTGTCATCCAAGCGATAGCACTTGTATTTGGAAATGCCCTTGTCAATACCACGTTTCACCTTCTTCACCATGGTATCCAGGAGTTGTGCCTCACGAATTTGATCTTCCAAAGTAGGAGAGACTATGAGGTTGGCAAGAAAGCCTTGAGGAACAACTTGAAGATTCAGCTTGCGGAAAGCTTCACAAAGATCCGGTTGGAAGGGCTTGAGAATTAAGCTATTGCAATAAGCCTTTCTGCTCAGAGCATCTGCAATCACATTCGCCTTGCCAGGAGTATATTCAATACTTGGATTGTACTCTTGAATCATTTCGACCCATCGAGTTTGCCTGAGGTTGAGGTTTGGTTGAGTGAAGATATACTTGAGGCTCTTGTGATCGGTGAAAATGTCCACTTGCCTTCCCAATAAGAGATGTCTCCATGTTATCAATGCATGGACAACTGCCACCAACTCAAGATTGTGAGTGGGCTAGTTCTTTTCGTTGGGCTTCAACTGGCGAGAGGTATAGGCCACAACTTTCTTCTCTTGCATTAACACAGCACCGAGACCTTGAAGAGAACCATCGCAGAACACTTCGAATGGTTTGGATTCATCAGGAGGAGTCAAGACAGGAGCTGTGACTAGCTTCTCTTTGAGGGTGTTGAAAGCAATGTCACACTCAGGCGTCCAGACATACTTGACATGCTTATGGAGGAGGTTGGAAAGAGGCTTTGCAATCTTAGAGAAGTTCTCAACGAATCTTCGGCAATAGCTTGCAAGACCAAGAAAACTGCGGAGCTGCTTGACATTATGAGGAGGTTCCCAATTCACAACTGCAGACACCTTCGCCGGATTAACAGAAATTCCCTTGGCGGAGATGATATGACCAAGGTAAAGAACTTCATCAAGCCAGAACTCACATTTGGAAAACTTCGCATAGAATTGATGCTCTCTGAGCTTGTCGAGCACCAATCGCAAATGTTTGGCATGATCTGACTTATTCTTGGAGAAGATCAAAATATCATCGAGATACACCAAGACGAATTCATTTGTGTAGGGGTTGAAGATAAAGTTCATCATGCGAGAGAAAGTTGGAGGAGCATTGACAAGGCCGAAAGACATGACAGTATATTCATAAGAACCATAGCTTGTTCTGAATGCTGTCTTGGGGATATGTTGTTCACGAATGTGAATCTGATGATAACCCATACGAAGGTCAATCTTGGAGAATACTTTAGCACCTTTGAGTTGCTCGAAAAGCTCATTGATGTTGGGAAGTGGATACTTGTTCTTGATTGTCTTCTTGTTCAATGGACGGTAATCGACGCAAAGTCGGTCCGTGCCATCCTTCTTCTGGACAAAAAGAACTCCACAACCCCATGGGGATGAACTCGGTCTAATCAAACCCAGACGCTCTTGTTCATCGGGCTGCTTCTCCAATTCCTTCAGCTCCTTGGGTCCAAGCTTGTAAGGACGCTTGCATACGGGTTCAGTTCCAGGCTCAAGATCAATAACGAACTCGACTGGCCGATGAGGAGGCATACCCGGAAGCTCTTCCGGAAAGACATCTTGGTACTCACAAACGACTGGAATTTGAGAAATAGCATCCAACTCGCCCTTCTCATTGAGAGAAAACAACCGAATGGTTTCATCACGAGCGGCATAGATGATAACATCCTCAGAGGGGTGTGTCAATTGAATTTGTCTCGCAGCACAATCAAGCAGAGCCTTGTGCTGAGAAAGCCAGTCCATCCTGAGAATTAGATCAATGTCCGAGTCACCAAGGACAATTGGTTTAGACAGAAATTTGTAGTCGCCCATCTTGATAGAAACATCCGGGACGCAATTATTAGATGTCATTTGCTCACCCGGGGACACAATCTTCAACGGGACATGAATCTTTTCCGTCACAAACTCATGCTTGGCAACAAAAGGTCTTGAAATGAAAGAAAGTGATGCACCAGTATCAAATAAAACTTTTGCAGGAATATCATTAACTGAGAGATTACCCATTATCACGTCAGAAGAATCCTCTGCCTGAGCTGCATTCATCATGTTCACCTTTGCATGCTTTGGATTATGCTTGACCACTGCATTGCTTGAAGATCTCACAGGAGGAGGAGGAGGAAGGCGCCTTTGATTGAAACACTTGTTCGCATAGTGACCTTTCTGCGGGCACTTGTTGCAAGTCACTTCTGAGAGCGTACGGTGATAAGGAGCATTTGACCTTGGAGCTTGAGGCTGAGACTTGTTCTGATAGCCTGGGTTGGGTGGATGGGAAGATCCATGAGCACCTGAGTTCTTCTGTTGGTAAGGCTGACGAAACGGAGGAGGAGGAAGGTAGAACTTTTGCTGCTTAGCTGCCACTTGAGAGGAAGAAGAAGACTGAACTGCATCCCTGATTCTCTTCTTAGAAGCCTCACACTTGAGCTGAGCACCTTCTTGCTTGAGGGCCATATTGTAGAATTGACCGAACTGAGTAGGCTCAACAAGAACGAGAGCTAACTGCAGATCCTCTCTAAGGCCACCTCTGAATTGATAGATCATACTCTTTTCATCAGGAACATCTTGTTTAGCGAAGCGAGCAAGTTTCTGAAACTGCTTGTTGTATTCATACACTGACATGTTGCCTTGCTTGAGATTGCGGAACTCCTCACGCTTGCTCTCAACAACACTGGTAGGAATATGGTGAGCTTTAAAGTCCCGACAGAAATCAGTCCAAGTAATCACTCGACCTCCTCTGGAATCCTTGTATTGCTGGAACCAATCAGCTGCTTGATCCTTGAGCTGAAAAGAAGCGAACTTGACATAGTCCTCAGGCCTGACATTGCTGCATTCGAAATGCTTGTTGATATCCACGAGCCAATCGTCGGTGTCTGTGGCCTCGACATAGTAGCTGAAAGACTTCGGCTGATTTGCAAGGAATTGGTTGAGGGTAGGAAACTGAGGTTGATGATTGAACTGCCCTTGACCTTGATTCCCTTGGTTGCCTTGGCCTTGGTTGCGCTCTTGCATGAGCTGAATCATCATCTGGGCATGGGCGTTTGAGGCTGCCATCAAAGCTTGCCATGCCTCCGGAGGCGGAGGTGGAGGTGGGGGGTTCGCCTGACTCCCATCATTGCGTTCCGGATTCTAACGCGTTGGCAGAGCCATCCTGAAGAGGGTGACATACGTTAGCATCTTGATAGACAGATAGACAAGTTGAATCAACGGATAGAAATTGCAACATATAGTCTTCACAATAAACATTCGTACAAGGATGAACGAATGAATTCCAAAGTAAACATCACGTCCATTAAGGTGAGAAGCAACTTGATAAGATATTGATGAAAGAAAAATAAAAGGAAAGGTATGAATGGAACAAATAAGTGGTAAGGATTACCCAATCATAAACCAAATATCTGCGGGAAGAAATGCTAGAGCTACATGAATCCCACCTATAAACTCCCGAAACTTTCCAGTTATGCAATCAGGTGTTGGGGATACAGGGGAAGCAATATATCTCACCCAAACTAACAATCCCTACATCCAGCTGTATCCATCCTTCAACACATAACCAAGGAACCTTCGGAAATCGTGTACCTCAACCTTCGAAAAGCATCCGTTATACGAGTCATGGCAATACTCCCGAGCTCGCCCCAGTACTGGGTTATCGGGGTTATCTCACCAACAACTGTACAAAAGAGATTTTCGATGTCGGCAAAACTCAGGTATTCCAGAACTGCAACGATAAAATTGTGACGACAACACCTCGGAGCTCAACTTCCCGGGACACTACCACAACCCCTAAATGTCAGGAGGCACCAAGAACAATGTTCTCGTCACAAAACCATCAGAACGATTCCAAGATACCCGCGTGATCCTAAATTTTTTTTAGTGAAATTTGAGGAGAGGAAAGTCAAAACATCTACGTCAGGAGACCTCACCAGAGCGACGAAGGGACTAAGGAGTAAAAAGAATCCTACTCTCCGATATATATAATCCTAAGACTCAAAACATTTTTGTTCTAGACTCAACAACGTCAGCAAACAATCAAGCAGGGGGCTCCTAAGTCGGGGATGGCTCTGATTACCAACTTGTAACGCCCTCGATGCGGCTATAGCTCCCACGTGTCGAAGCACAACTTAGAGGCATAACCGCATTGAAAGCAATGTCGCAAGTGAGGTAATCTTCTCACAACCCATGTAATACATAAGGGAAAAGGATACATGGTTGGCTTACAGTCGCCACTTCACACAATACATAAATAAACATCCATCATCAGATTACACTCAAGGTCCGACTACGGAACCAAAATGAAAGAAGACTACCCCAAATGCTACACAGATCCCCGATCGTCCCAACTCGGCACCTCTACTGATCATCTGGAAATGATACATAGTAACGACCAAGGGCCTCATCAAACTCCCACTTGAGCTCGGTTGCGCCATCTGAGCTGGTATCCTCGGCACCTGCATCTATTTTGGTAGAATCTGTGAGTCACGAGGACTCAGCAATCTCACAACCGCGAGATCAAGACTATTTAAGCTCATAGGTAGGAAAAGCGCAATATGGTGGAGCTGCGGCGAGCACTAAGCATATATGGTGGCTAACAATACGCAAGTGAGAGCGAGAAGAGAAGCAACGCAACGGTCGAGAAGCTAGAAGCGATCAAGAAGTGATCCCGAAACTACTTACGTCAAGCATAACTCATACCGTGTTCACTTCCCGGACTCCGCCGAGAAGAGACCATCACGGCTACGCACACGGTTGATGCATTTTAATGAAGTCAAGTGTCAAGTTATCTACAACCGGACATTAACAAATTCCCATCTGCCTCATAACCGCGGGCACGGCTTTCGAAAGATTATATACCCTGTAGGGGTGTCCCAACTTAGCCCATCATAAGCTCTCACGGTCAACGAAGGATAAACCTTCTCCCGGGAAGACCCGATCAGTCTCGGAATCCCGGTTCGCAAGACATTTCAACAATGGTAAAACAAGACCGGCAAGACCGCCCGATGCGCCGACAAATCCCGATAGGAGCTGCACATATATCGTTCTTAGGGCACACCGGATGAACACTACGTACAACTAAAACTATCCCTCAAGTTTCCCCGAGGTGGCGCTGCAAGTGGCTCTAGTTTGGACCAACACTCGAAGGAGCACTGGCCCGGGGGGGTTAAAATAAAGATGACCCTCGGGCTCGCGAAAACCCAAGGGAAAAGGCTTAGGTGGCAAATGGTAAAACCAAGGTTGGGCCTTGCTGGAGGAGTTTTATTCAAAGCGAACTGTCAAGGGGGTCCCATAAATCACCCAACCGCGCAAGGAACGCAAAATCAAGGAACATAACACCGGTATGATGGAAACTAGGGCGGCAAGAGTGGAACAAGACACCAGGCATAAGGCCGAGCCTTCCACCCTTTACCAAGTATATAAGGTGCATTAATTAAACAGGAGATATTGTGATATCCCAAAGCATCCATGTTCCGACCAGGAACAAACTTCATCTTCACCTGCAACTAGCAACACTATAAGAGGGGCTGAGCAAAAGCAGTGACATAGCCAAACAACGGTTTGCTAGGACAGGATGGTTAGAGGTTTGACATGGCAATAGGGAGGCATGACAAACAATGGCAGGTAGAGCTAACGTAGCGAAAGAGCGAGCAACTAGCAAAGCAAAGATAGAAGTGATATCGAAGGTATGGTCATCTTGCCTGCAAAGTTCTCAGAGTTGTCAAAGGCTTGATCCTCGTAAGCGTTCTCAACAGGTTCCTCGTTCACGTACTCGTCTCACGGATCTACCCAAAGCAAGAACACAAGCAAAGGAACCACAATAAATCACGGTGCAATGCACAAGCAACATGATGCAAAACATGACATGATATGCGAGATGTGATATGCAATGCATATGCGTGCTCCGGAAGGGAAATGATGAACAAGGCATCAACTTGGCAAACCAAGTATGCCGCTGGAAAGATGAGATGATTTCGGTTGAAATCGATATAAAGATCACCAGAATCGGATGCACGGTTTGCAAATGGCAAGCAAAACAATAATGGCACAAATATGCGATTAACAGCACGATGCTACTTAGCATGCAACAAGAAACTATGCTACAGCACCCCAACATAAAAACAAAACATATGGCAGTGATCTACAGGAGATGCTTAACAAAAGAGGAACACTGAGCTACGGCTAAATCACACCATAACAGGTTCAAACAACCATGGCAAAAGTGCAAAAAATATCAGGCTGGACATGGCATAAACAGCATCAGGAAGCAATGTTCAGAGCAAGTTATCAACATACTACAGGAACTTATAATAGCAAAACAAGGCATCGAATGATTCTACTCAAAGCATAGAACAAAAGTCCCTTACTGACCATAAGCCAAAAAGGATCAGAAAATATGATGGCATGCATGTAAACATAGCAAGTTTCATTAACAGATTCAGCAAACATGGCATGGCATTGACAGAATTACGAGGGCACCTTCGTGAGCTCGATGCACTCACTACAGAGCACCTCATGATAAACTAAGCATACATCCATCAAGAAAACATGGCATAGAAGCTATACATGGCAAGAACAACATCATAGCATACACGGATCCACTATAACAACCTTGTCAAAATTGAATATCATGTAAACAATCTGCCAGGAAACATTTTGTAGCAAAAATAGAGCACAAAAATGACATGCTAGACTACTCCATAATTTCAAACAGGGGCATGAATGGATAGAGCATAACCGTATGTTCAAAACATCCTTACTGAAGTATCTCTAAATATGCATGGATCTCTCTGTAGCAACATGTTTACATGGCATCACAATAACAGCAGAACAGGGACTAAAATCAGCATTATCACGAAGCCTAATTTGCATGCTTGTGCTAGTCATCACATTGATCACAAAAATACATGGCATACACCCCTGTAAATCTGGCATGGCATAGATCGAAACATATGTAGGGCTCAAGTTCATAAGGTGCACACATTAATCATGGCAAAAATGACAAAAGTGCAAGTTCTGTTACGAAAAAGAAACTAACATCACATAGCCCTCTTCCAACAGCATTTCGGGCATCAAGATGAGCTCAAATGAAAAGGATGCAATCAGATGAAATGATGTACTGATCGATACGAACAATTCGGTATGCTACACGCCCAAAACAGAGCCACGGGTGCAGAGTTATGACGCGATGAAAATGCAACAAAATATCTGACAGAAAAATGACAGTCGAAAATTAGACCTCCGGGAAAAATGGATCTAGGGTTCCTCGGGCTCGAGCACCGGGGCGACGGCGCAGCTCGCCGGAGAGGAGCAGGGAGGAGTGGCCGGAGTCGGGGGAGAGATGGGGGCGCCGGCCGGATCCGGTGGGGGAAGGCGGCGGCGCGCGCGGGCGACGGGCGGCGCGGGTGGCGGCGAACGACGGGGCGCACGGGGCGCGCCGGCAGGGCGCGACGGCCCGGGCGGCGGCGACCGGGGCGGACGACGGGCGCGGGAGGTGCAGGCGGCGGCGGGCGCGGGCCGGGAGGCGGCGAGGCGCGTGCCGGGAGGGGCCCCGCCTGGGCCCCGGCGGGCTGGCGCGCGGGGGCGGCGAAGTGGGCGCGGGATGCCCACGTGGCAGCCCTTGGTTGGCTGCGGGCGCGGTGGCAGACGTGTCCGGCGCCGTCCGGACGTGTCCGGCGCGGGGAGAGGAGCGGGGAGCTAGGGTTAGGGTGGATTGATCCGAAATTTCGGGGGATGGGGTGTTTTTATAGTTAGAGGGAGCTAGGAAGCTCCAAATGAGGTGCGGTTTTCGCCCACACGATCGTGATCCAACGACGGAGAGCATGGAAGTGACTTAGATGGGTTATTGGGCTGTTTTGGAGGGGTGTTGGGCTGCAACTCAAAAGAGGTCTTCGCGGTTACCCGGTTAACCGATGGAGTATCAAACGACCTCCAAATGGCACGAAACTTGACAGGTGGTCTATCGGTGGTGTACCAAGGCCACTTGGCAAGCCTCGGTCCATTCCGAGAACATTTAACACCCAATCATGAAAAGTGACAAGAGGGGTGCGCCCGTGCATGTGAGAGTGTCGGAATGCAAAATGGACAACGGGGAAAATGCTCGGATGCATGAGACGAACACATATGCAAAAGAGATGCACATGATGACATGATATGAGATGCATGACATGAAAAAAATGCAAAACGAAAAACAAAACCCAACCACGGAGGGAATATCATAGCACATAGCCGAAAATGGCATGAGTTGGAGTTACAAAGATGGAAAGTTACATCCGGGGTGTTACATTGTTGGAATCTGGGCCCGCCATCACTTCGGATCTGAGGTAGAAGGTATACCCAAAGGTTTCCTTAGGGTATCCTATGAAGACGCATTTTTCCGACTTGGGTTCGAGCTTTTCAGGTTGAAGTTTCTTGACATAAGCATCGCATCCCCAAACTTTTAGAAACACATCTTAGGTTTCTTCCTAAACCATAATTCAAATGGTGTCGTCTCAACAGATTTAGACGGTGCCCTATTTAAAGTGAATGTAGCTGTCTCTAGAGCATATCCCCAAAATGATAGCGGTAAATCAGTGAGTGACATCATAGATCGCACCATATCCAATAGAGTGCGATTATGACGTTCGGACACACCGTTACGCTGAGGTGTTCCAGGCGGCGTGAGTTGTGAAATGATTCCACATTTCCTTAAGTGCGTACCAAATTCGTGACTTAAATATTCTCCCCCACGATGTGATCATAAGAACTTTATTTTTCGGTCACGTTGATTCTCTACCTCATTCTCTAATTCCTTGAACTTTTCAAAGGTCTCAGACTTGTGTTTCATCAAGTAGACATACCCATATCTACTTAAGTCATCAGTGAGAGTGAGAACATAACGATAGCCTCCGCGAGCCTCAACGCTCATTGGACCGCACACATCAGTATGTATGATTTCCAATAAGTTGGTTGCTTGCTCCATTGTTCCGAAGAACGGAGTCTTGGTCATTTTGCCCATGAGGCATGGTTCGCATGTGTCAAATGATTCGTAATCAAGAGACTCCAAAAGTCCATCAACATGGAGCTTCTTCATGTGTTTGACACCAATGTGACCAAGGCGGCAGTGCCACAAGTATGTGGGACTATCGTTATCAACCTTCCATCTTTTGGTATTCACACTAAGAATGTGTGTAACTGTTGGGGAACGTTGCAGAAAATAATTTTTTTCTACGCTTCACCAAGATCAATCTATGGAGTCATTTAGTAATAAGAGAGAGGAGTGCATCTACATGCCCTTGTAAATCATGAGCGGAAGCATTCAAGAGAACGGGGTTGAGGGAGTCGTACTCGTCGTGATCCAAATCACCGAAGATCCTAGATCCGAACGACGGCACCTTCGCGTTAAACACACGTACGGTTGCGGAAGATGTCTCCTCCTTATTGATCCGGCAAGGGGAAGAGAGGTTGATGGAGATTCAGCAGCACGACGGCGTGGTGGTGGAAGTAGCGGCGATCTCGGCAGGGCTTCGCCAAGCTCAGTGAGAGGGAGAGGTGTTACGGGGGGTGAGGGAGGCGCCATGGACTAGGGTGCGGCTGCCCTCCATCGCCCCCTCTTTATATAGGGGCCCTGGGTGGCGCCAGCCCCCTAGAGATCTAATCTCAAGGGGGGGCGGGGGGGGGGGGGAATTACCCCCCAAGCCAAGTAGGGAGCCACCCACCCCTAGGGTTTCCAACCCTAGGCACAGGGGGAGGCCCAAGGGGGGTGCACCAGCCCACCAGGGGCTGGTTCACTTCCCTATTCAGCCCACGGGGCCCTCCGGGAAAGGTGGCCCAACCCGGTGGACCCCCGGGACCCTTCCGGTGGTCCCTGTACAATATCGGTGACCCCCGAAACTTTCCCGGTGGCCGAAACTGGACTTCCTATATACAATTCTTCACCTTTGGACCATTCCGGAACTCCTCTGATGTCCGGGATCTCATCCGGGACTCCGAACAACTTTCGGGTTACCGCATACTAATATCTCTACAACCCTAGCATCACTGAACCTTAAGTGTGTAGACCCTACGGGTTCGGGAATCACGCAGACATGACCGAGACAGCTCTCCGGCCAATAACCAACAGCGGGATCTGGATACCCATGTTGGCTCCCACATGTTCCACGATGATCGCATCAAATGAACCACGATGTCGAGGATTCAAGTAATCCTGTATACAATTCCCTTTGTCAATCGGTAAGTTACTTGCCCGAGATTCAATCGTCGGTATCCCAATACCTCGTTCAATCTCGTTACCGGCAAGTCACTTTACTCGTACCATAATGCATGATCCCGTGACCAAACACTTGGTCACATTGAGCTCATTATGATGATGCATTACCGAGTGGGCCCAGAGATACCTCTCCGTCATACGGACTAACAAATCCCAGTCTCGATCCGTGTCAACCCAACAGATACTTTCGGGGATACCTGTAGTATACCTTTATAGTCACCCAGTTACGTTGTGATGTTTGGTACACCCAAAGCACTCCTACAGCATCCGGGAGTTACACGATCTCGTGGTCTAAGGAAATGATACTTGACATTGGAAAAGCTCTAGCAAACGAACTACACGATCTTGTGCTATGCTTAGGATTGGGTTTTGTCCATCACATCATTCTCCAAATGATGTGATCCCGTTATCAATGACATCCAATGTCCATAGTCAGGAAACCATGACTATCTGTTGATCAACGAGCTAGTCAACTAGAGGCTCACTAGGGACATGTTATGGTCTATGTATTCACACATGTATTATGATTTCCGGATAACACAATTATAGCATGAATAATAGACAATTATCATGAACAAGGAAATATAATAATAATCATTTTATTATTGCCTCTAGGGCATATTTCCAACCGTCTCCCACTTGCACTAGAGTCAATAATCTAGTTACATTGTGATGAATCGAACACCCATAGAGTTCTGGTGTTGATCATGTTTTGCTCGCGGAAGAGGTTTAGTCAATGGATCTTGCGACATTCAGATCCGTATGCACTTTGCAAATATCTATGTCTCCATCTTGAACATTTTCATGAATGGAGTTGAAGCGACGCTTGATGTGCCTGGTCTTCTTGTGAAACCTGGGCTCCTTGGCAAGGGCAATAGCTCCAGTGTTGTCACAGAAGAGAGTGATCGGCCCCGACGCATTGGGTATGACTCCTAGGTCGGTGATGAACTCCTTCATCCAGATAGCTTCATGTGCTGCCTCCGAGGCTGCCATGTACTCCGCTTCACATGTAGATCCCACCACGACGCTTTGCTTGCAATTGCACCAGCTTACTGCCCCTCCATTCAAAATATACACGTATCTGATTTGTGACTTAGAGTCATCCAGATCTGTGTCGAAGCTAGCGTCGACGTAACCCTTTACAACAAGCTCTTCGTCACCTCCATAAACGAGAAACATATCCTTAGTCCTTTTCAGGTACTTCAGGATATTCTTGACCGCTGTCTAGTGTTCCATGCCGGGATTACTTTGGTACCTTCCTACCAAACTTACGGCAAGGTTTACATCAGGTCTGGTACACAACATGGCATACATAATAGACCATATAGCCGAGGCATAGGGGATGACACTCATCTTTTCTCTATCTTCTTCCGTGGTCGGGCATTGAGCTGAGCTCAATTTCACACCTTGCAACACAGGCAAGAACCCCTTCTTGGACTGATCCATATTGAACTTCTTTAATATCTTATCAAGGTATGTGCTTTGTGAAAGACCTATGAGGCGTCTTGATCTATCGCTATAGATCTTGATGCCTAATATGTAAGCAGCTTCTCCAAGGTCCTTCATTGAAAAACACTTATTCAAGTAGGCCTTAATGTTGTCCAAAAGTTCTATATCATTTCCCATCAAAAGTATGTCATCTACATATAATATGAGAAATGCTACAGAGCTCCCACTCATTTTCTTGTAAACGAAGGCTTCTCCATAAGTTTGCATAAACCCAAACGCTTTGATCATCTCATCAAAGCGAATGTTCCAACTCCGAGATGCTTGCACCAGCCCATAAATGGATCGCTGGAGTTTGCATACCTTGTTAGCATTCTCAGGATCGACAAAACCTTCCGGCTGCATCATATACAGTTCTTCCTTAAGATAGCTGTTAAGGAATGCCGCTTTGACGTCCATTTGCCATATCTCATAATCATAGTATGCGGCAATTGCTAACATGATTTGGACGGACTTCAGCTTCGCTACGGGAGAGAAAGTCTCATTGTAGTCAACCCCTTGAACTTGTCGATAACCCTTAGCGACAAGTCGAGCTTTATAGACGGTAACATTACTATCCGCGTCTGTCTTCTTCTTAAAGATCCATTTGTTTTCTATCGCTCGCCGATCATCGGGCAAGTCTGTCAAAGTCCACACTTTGTTTTCATACATGGATCCTATCTCGGATTGCATGGCTTCAAGCCATTTGTTGGAATCTGGGCCCGCCATTGCTTCTTCATAGTTCGAAGGTTCACCGTTGTCTAACAACATGATTTCCAGGACAGGGTTGCCATACCACTCTGGTGTGGAACGTGTCCTCGTGGACCTACGAAGTTCAGTAGTAACTTGATCCGAAGTACCTTGATCATCATCATTAATTTCCTCTCTAGTTGGTGCAGGCACCACAGGAACATCTTCCTGACCTGCGCTACTTACCGGTTCAAGAGGTAGTACTTCATCAAGTTCCACTTTCCTCCCACTTACTTCTTTCGAGAGAAACTCTTTCTCCAGAAAGGAACTGTTCTTGGAAACAAAGATCTTGCCTTCGGATCTGAGGTAGAAGGTATACCCAATGGTTTCCTTAGGGTATCCTATGAAGACACATTTTTCCGACTTGGGTTCGAGCTTTTCAGGTTGAAGTTTCTAGACATAAGCATCGCATCCCCAAACTTTTAGAAACGACAGCTTAGGTTTCTTCCCAAACCATAATTCATACGGTGTCGTCTCAACGTATTTAGACGGTGCCCTATTTAAAGTGAATGTAGCTGTCTCTAGAGCGTATCCCCTAAATGATAGCGGTAAATCAGTGAGTGACATCATAGATCGCACCATATCCAATAGAGTGCGATTACGACGCTCGGACACACTGTTACGCTGAGGTGTTCCAGGCGGCGTGAGTTGTGAAACGATTCCACATTTCCTTAAGTGCGTACCAAATTCGTGACTTAAATATTCTCCTCCACGATCTGATCGTAAGAAGTTTATTTTTTGGTCACGTTGATTCTCTACCTCATTCTGAAATTCCTTGAACTTTTCAAAGGTCTCAGACTTGTGTTTCATCAAGTAGACATACCCATATCTACTTAAGTAATCAGTGAGAGTGAGAACATAACGATAGCCTCCGCGAGCCTCAACGTTCATTGGACCGCACACATCAGTATGTATAATTTCCAATAAGTTGGTTGCTCGCTCCATTGTTCTGGAGAACGGAGTCTTGCTCATTTTACCCATGAGGCATGGTTCGCATGTGTCAAATGATTCGAAATCAAGAGAGTCCAAAAGTCCATCTATATGGAGCTTCTTCATGCGTTTGTCACCAATGTGACCAAGGCGGCAGTGCCACAGATATGTGGGACTATGATTATCAATCTTACATCTTTTGGTATTCACACTATGAATATGTGTAACATCACGTTCGAGATTCATTAAGAATAAACCATTGACCAGCGGGGCATGACCATAAAACATATCTCTCATATAAATAGAACAACCATTATTCTCGGATTTAAATGAGTAGCCATCTTGTATTAAACAAGATCCAGATACAATGTTCATGCTCAAAGCTGGCACTAAATAACAATTATTGAGGTTTAAAACTAATCCCGTAGGTAAATGTAGAGGTAGCGTGCCGACGGCGATCGCATCGACCTTGGAACCATTCCCGACGCGCATCGTCACCTCATCCTTCGCCTGTCTCCGCTTATTCCACAGTTCCTGTTCTGAGTTACAAATATGAGCAACCACACCGGTATCAAATACCCAGGAGCTACTACGAGTACTGGTAAGGTACACATCAATTACAAGTATATCACATATACCTTTGGTGTTGCCGGCCTTCTTGTCCGCTAAGTACTTGGGGCAGTTCCGCTTCCAGTGTCCGCTTCCCTTGCAATAAAAGCACCCAGTCTCAGGTTTGGATCCATGCTTTGGCTTCTTCCCGGCAACTGGCTTACCGGGCGCGGCAACTCCCGTGCCGTCCTTCTTGAAGTTCTTCTTACCCTTGCCTTTCTTGAAACTAGTGGTTTTATTGACCATCAACACTTGATGTTCCTTTTTGATTTCCACCTCCGCTGATTTCAGCATTGAAAATACTTCAGGAATAGTTTTCACCATCCCCTGCATATTGTAGTTCATCACAAAGCTCTTGTAGCTAGGTGGGAGCGACTGAAGGATTCTGTCAATGACCGCCTCGTCCGGGAGGTTAATGTCCAGCTGGGACAAGCGGTTGTGCAACCCAGACATTTTGAGTATGTGCTCACTGACAGAACTATTTTCCTCCATCTTACAACTGTAGAACTTGTCAGAGACTTCATATCTCTCGACCCAGGCATGAGCTGGAAAAGCCATTTTCAGCTCTTCGAACATCTCATATGCTCCGTGTTGCTCAAAACGCTTTTGGAGCCCCAGTTCTAAGCTGTAAAGCATGCCGCACTGAACGAGGGAGTAATCATCAGCACGTGACTGCCAAGCGTTCATATCGTCTTGGTTCTCTGGGATGGGTGCTTCACCTAGCGGTGCTTCTAGGACATATGCTTTCTTGGCAGCTATGAGGATGATCCTCAGGTTCCGGACCCAGTCCGCATAGTTGCTGCCATCATCTTTCAGCTTGGTTTTCTCTAGGAACGCGTTGAAGTTGAGGTTGACATGAGCATGGGCCATTTGATCTACAAGACATTTTGCAAAGGTTTTTAGACTAAGTTCATGATAATTAAGTTCATCTAATCAAATTATTTAATGAACTCCCACTCAGATTAGACATCCCTCTAGTCATCTAAGTGATACATGATCCGACTCAACTAGACCGTGTCCGATCATCACGTGAGATGGACTAGTCATCATCGGTGAACATCTCCATGTTGATCGTATCTTCCATACGACTCATGTTCGACCTTCCGGTCTCTTGTGTTCCGAGGCCATGTCTGTACATGCTAGGCTGGTCAAGTCAACCTCAGTGTTTTGCATGTGTAAATTTGTCTTACACCCGTTGTATGTGGACATTGGAATCTATCACACCCGATCATCACGTGGTGCTTCGAAACAACAAACTTTCGCAATGGCGCACAGTTAGGGGGAACACTTTCTTGAAATTATTGTGAGGGATCATCTTATTTACTACTGTCGTCCTAAGCAAATAAGATGCAAAAAACATGATAAACATCACATGCAATCAAATAGTGTCATGATATGGCCATGATCATCTTCGGGGCGCCATGATCATCTTCGTCACCGGCATGACACCATGATCTCCATCATCGTGATCTCCATCATTGTGTCTCCATGAAGTTGTTCGCCAACTATTACTTCTACTACTATGGCTAACGGTTTAGCAATAAAGTAAAGTAATTACATGGCATTTATTCATTGACACGCAGGTCATACAATAATTAAGACAACTCCTATTGCTCCTGCCGGTTGTCATACTCATCGACATGCAAGTCGTGATTCCTATTACAATAACATGAGCAATCTCATACATCACATATATATCATTCATCACAACCTTTTTGGCCATATCAGATCACAAGGCATATGCTGCAAAAACAAGTTAGACATCCTCTAATTGTTGTTGCATGTTTTTACGTTGCTGCAATAGGGTTCTAGCAAGAACGTTTCTTACCTACGTAAAACCACAACGTGATATGCCAATTTCTATTTACCCTTCATAAGGACCCTCTTCATCGAATCCGATCCGACTAAAGTGGGAGAGACAAACACCCGCTAGCCACCTTATGCAACTAGTGCATGTCAGTCGGTGGAATCTGTCTCACGTAAGCGTACGTGTAAGATCGGTCCGGGCCGCTTCATCCCACGATGCCGCCGAAACAAGATAAGACTAGTAGTGGCAAGAAAATTGACAACACTACGCCCATAACAAGATTGTGTTCTACTCGTGCATAGAAACTACGCATAGACCTAGCTCATGATGCCACTGTTGGGGAACGTTGCAGAAAATAAAAAAATTCTATGCTTCACCAAGATCAATCTATGGAGTCATCTAGCAACGAGAGAGAGGAGTGCATCTACATACCCTTGTAGATCACGAGTGGAAGCGTTCAAGAGAACGAGGTTGAGGGAGTCGTACTCGTCGTGACCCAAATCACCGAAGATCCTAGTGCCGAACGGACGGCACCACCGTGTTCAACACACGTACGGTTAGGGAAGACGTCTCCTCCTTCTTGATCCAGCAAGGGGAAAGGAGAGGTTGATGGAGATTCAGTAGCATGACGGCATGGTGGTGGAAGTAGCGGCGATCTCGGCAGGGCTTCGCCAAGCTCATCGAGAGGGAGAGGTGTTACGGGGGGGGGGGTGAGGGAGGCGCCAGGGACTAGGGTGCGGCTGACCTCCATCCCCCCTCTTTATGTAGGGGCCCTGGGGGGCGCCGGCCCCCTAGAGATCTATTCTCAAGGGGGGGCGGCGGCCAGGGGGGGACTTGCCCCCCAAGCCAAGTGGGGCGCCCCCACCCCTAGGGTTTCCAACCCTAGGCTCAGGAGGAGGCCCAAGGGGGGCGCACCAGCCCACCAGGGGCTGGTTCCCTTCCCTCTTCAGCCCACGGGGCCCTCCGGGATAGGTGTCCCCACCCGATGGACCACCAGGACCCTTACGGTGGTCCCGGTACAATAGCGGTGACCCCCAAAACTTTCCCGGCAGCCGAAACTGGAGTTCCTATATACAATTCTTCACCTCCGGACCATTCTGGAACTCCTCATGACGTCCGGGATCTCATTCGGGACTCCGAACAACTTTCGGGTTACCGCATACTAATATCTCTACAACCCTAGCGTCACCGAACCTTAAGTGTGTAGACCCTACGGGATCAGGAATCACGCAGACATGACCGAGAAAGCTCTCCGGCCAATAACCAACAGCGAGATCAAGATACCCATGTTTTCTCCCACATGTTCCATGATGATCTCATTGAATGAACCACGATGTCGAGGATTCAAGTAATCCCGTATACAATTCCCTTTGTCAATCGGTACGTTACTTTCCCGAGATTCGATCATCAGTATCCCAATACCTCATTCAATTTCGTTACCGGCAAGTCACTTTACTCGTACCGTAATGCTTGATCCCGTGACCAAACACTTGGTCACATTGAGCTCATTATGATGATGCATTACCGAGTGGGCCCAGAGATACCTCTCCGTCATACGGAGTGACAAATCCCAGTCTTGATCCGTGTCAACCCAACAGATACTTTCGGGGATACCTGTAGTATACCTTTATAGTCACCCAGTTACGTTGTGACGTTTGGTACACCCAAAGCACTCCTATGGCATCCGGGAGTTACACAATCTCATGGTCTAAGGAAATGATACTTGACATTGGAAAAGCTCTAGCAAACGAACTACACGATCTTGTGCTATGCTTAGGATTGGGTCTTGTCCATCACATCATTCTCCTAATGATGTGATCCCGTTATCAATGACATCCAATGTCCATAGTCAGGAAACCATGACTATCTGTTGATCAACGAGCTAGTCAACTAGAGGCTCACTAGGGACATGTTATGGTCTATGTATTCACACATGTATTATGATTTCCGGATAACACAATTATAACATGAATAATAGACAATTATCATGAACAAGGAAATATAATAATAATCATTTTATTATTGCCTCTAGGGCATATTTCCAACAGTAACATCACGTTCGAGATTCATTAAGAATAAACCATTGACCAGCGGGGCATGACCATAAAACATATCTCTCATATAAATAGAACAACCATTATTCTCGGATTTAAATAAGTAGCCATCTCGTATTAAACAAGATCCAGATACAATGTTCATGCTCAAAGCTGGCACTAAATAACAATTATTGAGGTTTAAAACTAATCCCGTAGGTAAATGTAGAGGTAGCGTGCCGCCGGTGATCACATCGACCTTGGAACCATTCCTGACGCGCATCATCACCTCATCCTTCGCCTGTCTCCGCTTATTCCGTAGCTCCTATTTTGAGTTACAAATATGAGCAACCGCACTGGTATCAAATACCCAGGATCTACTACAAGTACTGGTAAGGTACACATCAATTACATGTATATCACATATACCTTTGGTGTTGCCGGCCTTCTTGTCCGCTAAGTACTTGGGGCAGTTCCGCTTCCAGTGTCCGCTTCCCTTGAAATAAAAGCACCCAGTCTCAGGTTTGGATCCATGCATTGGCTTCTTCCCGGCAACTGGCTTACCGGGCGCGGCAACTCCCTTGCCGTCCTTCTTGAAGTTCTTCTTACCCTTGCCTTTCTTGAAACTAGTGGTTTTATTGACCATCAACACTTGATGTTCCTTTTTGATCTCCACCTCCGCTGATTTCAGCATTGAAAATACCTTAGGAATGGTTTTCACCATCCCCTGCATATTTTAGTTCATCATAAAGCTCTTGTAGCTAGGTGGGAGCGGCTGGAGGATTCTGTCAATGACTGCGTCATCTGGGAGATTCACTCCCAGCTGAGACAAGCGGTTGTGCAACCCAGACATTTTGAGTATGTGCTCGCTGACAGAACCATTCTCCTCCATCTTACAGCTGTAGAACTTGTTTGAGACTTCATATCTCTCGACCCGGGCATGAGATTGGAAAACCATTTTCAGTTCTTGGAACATCACATATGCTCCGTGCTGCTCAAAACGCTTTTGGAGCCCCGGTTCTAAGCTGTAAAGCATGCCGAACTGAACCAGGGACTAATCATCACTACGCGACTGCCAGGCGTTCATAACATCTGGAGTTGCTGGGAAAACGGGTGCTTCAGCTAGCGGTGCATCTAGGACATATGCTTTCTTGGCAGCTATGAGGATGATCCTAAAGTTCTGGACCCAGTCCGTATAGTTGCTGCCATCGTCTTTCAGCTTGGTTTTCGCTAGGAACACGTTGAAGTTGAGGGCAACATTAGCGTGGGCCATTTGATCTACAAGACATATAGCAAAAGTTTTAGACTAAGTTTATGATAATTAAGTTCATCTAATCAAATTATTTATTGAACTCCCACTCAAATAGACATCCCTCTAGTCATCTAAGTGATCCATGATCCGAGTCAACTAGGTCGTGTCCGATCATCACGTGAGACAGACTAGTCATCATCGGTGAATATCTTCATGTTGATCGTATCTTCTATACGACTCATGTTCGACCTTTCGGTCTCTTGTGTTCCGAGGCCATGTCTGTACATGCTAGGCTTGTCGAGTCATCCTAAGTGTTTTTGCATGTGTAAATCAGTCTTACACCCGTTGTATGTGAACGTTAGAATATATCACACATGATCATCATGTGGTGCTTCGAAACAACGAACTTTCGCAACGGCGCACAGTTAGGGGGAACACTTTCTTGAAATTATTATGAGGGATCATCTTATTTACTACCGTTGTTCTAAGCAAATAAGATGCAGAAACATGATAAACATCACATGCAATCAAATAGTGACATGATATGGCCAATATCATTTTGCTCCTTTTCATCTCCATCTTCGGGGCGCCATGATCATCATCGTCACCGGCATGACACCACGACCTCCATCATCATGATCTCCATCATTGTGTCTTCATGAAGTTGTCACGCCAACGATTACTTCTACTACTATGGCTAACGGTTTAGCAATAAAGTAAAGTAATTACATGGTGTTATTCAATGACACGCAGGTCATACAATAATTAAGACAACTCCAATGGCTCCTGCCGGTTGTCATACTCATCGACATGCAAGTCATGATTCCTGTTACAAGAATATGATCAATCTCATACATCACATATATATCATTCATCACATCCTTTTGGCCATATCACATCACAAGGCAAATGCTGCAAAAATAAGTTAGACGTCCTGTAATTGTTGTTGCATGTTTTTTACGTGGCTGCAATAGGGTTCTAGCAAGAACGTTTCTTACCTACATCAAAACTACAATGTGATATGCCAATTTCTATTTACCCTTCATAATGACCCTTTTCATCGAATCCAATCCGACTAAAGTGGGAGAGACAGACACCCGCTAGCCACCTTATGCAACTAGTGCATGTCAGTCGGTGGAACCTGTCTCACGTAAGCGTACGTGTAAGGTTGGTCCGTGCCACATCATCCCACGATGCCACCGAAACAAGATAAGACTAGTAGTGGCAAGTAAATTGACAACATCTACGCCCAAAACAAAATTGTGTTCTACTCATGCATAGAAACTACGCATAGACCTAGCTCATGATGCCACTGTTGGAGATCATAGCAGAAATTTAAAATTTTCTATGCATCACCAAGATCAATCTATGGAGTCATATAGCAACGAGAGAGAGAGAGGAGTGCATCTACGTACCCTTGTAGATCGCGAGCGGAAGCGTTCAAGAGAACGGGGTTGATGGAGTCGTACTCGTCGTGATCCAAATCATCGAAGATCCTGGCGCCAAACGGATGGCACCTCCGCGTACAACACACGTACGGAGCAGATACGTCTCCCGCGCCTTGATCCAGCAAGGAGGAGGGAGAGGTTGAGGAAGAGAGCTCCAGCAGCAGCACGACGACGTGGTGGTGATGGAGAGGCTGCACTCCGGCAGGGCTTCGCCAAGCTTCTGCGGAGGAGGAGAGGTGTTGGGGAGGGGAGGGGCTGCGCCTTGGAGGTGTGTATGCAGCCCTCCCCTTTCCCCTCTATTTATAGGGGAAGGAGGAAGGGGCCCGGCCCCCTATAGATAAGATCTAGAGGGGGGGCGGCCAAGGGAAGGGGGCTTGCCCCCCAAGCAAGGGGGGCGCCCCCTCTAGGGTTCTTCCCCAACCCTAGACGCATGGGCCCAAGAGGGGGATGCTCCCAGCCCTCCAGGGGCTGGTTCCCTGACCACTACGGCCCATGAGGCCCTCCGAGAGAGGTGGCCCCTCCCGGTGGACCCCCGGAACCCCTCCGGTGGCCCCGGTACAATACCGATAAGCCCCCAAACTTTTCTGGTGACCGTATGACAACTTCCCATATATAAATCTTCACCACCGTACCATTCCGGAACTCCTCGTGACGTCCGGGATCTCAACCGGGACTCCGAACAACATTCGGTAATCACTTACAGGTCTTCCTAATAACCCTAGCGTCACCGAACCTGAAGTGTGTAGACCCTACGGGTTCGGGAATCATGTAGACATGACCGAGACAGCTGTCTGGCCAATAACCAACAGCGGGATCTGGATACCCATGTTGGCTCCCACATGTTCCACGATGATCTCATCAGATGAACCACGATGTCAAGGATTCAAGCAATCCCGTATATAATTCCCTTTGTCAATGGGCACGTTACTTGCCCGAGATTCGATCGTCGGTATCCCAATACCTCGTTCAATCTCGTTACCGGCAAGTCACTTTACTCGTACCATAATGCATAATCCCGTGACCAACCACTTGGTCACATTGAGCTCATTATGATGATGCATTACCGAGTGGGCCCAGAGATACCTCTTCGTCATACGAAGTGACAAATCCTAGTCTCGATCCGTGTCAACCCAATAGACACTTTTGGAGATACCTGTAGTATACCTTTATAGTCACCCAGTTACGTTGTGATGTTTGGTACACCCGAAGCACTCCTACGGTATCCGGGAGTTACATGATCTCATGGTCTAAGGAAATGATACTTGACATTAGAAAAGCTCTAGCAAACGAACTACACAATCTTGTGCTATGCTTTGGATTGGGTCTTGTCCATCACATCATTCTCCCAATGATGTGATCCCGTTATCAATGACATCCAATGTCCATGGTCAGGAAACCGTAACCATCCATTGATCAACGAGCTAGTCAACTAGAGGCTCACTAGGGACATGTTGTGGTCTATGTATTCACACATGTATTACGATTTCCGGATAACACAATTATAGCATGAACAATAGAAAATTATCATGAACAAGGAAATATAATAATAACCATTTTATTATTGCCTCTAGGGCATATTTCCAACAGCAACGACGAGTACCACCACCCCGCACTGGCCGCCGGCGTCCAAGCGCCAAATCGCAAAAGATCTGACCCGAATGTGACGGCTCACGCAACCACCCGATCCTGCGCTCCCACAGCCGCCAATCCACGCTGCAAGCATGGACTCCAGCAATCAGCGTGTCGTACACGCCGCTGCCAAGATCCTCCCGCAGCGCCGCCGAACCCCACAGTAGTCCGACGCCACTTCACGCACAAGCCGTCCCGTGCCAGCCAGATCACGTGTAGGGGAGAGATGCCCCCCGCCGCCCTTACCGGCCAGGCTTCGCCTGACGGCCCTGCTGGCGGTGGCAAGGGTGAGGGAGGCGGGAGAGAGACGCCCGACGGTGGCGACGGCTAGGGTTTCCCCCTGGCCGCCCACGGGGGCGGACGAGGGGGTTACGAGGTCGATCTCGTGGATGCGTGTTCAATACTTGTTGGCAGCAGACCCTAGTGGCATTTGTTGTTGCAAAAGTAATATAAGTCGTTGATATGTTTTGTTATGTGCTAGAATGATTTTGCGCAGTGAGGTGAGACTAATTTTGTATGCACACCTAGATTTAGTTCATACAGAAACAATCAGTAAACTGTAATGGTTGTATTCTTGAGACAAATCTGTAATGGTTGATTTATATGTCTTCCTTCTTTTGCGGAAGATCTATTTGTTTTCACTAGCCCCTCCTATCAAAAGAAATAATGGAAAATCCCTTGATGGCCATGAAGCACCGGAATAAATCATAACTATCGTCGGGACAATCATACAAAGACAGAAAATCTAACAATAGTAGGATGATTCATGACTATTCTTTGAAAAACAAATAGTGGATATAATAATTAAAATGTATATGGGACATTTCATATGAGACAAGTAAAATAGCAGAAAAATTATACACGTCTTTGAAAAATAAGTAAAAGCCAGAGAATATACACAACATGAACACACAAAAGTTCTTTCTCATCACGTGGTGTCATCTTAATGATGCTTTTCCACAATAGGGCCAGCACATTATTCATGCATGCAGATTCTTCCACCTCATGTTAATATCATCTCATTAATTGCTAACTGTGAAAGAAAATAACAAGATCCTCACTGGCGAGTTCGTTTTGACAAGAGCTTCAAAACAAGATCCTATCTTGTCATATTTTGACAAATTTTATTTTGTCCCTAATAGCTATTAGGTTATGTCACCGTGGTTGTCATGTTAGTAGTAAACATCTGCCACAACAATTGTGGGTAGTTAACATATAATAATTTGTATGCTTTTAGACATTGGAATGCTACACAAAGCTAGAGGGTGGTTATTCAACTATTAACAACAAATAAGACATTGTATCAACACACACAAGCATCAAGAAGCAAGTCTTACAATGGTATATATTGGTGTTCACTAACCAGGTAATCAATTTAATATAACTAGATGATACCCCGTGCGTTGTTGTGGGAATCAGTTGTATTTGAAATTTAGCTAGATGGAATGTAAACATTTGGATTAATGATATGAGAAGTAAAACTAAAACTACATATAATTTATTGTATCTGAATATTTCATAGTTATAAGTACGTATTATTTTCCAGTGCATTGTTGCATGTAGAGGTTTTACGCATTGTAGGACCTTGAAGTATGTCTAGAGGGGGGTGATTAGACTACTTGACCAATTAAAAACTTAACCTTTTCCCAATTTTAGAGTTTGGCAGATTTTAGCAATCTTTGGACAAGTCAAGCAATCATCACTCAAATCAAGCAAGCATGCAAAGAGTATATAGGCAGCGGAAAGTAAAGCATGCAACTTGCAAGAAAGTAAAGGGAAGGGCTTGGAGGATTCAAACGCAATTGGAGACACAGATGTTTTTATCGTGGTTCCGATAGGTGGTCCTATCGTACATCCACATTGATGGAGACTTCAACCCACGAAGGGTAACGGTTGCGCGAGTCCACGGAGAGCTCCACCCACGAAGGGTCCACGAAGAAGCAACCTTGTCTATCCCACCATGGCCGTCGCCCACGAAGGATTTGCCTCACTAGCGGTAGATCTTCACGAAGTAGGCGATCTCCTTGCCCTTACAAACTCCTTGGTTCAACTCCACAATCTTGTCGGAGGCTCCCAAGTGACACCTAGCCAATCTAGGAGACACCACTCTCCAAGAAGTAACAAATGGTGCGTTGATGATGAACTCCTTGCTATTGTGCTTCAAATGATAGTCTCCCCAACACTCAACTCTCTCTCATAGGATTTGGATCTGGTGGAAAGAAGATTTGAGTGGAAAGCAACTTAGGGAAGGCTAGAGATCAAGATTCATATGGTAGGAATGGAATATCTTGGCCTCAACACATGAGTTGGCGGGTCTCTCTCAGAAATGGTAAGTTGGAAGTCTAGGTTTGTTCTGATGGCTCTCTCCACGAATGAAGAGGAGGTGGAGGGGTATATATAGCCTCCACACAAAATCTAACCTTTACACACAATTTACCAATCTCGGTGGGACCGAATCAACAAACTCGGTCAGACCGATTTAGTAAACCTAGTGACCGTTAGGGTTTTCGGTGGGACCGACATGCAACTCGGTAGGACCGACATGGTTAGGGTTAGGGCATAACGTAATCTCGGTGAGACCGATTACACAAACTTGGTGAGACCGATTTTGGTAATTAGCTAACCAGAGAGTTGGTCAGGTAAACTCGGTGGGACCGATTTGCTCTTTTCGGTGAGACCGAAATGTTACAAAAGGGAAACAGAGAGTTTACATTGCAATCTCGGTGGGACCGATCGCTCACTTCGGTTAGACCGAAACGTTACGAAGGGAAACAGAGAGATTACAATCCCATCTCGGTGAGACCGAGATCCCTATCGGTAAGACCGATTTGCCTAGGGTTTGTGGCAGTGGCTATGACATATGAACTCGGTGGCGCCAGATAGAAAGAATCGGTGTGACCGATTTTTGGCTTTAGGTTTAGGTCATATGAGGATGTGAGAAAGTAGTTGAGGGTATTTGGAGCATATCACTAAGCACTTGAAGCAAGAGGCTCATTAAGCAACACCTCATCCCTCCTTGATAGTATTGGCTTTTCCTATAGACTCAATGTGATCTTGGATCACTAAAATGTAAAATGAAGAGTCTTGAGCTTTTGAGCTTGAGCCAATCCTTTGTCCTTGATATTTTGAGGGGTCCACTTTCATCATCCATGCCATGCCACTCATTGAGCTTTCATGAAATAATAGTCTTGGAATAGCATTAGCTCAATGAGCTATATGTTGTTATGAATTACCAAAACCACCTAGGGATAGTTGCACTTTCAATCTCCCCTTTTTGGTAATTGATGACAACATATAGATCAAAGCTTCGACAAATGATAATAAGATTGAAAAACATCGTCGCTTTGAGAAGTATGTGATAAGCAAGAGCTCCCCCTAAATTTGTGCATAGTTTAGGATTTGCTTTGGACTGCAAATGCACAAGGAATTAGGCTCATGGGTTACTCTTCCATGTCACATACATCTTGGTGGAGCGCTCAAAATAATAAAGATTGAATACATGCACTCATCACCAAGCAAAGTGAATGATCATATAAGGATAGGTAAGATAATATCATCAAACAGGCATAAGTGTGGCTTATGATCAAACACATGATCATCAATGTCTCACAGATAATAGCATAGTATCTCAAGCAATCAAAAGCAAACAAAGTTTAACCACCAAAGCAAGAGAGAACAAAAAGCAACACTCTGTCTCTCAAAGCCTATGATCCATACATTTTTCTCCCCCTTTGGAAATAAGTTACCAAAAATTTCATAGAAAATGCATAGTGCTAGATCGACTCTCAGGCTTGATCTTCAGGTGGTGGTTTCCGGAGAACTCCAAGAATGAAGGCTTCAGTTGATGTAGATGGAGCTGGAGGAGTTGGTGCTGGAGCTGGTTGCCCTGGAGCTGTAGGAGCTGTTGCTGGTGCAGATGATGTGGCTCTGGTGTCTGTCACAGGCACGGCAGCTGACCTCTGAGCTCTAGGCACCCTGGCAAATGCATCAGTGGTTGTCCTGCCCTTCCTCTCCTGCATGTCTTCCTGAAGCTGCTCCACAACTGACTGAATCTCAGTTACTTTGACATCTAGATCATAGAATTTTTGTTCCATGATTCTTTCCAAGCTCTCCTGGTTTTGAGTTAGGGTGGCCAACCCCTTCTCAATCCTCGGTGTTGATGCTATCAAGTAACCAAGCTGCTCCTGCTTGTTCTTCAAAAAGTACTCAGATGCCTCCTCTTGAGTTGGCATCTTGGAAGCCTTCTCTTTCCTTGCCTTCTCCTTCTTCTCTTGAGCTTGCACCGATGATGGTTCATTCTCAGTCATGACAACCTGATTGTCCTCAAAGTCTGGATAAAGAGCAAAGTGTTCCTTATCCAGCAGATATTTACCTGTGCCCATCTTTGAGTTAATCAACTCCTGAATCTGTGGGGCATATCCACAACTTCTTTTCTAGTCTGCTGCAGTCCTCTTAATGGTCTCAACCATAAGGCTCATGACCATGAATTTCTGTGGCACATCAAATATATGCAGCAAGTTGATAGCATGCCCTCTAATCATGTTGTGGTCACCTGACTTGGGCAAAAGTGTGTGCCTTAGGATCCAGTTGATCGTAGGCAGCCCTAACAGAAGAAAGTGGACTGATCCAAACGAGAAAGTCTCAAGAGCTTTGTATGGGATCTCCTTGTACATATGTGTGATAGTATTGTGTCCCATTTTCTTCTTGGCATAGACATCCAAGTCATCTTCACTCTCCTTGGGGGCATTGATCAGGCTAGCCCATTCTTCTATGGTTGACTGGTACCTCGTACCTTCTGACATCCACACTATCTTGCCATCTGGATAGAAGTGTGCTGTGGAGTAGAATTGCATAATGAGTTCATCATTCCAGTTGGTGAGCTTCTGCCCAGCAAAATCTGCAACTCCACAAACTTCAAAACTGTCATACACTCCAGGATAGTGTTCTTCATTCTCCTTCATGTAGGTCCAGTCGACCCACCTCATATCACACACTATGGGCTTCTTGTCCAACAAGATTGTCTCATAGAAGTCCTGCTATTCCTTTGTATGGAACCTGTAATCAACATCAATCCTTCTCCTGGTGGCATATGGATCTGTCATTCTCCATAGCCTCAACCCTGAGTCTCTCCTGATATTCATGTCCTCAGCCACAGGATGAGCATCATTGTGGTCTGGAATCTTGGGCTTTAGCTTTCTCAGGACTTGTCCTTCATCCTCTTCATCATCAGCAACTTCAGGCACTGGGGCCTTGTTCTTCTCAGCAGCTGGAATACTCCTGGTATTCCTCTTTGGTGCATTCTTGGGCTTGGGGGCAGCTTTGGGTGCTTCTTTGGGCTTTGATGTTGTAGCCCCTGATCTTATAGCATCACCCATCAGCTTTTGTGCCTTGGGTGCTGGTGCAGCAACCTCTTCTTCCTCTTCCATCATGGAAGGTTGCCAAACAACTCTGGCTATGGTCTTTTTGACCCTTTCTTTCCTTTTCTTTCCTTCAGCAGCAGCTGGCTCTTTGGGATCAGGCTTTTCAGGTATTTGAGTTGATCCTCTGACCTTCAGCATAGGTGTCCTCTTGGCAGGGACCTTCCTGTTAAGTCCAGGCTTAGTGGTCTTTGCTGAGCCATACTCCTTTTTGAGCACTACCTTCTTGGAAGTAGCCTCATCTTCTTCTGCCATATAATCCTCATCCTCAGATTTTGAGGTTCTCTTCTTCCTTGTCCTGGTGGCAGCTTTAGGCAGATTGCTTGGGGTGCTTCTGCTCCCTTCATCTGAGCTGCTAGAGGGACTAGTGCCCTCACTCATGTGCACCTGCTCTTCTGACTTGTTCTGACTATCACTTTGGTCTGACATGCTGCAAAATACTGACTGCTGACCCTGTGAATAGTTATAGATGAGATAGAATGGATGAGCATCACAAAATGCAGAGATTTTTGCAAAAGAATGATTCAAAAACTCAGTTTTAGTTTTCCACAGAAAGCATTTCGGATCAACCGATTTTCAAACTCGGTGATACCGAAGCAGTTTTGGAACCTAAACTGGTGAACTCGGTGGGACCGAGTCACAGTTCGGTGGCACCGAGACTGCTAGGGTTTCACAAAGTTCTAAAATCAGTCACACCGATTTGTAATTCTTGGTCAGACTGAGATTTACTAGTGCAATGGCGTTAGCCAAATCGGTGGGACCGAGTTTTTCAACTCGGTGGGTCCGAGATGGTTTCGGTAGAAACCTAACCCTAAATTCTCAAATCGCATCTATTCTAAGGATCATATTGACTGGATAGGAGTGTTTCAATCGTGGCAAGATACATGATGAACACAATGTGCTAGGAATCAGACGAAGATAGTACTGTGATCAAGTCCATACCCTAGCTCGGCGATGAACTCGCTACAGCGGCAACGGCGAGGGTGAAATCCGTTGACGGCGGCGGAGACCAGCGACAGGAGGCGGCTGGCGATGAGGAGACGATCTGGAGACCCTGGAGGTAGAGCGAGCAATGCGCGGGCGAAGGGGTTTGGAGAAATTTCCAAATTTTTGCCCGTGACTATATATAGCCCGACCCTGTCGGTGTGACCGAGTGGAACAACTCGGTGGCAGCGAGATGCATAACTGTATACAGTTACAGCAACTCGGTGGGACCGAAAATTTCAAATCGGTTGCACCGAGATTGAAAACCTAGATCGACTTAGTGATCTCGGTGGGACCAAAATGGAGGAATCGGTCAGACCGAGAATCACAAAAAAGTTTTGGAAGTTTAAGTCTGTGACGAATCAGGGACTCCGAGTGCTCCTCACACAGAGTGGTTCGAATCTAACTTGATCAAATTTTGTGATGTAGCATGAATAGAGTTTGAGACGAGAAAAGCATAGATAGCTAGAGATGGTTCTTAGGCATTCTTGTCCATCCACTTGGCAAAAGGAAAAAGAACCCAAACAATCAAAGCAACAAGTGGATGTCCTCGAATGAGTAAAATATGCAACCAACATGCTCACACAATAGAATGGCAAATGAAATATGTGGCAAAGCATGCACAACCAATTCTAGCATCTATCAAACAATTGGCGATGACTAGGTCATCTATATATGAGTATATTGACTTAGGAGTCAAATGAGAACATTTGATCATAGGTCATACTCATCGTTTAAGCTCAAGTGGGGTTACCACTTGTACATAATGCATTGATGTGTTCACACCATTAGAGTTGCTTTGACTCAATTCTTAGAGTTAAGCTCCCCCTAGATGTGAGATCCCTTTTTAGAGGGATGAACTAACCTCGGGTTCTGTCGATGATGACTTCATGTAGGTGTTGAAGATGTGGATACTCAATGTTGATGTAGATCATTTGGAGCAATCCTTTGGAGTGAGTTGCACTTTCAACATACCTACATGGGTTAGTCCCACAAGGAACAAACAAGAATATCCATAGGCATAGAGTGATGCACACACAAGATGATGTCCATGAAATTATTAGGTTACCTTGTCCCTTGCCTTACCAACATGAGGGTTTGTGACTCCTTGAACTAGTGCAAGATGTGGAAGTTGATTGCACTTGTCCTTGCCATAATGATATGAGTGAAGAGTGTTGGCGGAGTCACCCTCAAGAACTTTCTAGTTCTTCTTCTTTGGGATCCACATCATCTTGATGGGAATCCTTGGAGTTGTAGTTGTACTTGATGAAGTAGAACTTGACATAGTCTTGGGAACCCACTTGACCAAGGCCTTGGGTGCTTCCTCAAATGCATCAATCTCCTTTTGAAGCTTGTCCTTGCCTTTTTTCTTGTGGTCTTGTGGTGGAAGATCATCTTGAGCTTGTGTTCCCTTGAAGGAAGTGGGATCATACTTCTCTTGTTGAGGAACAAACTTCGTCTTAGGGTATTGATCTTCTTCCAACTCAACTCCATTGGCATTGAACTTTCGTTCAAAACCAACACCTTGATTCTTCCGGTGCCTTCCTTGCTTGTGTACAATTTCCTCGAATTGCTTACTCCCGGCAAGGCTCTTGTAAACACCTTTCTCTATAATTCCCTTCAATAGGCTATTTTCTTGCTCAAGTGTAACTTGTCTAAGAGAGTCATTAGTGGAATCAAGAGAACTACTAGAAGCAACAATATTGGATTTGGCATAATTATTGTTACTACTAGAGGAAGAATCTTTCTTGTTCTTGTTACTTGACTTGACTTGAGGCATGTAAGTGGATAAGAGTAAACGCTTGGCAACGTAAGAAGAACTTTTCTTACGGAGATCATCATTGATTGCTTTCAAGAACTCATGTTCTTGCTCAAGATTGAGCTTTTCAAAGCGTAACTTCTCATGAGCCCTTAAAAGTTCTTAATGATCTTCGAAGATAGTTTCATGAGCTAACTTAAGAGTGTTTAGTTCTTTAGTTAGAAGCTCAATCTTCTCCTTATCATTGTCATTCATTTTATCTTGATTAGCATGATTAATTGACGTTTCATCATAGTATTCATCACTAGAGTTGTCAACAAGTAAATCATCATCACCTAGCAAGTCATCTTCATCACTATTGAAATCAACATACTCGGGATGTGTTACCTTTGGACCTTTGGCCATGAAGAATCTTCCAATTCCTTCATTTGGTGAGTCATATGTCGTAGGAGTTGGTTGACACAATTGCTAGACTGGCAACACCTTCATCTTGAGTATATTCAGAGTCGGAGTGATAGCTTCTCTCGGAGTGATGGTCGGAGTCAGAGCCGGATACCCATTCACCAACATGAGCTTGATGTCTTTGTTTTGTGTAGCTCCTTGATGACTTGTCCTTCCTTTCCGAATCCTTGCTTCTCCGTGAGGGTCTTCGTTCATAACGATCATCTCTACTCCTCCTCTCTCTTGGTGGTGATTCTTCTCTTTTGCTTATTCTTTTTGGAGAAGCTTCTCTTCTTTTGTAGGGTGTCGTACACTCATTGGAGTAGTGTCCGGGTCTCCCACAATTGTAGCAATTGCTCTCTCGACTAGAAGATCTTTTGTCATTGTATGACCTTGGCTTGGAGCTTCTTTCTTTGCTTCTACTCTTGTAGAATTTGTTGAAGTTCTTCACCATTAAGCTCAATTATTCATTGAAGGTTTGTTTCTCACTTGATGATGTGGGGGCTTCACATGAGGATTTGTAAGCACCACTTGACTTGTTGTGAAGTTCTTCCTTATCCTTGAGTGACATCTCATGAGCAACAATTCTTCCAATGACTTCCGTTGGCTTGAGATCTTTGTAGTTTGGCATCATTTGGATCAATGTGCACACGGTATCATACTTTCCATCCAATGCTCTTAGGATCTTCTTGATGATGAATCTTTCGGTCATCTCTTCACTCCCTAAGCCGACAATCTCATTTGTGATAAGAGCAAGCCTAGAGTACATTTCAGCGACACCTTCACCATCCTTCATCTTGAACTTGTCAAGCTGACTTTGGAGCACATCCAGCTTGGATTCCTTGACGGAGTCAGTACCTTCATGCATATCAATCAAAGTATCCCAAATTTCCTTTGCATTCTCAAGACGGCTGATTTTGTTGAATTCTTTGGGGCACAACATTGAAGATTATATCACAAGCTTGAGCATTGTATTGCAACATCTTCAATTCTTCCGCATTAGCTTCACGGTTCGGCTCTCTCCCATCAAAGAATTCACCTTGCAAGCCAATACAAATAATAGCCCAAACGGCGGGGTTATGTCCGAGAATATGCATTTTCATCTTATGTTTCCAACTAGCAATATTAGTGCCAGCAAAGTAAGGACCTCTATGGTGATAATTTCCCTCGCTAGATGCCATACTCTCCTAGGTTGTGAAACCAAGGCTATGACCACCAAAAGCTATGGGAATCAAAGCAAATGGAGACCAAAGCTCTGATACCACTTGTAGAACCTTGAATTATGTCTAGAGGGGGGTGATTAGACTACTTGACCAATAAAAACTTAACCTTTTCCCAATTTTAGAGTTTGGCAGATTTTAGCAATCTTTGGACAAGTCAAGCAATCATCACTCAAATCAAGCAAGCATGCAAAGAGTATATAGGCAACGGAAATTAAAGCATGCAACTTGCAAGAAAGTAAAGGGAAGGGCTTGGAGGATTCAAACGCAATTGGGGACACGGATGTTTTTGTCGTGGTTCCGATAGGTGGTGCTATCGTACATCCACGTTGATGGAGACTTCAACCCACGAAGGGTAACGGCTGCGCGAGTCCACAGAGGGCTCCACCCATGAAGGGTCCACGAAGAAGCAACCTTGTCTATCCCACCATGGCCGTCGCCCATGAAGGACTTGCCTCACTAGCGGTAGATCTTCACGAAGTAGGCGATCTCCTTGCCCTTACAAAATCCTTGGTTCAACTCCACAATCTTGTCGGAGGCTCCCAAGTGACACCTAGCCAATCTAGGAGACACCACTCTCCAAGAAGTAACAAATGGTGCGTTGATGATGAACTCCTTGCTATTGTGCTTCAAATGATAGTCTCCCCAACACTCAACTCTCTCTCATAGGATTTGGATCTGGTGGAAAGAAGATTTGAGTGGAAAGCAACTTGGGGAAGGCTAGAGATCAAGATTCATATGGTAGGAACGGAATATCTTGGCCTCAACACATGAGTAGGTGGTTCTCTCTCAGAAATGGTAAGTTGGAAGTGTAGGTTTGTTCTGATGGCTCTCTCCATGAATGAAGAGGAGGTGGAGGGGTTTATTAGCCTCCACACAAAATCTAACCGTTACACACAATTTACCAATCTTGGTGGGACCGAATCAACAAACTCGGTCAGACCGATTTAGTAAACCTAGTGACCGTTAGGGTTTTCGGTGGGACCGACATGCAACTCGGTAGGACTGATATGGTTAGGGTTAGGGCATAACGTAATCTTGGTGAGACCAATTACACAAACTCGGTGAGACCGATTTTGGTAATTAGCTAACCAGAGAGTTGGTCAGGTAAACTTGGTGGGACCGATTTGCTCTTTTCGGTGAGACCAAAATGTTACAAAAGGGAAATAGAGAGTTTACATTGCAATCTCGATGGGACCGATCACTCACTTCGGTTTGACCGAAATGTTACGAAGGGAAACAGAGAGATTACAATCCCATCTCGGTGACACCGAGATCCCTATCGGTAAGACCGATTTGCTTAGGGTTTGTGGCAGTGGCTATGACATATGAACTCGGTGGCGCCGGATAGAAAGAATCGGTGTGACCGATTTTAGCTTTAGGTTTAGGTCATATGAGGATGTGAGAAAGTAGTTGAGGGTATTTGGAGCATATCACTAAGCACTTGAAGCAAGAGGCTCATTAAGCAACACCTCATCCCTCCTTGATAGTATTGGCTTTTCCTATAGACTCAATGTGATCTTGGATCACTAAAATGTAAAATGAAGAGTCTTGAGCTTTTTAGCTTGAGCCAATCCTTTGTCCTTGATATTTTGAGGGGTCCACTTTCATCATCCATGCCATGCCATTCATTGAGCTTTCCTGAAATAATAGTCTTGGAATAGCATTAGCTCAATGAGCTATATGTTGTTATGAATTACCAAAACCACCTAGGGATAGTTGCAATTTCACGCATCCATGGTTGTATGTTAAGGTGGCATGGTTACATATTAAGAGAAATAGATTAGTGGGATCACCTGCTTAGTTAGAATAAATACATAGAATTAGCTTCCAAAGAATATAGTTTTTTGAACAAAATGACTATATGACATGATTATTTTAAAAATTATCGATAGAAAGTTGATCAATTGATTGCATGTAATAGACAAAGGGAGAAATTAATGTAGAAAATAATAATGATTCAGTTGGGAATAGGAAGTCCAGAAGAGTACTAATGGAAGTTCTACTCTATTACAGATGGAAATGATCACTCTATAGATAACAAGTCCTGAATTTAAGTAACATTATTACTAATTTTAGGTAGAAACCGTGTGTAGTTTACCAGAAGCTTGCATGCGTGGTTGAGTATGTAGCATGGGAAGTCATCATTGTAAGTGTCTTCTACATAAGGAGATAACATAGGACATTGTATCCTCTAGATGTGAGCTGCATATGGGAAATTGAGTCTGTAAGATCAGCCCTCCATAATAAGAGAAAAGAATGTGAAAAATAGGACTGGGGAATGTGAATAAAAAGAGTGAGATTTTCTATTTTGTGTTGTCAAAAGTAATATCATGCATTAGCTATTACAGTCCTAATTACATGAACTATAGAGTGCAACTAAATTTGATATAATCCATGGACCAAAATTCGTATGAATCTCCAAAAGCAAACTACGCAACAAAAATCACTTGTCTGCATAACTTGGGGCACAAAAGATTGGTAGATTTACACCACCGAAATGAGTCGATCAAAGCATTATTACCTGTGTTGCGTACTTAGTGCAGCAGAAATGAGACCGTATACCATGGAGCCAAGGAAAATTAATCACATGCGGTGTAGCTAAGAGAACCAGCCCCTCCTCTTGTAACTTGAGCCCCTCCACTCATGACCCCCTCGTCCACCCCCATGGGCGGCCAGGGGGAAACCCTAGCTGCTTCCCACCAGAGGCCTCTCCCCTGCCTCCCATACTCCTCACCGCCACCGGGCGAAGCCCGGCTGGTGTCGGTGGCGGAGGGGCCATTTTTGATCCTCCCCTCGTGATCTGCTGTGCGGGATGCGGCATGCTGGTGAGGAGTGAGGCTCTCGCATAGGGCGGTGACGTGGTCGGCGGTGCTGTGGGCGCGACAGTGCGGAGGCGGCTGCGCGGTTTCTAGTGGGACGTGCAAGCACGCTGGATTGGCGTGGCAGCTAGCTGCGGCGGTCGCTCCATCAGATCCAAGCATATGGCGACGAGGGCTGCGGCGGTGCGAGATCGCTGGCTCCGACAAGATCTGGTCGTGGCTGGTGGCTGGACGCATTCGTGATTTCCAGTGACTAACCCATGGTCATCGGGTTACGGACAATGCGGTGGTGTGTACGGACCGCCGGCAACTGGGCGGATCTTGATGGGTTCTTCTGATCACGTCGGGATTCAACCCTGGTCTGGGAACTTGACACCGTGGGCAATTCTCGGGGAAACCCTAGGTATCTTTGGGATCGAACGATGACGGTGTTTTTGTATCGTAGTCCCTCTTGGGGGCATCATTTTTGGAGTTTGCTCAGGTGGAAGGTACCAATGACACCGGTGGCGTACAAACTGGTGGCGCGACTGCCGATGAAAATCATGCCAACTTCGGTCATGGCAGATGATGGCGGTGTCTTCGATGTCGTTTCCTTGTTGAGGCATAGTGTTGGGGGAACGTAGCATGCAATTTCAAAAAAATTCCTACAGTCACGCAAGTTCTATCTAGGAGATGCATAGCAATTAGAGGGGGGAGAGTGTGTCCACGTACCCTCGTAGATCGAAAGTGGAAGCGTTATGTTAACACGGTTGATGTAGTCGAACGTCTTCATGATCCAACTGATCTAGAACCAAACGTACGGCACCTCCGAGTTCAGCACATGTTCAGCTCGATGACGTCCCTCGAACTCTTGATCCAGCAGAGAGTCGAGGGAGAGTTTTGTCAGCACGATGGCATGATGACGGTGTTGATGATGTGATCCGCGCAGGGCTTCACATAAGCACTACAATGATACTATCGGAGCAGTAAACAGTGGAGGGGGCACCGCACACGGCTAACACAATGTTCTTCCTTTGGGGTGCCCCCTACCCCCGTATATAAAGGAGGAGAGGAGGGGCGGCCGGCCTAGAGGGGGCGCGCCAAGGGGGAAGTGCTGCTAGGACTTCTGGTCATAGTAGGATTCCCCCTTCCTTTCCGGAGAAGGGGGGAAGAGGAAAGAGGTGGAGGAGAAGAAGGAAAGAGGGGGCGCGCCCCCAACACTACACCACGACACTCAAAGCAGCGTCAAACAATCTGTCGGCATAGGTCACTTAAGGCGACACATTTACTGTTGGGAAAGACCTTTACCGACAGAAAGGAGCTGTCGCCTATAGTCCTGCCGGGAAAGGTCTTTCCCGACAGATAAATCTGTGCCGACAGATAGTGTGACAATGTTGGTGAGAGCTTCGCCGACAGACATTTTTACACCAACAGACAATGCTTTACCGACAGTTCATCTGACACTATGCTATGGCGACAGATTGTGCAATGTCCATAGATATACCGACAGTTCATCTGACACTGGGCTACACCAACAGATTATGCGACGTTAATACTTCCGCCGACACACTTGCTGCCAGGGTCTACACTTCAGCACAAACGTAAATTCACCATATATTAATATGAAATTAAATTCGTAATACTAAATGCATGTTCGGTACCTAATACATATACAAACAATTACACTCTGCTATTCATCACAAGATACCATTCAACATATATAGAAAATTCATTAGTTTTCTTCACTGAAGTTAGATCCAACAATTAAGGACATACATAAGTTGGCATTCAAACCGTGGTCTGTTACAAAATGTAGTGGCCAAGTTCCTATGAGACCAATTGTTCAATCACCAGAACATCTATGACTACTAAAAAAATATCATGGAAGAGCCCAAGTCTCCTTTTTCAACATTAAAAAGAGACCAAGTCTTTGATCACCAAGCCGACATCAACTTCCATGTGAACAAAATGTGTCAACCATGTTATGAACAAAGCAATCACCAAAACATCTTAGATCAACTTGTGGCCTTGCTACGTTTTGCCATCTGTCCCTGCAAAATAACTCGTACGTTTGAGCAATCTTTAGAAAATGAGAGTTTCTGATCCTAAAGATCTAGAAAGTAGATGCACTGCAAACAGATTACAAAAGATACCGTTCTCAGAACATCAACCAGAGTCAGGCTAGCACATAGCATATCACATGGCTTACTCTGAAAAATTATGCACTCATTGATAAGCAATCAGATCTGTTATACAGCATCAGGAATAAGGTTCTTATTGTAATTTTAGAGATTTGCATTTGAAGTTCCTCCATCAGCAAACAATCAGATATGCACTTGTATATATACATGTACCAGCAGTCATATATGTAGTAGCAAGAGTACACTTGATGAAACATAGCCATTTCAAAGACCATATGCTTGCACATACATCTTGTTTTTCGAGACAACAAATGCACTCCAGTTAGGCATCTAGGAGCTCGATCGAGTAAAACATATATTACCAGATGTCAACTATGAGTAATTGCTAGGATAAATATATGCAAAACTCGCATCTAGGAGCTCGATCGAGTAAAACATATATTACCAGATGTCAACTATGAGTAATTGCTAGGATAAATATATGCAAAACTGAAAATGAAATCATGCCTACCATTACATCAGACTGTAGACATGTTTCTTCTATTACCACAGATTTTCACATATGATGGGTATCGAAATAATAGAAGACCTTTGGATAGGAAAAAAAAAGTGTACTAATAGCAACAAATATATCTACACGTAGTTGCATATGGATTTCAATTGCAGCTTCATTTAAAATACTTCTTAAAACACATGTGGACCGTGAATTCATCGAGGCTTACAGTTTCAATTTGTTCGGAAATCATTGAAGACCTAAACTAGCAATCTGTGTTAATATTTATGCCTTCATTCGTACTTCTAAAATTTATAATTTGCGGTTGTGGAAGTAGTACTTTGAGATGACTGGAACTATTACTCAAGTCTCAGTGCCTTTGGTCTAAGTTTTTACCTGTGCTCTCTGTTTCATCAATCTTCCAGCAAGTGTACTTGGCCATTTGTTCTTCATCTGTCTTGTTCAGCATCTCTCCTATTTCAGTGAGCAGAACCATGCTATTAATGAGCCCTGACAAGTACATAGAGGGAGACCAGATTGGCTTATTGACATGCTAATGAATCACTAATCAGCCTTTCTCGCTAAAGCACTACAGTTTTCATTCCCAAATAAGTATTGTATGTGCATAGAACTAGCAACCAATGTAGAATTAACATGCCACTTACCAAGGATTAGTTTTTTTTGTAGAAAAAACAAGAATAAGCAGTGGATCAAAAACATCCAGTTCAACTGCACCTGGTTAGAACAAGAGGGCTATATTCAACTTACTAATTGGACTTGGGCACAAGTAGGTCGCTCCAAATAACTAATACAATCCCAGCCACCAGTCCAAGAATTTGAAACGACAATTGATGAATCGAATATTTAAAAGGAAAAAGTCTGAAATAAACCTTAAATTCATGCTCGAAGTCTGAATTGAACCCTCACCTTAAAATCCTTGAAACAGGCACCCTGTATTTATCGATCCCGGCCAATAGTCACCCTAGACCCGTTTGTTTCACCGGGAAAAGGACGATCCCGACCGGGATTATTTAGTTCTCACACTGATCATTTGGGCCCACATGAAAAGAATCGGCCGTTGCTGGCGAGCTCTCGTGCGACGCGGCAGCCCAGCACACGCATGAAGCCATGAACTGCCACAACGGCTTCCTGTTCTGGTCACAGCGTGGTGCATCCGTGCATGGACACACCACGGCGGCTGCAACCTCGTTGTCTCCTACTGCCGGTGATGACCAGTCGACCACGTGACCTGGATGGTGACTCGGCGAGCCAGTGCTACACAGACTCGTCCTCCGGTGTCATGCTCAGGGTCCTCCGGTGAGCTCGGCCAAGACGAACCTCGCGCCTGTACGGACAACTTCGTGGGAGCAGTCAATGGCGAAGTCGTCATCGAGGCATGCTGTGACTTTGCTGGAGAGCGGAGTGGAGACGGTGAGCGCGGCGGCCATCCAGCAGGATTGCGGACGAGCGCCGGGAACGGCCGAAGAACCTCGCCATCATAGAATATCTATCTTGTAATACGTCGTAATCCTAACCTCTATAGATAGAGTAGGTTGTATCTAAGCCAAACTGATCAGATCACTGGGTCCTATTATGCTTGTAAACGTGTATGCCGTGTATGCATGACTGAATATAAAAGTGGGAGACTGGCACCGGCCAGGCTTTGAGAGCTACGCGCCATTGCCTCAAAACTCATCTCTTCACCTTGTCGTTCACCGAGAACTACAAGCTCAATGGTGGATTAGTGATTTATTTGGGACATGGTACTTGGCTCAGAACGCACCCGCGAGAGGAGTGAAGACGGGAGCGCAGTCACAGCTCCAATAGGACATCGACTACACGGGCGTTGCAGGTGCTCCGGCCCGGCGCATGCCTTGCCACCAGCAAGGTCCAGAACAGGCAAGGACGCTGGATTCCCTCTCAAACACGTGCCGCGTAAGCAATCCTGGAGCCCAAACGAGCTTTCATTGAAAAACGGCCGGGATCAACCGGGATTAGAAAGGATAGGGTGCCAATTTCAAGGATTTAAAGTTAAGGGTTTGATTCAGACTTCGAGTACGAATTCAAGGTTTATTTCAGGCTTTTCCCTATTTAAAATTATCACCTCGCGTCGTCAGTAGCAGCCAATCGTTGTGGTCATAGGATGACACAGCCTACTCCGCGCAATTCCAGGGGTATTGTTCTCCTGCACTGCAGAGGGAGCAACACTAACTTGACCAACAGAGCAAACCAGTATGGAAGCCATAACAAGCTCCTGTACAAACATCCAGGAGGAAATCACTTGCTAAGGTGACGAGAGAATTCAGAAATATCGACAGTGCAAAATTAGGTACATAGAGAAATAAAACAGAGCAAAGAGGAAGGAGCTTACTTGTTATCAAGCGAACCCACCAAAGAGGCTCTTATAAATAAGCATATATAACCACCAACTCCTGGAATTAATAAAAGCACTAGTACAGTTAGACACATGAAGCACATCACATGGGATAAAAATTGTCTGAGCAGCTTAGGATACAATAGCTGTATATATAAACACGGAGTAGTAGTAGCTTAGAATACAACAGTTCAGGGGGTATCAACAGGTTTTGTTAATTTAGAGAACTCCAACATGTAGACAGTAAACGACCATGAAGAAGGAAGATGAGATTACAAAATCCAATTTGGAGCATCTGATACACATCTTACAGTTAACCCAATGACAACATTTCAGATATTTTATACTATTCCAAAGACCACAAAAATGTGCACTAAATAGGAAAAAACCTGATAATGTGTACTGATATTAATCTTAGCCAGTGTTACATTACAGAACAAAAATTGTGAATAATTACGGTGATATATCTACCATATGTCAAATGGTTAATTAGTCAGGGATAGTAAAATATTTGCAGATTTCCCATTATTGGTTTGCTTGCATGCTTATAAGAGCCAACTGCGTTCCTAGCAAAAATTGAGCTTGAGGGTTTGACAAATCAAACAAAAACAACCAGTAGTCCATCACTAAGAATTGAAGTATGTTTTACAGTAATATTGCTTGCGCAGTTAAAGGAGCAGAAGAAACTGAATGAAAGCTCACAAGTATCATCAAGGCTCAAAGAAAGAATGCTGTGTGTGAGAAAAACTGTGCAGGCCACCCGTTACAGAAGTTGGAAGAGAAGAGATAGTTTACAGATGAACTCTGATGATTTTAGTGCCACTAGGGAGATATGGTTTCTCTTGGTAAACATGGAATACACCATATTTATGTAGCTGCTGAAAGTGTGAACAATAAAACTTCTCAAAGAGAAGCTGTAGCGGAAGAACTATCTGCAAGCAAGGGATCTATCTGTGATGAACTACCAGTTCACTAAGCATTAATATATCACAACAAGTAAGATTCATACAAGCAAATCTGCAACTATATAATGCATAAACTGAAAAACAAAATCACGAAATGCATGCCATCAGGTTATAAGCCATTCACACTAAAATGTGAACTACATATACCAACATACGAGAAGATAGGTAAGGAAAAAAATGCATCTTATTTGTTGAGATCTGGAGGCAAGGGGAGTCAACCGGGACAGGGCAGGGGTCGCCGGTGGAGGAAGAAGAACGACGGGGTCTCCTCAGCAGCAGTCGGTGCGGCGGATCCTCCGGCGTATGGTGCTTCCGTTCCGGCGCGCAGCGGATCCTTGGACCTTGGTGGCGGACGGCGCTGCTGTTGCTCGGCGGCGAATGGTGCTCCTCTATCGCAGACGGCGCTGCTGCTACTGCGGACTAAGGGAAGGGAGGCCGGGGCCCGAGATGTGGTGGCGCGAGGGGAACGGCGAGGGGGCTGCGGCGGCGGCGCGCAGGTCGGGGGCGGCGGCGCGGTCGGGTTAGGTTTAGGGTGTGTGGGTGGCGAGAGAAAGAGAGGTGAGATTGGGGATAGAACAGGTCGGGGACTCGGGGTCGGGTGGTCGCGTGGTTTTTTTTTCACGTTCTGGTGCGAATCAGGTGCACATGGCGCGCGCGTGCCTCTCTCTACGCGCCATATTTTTCGGACTCGGGCCGTAGCAAACAACGCCGACACTTTTTATGTCCCCACGAGTCGGCGACACACAAACAATAGGTAATACCTCTATTTGGCGACAGAAATTTCATCGGTGTTTTTGTAAGCTTTGGCGACAGATAATGTGTCACAAGATTATATAACACTAACATATTGTGCGTCGGTATAGTTTGGGACAAAAAAAGTGTCGGCGATGTTCACTTATACCAACAGATGCACGTCGTCTTTGTAGTGTCGTGGTGTAGTGCAACCCCTAGTCCAATTCGGTTTGGGCTGGGGTGTGCGCCTCCACCTGGCCGCCGACCTACTCTCTCCACTAGGGCCCATGAAGGCCCAATAGTACCCCGGGGGTTCCGGTAACCTCTCGGTACTCCGAAACTTATCCGATACTTTCCGAAACCATTCTGGTGTCCGAATGTAACCTTCCAATATATCAATCTTTACCTCTCGACCATTTCAAGACTCCTCATCATGTCCATGATCTCATCTGGGACTCCGAACAAACTTCGGTCACCAAAACACATAACTCATAATATAAATCATCATCAAACGTTAAGCATGCGGACCCTACGGGTTCGAGAACTATGTAGACATGATCGAGACACATCTCTGATCAATAACCAATAGCGGAACCTGGATGCTCATATTGGCTCCTACATATTCTATGAAGATCTTTATTGGTCAAACCGCACAACAACATACGTTGTTCCCTTTGTCATCGGTATGTTACTTGCCCGAGATTCGATCATCGGTATCTTCATACCTAGTTCAATCTCGTTACCACCAAGTCTCGTTACTCGTTCCGTAATGCATCATCCTGTAACTAAATTATTATTCACATTGCTTGCAAGGCTTATAGTGATGAACATTACCGAGAGGGCCTAGAGATATCTCTCCGATACACGGAGTGACAAATCCTAATCTTGATATACGCCAACCCAACAAACACCTTCGGAGACACTTGTAGAGCATCTTTATAATCACCCAGTTGCGCTGTGATGTTTGATAGCACACAAGGTGTTCCTCTGGTATTCGGGAGTTGCATAATCTCATAGTGAGAGGAACATGTATAAGTCATGAAGAAAGCAATAGGAATAAAACTATAATGATCATAATGCTAAGCTAACGGATGGGTATTGTCCATCACATCATTCTCTTAATGTTGTGATCTCGTTCATCAAATGACAACACATGTCTATGGTTAGGAAACATAACCATCTTTTATTAACGAGCTTTTCAAGTAGAGGCATACTAGTGACACTATGTATAGTCTATGATTCACACATGTACTAAGTTTCCGGATAATACAATTCTAGCATGAATAATAAACACTTATCATGATATAAGGAAATATAAATAATAACTTTATTATTGCCTCTAGGGCATATTTCCTTCAGTCTCCCTCTTGCACTAGAGTCAATAATCTAGATTACAAAGTAATGATTCTAACACCCATGGAGGCTTGGTGCAGATCATGTTTTTCTCATGGAAGAGGCTTAGTCAACGGGTCTACAACATTCAGATCCGTATGTATCTTGCAGATCTCTATGTCTCCCTCCCCAACTTGATAGCGGGTGGAATTGAAGCTTCTTTTGATGTGTTTGGTTCTCTTGTGAAATCTGGATTCCTTTGCCAAGGCAATTACTCCAGTATTGTCACAAAATATTTTCATTGGACCCGATGCACTAGGTATTACACCTAGATCGGATATGAACTCCTTCATCCAGACTCCTTCATTTGCTGCTTTCGAAGCAGCTATGTACTCCGCTTCACACGTAGATCTCACCACGATGCTCTGTTTGGAACTGCACCAACTGAGAGCTCCACCATTCAATATAAATATGTATCCGGTTTGTGACTTAGAGTCATCCGGATCAGTGCCAAAGCGTGCATCGACGTAACCATTTACGATAAACTATTTGTCACCTCCATAAACGAGAAACATATCCTTAGTCCTTTTCAGGTATTTCGGGATGTTCTTGACCGCTGTCCAGTGCTCCACTCTTGGATTACTTTGGTACCTCCCTGCTATACGTATAGCAAGGCACACATCAGGTCTGGTACATAGCATTTCATACATGATACAACCTATGGCTGAAGCATAGGGAATGACTTTCATTTTCTCTCTATCTTCTCTAGTGGTCGGGCATTGAGTCTGACTCAACTTCACACCTTGTAACACAAGAAAGAACCCTTTCTTTGACTGATCCATTTTGAACTTGTTTGTAACTTTATCAAGGTATGTGTTTTGTGAAAGTCCAATTAAGCGTCTTGATCTATCTCTATAATTTTTGATGCCCAATATGTAAGCAGCTTCACCGAGGTCTTTCATTCAATTTTTTTATTCAAGTATCCTTTTATGCTATCCAGAAATTATGTACTATTTCCAATCAACAATATGTCAACCACATATAATATTAGAAATGCTACAGAGCTCCCACTCACTTTCTTGTAAATACAGCCTTCTCCAAAAGTCTATATAAAACCATATGCTTTGATCACATTATCAAAGCGTATATTCCAACTCCGAGAGGCTTACACAAGTCCATAAATGGATCACTGGAGCTTGCACACTTTGTTAGCACCTTTTGGATCGACAAAACCTTCTGGTTGCATCATATACAACTCTTCTTTAAAAAATCCATTAAGGAATGCAATTTTGACATCCATTTGCCAAATTTTATAATCATAAAATGCGGCAATTGCTAACATGATTCAGACAGACTTAAGCATCGCTACGGGTGAGAAGGTCTCATCATAGTCAACTCCTTGAACTTGTCGAAAACCTTTCGCAACAAGTCAAGCTTTGTAGAGAGTAACATTACCGTCAGCATCAGTCTTCTTCTTGAAGATCCATTTATTTTCTATGGCTTGCCGATCATCGGGCAAGTCCACCGAAGTCCACACTTTGTTTTCATACATGGATCCCATCTTAGATTTCATGGTCTCAAGCCATTTCGCGGAATCTAGGCTCATCATCACTTCTTCATAATTCGTAGGTTCATCATGGTCTAGTAACACGACTTTTAGAATAGGATTACCGTACCACTCTGGTGCGGACCGTACTCTGGATGACCTACGAGGTTTGGTAGTAACTTGATCTGAAGTTTCATGATCATCATCATTAGCTTCCTCACTAATTGGTGTAGGAATCACTGGAACTGATTTATGTGATGAACTACTTACCAATTCGGGAGAAGGTACAATTACCTCATCATGTTCTACTTTCCTCCCACTCACTTCTTTCGAGAGAAACTCCTTATCTAGAAATGACCCATTCTTAGCAATGAATATCTTGCCTTCGGATCTGTGATAGAAGGTGTACCCAACAGTTTCCTTTGGGTATCCTATGAAGACGCACTTCTCCGATTTGGGTTCGAGCTTATCAGGTTGAAGCTTCCTCACATAAGCATCGCAACCCAAACTTTAAGAAACGACAACTTGGGTTTCTTGCCAAAACATAGTTCATACGGTGTCGTCTCAACGGATTTTGATGGCACCCTATTTAACGTGAATGCAGCCGCCTCTAAAGCATAACCCCAAAACGATAGCGGTAAATCAGTAAGAGACATCATAGATCGCACCATATCCAATAAAGTACAGTTATGACATTCAGACACACCATTACGCTATGGTGTACCAGGTGGTGTAAGTTGCGAAACTATTCCACATTGTTTCAAATGAAGACCAAACTCATAGCTCAGATATTCGTCTCCACGATCAGATCGAGAAACTTTATTTTCCTATCACGATGATTTTCCACTTCACTCTGAAATTCTTTGAACTTTTCAAATGTTTCATACTTATGTTTCATTAAGTAGATATACCCATATCTTCTCAAATCATCTGTGAAGGTCAGAAAATAACCCGCCACGAGCCTCAACACTCATTGGACCGCATACATCGGTATGTATTATTTCCAATAAGTTAGTAGCTCGTTCCATTATTCCGGAGAATGGAGTTTTAGTCATCTTGCCCATGAGGCATGGTTCGCAAGCACCAAGTGATTCATAATCAAGTGATTCCAAAAGCCCATCAGTATGAAGTTTATTCATGCGCTTTACACCAACGGTAGTGACACGAATAAGTTGCACTATCATTATCAACTTTGCATCTTTTGGCTTCAACACTATGAACATGTGTATCATCACGATCGAGATTCAACAAAAATAGACCACTCAACAAGGGTGCATGACCATAAAAGATATTACTCATATAAATAGAACAACATTTATTCTCTGATTCAAATGAATAACTGTCTCGCATCAAACAAGATCCAGATATAATGTTCATGCTCAACACTGGCACCAAATAACACTTATTCAGGTCTAAAACTAATCCCGAGGTAGATGTAGAGGTAGCGTCCCAACGGCGATCACATCGACCTTGGAACCATTTCTGATGCGCATCGTTACCTCATCCTTATCCAACCTTCGTTTAATCTATAGCCCCTATTTCGAGTTCCAAATATGAGCAACAGAACCAGTATCAAATATTGGGGACCATTGCAGAAATTAATTTTTTTCTACACATCACCAAGATCAATCTATGGAGTAGAGAGAGAGAGGGGAGTGCATCTTCATACCCTTGAAGATCGCGAGTCGGAAGCGTTGCAAGAACGCGGTAGTAGGAGTCGTACTCGTAGCGATTCAGATCGCGGTGGATTCCAATCTAAGCGCCGAACAACGACACCTCCGTGTTCAACACATGTGCAGCCCGGTGACGTCTCCTGCACCTTGATTCAGCAAGGAGGAGGGAGAGGTTGAGGAAGACGGCTCCAGTAGCAGCACGACGTCGTGGTGGTGATGGAGTGGCAGTTCTCCGGCAGGGCTTCGCCAAGCTCACGCGGAGGAGGAGAGGTGTTGGGGCGAGGAGGGGCTGCGCCTTGGATGTGGTGCTGTAGCCCTCCCTCCACCCCTCTATTTATAGGGAGAAGGGGGAAGGGGCCCAGCCCCTCTAGATGAGATCTAGAGGGGGGGCGGCGGCCAAGGGGGAGGGGGCTTGCCCCCCAAGCAAGGGGGCGCCCCCTTTAGGCCCCCCCCCCCAACCCTAGGCGCATGGGCCCTAGGGGGGATGGCGCCCAACCCACTTAGGGGCTGGTTCCCTTCCACCTAAAGCCCATAAGGCCCTCCGGGGCAGGTGGACCCTCTCGGTGGACCCACGGAACCCCTCCGGTGGTCCCAGTACAATACCGGTATACCCCCGAATATTTCCGGTGACTGTATGAGGACTTCCCATATATAAATCTTCACCTCCGGACCATTCCGGAACTCCTCGTCACGTCCGAGATCTCATCCGGGACTCGGAACAACATTCGGTAATCACACACAAATCTTCCTTATAACCCTAGCGTCATCGAACCTTAAGTGTGTAGACCCTACGGGCTCGGGAATCATGCAGACATGACCGAGACAGCTCTCTGGCCAATAACCAACAGTGGGATCTGGATACCCATGTTGGCTCCCACATGTTCCACGATGATCTCATCGGATGAACCACGATGTCGAGGATTCAAGTAATCCCGTATACAGTTCCCTTTGTCAATCGGTACGTTACTTGCCCGAGATTCGATCATCGGTATCCCAATACCTCGTTCAATCTCGTTATCGGCAAGTCACTTTACTCGTTCCGTAATGCATGATCCCGTCACCAAGTACTTAGTCACATTGAGATCATTATGGAGATGCATTACCGAGTGGGCCCAGAGATACCTTCTCCGTCACACGGAGTGACAAATCATAGTCCTGATTCGTGCCAACCCAACAGACACTTTCGGAGATACCTGTAGTGCACCTTTATAGCCACCCAGTTACATTGTGATGTTTGGTACACCCAAAGCATTCCTATAGTATTCGGGAGTTGCACGATCTCATGGTCTAAGGAAATGATACTTGACATTAGAAAAGCTTTAGCAAACGAACTACATGATCTTTTGCTATGCTTAGGATTGGGTCTTATCCATCACATCATTCTCCTAATGATGTGATCCCGTTATCAGTGACATCTAATGTCCATAGTCAGGAAACCATGACCATCTGTTGATCAATGAGCTAGTCAACTAGAGGCTCACTAGGGACTTGTTGTGGTTGATGTATTCACACATGTATTACGATTTCCGGTCAATACAATTACAGCATGAACAACACACAATTATCATGAACAAGGAAATATAATAATAACCATTTTATTATTGCCTCTAGGGCATATTTCCAACAGTCTCCCACTTGCACTAGAGTCAATAATCTAGTTACATTGTGATGAATCGAGCACCCATAGAGTTCTGGTGTTGATCATGTTTCTCTCGTGGAAGAGGTTTAGTCAACGGATCTGCGACATTCAGATCCGTATGCACTTTACAAATATCTATGTCTCCATCTTGAACATTTTCACGAATGGAGTTGAAGCGACGCTTGATGTGCCTGGTCTTCTTGTGAAACCTGGGCTCCTTGGCAAGGGCAATAGCTCCAGTGTTGTCACAGAAGAGAGTCATCGGGCCCGACACATTGGGAATAACTCCTAGGTCAGTAATGAACTCCTTCATCCATATTGCTTCATGTGCTGCCTCCAAGGCTGCCATGTACTCCGCTTCACATGTAGATCCCGCCACGATGCTTTGCTTGCAACTACACCAGCTCACTGCCCCACCGTTCAAAATATACATGTATTCGGTTTGTGACTTAGAGTCATCCAGATCTGTGTGAAAGCTAGCATCGACGTAACCCTTTACGACGAGCTCTTCGTCACCTCCATAAACGAGAAACATATCCTTAGTCCTTTTCAGGTACTTCAGGATATTCTTGACCGCTGTCCGGTGTTCCATGTCGGGATTACTTTGGTACCTTGCTACCAAACTCACGGCAAGGTTTACATCAGGTCTGGTACACAACATGGCATACATAATAGACCCTATGGCTGAGGCATAGGGGGTTACACTCATCTTTTCTCTATCTTCTACCATGGTCGGGCTTTGAGCCAAGCTCAATTTCACACCTTGCAACACAGGCAAGAACCTCTTCTTGGACTGATCCATATTGAACTTCTTCAATATATTATCAAGGTATGTGCTTTGTGAAAGACCTATGAGGTGTCTTGATCTATCTCTATAGATCTTGATGCCTGATATGTAAGTAGCTTCTCCAAGGTCCTTCATTGAAAAACACTTATTCAAGTAGGCCTTTATGCTTTCCAAAAGTTCTATATCATTTCCCATCAATAGTATGTCATCCACATATAGTATGAGAAATGCTACAGAGCTCCCACTCACTTTCTTGTAAATGCAGGCTTCTCCATAAGTCAGCATAAACCCAAATGCTTTGATCATTTAATCAAAGCGAATGCTCCAACTCCGAGATGCTTGCACCAGCCCATAGATGGAGCGCTGGAGCTTGCATACCTTGTTAGCATTCCTAGGATCGACAAAACCTTCCGGCTGCATCATATACAGTTCTTCCTTAAGGAAGCCGTTAAGGAATGTCGTTTTAACGTCCATTTGCCATATCTCATAATCATAGAATGCGGCAATTGCTAACATGATTCGGACGGACTTCAGCTTCGCTACGCATGAGAAGGTCTCATCATAGTCAACCCCTTGAACTTGTCAATAACCCTTAGCGGCAAGCCGAGCCTTATAGATGGTAACATTACCATCTGCGTCCGTCTTCTTCTTGAAGATCCATTTATTTTCTATAGCTCGCCGATCATCGGGCAAGTCTTTAAAAGTCCATACGTTGTTTTCATACATGGACCCTATCTCGGATTGCATGGCTTCAAGCCATTTGTTGGAATCTGGGCCCGCCATCACTTCTTCATAGTTCGAAGGTACACCGTTGTCTAACAACATGATTTCCAGGACAGGGTTACCATACCATTCTGGTGTGGAACGTGTCCTTGTGGACCTACGAAGTTTAGTAGCAACTTGATCCGAAGTACCTTGATCATCATCATTAACTTCCTCTCTGGTCGGTGCAGGCACCACAGAAACATTTTCCTGAGCTGCGCTACTTTCTGCTTCAAGAGGCAGTACTTCATCAAGTTCTACTTTCCTCCCACTTACTTCCTTCGAGAGAGACTCTTTCTCCAGAAAGGACCCATTCTTGGCAACAAAGATCTTTCCTTCGGATCTGAGATAGAAGGTATACCAAATGGTTTCCTTAGGGTATCCTATGAAGACGCATTTTTCTGACTTGGGTTCGAGCTTTTCAGGTTGAAGTTTCTTGATATAAGCATTGCATCCCCAAACTTTTAGAAACGGCAGCTTAGGTTTCTTTCCAAACCATAATTCATACAATGTCGTCTCAACGGATTTAGACGGTGCCCTATTTAAAGTGAATGTAGCTGTCTCTAGAGCGTATCCCCAAAATGATAGCGGTAAATCGGTAAGAGACATCATAGATCGCACCATATCCAATAGAGTGCGATTACGAAGTTCGGACACACCGTTACGCTGAGGTGTTCCAGGCGGCGTGAGTTGTGAAACGATTCCACATTTCCTTAAGTGTGTACCAAATTCGTGACTCAAATATTCTCCCCCACGATCTGATCGTAAGCACTTTATTTTTCTGTCACGTTGATTCTCTACCTCATTCTGAAATTCCTTGAACTTTTCAAAGGTCTCAGACTTGTGTTTCATCAAGTAGACATACCCATATCTTCTTAAGTCATTAGTGAGGGTGAGAACATAACGATAGCCTCCGCGAGCCTCAACGCTCATTGGACCGCACACATTAGTATGTATGATTTCCAATAAGTTGGTTGCTCGCTCCATTGTTCCGGAGAACGGAGTCTTGGTCATTTTTTCCATGAGGCATGGTTCGCATGTGTCAAATGATTTGTAATCAAGAGACTCCAAAACTCCATCTGCATGGAGCTTCTTCATGTGCTTGACACCAATGTGACCAAGTCGGCAGTGCCACAAGTATGTCGGACTATCATTATCAACCTTACATCTTTTGGTATTCACACTATGAATATGTGTAACATCACGTTCGAGATTCATTAAGAATAAAACATTGACCAGCGGGGCATGACCAGAAAACATATCTCTCATATAAATAGAACAACCATTATTCTCAGATTTAAATGAGTAGTCATCTCGTATTAAACGAGACCCAGATACAATGTTCATGCTCAAAGCTGGCACTAAATAACAATTATTGAGGTTTAAAACTAATCCCGTAGGTAAATGTAGAGGTAGCGTGCCGACGGCGATCACAGCGACCTTGGAACCATTCCCGATGTGCATCGTCACCTCATCCTTTGCTAGTCTCCGCTTATTCTGTAGCTCCTGTTTTGAGCTACAAATATGAGCAACCACACCGGTATCAAATACCCAGGAGCTACTACGAATACTGGTAAGGTACACATCAATAACATGTATATCACATATACCTTTGGTGTTGCCGGCCTTCTTGTCCGCTAAGTACTTTTGGCAGTTCCACTTCCAGTGTCCGTTTCCCTTGCAATAAAAGCACTCAATCTTAGGTTTGGGTCCATGCTTTGGCTTCTTCCCGGCAACTTGCTTACTGGGTGCGGCAACTCCCTTGCCGTCCTTCTTGAAGTTCTTCTTACCCTTGCCTTTCTTGAAACTAGTGGTTTTATTGACCATCAACACTTGATGTTCCTTTTTGATCTCCACCTCGGCTGATTTCAGCATTGAATATACCTCAGGAATGGTTTTCACCATCCCCTATATATTGAAATTCATCACAAAGCTCTTGTAGCTAGGTGGGAGCGACCGGAGGACTCTGTCGACTACCGCGTCATCCGGGAGATTAACTCCCAACTGAGATAAGCGGTTGTGTAACCCAGACATTTTGAGTATGTGCTCGCTGACAAAACCATTCTCCTCCATATTACCATTGTAGAACTTGTCGGAGACTTCATATCTCTCGACCTGGGCATGAGCTTGGAAAACCATTTTTAGCTCTTGGAACATCTCATATGCTCCATGCTGCTCAAAACGCTTTTGGAGCCCCGGTTCTAAGCTGTAAAGCATGCCGCACTAAACCAGGGAGTAATCATCACTATGCGACTGCCAGGCGTTCATAATGTCTTGAGTTGCTGGGAAAACGGGTGCTTCACCTAGCGGTGCATCTAGGACATATGCTTTCTTGGCAGCTATGAGGATGATCCTCAAGTTCCGGACCCAGTCCGTATAGTTGCTGCCATCGTCTTTCAGCTTGGTTTTCTCTAGGAACGCGTTGAAGTTGAGGGCAACATTAGCGTGGGCCATTTTATCTACAAGACATATTGCAAAGATTTTTAGACTAAGTTCATGATAATTAAGTTCATCTAATTATTTAGTGAATTCCCACTCAGATAGACATCCCTCTAGTCATCTAAGTGATACATGATCCGAGTCAACTAGGCCGTGTCCGATCATCACGTGAGATGGACTAGTCATCATTGGTGAACATCTTCTTGTTGATTGTATCTTCTATACGACTCATGTTCAACCTTTTGGTCTCTCGTGTTCCGAGGCCATGTCTATACATGCTACGCTCGTCAAGTCTACCTAAGTGTTTTGCACGTGTAAATCTGGCTTACACCTGTTGTATGTAAACGTTAGAATCTATCACATCCGATCATCACGTGGTGCTTCGAAACAATGAACCTTCGCAACGGTGCACAGTTAGGGGGAACACTTTCTTGAAATTTTATGAGGGATCATCTTATTTATGCTACCATCGTTCTAAGAAAATAAGATGTAAAACATGATAAACATCACATGCAATCAAATAGTGACATGATATGGCCAATATCATTTTGATCCTTTTGATCTCCATCTTCGGGGCGCCATGATCATCATCGTCACCGGCATGACACCATGATCTCCATCATCATGACCTCCATCATCGTGTCTTCATGAAGTTGTCTTGCCAACTATTACTTCTACTACTATGGCTAACGGTTTAGCAATGAAGTAAAGTAATTACATGGCGTTATTCAATGACACACGCGTTATTAAATGACATGCATGTCATACAATGATTAAGACAACTCCTATGGCTCCTGCCGGTTGTCATACTCATCGACATGCAAGTCGTGAATCCTATTACAAGAATATGATCAATCTCATACATCACATATATATATCATTCATCACATCCTTTTGGCCATATCACATCACACGGCATATGCTGCAAGAACAAGTTAGATGTCCTCTAATTGTTGTTGCATGTTTTTACGTGGCTGTGATAGGTTTCAAGCAAGAACGTTTCTTACCTACGCCAAAAACCACAACGTGATATGCCAATTGTTATTTACCCTTCATAAGGACCCTTTTCATCGAATCCGATCCGACTAAAGTGGGACAGACATACACCCGCTAGCCACCTTATGCAACTAGTGCATGTCAGTCGGTGGAACCTGTCTCACGTAAGCGTACGTGTAAGGTCGGTCCGGGCCGCTTCATTGCACGATGCCGCCGAATCAAGATAAGACTAGTAGTGGTAACTAAATTGACAAAATTGACGCCGACAACAACTTTGTTCTACTCGTGCATAGAAACTACGCATAGACATAGCTCATGATGCCACTGTTGGGGATCGTTGCAGAAATTAAAAAAATTCTATGCATCACCAAGATCAATCCATGGAGTAACTAGCAATGAGAGAGAGGGTAGTGCATCTTCATACCCTTGAAGATCGCGAGTCGGAAGCGTTGCAAGAACGCGGATGAAGGAGTCATACTCGTAGCGATTCATATTGCGGTGGATTCCAATCTAAGCGCCGATGGCACCTCCGCGTTCAACACACGTGCAGCCCGGTGATGTCTCCCACACCTTGATCTAGCAAGGAAGAGGGAGAGGTTGAGGAATATGGCTCCAGCAGCAACACGACGGCGTGGTGGTGATGGAGTGGCAGTTCTCCGGCAGGGCTTCACCAAGCTCATGAGGAGGAGGAGAGGTGTTGGGAAGGGGAGGGGCTGCGCCTTGGATGTGGTGTTGCAGCCCTCCCTTCATCCCTCTATTTATAGGGAGAAGGGGAAGGGGGCCGGCCCCTCTAGATGAGATCTAGAGGGGGGTGGCGGCCAAGGGGGAGGGGGGTTGCCCCCCAAGCAAGGGGGGCGCCCCCTTTAGGGTTCCCCCCAACCCTAGGCACATGGGCCCTAGGGGGGATGGCGCTCAACCCACTTAGGGGCTGGTTCCCTTCCACCTACAGCCCATAAGGCCCTTCGGGGCAGGTGGACCCTCCCGGTGGATCCCTGGAACCCCTCTGATGGTCCCGGTACAATACCGGTAAATATTTCCGGTGACCGTATGATGACTTCCCATATACAAATCTTCACCTCCGGACCATTCCGGAACTCCTCGTGACATCTGGGATCTCATTCAGGACTCCAAACAACATTTGGTAATCACACACAAATCTTCCTTATAACCCTAGCGTCATCGAACCTTAAGTGTGTAGACCCTATGGGTTCGGGAATCATGCAGACATGACCGAGACAGCTCTCTGACCAATAACCAACAGCGGGATCTAGATACCCATGTTGGCTCGCACATGTTCCACGATGATCTCATCGGACGAACCATGATGTCGAGGATTCAAGTAATCCCGTATACAATTCCCTTTGTCAATCGGTACATTATTTGCCCGAGATTTGATCGTCGGTATCCCAATACCTCGTTCAATCTTGTTACTGGCAAGTCACTTTACTCGTTCCATAATGCATGATCCTGTCACCAACTACTTAGTCACATTGAGATCATTATGATGATGCATTACCGAGTGGGCCCAGAGATACCTTCTCCGTCACATGGAGTGACAAATCCCAGTCTCGATTCATGCCAACCCTACAGACACTTTCGGAGATACCTGTAGTGCACCTTTATAGCCACCCAGTTACATTGTGACGTCTGGTATGCCCAAAGCATTCCTACAGTATTCGGGAGTTGCGCGATCTCAAGGTCTAAGGGAATGATACTTGACATTAGAAAAGCTTTAGCAAACGAACTACACGATCTTTTTCTATGCTTAGGATTGGGTCTTATCCATCACATCGTTCTCCTAATGATGTGATCCCGTTATCAATGACATCCAATGTCCATAGTCAGGAAACCATGACCATCTGTTGATCAATGAGCTAGTTAACTAGAGGCTCACTAGGGAATTATTTTCGTCATCCCTTGCATATTATAGTTCATCACGAAGCCTTTATAGCTTGGTGGCAGTGATTGAAGAACTCTATCAATGACACTATCATCAGGAAGATTAACTCCTAGCTGAGTTAAGTGGTTATTGTTGGAAATATGCCCTAGAGGCAATAATAAAAGGATTATTATATTTCAATGTTCATGATAATTGTCTTTTGTTCATGCTATAACTGTATTATCCGGAAATCGTAATACACGTGTGAACACTTAGACCCAATGAGTCCCTAGTGAGCCTCTAGTTGACTAGCTCGTTGTGATCAATAGATAGTCATGGTTTCCTGACTATGGACATAGGATGTCGTTGATAACGGGATCACATCATTAGGAGAATGATGTGATGGACAAGACCCAATCATAAGCATAGCATAAAAGATCGTATAGTTCGTTTGCTAGAAGCTTTGCCAATGTCAAGTATCTATTCCTTCGACCATGAGATCGTGTAACTCCCGGTTACCGTAGGAGTGCCTTGGGTGTATCAAACGTCACAACGTAACTGGGTGACTATAAAGGTGCATTACAGGTATCTCCGAAAGTATCTGTTGGGTTGACACGGATCGAGACTGGGATTTGTCACTCCGTATGACGGAGAGGTATCTCTGGGCCCACTCGGTAATGCATCATCATAATGAGCTCAATGTGACCAAGGTGTTGGCCACGGGATCATGCATTACGGTACGAGTAAAGTGACTTGCCGGGTAACGAGACTGAACAAGGTATTGGGATACCAACGATCGAGTCTCGGGCAAGTAACGTACCGATTGACAAAGGGAATTGTATACAGGGTTTGATCGAATCCTCGACATCGTGGTTCAACCGATGAAATCATCGAGGAGCATGTGGGAGCCAACATGGATATCCAGACCCCGCTGTTGGTTATTGCCCGAGAGTCGTCTCGGTCATGTCTGCGTGTCTCCCGAACCCGTAGGGTCTACACACTTAAGGTTCGGTGACGCTAGGGTTAGTAGGAAGTCAAGTATGTGACCACCGAATGTTGTTCGGAGTCCCGGATGAGATCCCGGACGTCACGAGGAGTTCCGGAATGGTCCGGAGGTAAAGATTTATATATGGGAAGTCCTGTTTCGGGCATCGGGACAAGTTTCGGGGTTATCGGTATTGTACCGGGACCACCGGAGGGGTCCCGGGGGCCCACCGGGTGGGGCCACCTGCCCCGGGGGGCCACATGGGCTGTAGGGGGTGCGCCTTGGCCTGCATGGGCCAAGGGCACCAGCCCCACATAGGCCCATGCGCCTAGGGTTCAAGGGGGAAGAGTCCTAGGAGGGGAAGGCACCTCCTAGGTGCCTTGGGGGGGAGGGAAACCCCCCTTGGCCGCCGCCCCCCTAGGAGATTGGATCTCCTAGGGCCGGCCACCCCCCCTTGGCCCTCCTATATATAGTGGGGGAGAGGAGGGACTTCAGACCTTGAGTCCTTGGCCTTGGGTTGCCTCTTTCTCCCTCCCAACACCTCTCCTCCTCCGTTGTGTGCTCAGCGAAGCCCTGTCGGAGTACTGCTTCTCCACCATCACCACGCCGTCGTGCTGCCGGTGGAGCTGTCTTCCTCAACCTCCCCTTCCTCCTTGCTGGATCAAGACGGAGGGGACGTCACCCGTGCCGTACGTGTGTTGAACGCGGAGGTGCTGTCCGTTCAGCACTTGGCATCGGTGATCTGAATCACGTTCGAGTACGACTACATCATCACCTTGCAAGCTTCCGCACGCGATCTACAAGTGGTATGTAGATGCAAACTCTCTCCCATGACTCGTTGCTTAGACGAACTCATAGATGGATCTTGGTGAAGCCGTAGGAAAAATTTTAATTTTCTACAACGTTCCCCAACAGTGGCATCATGAGCTAGGTCTATGCGTAGTTCTCTAATGCACGAGTAGAACACAATTTGTTGTGGGCGTTGATCTTGTCATCTTACTTGCCTCTACTAGTCTTTTCTTGCTCAACGGTATTGTGGGATGAAGCGGTCCGGACCAACCTTACACGTACGCTTACGTGAGACCGGTTCCACCGACTGACATGCACTAGTTGCATAAGGTGGCTGGCGGGTGTCTGTCTCTCCCACTTTAGTTGGAGCGGAATCGATGAACAGGGCCCTTATGAAGGGTAAATAGAAGTTGACAAAATCACGTTGTGGTGATTCGTAGGTAAGAAAACGTTCTTGCTAGAACCCAATCGCAGCCACGTAAAAGATGCAACAACAACTAGAGGACGTCTAACTTGTTTTTGCAGCGATTGATCATGTGATGTGATATGGCCAGAAGTTGTGATGAATGTTGAACTGTGATGTATGAGATCATGTTCTTGTAATAGGATTCACGACTTGCATGTCGATGAGTATGACAACCGGCAGGAGCCATAGGAGTTGTCTTTATTTTTTGTATGACCTGCGTGTCATTGAAGAATGCCATGTAAACTACTTTACTTCATTACTAAACGCGTTAGTCATAGAAGTAGAAGTAGTCGTTGGCGTGACAACTTCATGAAGACACGATGATGGAGATCATGATGATGGAGATCATGGTGTCAAGCCGGTGACAAGATGATCATGGAGCCCCGAAGATGGAGATCAATGGAGCTTGATGATATTGGCCATATCATGTCACAACCATAAAATTGCATGTGATGTTTATTATGTTTATGCATCTTGTTTACTTAGGACGACGGTAGTAAATAAGATGATCCCTTACAAAATTTCAAGAAGTGTTCTCCCCTAACTGTGCACCGTTGCTACAGTTCGTCGTTTCTAAGCACCACGTGATGATCGGGTGTGATGGATCCTTACGTTCACATACAACGGGTGTAAGACAGTTTTACACAGCGAAAACACTTAGGGTTAACTTGACGAGCCTAGCATGTGCAGACATGGCCTCGGAACACGGAGACCGAAAGGTCGAACACGAGTCGTATGGAAGATACGATCAACATAAAGATGTTCACCGACGATGACTAGTCCGTCTCACGTGATGATCGGACACGGGCTAGTCGACTCGGATCGTGTAACACTTAGATGACTAGAGGGATGTCTAATCTAAGTGGGAGTTCATAATTTTGATTAAGAACTTTATTATCATGAACTTAGTCTAAAACCTTTGCAAATATGTATTGTAGATCAATGGCCAACGCTAATGTCAACATGAACTTCAACGCGTTCCTAGAGAAAACCAAGCTGAAAGATGATGGCAGCAACTATACGGACTGGGTCCGAAACCTGAGGATCATCCTCATAGCTGCCAGGAAGCAATATGTCCTAGAAGGACCGCTAGGTGCCGCTCCCGTCCCAGAGAACCAAGACGTTATGAACGCTTGGCAAACTCGTGCTGATGATTACTCCCTCGTTCAGTGCGGCATGCTTTACAGCTTAGAACCGGGGCTCCAAAAGCGTTTTGAGCATCACGGAGCATATGAGATGTTCGAAGAGCTGAAACTAGTTTTCCAAGCTCATGCCCGGGTCGAGAGATATGATGTCTCCGACAAGTTCTACAGTTGTAAGATGGAGGAGAACAGTTCTGTCAGTGAACACATCCTGAAGATGTCTGGGTTGCACGCACGTATGACCCAGTTGAACATTAACCTCCCAGATGAGGCGGTCATTGACAGAATCCTCCAGTCGCTCCCACCAAGCTACAAGAGCTTTGTGATGAACTACAACATGCAGGGGATGGTAAAGACCATTCCTGAAGTGTTCTCGATGCTGAAGTCAGCAGAGGCTGAAATCAAGAAAGAACATCAAGTGTTGATGGTCAATAAGACCACTAAGTTCAAGAAGGGCAAGGGTAAGAAGAACTTCAAGAAGGACGGCAAAGATGTTGCCGCGCCCGGTAAGCCTATTGCCGGGAAGAAGTCAAAGAATGGACCCAAGCCTGAGACTGAGTGCTTTTATTGCAAGGGGAAGGGGCACTGGAAGCGGAACTGCCCCAAATACTTAGCGGATAAGAAGGCCGGCAACACCAAAGGTATATTTGATATACATGTAATTGATGTGTACCTTACCAGTACTCGAAGTAACTCCTGGGTATTTGATACCGGTGCCGTTGCTCACATATGTAACTCACAGCAGGAGCTGCGGAATAAACGGAGACTGGCGAAGGACGAGGTGACGATGCGCGTCGGGAATGGTTCCAGGGTCGATGTGATCGCCGTCGGCACGCTGCCTCTACATTTACCTACGGGATTAGTTTTAAACCTCAATAATTGTTATTTAGTGCCAAGTTTGAGCATGAACATTGTATCTGGATCTCGTTTAATACGAGATGGCTACTCATTTAAGTCTGAGAATAATGGTTGTTCGATTTATATGAGAGATATGTTTTATGGTCATGCTCCGATGGTCAATGGTTTATTCTTGATGAATCTCGAGCGTAATATTACACATGTTCATAGTGTGGATGCCAAAAGATGTAAAGTTGATAACGATAGTCCCACATACTTGTGGCACTGCCGCCTTGGTCACATTGGTGTCAAGCGCATGAAGAAGCTCCATGCTGATGGACTTTTAGAGTCTCTTGATTATGAATCATTTGACACATGCGAACCTTGCCTCTTAGGCAAAATGACCAAGACTCCGTTCTCCGGAACAATGGAGCGAGCAACCAACTTGTTGGAAATCATACATACCGATGTGTGCGGTCCAATGAGCGTTGAGGCTCGCGGAGGATATCGTTATGTTCTCACTCTCACTGATGACTTGAGTAGATATGGGTATGTCTACTTAATGAAACACAAGTCTGAGACCTTTGAAAAGTTCAAGGAATTTCAGAGTGAAGTAGAGAATCAACGTGACCGAAAGATAAAGTTCCTACGATCAGATCGTGGGGGAGAATACTTAAGTCACGAATTTGGTACACACTTAAGGAAATGTGGAATCGTTTCACAACTCACGCCGCCTGGAACACCTCAGCGAAACGGTGTGTCCGAACGTCATAATCGCACTCTATTAGATATGGTGCGGTCTATGATGTCTCTTACCGATTTACCGCTATCATTTTGGGGATACGCTCTAGAGACAGCTACATTCACTTTAAATAGGGCACCGTCTAAATCCGTTGAGACGACACCGTATGAATTATGGTTTGGGAAGAAACCTAAGCTGTCGTTTCTAAAAGTTTGGGGATGCGATGCTTATGTCAAGAAACTTCAACCTGAAAAGCTCGAACCCAAGTCGGAAAAATGCGTATTCGTAGGATACCCTAAGGAAACTGTCGGGTATACCTTCTACTTAAGATCCGAAGGCAAGATCTTTGTTGCCAAAAACGGATGCTTTCTGGAGAAAGAGTTTCTCTCGAAAGAAGTAAGTGGGAGGAAAGTAGAACTCGATGAAGTACTACCTCTCGAACGGGAAAGTGGTGCAGCGCAGGAAACCGTTCCTGTGATGCCCACACCAACTGAAGAGGAAAACGTTGATGATGATCAAGGTACTTCAGATCTAGTTGCTACTGAACTTCGAAGGTCCACAAGGACACGTTCCGCACCAGAGTGGTACGGCAACCCTGTCATGGAAATCATGTTGCTAGACAACAATGAACCTTCGAACTATGAAGAAGCAATGGCGGGCCCGGATTCCAACAAATGGCTTGAGGCCATGAAATCCGAGATAGAATCCATGTATGAAAACAAAGTATGGACTTTGACAGACTTGCCCGATGATCGGCGAGCGATAGAAAATAAATGGATTTTTAAGAAGAAGACGGACGCGGATGGTAATGTTACCATCTATAAAGCTCGACTTGTCGCTAAAGGTTATCGACAAGTTCAAGGGATTGACTACGACGAGACATTCTCTCCCGTAGCGAAGCTTAAGTCCGTCCGAATCATGTTAGCAATTGCCGCATACTATGATTATGAGATATGGCAGATGGACGTCAAAACGGCATTCCTTAATGGACATCTTAAGGAAGAGCTGTATATGATGCAGCCGGAAGGTTTTGTTGTTCCTCAGAACGCTGACAAAGTATGCAAGCTCCAGCGATCCATTTATGGACTGGTGCAAGCATCTCGGAGTTGGAACATTCGCTTTGATGAAATGATCAAAGCGTTTGGGTTTACGCAGACTTATGGAGAAGCCTGCGTTTACAAGAAAGTGAGTGGGAGCTCTGTAGCATTTCTCCTATTATATGTAGATGACATACTCTTGATGGGAAATGATACGAAACTCCTGGACAGCATTAAGGCCTACTTGAACAAGTGTTTTTCAATGAAGGACCTTGGAGAAGCTGCTTATATATTAGGCATCAAGATCTATAGAGATAGATCGAGACGCCTCATAGGTCTTTCACAAAGCACATACCTTGATAAGATTTTGAAGAGGTTCAAAATGGATCAGTCCAAGAAGGGGTTCTTGCCTATGTTACAAGGTGTGAGATTGAGCTCGGCTCAGTCACCGACCACGGCAAAAGATAAAGAAGAGATGAGTGTCATCCCCTATGCTTCAGCCATAGGATCTATTATGTATGCCATGCTGTGTACCAGACCCGATGTAAACCTTGCCGTAAGTTTGGTTGCAAGATACCAAAGTAACCCCGGCAAGGAACACTGGACAGCGGTCAAGAATATCCTGAAGTACCTGAAAAGGACAAAGGACATGTTTCTCGTTTATGGAGGAGACGAAGAGCTCGTCGTAAAGGGTTACGTCGACGCTAGCTTCGACTCAGATCTGGATGACTCTAAGTCACAAACCGGATACGTGTATATGTTGAATGGTGGGGCAGTAAGCTGGTGCAGCTGCAAGCAGAGCGTCGTGGCGGGATCTACGTGTGAAGCGGAGTACATGGCAGCCTCGGAGGCAGCGCATGAAGCGATTTGGATGAAGGAGTTCATCACCGACCTAGGAGTCATACCCAATGCGTCGGGGCCGATCAAACTCTTCTGTGACAACACTGGAGCTATTGCCCTTGCCAAGGAGCCCAGGTTTCACAAGAAGACCAGGCACATCAAGCGGCGTTTCAACTCCATCCGTGAAAATGTTCAAGATGGAGACATAGAGATTTGCAAAGTGCACACAGATCTGAATGTCGCAGATCCGTTGACTAAACCTCTCTCGCGTGCAAAACATGATCAACACCAGAACAATATGGGTGTTCGATTCATCACAATGTAACTAGATTGGTGACTCTAGTGCAAGTGGGAGACTGTTGGAAATATGCCCTAGAGGCAATAATAAAAGGATTATTATATTTCAATGTTCATGATAATTGTCTTTTGTTCATGCTATAACTGTATTATCCGGAAATCGTAATACACGTGTGAACACTTAGACCCAATGAGTCCCTAGTGAGCCTCTAGTTGACTAGCTCGTTGTGATCAATAGATAGTCATGGTTTCCTGACTATGGACATAGGATGTCGTTGATAACGGGATCACATCATTAGGAGAATGATGTGATGGACAAGACCCAATCATAAGCATAGCATAAAAGATCGTATAGTTCGTTTGCTAGAAGCTTTGCCAATGTCAAGTATCTATTCCTTCGACCATGAGATCGTGTAACTCCCGGTTACCGTAGGAGTGCCTTGGGTGTATCAAACGTCACAACGTAACTGGGTGACTATAAAGGTGCATTACAGGTATCTCCGAAAGTATCTGTTGGGTTGACACGGATCGAGACTGGGATTTGTCACTCCGTATGACGGAGAGGTATCTCTGGGCCCACTCGGTAATGCATCATCATAATGAGCTCAATGTGACCAAGGTGTTGGCCACGGGATCATGCATTACGGTACGAGTAAAGTGACTTGCCGGGTAACGAGACTGAACAAGGTATTGGGATACCAACGATCGAGTCTCGGGCAAGTAACGTACCGATTGACAAAGGGAATTGTATACAGGGTTTGATCGAATCCTCGACATCGTGGTTCAACCGATGAAATCATCGAGGAGCATGTGGGAGCCAACATGGATATCCAGACCCCGCTGTTGGTTATTGCCCGAGAGTCGTCTCGGTCATGTCTGCGTGTCTCCCGAACCCGTAGGGTCTACACACTTAAGGTTCGGTGACGCTAGGGTTAGTAGGAAGTCAAGTATGTGACCACCGAATGTTGTTCGGAGTCCCGGATGAGATCCCGGACGTCACGAGGAGTTCCGGAATGGTCCGGAGGTAAAGATTTATATATGGGAAGTCCTGTTTCGGGCATCGGGACAAGTTTCGGGGTTATCGGTATTGTACCGGGACCACCGGAGGGGTCCCGGGGGCCCACCGGGTGGGGCCACCTGCCCCGGGGGGCCACATGGGCTGTAGGGGGTGCGCCTTGGCCTGCATGGGCCAAGGGCACCAGCCCCACATAGGCCCATGCGCCTAGGGTTCAAGGGGGAAGAGTCCTAGGAGGGGAAGGCACCTCCTAGGTGCCTTGGGGGGGAGGGAAACCCCCCTTGGCCGCCGCCCCCCTAGGAGATTGGATCTCCTAGGGCCGGCCACCCCCCCTTGGCCCTCCTATATATAGTGGGGGAGAGGAGGGACTTCAGACCTTGAGTCCTTGGCCTTGGGTTGCCTCTTTCTCCCTCCCAACACCTCTCCTCCTCCGTTGTGTGCTCAGCGAAGCCCTGTCGGAGTACTGCTTCTCCACCATCACCACGCCGTCGTGCTGCCGGTGGAGCTGTCTTCCTCAACCTCCCCTTCCTCCTTGCTGGATCAAGACGGAGGGGACGTCACCCGTGCCGTACGTGTGTTGAACGCGGAGGTGCTGTCCGTTCAGCACTTGGCATCGGTGATCTGAATCACGTTCGAGTACGACTACATCATCACCTTGCAAGCTTCCGCACGCGATCTACAAGTGGTATGTAGATGCAAACTCTCTCCCATGACTCGTTGCTTAGACGAACTCATAGATGGATCTTGGTGAAGCCGTAGGAAAAATTTTAATTTTCTACAACGTTCCCCAACAGTTATGGTATCCAGACATTCTGAGATATAGTAACTAGAAAACTTCAATCACACAAAACTTAACGGAACTTCGTGAGATAGGTTAGTATGATAAACAACAAACCATTTCACTTTGGTACTATCAAATACAAGATTCATAATTGTTTCCACACAATGCCTACTGTAGCATATCATATCTACACATTATATTAAGAAATATGAGCTATAGTAACTAGAAAACAAGCAAACTATGCATTCAAAACAGAATCTGTCAAAAACAGAACAGTTTATAGTAGTCTGTACTCCAACCATACTTCTGCTACTCCAAAAATTATGAAAACTTAGGACAACATAGATAATTTGTTTATCTATCATCTGTAAAAAAAATCAGATCAAAAGCACATTCCAGTGAATTTTCAAAATTCCTGGACTGAGTGCAAAAGGTTCTGTTTTTGCACAGATTCAAGTCAACTATCATCCACACTATCCCAAAGTCTTTACTTGGCACTTTATTGAAACAAAAGCAATAAAACATTATTAATACAGTAGCATAATCACATGAACACACAAAAGCAGTAGGGTAAATGTTGGGTTGTCTCCCAACAAGCGCTTTTCTTTTATGCCTTTTAAGCTAGGCATGATGATTTCAATGATGCTCACATAAAAGATAAGAATTGAAACATAACAAGAGCTTCATGAAGCATATGACTAGCACATTTAAGTCTAACCCACTTCCTATGCATAGGGATTTTGTGAGCAAACAACTTATGGGAACAAGAATCAACTAGTATAGGAAGGCAAAACAAGCAAAACTTCAAGGAAACTTGATATTATTGAGATATGTAGAAGCACATGTTCCTCTCCCATAATAATTTTCAGTAGCATCATGAATTAATTCAAGAATATAGCTATCACATAAATCATTCTTTTCATGATCCACAAGCATAGAAATTTTATTACTCTTGACATAACCAAATTTATTCTCATGAGTAGTCGTGGGAGCAAACTCAACAAAATAACTATCATGGGACTGAAAATTAAAATCATGATGACAAGTTTCATGGTTATCATTATTCTTTATATAATACATGTCATCACCATAATCATCATAGATAGCAACTTTGTTGTCATAGTCAATTGAAACCTCTTCCAAAATAGTGGATTCATCACTAAATAAACTCATAGCCTCTCCAAATCCACTTTCATAATTATTATAATAAGATTCAACACCCTCCAAAATAGTGGGATCATTAGTACCTAGAGTTGGCGCTCTTCCAAGACCACTTTCATCAATATAATCATCATAAATAGGAGGCATGCAATCATTATAACAAATTTGCACATCAAATCTTGGGGGACTAAAAATATCATCTTCATCAAATATAGAATCCCCAAGCTTGTAGCTTTGCATATCATTACCATCATGGATATTAAAAGAATTCATACCAACAACATTGCAATCATGCTTGTCATTTATGCCAAACATTCTATTGAATTCTTCTTCTACCAATTGAGCACAATTTTCCTTCCATCATTTTCAAGAAAGACATTGTAAAGATGAATAATATGATGCAGCCTCAATTCCATTGTTTTAGTTTTATTTTTATAAACCAAACTAGCGATAAACAAGAAACAAAAAGATTCAATTGCAAGATCTAAAGCTATACCTTCAAGCACTCACCTCCCCGGCAACGGCGCCAGAAAAGAGCTTGATGTCTACTACGCAACTTAATTCTTGTAGACTCATGTTGGGCCTCCAAGCACAGAGTTTTGTAGGAAGTAGCAATTTTCCGTCAAGTGGATGACCTAAGGTTTATCAATCTGTGGGAGGTGTAGGATGAAGATGGTCTGTGGAACCCCGATCCTCTTGGAGCAGGGGGCCTTCGCACATCAGCCCAGGATAACACCTGACGCACGACAGGTCTGTGATACAACATTCCAGGTACAAGAATATTCATCAAATACATGTGTATATGATTACATCATTGATGAATACAATCTTCTGGCATAGCCCTAAGGCTATTTACATGGCAGCGCAAGTCTATATAAATGGCGGTGAAAGTCTTAGTTTGGCAGCATAACACTCATCCTGGGCTCCATAACTCATAGGACTGGCAAGATTACGACCTAGCACGATGGAACAAGAGAATAATCTGGGCATGACCTACAAAACTGCCATGACACGCCAGGTCAGTACATTGAATGTACTTGCAAGACAACCAAATACATAGCATCCAAACGAACAGATGACAAAGCAAGAACCAAGCATATGCAACAGTCTACTTCAACACAACTTCTAAGCATGGCATGATATTAACTAGAATCATGATTCAAACTAAGCATGAACAACATCATAGCATTAACTAGCATGGAATATCAAACTTACTTCTAACATAACAACAAGAAATCATTGCCTATCAAAACATGGCATGGCATCAAGAAACTATGCTGAAAATAAACTAACAGTTACCTCCCACGAAGACATATAGCATTAACGTCATGCAACAATCACTTACTCTGCCACGGCTCCTCGGAGCAAACTCATACTTACCGAGACCTCGTCTCGTGATCATATCAACACATCATCGTGACTTCTCATGATTACCTCATAGTTCAAGTCACCATATTATTTATCACATCTTAGTTATCACATTAATTACTAGCAGGTTTATCCTCCATTTCGACCAAGACCTGATAGTGTGACCTACTACGAACTGTGCCCATGACCGAGGATGCGGATATCAATAGATTAAACACACAGTCTGCAGAGGTTAGCACACTGTACCCACATCACGGAACCCATGGCCCCGCACTCCCATTCGGGTGGAGCAACGGCGTTCCGACAAAACGGATCTACTGCCCTGACACTCTCCCGGCCACTCCGACCAACTCCCTCTCAGGGCTAAGTCATGGGTAGCCCCATGCCTACCAAAGGCATCTTCAGCCACCGTCATGGCAAAAAGGTCCCAAACGGGGGCATGTGCACATAACCAAACTCGGGCTCACAAGGCTTATGTCTGCCTACCTGATCAGGGTAGCGCGTGCCCATAACCTTCCCTAGTTGGAGTCACCGGCGAGAGGCATGACAATAGACCCAACTAGGGCCTCCCATAAGGCAAATGTGGCTGCACTGGAGAAAGCTCGATTTGGAGGCACTATGACTCGATCCCATCGATGACGGAGGAGGTTTAATATTTAGTAATGTTATTAACTTCTCCACCATCATCAACATTATGAGCATATTAAACAAGGATGCAACAATGAACATGCAGCAAACCAATGCATTAACAAATATCAAGCTTCTCAAATGAACAGTTATAGCATATGAATCATGACAATACCGGGTACTAGCTTATTGATGGTGTAACAAAATCAGCATAGCATCAATACTACTGGCATGAAAACAAGCTAATACACAGGTATGATATTATCAACAACAATATAACTAGCATGGCAAAAGATATCATGAAAGGCAAGCATGACGTGACAAGCAGTACTAAAATATAGCACAATGGAAATAACGGCAGACGAAACAGACAAAACTACTGCAACTAAGCACACACACGAGGTACCAGCAAAGTCAACATGCAAGTTCGGGTCTCATGATAAGAGGTTGGCTTGCCTGGGGGTCGAGGAATACTCCGGGAATGAGTGCGGTCACTTCTCGGAAAATTTTGCCAGAGAGGGGTTCGCTCTCAAAGGGGCTGAATTAGAGCAAGGGAAAATGGGCATTTTCAGAATGTGCAAACATAAATAAAATAGTCTCATCGAAAAGAGCTCGACGAATAGAGAACGTGAGCGTTGGAATCACCTCAATCGGAGTTACAGTTGCAAAGTTGTGGCCGCTCACTTTTTAGGCAGAAAAATGGATTAAACAGTGAACGTTCACAATTTAGCCTTTTCGGCGGGCTGGGCTGAAAAACAGAAAGCGCACTTGAGAAAATATGTTTCCATAGAATATAAAGCGTATTTCCAGGCAATACGTTTTCAGTCACAGAAAACGCATTACCGAGAATACGTCTCCGCTGAAAAGAAAGCGCATTTCGGGGGTTTGCGTTTCCACTTACACTGACTGGGCAACTTCGGTCTATGGCCGGTGGGGTCGCGCGAGGGGTGGGGTCCATCCACTTACCCACGCTGGCAGGACCAGGTCAACGCCCCTAGGTCGCTGCCAGGTGGGACCCGCAGCGGCTTCTCTCTCCTTCTGCCTGGTCCTTCTTCTTGCTCCCGACCAGAGGCAAAGGAGGTCGCGGTTGCCGTCGGAACCAGCGACAGGCGGCACGGGAGGGCCGGGCGGCGCGCGTAGGAGCTCCGCCACTCCATGCCGCGCCCATGGATGGATTCAGAGGGGCTTGGGGTGGTCTGTTGATATGTCTCCAACGTATCTATAATTTTTTATTGTTCCATGCTGTTATATTACCCGTTTTGGATGTTTATGGGCTTTACTTTACACTTTTATATCATTTTTGGGACTAACCTACTAACCGGAGGCCCAACCTGAATTGTTGTTTTTTGCCTATTTCAGTGTTTCAAAGAAAAGGAATATCAAACGGAGTCCAAACGGAATGAAACCTCCGGGAGCGATCTTTTTGGAACAAACACAATCCAGCGGACTTGAAGTGGACGTCAAGCAACAAACGAGGCGGCCACGAGGGTGCCCGGCGCGCCCCTTGGGGGTGGGTGCGCCCCCCACCCTCGTGGGCCTCTCGAGCATCAACCGGCCTACTTTTTCCTCCTATATATATCCACGTACCCCGAAAACACCCAGGAGCACCACGAAAAACTATTTCCACCGCCGCAACCTTCTATATTCGCGAGATCCCATCTTGGAGCCTTCGCCGGCACTCCGCCGGAGGGGGAATCGACCATGGAAGGCCTCTACATCATATCCAAGGCCTCTCCGATGAGTTGTGAGTAGTTTACCACAGACCTTCGGGTCCATAGTTATTAGCTAGATGGCTTCTTCTCTCTCTTTGAATCTCAATACAAAGTTCTCCTCGATCTTCTTGGTGATCTATTCGATGTAACTCTTTTTGCGGTGTGTTTGTCGAGATCAGATGAATTGTGGGTTTATGATCAAGTTTATCTATGAGAAATATTTGAATCTCCTCTGAATTCTTTTATGTGTGATTAGTTATCTTTGCAAGTCTTTTCGAATTATCAGTTTGATTTGACCTACTAGATTGATCTTTCTTGATATGGGAGAAGTGCTTGGCTTTGGGTTCAATCTTGCGGTGTCCTTTCTCAGTGACAGCAGGGGCAGCAAGGCACGTATTGTATTATTGCCATAAAAGATAAAAAGATGGGGTTTATATCATATTGCATGAGTTTATCCCTCTACATCATGTCATCTTTCTTAATGTGTTACTCTGTTCTTCATGAACTTAATACTCTAGATGCAGGCAGGAGTCGGTCGATGTGTGGAGTAATAGTAGTAGATGCAGAATCGTTTCGATCTACTTGTCATGGACGCGATGCCTATATAGCCACGGGAGAAGGCTCGAGAAGTGGCCGAGGGGATCGGGCGGCGACCACTCGGACATGGTGGGGGCTGGAGGTGCTCCGAGCTCGAGGAGAGGCTTGGGGAGGGGTTGTGGACTGCGGGGGAGCTCGGGGGCGTGCTTATATAGCCATGGGATAAGGCTCAAGAAGAGGGGGCAAGGTGGCACGCGACAGGCGACGTGTCCATGCTCCGGCGATCGGCACATGCGGCCAAGGCTCACGGGAAGCGGCGGGAAGGCGACGAGGGGGACGCGGACGAGCGCCAGGGGCTCACAGAGTTGAGCGGTGCTCGGGGACAAAAGGAAGAAGACGACAAGAGTGAGGAATACGATGGTGCTTACGGACACGCACTGTTCGGTCGTTGGCATGGCTCGCCGGAGAAGAAAATGGAGGGGGAAAGGGGTCCAGGCGCACGGTGACGACGAAGCTGAGCTGGTTGACAAGCTGGGACAAGCCAGGGTGGTCGGAGCAGCTCTACTGTGGCCAACAGTGCGCAGACCACCGATTTGGCTGGCATCACTCGTGATCACCATGGGCACTGCACGCTCTGGCCTCCTACTTAGTGCCAAACCTTTTAAGCAGTGGAGTCCTTCCAAAGCTCATTAAAGCTGAGGTGATGGCGCGGGCAGAAATGTAGGGAGCAGAGAGAAACAGGCTCGACAAGTTGGCTGTTGCAAACTTGGCCATATCTTGGTGATGAACATAGTGAGCTTAAGGACTAAGCTTGATGTCTGGGAGGCTTAGGGAAGCAAGGACTACGGGTCTGGGAAGTTGGAAGGGATTTGGGAAAGTATTTAACATAGTTGTAGTACAACTGTCAAATATGGCCCAAAAAACAAATGAGGAAGGAGCACTCACTAGGAGTGTTAGATTGGGTACCACTTGGCAATTCCTCATGATTTGGTCATATTTAGATGCCGCATAAAGGTTATACCAAATGGGCTTGCCAAATTGGTACTTGTTTCACAAACATCAGTTCTGACCAGAAACTTGGGGAAAATTTAGGAAAATATAGGCTACATGAAATGAGCCAATCTCGTGGGTAGGTGGGTTATATGGATAGGAGAAGGCCTGGAAACATTTTCAGCCATAATGGAGCAAGATAATATATACTTGCTTCACAACCTGAAAATTTGGATAGAAACCAAGAATTGCTCCTGTGCTCACATAGATTAATGAAATGAGCTGAATATGGATGAAGGCTAATGATTTGGAATACTTGAGAGGATGGCAAAGTTTCATTACATTTGGAAACTCTATGAAGGTACTTCCTTCACAAAGTTGCATTATGGTCAGAAACTTTGAAACATTGCACAGGGAGCTAGGATGAATGGATTGAGCTCATCTTTGGTATCCGTGGGTGATTTATCAAGGTAAATGACCCTGCCAAATTGCAGCTCAATAGGAATAAGTAATAAGACACTTCCTTTGCAAAATTTCAGATAAGGCAGAAACTAGCATTGGATCATGTGCCCAATTTTTTATCTGTGGGACATGAAATAAGTATGGAACTATTGATTATATAGCAAGGACAAGCTCCACAATTTATGTGAGAATTTTATCTTCTATAAAAATGATAGTTCCTTTAGAAAATGGCATAAATGCAATATTGGCATAAAATAAGAAAAGGCTATTTTCCTTATTTAATTATGGCCAATATCCTTGCCAGAGCTTGGAGTAGGCATAAATATCAACTCCACCAATTCACATGAATTTAGGAGATGACTAGCTATGCCTTTGGATTTTATTCCTCGGAAGGCAAGAAAAGGAATAAATCATAATTCAAGAATATTGCATTGGACTTGGCAATATTTTTGCATACCCAAGGTTAAAAAGGATAGGAGGGTTTCTGGGAACAGATGGGATGATCAACAGATCAAGGAAAATGATAGCTCCTTTGTAAACACAAAGGCCACATTCAAATTCCAAAAATTTGGAATTAGGGTGTGGGAGGGTTTGAGCTGATGCAAATGAGGTCTTGCCCACTGACAAAGACATAAGCAAGGTTTTGAAAGGATGGAAATGACAAGAAGTCTCAGAGTCATCCAGCAAAACTCCGGAGAAAGATTTGGAAATGAGTGCCAGGAAGGATTAACAGCACAAAATTGATAACCCAATTTTGGGGCTATTACATGGTCTCTCTCAAGCAACCCTGCAACCAAATAACAAAAAGTCTCTTGTGTCCCCAACACACCAAATACAATGGTAAATTGTATAGGTGCACTAGTTCGGCGAAGAGATGGTAATAAAAGTGTAGTAATGATAGTAGATATTGATTTTTGTGATAGGAACAATAAAAATAGCAAGGTAGCAATTGATAAAACGGAGCACGAACGGTATTGCAATGCTTGAAAATGAGGCCTAGGGTCCATACTTTCGCTAGTGCAATCTACCAACAATGCTAATATAATTGGATCATATAACATTCCCTCAATGTGCGATGAAGAATCACTCCAAAGTCCCTATCTAGCGGAGAACATAAGACAAAATTGTTTGTAGGATACGAAACCACCTCAAAGCTATTCTTTCTGATCAATCTATCCTAGAGTTCGTACTAAAATAACACCAAGCTATTCTTTCCGATCGATCTAACCAAGAGTTCATACTAAAATAACACCAAATCAAATTTAGATTCATAATATTCAATCCAACACAAAGAACCTCAAAGAGTGCCCCAAGATTTCTACCAGAGAAACAAAGACGAGAACGTGCATCAACCCCTATGCATAGATTACCCCAATGTCACCTTGGGAATCCACGAGTTGAGTGCCAAAACACATATCAAGTGAATTAATATGATACCCCATTGTCACCACTAGTATCCATATGCAAGACATATTTCAAGTGCTCTCAAAACCGTAAAAGTATTCAATCTGATAAAACAAAATCTCAAAGGGAAAACTCAATTCATCACAACAAGATAGAGAGGGGAAAACACCATATGATTCGACTATATTAATAAAGCCCCCGATACGTCAAGATCGTGCCATCAAGAACACGAGAGAGAGAGAGAGAGAGAGAGAGAGAGAGAGAGATTTAACACATCACTACTGGTACAAACCTCAGCCCCAAGGGTGGGCTACTCCCTTCTCATCATGGTGGCGGCCGGGATGATGAAGATGGCCACCGGTGATGATCTCCCCCTCCGGCAGGGTGCCGAAACGGGTCTAGATTGGTTTTCATGGATACAGAGGCTTGCAGTGGCGGAACTTCCGATCTAGGGTAACCCCGAGAGTTTTTGGAATATTTGGGCATTTATAGGGTGAAGAGGGGGTACGGGAGGCCACTGAGGTGGGCACAGCCCACCTGGGAGCACCTGGGCCCCCAGGCGCGCCCTGGTGCCCCCCCCCCCCCTCAGGGCACCCCCCAGGTGCTGCTCTGGCCCTTTGGATGTCTTCTAGTCCATAAAAAATCCACACAAAGTTTCATGGTGTTTGGAATCCGTTTGATATTGATTTCCTGCAATGTAAAAACAAGCAAAAAATAGCAACTGGCACTGGGCACTAGGTCAATAGGTTAGTCCCAAAAAAATGATATAAAGTTGTTATAAAATGATTGTAGAACATCCAAGAATGATAATATATTAGCAAAAATACTTCATAAATTGTAGATACGTTGGAGACGTATCAAGTATTGAGATAAAATCTAACCATAGTATTAAACTTTTGGATCCAAATTGGTCCCTTACAAAGTAGCGCATAAACTAGGGTTTAAGCTTCTGCCACTCTAGCAACCCATCATCTAATAACTACTCCACAATGCATTCCCTTAGGCCCAAATATGGTGAAGTGCCATGTAGTCGATGTTCACATGACACCACTAAGGGAATCACAACATACATATCAAGTTCACATGATTACTTGCAACATGACTTCACCCGTGACCTCAAGAACTAAAGTAACTAATTGATACGTCTCCAACATATCTATAATTTTTTATTGTTCCATGCTATTATATTACCCGTTTTGGATGTTTATGGGCTTTAGTTTACACTTTTATATCATTTTTGGGACTAACCTACTAACTGGAGGCCTAGCCCGAATTGCTTTTTTTTCCTATTTCAGTGTTTCGAAGAAAAGGAATATCAAACGGAGTCCAAACGGAATGAAACCTTCGGGAGCGAACTTTTTGGAACAAACGCAATCCAGGAGACTTGGAGTGGACGTCAAGAAGCAGCCGAGGCGGCCACCAGGCAGGAGGGCGCGCCCTAGGGGGGTGGGCGTGCCCCCCCCCAACCTCATGGGCCCCTCGTGGCTCCCCTGACCTACCTCCTTCGCCTATATATACCTCCATACCCTGAAAACATCCAGGAGCACCACGAAAATCTATTTCCACCGCCGCAACCTTTTGTACCCGCAAGATCCCATCTTGGAGCCTTCGCCAGCGCTCCGCCGGAGGGGGAATCAACCATGTAGGGCTTCTACATCAACACCGTAGCCCTTCTGATGAGTTGTGAGTAGTTTACCACAGACCTTTAGGTCCATAGTTATTAGCTAGATGGCTTCTTCTCTCTCTTTGAATCTCAATACAAAGTTCTCCTCGATCTTCTTGGAGATCTATATGTAACTCTTTTTACGGTGTGTTTGTCGAGATCCGATGAACTGTGGGTTTATGATCAAGTTTATCTATGAGAAATATTTGAATCTCCTCTGAATTATTTTATGTATGATTGGTTATCTTTGTAAGTCTCTTTGAACTATCAGTTTGGTTTGGCTTACTAGATTGATCTTTCTTGCAATGGGATAAGTGCTTAGCTTTGGGTTCAATCTTGCGGTGTCCTTTCCCAGTGATAGGAGGGGCAGCAAGGCACGTATTGTATTTTTTCCATCGAGGATAAAAAGATGGGGTTTATATCATATTGCTTGAGTTTATCCCTCTACATCATGTCATCTTTCTTAATGCGTTACTCTGTTCTTCATGAACTTGATACTCTAGATGCAGGCAGGAGTCGGTCGATGTGTGGAGTAATAGTAGTAGATGCAGAATTGTTTCGATCTACTTGTCATGGACGTGATGCCTATATACATGATCATGCGTACATATTCTCATAACTATGCACTTTTCTATCAATTGCTCGACAGTAATTTGTTCACCCACCGTAATACTTATGCTATCTTGAGAGAAGCCACTAGTGAAACCTATGGCCCCCGGGTCTATCTTTTATCATATAAGTTTCCGATCTACTTTTATTTTGCATCTTTACTTTTCAATCTATACCATAAAAATACCAAAAATATTTATCTTATCTTATTATCTCTATCAGATCTCACTTTCGCAAGTTACCATGAAGGGACTGACAACCCCTTTATCGCGTTGGTTGCGAGGTTCTTGTTTGTTTGTGTAGGTACGAGGGACTTCCGTGGAGCCTCCTACTGGATTGATACCTTGGTTCTCAAAAACTAAGGGAAATACTTACGCTACTTTGCTGCATCACCCTTTCCTCTTCAAGGGAAAACCAACGCAGTGCTCAAGAGGTAGCAAGAAGGTTTTCTGGTGCCGTTGCCGGGGAGGTCTTCGCTCAAGTCAAGACATACCAAGTACCCATCACAAACTCTTCTCCCTCGCATTACATTATTTGCCATTTGCCACTCGTTTTCCTCTCCCCCACTTCACCTTTGCCTTTTCTTCGCCTTCTTCCTGTATGTCTTTTGTTTGTGTTTCCACGTGCCTCCTATTTGCTTGCATCTTTGCTTGCTAAAAATCTATTGATATGGATCCACTTAAAGTGTTCTACTTGGATCATCTTTGCTCCTTATGCGCTCGTGCTGAAACCCCAACTAGCCTAGTTGATGGGAAATCTTTAGGAGCATGCTCATTTTGTGCGTCACCGTTTGTCTGAAAAAGGGAGACTCTTATGGGATCAAAGAAACAGATTGCTGTGTTATTCTTGGAATCTTCGTGAAATTTATGATTTTACTTGTTGCTCTAAGAACCCTAAAAAACACCTACCCTACCTATGTGAATTTAATGAAAATGAAATCTTATCTTCTTATGCAAAGGGTGTTTATAATTACTATGATATCAAACAAATTGAAGAATTTGTTGCTTTTAAGGGTGCTTATGAAGTTGCTTCTTTGATTGAAAAGTATGATATTACTCTCTATGAATCTGAAAATTTTGACATACTTAAATATTGCTATGAAAACTATGCTCATAATGCCTATGTCAAAGAATTTATTGAGAGAATGACTGTTGCTTTAGAAGAACATAATGATATGCATGAATTTATAGATAATGATTCCGATGATTTGCTTGAAATATCCCTTGATGAACATGATGCTTGCTATTCTTGTGGCCATGATGCCAATATTTATGCAGATGAATTTGCTATAGTTCCTTATGTTAAACATGAGATCGTTGCTATTGCACCCATACTTGGTAGTTCCTTCAATGAAAAGCATGATTGCAATGATGTTACTATAAATTCTCTTGATGTTAATTGTGCTAATAATATGCAAAACCCTAAGCTTGGGGATGCTACTTTTGCTATGTCTACTACTTGTTGCAATGATCATGATTGGGGTGATTCTTCTTTTGATCTTGAAAATTTATTTAACCCCCATGATGAATATGAGATTGATAATAGTGTTTGCAATATTGATAAAAGTGGGTTTGGAGAGGTCATGACTTTAGTTAATGTTAATCCCACTATTTTGGAAGAGTGTCAACTATTCATGCATGTGGATCATGTTAAAAATAATTTATGTGATAGCTATTTTGTTGAATTCTTATGGTCCCACATGTAATTATTATGAGATAGGAAAATATGGTTGTAGAAATTTTCATGTTACAAAATTACCTCTCATCATGTTGAGATTGCTATCGTCTCTTTCTTCTTCCTTGCCTATGCTAATTTTTGCTTGCCTTGCAAATTTGTTTGCTTATAATATGCCTATGCATAGGAAGTATGTTAGACTTAGATGTGTTTGTCACATGTTTCATGATGCTCTCTTTGTACTTCAATTCTTGTCTTTCATGTGAGCATCATTAAAATTATCAATGCCTAGCTAGGGGCGTTAAACGATAGCGCTTGTTGGGAGGCAACCCAATTTTATTTTTGTTATTTATTTTTTGCTCCTGTCTAGTATTAAATAATTCATCTAGCCTATGAGTAAATGTGTTTTTATGTTTTAATTAGTGTTTGTGCCAAGTAGAACCTATATGATCATTCTTGCGTGAAAGTTAATTTGATCTTGCTAAAACACAGAAACTTTTGCACGCATGAGAATAACTTTAATAAATCACAGAGACGTGATTTTGAGTTGATTCTTTTTGCAGTAGATCAATAGACAAATTTTCTAGGACTTCCTATTTTGGTAGGAGTTTTAGAGTTCCAAAAGTATTCAAAAGTTACATATTGCTACAGACTGTTCTGTTTTTGACAGATTCTGTTTTTCGTGTGTTATTTGCTTATTTTGATGAATCTATGGCTAGTATCTGGGGTAAGAACCATAGAGAAGTTGGAATACAGTAGGTTTAACACCAATATAAATAAATAATGAGTTCATTACAGTACCTTATGTGGTGGTTTTTCTTTCTTGCACTAACGGAGCTCATGAGATTTCTTGTTGAGTTTTGTGTTGTGAAGTTTTCATGTTTTGGGTAAAGATCTGATGGACTATGGAATAAGGAGTGGCAAGAGCCTAAGATTCGGGATGCCCATGGCACCCCAAGATAATCCAAGGACAACCAAAAGCCTAAGCTTGGGGATGCCCCGGAAGGCATCCCCTCTTTCATCTTCGTCTATCGGTAACTTTACTTGGAGCTATATTTTTATTCACCACATAATATGTGTTTTGCTTGGAGCGTCTTGTATGATATGAGTCTTTGCTTTTTAGTTTACCACAATCATAATTGCTGTACACACCTTTTGGGAGAGACACACATGATTTGGAATTTATTAGAATACTCTATGTGCTTCACTTATATCTTTTGAGCTAGATAATTTTGCTCTAGTGCTTCACTTGTACTTTTTAGAGCACAGCGGTGGCTTTATTTTGTAGAAATTGTTGATATCTCATGCATCACTTATATTATTTTGAGAGTCTTTTAGAACAGCATGGTATTTGCTATGGTTATAAAATTTGTCCTAGAATAATGGGCATCCAAGTTGGGTATAATAAAAACTATCATAGGAAGTGAATTGGATGCTATGATCAATTTGATGCTTGATAATTTTTTTGAGATATGGAGGTGGTGATATTAGAATCATGATAATTGGGTAATTGTGAATTTAAGGAATACTTGTGTTGAAGTTGGCAAGTCCCATAGCATGCACGTATGGTAAAAGTTGTGTAACAAATTTATTGAATGGGGTGCTCTTTTGATTGCCTTCCTTATGTGTGGAGGTCGGGAGCGCGCGATGGTTAACTCCTACCAACCTCCCCCCTAGGAGCATGCGTAGTAGTACTTTTCTTCGAGGGATAATAAAACTTTTGCAATAAGTATATGAGTTCTTTATGACTAATGTGAGTCCATGGATTATACGCACTCTTGCCCTTCCATCATTGCTAGCCTCTTTGGTACCGTGCATTGCCCTTTCTCACCTTGAGAGTTGGTGCAAACTTCGCCGGTGCATCCAAACCCTGTGATACGATACGCTCTATCACACATAAAACTCCTTATATCTTCCTCAAAACAGCCACCATACCTACCTATTATGGCATTTCCATAGCCATTCCGAGATATATTGCCATGCAACTTTCCACCGTTCCGTTCATCATGACACGTTTCATCATTGTCATATTGCCTTGCATGATCATGTAGTTGACATTGTATTTGTGGCAAAGCCACCTTGCATAATTTTTTATACATGTCACTCTTGATTCATTGCCCATCCGGGTACACCGCCGGAGGCATTCATATAGAGTCATATCTTGTTCTAGTTCGAGTTGTAAATACATAGAAGTGTGATGATCGTCATTATTAGAGCATTGTCCCTTACAAAAAATAAAGGCTAAATAAAAAAAGGCCAAAAAAAGAAAGGCTAAATAAAAAAAGGCCAATAAAAAAGGGGGACAATGTTACTATCCTTTTCCACACTTGTGCTTCAAAGTAGCACCATGTTCTTCATATAGAGAGTCTCTTATGTTGTCACTTTCATATACTAGTGGGAATTTTTCATTATAGAACTTGGCTTGTATATTCCTATGATGGGCTTCCTCAAAATGCCCTAGGTCTTCGTGAGCAAGCAAGTTGTATGCACACCCACTTGGTTTCTTTTGTCGAGCTTTCATACATTTAAAGCTCTAGTGCATCCGTTGCATGGTGATCCCTACTCCTCATGTTGACATCAATTGATGGGCATCTCCATAGCCCGTTGATTAGCCTCGTCAATGTGAGACTTTCTCTTTTTTTGTCTTCTCCACACAACCCCCATCATCATATTCTATTCCACCCATAGTGCTATATCCATGGCTCACGCTCATGTATTGCGTGAGAGTTGAAAAAGCTGAAGCGCGTTAAAAAGTATGAACCAATTGCTTGGCTGAAACCGGGGTCATGCATGATGGGAGTATTTTGTGTGATGAAAATGAAACATAGCCTAACTATATGTTTTGTAGGGATAAACTTTCTTTAGCCATGTTATTTTGAGAAGACATGATTGCTTTGTTAGTATGCTTGAAGTATTACTATTTCTTATGTCAATATGAACTTTTATTTTGAATCATTTGGATCTGAACATTCATGCCGCAATAAAGAAAATTACATTGAGAAATATGCTAGGTAGCATTCCACATCAAAAATTCTGTTTTTATCATTTACCTACTCGAGGACGACCAGGAATTAAGCTTGGGGATGCTTGATACGTCTCCAACATATCTATAATTTTCGATTGTTCCATGCTATTATATTATCCGTTTTGGATGTTTATGGGCTTTACTTTACACTTTTATATTATTTTTGGGACTAACCTACTAACCGGAGGCCCAGCCTGAATTGCTGTTTTTTCTTTTTGCCTATTTGAGTGTTTCAAAGAAAAGGAATATCAAACGGAGTCCAAACGGAATGAAACCTTCAAGAGCGATCTTTTTGGAACAAACGCAATCCAGGAGACTTGGAGTGTATGTCAAGAAGCAGCCGAGGCGGCCACCAGGCAGGAGGGCGCGCCCTAGGAGGGTGGGCGTGCCTCCCACCCTCGTGGGGCCCTCGTGGCTCCCCTAACCTACCTCCTTCGCCTATATATACCTCCATACCTTGAAAACATCAATGGGCACCATGAAAAACTATTTCCACCGTCGCAACCTTCTATATCTGCGAGATCCCATCTTGGAGCCTTCGTCAGCGCTCCACCGGAGGGGGAATCGACCACGGAGGGCTTCTACATCAACACCATAGCCCTTTCGATGAGTTTTGAGTAGTTTACCATAGACCTTCGGGTCCATAGTTATTAGCTAGATGGCTTCTTCTCTCTCTTTGAATCTCAATACAAAGTTCTCCTCGATCTTCTTGGAGATCTATTCGATGTAAATCTTTTTGCGGTGTGTTTGTCGAGATCCGATGAATTGTGGGTTTATGATCAAGTTTATCTATGAGAAATATTTGAATCTCCTCTGAATTCTTTTATGTCTGATTGGTTATCTTTGCAAGTCTCTTCGAATTATCAGTTTGGTTTGGCCTACTAGCTTGATCTTTCTTGCAATGGGAGAAGTGCTTAGCTTTGGGTTCAATCTTGCGGTGTCCTTTCCCAGTGACAGCAGGGGCAGCAAGGCACGTATTGTATTGTTGCCATCGAGGATAAAAAGATGGGGTTTATATCATATTGCTTGAGTTTATCCCTCTACATCATGTCATCTTTCTTAATGCGTTACTTTGTTCTTCATGAACTTAGTACTCTAGATGCAGGCAGGAGTCGGTCGATGTGTGGAGTAATAGTAGTAGATGCAGAATCGTTTCGATCTATTTGTCACAGACGTGATGCCTATATACATGATCATGCCTAGATATTCTCATAACTATGCACTTTTTTATCAATTGCTTGACAGTAATTTGTTCACCCACCATAATACTTATGTTATCTTGAGAGAAGCCACTAGTGAAACCTATGGCCCCCGGGTCTATCTTTTATCATATAAGTTTCCGATCTAATTTTATTTTGCATGTTTACTTTTCAATCTATATCATAAAAATACCAAACATATTTATCTTATCTTATTATATCTATCAGATCTCACTTTCGCAAGTTACCGTGAAGGGATTGACAACCCCTTTATCGCGTTGGTTGCGAGGTTCTTGTTTGTTTGTGTAGGTACGAGGGACTTCTGTGGAGCCTCCTACTGTATTGATACCTTGGTTCTCAAAAACTGAGGAAAATACTTACGCTACTTTGCTGCATCACCCTTTCCTCTTCAAGGGAAAACCAACGCGATGCTCAAGAGGTAGCACTAATCACAAATGATAATCATGCTCAAGATAAGAGGGGTATTAAATAGCATAATGGATCTGAACATGTAATCTTCCACCAAATAAACCATATAGTAATCAACTACAAGATGTAATCAACACTACTAGTCACCCACAGGTATCAATCTGAGGTTCCGGTACAAAGATTGAACACAAGAGATGAACTAGGGTTTGAGAGGAGATGGTGTTGTTGAACATGTTGATGGATATTGGCCTCCCAAAGATGAGAGTGTTGTTGGTGATGACTATGGCTTCGATATCCCCGTTCGAGAGGGAAGTTCCTACGGCGGAATCGCTCCACCGGAGGGAAAAAGTGCTCCTGCCCAAGTTCCGCCTTGAGAGGGCGGCGCTCCGTCCAGAAAGTCCTCTTCTGATGTTTTTTCTTGGTCAAAATGAACTATATACCAGAAGATGGACACCGAAGGTGGGCTAGGCTGAGCACAACCCACCAGGGTGTGCCTGGGGGGCCTAGCACGCCCTGGTGTCTTGTGCTCACCAGGTGGCCCCCTCCGGTAGTTATTTGCTCCATTATTTTTTATATATTCCAAAATAATTCTCTGTAAATTTTTAGCTCATTTGGAGATGTGCAGAATAGGTAACTCTGACATAGCTTTTACAGGTCCAGAATTCCAGCTGCCGGCATCCCCCCTTTGTGTAACCCTTGCATATTATGAGAGAAAAGGCATTACAATTACTCTATAAAGCATTATTATGCATAAAAGCATTGTAAATAATAGTAGGAACACATGATGCAAAATGGACGTATTAGTAGCAACAATACAAATATGTGCTTCGCTGCTCCTCCTGTCATCGAGTGGGGACACCGAAAGATTGAATCTAGTACTATGCACCAATTCCGCTGAGAATCTAATCATCAACTTGGCCAAAGATAACCCATAGATCAAAAAGCATTACATAGCTATAACAGTCACTCATAATAATGTTAAGGATATAACTCAATCGCTTTCAATAATTAATCTAATCATAAACCCCCAATTTATCGTATCCCAACAAACACACCGCATAAAAGAATTACATCATATTGATTTTTGAAGAGAGCATTGTATTGAAGATCAGAGAGAGAGAGAGCGGGGGAGAGAGGGAGAGAGAGAGAGAGAGAGAGAGAGAGATCTAGCTACTAGTATGGACCCATAGGTCTGGTGAGGAACTACTCACACATCGTCGCAGGTGCAGCAGGCTTGATGTAGAAGCCCTCAGTGATCGATTCCACCTCGAACAGAGTATCGACGGAAGCACCCAGATGGGTCCACGGAAGAACAAAGGATTGTGGTGGTGAAATAATTGTTTCTGGTCTCGCTCTGGTGGTTTCTGGATATCAGGGAATTTATGGGGCTGAAATTAGGTCAAACGGAGTTGCGAGGGGGCCACAAGCTCATACGGCGCCCCCTAGGAGCACGCCGTGTGAGCTTGCACCTCTCTCGTGTGACCTCTGGTCTCCCGCTGAAGCCTCTAAGGTCCCTTCTAGTCTAGAAAAATTCACCACAAAATTTCATCATGTTTGGATTTCGTTTGGTACCTATTTCCTGCGAAATAATAAAATAGGCAAAAACAGGAACTGGCACTAGGCACTAGGTTAACAGGTTAGTTCTCGAAAATGCATATAAAGCATACAAGATTGATAATATAATAGCACGAAACAATCAAAAATTATAGATACATATCTTATAATGATATTAAGTATTATCATTATGTTTTATGAAGTTGCCTACTGAATCCTCTCATGTCCAGTCTAGTTTAAATCTAAATTGTGACAAGCACTACCATTTCATCCAGTTTCAATCTAAATCGTGACAAGCACTACCATTTCATCTAGTTCAGGCGATGACCACGCCATCAGCATGTTATTCGGGCAGTCACCATGACAAAGGCATCAGTTTCTGGGCTCGAGTCCTTGGGCTCAATTTTTGTTTCTGCTAATGGGTTATTTGTGTACCTGTCAAGTGGCCCTACATAGCAGAGGTGATAAGTGTAATTGCAGTATATATTTTATGTTTTGGCCCCACACAGATAATTCTAATATAAGAATATGAGATCTCAAAAAATCTGATGATTTCAAATTATTTTCTATGACATTGAGACCCGTCGCAGAAAATGGACATGCCTAATGATGGCCGAATACATCACCAAGAATCAGCCCAAAACATCGCCAAAGTTGCCAAGGGCGCTGGGGGGGGGGGGGGGCTCATGACGGTGCGTCGTCACAGAAAATGATCTTTGGTGATGTTTCATGTTTCATCACCAAGGTTTTTGTCACTGAATAGAGAAAATTTTATAGTAAGAGAAGTAGCTTTTAGGTTTTGGGGGAGGGGAGCAGATGCTTGCAGCAGTGGGGAGGGTGCTCGTGCAAGCAGCAGGGGAGCACACCGCCGACGCTGGCGAGCTTGTAGTGCGGGAGACAAGATGGAATCAGCAGAAGGCGAGAGGAAGAAGCAGAGAACAAAGAAAAAAAACGTGAAATAGATGAAGGGCGTCTAGCTTGAGGCCCACCTAACATGGGTGCCAGCCTGTCTCCGTGTGAAAAGAAGGAAGTGAGCAAGTGGGGCCCGCTGAATGCTCGGTCGTTCTGTTGGCGCGAAGGGTTTTTCTAAAATTTAACAGCTATAAGAGTAACTCACGCGCCGATCCAAACGGACGGTGATTTTGTCCGCTTTTTGTCCTTTTGGGTCGGCCCGGCGTACACCCATGTCCGCTTTCCGCGTTTGGGTCGGTGCATGCGCCCAACGCTAGCCCAACCCATTTTTTAGGTCGCAAAAAAATTAAACATAAATATTTGAAAAATGGAAAAACATTAATTCCGGCCACAAAGACCGGAAAGATTCCACGCTTCCACATTTACATTAACTAAAACATTAATTAAACCGAAACTACGACAAGGCGCACTGCCCTAGGCGTCCTCATCGTCGACGTCGGGGCTGGTGAGGTCAATCAGGATTGGCGCCGGGCCGGCCTAGGGGAACGCCATATTCCAAATTCTGGCGAGTCGTCCGCCGCGGGCTATACCACCGCCATCTGGGCATGGCGCGCCTCCTCCTCGGCCTCGCGGTGCTCATCCTCGGCATCATGCTCCAGATACTCGAGGTACTTGCCCTCGTGGTGCTCCTCGGCTAGCCTTTGCTAGCGCCATTTCTCGAGGTAGGCGCGCTACTGCGCCTCCGTCGCCCCCATCCAGATCGATGGCGCGCTGACCCATTCGCACACCACCCGGTCCAGGAGTAGCGCTCGATGGGGTCGGCTCCGGCTCGGCCTTGGCTAGAGATGGTGGGGCCAGTGGCGTCACGAAGCAGTCAATGGCCGCAGACAGTGCCATGGCCTCTGCCATGCGTGCCTCGTAAGCCGCCGCCTCCTCCTCCTCTCTGCGCCGCTCCTGCTCCTCGCTCTCCCGGAGGACAGCCGCCAGCTCTGCCTGGTAGGCGGCCTCTGCCACCTGGTCCTCGTCGTGCATGACGAGGGGCGGCGGCGGGGAGCCATGTGAGACGTCTCGGACACCGCGCCTCCTGGCCTCCTCGTGCTCGAAGGCGAACAAATCGCCACCACGCCGGCGAGTCGAACGCGTACGCCGGATCTTGGCGCTGCTCTAGCGTCACCAGCTGCCTGCGGCGCCGTACCTCCTTCGTGTGCGCCCGCGCCGACCACGACGCCGCCGGCACTGGGATCCTCTCCAGATCCAAGTGGCAGTCATGCGGCAGCATGATGTCAGGGTAGGGGAGAGGGACGCGGTGCTCCCAGTGCCACTTCGCCTGGTGCACTGGGACGGTGATCCGCTGCCTTGGCAGGTTGGAAGACGACGATGGAGGGGGGAGTGTTGGGGAACGTAGTAATTTCAAAAAAAATCCTACGCACACGCAAGATCATGGTGATGCATAGCAACGAGAGGGGAGAGTGTTGTCCACGTACCCTCGTAGACCGTAAGCGGAACCGTTATGACAACGCGGTTGATGTAGTCGTACGTCTTCACGATCTGATCGATCCAAGCACCGAACGTACGGCACTTCCGAGTTCAGGACACGTTCAGCTCGATGAAGATCCCCGGACTCCGATCCAGCAGGGTGTCGGGGATGAGTTCCGTCAGCACGACAGCGTGGTGACGATGATGATGTTCTACCGACGCAGGGCTTCACCTAAGCACCACAATGATATGATCGAGGTGGAATATGGTGGAGGGGGGCACCGCACACGGCTAAGGAACGATCACGAAGATCAACTTGTGTGTCCTAGGGTGCCCCCCTGCCCCCGTATATAGAGGAGAGAGGGGGGGTACGATCACAATTTTGTTTAACCACGTTTGATGGGTACGTAGCAAATCTGGAGTCTGGACTCATACAACAATTTTCTTTTTTTCTTTTTGAAGGCTCATGCAACAGTATTACACGCAGAACGGTCAATTTAATTAGAATTTTTTTTTGAAAAGGGGACTCTCCGGCCTCTACATCAGAACGATGCATACGGTCATATTTATAAATAAAATAAGTTCAACAAGGTCTTAAAGTCGTGAAACAAAATAAAGGCTAGCTCACAGAGAGCCTCAACGCAAAAAATAAGAAGGCTATAGAGCCACAACCGGCTGGCATAATAAAGATAGGAAAACTAATCGCCTATCCTATTACATGACCGTCATCCAAACCGGTTAAAGATATCCCGCTCTACCATCTCCCACCGAACAGATCCAGTAACCAAACGCTCCCTGGCCTCCGTCTGAGTGAGTAAGGACCACATACAGATCAGTGTCGTAGCTCGGAATAAAACCTGCAAAAAATGAATAGTTGTTGTTCTGTTAAAAGCCAAATCATTTTTGCAATTTCAAATTGTCCATAACAACGGACATACTCCTACACGAATGTGTCTAGCTGTATCAGACTCTATCCCATCAAGCCACGTTCCAAATAACATACCGACCGAACTCGGAGGAGTAATGTTAAAGGCAATTTGCACGGTGCGCCACAAAATTCTTGCCAACGGGCACTCAAAGAAGAGGTGCTTAATGGTCTCGTCCCGATCACAGAAACTACACCTAGTAGATCCTGTCCAATTGCGCTTAACCAAGTTGTCCTTTGTTAAAATGACTTGTTTATGTACAAACCACATAAACACTTTAATTTTCAAAGGAACTTTTACGTTCCAAACATGTTTCAAACTAGGAATGACACTCGAGTTAATAACATCGATGTAGACCGACTTAACCCTGAATTGTCCAGACCTAGTACGAGTCCAACACAACTGATCGGGCTGATGAGCTAGCTGAACCTCCATCAGTCTACTCACCAAATGAAGCCAAGCTTCCCATCTCTCACCAACAAGCACCCTCCGAAACTGAATATTAAGAGGAATGGACTGCATAATCGTTGCAACTAGCGCATCACGTCGCTGAACAATGCGATACAGGGACGGGTACTGGAGCGCCAATGGTGTATCACCAAGCCAAGTATCCTCCCAGAAACGGATATTGTTGCCATCACCGACTAAAAACTTTGTTCTATTAAAGAAGGCTGCCTTAACTCTCATAAGCCCCTTCCAGAACGGCGAATCAGTTGGTCTCACTGTCACCTGTGACAAAGTCTTGGACTGCAGATACTTGTTACGGAGAATCTGCATCCATGTTGCGTCAGTCTCCACTGATAGCTTATACAGCCACTTACTAAGCAGGCATCTGTTCTTGACCTCAAGATTCTCAATACTCAGACCCTCTTGATCCTTTGGTCTACAAATGATATCCCACTTGACGAGACGGTACTATCTTCGTTTATCCTTAAGAGTAGAACTTCTCCACCGTCCAACGCCTAGCTTCTTCCAGTCATGAAAGGGAGCAACAAGCTTTACACGGTTATGTCACATGACATGGCGCGCTTAATTATGTTCAACTATAGGCACTGCTGTGCTCGTTCGTCAGTGTCACAGAAACGGGTGATCTTAATTCCTTTTTCCCTTTCTTAGCTTTCCACCCATGTAAGGAGGATGGCAGGCATGGATGCCGTGACAAGCAACCACATTCTGCCCGTTCGTGTGATCGGCGTCTCCCTTTTCTCCGACGCACCCATGCATGATACCTACGTCTTTCTACCCTCAAACCGCACAAACGACCAACAGCTAGCGAACCAAAAGGTCTATTTTACATGTCATATTTCTTAGGCCGTATGTGCTTACGTGTTTATTTTCCTCTAGAGTTATCTTGAATCTGATCAATGTATTAATTAATGGATCATGTAATTATGTAAATGAACACACTAGCGATAGTGCTACCCATGTTAGAGAAAAATCTATAGCTACATAGCATCAGGACCATACATAAGAGGCCCTTTGATTCAAAGGATTTCTAGAGCATTAGAATCCTTTAAAAAATCTACGTTGGTTGTTTAATCCGTAAGATTCAATCCTATAAATAAAAATTCTAAGGAATCATTTGTACTATGTTCAATAAGAAATCTAGCATCCGCCTGGCCTTTAGGCCATGGAGGTGTGGAGGTCCCCGGGCCCCCGCCCAGCGGGAGTGCCCCTGCTCATGTTCTTGTTTGGTTCAACGTCTTGGTTGGGGTTGTGTGACGGTGGTGATGTCCCCTAGTATGAATAATGCCTCTCACATCTAATCCTGCCCTGATGATGAGTCTAGCATCGTTGGAAGGCATGTGGAGGTCTATCTCCGCCGGATTTCATGAAATTCGGCCGGTGCTGGTCTTCGATGTATATGTTTGGATCCAGTCTTCTCTACGTGTGTTTACATGTTTGATCCTTCCAACCTACGCTTCTCTTCACCGACGACTGTTATTCTTTTATTTCACTGGTCTTGTGGGGCCTTTAGCACGACAACTTTCTAACTGTTTACTACAATAAAATTCTAGTGTGTTGGTCTTATGACTCCGATGAGGGAGGGGCGATGACGACTCGTAGTCGTCGCTAGGTAATTCATGAACATGGTTGTATTTTTATGGTGTTCTTTGTACCGTCATGACGGATTATGAATAGATCGGAAGTTTTGCCCGCAACAAAATAATTTCTTGAAAAAATCCTTTATTATTTTCAATGATGCCATCAAATAATCTTAAATCATGTAGGATTCGAATGGGCATGACATTGCTTTTTTCTGTTCCTATAATTTTACAATCGTGCGAATCAAAAATGCAATACGGGTTTGGGGTGTAATAAATACATGGGCATGTATGTCATGAATTGACCAAAGACAAGACGCATATATCTGCCCCTTTTAGCTCTTTAATCAAATGGCATGCCAATGAGCCGGGGCAGGCAGCGGTCAACCACCAAAGCTTTGTTTCCATTTCACGGAGTGGCAGTTCAGATCCACACGACAAGGGGGTCAGTGTCCCAAACCAAAAGAAAACTAGCGATCAAGATGCTTTTGGAGTCAGAGCCAGATGGGCAGATTGGGTCACATGAGCTACCCCCGCCCGCTCGTGCATGCAGCCTAGCCAACTGCAGGAAAGAGAGAAAACTTATGACAAAGATCTCACTGGCACACTGCTGGTGTATCTGGGTAAAGTATGTTTGCAACATTTAGCTCATGAACTTAACCAAAAGCTTGTGTCTTTGCCTTCTAGGTTTGTAGCTTTTGTGGCTGTACCTACTTTACTCTGGTATGACTCATGCCTACATATATAGCTACCAACCAGACCCAAGGAAAGGGTCCAGAACTAAGCACATCATCTGTTGCTTGGTAAACTGTTGAAAACCAGTCAATGTTACAAGGAGAATGCCTGTCCGATTCCCCCGTATTTTATTCCCACGTCACTAGATTGTTTATGCTTCCTCTCCTCTCACACACCAGTGGTACAGTACATATCAATGTTTTAGTATGCTTCATATCATTGTTCCCCAATATCCCTAGGTCTCTTCTTCCTTCCCCTTTCCTACTCCTGCCTGCAGGATTCTGATCCAGTCCAGGCGGTGTAGATCGAGAAAGAGAAAGGGTGAGTGAGCTACCAAGTATATCTGCTATAGAAGAAGGAAAGATGATAACTAGGGAGGAGGAGAGGGTTATGAGAGATGTGGAGGACAAGCAGGTGGTAGCTGAGATCACTATGGATGACAGGAAGAGATCCATGAAGGGGCGCGCGCTGGACCTCAATGAAGACATCGATATGGAGAGCGAGGAAGGAGAAGTCGGCGACGACAACGACCACGAGGAGGATGATGATGGAGGTAGCACCACCGATGTTGCCGGGAGCAGGAGCTCCAGCAACAACAGCAGCACTAACCATGCATCGCAGACCCAAAAGGGTACCGGGGGCGGCGAGCATAGGGTGCGGCAGTACAACCGATCGAAGCTGCCTAGGCTCCGGTGGACGCCTGATCTTCACATGGCCTTCATACGCGCTGTCGAGAGGCTTGGTGGTCAAGAGAGTAAGTACTAGCTAGAACTTTCTCATAATTACTTGATTTCTTGAGATAATCATCGGTTGTTTTGCTCGTGAGATTCTATGATCTCATGATTCGTTTCATGCACCGAATCTGATTAATTTCCTACCTTCGACTTCTTGTTCATATAGGAGCTACGCCTAAGCTGGTGCTTCAGATGATGAACGTTAGGGGGCTCAGTATTGCTCATGTGAAAAGCCATCTGCAGGTAAATCATGCGTGCAAATTACAATTAGATCGCTTATACTTCACCTAAATAGCATATGACTCTCGGTTTATGATCTATTTACCTTCAGATGTACCGAAGCAAGAAGCTAGACCACGAGGGTCAACGGATCAGGGGAGCAATCTCCTCAGGTTCTCATTAATCATCCAAAAAATTCCACTCTGATTCACCTAAAACACTTTTGCTGATGAGATGATTACAATCTTCTACATGTGGCGAGCGCAGTATTTTCACCTATGGATTTCCACTCAATGAGAGGCGATCGACGCTTTCATGACATGCTCCTCCAAAGAGCTGCCGCCCTCTCCTCGACGGCGGAGCGCGGCGGCTTCTTCGTGTCTCGGAATGGCGGCGGCGGCGGGAACACTACTAGCCGCCTCTATGGGATTCTCCAACACCAACACTGGCCATCTCCGATGCAATCTGGCTTCAAGAACTGCAGTTTCAGGTAAATTCTATCACTAGACGTTTAAACCTAGCCAGTCTGCCGAGATGATCGATAGATCGAAACCCTAATTCACGATGAACATCTGCAGGAATCAAGAGTGGGCGTTCAACCACCGTGACATTATGGCCAGGAATGATGTGAAGGCCCCCTCGACCACGCCGCACTTCTTCGCGTCCCCGTCGGTAAGGAGGTGGCCATTAACCTCCGCAGTTGCCGGAGCCGGTGAGCAAATGCGAGATGAGAGCTTCGGTTACTTTACCGGCCATGGCTCTGGGCCGCTCTCGAGGCCAATGGCACCGGCGACGTCGGCCGTGCCAGGAGGAGGTAATCATCGTCTCCCGTTTAGATGGCACGGCGGCGATGGCGGCAAGGGCGCTAAGGCCACATCGTCAGATCCCGTGATGATCGTCGAAGCCCTAGATTCCCGGCAGCAGAAGCATCTTGAACAGCAGAGGGCTCTGATTACACCAGCCGACAAGATGCGGCTTCCGGCAGAGACGCCGGAGTTGGAGCTCAGTTTGTCTCCAGCCACGGCAACCGAGACCACAGATGGGACACCGAGCAAGAAGAGGAAGAAGAGCACTCCTGCATCGAGCGAACAAGGTCTGGAACATGCCAATAAGCTGTCGATCTCGCTCTCGCTCTTGGCGCCTGCAGCTTCCATGCCCATGCAGGGGCAGGAAAAGACGAGAGGGGGCAGCGTGGAGGCCGCTCTGGGGCAGAGTACTTTGGATCTGACCATGTCGATCAGGGCATTGGAGTGAGATCTTTTAAGTACTTTGTGTCCAGGGTTGTCCAAAAATTGCACACTGATCCATGCGATCAGTCAAGATTGTTAAATTAACCTTTGCTCTCTACCAGTACATATGGAGATATATATGTCATGTTTGTTGGTAATTGTGTCTAGGGAGTAGGGACTGCCTCCCAATATGTCCGAATATGTGGCCACATGATCCATGCCTTGTTCTCTTGTGTGACAATATACTCCCTCCGTCCCATAATATATTTGCGAAGCTAAAACTATCCGGAGACAAGTACCCATTGCAGTTGCAGTCGTTCTTTTAGGGCTTATGAGTGTCTGTCAAAATAAGTTGCCCATATCCAGTTTATTCTGGCAGGCGAAGCTAAAACTTTAGTCTAGAAGCTTATTAGTTAACCCTTAAGCTCCACAAGAACTAGCCCTTAAGCTGCACGCATCCATTTTTATTGTGAAATCTTAATCTTGAGGGTTTGCCCGATGGAAAAAAAATACACATGTCAGCACTAAATGCAGTGGTAATCTTATGGAGGACCTTCATCCAAATTAGTCGAACAAAGTCATTGTTTACATCTTCAAGTGGCTGCACACACAGAGGCGGAGCCAAAAAAAGCGAATGAGGGGGGCCAAGTGTTGCTAAGCCTTGTTGGGGAGGGCCAGTCCATGAAAATACATATCATTGTTTACATGCATATTAGGCTTAAATCGATGATGTTAGTGGGGCAGGCCCTGCTGGTGTCGTGGTTCTAAGTCTGACAGTAGAGTGGGGGTAGGTATGGAGAGGCAAGGTCCTAGCTATGGAGAGGTTGTAAACACAAGAGATGTACGAGTTCAGGCCCTTCTCGGAGGAAGTAAAAGCCCTACGTCTCGGAGCCCGGGGGCGGTCGAGTGGATTATGTGTATATGGATTACAGGGGTGCGAACCCTTCTGCCTATGGTGGGGGGTGGCTTATATAGAGTGCGCCAGGATCCCTGCCAGCCCACGTAATGAAGGGTTTAAAGTACATTAAGTCTGGGGCGTTACTGGTAACGCCCCGTATAAAGTGTCTTAACTACCATAAAGTCTACTTAATTATAGACCGTTGCGGTACAGAGTGCTTCTTGACCTTCTGGTGGTCGAGTGCGTCTTCATGGTCGAGTCCTTCAAGTCCGTCGAGTGAGGTCCTCGTAGGTCGACTGGAAGGTGATCTCTTCTAAGGGTGTCCTTGGGTAGGGTATTTAGATCAGGTCTATGACCCTACCCTAGGTACATGACTCCATCATTAGCCCCCGAATGGATTGAGGCTTGAGTGAGGAAGGAGTAGATGTTGTTTCCGACTGGCTTTTGCATGCTGGTCATGCATTGTCTTGGACCAATAATCTCTTTGTTGATAACTAGCAACTTTTCTTCAGTCGACTCGATCCATTCTTTTCTTTCGTCGAGTGACCTTTTGAACTCAACAATTTCCGAGCGACGGATCGCGGGAGATCTCACGCCTGACAAATCGATCTGCCGTTCGCGGATTTTGTGGGATACGAAATTTGGGGGAGCGCGCGAAGCGGGGCGGACCGCGGCGCTCGGATGGGATAGGGCATAGACGCCTCGATTCTCGCGCCACCCTTTTCGCCACGTATCGCGCCCACGCGACTGTTTCGGGATGTGATTGGATCGGTCGGGCCCACCTGTCATCCACTCGGAAGGGATCTTATAAAGGCGCCCGGCGAGGGTTTTTGAACAGTATCTCTGCATTCTCTCTTCGCTCTCCTTGCCTCCGCCCACCGCGCCCGTTCTCGCCTCCGCACAACCACTCCTCGCGCGTCTCGCCGGCAGCCATGGTGAAGGAGAAGACGGCGGCACTGGAACGCGCGAAGAAGGCGTCGGCGACGGGGAAGGCGAAGGGGAGAACCACCAGTCGCGGTGGGTCTTCGTCTAGATCTCGTCTGCCGAACGGCTGGGTCCAGGGAGATTGGATCCGGTCGACCATCACGGAGAAGGATCTCCTCGACATGGCCAACGACGGTCTGATCCCCCACGGAGCTGCAAGGCTTCCGGGGAAAGAGTGGCAGCCCCAGCCGGAAGAGGGTGAGTGCGTGCTTCTGGCTACCCACGTCGACCACGGATTTTCTTTGCCACCGAGTGTTTTCTTCCGTGGTTTCTTAAACTTCTTTGGAGCGCAACTCCACCACTTCACCCCGAATTCTATCGCTTATCTTGCCGCATTTGTGTCCATGTGTGAGAATTTTCTGGGTTGCCGACCGCACTGGGGCTTGTTCAAGCACATATTCACGTGTCGCTCTCAGACCGTGAAGAAGGTGAGCCCAGGAGACGACAAAACCAAAGTTGTCCAGATGTGTGGAGGTTTGGGGATCCAGATGAGGAACAAGAGCACCTTCCCAGCCATGACGTTCCCCGAGTCAGTCAGAGGCTGGCAGTCGACCTGGTTCTACTGCCAGAATGAGTCGATGCCGGGGCAGTCGAGTGGACTCCCTCAGTTTACCATGGACCGAGTCAACAAACCCTCCTCTCTGAAGGTGATTCCGGAGGAGAGAGCCGACGTGAAGATGCTGATGGAGCGCGTAGTTCAGTTGGTTCGAGAGGGAGTAACTGGTATGGATCTCTTGGAGGTTTTTCTTAGGCGACGTATCCAGCCTCTTCAGTTCCGGAGCCATTGCATGTGGTTGTATCGCGGGACTGAAGATGAGACTCGGATCCATCCAGAAGCAGTCGACGATGCCATGCTGGAAAGATGGATGGCCGCGGTCACTGGGAACAAGGATAACCCTCGTGGAGCCAGAAGGATTCCTCCACTCGACCATCACAGCGTTCCAGACAAGGTATGTCCGCTCTACCTCCCATTGTATTCTTGCCATATTTATTTCTGTTTTCTCTGCAAATTGGTCGATTGATCTTTGTCTTGATGTCTATCAGGCCCTCACCAAGCTGTATTCGATGCCCAATGGAGCACAGACTCCGACTGAAGAGGGAGAAGCGAGCGGGGGCGAGAGCCAGGAGGAGTGGGACTCGGATGCTGCTGAAGATGATGATGATGATGATGACGATGAGGAGGAAGAAGAAGAGGAGGAGGAGGAGGTCGCACCACCGCGCTTGGAAAGGCGGTCGAAGCTTGCCCATGACCCTGTGACTGAACGTGGCAAGGGGGTTGCGACTGTCGCGCAGTCGACTAAGCGCCCTCGGACCACTTCTCCGGTGCCGACTGAAAAGGCACCGAAGCAGTCCAGGGTGGCACCGTCAAAGCCGACCAAGCTCCTGCCGAAGATGAAGGTGTCCATCCCCACCATATCAGGGTAAACATGCTGCTTAAGTCTTCTTGTTTTGCGCGAGCTTTATCTCTGATTGACACTTGAGTTAGTCGACTGATTCTTTGGAATTGTAGTGCTGCTACTTCCGAGACCTCAGCCAGGGCTGACGACCATGAGATGGAGGATGCCGCAACCTCAAACCCTGGTACTACACTCTTAATTCCGTTTTTAGTCGATTGACTCTTCGTCCCTAATTCTGATTCTTTTCTGTAGTCTCATCCAATGTCGTTATCACTCTTCCTGACGATGATGACGATGAGAAACCACTGAAGCACAGGAGGAGCAGGAAGGCGTCTACCGGCAGGGTGGCCCAGGATGTGACGGCGCCCGAGACTCTGGTCGCGGAGGAGGAGAACACCACTCGACACACCGTGTCCTTCGCGGTGCCGTTGACGAGTGCTCATCCCGCTTCGTCGAGCGCCGCACAACCTTCTCTCTTCACGACGCACCACGTCCCAGAGGACCAAGCTAGTGCTGCGAAGGAAGCGATACGCCAAGCAGGGGTCATGATGGAGCAGGTGAAGGCCATCCGGGAAGCAAGTCAAGCAGCTTACGACGCCAGCTCCGCCCTTCAAAGCAATGTTCAGGTCAGTCGACCATCGCTTGTTCTGTTAGGATATGCTATCAAAAAACTTTTCTTTCCAGAATCCATAGCAATCGCGCACTGGGTGTGTCGATTGAAACTCCGTGTTAGCGGGGGCACGCTGAGTGCACCCGCTGGGTGTAGTCCCCAAGGCTAAGGTCGACTGCTGGCAGTCGGCCTTAGGCTTTATAAGTAAAGTCTTTCCATCATTCGACTGAGGCGAATGGATTTCTCAAACCGGTGGGGGCACGCTGAGTGCACCCACTGGGTGTAGTCCCCGAGACTGCGGTCGACTGCTGGCAGTCGACTACAGTCTAAAGGATACGTCTTGTTTTTTTTTTTTAGGGGGTCAACTGGTCGACTCTGTCTTTAATAGAACTAGTGGGGGCACGCTGAGTGCACCCACTGGGTGTAGTCCCCGAGACTACGGTCGAATGTTTGTATTCGGATGTAGTCTTAGAAACGCATCTCTTATCCACTCGGAAGTGAATTATCCTTAACATTTTGTCGATTGGTTCTTCGCAGAAATCCTATGACCTTGCGGCTCGTTACACCGAGCTGGAGAACAAGCACATTCAGCTCGAGCTGGATCTGAAGCTGGTTCAGGAGAATCTGACGAAGGCAAAGGAGGAGACCAAAGGTATGTTTGGTGAGACCTCGACGACTGCTTTTTTCCTTCATTTGTTTCAAAATCTGATCTTGCTGTCACTTGCAGGTAAGGTGAAGGAGGCCCAGAAGAAAAAATACCTTGAGCTAGCTGAGAAGATCAAGCTTGCTGACGAGAAGTTAGCTTCAGTCGCCAAGCTTGAAGAAGAAAATACTAATCTGAAAGCTGCTCTTGGGATTGCCAACAAGGAAGTCAGTCGACTGAAAACTGACAAAGCTGCCCTGGCTGACAAGGACAGTCAATTGACTGGGAAGAAGAATGATCTGGAGGCCTTCATGAGTGGACTTGCCAAGAAGTTGTTCCTCATGCTCGAAGGTAATCCTTTGCACTCGACAATCATTTTTAACAGTGATCTTTGCATTCGACCATCGTCTTGACTCGGTGATTGTCCTTGCAGAATTTTGCCAAAACTTTGAAGAGGAAACTAGTCGACTGGAACCAAACCTTGACCCCGTCAACTCTCCGGTGAACGATGAAGTTGCCATGAATGTGTTCCGACTCGAGTCTCGCGTTGCAGCTGTCGTTGACTATCTTGCAAGGCTGAAGGTCGCCACTTCTCGCATCGACACCACGCTCTGGCCCGGGGAGACCCTCCAGAATGACCTCGAGTCGCTGATGGCTCGACTAAACACAGTTCCTGGTCGAGTGCAGGAGTGGAAAAAATCCTCTGCTAGGTGTGGCGCAGGTGTTGCTCTGTGTCTGGCTCGAGTCCACTGTAAAGATGCGCGAGAAGACAAGCTGGCGGCTCTTCGGGTGGACAACACCAAGAAACACGACTTCAGGTCCTTCATGGAGACCTTCATCGCTGTCGCCACTCGGATTGCGGACGGAATTGATCTTGATGAGTTTGTTGCGCCTTCCAGCCCTCCACAGGAGGGGTAAAAAACTTCTTTTGAGCTCGACACTTTAAATTTGCCTCGGTATGCCGAGTGATTTTGTAACCAATAAACCTTAACAGGCTTAGCGCCTGAGCACTTTCGGTTCCTTTAGGTATCGATCCGAACTTGGGTTTGATGTTTGAATATGCTTGCTTTTGGCTCGAAATGTCTTTTGCAGGTTTAAAGCAAGACGCTCACTGCAGTCGACTTATTCCTTAATTCACTTAGGCGAGCACGGGGCTGCAGCTAAGCTCCCGAGTGGGAGGTCTGCTCCACACTCGGCAGAATTTTTATATCTTAGGCGAGCACGGGGCTGCAGCTAAGCCCCCGAGTGAGAGGTTTGCTCTTCACTCGGTAGGATTTTTATATCTTAGGCGAGCACGGGGCTGCAGCTAAGCCCCCGAGTGAGAGGTTTGCTCTTCACTCGGTAGGATTTTTATACCTTAGGCGAGCATGGGGCTGCAGCTAAGCCCCCGAGTGAGAGGTTTGCTCTTCACTCGGTAGGATTTTTATACCTTAGGCGAGCACTGGGCTGCAGCTAAGCCCCCGAGTGAGAGGTTTGCTCTTCACTCGGTAGGATTTTTATACCTTAGGCGAGCATTGGGCTGCAGCTAAGCCCCCGAGTGAGAGGTTTGCTCTTCACTCAGTAGGATTTTTATACCTTAGGCGAGCACTGGGCTGCAGCTAAGCCCCCGAGTGAGAGGTTTGCTCTTCACTCGGTAGGATTTTCACGTTGTACTTATGGCGTAGCTCAGAGGAGAGGGTTGCAGTCGACCTGCACCTCGTCCTCCTTGCGAGCGCATGTTGTATTTGTGGCGTAGCTCAAAGGAGAGAGTCGCAATCGACCCGCGCCTCGTCCTTCTTACGACCGCACATTGTACTTATGGCGTAGCTCAGAGGAGAGGGTCGCAGTCGACCTGCACCTCATCCTCCTTACGACCGCACATTGTACTTATGGCGTAGCTCAGAGGAGAGGGTCGCAGTCGACCTGCACCTCGTCCTCCTTACGTCCGCACATTGTACTTATGGCGTAGCTCAGAGGAGAGGGTCGCAGTCGACCTGCACTTCGTCCTCCTTGCGAGCGCACGTTGTATTTGTACTTAGGCGAGCACTTGGGCTACAGCTAAGCCCCCGAGTGGAATTCTGGCTCGCCACTCGGTAGGATTTTGTTCAAACTTAGGCGAGCACTGGGCTGCAGCTAAGCCTCCGAGTGGAAGTCTAGCTTACCACTCGGTAGGATTTTATTGAAACTTAGGCGAAACGGATTCGCGGCTAAGCCCCCGAGTGAGAGGCTGGCTCATCGCTCGGTAAGGATTTTTTACAAACTTAGGTGAAACGGATTCGCGGCTAAGTCACCCACTGAGGGGGAAAAATTTTTACTGAACAAATAAAAGTGACAAAAATCATTGGAGGAAAATATGACGCTATTATCTTGTAAAACATGGACTACAGAAGTACTTTTATTACAACTCATCTGAGTGATAAACTTAAGTGTAAAATGGGCGGAGTAGTTCCGCGTTCCAAGCTCGGGGCTCGTCGATATTGTGTTCGACGTTGTAGAGACAGTACACCCCGTTGTGGAGGACCTTGGTGACAATGAAGGGTCCTTCCCAAGAAGGAGCAAGCTTGTGTTGTTTCTGCTGATCCACTCGGAGAACCAAATCCCCCTCCTGGAAGGCTCGACTCTTCACGTTTCTGGCATGGAAGCGATGCAAGTCTTGTTGGTAGATGGTCGATCGGATCAGAGCCATCTCCCTTTCTTCCTCTAAAAGGTCGACTGCGTCCTGCCGCGCTTGTTCAGCTTATGCTTCGTTGTAAAGTTCAACTCGAGGAGCATTGTGGAGAAGGTCACTCGGCAAGACTGCTTCAGCTCCATAGACCAAGAAGAATGGAGTTCTCCCGGTCGACCGATTAGGTGTGGACCGCAGTCCCCAAAGAACCGAGGGAAGTTCATCGACCCATGCTCCAGCTGCATGTTTGAGATCACGCATCAATCGGGGTTTCAACCCTTTGAGGATCAGGCCATTGGCTCGCTCTGCTTGTCCATTCGACTGCGGATGGGCGACTGAAGCGTAGTTGACTCATGTGCCTTGAGAGTTGCAGAAATCCCTGAATTCCTCTGAGTCAAAGTTCGACCCATTATCTGTAATGATGTTGTGCGGGACTCCATATCTTAATATCAGTTCCCTCATGAAGCTAACAGCAGTACCGGCGTCAAGGTTCTTGATGGGTTTAGCCTCAATCCACTTGGTGAACTTGTCGACTGCCACCAGTACATGTGTGAAACTGCTTCGACCTGTTCTCAAGGGGCCGACCATATCCAACCCCCATACTGCGAAGGGCCAGACGAGTGGAATGGTCTTCAGAGCTGACGCAGGCTTGTGTGACATATTTGAGTAGAACTGACATCCTTTGCACTTGTCCACTATTTCCTTTGCCATCTCATTCGCCTTTGGCCAGTAAAATCCGGCTCGGTATGCTTTGGCCACGATGGTCCGAGAGGATGCATGATGACCACAGGCCCCCGAGTGGATATCATCGAGGATGATTCGACCTTCTTCTGGCGTTATGCACTTCTGACCCACTCCAGTCGCACTCTCTCTGTACAACTGTCCTTTGATTACGGTAAAGGCCTTGGATCGACGGACGATCTGCCGAGCCTCTTCCTCATCCTCTGGGAGCTGTTTTCTCAGGATGTACGCGATATATGGAACTTCCCAATCGGGAGTGATCACCAAGACCTCCATAACTAAGTCGACCACAGCTGGGACTTCTACTTCAGTCGGATCCGTGGTACTCTTGGGTTGCGGGGCTTCTTCAGTGAAAGGGTCCTCTTTAACTGATGGAGTATGTATATGCTCCAAGAACACACCACTTGGAATGGCTTCTCTCTTAGAACCTATCTTTGCTAGATCATCAGCTGCTTGATTTTTCAGTCGGGGTATATGATGGAGCTCTAACCCCTCAAACTTCTTTTCCAGCTTCCTCACTGCATTGCAGTATCCAGTCATGGCTGGGCTTCTCACGTCCCACTCCTTCATCACTTGGTTGACCACTAAATATGAATCGCCATAGACCATCAGGCGACGGACGCCGAGTGAAATGGCCATGCGCAATCCATATAAGAGGGCCTCGTACTCTGCCTCATTGTTGGAGGAATCAAAGTGAATCTGGAGCACATATCTGAGCTTATCTCCTCTGGGGGAAACCAGGACAACCCCAGCACCAGAACCATTCAACATCTTAGAGCCATCAAAGAACATGGTCCAATGCTCCGAGTGAACCTCAGTCGGCTGCTGCTGTTCAATCCACTCGGTGAGGAAATCTGCTATTGCCTGGGACTTAATGGCTTTCTTTGCCTCAAACTTGATATCAAGGGGAAGAAGTTCAATCGCCCATTTTGCCACTCGACCAGTTGCATCTCTGTTGTGCAAAATCTCTGAAAGTGGAGCGTCACTGACGACTGTAATGGAATGATCAGAGAAATAATGAGCAACCTTCTTCGTGGTCATGTATATCCCATACACAAGCTTCTGATAATGAGGGTATCTCTGCTTGGACGGGGTCAAAACTTCAGACAAATAATACACTGGGCGCTGAACTTTGAAGGCTTTCCCTTCTTCTTCCTGCTCGACCGTAAGTACTGTACTGACGACTTGTCCTGTGGCTGCGATATAAAGCAACAGAGGCTCTTTGCTGATTGGAGCAGCAAGCACCGGCTGGGTGGAGAGCAGAGCTTTTAGCTCGGCAAATGCTGCATCAGCTTCTGGAGTCCACTCGAACTTGTCGGCTTTCTTCATCAGTCGGTAAAGAGGCAGTGCCTTTTTACCGAGTCGTGAGATGAATCGACTTAATGCGGCCAAGCATCCAGTAAGCTTCTGGACATCGTGCACTCGCACAGGGCATTTCATTCGGAGTATAGTGCCGATCTTTTCTGGATTAGCGTCGATTCCTCGTTCGGAAACGAGAAAACCGAGTAACTTACCACCAGGAACTCCGAATGTGCACTTTGATGGATTGAGCTTGATATCGTACCTTCTGAGGTTGGCAAATGTTTCGGCGAGGTCAGTGAGCAAGTCAGAACCTTTTTGTGACTTGACTACGATATCATCCATATACGCTTCCACATTCCGACTGATTTGAGTGAGCAAGCACTTTTGAATCATTCGCATAAATGTGGCTCCGGCATTCTTGAGGCCGAATGGCATGGTGATATAGCAGAAGCACCCGAATGGAGTGATGAAAGCTGTTTTTATCTCATCGGGTCCGTACAGACGAATCTGATGGTACCCGGAATAGGCGTCTAGAAAAGACAATCTCTCGCATCCCGCGGTCGATTCAATAATTTGATCAATGCGAGGGAGAGGAAAATGATCTTTCGGGCAGGCCCGATTGATGTGCTTGAAATCAATGCACATTCGGAGTGACTTGTCCTTCTTAGGAACCATGACGACATTAGCAAGCCACTCGGAGTGGTATATCTCTCGGATAAATCCTGCCGCCAACAGTCGAGCCACTTCCTCACCAATAGCCTTTCTCTTCTGGACGGCGGACCATCGAAGATGCTCTTTAACTGGTTTAGCTGATGAGTCGACTCTAAGGCGATGCTCAGCCAGTCCCCTGGGAACACCCGGCATGTCAGCTGGCTTCCATGCAAAAATGTCCCAGTTCTCACGGAGGAACTGGATGAGCGCTTCTTCCTATTTCGGGTCGAGTGTCATGGAGATGTGGGTCGGGGCTGCATTGGGGTCGGTCGGGTGAATGTGGACAGGCTTCGTCTCACGGATGACTGAAATGCAGATTCTGTGGCGGGTTTCTTGGATCGCAGCAAATCACTCGGATCTGTGTTTTGCTTGTATTCTTCAAACTCGACCGCTGTCACCTGGGAATCGGCAATCTTTGAGCCCTTCTGAAAACACTCTTCTGCCTTTTTCCGATCACCGGTGACAGTGATCACTCCTTTGGGGCCGGGCATCTTCAGTTTGAGGTAGACGTAGCATGGTCGAGCCATGAACCATGCGTAAGCTGGTCTCCCCAAAATAGCATGGTATGCACTCTGAAAATCCACGACCTCAAACGTCAGCTTTTCCTTGCGAAAATGTTTTGAATCACCAAACACCACGTCCAGAGCTATTTGGCCGAGTGACTCGGCTTTCTTTCCTGGTATAACTCCATGAAAGCTCATGTTACTGGTGCTCAGTCGGGACATAGGAATGCCCATTCCCTTTAGTGTGTCTGCGTACAACAAGTTCAGTCCGCTACCACCGTCCATCAGCACCTTCGTCAACCGAGTGCCTTCGACAACTAGGTCGACCACCAAAGCTTGCCTCCCAGGGGTGGCAATATGAGTCGGGTGATCAGACTGGTCGAATGTGATGGGCGTTTGGGACCACCTCAGATAACTTGGTTTCGCTGGGGCAACCATGTTCACCTCACGGTTAATGACCTTCAGTCGGCTCTTGCTTTCCACATCTGCGAAGATCATCAAAGTGGAGTTGACGTGTGGATATACCCCCTCACTGTCCTCCTTGTCTTCGGCCTTGTCCGACTCCTTTTCCTTGTCCTTGGACTGTTTCCCTTGGAACTGTTGGATCAGCAGTCGACACTGACGAGTGGTATGCTTCGGGTAAATGATATTACCCTCTTCATCTTTCTTCGTGTGGATGTGGCACGGCATATCCATCACGTCGTTTCCCTCTTTATCCTTCACCTTCTTAGGGTTCCAGGATCCTTTTGGTTTCCCTTTGAACTTTCCCTGAGTCACGGCCAGAGCCTCTCCAGGAGCTGCTGGTTCAGCCTTCCGCTTCTGTTTCTGACTGGTGTTTCCCTTTTCCGACTGACTCGGCTTGTACTTGCTGCTTCGGAGTCGGTCTTCTTCTTCGCCGTTGGCATACTTGGTAGCAATCTCCATCATCCGACTCAGGGTCATGTCCCCGGTTCGACCAAACTTCAAACTCAATTCTCTATTCTTGACACCATCCTTCAAGGCGCAGACTGCCTGATGATCAGACACGTTCTCCACGGTATGATGCAAAGTGATCCATCTCTGAATATACTCTCTGAGAGTCTCATTCGTCTTCTGCACACAAACTTGCAGCTCTGTCAATCCAGCTGGTCGCTTGCAAGTTCCTTCAAATGTTCTGACGAACACTCGGGACAGATCTTCCCAAGTGTAAATGCTGCTAGGAGGTAACTGATTCAACCACGCTCTGGCAGAACCTTCCAACATGAGGGGCAAATGCTTCATGGCCACCTCGTCATTCCCACCACCAATCTGAACCGCCACTCGGTAGTCCTCAAGCCAAGTTTCAGGCCTAGACTCACCAGTGAACTTGCTTACTCCAGTTGCCAACCTGAAGTTGGGGGGAATTACCGCGGCTCTGATAGCACTGCTGAAACATTCTGGACCAGACACATGCACTCGACTGCTTATGGGCGCATCTCTGTCGGGCCCACCCTGCTGGGATCTGTTTCGGTCGACCAAGCCTTGCACGATAATGGATCGCGCATCGAAGCCTGGTTCCCGGGGGTCGACTGGAGCTCTTCGCCCCACACTGAGTTGACGCCTGTCATCTTGCTGCCGAGGAACGTAAGACCCACCCCTCGGAGGGGAAGTGGGCACTCGACGCCTTTCATCACGATCGTGTCGGTCACCATACTGGTCTCGCCGATTCTCGCGTCCTTCACGCCGCGGAGGCGATCTGGGACTGTGAGCTGACTGAACCGTATTCGCAGCGACGGATCGACTGTGAATTCTGTTGCGCGACTGCGACACGGCTGAATTCTGGTCTCCTGCTGCCCGGAGCAAATCCCTGATCTGCATCAAGCCTCTGCCAGCTTCCGACTGAGAGGACTGGATGGACTCTGCTATACGGGTTGCAGCTGCTAAATTCTGAATTGGGGTTCAATATACCTGAGTCGGCGGAAAGAGTTGACGTTGATTGGCATCGGGAACTCGTTGCCGCACGCGCTCGTCGAGTGCTCGCTGAAGGTTCTCCAGACGAGCGTGTTCAGCCAAGTTGGCTAAGCGTGCCTCCTCCAAGGCGCGAGCCTCGGGGGTTTCTCCCGCGATGGGAGTATGCAGGGCATCCATGTTCCTGCGGCGGAGCTCTTCCCTCTACAGAGAGTCGAGTGGCTCGGGCTGGTACTCTTCGTGGTCTCGTGCGGGCTCGTCTCCACCACCTGCCCCGCCCTCATGGGCGAAGCCAGGAGGACTACGAGGTCCATTGACCATCAAGATTTCCGCCGCCGGATCACTGCTATCGCATTCGGACGCAGTCTCCATGGAGCCAGTCGACAGATCGAACAGGCCGTAGAGGGATTCGTCGGGCTCGATTGCCGCAACTTGGGCGGTGGCCGTCTGGCGAGCCACCGCGTGCTTCACCCACCGCCGGAGCCTCGACCGACCAGAGCGCTTGCGCTGGTGGGAGACCGGGAGGGCGACCGATAGAGGAGTCGACCGATACGGGGTCGACGGTTGTCGCAGCAGAATGCCGCGGACACATGCGCGAAAATGCGTCGCACCACAGACGGGGAGCGCATCAACGTCGAGTGGAGCCTCCTGGAGCCAAGCGGAGTCGTCGGCGATGAAGGTGAGAGCGCCGAGAAGGATCTCGCGGCCCTCGACCAAAACTCCAGTAGCAACCATGATGAAAGTACTCGGAAGAATTGCAACTTCTCCAAAAAATCGCTAAAACACCGGCCCCATGGTGGGCGCCAACTATCGTGGTTCTAAGTCTGACAGTAGAGTGGGGGGTAGGTATGGAGAGGCAAGGTCCTAGCTATGGAGAGGTTGTAAACACAAGAGATGTACGAGTTCAGGCCCTTCTCGGAGGAAGTAAAAGCCCTACGTCTCGGAGCCCGGGGGCGGTCGAGTGGATTATGTGTATATGGATTACAGGGGTGCGAACCCTTCTGCCTGTGGTGGGGGGGTGGCTTATATAGAGTGCGCCAGGATCCCTGCCAGCCCACGTAATGAAGGGTTTAAAGTACATTAAGTCTGGGGCGTTACTGGTAACGCCCCACATAAAGTGTCTTAACTACCATAAAGTCTACTTAATTACAGACCGTTGCGGTACAGAGTGCTTCTTGACCTTCTGGTGGTCGAGTGCGTCTTCATGGTCGAGTCCTTCAAGTCTGTCGAGTGAAGTCCTCGTAGGTCGACTGGAAGGTGATCTCTTCTAAGGGTGTCCTTGGGTAGGGTATTTAGATCAGGTCTATGACCCTACCCTAGGTACATGACTCCATCAGCTGGTCCCCCTGTCTTCGCCATTGTGCACACAGAGGCCAAACTCCCACGCATCTATATACTACAATGAGAATCACATACAGTTTCAGTGGGCAGTCTTGTAGACAACTAGCACAAGCTTGAAACTCTAATATTATTGAAATCAGAGTTATTAAGGAAAATCTTATAATAACCCAGTATAAAGAACTCAGACGGCCCGAATATGAGCCTTAAGTTGTGTGCTAACCCACCTAACTGGTTCCAACCATATTCGGGATACTAACTGAGGTAGGTTAAAAGCCACGTGAATTGTCCATAATATCTTGGACGATGGATCATCCCCTCAAGAAAGCACTCAAGCTGACAGAACTCAATCCATGCATCTCCGGAGCTAGACGTCTGGCAAGCAGTTTGCCAGAGCCCGCAGCGAGCAAAGAAAAGCTCAATTTTCTTCAAGCTGAACAATGCCTAAGTATTTGACTCGGTTAGATGGCATTACCTATTTCATGTTCTCTAACACATGGGATTTTCTTGTAGGGACCTCATTGCACTCTCTTTGGCCACAACCTCCTCATGCACCCTACTCAATAGAGCTCCTATAACTCACACTTTACTACCTAAGAGGATTGCGGCAGGGTGGCCCGCTCTCCCCCTTCCACTTCCTGTTGGCCATCGACCACTTCAGAGGATCCTTGAGCGTGCTACTGATGTGGGCATCATCGGCCCTATTGCTCACTGCCACGCCTTCATCCAAGTCAGCCTCTATGACGACAATGCAGCCTGCTTCCTGAACCCCATCAAGCACAAAGTTGTTACGCTGCAAGTTTTTCAGGATTGTTAACCAACTTTGCTAATAAGTTTGCCGCCTTCCCAAATTGCTATGACGGTCAGACTATGGCTATTGCTCTTGCTGGTTTCAAAGGGGATTGTTTACTCTTTCCCAAGAAAATATTTTGGCTCCCACTTGTTGGGCTAAGTCCCTCCACATGGAGGTGTGTTGGCAGCCCAACATCAGCCCATACAAGTCCAACAATGTGAACCATTGATCTTCGTTGCATCCAACGGTTGTGAGTGTTCCCTGATGAAGGGAGCAAGGAGAAAACCCTAGCCACTCCACCCCCTACTGGTGGTGGCTGCCATTCATGAGAGTGTGAGATCACACACAAGAGAGGAACACAACCTATGAGGGAGAGGAAGAAGAAGAAGTGGGGGTTCTGTCCAGATTTGTTGCATTTGACTAGAAAGTGTTCAACCTGGTGATTGGAGGCTCAAACATGCTTGGATTGACCACAAACTTGGTGAACTCATTACTTACTTTGACTACTTCGATCTGGTTAGCTGGTTTGAGGATTAGGTCAGTGGAGCATCAGATTTGAGAGTGGTTTTGTCAGCTCTGACTGCTACGGTTTCAGAACAGAGTAGTTTTGGAGGACGAATAGTTTTGGTATGCAAATGGTGTCCAATTTGGCTGAAATTTTGAGGGGATCTCAAGGACTTGTGCGTCTACTTGTCTACCAAATTTGGTGTTGTTTGGTTCAGTGGTTTAGGAGTAGTTTGCAAAACACTTAAGGGGACAGAAGATGTGTAAACTCTGCTTTGCTCAAATCTTGCCTCTTGTGGTTGGTGTTGCTGTTGCCGGTTGGCAACATGGAGAGTGTGTTGTAAATATCTCTAGAGGTTCTAGAGAAGACTTTGTACTCACCATTCTCATAGTGAAGTTTTGTGGACCGGTCGGTCCGCAGTCGTAGTTTTTTAGTCCTCAAGTTGAGGAGTTTTTTCCACATTCAATCATGTGTCACATGTGCATGTTGTTTGTGTTATTCCGCTGCCTACATGTTGGTTGTTGTTGTCCTCAAAGTTCACGACAAGTGGAGGGGGTTGTGTGGTGTGCATATTTGCCGTGTCGGCGAATTTGTGCAATGCATTGTTGCTGTCCAGACCCCAACAATGGCATCAGAGTCTTGGTTTTCTTGTGCAAATTGTTGAGTTTCTTGTGGTGAAAGATGGAAATGAATACCAATAGGATGATATCTTTGAATGGTATACAAGCAGGGAAGGGCAAGATGGAGGACTTGTTATATGTCAAAGAATACTGGAAGCCGGTGTTCTCCATTGAGATGCTAGAGGGCATTGAGGAAGGTCAGTGGAAGGTACTTCATCACCAAGCTTGTGGGTTTATTCGTCAATGGGTCGATGACAATATTTTAAACATATCATTGATGAGACACATGCATGCACCTTGTAGCAGAAATTAGAAGAGTTGTTTACCCGGAAAGAAGGTACAAAGTAGATGTTCTTAATCAAACAATTGATGTGTTTGAGGTACAAATAGGGCATTCTAATTGCGAGCATGTGAATACATTCCAAGGCATTATAAATTCAGCTTTCTTCAATGGGAATTACATTTGAAGATGAAGTGGGAGCCTTGCTGCTACTAGGCTCATTACCAGACAACTAGGAGACCTTCAAGGTCACGGTTTGCAATTCAACACCAAATGGAGTTGTCACTTGGAATCTTGTGAAAACTAGGGTACTAAATGAAGGAGTCCAGAAAGGTGGTTGAAGCTAGTTCTTCCTCACATTCAGAGGTGTTGGTCACTCAGTCCAAGGGGAGAAGTAAGAGCAGAGGTCCAGGTAAAGGGGCAGAAAGAGGTAGGAGCAAATCAAGAGGCAAGTATGCTCATTATGAGTGCCACTGCTGCCATCAAAATGGCAACATTAAGTGGCAATGTGTCAAATGGAAAAAGGAGAAAAAGAAAAATAAGAAGCAAGCTGACAGTGATAGTGACATAGAGGGCAACCGAGTTACTGCAGCAAAAGAGGCTTGTTATGCATGCAGAAAATGATGGCATATTTGGTTCCACTGTTGAGGAGAGGATCACTATTGTTTCTGATGAAACCGTCAACCTTGTGGATGGTTACGAGATGATTTGGATACCGGACAGCAGTGCTACCATTCATGCGACATCTTGCAGAGAGCTCTTCATTAACTATATATCAGGTGATTTTGGTGTTGTGAAGATGGGGAACAATGATAGGGCAGCCAGCCATCATTGGAAAAGGAGATGTGCATTTGGAGGCCGCAAATGGTACAAGGTTAGTCCTCGAATCTGTGAGGCATGTTGAGGCACTTTGTCTCAATATTATATCAGTTGGTTTGCTTGATGGATATGATTACTTGAGCAGTTTTTGAATAGACAGTACAAGCTCACCAAAGGCAACATGGTTGTTGCAAGAGGTAAAATGGACTCGGTTTTGTATCATGTTCATGCTAAGCTAGTTAGTGATTCTGTCAATGCACTAGAGAATGGTGATCATTGTGCTCTATGGCACAAGAGACTTGGGCATATGAGTGAGAAGGTGTGATGGTGCTAGTGAAGAAAAATTTGTTGAAGGGTGTGAAAGGAGTTCACATCAAGAAATGTTAAGATTGTCTAGCGGGGAAGTAACACAAAGTTTCCTTGAACACTCTACATCCTCACAAGAAGCTTGAGATGTTGGACTTGATACATTCTGATGTTTGGAAAATGTCGGTAAGATCTCTTGGTGGTGCTAAGCACTTTGTGACTTTTATTGATCACTTTTCCAGGAAAGTTTGGGCCTTCACTTTGAGAACCAAAAATCACTAGGTGTATTCAAGAAATTCCAAGCCTCGGCTGAGAAATAAACTGAGAAGAAGATCAAGTGCATTCGCACTGATAATGGAGGATAGTACATTGGGCCATTTGATGCATATTGCAAGCAGCAAGGTATTAGGCATCAATTTACTCCCTCGAAGACACCACAACTGAATGATCTTGCTGAGAGGACGAACAGCACAATTTTGAACAGAGTTAGATGTTTGATGTCAAGTGCAAAGCTACGTAAGCACTTTTTGGGTGAGGCTTGGATGACTGCAATTTATCTTATTAATCTCTCACCAAGTTATCCTTTGGAGGGAGATGTTCCTAACATGGTTTGGTATGACAAGGACGTCTCATATGACCACCTGAAAGTCTTTTGGGTGCAAGGCCTTTGTTTATATTCCTCAAGATGAAAGGTCAAAGCTTGACTGGAAGACAGGGCAGTGCATCTTTCTTGTCTATGGTGGTGATGAGTTTGGCTACAAGCTATTTGATCATGTAGCAAGGAAAGTTGTGAGAAGTCGTGATGTTGTGTTTGTAGAAAACCATACAATTGAGGATATTGTGAAGACAAAGGGGCGTGTTTTTCCTCAGAAACAACAAGACATGATTAATTCTGGCCTAGTTCCTGTAGCTCCAGCTCCAGTGCAAGTTGAAGCAGATGCAGAAGATGTATAGGATGATGTACATAGTGGTGCAGGTAAAGAAGATGCTCCCCAGCAGCAGCAAGAATATGATGCTGAAGTTGATGATCCGGATTAGTGCTACTTGTGGAATGCGTTGAGATTTCCCCAAAGAGGAAGGGTGAAGTAATATAGTAGCAAAAAGTATTTCCCTCAGTAAAGAACTAAGGTTTATCGAACCAGTAGGAGAATTATCCAAACAACCTTTAGCAGTACCTCCACACACAAGAGCAAATACTTGCACCCAATGCAGGCAAGAGGGTTGTCAATCCCCTTGTACTCGTTAATTGCAAAGATCAAATCTGATAGTAGGAGATATATAAATTGCAAAGTAAAATAAAAGTAAATAAATTGCAGCAAGGTATTTGGGGTTTTAGTAATATGATTTAAATAGACACAGGGGGGCATAGGTTTCACTAGAGGCATCTCTCTCATAAGCATAACGATATGGTGGGTGAACAAATTACTGCTGGGCAATTGATAGAAAGCGCATAGTTATGATGTTATTCATGGCATGATCAGTACATAGGCATTACTTCCGTGAAAAGTAGATCGACATCCATCTGCATCTACTACTATAACCCCACCGCTCGACCGCTATCCAGCATGCATCTAGAGGTATTAAGTTCATAACAAATAGAGTAATGCTTGGAGCATGATGACATAATGTAGACAAAATAAGTATCAAGTAATATGATCAAACCACATCGTTTTGCCCTTAGTAGCGACAATACAAATATGTGCCTCGCTACCCCTTCCGCCACTAGGCGAGGACACCGCAAGATTGAACCTACTACTATGCACCACTTCCACTGAAGATCTAATCATTAACTTGGCCAAAGATAACTCATAAATCGGAAAGCATTACATAGCTATAACAATCACACACAATAAAGTTTAGTATATAAATCAATTACATTCAATGAATAATCTGATCATAAACCCAAAATTCATCGGATCACAACAAACACACCGCACAAAAGGATTACGTCATATCGATATCTGAAAAGAACATTGTATTCAAGATCTTACCAAGAGAGAGAGAGAGAGAGAGAGAGAGAGATCTAATCACTATGGGCCCATAGGTCCTGTGGGGAACTATTCACGCATCATCGGAGGTGCGACATGAAGGAAATATTCCCTAGAGGCAATAATAAAGTTGTTGTTTTATATTTCCTTATATCATGATAAATGTTTATTGTTCATGCTGGAATTGTATTAACCGGAAACTTGATACATGTGTGAATACATAGACAAAACAATGTGTCCCTAGTATGCCTCTACTAGACTAGCTCGTTGATCAAAGATGGTTAAGTATCCTAGCCATGGACATGAGTGGTCATTTGATAACGGGATCACATCATTAGTGGAATGATGTGATGGACAAGACCCATCCATTAGCTTAGCATAATGATCGTTCAATTTTATTGCTACTGCTTTCTTCGTGTCAAACATATATTCCTCCGACTGTGAGATTATGCAACTCCCGGACACCAGAGGAATGCCTTGTGTGCTATCAAACGTCACAACGTAACTGGGTGATTATAAAGATTCTCTACAGGTATCTCCGAAGGTGTTTGTTGGGTTGGCATAGATCGAGATTAGGATTTGGCACTCCGAGTATCGGAGAGATATCTCTCGGCCCTCTCAGTAATGCACATCATATGAAGACTTGCAAGCAATGTGACTAATGAGTTAGTTATGAGATGATGCACTACGGAACAAGTAAAGAGACTTGCCGGTAACGATATTGAACTAGGTATGAAGATACCGACAATCGAATCTCGGGCAAGTAACATACCGATGACAAAGGGAATAACGTATGTTGACATTGCGGTTCGACCGATAAAGATCTTCGTAGAATATGTGGGAACCAATATGAGCATCCAGGTTCTGATGTTGGTTATTGACCGGAGATATGTCTCGGTTATGCCTACATAGTTCTCGAACCCATAGGGTCCACACGCTTAATGTTCGATGACGATATGTATTATATGAGTTATGTGTTTTGGTGACCGAAGGTTGTTCGGAGTACCGGATGAGATCACAGACATGATGAGGAGTCTCGAAATGGTCGAGAGGTAAAGATTGATATATTGGAAGGTAGAATTCGGACATCGGAAGGGTTCTGGAGTGTATCGTGTACAAACCAGAGTACCGGAGGGGTTACCGGAACCCCTCGGTGGAAGATATGGGTCATATGGGCCACAGGAGGGAGGCTAACCAGCCCACAAGGGGCTGGTGTGCCCCCCACAAGGGAGGAGGCCGAATTGGACTAGGGAAGGGGGCGCCACCCCCTTTCCTTCTCCCTCTCCCTCTCCCTTCCCCTTTTCCCCCTCTGTGTGAAGGAAAAAAGAGGGGGTCGAATCCTACTAGGACTGGAGTCCTAGTAGGAGTCCCCCCTCCTTGGCGCGCCCCTTGTGGCCTGCCTCCTCCCCTCCTCCTTTATATACGGGGGTGGGGGGCACCCCAAAACACATCAATTGTTTAGCCGTGTGCGGTGCCCCCCTCCACCGTTTACTCCTCCGGTCATATTTTCGTAGTGCTTAGGCGAAGCCCTGCGCGGATCAGTTCACCAACACCGTCATCACATCGTCGTGCTGACAGAACTCATCGACTCATTCGTGTCTCTACTGGATCAAGAGTTCGAGGGACGTCATCGAGCTGAACGTGTGCAGAACTCGGAGGTGCCGTACGTTCGGTAATTCATTGGTTGATTCGAGAAGACATTCGACTACATCAACCACGTTAAGTTAACGCTTCCGCTTTTGGTCTACGAGGGTATGTGGACACAATCTCCCCTCTCGTTGCTATGCATCTCCTAGATAGATCTTGTGTGAGTGTAGCAATTTTTTGAAATTGCATGCTACGTTTCCCAACAGTGGCATCAGAGCCAGGTCTATGCGTAGATGATATGCACGAGTAGAACACAAAGAGTTGTGGGCGATGATCGTCATACTGCTTACCACCAATGTCTTATTTTGATTTGGCGGTATTGTTGGATGAAGCGGCCCGGACCAACCTTATATGACCGTGTTCATGAGACCGGTTCCACCAACAGACATGCAACTAGTTTTGCATAAAGGTGGTTGGCGGGTGTCTGTTTCTCCAACTTTAGTTGAATCGAATTTGACTACGGCCGGTCCTTGTGAAGGTTAAAACGGCAAACTTGATAAATCACCATTGTGGTTTTTGTGCCATAGGTATGTACGATTCATGCTAGCAGCCTGTAACACCCACGTAAAACTTGCAACAAACAAAGTAGAGGACGTCTAACTTGTTTTTGCAGGGCATGTTGTGTTGTGATATGGTCAAGACATGATGTGATATAAAGATTGTTGTATGAGATGATCATGTTTTGTAAAAGTTATCGGCAACTGGCAGGAGCCATATGGTTGTCGCTTTATTGTATGAAATACAAGCGCTATGTAATTGCTTTACTTTATCACTAAGCGGTAGTGATAGTCATAGAAGCAATGGTTGGCGAGACGACCACGACACTACGATGGAGATCAAGGTGTCAAGCCGGTGACGATGGAGATCATGACGTTGCTTCGGTGATGGAGATCGTGAGCACAAGATGATGATGGCCATATCATGTCGCATATTTTGATTGCATGCAATGTTTATATTTTATGCATCTTGTTTTTCTTAGTACGGTCGTAGCATTATAAGATGATCCCTCACTAAAATTTCAAGGTATAAGTGTTCTCCCCGAGTATGCACCGTTGCGAAAGTTCTTCGTGCTGAGACACCACGTGATGATCGGGTGTGATAGACTCTACGTTCAAATACAACGGGTGCAAGCCAGATTTGCACACGCGGAATACTCGGGTTAAACTTGATGAGCCTAGCATATACAGATATGGCCTTGGAACACTGGAGACCGAAAGGTCGAACGTGAATCATATAGTAGATATGATCAACATAGTGATGTTCACCATTGAAGACTACTCCATCTCACGTGATGATCGAACATGGTTTAGTTGATTTGGATCACGTATCATTTAGATGACTAGAGGCATGTCTATCTAAGTGAGAGTTCCTAAGTAATATGATTAATTGAACTTTAATTTATCATGAACTTAGTCCTGATAGCATTTGCAAATTATGTTGTAGTTCAATAGCTCGTGTTGTAGCTTCCCTATGTTTTTTGATATATTCCTAGAGAACACTAAGTTGAAAGATGATAGTAGCAATGATGCGGACGGGGTCCGTGATATGAGGTTTATCCTCATTGTTGCACAGAAGAATTATGTCCTTGATGCACCGCTAGGTGACAGACTTATTGCAGGAGCAGACGCAGACGTTATGAACATTTTGCTAGCTCAATATGATGATTACTTGATAGTTCAGTGCACCAGGCTTTACGGCTTAGAACCGGGACTTCAAAAATGTTCTGAACGCCATGGAGCATATGATATGTTCCAAGAGTTGAAATTGGTATTTTAGACTCATGCCCGTGTCGAGGGGTATGAGACCTCTGACAAGTACTTCGCCTAAAAGATGGAGGAGAATAGCTCAACTAGTGAGCATGTGCTCAGAATGTCTGGGTACTATAATCACTTGAATCAAGTGGGAGTTAATCTTCGAGATAAGATAGTGATTGACAGAGTTCTCTAGTCACCATCACCAAGTTACTCAAACTTTGTGATGAACTATAATATGCAAGGGATGACAAAAGCGATTCCCGAGCTCTTCGTGATGCTGAAATCGACGAAGGTAGAAATCAAGAAAAAGCATCAAGTTTTGATGATTAAACAAGATCACTAGTTTCAAGAAAAGGGCAAAGGGAAAGAAAGGGAACTTCTAGAAGAATGGCAAGCAAGTTTTCACTCCCGTAAAGAAGCCCAAAGCTGGACCTAAGCCTGAAACTGAGTGCTTCTACTACAAAGGAAATGGTCACTAGAAGCGGAAATGCCCTGAATATTTGGTGGATAAGAAGTATGGCAAAGTGAACAAAGGTATATTTGATATACATGTTATTGATGTGTACCTTACTACTGCTCGTAGTAACCCCTAGGTATTTAATACTTGTTAAGTTACTAAGATTAGTAACTCGAAATAGGAGTTGCAGAATAAATAGAGACTAGTTGAGGGTGAAGTGATGATGTATGTTGGAAGTGGTTCCAAGATTGATATGATCATCATCACACACACCCTATACTTTCAGGATTAGTGTTGAACCTAAATAAATGTTATTTGGTGTTTGAGTTAAGCATGAATATGATTAGATCATGTTTATTGCAATATGGTTATTCATTTAAGACAAAGAATAATTCTTATTCTATTTACATGAATAAAACCTTCTATGGTCATACATCCAATGTTGATGGTTTACTGAATCTCGATCATAGTGATACACATATTCATAATATTGATGCCAAAAGATGCAATGTTAATAATGATAGTACAACATATTTGTGGCACTGGCGTTTAGATCATATTGGTGTAAAGCGCATGAAGAAACTCCATGTTGATGGCTTTTGAAATCACTTGATTATGAATCATTTGATACTTGCGAACCGTGCCTTATGGGCAAGATGACTAAAACTCCGTTCTCCTGAACAACGGAACGAGCTAATGACTTATTAGAAATAATACATACCGATGTATGCAGTCCGATGAGTGTTGATGCTCGTGGCGGGTATCGTTATTTTCTGACCTTCACAGATGATTTGGGCAGATATGGGTATATCTACTTAATGAAACACAAGTATGAAACATTTGAAAAGTTCAAAAGAATTTCAGAGTGAAGTGGCGAATCATCGTAACAAGAAAATAAATTTTCTACAATCTGATTGTGGAGGAGAATATTTGAGTTACGAGTTTGGCCTTCATTTAAAACAATGTGGAATAGTTTCACAGCTCACGCCACCTGGAACACCACAGCGTAATGGTGTGTCCGAACGTCATAACCACACTTTATTGGATATGGTACGATATATGATGTCTCTTACCGATTTACCACTATCTTTTTGGGTTATGCATTAGAGACAGTTGCATTCACTTTAAACAGGGCACCATCAAAGTCCGTTGAGACAACACCGTATGAACTGTGGTTTGGCAACAAACCTAAGCTGCCGTTTCTTAAAGTTTGGGGATGTGATGCTTATGTCAAAGGCTTCAGCCCGATTAGCTCGAACCCAAATCGGAGAAATGTGTCTTCATAGGATACCCTAAGGAAACAATTGGGTACACCTTCTACCACAAGTCCGAAGGCAAGATTTTTGTTGCTAAGAACGGAACCTTTCTAGAAAAGGAGTTTCTCTCGAAAGAAGTGAGTGGGAGGAAAGTAGAACTTGAAGAGGTCATTGTACCTGCTCTCAATTTGGACAGTAGCTCATCCGAGAAATCTTTTCCCGTGATGCCTACACCAACTAGAGAGGAAGCTAATGATAAAGATCATGAAACTACAGATCAAGTTGCTACCGAACCTCGTAGGTCTACAGAGCACGATCCACACCAGAGTGGTATAGTAATCCTACTCTGGAGGTCATGTTACTTGACCATGATGAACCTACGAACTATGAAGAAGCTATGATGAGCCCAGCTTCCGATAAATGGCTTGAGGTCATGAAATCTGAGATAGGATCCATGTATGAGAACAAAGTGTGGACTTTGGTGGATCTGCCCGATCATTGGCGACCCATAGAGAATAAATGGATCTTCAAGAAGAAGACTGGCGCTTATGGTAATGTTACTGTCTATAAAGCTCGACTTATCACAAAAGGTTTTCGACAAGTTCAAGGAGTTGACTACGATGAGACTTTCTCACTCGTAGCGATGCTTAAGTTTGTCCGAATCATGTTAGCAATTGCCGCATTTTATGAAATCTGGCAAATGGATGTCAAAACTGCATTCCTTAATTGATTTCTTAAAGAAGAGTTGTAGATGATGCAACCAGAAGGTTTTGTCGATCCTAAAGGTGCTGACAAAGTGTGCGAGCTCCAGCGATCCATCTATGGACTGGTGCAAGCATCTTGGAGTTGGAATATATGCTTTGATGAGTTGATAAAAGCATATAGTTTTAGACAGACTTGTGGTGAAGCCTGTATTTACAAGAAAGTGAGTGGGAGCACTACAGCCTTTTTGATAAGTATATGTGAATGACATATTGTTGATCAGAAATGATGTAGAATTTTTTGGAAAGCATAAAGGAGTGTTTGAAAGGAGTTTTTCAAAGAAAGACCTCGGTGAAGCTGCTTACATATTGGGCATCAAGATCTATAGAGATAGATCAAGATGCTTGATAAGATTTTCAACAAGTACAACCTTGACAAGATTTTGAAGTAGTTCAAAATATAACCGTCAAAGAAGGAGTTCTTGCCTGTGTTGCAAGATGTAAAGTTGAGTAAGACGCAAAACCCGACCACAGTAGAAAATAGAAAGAGAATGAAAGTCATTCCCTATGCCTCAGCCATAGGTTCTATAAATTATGCTATGTTGTGTACCAGACCTATTGTGTACCTTATCATGAGTTTGGCAAAAGGGGTACGATAGTGATTCAGGAGTGGATCACTAGACAGCGTTCAAAGTTATTCTTAGTTACCTAAGAGGACTAAGGAAATATTTTCTCGGTTATGGAGGTGATAAAGAGTTCATCGCAAAGAGTTACGTCAATGCAAGCTTTTACACCGATCTGGATGACTCTGAGTCTCAATCTGGATACATACTAAAAGTGGGAGCAATTAGCTAGAGTAGCTCCATGCAGAGCATTATAGACATAGAAAATTTGCAAAATGCATACGACTCTGAATGTGGCAGATCCGTTGACTAAACTTCTCACAAAAGCAAAACATGATCACACCTTAGTACTCCTTGGGTGTTAATCACATAGCGATGTGAACTATATTATTGACTCTAGTAAACCCTTTGGGTGTTGATCACATGGCGATGTGAACTATGGGTGCTAATCACATACAGATGTGAACTATTTGTGTTAAATCACACGGTGACGTGAACTAGATATTGACTCTAGTCCAAGTGGTAGACTGAAGAAAATATGCCCTAGAGACAATAATAAAGTTGTTATTTTATATTTCCTTATATCATGATAAATGTTTATTATCCATGCTAGAATTGTATTAACCGGAAACTTGATACATGTGTGAATACATAGACAAAACAATGTGTCCCTAGTATGCCTCTACTAGACTAGCTCGTTGATCAAAGATGGTTAAGTTTCATAGCCATGGACATGAGTTGTCATTTGATAATGGGATCACATCATTAGTGGAATTATGTGATGGATAAGACCCATCTGTTAGCTTAGCATAATGATCGTTCAGTTTTATTGCTACTTCTTTCTTTGTGTCAAATATATATTCCTCCGACTACGAGATTATGCAACTCCCGGACATCGGAGGAATGCCTTGTGTGTTATCAAACATCACAACGTAACTAGGTGATTATAAAGATGCTCTACAGGTATCTCCGAAGGTGTTTGTTGGGTTGGCATAGATCGAGATTAGGATTTTTCACTCTGAGTATCGGAGAGGTATCTCTGGGCCCTCTCGGTAATGCACATCATATGAAGCCTTGCAAGCTTTGTGACTAATGAGTTAGTTACGGGATGATGCACTACGAAACGAGTAAAGAGACTTGCCGGTAATGATATTGAACTAGGTATGAAGATACAAACGATCGAATCTCGGGCAAGTAACATACAGATGACAAAGGGAATAACGTATGTTGACATTGCGGTTCGACCGATAAAGACCTTCGTAGAATATGTGGGAACCAATATGAGCATCCAGGTTCCGCTATTGGTTATTGACCGGAGAGATGTCTCGGTCATGTCTACATAGTTCTCAAACCCGTAGGGTCCGCACGCTTAACGTTCGATGACGATATCACTACTAGGGAAAAGGCTAGCAGCAGCGCGGGTTTTAGATGTATCAGTAGCGCGGGTACCCGCGCTACTAATACGGCGCTACAGCTAACTCATAGCAGTAGCACGTGCGCACCCGCGCTACTGCTACACAAGTGTAGCAGCAGCGCGGTTATGGGAAGCTCGCTACCGCTAGTAGCGCTAGCGCTCTTTGGCTGGACGCGCTACTGCTATTGAGGCGCTGCTGCTAACTTTTGTACACTCGCTACTGCTAATTTAAGTAGTTTTTTTTGGCATATTTGTTTTGTATTTGAACCAGCTTTGTAGAAGAATTTTTAGCACATAGAAATGTCATCATGATACACATACAAATGCCTGCGAGACCACAAATGTAATCATAGCATGTACATACAAATAGTCTCTTCATAATCATCATCCAACACAAAGTGATATCTTGTCATCATCTCGAAAATAGCAATACATGCAAGTCTCGAATACTTGCAACTACAACAACGTCATCCATCTAAACAAAGGTATATGCAAGAAGTGCTATCACTATGAGTGAGAGCGGAACCATGCAGTACATGAGGTGGCGGTTATGAGTCCTCTCTCGCGCTAGCGTGAACCTCAAGTAACTAGCTTCTCCTTCTTGTCTGCTTTTGAAGCCTTTATGGCTGGCGCCCGTGAACCCATTCACTTGTGCCTGACACTCATGCCACTCGTTGTACACCCCCGGAACCTTCCCTTTGTACACGACATAGCATTTCCATCTCGCCATCAAGAAACTAGGTACCTGTTAGAGATGCATGTTCATGAAGAGGATGTACAATCATATATATGCAACAAAATATACTAGAGCAACACCAAAAAAGAAAGGTTAGCAACTAGATGCAACATATACAGTATGCAAATTAATTAACTAGAGGTACGCAGTTCATCGTACGCAAACTAACAAAGTAGCGTTACGCAAGTTCGGCAGGGACCGTGGACATCACAAAGTTTCATCGCTACAAAAAGTATACAAGTTCAACCGACACATATCATCATCATCGGCATCATAAATCACTAGAAGTTCCATCCTTCCATATCATCGAGGACGAACCCTAGCTGCTTGAACGGCATGAGGTCTAGACGTTGCATGCCTATGCGAGTTCGGACGTCAGTTCGCGATATAGGGCCGTGGTGGAACATCCCCTTCTCATCGACGACTTCTTTCATGATGATCGTCGCAATGTCGCTTTGGATGCGAAAGAAGTCATCTCTAAGTTTATAATTCGCTTCTCCATGAGATTCTAGCCACTTGTGGATATGATCATCATTTCTGCTGTTAATGCGAAGCTTTTGGTGATCCATGTTGAACTGAATCATGAGATGGACGATGTAGAATCCATCCTTCTTGCTTGGTTTTGGGACATGGATGCATGAGAAGTTAGTTTTATGCGCGAAACCCATCTTCTTGTTCCTTTGTTTCTTGATATGCACGTGGCCACCTCTAAAGCTGAAGCCTTGGAGAGCATCATCTAGAATATTCATTATGTGGGTGTAGTCCTTTTTCTCGTAGTCTCTGGAAGGGTCAAAATACACGGCGTGGGAGACTTGCGGGTAAAGAACGATAAGGACGGCGCGCCCGTTGCTGCGGGGAAAAGACACCTCAAATTATTCCCCATATGAGAGAGAAGGAATGATTGAAATGTACGAAAGGGTTGTCCGGAACTTACTTACTTTGGATGATAAGGCACGAGGACAATTTCCCGGTCCTTATTCTATACCATGAAGTTTTGGAGGTACTCCCTAGCAGTTTCACGCTCAAAGTCGCCGAGACTCAAGAAAGACTCGTGCATGTAGTACGGATCCTCCACACAGATTTGCGAGACTTCTTCACTCTTCATGACGGAGCTCATATGTAGCGCAAAAAGGCGGACGATAGTAAAATCAAGCCGCCTTGTTAGAAACATCTCAAAGATATGGTCAAATCGCAGGAAGAACACCTCCGCGGGCCGTGTATCGACGTAGCACTTCCCCTCAGGCACACGAGCCGCGTATGTCGGATATCCTGGATCCTTTGAGGCTAGTAGGCTTTTCTCAGTCGACAGCACATGGTCGTGCAGTCTCTTGAGATCCCCTGATAGTGCCTCCAGCAGTTTCGGCGGTAGCATCGGCTCGCCCGTGAGATGGAACATGACCGCACCTTTCACGGGTACACGCTCTTCAGAATGCATCGTCTGGCTGCTGTGTGCTCTGGCTTGTTTGGAGGCAGTTACCTTCCCCGATCTCTTCCTCTCCTTTTTCTTGGGCACACCTTCCAGACCCTTCCTTAACCCCTGCCCAAGTGTTCCCGGGCTAAGTACTGTACGACCCTCGCGCCCGGCTAGTTGAGCCTGTGTTGAGGCGGCATCTTCAGGCGTGTCCTGTGAGGATTTCATGAAGAGAGACTTTTTGCAATCCATGGTACGGCCCTGCCCGGGCATATCATCCATATCCTCATTAGCAAGCTGATAGCCCGATTCGTCATATGGTTGACTCATCATATCTATGTCACAGTCATACGCATTTGTATTGAGGTAATCCATAGGGTCGACCTCCATCTCATCATCCATTCTCTGTTCTACAGGAGAAATTACATCAGCCAGTACTATTGCACCCCCTTCATCATGTCGTCCGCCGCTCTCACCCGGCACTACTACAGGAGCTGGTAATTGCGTAGGTGGGGTGGTGGTCTCCGCACATGCTTGTTGATGTGTGGTAGTTATTGGTGTGCTCTTGGCCGGCTCCAGACGAATAAGATTCTTCGGCCATAGCAGCACCCAACCCTTGCAGCGTCCAATCCGCGGCGGGGTCTCGTCGTCCGCTCCCACATGCTGTACTGGAGGAGGCAAATCCTCGTGCCCCGATTTCACACTGGTCAAGCTAACCCTGAAGTGCCCAGCGGGGATCGGCTGGTTGTGGAATGTGCATTGAGAGAGGTCCATTATCATCCCCTTTCCCACGTCCACCTTCTGGCCTTTGATCAAGTAGAGTATGGTGCATGGGGTTTCTTTCGCCTGCAAACACATATGTCTGTGGTGTAAAACAACCGAAAGGCAACAAAAATGGAATATTATCTATATATATATATATATATATGTTGGTGCGACATGTAATTACTGTGACGGCGTCGAGCTCAGCCAAAGACGAAGGCCCACCTAGCGCGCCTGAGACTGAGGATGGGCTGCTATGAGCGGGAGCGGCTGCAAGAGGAGGCCCGGTTGCTTGAGCAAGTGATGGTGCGATGGTGTTGTTGTTCATGGAGTTGCTCGCGACGAAACTGGGCATCGGGAAATCATGTACCGTCTTGTCTGGATTTTCCTTTGCCCAGTTGATGATAACTGGAACCAAGTTAGTAGCGAAATCATTTCTACAGGCAGTTACAGCTGCATTGACTGCCTGCTGTAGCAACTCATATTTGTCCTCGGCTGCTTTTTTCGCGTCCTCAGCTGCTTTTTTCTCGACCGCAAGCTTCACCTTTGCATCGATGTCCGCCTGACTAAACTTCTTTTTCTGCTTCTTGGCCTCCGGGCCGTCGTTGTAAAACACCTTCCACGTGGCGCCGTCTCCAGCGCCATGCACACAACCATATTCCGGCCGCTGGTCCAACGGGAGTCCCTTAAGTTCGTTCAAGGCCCGGTTGAGAGGGGTGTCCCACTTGGGCCTCATCGGAGAAGTAGGGCTTTCGGCTGCAAGCCGGTGTTGCTTCTCCAGTAGTCTAATCAATTTCCTCGTGATCTTGTCCATGTAAAAAACCTTTTTCTCCTTGTCCCACTTGTAGCGGGCCCTGATGAAGTCATGCTCCAAGGGGTTGGTAAACTTCGTGAAGGGGTCTGGGAGACCCGCGGCTTCACGTTCCGCGTCCTCCTTATCCCATATGGGCCTTTTACCGAGGTAGCCACGGCTTCCGAGGCGATGCTTCCCCGTGTTCCTTTGCTGAAGGCTTTTGAATTTCGCAGCCTTAGCCTTGGCTGCCTCGATAGCGCAAGTGTCCTTGAACTTTTCGAACTCCTCTTCCGTAAGTGTCGGATTTTCCTCCAGAATCTTGGACAGGGGTTCATCAGCCTCAATAGCTCGTTTCACCCTCCCTTTCCAGGAGGCCAAATCATTGTTGAACATGCCCATGGCGTGATTGTTAATCTTTTTCATCTTCGGATCATCCCATGGTTGTTCTATGTTATCATCCCGGTCAGGGAACTTGAATCTCTTGTGCAACTTTGTTAGGAGCAACTGCGTCAAATGTTCTTTACTCCTTAAGTCATCGTCGTTGATGCTCGCGCATTCCCGTAGGATGCATCCTACTTGGTTCCCATAGCACTTGCGAGGTTCTTCCGGCTCTAACGGCTCAAACTTGCCAGGTGCCATCTTTGTGATCACAAGTCGTCCAATCCCTAGTTTGTTAGGTTTTCGTATCCTCTGCTTCTTATGCTTCCTCTTTTCGGTATCGGCATCGGGGCCGGTACCTTCCCCGCCGGTACCTTCCCCACCGGTCTTGGCGCCGCCATTGGTGACGGCGCCGTCGGTGCTGGCGCCGTTGGTGTCGATGTCGGCGTCAGTACCATCATCGAGGCCGACCTGCAAACCTTGCTTAGCAGTCAAATAGTCGAGGTACTCTTGTTCACCCTCATAATCCATCTCGTCTGCATCTTGGTCAGAAGGCCCAGTTTCTTCGTTGTTCGACATGTTTCCTATGATTAAGTGGCCTCATTTATTTCTAAAAGTATGAATATGAGAAATGACATAAAAAGAAATCTATGTGCCAGCACTCGATATGCCAACTATGTAGCACAAATCATTCCTTTATTCACGGGAAATTTCGGCATGACCTTTGCTAAAAAATAGACATATCGAGCGCCTGAAATTCACCGAAACGGAAATGAATCAACATTCCGGCGTAACATAGGCCACTCGGATCATTTTCCAAACATGACATGTCCAAAACATGACATATGCACATATCACATGTCCAGTTCAAATTTCCATATAAATTCAGCTAATTTTGAAACCTAGCTAAATTCATAACTAAATAGATAACCTAATTAATTAACATGAAGAACCCTAGAAGAGAGGGGGGGTTTACAGAGAGTGCAGGGGCGAGGAGGCAGGCCCGACGACGGCCGGCAGGGGAGAGAAGGGAGGCGAGGGCCGACGGGTCGGGGGCGAGCGCCGGCGCCGGAGTCGGGGGCGAGCGGCTGGGTCGGGGCGAGCGGCGTGGTTGGGGGCTAGCGCCGGCGCCGAAGTCGGGGTCGAGGGCCGGGACGGGGGCGAGCGCCGGGGCTAGCGCCGGCGCCGGCGGAGTCGGGGGCGAGCGCCGGGGCCGGGTCGGGCGCGGCGGAGCGACGGGGGAGAGAGAGTGGGGATTTGGGGGGAAATGGCGGGATGAAGCTGGGCGAGTGAGAATTTTGGGTTAAGTGGACGTAGCAGTAGCGCGTTATGTCAAAACGCGCTACTACTATATTCTGTAGCTGCAGCGGTTTCGGAGAAACGCGCTACTACTATGATCTGTAGCTACAGCGGTTTATGAGAAACTCGCTACTACTATGATACGTAGCGGCAGCGGTTTATGAGAAACACGCTACTACTAAGATCTAGCTGCAGCGGTTTTGTAGAAACGCGCTGCTACTGCCGTCGCTACTGCCAGTTTTCCTTTTTCTTTTCCTTTATTTTATCCCACTTTTATTTCTCGAGGGCAGTGAACGAAGGGAGGGCGATATATATTGCATCATTTGACGGTTAAATATGTATGCAAAATAGGAACATATATATTACACATCATTGGACCCATGCATAATAATGGATAAGTGTGTATACAAAATAGGAACATATATATATTACACATCATTGGACCCATAACATACGTTTCCTCAGTGCTGACGTTTTCGTTTTTGAGTCAGCTTCTTTCCCTTCTTGTTCGTCGAAGAATAATTGAGCCCCTCATTGTGACTTTGCCTTTTCTATGGAGTACGATTTTTCTTAGGTAATGTAGTATTGATTCTTCTTTTGACGTATACTTCATCATCATCGTCATCTTCCCTCATTGGGTTGCCGTACTGATCATAGTCTTCCTCGTTGGCGACTCCATCCATTCCAATGATGTTCCTTTTGCCTCTCCTCACGACAACACGGCTGGGATTGCGCGGGTCAGTTATGAAGAAGCATTGTGTCACGTGCTTAGCGTGTACCCATGGCTCGTTTTTTGCGATAGCGTTCATGGTAGCGCTCTTGGCGTCGGGTATAGTCATGGTAGTGAACATCCGGCTTTCTCTTTCAACATTCTTAGCCCATCTGACACGGAACATCGTCGTGTTGTGCAGTCCAGAGTAGTCAAGCTCCCAGATCTCCTCGACCCTTCCATAAAATCGTTCAGTTGTGCCGTTGTCGCTGCCGGTCATGCATTCCATCGTCACCCCTGAGTTCTGATCATCACTGTCCATATCTTTTGCCTCCGTGTAGAACGTGTATCCGTTGATATCATATGCCTGATAGGTTACGAGGTTGGGCGAGGGGCCATGTGCTAAGGCGTATATGAGCAATCCGTCCTTAGAGCCCTCCTCCGGGGGATTAGCAATAATATGCTCTTTGAACCAATGCAGGAAAGTGGAGTTGTGCTCTCTAGTAACTTCGGCGTCCGTCCTGCATACCCCCCGGTCACGATACTTCTTTGCGATAATTTCTTTGTGCAGTGCCACGAAAGGATCTACCTCGTCTAGGTGTTGTAGCACTACCAAGTTTGCTCTGTCAAAGTCGCTGCGTCGATCTGAGTATGCCACGTGCAGTTCCCAGCGACCGTTGCAGTGACCATCTCCTTCAAGCCTCCCATCGTGCTTGTTAACAGGCAAACCAACACTAACACCAGGCGGCTGGTCTGCGCCATATAGAAAATTCTCACAGAAAGAGATGCACTCTTGTGCCAAATAGCCCTGGACGATGCTTCCATCCGGACGGGACATGTTACAAACGAATCCTTTGATGATCCCATTCATCCTCTCAAACGGCATCATGTTGTGCAGGAATGACGGCCCCAGGTCTATTATGTCATCCACAATATGGACACACAGATGCACCATCACGTCGAAGAACGCGGGCGGGAAGTACATCTCAAGCTCATTCAGTATCACAACGATCTCTTCCTATAGCCTTTGGAGCTGCTTCACACTGATCGACTTTCGAGAGATGACGTCAAAAAAGTTGCAGAGACCAATAAGCGTGTCACGGACGTGCTTGTCCATTATCCCTCTAAGGGCAACAGGTAGTATATGCATCATCATCACATGACAGTCATGAGACTTCATCCCGCTGAACCTTTTCTTGTCCGTGTCTAGATATCTGCTTATCTTGCCACAGTAACCGGAACTAACTTTCACTCCGGTAAGGCACTTAAAGAATTGATTGATCTCAGCCTGACTTAAGGTGAAGCAAGAGGGGGGGCAATAATCCTCTTTCTTTAATTTCTTGCCCTTCTTCTCCCGTGCCTCTGTCTCCGTCTCTGTCTCATCTGACATTTTACGGGGCGGCATGTGCAGGTCTTCCCTGATTTTCAAATCTTGCAAGTCTTTTCTTGCCTTCGGCCCATCCTTGGTCTTATCCGGTATGTTCATCAGTGTTGCGAGCAAGCTCTCAAGGACATTCTTACAGATATGCATTTGATCAAGGCAATAAGGTGTATCGAGTTTGTGCCAGTACTCCAAGTCCCAGAACACAGACCTCGTCTTCCATACCTTCAGCAGCGGCTCCGGCGCCTTTCTCATCGTCTTTCCCGGCGCGGGGCACTCCTTCCAGTTTTTCAACAGCTCATCGATTTCGGCACCGCTCCGCTTACGTGGAGGTCCTCGATGCTCAGCGTGACCATTGAATAGATCTCCACGATTTCTCCACGGGTCGTCCTGTTCAAGCCATCTTCGATGCCCCATGTACACGATTTTCCCAGACCCGCCATCTTTCCTTGACGTTAGCTGCTGAGACGTTGTATCATCCATGCACCGCGTGCATCCGCAATATCCATGGCACACCTGGCCTGCCACATATCCGTAACCGAGATAGTCCTGCACTGTCGTGATCAGCGCGGCTCTCATGTTGAAATACTCACCTTTGCTGGCGTCCCATGTCTTGGCCGGTGTTTTCCATAACGTGTCTAACTCCTCTTGAAGTAGCCCCAGATACAAATTAATATTATTTCCTGGTTGTTTCGGCCCTTGAATAAGCATGCTCATGTGAATGTACTTCGATTTCATGCACAACCAGGGGGGGAGGTTGTACATCCATACAAACACGGGCCATGTACTATGGTTGGTGTTCTGGTTGCCAAACGGATTCATGCCATCGGTACATGCGCCGAGCACGATGTTCCTTGCATCACATTCAAAATACCGATAGAAGCTGTTCAACGCTCTCCACTGGCTTCCATCCTTCATGTGTCTCAGCTTCGGATCATCTCCATCGTCGTGCTTCTTCCTCTCCGCATGCCAGCGCATTAGCTTTGCTTCCTTGGGATCTACAAAATACCTCTGGAGACGGGGAGTGATCGTTAAGTACCATACAACTTTCTGGGGACATTTCTTCCCGGCCTTCTTGTATCGAGAAGCATTGCACACCGGACAGCTTGTTTTTTCCGCGTGCTCCTTCCGATAAATTATGCAATCGTTGATGCATGCATGGTATCTAACGTGTGGCAGATCAAGAGGGCACACGATCTTCTTGGCCTCATCAACACTAGTAGGACATAGATTACCCGCGGGAAGAACATCCTTTAGGTACTTGAGATGCTCATCGAGGCTAGTGTCGGTCCATTTGTTTTTAGCCTTCGTCTTCAGGAGTTGGAGCGTGAAACTCAACCAGGTCACCTCAGGATTGCAACCATCATACAATGGAGTGTTCGAGTCTACCACCAGTTGCTCCAGCTTAGCCTCCTCTCTAGAAGCAGCTCTCTCAGTACTCGTCTCCTTGCGAAGCAATGCTTGAACATGAGGGTCCCGCACAATTGAACTTAGTACCGACGAACTCTGCTGCGTGAAGTCCATGTCGTTCTCTCCGCCGCCATGTCCGGCCCCTTCTCCTCCGCCATGTCCGGCCCCTTCTCTGCCGCCATGTCCGGCCTCTTCCCCGCCGCCATTATCGATCATCTCTTCGTCTTGCCCCGTGTCATCATTGCCTGCCCCGTCGGCATCCTCAACATCGTCATCCTCATCTTCAATTATCCACCGAGTATAGCCATCCATGAAACCAGTCATGAGCAGGTGCGCTTCGACACGACCATCGTCATGGGGGTCGAGCCAAACTATTCCTTTGCATTTTCGACACTAACATAAAACCTCTGTCCGGTTATTTTCTTTCATGTCTTGCACCGCCGACCGCAACCACCTGTCCACCATCGTTCCACTGACCATCGTCAACTCTGCACGGTAATAATAAAAAAATTGATTGTAAAAATGCATGCATGCATCAAAGTCATAAAAAAAATTGGCATGACCTTCCCTAAAAATAGGACATATATGGATCTAGAGTTTGCCCGGAATTCGCCGAAACGGAAATAAATCGACATTTCGGCAAAACATAGGCAACTCAAAAGCACAATTTGGCGGCGTCAACTCATGCCACACACACAATTTCCACAAACATATCACACACACATAAACACATTTCCATTTTGCAAAAGCATGAAATTTTCATCACCTCTATCTCGATGGCCGGAGATGATGTTGTAGGGAGATCAAAAGTGCACAAAGCTCTTCTTGACAAAGATAGATCTAGTTAGGGGGCAAATAGGTCACTTAACTAAATCCTACATCTACCTAGCTACCTAATTTGGAAGGAGACAACTTCAACTAGTGGAGGGGGAAGGAAAAAGAGAAAGGAGATGCATTAATGGAGGTGGTGTAGTTATGTAGGAGTAATGAAGAGAGAGAAGGTGGATAGAGAAGAGAGAGAGTAATGGGGGAGAAGTATTGAGAAGAAGAAGAGTGAGAGTGGGAGCATGTGGTGGAGGGAAGAGAGGAGAGGGGGAGGTAGGGGGAAGGGAAAAGAGGAGGGGGAGGGGAGGGACGGGTGGGGAAAGGTGTTGGGTTGGTGGGGTTAGCAGTAGCGTGGGAGAGAAAACGCGATGCTGCTAAGTACTTAGCAGCAGCGTGCTTTGCGGTAAGGCACTACTGCTAACTGGGACAAAAAATTGTGGCAATTTGAAACTTACTAGCAGCGATCTCGAGGAAAGCGCACTACTACTACGTACTTAGCAGTAGCGCTGTTATTGCGACCGCGCTAGTGCTACCTAGAGTTAGGGGAACACCGCCGGTCGATATTTGTAGCAGCGCGTTTCTGGCCGAGCGCGCTACTGCTAAATCCTTATCAGCAGCGAGTTTACGTAACACGCGCTACAACTACTTAGCAGCAGCGCTCTATTTTGAACCGCGCTGCTACTAAGATTCTGTGTATAGGCTTTTCCCTAGTAGTGTATGTATTATATGAGTTATGTGTTTTGGTGACCGAAGGTTGTTCAGAGTCCCGGATGAGATGACGGACATGATGAGGAGTCTCGAAATGGTCGAGAGGTAAAGATTGATATATTGGAAGGTATTATTCAGACACCAGAAGGGTTCCGGAGTGTATCGGGTACAAACCGGAGTACCGGAGGAGTTACCAGAACCCCCCGGTGGAAGATATGGGCCATATGGGCCATAGGAGGGAGGATAATGATACGTCAATTTTGCATCATGCTTTTATATCAATATTTATTGCATTATGGGCTGTTATTACGCATTATATCTCAATACTTATGGCTATTCTCTCTTATTTTACAAGGTTTACCATGAAGAGGGGGAATGCCGGCAGCTGGAATTCTGGCTGGAAAAGGAGCAAACATTGGAAACCTATTCTGTACTGCTCCAAAAATCCTGAAACTCCATGAAACTTATTTTTGGAATTAATAAGAATTATTGAGCAGAAGAAACACCTCAGGGGGCCCACACCCTGGCCAAGAGGATGGGGGCGCGCCCACCCCTACTGGGCGCGCCCCCTGTCTCTTGGGCCCCCTGGTGAACCCCCGGTGTCCATCTTTTGCTATATGAGGGCTTTTACCCTGGAAAAAATCGTGGGCAAGCTTACGGGACGAAACTCCGCCGCCATGAGGCGGAACCTTGGCGGAACCAATCTAGAGCTCCGACAGAGCTGTTCTATCGGGGACACTTCCCTCCGGGAGGGGGAAATCATCACCAACGATCCTCTCATCGGGAGGGGGTCAATCTCCATCAACATCTTCACCAGCACCATCTCCTCTCAAAACCCTAGTTCATCTCTCGTATCCAATCTTGTATCCAAACCACAAATTGGTACCTGTGGGTTGCTAGTAGTGTTGATTACTCCTCGTAGTTGATGCTAATTGGTTTACTTGGTAGAAGATCATATGTTCAGATCCTTAATGCATATTATTACTCCTCTGCTTATGAACATGAATATGCTTTGTGAGTAGTTACGTTCGTTCCTGAGGACATGGGTGAAGTCTTGTTATTAGTAGTCATGTGAATTTGGTATTCGTTCGATATTTTGATGAGATGTATGTTGTCTTTTCCTCTAGTGGTGTTATGTGAACGTCGACTACATGACACTTCACCATTGTTTGGACCTAGAGGAAGGCATTGGGAAGTAATAACTAGATTATGGGTTGCTAGAGTGACAGAAGCTTAAACCCTAGTTTGTGCGTTGCTTCGTTAGGGGCTGATTTGGATCCATATGTTTAATGTTGTGGTTAGGTTTACCTTAATACTTCTTTTGTAGTTGCAGACGCTTGCAATAGGGGTTAATCATAAGTGGGATGCTTGTCCAAGTAAGGGCAGTACCCAAGCACCGGTCCACCCACATATCAAATTATCAAAGTACCGAACGTGAATCATATGAGCGTGATGAAAACTAGCTTGACGATAATTCCCATGTGTCCTCGGGAGCTCTTTTCTCATTATAAGAAATTGTCCAGGATTATCCTTTGTTACAAAAGGATTGGGCCACCTTGCTGCACTTTATTTACTTTCATTGCTTGTTACTCGTTACAATTTATCTTATCACAAAACTATCTATTACCTATAATTTCAGTGCTTGCAGAGAAAACCTTGCTGAAAACCGCTTATCATTTCCTTCTGCTCCTCGTTGGGTTCGACACTCTTACTTATCGAAAGGACTACGATAGATCCCCTACACTTGTGGGTCATCAAGACTCTTTTCTGGCACCGTTGTCGGGGAGTGTAGCGCTTTTGGTGAGTGGAACTTGGAAAGGAAACATTTATATAGTGTGCTGAAATTTTCTGTTACTTGTCACTATGGAAACTAATCCTTCGAGGGGCTTGTTCGGGGTATCTTCACCCCGACCAGAAGACCAAAGAGTTGCTCCTCAACCTTCTGAACTCTTTGAAAATATTTACTTTGAGATTCCTTCGGGTATGATAGAGAAACTGCTAGCTAATCCATTTGCAGGAGATGGAACATTGCATCCCGATTTACACCTTATCTTTGTGGATGAAGTTTGTGGATTATTTAAGCTTGCAGGTATTCCCGATGATGTTGTCAAAAGGAAGGTCTTCCCTTTATCTTTGAAGGGAGATGCATTGACATGGTATAGGCTATGTGATGATACGAGATCTTGGAATTATAAACGATTGAAGTTGGAAGTTCACCAGAAGTTCTACCCTATGCATCTTGTTCATTGTGATCGTAATTACATATAAAATTTCTGGCCTCGCGAAGGAGAAAGCATCGCTCAAGCTTGGGGGAGGCTTAATTCAATGTTATATTCATGCCCCAATCATGAGCTCTCTAGAGAAATGATTATTCAAAAAATTTATGCTTGGCTTTCTCCCAATGATCGCAACCTGCTCGATACTTCCTGTGTTGGTTCTTATATGCTGAAGACTATTGATTTCAAATGGGACTTATTGGAAAGAATTAAACGCAACTCTGAAGATTGGGGTTCCGACGATGGTAAGGAGTCAGGTATGACACCTAAGTTCGATTGTGTTAAATCTTTTATGGATACCGATGCTTTTCGTGGATTTAGCGCTAAGTATGGACTTGACTCTGAGGTAGTAGCTTCTTTCTGTGAAACTTTTGCTACTCACGTTGATCTCCCTAAAGAAAAGTGGTTTAAATATAATCCTACCATTGAAGTAAAAGTAGTTGCACCTATTACAGTTGAAGAAAAGACTGTCACTTATAGTGATCCTATTGTTCCTACTACTTATGTTGAGAAACCTCCTTTTCCTGTTAGGATGAAGGATCATGCTAAAACTTCAACTGTTGTTCGTAAGAGTAATACTAGGACTTATACACCTTCTGAGCAAATCAAAGTTGAACCTAGTATTGCTATGGTTAAAGATCTCTTGGATGATGATTTAGATGGGCATGTTATTTATTTCTGTGGTGAGACTGCTAATATTTCTAGACCAGATACTAAGATACATAGACCTGTGGTAGGCATGCCTGTTATTTCCGTTAAAATAGGAGATCATTGTTATCATGGCTTATGTGATATGGGTGCTAGTGCTAGTGCGATACCCTATGATTTATATAAAGAAATTATGCACGACATTGCACCTGTTGAATTGGAAGACATTGATGTTACTATTAAGCTTGCTAATAGGGATACCATTAAACCAATTGGGATAATTAGAGATGTTGAAGTCTTGTGTGGGAAGGTTAAATATCCTGCTGATTTTCTTGCTCTTGGTTCCCCACAAGATGATTTTTGTCCCATTATTTTTGGTAGACCCTTCTTGAATACGGCTAGTGCTAGGATTGATTGTGAAAAGGATACTGTTACAATTGGCTTAGAGGGTATGTCTCATGAGTTTAATTTTGCTAAGTTTCGTAGACAACCTCGTGATAGAGAATAACCTAGTAAGGATGAGATTATTGGTCTTGCTTCTATTGCCGTGCCTCCTACTGATCTATTAGAACAATATTTGCTTGACCATTAAAATGATATGTTTATGAAGGAAAGAAGGGAAACAGATGAATTGTTCCTTAAACAGGAACCTATGCTGAAACACAACCTTCCCGTTGAAATTCTTGGGGATCCCCCTCCACCCAAGGGTGATCCTGTGTTTGAACTCAAACCATTACCTAATAATCTTAAGTATGCTTATCTTGATGAAAAGAAAATATATCCTGTTATTATTAGTGCCAACCTTTCAGAGCAAGAAGAAGAAAGATTATTGAAAACTCTGAAGAAGCACCGCGCTGCTATTGGATATACTCTGGATGATCTTAAGGGCATTAGTGCCACGTTATGCCAACACAAAATTAATGTGCAAGCCGATGCTAAACCAGTTAGAGATCCTCAACGACGACTGAATCCCAAGATGAGAGAAGTGGTAAGAAAGGAGATACTAAAGCTCCTTGAGGCACGTATAATTTATCCTGTTGCTGATAGTGAATGGGTAAGCCCTGTCCACTGTGTTCCCAAAAAGGGAGGTATTACCATTGTTCCTAATGATAAAGATAAATTGATACTGCAAAGAATTATTACAGGTTATAGGATGGTAATTGATTTCCGTAAATTAAATAAAGCTACTAAGAAAGATCATTACCCTTTACCTTTTATTGATCAAATGCTAGAAATACTATCCAAACACACACATTTTTGCTTTCTAGATGGTTATTCTGGTTTCTCTCAAATACCTGTGTCAGCGGGGGATCAATCAAAAACTACTTTTACTTGCCCTTTTGGTACTTTTGCTTATAGACGTATGCCTTTTGGTTTATGTAATGCACCTGCTACCTTTCAAGGATGCATGATGGCTATATACTCTGACTTTTGTGAAAAGATTTGTGAGGTATTCATGGATGATTTCTCCATTTATGGATCCTCTTTTGATGATTGCTTGAGCAACCTTGATCGAGTTTTGCAGAGATGCGAAGACACTAGTCTCGTCCTGAATTGGGAAAAGTGTCACTTTATGGTTAATGAAGGCATTGTTTTGGGGCATAAGATTTCCGAGAGAGGTATTGAAGTTGATAAAGCTAAAGTTGATGCCATTGAAAAGATGCCATGTCCCAAGGACATAAAAGGTATAAGAAGTTTCCTTGGTCATGCCGGTTTTTATAGGAGGTTCATTAAGGACTTTTCTAAAATCTCTAGGCCTCTGACTAATTTATTACAAAAAGATATTCCTTTTGTCTTTGATGATGATTGTGTAGAAGCATTTGAAATACTTAAGAAAGCTTTGATCACTGCACCCATTGTTTAGCCACCTGATTGGAATTTACCTTTTGAAAGTATGTGTGATGCTAGTGATTATGTTGTAGGTGATGTTCTAGGGCAAAGAGTTGATAAGAAATTGAATGTTATCCAGTATGCTAGTAAGACTCTTGATACTGCCAAGAGAAGTTATGCTACTACTGAAAAAGAATTCTTAGCAGTTGTGTTTGCATGTGATAAGTTTAGACCTTATATTGTTGATTCCAAAGTTACTATTCACACTGATCATGCTGCTATTAAATATCTTATGGAAAAGAAAGATGCTAAGCCTAGACTCATTAGATGGGTTCTCCTGCTCCAAGAATTTGATTTACATATTATTGATAGAAAGGGAGCTGAGAACCCCATTGCAGACAACTTGTCTAGGCTAGAGAATGTTTTTGATGACCCACTGCCTATTGATGATAGCTTTCCTGATGAATAATTAGCAGTCGGTAATGCTTCTCGTACTGCTCCTTGGTATGCTGATTATGCTAATTACATTGTTGCTAAATTTATACCTCCTAGTTTCACATACCAGCAAAAGAAAAAGTTCTTTTATGATTTAACACATTACTTTTGGGATGACCCACACCTTTATAAAGGAGTAGATGGTGTTATTAGACGTTGTGTGTATGAGCATGAACAGGAATAGATCCTACGCAAGTGTCACTTTGAATCATATGGAGGACACCACGCTGGAGATAGAACTGCACACAAGGTACTGCAATCTGGTTTTTATTGGCCTACTCTCTTCAAAGATGCTCGTAAGTTTGTCTTATCTTGTAATGAATGTCAAAGAATTGGTAATATTAGTAGACGTCAAGAAATGCCTATGAATTATTCTCTTGTTATTGAACTGTTTGATGTCTGGGGCTTTGATTATATGGGACCTTTTCCTGCCTCTAATGGTTACACTCATATTTTAGTTGTTGTTGATTACGTTACTAAGTGGGTAGAATCTATTCCAACTAGTAGTGTTGATCATAACACTTCTATTAAAATGCTTAAAGAAGTTATTTTTCCGAGGTTTGGAGTCCCTAGATATCTTATGACTAATGGTGGTTCACATTTTATTCATGGTGCTTTCTGTAAGATGCTTGCTAAGTATGATGTTAATCATAGAATTGCATTTGCTTATCATCCGCAGTCTAGTGGTCAAGTAGAGTTGAGCAATAGAGAGCTCAAATTAATTTTGCAAAAGACTGTCAATAGATCTAGAAAGAATTGGTCCAAAAAACTTGATGATGCATTATGGGCCTATAGAACTGCATACAAAAATCCTATGGGTATGTCTCCATATAAGATGGTTTATGGAAAAGCGTGTCATTTACCTCTTGAACTTGAACATAAAGCGTATTGGGCTATTAAAGAGCTCAACTATGACTTCAAACTTGCCGGTGAGAAGAGGTTGTTTGACATTAGCTCACTTGATGAATGGAGAACCCAAGCCTATGAGAATGCCAAGCTATTCAAAAAAAAGTCAAACGCTGGCATGACAAAAGGATACAAAAGCGTAAGTTTAACGTAGGTGATTATGTGTTATTATTCAACTCTTGTTTAAGATTTTTTGCAGGAAAACTTCTCTCTAAATGGGAAGGTCCTTACATTATCGAGGAGGTCTATCGTTCTGGTGCCATAAAGATCAACAACTTTGAAGGCACAAGTCCGAGGGTGGTGAACGGTCAAAGAATTAAACATTATATCTCAGGTAATCCTATTAATGTTGAAACTAATATTATTGAAACCGTGACCCCGGAGGAATACATAAGGGACACTTTCCAGAATGTTCCAGACTCCGAAAAGGAATAGGTATGTGGTACGGTAAGTAAACCGACTCCGAGACAACTCCAATGGCAATTTTTATCAGTTTTGGAATATTTAAGAATTTTAGGAAGACGAGGACTCCACGAGGACTCCACGAGGGTGGAGGGCGCGCCCACCCTTACTGGGCACGCCCCCCTGTCTCGTGGCCACCTCGTGTACCTCCCGGACTCTGTTTTCTTGCACGTTACGTATTTTGGTCGGTAAAAATTCATTATATAAACTCCCGAAGGTTTTTGACCACCGTATCACGCAAAAATCCCCTGTTTTCATTTCGAGCTAATTTTGTTGCAGATCTAGAGCACCATGACGTCACCCTCCTTCAACAATGAAGACAAGGATGCTTGGCTATTGAAGATAGAGCTGAAAAGAGAAGAACCGGAAGAGATCAACAAGGATGAAGGGGTTAAGAAGGCCATGGAGGCTCAAGCTCCGGCGGTGAAAGAAGAAGACATCCCTCAACCTTTACCTAACCTCTTTACTCCAACAGAGATTGAAGCTTTCAAGATGATTGAGTTAGCTTGCATACAGAACAAGTATCTCACACAGGAGAATATTTTGTTGAAGGATCATATCGCCGGACTCAAGGGCATTATCCGCAAGCTGGAGGAGCTTTTACGCTCGATGTGCGATTATCCACCATCATCATCACCACCTCCATCACCACCGAGGACATAATTACATGGGTATGGGCACTCCCCTTGGCAACTGCCAAGCTTGGGGGAGGTGCTCCGGTATCGTATCACCATCACACTCCTATCTTTACCGTTTTATTTAGTTCAATCCCTTTAGTAGTATTTTGATCTACTAGATTGAAGTTTTGATATCAAGTAGTCTGAGTTTTGCTTTGTGATCTCTTTATGTAATCGAGTCCGTGAGCTATCTATAATAAAGATTAGTGTTGAGTCAAGGGCTTTGCTATGTTACTATGATCCTGAGAGAGTAGAAAGAATAAAAGAGTTCATATTGATCTTGTGGTTAGTGATGACTTCACACATAGAAAATATGAGGCATAAAAGTTGTCGAGAGTTGATAAACGTAGTTTTGGTTTTGGTCATCGTTGCAATTAATAGGAAGTGATAAGGAAAGAGAGGTTCACATACAAATATATTATAGTGGACATCTTTTATGATTGGGAGCACTCATTAAGTATGACATGCTAAAAGAGTTGACGTTGGACAAGGAAGACAATGTAATGGTTTATATTTTCTCACATCTCAGTTAAAGTATATTGTCATTGACCTTCCAAACATGTTGAGCTTGCCTTTCCCCCTCATGCTAGCCAAATTCCCTGCACCAAGTAGAGATACTACTTGTGCTTCCAAATATCCTTAAACCCAGTTTTGCCATGAGAGTCCACCATACCTACCTATGGATTGAGTAAGATCCTTCAAGTAAGTTGTCATGTTGCAGGCAATAAAAATTGCTATCTAAATATGTATGACTTATTAGTGCAGAGAAAATAAGCTTTATACGATCTTGTTGTGGAAGTAATACAAGCGCGGACTGCATAATAAAGGTCCACATACAAGGGGCAATATAAAGTGGCGTTCTTTTGCATTAAGATTTTGTGCATCCAACCCTAAACGCACATGACAACCTCTGCTTCCCTCTGCGAAGGGCCTATCTTTTACTTTATGCTTTTACTTTATGCTTGAGTCAAGGTGATCTTCACCTTTCCCTTTTTTCATTTTATCCTTTGGCAAGCTCCCCGTGTTTGAAAGATCATGATGCATATATCCAATTGGATGTAAGTTAGCATGGATTATTATTGTTGACATCACTTAAAGGTAATATGTTGGGAGGCAACACAATAAGCCCCTATCTTTCTCAGTGTCCGGCTGAAACTCCATAACCACAAGTTTTGCGTGAGTGTTAGCAATTGTAGAGGACTACATGATAGTTGAGTATGTGAACTTGCTGAAAAGCTCTATTCTTGACTCTTTCTGATGTTGTGATAAGTTGAAATTGCTTCAATGACTGAGAATATAGTTTGTTAGTTCTCAATGAAGTTTCTGAACCATACTTGACATTGTGAATTGATTGTTACTTGAGTATAAGAAATCATATGATAAAATCTATATATGTTGTTGTTATAAGAATGATCATGATGTCCTCATGTCCGTATTTTATTTTTATCGACACCTCTATCTCTAAACATGTGGACATATTTTTCGATTTCGGCTTCCGCTTGAGGACAAGCAAGGTCTAAGCTTGGGGGAGTTGATACGTCCATTTTGCATCATGCTTTTATATCAATATTTATTGCCTTATGGGATGTTATTACACATTATATCTCAATACTTATGATTATTCTCTCTTATTTTACAAGGTTTACCATGGAGAGGGGGAATGCCGGCAGCTGGAATTCTGGCTGGAAAAGGAGCAAACATTGGAAACCTATTCTGCACTGCTCCAAAAATCCTGAAACTCCACGAAACTTATTTTTGGAATTAATAAGAATTATTGAGCGGAAGAAACACCTCAAGGGGCCCACGCCCTGGCCAGGAGGGTGGGGGGCGCGCCCACCCCTACTGGACACGCCCCCTGTCTCCTGGGCCCCATGGTGAATCCCCGGTGTCCATCTTTTGCTATATGAGGGCTTTTACCCTGAAAAAAATCGTGGGCAAGCTTACGGGACGAAACTCCGCCGCCACGAGGCGGAACCTTGGCAGAACCAATCTAGAGCTCCGGCAGAGTTGTTCTGTCGGGGACACTTCCCTCCGGGAGGGGGAAATCATCACCATCGTCATCACCAACGATCCTCTCATCAGGAGGGGGTCAATATCCATCAAGATCTTCACCAGCACCATCTCCTCTCAAAACCCTAGTTCATCTCTCGTATCCAATCTTGTATCCAAACCACAAATTGGTACCTGTGGGTTGCTAGTAGTGTTGATTACTCCTTGTAGTTGATGCTAATTGGTTTACTTGGTAGAAGATCATATGTTCAGATCCTTAATGTATATTATTACTCCTCTGATTATGAACATGAATATGCTTTGTGAGTAGTTATGTTTGTTTCTGAGGACATGGGTGAAGTCTTGCTATTAGTAGTCATGTGAATTTAGTATTCGTTCGATATTTTGATGAGATGTATGTTGTCTTTTCCTCTAGTGGTGTTATGTGAACGTCGACTACATGACACTTCACCATTGTCTGGGCCTAGAGGAAGGCATTGGGAAGTAATAAGTAGATGATGGGTTGCTAGAGTGACAGAAGCTTAAACCCTAGTTTATGCGTTGCTTCGTTAGGGCCTGATTTGGATCCATATGTTTAATGATGTGGTTAGGTTTACCATAATACTTCTTTTGTAGTTGCGGACGCTTGCAATAGGGGTTAATCATAAGTGGGATGCTTGTCCAAGTAAGGGCAATACCCAAGCACCGGTCCACCCACATATCAAATTATCAAAGTACCAAACGCGAATCATATGAGCGTGATGAAAACTAGCTTGACGATAATTCCCATGTGTCCTCAGGAGCTCTTTTCTCATTATAAGAAATTGTCCAGGCTTATCCTTTGTTACAAAAGGATTGGGCCACCTTGTTGCACTTTATTTACTTTCATTGCTTGTTACTCGTTACAATTTATCTTATCACAAAATATCTATTACCTACAATTTCAGTGCTTGCAGAGAAAACCTTGCTGAAAACCGCTTATCATTTCCTTCTGCTCCTCGTTGGGTTCGACACTCTTACTTATCAAAAGGACTATGATAGATCCCCTACACTTGTCGGTCATCAGATAACCAGCCCACAAGGGGCTGGTGCGCCCCCCCCCCCCCCCCCCCCACACACACACACCAGGGAGGAGGCCGAATTGGACTAGGGAAGGGGGCGCCTCCCCCTTTCCTTCTCCTTTCCCTCTCCCTTCCCCTTTTCCCCCTCCATGTGAAGGAAAAAAGAGGAGGGGCAAATCCTACTAGGAGTGGAGTCCTAGTAGGACTCCCCCCTCTTTGGTGCTCCCCTTGTGGCCAGCCTCCTCCCCTCGTCCTTTATATACGGGGCGGGGGGCACCCCAAAACACATCAATTGTTTAGCCGTGTGCAGTGCCCCCCTCCACCGTTTACTCCTCCGGTCATATTTTCGTAGTGCTTAGGCAAAGCCCTGCGCGGATCACTTCACCAACACCGTCATCACGCCGTCGTGCTGACGGAACTCATCGACTCCTTCGTGTCTCTACTAGATCAAGAGTTCTAGGGATCATCGAGCTGAACGTGTGCAGAACTCGGAGGTGTCGTACGTTCGATACTTGATCGGTTGATTTGAGAAGACGTTCGACTACATCAACCACGTTAAGTTACGCTTTCGCTTTTGGTCTACGAGGGTACGTGGACACACTCTCCCCTCTCGTTGCTATGCCTCTCCTAGATAGATCTTGCGTGAGCGTAGAAATTTTTTGAAATTGCATGCTACATTTCCCAACACAGCAAGGTTCATGTAGAAGCCCTCCATGATCGATTCCCCCTCCGGCAGAGTGCCAACGGAGGCCTCCAAATGAGATCATGGAAGAACAAAGGCTTGCGGTGGCGGAATAATTGAGAAGGCATGAAAGGCCCTCTGCCGCCAGCAAAAAAGTACGATGAAATAGGGTCACCCTGTCGGATCCCCCATGTGGTTTTAAATCCTTAAGCTCATCACCATTGAATAAGACTGAAAAGGGCATGGAGCTTACCATGCCCATGATAATGTTAACCCATCTCTCCATGAATCCTAACTTTATCATAATAACTTTTAAATAACTCCACTCCACTCGGCCTATGTCACTCAGCCTTGTTTCTTTCCATAAAAGACCAGGGACAAAAGGCGGACTTCAGAAATAAACTCAATAACCTTGGAGGCGATCTTATAAAGCACATTGCACAAACTAATAGGCCGGAATGGGAAAAGTAACATTGGGTTTTTACCTTAGGAATAAGAAGAATAGTGTTGTTAATCTCATCCATTTGCGGAAGACCTGCCTTGGGTCTATTTGGTTTGTGTCCTCAATGATTCCATGGTAGTTTGGCCTACAAATCTTGATGTGTCACAGCCTGGTCCAAAACATGAAAGGGTCATTACTCTGGCCCACGTGACCCCCCTGGCATGCTATAATTCATGGTCTTGTCCAATCATTTTTATAAACTCTTATGACTTTATTGATAGGCATCAAGTACATTTTACAAGCATCGGTCTAAGTGGTGAACACTCGAGACTGTGAGGACGGTACGCACAGGACATTGACAAGATCCTGATGATGACAAACACATTGCACTACAAGTAGTGATTCGAAGGGCTAGTCTAGAGTGATGATGAGCCTTCACCTTGTGTGTCCTAGGTACATATGATAACCTATTTGGATTAAAACTAGAAGTGGATTGGACTTGGGATACTATGGCCCTAATCTGTCAAGGTCCTTCTGTCACATTCCGATTTGACCTAGCAGCCAAAGCAAGCACCTGCGAATCTGTGAGGAAGTAAGCATTGTGAAGACGAAGAGCTTTTGCCGCCTTGACCGCCAGTAGTAGACCGTACGCTTCAACCAGGAGAGGAGAGCCTACTGGCAGAGACAACGCTGCAACATACATGTTGGAAGCATGATGCTGACAAAGTTGGATGTGGATGCCCAATCCTGCTTGTTGCAGCTCACCAACAGAAGATGGAGCCATGCTGCATCTGAATATATCTGTACATCTATATCTACAAAAGGAATGTCATGTTGTAGCTTTTTATGTTGTTGCTGACACAACCGCTGGTCATTAGTTGGCTGCTGAAACTGCAGGCTTGCATCACCGGTCTGAAAATCCTGCAATAAAGCTGAGAAGACAGCAAGCACCTTTTTTGGATGTATTTTAGCGCAGTCGAAAAGAGCATCATTTCTAGCTTTCCAAATGCACCAAAGCATAGTGTAAAGATTATTAACTGACATGAAGAGATGATTAGAATTTAGTAGGAAACTAAGGATATCAGGAATAGAGTGTTGTTCTTGTTGTAAAGAGTCGGTGTTGATAAACCAAGGCTGCAGGAACCAAACAGCTTTTGCAAAGTGGCAACCGAAAAACAAATGCATGTCATCTTCCTCTAAATTACACCTTGACCAAATAAGTGAAATATGTCTAGAAAAACGACCTGCTCTTTTCCTGTGGCTAGGGATTTTCTTAGTAGTCTCCAAGCAAAGGTATGAACTTTAGGGATCATGTGCTTCTTAGCCCAAACCTGATTGAGCAAGTTAATAACCTGCTGAGGTACTTGTTTAGGCATCCGGTTCTGCGGCAACTGCAAATTTTCGAAACAATGTCTATACGTACTTTTTGTTGAAAACTTCTCTGCAGGAGTCAGTTTCCAAACAAGCATGTCTTGGCCCACATCAGGAGTGTTTAAAATGGTGGTGGCCACATGTGGAGTAAAAAGAGAGTTAATTAGTTCATGGTTCCAAGCCTTACGATTTGGGATCCACAAGTCTTTAATAGTTGCAGGATAAGTAAAAGGTGGTTGTTGAATGACAAGATTGTTATAGATGTTCTGCCAACTATTAAACCAGGGAGTACTCCAAATGGAAGAGGATCCATCAACAATTTGTGTAAAACAAGCAGATTCCAATAGAGGTTTTACCTTTAAAATGGCAGCCCAAAAAGCAGATTTTGGGCAACTAGGCTTAGCTCTCCAATTAAAAGTGCGAGCGTGGTATTTTGACTTCAAAATAAGAGCATGATTACTAGTTGGGTCTCGAGCAATTCTCCAAGCCGCAGAGAGAATCAAGCTCTGATTCAAGGCCTGGAGATTTCTAATACCTAAACCACCACTTTTATTGTGAGTACAAATATCCACCCATGCCCTTAAGCAAATATATCTTGAAGTGTTATCATCTTTTATCCCTGTCCACCAAAATCTCCTAATAATAGCAGTAATACTAGCAAGCAATTTTTTGGAGAACAAAATATTTGACATATAATAAACAGGGATAGAAGAGAAAACAGATTTAATAAGAGTAAGCCTAGCGGAGTGAGACATTTTGTTTGCCTTATACGTTGTAAGGTTGGATTTAAATTTGTCCTCCACAAATGAGTAAGCAGCAGGTCTATTCTTAGCAGGTAAGACCATAGGATGTCCTAGGTGGATAAAAGAGGCATCGATATTAGGGACAGGAAACAAACCTTTTATTTCTTGTCTGAGCTGCAAATCAACATTAGCGGTAAACATAATTCCTGACTTTGCCCAATTTGGGACTTGCCCTGAAAGGGAACAGAAATGATTTAAGATATGAAGGATGGCTTCTTCTTCCTGCTTTATTGCTGCACCAAACACCAATAGGTCATCTGCAAACATCAAGGAGTGTATAGGAGGCCATTAGGGACCCAAAGAGATATCTGAAAGCATGTTATTATGTATGGCATCGTGAAGAGCCATTAATATTTCATTAACAGCTAAGATAAAAAGAGAGGGGGAGAGAGGACCCCTGTCTTATACCTTTGGAACTCTTAAATTTTACCAAAAGGTTGCCCATTGATAATAACTGAAAAAGTAGAAGTAGCTACGCAAGCATGAATCAACTTAATGGAATGGGCATTTAAACCTTTACAAGCTAAAGCAGCAGCAATAAAATCCCACTCGAGTCTATCAAAAGCTTTAGCAAGATCAATTTTTATCATGAAGCACTTTTGTTTGAAAGAATTTAAACTAAAAGAGTGAGCAATCTCCTGGGCAACAATAATGTTACCAATCGAGAGAAGTCATATGTGTCGTAACATATTTTAATTTGTAATGCTATTCCTATGAGCGGGTTCTACAACAAGTAGCACGTATTAGTTCGTTTCATCGACGGTTAGCTAGAATAAGAGGAGGAGTTACCAACTGAAATGCATTAGTACGTGCAGATTTTGTACTCCCTCTGATCCAAATTAAATGATGCGCATCTGAACTAAATGACGTGTGTCACTTAAATTGGATCGGAGGGGAGCTGTACCTAAGAATCTCTATTTGAATACACTAGCCCGACACAACACTTTTCCAGGCGAGGCCAGGCAGTCGATTTTGTCATGCACAATATGGAGGACATGAACCAAACAAACCATCATGTCCATAGGGGGAGCTCCTATTTGGCGCACAGCATGCAATGTGACAAGCAAACGTGCAGCTCTGCTCGCCAGCGTGAACTTCTGGGCCGGCTCATGTGTTGTGCAAGACGCCCCAGGTTTTTTTATTTCATTTTTTGCTCTCTTTTTTTTGTTTTTTGTGTTTTTTTCTTCTTTAAAATAACTTAGGGTTTCAGAAAACTTTCAAATTTCAAAACAATTGCAAATTATGAAAAAAAATGTGCATTCAAAAATATCTGTGGATTTGAAAATATGTTCACAATTGCAAAATATATATTCTATTTTGGAAAAAGGATAGGGAAATCATAAAATGTTTGTGGTTTCAAAAAAAGTTCGTGTGTTCAAAAGATAATTTGTGAATCGAAAAATTGTTCACGTACTCAAAAAATGTACAAGAGTCCAATAAATTTTCATGATATTAGAAAAACAGTAAGTTTAAAATTTGTTCACGAATTTCAAAAAATGATCGCGAGTTTGTAAAATATATTAAAATTTTCAAATTTTGTTCTCGAATTCAAAAAATTCACAAATTCAAAAAATGTACATGAATTCGAAAAATATTCACAAACTTGGAAAAATAGGTTAGTTAATTCAAAAATTGTTCATGGATTGCATAAATTGTTCTTAAGTTCCAAAAATGTTTGCGGGTTCAAACAATGTTCAAAAATTTCAAAACAATATTCACGAAATTAGAAAAATAAAAAAAGGACTGAAGGAATGAAGGAAAAGCAAAGAATAGAAGTAAGAGTAAAACGACAGAAGAAAATAATAGAAAATTGAAACTAAAAAGCAATAGAAAAAACAGTATGGGCCAGCCCATATTGAGGACGTGGTGCATGGGGAGAGTATGCGCTGGGTCGCTATGCAGCGACCCACGCGCCTAATAGGAATTGTCGTCCACCGCACGCGATCTCGTCCAGCTACGCCTTAGAAAAAATATCTCAGTCTGCTGCAGCTCGCCCGATCTCCCCACGCATTCACCTGCAGGCCTAGCATAACCTAGCCTAGCCTACACAGCCCCCCCCCCCCCCCCCTCCCACCACCACCACCACCAGCGCCCCTATATCTCGATTAAGAGCACGGTTAATAGTAGAGCCAGCTACCGGTTATATGAAATTGCCATGTCATATATAGTTGACCTAACAGCCAATACGTATAGTAGCTAGTTGCTAAGAAGTAATGCTTTATTAATACATGGTTCACTTTACTTCCTCGCAATGTTTCTTAAAGCCCGTGTTACAGCCGGCTGTTAATCTGTAGCTCGCTTCCATTTTCTCTCCTCTCCTCTCTCATCCAACTTAGTAGTCAGGACGGCACACTGTAGCGAATAGGTTTTTGAAAAAAACAAAGTGTAAAATGGTGCTAGCGAGGTATCGATCCTGGGATCGGCTATTTGATTCCGAGCGCTGCTAGCCACTGCGACAGACTGAACTAGATGTATAAATAGCCTAGTTAACTCAAAATTGTTCACGAATTGCATAAATTGTTCTTAAGTTCCAAAAATGTTTGCAGGTTCAAAAATTTCAAAAAAAAAATCACGAAATTAGAAAAATGAAAAAAAGGAATAAAGGAATGAAGGAAAAGCAAAGAAGAAAAGTAAAAAATAAAACAACAGAAAAAATAATAGAAAATCCAAACAAAAAGGCAATAGAAAAAATAGTATGGGCCGGCCCATATTAAGGACGTGGCGCATGGGGAGAGTATGCGCTGGGTCGCTATGCAGCGACCCACGCGCCAAATAGGAATTGCCGTCCACCGCACGCGATCTCGGCCAGCTATGCCTTAGAAAAAATATCTTAGCCTGCTGCAGCACGCCCGATCTCCCTACGCATTCGCCTACAGGCCTAGCATAGCCTAGCCTAGCCTACATAGCCCCCCCCCCCCCCCCCCCCCCCCCCCCCCACGACGGGCGCCCCTATACCTCGATTAAGAGCATGGTTAAAACTTAAAAGTAGAGCCAGCTACTTGAAGTTGCCATGTCACATATAGTTGACCTAATAGCCAATACGTATAGTAGCTACTACCTCCGTCCGGGTTTACAGGTTTCTATTGTATTTCGTGCCAAATTTTGACCATAGATTAAACTAACAAAATGTTCACGCATGTCATCAAACATTATATTTTTGAAAACTATGTTCAAATACGGATCCAATGAGATAATTTTTTTTGACATGCATTAGCATTTTGTTAGTTAAATCTTTAGTCAAAATTTGGCACGAACTACAAAGGGGACCTATAAACCAGGACGGAGGTAGTAGTTGCTAAGAAATAATACTTTATTAAATACATGGTTCACCTTACTTCCTCACAACATTTCTTGAAGCCCGTGTTACAACCGACTGTTAATCTGTAGCTCGCTTCTCTCCTCTCTTCTCTCATCCAACTTAATAGTCGGGGCAGCCCACTATAGCGAACAGCATTTGAAAAAAACAAAGTTAAAAATGGTGCTAGCGAGGTATCGATCTCTTCTCTCATCCAACTTAATAGTCGGGGCAGCCCACTATAGCGAACAGTATTTGAAAAAAACAAAGTTAAAAATGGTGCTAGCGAGGTATCGATCTTCAGATCGGCTAGTTGATTCCGAGCGGTGCTAGCCACTGCAACAGACTGAACTTGTTGTACACCATGGAGAAGGCGGCCTACTAGAAGGAAAATGAGCCGGGTTTTACCAAGTTTACTTTCTTTTCCTGTTTTTACTTTTTTTTTTCTTTTTCTTCATTTTAACTCATCTAACTCAATATTCTTTTTTGTATTTTTTTACACGGTTTTCCCATGCTTTTCCGAAAACAATATCGCTTAACAAACACAGAAATTGTTGAATAAGTATTAAAATGTTGAACGAGTACTGAAAAGATATTGAATAAGTATTAAAAAATTGAATAAGTATTTGAAAAAATATTGAATAATTATTTGAAAATGTTGAATAAGTAATAGAAATGTTGAACAAGTATTTGACAAATGTTGAATAAGTAAAAAAAAATTGTGAATGAGTATTTAAAAGATGTTGAAGATATAGTTGAAAATGTTAAAAGAGTATTAAAAATGTTGAACAAGTATTTCAAAATGTTTAATAAGTATTAAAAAATGTTGAATGACTATTTAAAAATTGCTGAACATGTATTTGAAAAATGATGAATAAGTAATAAAATGTGAAAATAGTATTTTAAAAATGTTGAATAAGAGTTTCGACAATGTTCAACGTGTATACAAAAAATGTTGATCATGTATACAAAAAATGTTGAATATGTATTTGAAAAATGTTGAGCAAGTATTTGAAAATTGTTGAACAAGTATTTAAAAAAATGTTTATCATGTATATAAGAATGTAGAATGAAAACAGAAAGAAACAAAGAAAAAGGAAAAAATGAAACAAATCGGAGAAGAAGAAAAAAGAAAAGAATGAAAATTCGGAGAAGAAAAAAATAAAAGAAAAGAAAATGAAAAAACAAAGAAAAACCGGAGACCTGCTCTGCTCGCCTCTAGTGGGCCGCGGTCCTACTACTAACCAGTAACTCGAAGTGGATGGAGTGGTTAGTTGTGCCGGTGACCGCGCTGGAGCCAGGGTTTGAACCCTAGGTTTGCCAATTTTCTTCACAGTTTTTTTAATCTGCGAGTGCTAGCTGGGCCGGCTCGATACTATTTACGTCGATGCGAACGATCCCTATGGAATCGCTTAATGCGATAAATAGTCGCTGCGTCCCACCACCTGGCCGCCTCCTTTAAACTGGGCCTTGCCCAAGCACATCACCCTACATGGGCTGCAGCAGGCAGCGCTATGTCTCGCTTAGAGCCAGACCCATCGGCAATCTCCCTAAATTGGCCAGCCCCGCGCGGGTGTGCAGAGCCTCATTTTTCGGTCTTTCTTCATGTTTTTTGCTTTCATTTTTTACTTTTTTTATACTTCCAAGTATTTTAAATATATATTACAAAAAACACTTTACATAAAACATTTGAAAAAAATGTTAATCAGTCATTTGAAAAATGTGAAATGTGTATAGAGAAAATGTTGCTCATTTATACAGAGAATATACAATGTGTATGAAAAAACAGACAACATGTTAACTAGTCAAGTATTTAGAAAATGTTAATCAAGTATTTAAAAAATGTTAGATGTGTTTGTTTTGTATACAAAAAATGTATACAAAACGCACAATGTGTACGAAAAAATGTTGATCATGTATTTTAAAAACTTCACATTAGCTTTGGAATAATGGTGTAATTCGAACAGGGTTGCTATTAGGACCGAGAGTATATCAGCCAAGGGGGGGTGAATGGGAGATCCAAATTTTCTTTCGAAAGCTTTAAAACTTAACCCAATCACATCAGCAGAATAGAGTGTCGAAGGAAATATGTTAAATCAATCCTCCTCACCGGAAGCATATTAAATAACTACTCACAAATTTCACAGGTAAAACAGAGGGACGGGATGGTAACAAGTAGATACAGGTGATGACGAAGAGCTGGGAAGAATACAGACACACGGTATGAAGATAACAGTACAGACTGATCAATATATCTATCGACACAGAACACGAATAAGAATTACTGAAGGAAATGCAGTAGAATAGAAATAACCAGTGGTGCTTGATGGCGACTTGGTAGACCAGTTGACCCATCTGCCAAAGGGCTACGTCTGATTAAAGGGGCTGTGACTTAACATGGAAGGTAAAATCTCTTCACCCTATTCTCCTTGAACACAGAGCTGATCAGACTCAGGTTGATTTCACCCGTGGTAGATCCTTGTCAACGATCTCCAAACCTTTGGTCGACCTTCGCGAACCACAGTCACTCTTGGGTGCTGAAGATCAGGCTCGGTGAAGACAACAACTCTTCATCACTCGAAGCTGAAACCTATCTGTCTAGAGTGTGCGCAGCTCTCAAGAGTAATAGGTACAATAACTCTCACTCAAAACTGTTGTGATGCTAAACCACTGTCTAAGTTTGGGCTCTTGGTTTTTCTCTCGGTGGATCTTAAACTCAAATCACTCGGAGAGGGGTTGCTCAAATCAATCTTCTTAGAAATCTCAAGCGAAGCACCAATGGAAAACATTGGAGTGGGGTGGCTATTTATAGCCGCAGCCTTCCCTGATGGGAAACGACCAAATGAGACATCGTGCTCAGCCAATGACCGAACGACACGATTCCAACGGTCGGATTTGAGCACAAAGGTAACATTTCTTGTGGAGCAAGCAATGCTAACTCCTGATCACGGTCTCTTGTTGGCAAGTATTTGCTCGGAGCTCAAAGAGATTTCTCTCGCGACTTTCATAGGTTTTGGCTAAGCATCACAACGAATCTAAGAATCGAGAACCTATACCCCTCTTAATAGGATGGAGGTCCTATGACTCAATTGAATGAAATAAGAACAACTAAATCAATGATACGTCTTCACATAGTCTTCGACTTCCATCGTTGTAGTCAATTTCTTCGTCCGACAGTACCCCATCAAACGCTTTGCTTCAGCAGTAAACCTTCGAGTGGTCGATTTCTTCTCATCAATCTTCTCGACTCTATCGCTTCAACAAGTATATCTAATTCTTCTCTGCAACGTAGATGTGCATCTGTGAAGTTCCTCGAACTCAGCACCGGAGACAGCATATTCTTTGGTTGTGTATGGACTTTTCTCTCTGTATGCACTAACAAACAAGTTAGTCCATACATGTTTCTGTCAACAACCTTCAAAACACAAGGTAGGCAGATATTGCACCAACAATCTCCCCCATTTTGGATGATTGTTGACAAAACAGATCACATCGAATGATAGATAAGGAATGAAATGTAATCCGAAGAATAATGAAAAGACAAGAGATAATTACGAAGATGAAATATTCTCCCCCTTAAGATATGCTTCGGTTTGGGAAACAAGATTTCTCTTCATATGAGTGTCATTGACAGCAGATCATATAATTGAGGTCTTTCAATGCACTCGACGGTGTTTAAGGTAGTTCCTGTCACAAAAACTTCAACAAGGTTTAGATGTGAAGCAAGCGTTGAGAGATTTGTGACAAGGATAAGTCATGAAGGTTTTCTCAGAACATAATTTGAATCCACACGAGATATAGTTTTCCTGCATGTTAGATATTCGATATGGTCAGAGCAGGATCAAAAACCATTTTGTTGCTCAGAGTGGATATGCTTTGAAGGTGATTTTCCTGTAATATAGATGATCCAAATGATATCTGAGAGGAAAAACACTTTGTCAGTCATATAGATAGCCTTCAAAAAGCCACTTTGTGCATAGGCTGACTTTAACTCCCTGCAATGTTAGATAATGAGAGATAGAAATAAGAGCATATCCAACCACAACAACTATATATCATTTAGAACTTGAGGTACTTTTCAATATAATATCATCATTTGATGATTCTCTATTCTTCTTCGAGGAGCAGTTATGTGTTATTGTAAGATAAATGATTTCCAATGATAATCAATCATAGGATAAACATTCGATGGCACCTGTAGACAAATAGTGCGAAGCAAATAATATTGCAGGCGGTTATTAACATTACATGACGATTGAGTTTTTCAGCACCACATGCGGTGCGATAAAGTTCTTGAAGCAAATTGTTCAAGGGAAAACCAAATGGCAAACAAAAACACACACCCTGCAAACCCCAATAAACTATCACTCGATGTAATTCTCCCCCTTTTGGTCAACAAGTGTCAAAAAGGAAAGAGAGGACGTTCGAGGAATTACTCCGTGGGAGAATCTTCTGAATCAGAATTGAAACCACTCGTAGAATCAAAGTTAGAAGAATGCGGAATGGTCGAGGCAGAAGCAAGAGTAGCAGCCTTGGCCTTGGAAGGCTTGGAAGGGTGGACATCAGGCTTGTAGATACGAGTGTTGGCTGTATCTGCAATACCATCATCATGATTAACAAACAACAGATCCATTGAAGCAAAACGCTGAGGGAGTACTGGAGTTTTGATAACCCACAAGTATAGGGGATTGCAACAGTTTTCGAGGGTAGAGTATTCAACCCAAATTTATAAATTCGACACAAAGGGAGCCAAAGAATATTTGAAGGTATTAGCAGCTGAGTTGTCAATTCAACCACACCTGGAGATTAATTATCTGCACCAAAGTGATTAGTAGCACAGTAGCATGACAGTTGTGATGATAGTTGTGGTAGTAACGGTAACAGTAATAGTGATAGCAGTGATATTGTAGCAGTAACGATAGCAGTAGCAACAGTAGTAACTTAGCAAGAACAATATAAGATAAATTCGTAGGCATTGGATCGGCGACTCATTGGATGATATTCATCATGAGACAGCTATAACCTAGGGCGATACGGCACTAGCTCCAGTTCATAAATATAATGTAGGCATGTATTCCGTAAATAGTCATACGTGCTTATGAAAAGAACTTGCATGACATCTTTTGTCCTACGCTCCCGTGGCAGCGGGTCCTATTGGAAACTAAGGGATATTAAGGCCTCCTTTTAATAGAGAACCGGAACAAAGCATTAACACACGGTGAATACATGAATTCCTCAAACTACGGTCATCACTGGGAGTGGTCCCGATTTCTGTCACTCCGGGGTTGCCAGATCATAACACGTAGTAGGTGACTATAACTTGCAAGATCGGATCTGGAACATGGATATAATGGTGATAACATAAATGGTTCAGATCTGAAATCATGGCACCCGGGCCCAAAGTGACAAGCATTAAGCATGGTAGTCATAGCAACATCAATCTCAGAACATAGTGGATACTAGGGATCAAGCCCTAACAAAACTAACTCGATTACATGATGAATCTTATCCAACTCCTCACCGACCAGCGAGCCTACGAAGGAATTACTCACTCCCGGTGGGGAGAATCATGGATTTGGCGATGGAGATGTGTTGGTGATGGCGAAGATCGAAGATCCCCTTCTGGAGCCCCAAACGGACTCCAGATCTTCCCTCCCGAGGAAGAACGATGCTTGGCGGCGGCTCCGTCTCGTGAAACGCGATAATTCTTTCTCCTTGATTTTTTTTTGGAAATTATGGGATTTTATAGCGTCGGTTCGAAGGTCAGCGGGGCTACCAGGTGGGCAGCACCCACCTGGGCGCGCCTGGGGTGGCTGGCGCGCCCTGGTGGGTTGTGCCCACCCAGGTGCCCCCCTCATTTCCATCCTGGCTCCAAAAATTCTCTTTTATTGTATAAAACATCCTCACAAACTTTCGTTCCATTCTGAGAACTTTTATTTTTGCACAAAAACAACACCATGGTAGTTCTACTGAAAACAACGTCAGTCCGGGGTTAGTTTCATTCAAATCATGCAAATTAGAGTACAAAACAAGAGGAAAAGCGGTAGGAAAAGTAGATATTTTGGAGACGTATCAAGTTTGTCTTCGGATACGCGGTGCTTCAAGCAAGTCCAGATGATCATATTCTTTGAATTGGCCCTTCTTGGCTAGATCCTTTGCGAGAGTAATGCTTCCGCAGCAAGGTCCACGATCGCTTTCTTGCATCCTTCTCATGCAAAAGAATTTGGCAAGTGTGATTGTGAATCAGATTCAACTCAGCCATCAATTCCACGTTTTCTTTTCTGTCTGTCCTGATGTGTCTTTCCAAAGTCTGCTGTGTGCGAATACAAATTTCATAGACTGATGGATTTTCTTCGTCAGGGATTTCAATCCTAGCGTCCTTGTCCTTCGGTGCATTATCAGATGTAGAGGCGTTTGCAGCAGCATCAACCAGTTCCTTCCCTGTTTTGTTATCCTTCACAATGGTGCGGAATGTCACGAATAGGTGGCATGAATACTTTCGGCTCGTAAGCCCAGAAGAATTTCTCATTTGTGAGCTTCTCAATGGCGAACATAATCCATGGAGCATACCATTTCAGTGATTAAGGGCTATCTGCAGCAGATGCCATGTTCCGAATGAAAAGATCAGGAATGTGAAACTTGATTCCCAGAGATATTGATACAAGAGCATTTCCTATGATGCCTTTGATGGATTTGAGCTTGTTTGTTGGCGTGATGGTATTGCACAGAATGTGAAAGTGCACTTTGTTATCGTATGCCAACTTCTTTGGATCAACATCAATGCATTCATCGCCCACCATAGTGCGATCCATTAGTATATGGAGTTGTTCATCGGACAATTCCCAGAAATGCAATTTGTGTTCTCTATTATTCTCAAATTCCCATCGAGGCAAATTTATCAGAACCAGAAAGTGATCTGCCGAGCATTTGATTCTCTCCCTGCCAGTCATCCATTCAAGTGTCCATGTTGAGGTACTACCCAAATCTCCTGTGATGTACAGCGTGTCATAGAACTGAAGAATAACTTCCTTGTTCCAACCACGATTGAAATGCATGAATCCCTTCATAAAATCATGTTCAATATGATAAAACGTATTATGGAAGCAGGGCATATCTAGTATGATGAAGAGTTGTTGTCTTCACCGAGCCTGATCTTCAGCATCCAAGAGTGATTGTGGTTCGCAAAGGTCGACCGAAGGTTTGGAGATCGTCGACAAGGATCAACCACGAGTGAAATCAACCTGAGTCTGATCAACTCTGTATTCAAGAAGAATAGGGTGAAGAGAGTTTAGCTTCCATGTTAAGTCACAGCCCCTTCAACCAGACATAACCCTTTGGCAGAAGGGTGAACTAGTCTACCAAGTCGCCATCAAGCACCACTGGTTATTTCTATTCTACTGCATTTCCTTCAGTAATTCTTATTCGTGTTCTGTGTCGATAGATGTCTTGATCAGTCTGTATTGTTATCTTCATACCGTGTGTCTGTATTCTTCCCAGCTCTTCGTCATCACCTGTATCTACTTGTTACCATCCCGTACCTCTGTTTTACCTGTGAAATTTGTGAGTAGTTATTTAATATGCTTCTGATGAAGAAGATTGATTTAACATATTTCCTTCGACACTCCGTTGATGTGATTGGGTTAAGGTTTAAAGCTTTCGAAAGAAAATTTGTATCTCCCATTCACCCCCCCCCCCCCCCCCTGGCCGATATACTCTCGGTCCTAACAGCAACCCTGTTCGAATTACACTATTATTCCGAAGACAATGGGAAGTTTTTAAAATACATGATCAACATTTTTTCGTACGCATTGTGCGTTTTGTATACATTTTTCGTATACACAACAAACACATCTAACATTTTTCAAATACTTGATTAACATTTTCTAAATACTTGACTAATTAACATGTTGTCTGTTTTTTCATACACATTGTATATTCTCTGTATAAATGAGCAACATTTTTTCTATACACATTTCACATTTTTCAAATGACTGATTAACATTTTTCAAATGTTTTATGTAAGGTGTTTTTTGTAATATATATTTAGAATACTTGGAAGTATAAAAAAAGTAAAAAAAAAATGAAAGCAAAAAACATGAAGAAAGACCGAAAAAATGAGGCTCTGCACTCCCGCGCGGGGCTGGCCAATTTAGGGAGATTCCCGACGGGTCTGGCTCTAAGCAAGACATAGCGCTGCCTGCTGCAGCCCATCTCGGGTCATGTGCTTGGGCAAGGCCCAGTTTAAGCGAGGCGGCCAGGTGGTGGGACGCATTGACGATTTATCGCATTAAGCGATTCCGTAGGGATCTTTCGCATCGACGTAAATAGAATCGAGCCGGCCCAGCTAGCGCTCGCAGATTCAAAAAATCGTGAAGAAAATGGGCAAACCCAGGGTTCAAACCCTGGCTCCAGCGCGGTCACCGGCGCAACTAACCACTCCGTCACTTCGAGTTACTGGTTAGTAGTAGGACCGCGGCCCACTAGAGGCGAGCAGAGCAGGTCTTCTCCGGTTTTTCTTTGTTTTTTCATTTTCTTTTCTTTTATTTTTTTCTTCTCCGAATCTTCATTCTTTTCTTTTTTTTCTTCTTCTCCGATTTGTTTCATTTTTTCTTTTCTCTTTGTTTGTTTCTGTTTTCATTCTACATTTTTATATACATGATCAACATTTTTTTAAATACTTGTTCAACATTTTTCAAATACTTGCTCAACATTTTTCAAATACATATTCAACATTTTTTGTATACATGATCAATGTATACACGTTGAACATTGTCCAAACCCTTATTCAACATTTTCAAATACTATTTTAACATTTTATTACTTATTTATCATTTTTCAAATACATGTTCAACAATTTTTAAATAGTCGTTCAACATTTTTTTAATACTTATTAAACATTTTGAAATACTTGTTCAAGAAACGTTGTGAGGAAGTAAGGTGAACCATGTATTTAATAAAGTATTATTTCTTAGCAACTAGCTACTATACCTATTGGCTATTAGGCCAACTATATGTGACATGACAACTTCATGTAGCCGGTAGTTGGCTCTACTTTTAACCATGCTCTTAATCGAGGTATAGGGGCCCCGTGGTGGTGGTGGAGGGGGCTATGTAGGCTAGGCTAGGCTATGCTAGGCCTGCAGGCGAATGCATGGGGAGATCGGGCGTGCTGCAGAAGGCTGAGATATTTTTCTAAGGCATAGCTGGCCGAGATCGTGTGCGGTGGACAGCAATTCCTATTTGGCGCGTGGGACGCTGCATAGCGACCCAGCGCATACTCTCTCCATGCGCCACATCCTTAATATGGGCCGGCCCATACTATTTTTTTATTGCCTTTTCGTTTGGATTTTCTATTATTTTTTCTATTGTTTTACTTTACTTTTCTTCTTTGCTTTTCCTTCATTCCTTTATTCCTTTTTTTAATTTTTCTAATTTTGTGAATATTATTTTTGCAATTTCTGAACCTGCAAACATTTTTGGAACTTAAGAACAATTTATGCAATTCGTGAACAATTTTGAATTAACTAACCTATTTATACAACAAGTTCAGTCCTCCTATTTATACAACAATTTTGTGATGATAGCAGCAGTAGTAACGGTAACAGTAACAGTGATAGCAGTGATATTGTAGCAGTAACTAGCAGTAGCAACAATAGTAACTTAGCAAGAACAATATAAGATAAATTCGTATGCATTGGATCGATGACTCGTTGGATGATATTCATCATGAGACAGTTATAACCTAGGGTGATATGGCACTAGCTCCAGTTCGTAAATAAAATGTAGGCATGTATTTCGTAAATAGTCATACGTGCTTATGAAAAGAACTTGCATGACATCTTTTGTCCTACGCTCCCGTGGCAGCGGGTCCTATTGGAAACTAAGGGATATTAAGGCCTCCTTTTAATAGAGAACCGGAACAAAGCATTAACACACGGTGAATACATGAACTCCTCAAACTACGGTCATCATCGGGAGTGGTCCCGATTTCTGTCACTCCGGGGTTGCCGGATCATAACACGTAGTAGGTGACTATAACTTGCAAGATCGGATCTAGAACATGGATATAATGGTGATAACATAAACGGTTCAGATCTGAAATCATGGCACCCGGGCCCAAAGTGATAAGCATTAAGCATGGCAGTCATAGCAACATCAATCTCAGAACATAGTGGATACTAGGGATCAAGCCCTAACAAAACTAACTCGATTACATGATGAATCTTATCCAACTCCTCACTGACCAGCGAGCCTACGAAGGAATTACTCACTCCCGGTGGGGAGCATCATGGAATTGGCGATGGAGATGTGTTGGTGATGGCGAAGATCGAAGATCCCCCTCTGGATCCCAAACGGACTCCAGATCTGCCCTCCCGAGGACGAACGAGGCTTGGCGGCGGCTTCGTCTCGTGAAACGCGATAATTCTTTCTCCTTGATTTTTTCTGAAAATATGGGATTTTATAGCGTCGGTTTGGAGGTCAGTGGGGCCACCAGGTGGGAAGCACCCACCTGGGCGCGCCTGGGGGGGCTGGTGCACCCTGGTGGGTTGTGCCCACCCAGGTGCCCCCCCTTAGGTCCATCCTGACTCCAGAAATTCTCTTTTGTTGTATAAAAATTCTCGCAAAGTTTTGTTCCATTCCGAGAACTTTTATTTCTGCACAAAAACAACATCATGGTAGTTCTGCTGAAAACAGCGTCAATCCAGGGTTAGTTTCATTCAAATCATGCAAATTAGAGTTCAAAACAAGAGGAAAAGCGTTAGGAAAAGTAGATATATTGGAGAAGTATCAATTCCCCCAAGCTTAAACCTTTGCTTGTCCTCAAGAAATTCAGTTGATAAACTGAAAGTGAAAAAGAAAAAACTTTTACAAACTCTTTTGCTCTTGTTACATAAATAGGCTGAAACAGCACCCAGGTTTTCAGCAAATATTATAACTAACCATTTCGACAATAACTCTTAAAAATTATATTAACTCATATCAATGACATAAACAACTAGAGAGCAATAATAAGATATCTCAAATAGCAACACGTTGTCAAAACAACCATGATATAATATGACAATAGTGGTATCTTGCTAGCCCTTTCTGAGACCGCAAAATATAAATGTAGTGCACCCCCAAAGTTCAAGCTGCGACTAAACATTGTAATTCATGGTAGAAAAGATCCAGTCATGATGCACCCAACTTTAGTTATACACAATGCATCAGCATGATAGCAGTGCTCTCAGGTTCTGGCGCTTATTTGAGAAGGTGATGACACAACGTAAAAGTAAATGGATAGTCCCTTCGCAGAGGGAAGCAGTGATTTGCAGATTTGCCAAAGCTCGTATTTTTAAAATAGAGGTAAATGATATTTTGAGACATGCACCCTTCTTATTCACTTCACGACCATCAGTTATCAATATCTTCCATGCTAAGCATGCTAGTGGCGGTTCCCAAGCGGAAAGGTAAAGGTTATGACTCCATTGGGAGTTTTTGTTTGATTATTTGTAAGCTCTTTTCTTTTTGCAGTTTGGGACTGGACATCCCTATTACCGCCCTTTTCTCGTGTGATGGCAAGTGAATAAACACTCGACCTGAGAATAACCCGCTTAGCATGGAAGATACCGACTACCTCCTGTCGTTCCATGAACGATCCAGACACACAAAAAGGATATTTTTTTGAAGTTTTTAGAGGTGGCACTTGCAAATTTACTTAGGACGGCAGGGTAATACCGCAAATAGGTAGTTATGATGGACTCATCTGGAATAACTTGGATTTCAGGTTTTTGATGTACAAGCAGAGTTCCCACTTAGTACAGGCGAATGTTAGCAAATAGGTTGAGAAGCGGCCAGCTAGAGAGCAACAACGGTCATGAAGATGCATTATGCATAAGTAACATTGGACGCTAGCATGAGTAGGATATGAACACCATGAACATAAATATCATAGAGGCTATGTTGGTTTTGATTCAACTACATGCATGAGCATGTGCCAAGTCAAGCCACTCGAACATTTAGAGGAGGATACCATATCATCATACTACATCACAATCATTTTAACGCAATGTTGATATCCAATATAAGTCATTATTCACTCCTAGCTACTTATGCATGGCATGAGAAACTATAATCTCTAATTGTCATTGCAAACATGTTTGATCATAATAGGCTGAAGCATGGATACTAGGTTAAACATATTTACAAAAACAGAACAAGTCGAGTTCATACCCGATTCTCTCTGCCACGACCAGTTCATCTAATATCGTCATTATTTCCTTTCACTTGCATGATCGAACGATTTGAAATAATAATAGTGCAAGAGTGTCGTGGACTAAGCTGGTATCTGCAAACATTTATTCAAGAGGAGAAGACAAGGTAATATCGTCTCTTTGTTAGATCAACAATAATGCAATTGAGAGCCACTCAACATTTTCATCGTGGTCTTCTCCTCGGTAAGACTCGATAAAAGAAAAAGAAATTCAAAGCAACACACAGAAATATTTTTGGAGTTTTTGGTTTTTTGAAAGCAAGCAAACGAGAAAGAGAAAAGCAAAAAATGAGAAAAACTATTTACACGGGAAAGCTCCCAACAAGTAAAAGAAGAACAAGGAAATCTTTTTGGGTTTTCTTTTTAGTGCTACAACAATTTAAACTAAGAAGAAAAAACAAAAAGAAGCAAGAAACATATTTTTGGGATTTTCTCAAAGTTTTTCAAACACACAAGAAGAAAGCAAGAAAATAAATTAAACATGGATAATATAATGAAAAGGTGTGGACACCGACAACTGGAATGAAATGTGTGAACATAAATATAATGTCAGTGGAAACACGTACTCCCCCAAGCTTATGCTTTTGGCCTAGCTCGGTAATCAGTCAGTAGCCTAGATGGTAGTTGGCGTGGTAGCTCACGGAAGCCCTTGGCGCCGATGCCTGATACGTCTCCAACGTATCTACTTTTCCAAACACTTTTGCCCTTGTTTTGGACTCTAACTTGCATGATTTGAATGAAACTAACCCGGATTGACGCTGTTTTCAGCAGAACTACCATGATGTTGTTTTATGTGTAGAAAACAAAAGTTCTCGGAATGTTCTGGAAATCCACGGAGGCACTTTTTGAAAAATATAAAAAATACTGGCGAAAGAATCAAGACCAGGGGGCCCACACCCTGTCCACGAGGGTGGGGGCGCGCCCACCCCACCTGGGCGCGCCCCCCTATGTCGTGGGTCCCCTGAGGCTCCACCGACCTCAACTCCAACTCCATATATTCTGTCTCGCAAAGAAAAAAATCAAAGAGAAAGTTTCATCGCGTGTTACGATACGGAGCCGCCACCAAGCCCTAATCTCTCTCGGGAGGGCTGATCTGGAGTCCGTTCGGGACTCCAGAGAGGGGGATTCGTCGCCGTCGTCATCATCAACCATCCTCCATCACCAATTTCATGATGCTCACCGCCGTGCGTGAGTAATTCCATCGTAGGCTTGCTGGACGGTGATGGGTTGGATGAAATTTACCATGTAATCAAGTTAGTTTTGTTAGGGTTTGATCCCTAGTGTCCACTATGTTCTGAGATTGATGTTGCTATGACTTTGCTATGCTTAATGGTTGTCACTAGGGCCCGAGTGCCATGATTTCAGATCTGAACCTATTATGTTTTCATGAATATATGTGTGTCCTTGATCCTATCTTGCAAGTCTACAGTCACCTATTATGTGTTATGATCCGACAACCCCGAAGTGACAATAATCGGGATACTTCTCGATGATGACCGTAGTTTGAGGAGTTCATGTATTCACTATGTGTTAATGCTTTGGTCCGGTTCTCTATTAAAAGGAGGCCTTAATATCCCTTAGTTTCTGCTAGGACCCCGCTGCCACGGGAGGGTAGGACAAAAGATGTCATGCAAGTTCTTTTCCATAAGCACGTATGACTATGTACAGAATACATGCCTACATTACATTGATGAACTGGAGCTAGTTCTGTGTCACCCTATGTTATAGCTATTACATGAGGAATCGCATCCAACATAATTATCCATCGCTGATCCAATGCCTACGAGCTTTTCACATCTTGTGCTTCGCTTATTTACTTTTTCGTTGCTATTGTTACAATCACTACAAAATCCAAAAATATTACTTTTGCTACCGTTACCTTTATTATCATACTACTTTGCTACTAAATACCTTGCTGCAGATACTAAGTTATCTAGGTGTGGTTGAATTGACAACTCAACTGCTAATACTCAATAATATTCTTTGAATCCCCTTGTGTCGAATCAATAAATTTGGGTTGAATACTTTACCCTCGAAAGTTGTTGCGATCCCCTACACTTGTGGGTTATCAAGACTAATTTCTGGCGCTGTTGCCGGGGAGCATAGCTCTGTTCTCTGAGTCACTTGGGATTTATATCTGTTGATCACTATGAAGAACTTGAAAGACGAAATAACCAAGATTTTGCCCTCAATTACGAGGGGAGGTAAGGAACTGCCATCTAGCTCTGCACTAGATTCTCCTTCTATTATTAGTAAGCTTGCGACACCTAAACCTACTACTGCTATGAATTCTGATATGTCGCATGTTATTGATGATGCCACTTCTGCTATGCATGATACTTATGATGAAACTACTTCTGTGCGTGATACTACTTTGCCATTAGGTGAATTTCTTGATGAACAACTGCTAGGGCTAGAGAGAATGAAATTATTGAAGATGCTATTATTGATGATAGTGATGATGAAAGTTCTCCCCCTGATTATGAATTACCTGGTGTTCCTGAGGGTTATGTTATGGAAGAGGAAGCTGATAGAGCTATCTTTGCTTGTAAAGATAGATATGATCTTAAAAAATTATTAGCTAAATGGAAGCAGCAATCTCTTAATGCTAGAATGAAACCTGACCCTGCTTTTGCTACTTCACCTATCTGTGTTACTGATAAGGATTATGAATTCTCTGTTGATCCTGAGATTATTACTTTGGTTGAATCTGATCCTTTTTATGGCCTTGAATCTGAAACTGTTGTGGCACATCTTACCAAGCTGAATGATATAGCCACCCTGTTTACTAATGATGAGAAGTCTCGCTATTATTATATCCTTAAGATATTTCCGTTCTCATTAAAGGGTGATGCTAAGACTTGGTTTAATTATCTTGCTCCTGGTTGTGTGCGTAGTCCCCAGGATATGATTTATTACTTCTCTGCTAAATATTTCCCTGCTCATAAGAAACAAGCTGCCTTGCGGGAAATATATAATTTTGTGCAAATCGAAGAAGAGAGTCTCCCACAAGCTTGGAGGAGGCTTCTCCGATTACTTAATGCTTTTCCTGATCATCCTCTTAAGAAAAATGAAATATTTGATATCTTTTATAATGGACTAACCGATGCTTCCAAGGACTACTTGGATAGTTGTGCTGGTTGTGTTTTCAGGGAAAGAACAGTCGACGAAGCTGAATTACTATTGAATAATATGTTGACTAATGAAAATAATTGGACTCTTCCTGAGCCAATTCCTGAGGCAATTCCTAAACCAATTGATCCAACTCCTGAGCCTATTCCTAAACCCACTCCGAAGAAGAGAGGTGTTTTATTTCTCAGTCCTGAAGATATGCAAGAGGCAAAGAAATCAATGAAAGGAAAAGGTATTAAAGCTAAATATGTTAAGAATTTACCACCTATCAAAGAAATACATGGTCTTAATATACCGCATGTTGAAGAACCACATTGTCTTGATAACCCGACACAGGTAGTAAAGGTAAATTCTCTCTATAGATATGATAAAGTTGAAATCCCCTCTACTAAATTTCATAGCCCATGCTTAGATGAATTTGATGACTTTATGGCTAGACAAGAAAATTTTAACGCTTATGTTGGTAGAGAATTAAAGAATAATGCTTTCGAGATAGAACGCGTGAGCGGTTATATGGCTAGAGTTAAAGGTGAACTTAAACTCGTTAGCAAATATGCTTCTATGGTTGCTACTCAAGCTGAGCAAGTACTTAAAGCTCAAAATGATTTGCTTGATGAATTAAATAATAAACCTGACTTTGCTGTTAGAGTGGCTACTAGAACTGGTAGAATGACTCAGGAACCTCTGTATCCTGAAGGCCACCCTAAGAGAATCGAGCAAGATTCTCAAAGAAACAATTTAGAGGCACCTAGTTCTTCTAAAAAGAAGAAAAAGAAAGACGATAGGACTTTGCATGCTTCTAGTGAACCTGTTGTAAACACACCTGAGAATCCCAATGATATTTCTATCTCTGATGCTAAAACTCAATCAGGTGATGAACATGAACCTAGTGATAATGTTCATGTTGATGCTCAACCTAGCAAAAACAATGAAGTAGAGATTGAACCTGCTGTTGATCTTGATAACCCACAGTCAAAGAATCAACGTTATGATAAGAGAGATTTTGTTACTAGGAAGCACGGTAGAGAAAGAGAACCATGGGTTCAGAAGCCCATGCCCTTTCCTCCTAAACCATCCAAGACAAAGGATGATGAGGATTTTGAGCGCTTTGCTGAAATGATTAGACCTATCTTCTTACGTATGCGCTTGACTGATATGCTTAAAGTAAATACTTATGCTAAGTATATGAAGGATGTCATTACAAATAAAAGAAAGATACCGGAAGCTGAAATTTCCACCATGCTCGCTAATTACACTTTTAAGGGTGGAATACCAAAGAAACTTGGAGACCCAGGGGTACCAACCATACCATGCTCCATTAAAAGAAATTATGTTAGAACTGCTTTATGTGATCTTGGAGCCGATGTTAGTGTTATGCCTCTCTCTTTATATCGTAGACTTGAATTGAATAAGTTGACACCTACTGAAATATCTTCGCAAATGGCTGATAAATCAACTGCTATACCTGTCGGTATTTGTGAGGATGTGCCTGTTGTGGTTGCAAATGTCACTATCTTAACGGACTTTGTTATTCTTCATATTCCCGAGGACGATAGTATGTCGATTATCCTTGGTAGACCCTTTTTGAATACTGCAGGGGCTGTTATTGATTGCAACAAAGGCAATGTCACTTTTCATGTTAATGGCAATGAGCATACGGTACACTTTCCGAGGAAACAATCTCAAGTTCATAGCATCAATTCTATTGGAAAAGTTCCAACTATCATTATTGGAGGTTTTGAATTTCCTCTCCCTACTGTCAAGAAAAAGTATGATATTCTTATTGTTGGGGATATTCATATCCCCGTTGAGGTAACTTAGTGCTATTCAAAATTTCTCCGGTTCCGTGTTATTCGGAATGAGTTTGTTAACAAGACTTGATCAACCTTCTTAGTGGATTCATTTTGAAGATCACGAGATGGATGAAACTAGAAAGCACAACCTTCTGTACCCTCTTTTTACTTTCTGTTATTTAGACTAAATAAAGCAAAAATAGTATTATCTGTCTGTTTTTTGAATTTTCTGTGCAATAAAAAATATCCCGAAAATAAAAGTGCTCCAAATGCCCTACAAATTTAGTATGATTTTTTATGGAATATTTGAGTATTTTAGGCACTGAAATCACTGCATGAGGGGCAAGCACCAGGCCATCAGAGTGGAGGGCGCGCCCACCTTCCCTGGGCGCGCCCCCTGTCTCGTGGGCCCTTGGTGGCCCCCCTTCACTTATGCCAGCACCCACACACTCCATATTCTTCCCAAAAAAAATCCCCATCCAGCTCAAGCACGAGTTCTAGCTCATTTTGCTGCGATTTTCGATCTCCTTGCTCAAAGCTCCATTCACAAAACTGCTTTGGGAGATTGTTGCTTGGTATGTGAGTCCTCCATTGGTCCAATTAGTTTTTGTTCTAGTGCTTTATTCATTGCAAATTTTTGCTGCATAGGTGACCATATTCTTGAGCTTGCATGTTAAATTTATGAGGTCCCAAGTAGTTCTAATGCATGATATAGGCTCTAGGCACTTGTAGGAGTAGTTGCTATCAATCTTGTTTAGTTTTATTCACTTTTATTTTGAAGTTACTAAAATTTCAGAAATTTTTTAGAAAAAGAATTATGTCTAGGAGAATGTACCAAGGTGGTTCCTCGGTAAAGAAAGGACCCAGGAATGCTATACGTGAACAAGACGAGGAACTACCAAGGGACGCAGAAGTACGAGCTTGTGAGTGACCATCCGACGATTTTATGGTCGAAGTAGGCTTTAAGGAGGAATTTGACACGTATGTGCATAATGCCGATCTAGAGGACTTCTTACAAGATAAGTGTCCTCAATACTATCAATTGATTGATTCATTTGTGCGGAGGTTTAAATATAAATGTACATGTAATTCTCCAAGTGTCCTATTTGATATCTATGATACATCTTATACCATGGACTTAGATGATTTTACAACTGCTTGCAAACTTCCACAGTGGGGCAATATTAATGATCCCCACAAATCTTAATTTAGAGATTTCCTTGCTAGTATTACTGTGGGAGAATCTAGGGATATTGCACAAGCTACCATAGGGAGCATTCATTTTCCTGCTATACATTATTTTGCTCTCTTCGTTGGTAGATGCATTAACGGTAAAGATGAAGCATGTCATATGTGTGTCCCTGATCTTTGTGTCCTCAAGAGTGTTGTGTTAGGTTATAAAGATTATAACTTGGGGTCAATAGTTGCACGTAGGTTGCATAATAATGGTAGAGCTGGAGATTTATTTGGAGGAATTTATGCGACCCGTGTGGCTAATTATCTTGGTATAGCCCCACGAGAGGGGGGTATGATGTTACCTCCTGCTTATTTAGATTATGACGCTATGGTCCAACATCATTTTCTTAAGAGGAATGAACAATTCCTCCAGTATCGACTAATCTATGACAGACGCAACGCTGTCCATGTTACTCGTCCTGCTCCTCTCCTTTTTGATTACCAGGGAAAAGGAAGATATGTTGTTACCAGGGAGGAAGCAGCTGAACACGAGGGGAGAGCGGAGGCGGCTCGCCAGCATGCCGCAGCTCAGGAGGCATTTGCTGCTGCATCTCAGTACGACCCCAGTTACAACTACGGATTTCAGCCAGGCTACCCTTGGCATTAGACCAACTTAGGCCAAAAGCCTAAGCTTGGGGGAGTACGTATTTCTCACCGACTTTACATTCATGTTCACACACTATTCTAGTCGTCGGTGCTCATACTCTTTCATTGTATTATCCATGCTAGTTTATTTTTCTTTTTCCAGCTTTCTTCTTGTGTGTTTGATAAACCTTAAGAAATACCAAAAAAAATTAGTTAGTTTAATTTCCATGCTTGTAGTAGAAATTAAAATGAAAAAACCAAAAAGATTTCTCGTTCTTCTTTTACTTGTTGGGAGCTTTCCCGTGTAAATAGTTTTATTTTCTTTTCTTTCCTTTGGGGGTCGAGAGTAGAAGACCATATTGAAAATGTTTAGTGGCTCTCATATGCATGATAGTTTATTTAACTTAGAGCCTATATTACTTGTCTTCTCTCTTGAGTTGAATGCTTGCATATTTCAGCTTAGTCCAATGCACGTGCACTATTATTATTATACACATCGTTCGGCCGTGCAAGTGTAAGGCAATAATGACGATATATGATGGACTGATTGAGATGAGAGAAGCTGGTACGAACTCGACCTCTCTTGTTTTTGTAAATATGATGAGTTCATCGTTCCTGATTCAGCTTATTATGAAGTAAACATATTTGCAATGACATTTAGAGATTATAGTTGCTTGTGCCATGCTTGATTAGCTATGAGTTATAATAGTTTACCTTGCGTGCCAACATGCTATTAGAATGATTATGATGTGGTATGATGGGATGGTATCCTCCATTGGATGAATTGAGTGACTCGACTTGGCACATGTTCACGCATGTAGTTGAAACAAATCAACATAGCCTTCATGATATTTATGTTCATGGTAGATTATATCCTACTCATGCTTGTACTCGGTGTGAATTAATTTTAGTGCATGTTCATGACTGTTGTCGCTCTCTCAGTTGGTCGCTTCCCAGTCTTTTGCTAGCCTTCACCTGTACTAAGCGAGAATACTGCTTGTGCATCCAAACTCCATAAACCCCAAAGTTATTCCATATGAGTCCACCATACCTTCCTATATGCGGTATTTACCTGCCGTTCCAAGTAAATTTGTATGTGCCAAACTCCAAACCTTCAAATGAAATTCTGCTTTGTATGCTCGAGCAGCTCATGTTTCAACTAGGGCTGCCTATATCTTCCATGCTAGGTGGGTTATTCTCAAGAGGAGTGGACTCCGCTCCTCATTCACGAGAAAGGGCTGGTAACCGGGATGCCCAGTCCCATGATCCAAAAAGATCAAAGCAACTCAAAATAACTAAACAAAACTCCTCCAGGGCTGTTGTTAGTTGGAGGCACCCGTTGTTTCAAGCAAGCCATGGATTGATGCTTGTTGGTGGTGGGAGTATAAACTTTTACCATTCTGTTTGGGAACTGCCTATAATGCATGTAGTATGGAAGATACAGCCATCTCATAGTTGTTGCATTGACAGCAAAAGTATACCACTCAAAATGTTATTCAATCTCTATTTTAAAATCGAGCTCTGGCACCTCTACAAATCCCTGCTTCCCTCTGCGAAGGGCCTATCTATTTACTTTTATGTTGAGTCATCACCCTTCTTATTAAAAAGCACCCGCTGGAGAGCACACTGTCATTTGCATTCATTACTATTGGTTTATATTGGGTATGACTTGACTGGATCTCTTTTACCATGAATTACAATGTTTAGTCAGTCCTTGATCTTTAAAGGTGCTCTGCATTTATGTTTTGCGGTCTCAGAAAGGGCTAGCGAGATACCATTTTATTATATCATGTTATGATTGTTTTGAGAAAGTGTTGTCATCCGAGTTTTATTATGGCTCGCTAGCTGATTATGCTATTGATATGAGTAATTGTGAGACCTAGGTGTTATTGTGAGTATGGTTAGTTCATAATATTTGCTGAAACCTGGATGTTGGCTTTGCATGTTTACAACAACAAGAGCAAACAGAGTTTGTAAAAGTTTTTCTTTATCACTTTCAGTTTATCAACTGAATTGCTTGAGGACAAGCAAAGGTTTAAGCTTGGGGGAGTTGATACGTCTCCAACATATCTACTTTTCCAGACACTTTTGCCCTTGTTTTGGACTCTAACTTGCATGATTTGAATGAAACTAACCCGGACTAACGCTGTTTTTAGCAAAACTACCATGATGTTGTTTTATGTGTAGAAAACAAAAGTTCTCAGAATGTCCTGAAAATTCACGGAGGCACCTTTTGGAAAATATAAAAACTACTGGCGAAAGAATCAAGACCAGGGGGCCCACACCCTGTCCACGAGGGTGGGGGCGCGCCCCCCTGTCTCGTGGGCCCCCTGAGGCTCCACCGACCTCAACTCCAACTCCATATACTCCGTCTCGCGGAGAAAAAAATCAGAGAGAAAGTTTCATCGCGTTTTACGATATGGAGCCGCCGCCAAGCCCTAATCTCTCTCAGGAGGGCTGATCTGGAGTCCGTTCGGGGCTCCGGAGAGGGGGATTCGTCGCCGTCGTCATCATCAACCATCCTCCATCACTAATTTCATGATGCTCACCGCCGTGCGTGAGTAATTCCATCGTAGGCTTGCTGGACGGTGATGGGTTGGATGAGATTTACCACGTAATCAAGTTAGTTTTGATAGGGTTTGATTCCTAGTATCCACTATGTTCTGAGATTGATGTTGCTATGACTTTGCTATGCTTAATGCTTGTCATAGGGCCTGAGTGCCATGATTTCAGATCTGAACCTATTATGTTTTCATGAATATATGTGTGTTCTTGATCCTATCTTGCAAGTCTATAGTCACCTATTATGTGTTATGATCCGACAACCCCGAAGTGACAATAATCAGGATATTTCTTGATGATGACCGTAGTTTGAGGAGTTCATGTATTCACTATGTGTTAATGCTTTGGTCCGGTTCTCTATTAAAAGGAGGCCTTAATATCCCTTAGTTTCCACTAGGACCCCGCTGCCACGGGAGGGTAGGACAAAAGATGTCATGCAAGTTCTTTTCCATAAGCACGTATGACTATATACGGAATACATGCCTACATTACATTGATGAACTGGAGCTAGTTCTGTGTCACCCTATGTTATAGCTATTACATGAGGAATCGCATCCGACATAATTATCCATCACTGATCCAATGCCTATGAGCTTTTCACATCTTGTGTTCGCTTATTTACTTTTTCGTTGCTATTGTTTCAATCACTACAAAACCCAAAAATATTACTTTTGCTACAGTTACCTTTATTATCATACTACTTTGCTACTAAATACCTTGCTACAGATACTAAGTTATCCAGGTGTGGTTGAATTGACAACTCAACTGCTAATACTCAATAATATTCTTTGGCTCCCCTTGTGTCGAATCAATAAATTTGGGTTGAATACTTTACCCTCGAAAGGTGTTGCGATCCCCTACACTAGTGGGTTATCAATGCCTCAACCCGTCGTGCTGCCTCCACTGCTGCGTTGTGAGCTCAAGCCTCGCTCTCCAGAACATAATATCTCCCCCTGTTGTGATAGTCAACAAGAGCAGGCGCATGCAAATATATGTGCACAACAGAAGTTTGGTTAAACAACAAATTATATGTGAAGTCATGAATTTTTCCCTTGAGGGTCTTATGGCCTTTTAAAGCCTCAAAATTTAAATACTACATGGGTAGGATAGGTGTGGGAGTCCGGGATTAAGGGGTCCTCGGACAGCCGGACTATTAACATGGGTCGGACTGTTGGGCTATGAAGATACAAGACAGAAGACTTCGTCCCGTGTCCGGATGGGACTCTCCTTTGCGTGGATGGAAAGCTTGGTGATTCGGATATGTAGATTCCTTTCTCTGTAACCGACTTTGTATAACCCTAGTCCCCTCCGGTGTCTATATAAACTGGAGGGTTTAGTACATAGGGCAGAATAATAATCATAGGCTAGACCTCTAAGGTTTTAGCCATTACGATCTCGTGGTAGATAAACTCTTGTAATACTCATATTCATCAAGATCAATCAAGCAGGAAGTAGGGTATTACCTCCATAGAGAGGGCCCGAACCTGGGTAAACATCGTGTCCCCTGTCTCCTGTTACCATCAACCTTAGATGCACAGTTCGGGACCCCCTACCCGAGATCCGCTGGTTTTGACACCGACAATAGGGTCAAAGGGCAAAGGTGAAACACCCAGCTCTCATGCTAAATGCATGGCATAAATTCCGCCATAAAAATAGCCACTCCTAGAGTTGTGCTGCAGTCTGCGTGCAACAATCGCTGCAAGATTATAAACCTTCTCACCTGTGAGAGCGACACGTATCAGGCTCAAGTATGGAGCACAAAGTGTACTACAGTCTTGCTTGCCTACTATGCATTTTCCATTGAATAATGCAAAGTACTGAATTGCAGGAAAATGTATGTTCTTTATTCTACCTTGTGCCACCTCCCTAGTTTCACCAAAGCAAAGACTAGTTTAGAAAGACTCAAACTCAGACCTAGGTGGCTCATCGAGTAAACTCTAGAATGGGATTTTGCAGAGGTGAGCAAACCTTTCTAGAGAAATGGTAAATGGATTATCATAAAGTTTAAAAGACACTCTAGACTCCCAGGGGTAGAATTTAAATTCTTCGATGAATGATTTAGTGAGGAGGAGGCGTTGGTCGCACTTATCTGAAATGTAGGGACCGAGTTCGGCGTTACAAACCAGTTGCTCGAACTCTTCCTTAATACCAACTCTCACCATGTACTCGTCACATGGCCATAAGCATGTTTCGGTTGTGGCACTTCGAATAGATTTTTCACTTGGTTCAGCATAGGACCGGTGAATGGAGCTGCTACTAGAGGATGCCTCCGAGGATCTCCTCCTCGAAGAACTCCTTCCAAAGAAGTTCATAATGTTCGTGTACAATTTTCTGAAATTTTTTGGCCATGAAAAGTTTATTAACGGAACTTCACAAGATTGACAACAACTACTCATAGGGATGTATAGAGGCCATAGTAAGCATTCAAACTACTTAGAACTCTAAGAATTCAACATGCAAGCTCATCTACAGCAGCACCAAGAGTAGCTAATTATTCAAAGTATAAACCACTAAAACAAAAACTAATTGGACACATGGAGGATTCACATACCAAGCAACAAATCCCCGAAACAGTTTCAGAAACGGAGCTTCGAGCAAAGAGATCGAAATCCGCGGTCTCGGGAGCAAAAACACGAGTGAGAGTGTGTTGGTGATTTTTTTTCTGGGTGAATGGATTGGTGTGGGAGGAAGAAGTAAGTGAGGGGCCCCACAAGGTGGGCAGCACCCACCAGGGTGCGCCTAGGGGTGATGGCGCGCCCAGGTGGGTTGTGCCCACCTGGTGCACCTCCTTCAGGTATTATTTGCATCAGAAATTCATAAATATTCAGAAAAAAAATCGTGACAGGTTTTCAGAGCATTCTGAGAACTTTTATTTTTGGGTCATTTTTTTTTGCACGGGAAAAACAGAAAACAGACAAAGCATGGCATTTTATTTTATTTAACTATTAAAAATAGAAAACAAAAGGTAGGGACAGAAGGTAGTGCTTACTAAATTCATCAACTTCATACCTCTCAAAAATGATCCATTAATAAGGTTGATCAAGTCTTATTAACAACCACTTCTGATTAGCATGAAACCGAACAACTTTCGTAAATCACTAAGTTACCTTAATGGGGATATGAATGTCCCCAACAATAAGTATTTCATATTTCTTTTTGACAGTAGGTAGAGGTAATTGAGAACTTCCAATAGTGATTGTCGGAGATTTTTCAATAACATTGATACCATTCACTTGGAATTGTTTCTTCGGAAAGTGCATCGTATGCTCACAACCATTGATATGAAAAGTGACCTTGCTTTTGTTGCAATCAATAAAAGCCCCTGCGGTATTCAAGAAGGGTCTACCAAGGATACTCGACATATTTTCATCCTCGGGCATCTCAAGTATAAGAAGTCAGTCAAAATAGTAACATTAGCAACAACAATGGGCACATCCTCACAAATACCGATAGGTATGGCAGTTGATTTATCAGCCATTTGCAATGATATTTCAGTAGGTGTGAGCTTATTCAAATCAAGTCTTTTATATAAAGATAAAGGCATAACACTAACACCAGCTCCCAAATCAAATAAAGCAGTTTTCACATAATTTCCTTTAATGGAGCAAGGTATAGTTGGTATTCCCGGATCTCCAAGTTTTTTAGGTACTCCATCTTTGAAAGTGTAATTAGCAAGCATAGTGTAGATTTCAGCTTCCGGTATTTTCCTCTTATTGGTGATGATGTCTTTCATATACTTCGCATAAGGAGGCATTTTTAAGATATCAGTCAAGCGAGTGCGCAAAAAGACTGGCCTAATCATTTCAGCAAAGCGTTCAAATTCTTCATCATCTTTCTTTTTAGTTGACTTAGGTGGAAAGGGCATAGGCTTTTGAACCCATGGTTCTCTCTCCTTTCCATGTTTTCTAGCAACAAAGTCTCTTTTATAATATCTTTTATTCTTAGGTTGTGGGTTATCAAGATCAACAGCTGGTTCTATCTCAACATCATTATCTGGTTCTTTATCATTAGGTTGAGTGTTTTCATGAACCTCATCATTATCTTTTTCATTATTAGAAGGTGATTGTTCATTACCAGATTGAGTTTCAACATCAGAGATAGAAACTTCACTATCATTATCAGGAGGTTTTTCTATTTCAGGTTCACTAGAGGCAGGAAAAGTTTTATCATTTTTCTTCTTATTTTTCTTTTTAGAAGAACTAGGTGTAGTGGTGTTGTTCCTTTGAGAATCTTGTTCAATTCTCTATGGGTGTCCCTTAGGATAATGTGGTTCCTGAGTCATTTTACCTCCTCTAGTTGCTACTCTAATAGGAAAGTCACTTATATTATTGTTCATTTCATCAAGTAACTCTCTTTGAGATTTAGCAACTTGTTCTAATTGAGTTTGAACCATAGAGGCATGTTTTCCTACACCTCTAACATCATTTGAGATTCTAAATAACAAGTCACTTAAGCGAGCAATCATATCAGAGTTGTATTTCAATTGTTCCATAACATTTGCATTGAAGTGATGTTGCTTTCTAATGTACTTATCAAACTCATAAAGGCATTGACTAGGATGTTTATTACGAGGGTCATCACTATCATTGAATTTCATTAAAGATTTTACCTCTACCACCTTGGGTGGTGGTGGTGCCTCAAGCCCATGTATTTCTTCGATAGGTGGTAAATTTTTAACATCCTCGGACTTAATACCCTTTTCCTTCATAGATTTATTTGCCTCTTGCATATCTTCAGGGCTGAGGTATAAGATACCCCTCTTCTTCGGAGTGGGTTTAATAGGTGCTTCAGGAGGAGTCCAATCACCATAATTTTTCAATGTGTTATTCAATAATTCTTCAGCTTGTTCAATAGTTTGTTCCCTGAAAACACAACCAGCCCAACTATCTAGGAAGTCCCTAGAAGCATCGGTTAGTCTATTATAGAAGATATCAAGTATTTCATTTTTCTTAAGAGGATGATCAGGCAAAGCATAAGTAATTGGAGAAGCCTCCCCCAAGCTTGTGGGAGACTCTCTTCTTCAATTTGCACAAAGTTAAATATTTCCTGCAAGGCGGCTTGTTTCTTATGAGCAGGGAAATATTTTTCAGAGAAGTAATAGATCATATCCTGGGGACTACGCACACAACCAGGAGCAAGAGTATTGTACCAAGCTTTAGCATCACCCTTTAATGAGAACGGAAATAACTTGAGAATATGATAATAGCGAATCTTCTCATCATGAGCAAAAAGGGTGGCTATGTCATTCAACATAGTAAGATGTGCCACAACAGTTTCAGTTTCATAACCATGGAAAGGATCGGATTCAACCAAAGTGATTAACTCTAGGTCGATAGAGAATTCATAATCCTTATCATCAATAACAATAGGTGAAGTAGAAAACTCAGGATCACATTTCATTTTCGCATTCAGAGATCTTTCTTTATACTTGCACAATAATTTCTCTAGATCATCTCTATCCTTACAAGCAAGAATATCTCTAGTTGCCTCCTCACTCATAGTGTAACCTTCCGGTACCCTTGGCAATTCATATCTAGGAGGATTAGTTCTAGGAGGTGTTTCAGTAGTTTCAGTTTCAAGTTCATCATCAGATTCAACAACATCATGTTGTCTTACTCTAGCAATTTGTTCATCAAGAAATTCACCTAGTGGAACATCATAAAGCAAGGTACTAGCATCATCATCATGAGTAGCATTCATAGCAGAAGTAGCATCATCAATAAGTTGCGATATATCAGAATTAATAGCATGTTGTGGAGTCGCAAGTTTACTTATAACAGAAGGTGAATCTAAAGCAGAACTGGATGACAGTTCCTTACCTCCCCTCGTCTTCGAGGGAAAAATCTTAGGCTTAGCATCCTTTAGATTCTTCATAGTGATAATATGATAATAATCCCAAGTGACTCAACAAATATAGCTATGCTCCCCGGCAACGGCGCCAGAAAAAGGTCTTGATAACCCACAAGTATAGGGGATCACAACAGTTTTCGAGGGTAGAGTATTCAACCCAAATTTATAGATTCGACACAAGGGGAGCCAAAGAATATTTGAAGGTATTAGCAGTTGAGTTGTCAATTCAACCACACCTAGAAATTAATTATCTGCAGCAAAGTGATTAGTAGCACAGTAGTATGACAGTTGTGATGATAGCAGCAGTAGTAACGGTAACAGTAACAGTGATAGCACCGATATTGTAGCAGTAATGATAGCAGTAGCAACAGTAGTAACTTAGCAAAAACAATATAAGATAAATTCGTAGGCGTTGGATTGGTGACTCGTTGGATGATATTCATCATGAGACAGTTATAACCTAGGGCGATACGGCACTAGCTCCAGTTCATAAATATAATGTAGGCATGTATTCCGTAAATAGTCATACATGCTTATGGAAAGAACTTGCATGACATCTTTTGTCCTACCCTCCCGTGGCAGCGGGTCCTATCGGAAACTAAGGGATATTAAGGCCTCCTTTTAATAGAGAACTGGAACAAAGCATTAACACACGATGAATACATGAACTCCTCAAACTACGGTCATCACCGGGAGTGGTCCCGATTTCTGTCACTCCGGGGTTGCCGGATCTAAACACATAGTAGGTGACTATAACTTGCAAGATAGGATATAGAACATGGATATAATGGTGATAACATAAACGGTTTAGATCTGAAATCATGGCACCCAAGCCCAAAGTGACAAGCATTATGGCATGGCAAAGTCATAGCAACATCAATCTCAGAACATAGTGGATACTAGGGATCAAGCTCTAACAAAACTAACTCGATTACATGATGAATCTTATCCAACTCCTCACTAACCAGCGAGCCTACAAAGGAATTACTCACTCCCGGTGGGGAGGATCATGGAATTGGCGATGGAGATGTGTTGGTGATGACAAAGATCGAAGATCCCCCTCTCCGGAGCCCCAAACGGACTCCAGATCTGCCCTCCCGAGGAAGAACAAGGCTTGGGGCGGCTCCGTCTCGTGAAACGCGATAATTCTTTCTCCTTGATTTTTTCTGGAAATATGGGATTTTATAGCGTCGGTTTGGAGGTCAGTAGGGCCACCAGGTGGGCAACACCCTCCTGGGCGCAGCCTGGTGGGTTGTGCCCACCCAGGTGCCCCCCTCAGGTCCATCCTGGCTCCAGAAATTCTCTTTTATTGTATAAAAATCCTCGCAAAGTTTCTTCCATTCCGAGAACTTTTATTTCTGCACAAAAACAACACCATGGTAGTTTTGCTAAAAAAACAGCGTCAGTTCGGGGTTAGTTTCATTCAAATCATGCAAATTAGAGTCCAAAACAAGAGGAAAAGCGTTAGGAAAAGTAGATACGTTGGAAACGTATCAAGTTTGTCTTCGGATACGCTGTACTTCAAGCAAGTCTAGATGATCATATTCCTTGAATTGGCCCTTCTTGGCTAGATCCTTGCGAGAGTAATGTTTCCGCAGCAAGGTCCATGATCGCTTTCTTGCATCCTTCTCATGCAGAAGAATTTGGCGAGTGTGATTGTGAATCAGATTCAACTCAGCCATCAATTCCACTTTTTCTTATATGTCCATCCTGATGTGTCTTTCCAAAGTCTGCTGCGTGCGAATACAAATTTCATAGACCGATGAATTTTCTTCATCAGGGATTTCAATCCTAGTGTCCTTGTCCTTCAGTGCATTATCAGATGTAGAGGCGTTTGCAGCAGCATCGACCTGTTCCTTCCCTTTTTTTGTTATCCTTCACAATGGCGTAGAATGTCACGAACAGGTGGCATGAATACTTTCGGCTCGTAAGCCCAGAAGAATTTCTCATTTGTGAGCTTCTCAATGGCGAACATAATCCATGGAGCATACTGTTTCAGCGATTGAGGGCTATCCGTAGCACATGCCATGTTCCGAATGAAAAGATCAGGAATGTCAAACTTGATTCCCTGAGATATTGATACAAGAGCATTTCCTATGATACCTTTGATGGATTTGGGCCTGTTTGTTGGCGTGATGGTATTGCATAGAATGTAAAAGTGCACTTTGTTATCGTATGCCAACTTCTTTGGATCAACATCAATGCATTCATCGCCCACCATAGTGCGATCCATCAGGATATGGAGTTGTTCATCAGATAATTCCCAGAAATGCAATTTGTGTTCTCTATTATTCTCAAATTCACATCGAGGCAAATTTGTCAGAGCCAGAAAGTGATCTGCCAAGCATTTGATTCTCTCCCTGTCAGTCATCCATTCTAGTGTCCATGTTGAGGTATTGCCCAAATCTCCTGTGATGTACAGTGTGTCATAAAACTGAAGAATAACTTCCTTGTTCCAGCCATGATTGAAATGAATGAATCCCTTCAGAAAAGCATGTTCAATATGATAAAACATATTAAGGAAGCAGGGCATCTCTTCGAGCATGGCGAAGTTCAACATCTTATGATTGAAAATCATGTGCTTGCCAAACAAGATTCGAGCATAATAGATTGCCTACTCTTCTGTCCAGAACCTGGGTGATAATGAAGTCCTTTCTCCATCATACGGGCTGACCCCAAAGAATGCAAGCTTCAATGAATGAATTTGGTCTTTGAAAGTGGGGCCATTGGGGCCATACTCAGCTGAGAATAGTGGAAATGATTCCTGAAGATTTTTTTGTAGTTCTTCCTCGTTAATTCCATCGGCTGAACATCATCGAAGGCTAGCGCATTCTCATCGATGGGCTTCAACGGCGCAAGATGCTTTGCAGCATTTTTTGAGGCAGATGGCATGGGATCACTTGACTAACTGTCATTTTTCTTCACTGGAACTCCTTCAGCGGCTTTCTCAAAGTCAGGCACTAGGGCCTTTTCTATCAGTGAAGTCTCAATTGTGGGTGGTACAAAAACTTTCTCAAACTCTTGAGTCAGAACCTGATCTCCTTCAGTCTGCTAATGCAATTCTGGTGGTACAACTTGGTGTGACACGACTGGTGGTGCAACTTCTTGATCTTTCTCTTCGGGAGCCATGGGCTCTTCACATTTCTTCTCTTCCTGCTCTGGCTATGAAGCCAAAGAGCCAGGAGAAGGGTCAGCCTCCATCGGAGCAGGAGCACCATATGAGGAGACCGTAGGGAAATTACCTTGGGAAGCGATTAGCTCCCCTTCAACCTTCTCACCCTCCTTGGTGGATCCAGAGGGTTCAGCTTGTGCTTCCTTCAAAGGCGATGAGGTTGCCTTTTCCATCTCAATCGCTTCGTCAATCTTTTCTTCAGGAGCATTTTGCTCGGGCACAACATTCACTTCATCGGGATTGACAAGATACATATCCACAACGTCAGCTTCTTTTTCGACTGGGGTAGGAATGATAACTGTCGTAGGCACAACATGTTGTTTGCTAACTTCCTCGGGGCGAGGGGATGGAGGAATCTGTTGCAGTGGGACACTTGTATCGATGGGTGCATCAGAAGATACAGATTGGATACAATGATCCTTAATCACTTTCGGCTTATTGGCTCTAGCCTGAGATCTCTGACGTTTTTCTTCTCTTTCTCTGCGTCGAGCAAGATCTGCTTGACGCTTAATCTCTTCATTCCTATGATCACAAAGCTGCGAGACATCCATCTTCATCCTGGAGTGCCAATCAATCTTGTTATTTCTCATGGTAGTGAGAGCTTTGGTGATCTCAAGAATTGCCTTGTTCACATCTTTTCTTTCAGACTCAGATTTAGCTTCCCTTCTCATTTTCTCCAGAAGCTTCTTATCATCAACAGCTTGATTGAGTTCTTTGGTGAGTTCTTTCAGATCAGAGAAGTGCTTTGCTACCATCTTGGTAACATCTTCAGGCAGACCCAAGCTACCCAAATCAGCTGGATTAGCATCATAGGAGGCACCTTCAATGATGTCAAATATAAGATCAAAATCATATTCCTCTGTGGGAGCAGGAATGATTTTCTTTGCATTCTTGGCAGGTGCATAAGCTTTTTCATCAGTAATTATCTTTCTATTCGCCACTGGGGCAGCAGAACCCGAAGGTTTTTCTAAGGGGACGGGAGCAAGTCTTGGTGAAGATCTCACTGGTGGCGAAATCTTTGCTGGAGATGGGGTTTGGTACGGCTTATTGAGTAACACTTTCTAATCATACATGGGAATTTCTTCACCATCATTACCATCAGACGAATCCTCATCAGACGAGGTAGGTGAAAATTTTCTTGATTTGCTTGAAACGAACTTCTTCTTTGGAGCTCGAGGAGAAACAAATTTCCTCTTCTTCTTTTCTTTTCGGGCAGACACCCTTTCCTTCTTTTCAATCACATGATGTTGAGTCAACTCAACATTTCACTGTTCCACTTGATTTTTCTTCGCGAGTCTTGCCTCACGCTTGGCCTTGGCCTTTTCCCTCTTTGCAACTTCCTCGTGGAAATCAGCTATGGTTGGCAAGGAATCTGCATGAGCATTTGGAGGCGGCACTGACCTTACTTTTTCATCGTCCTGCCCAAGGCAGCCCTCTCCAATGCAATCATTCCAGGGTGGAGTGAATGCAAACAGGATCTAGTATTTTCTTTGGACATTCTCATAATTAAACCATTTCTTTGCCCAATGACAGCGAATCTTTTGTAGCCTGTTGTTCCTTTCCTGAGCAGTTTCTACTCCAGGTGGAGTCCTGTATGTTTCCTGATCAGACATCTCAGTCGTAGTATTCCTTTCTCTTCTGTGGCCACCCTTTTTGGGATTTCCATCAGAGGACATGGTTTTGGAGTCTGTGACTAGCTCATCCTCTAGCTGACTTTGAGCTGAAGGAACATCATCATCTTCTTCAACAGATTCTCTTTCGACCTTTTTCTTTGGTGCTCTTGGTGGTTTTGCAAATTTTCTTTCAGCCAACACGCGGCTATTGTGGAATATCTTCCTTTGACCCAGAATGCTCATCCAAACTATTAGCCACGACCACTCCTGAGAAAACAAATGCTAATTCAAAAGAAAACATAGGAACAAGTCACAAACATGCACAGAAACATTTTAACTCAAAACGGATAAGTTTTCGGAAGAAGCATGGGATCCATGATATATACTAGCAAGATATCGTCGAGAGAATTGCAATATGCCGTAAGACAACATAACCATTCCTCTATTATTTCGATGTATACACAGTGAACCCTAGATTCACGAGACTAGTATGAAGAACAACTACAAATTGTACAAGTCAAGTCTTGGTGAGTCCTAAAGATCTACCGCAAGAAAATAAAACCGGATAAAAGGTGACGGGATGAACTGCCCTAGAACGGGAAGGGAATAGAGCAAGTTCTAGATCTGAATGCCCTAACTTGGCGAGACAGATCGACTACGGCAGTACGGGAAAGAAGAGTTACCGCACTGACGCGACCAACAGTGACGGAGCTCCGCCGGAGTTGCCGGCGAGGCTTGAAGTCGATGCTGCTTCGAGCTCAGGCTCGGGAGAAGAGCGAGAGGAGGATTTGAGGCCGAATAGGGAAATAGCTAAGGAAGAAGAGACCCAGAGAGGGGGGTTTATATAACCCGAGGGACAAACCGCCCACTCTGAGATCTACGGACAAAAAACTCGGGACTTTCCACATTTAACAGACGGGATCACGATCACGAGATTGTGGGAACGTGTTAGCCGTTTCCTGCAAAAATCTCGGTAACTGAACTAAATGTCGAAAGGTTTGAGGAAGCACAAGCGCCAATACAGATGAAAAATTGAAGTCGATTTCATTCGCAAACAAGGACATAGGAGAGAAATCTTCTTCAAATCAAGTAGCATGTTTATGACACGATGAACCGAGAACAAACTAGAAAAAGAACAGACTTGAAGCACAAAACTATCGAACAAGAACACAACCACTTCGAGAGAAAACTCAGAAAGATAAGCACCAACAAAAATTGATCTCAGGACTTGAGGTAGACAAGAGATATCCCTGAGAGAGTTTCCTACAAGAGGTGATTAGTTCTTCTTCACTACCCACACTTGTATGGGAGGTGAGAATCTCATCTGCTTTTCCTTGATTGGAATATTTCTTCGGTGAGTCCTGCAAGACACCTGTGCATTATGATGATAATCATATGAATAGGCATTGAAGTTGTTTCCCGATACATGACTGTAATGATTTGAATATGTATGCAAGTACTCCTTCTGCCATGGTACAGGGTGATAATCATTTGAGAATGTTATTTTAGTAGACTTGGAATGATAACCATTTCCTTGTCGATGATTATCTTGCACCGTCAGGTTAGCAGTAACAGGTAAATTTTCGACGGTGCACTTCTTTACCCAAATTTGCTTCATGGATGAACCTTTCCTGTAGTTAGTTCCAACATATCGAGCGAAAACCTTACCATTCAGTTGCTTGAAAAGTTTGTAATTTGAGTCATTTGATTCATCAGTATCAACAGAAATGGGCGAATGATAACCAGTTAGAGTTTCAGGTTCGAGAGTTTTACTCTTTGCACGAACCCAAGTTGTTCGAGGATATTGTTCGGGAGTCCAATAGGATCCATCCACATTAAGTTTCTTTTCAAAACCTAATCCTTCCTTCTGAGGATTTTTGTGAAGAATGGACTTCTTGAGCACATCACATAAGGTTTGATGCCCTTTTAGGCTCCTTAGCATTCCAGTCTCAATTAAGCCCTTTAACCTGCAATTTTCTTCAGTAATAGCAGCAAAATCCTCAGAAGAGGGGTCAGTAATGATACCAACTTCACTAGTAGCAATATTCTCTTTAGTAGCTTTAGAAGTTTCAGCATGAGATTCAACATTACTACATTCTAGACATTTTAAGCACGGGGGAACAAAACCATCAGGAATTTGAATAGATTGCTCGGCGAAGAGAGAAGCTTTCTCTATAACCAGCTCGTTATGAGACTCTTTCACTGACACGAGTTCCTGATTCCTGTTGAGGAGTTCATTTGATAAACCCTCGAAGTCAGCTGAAAGTGAGTCATATCGAATGGTGAGATCATCAATAGTTGATCAAAAATCATCTTGCTCTTCAATCAACTTTTGATTCTTCTACATCTCTTCGACTAGTAATCCTTCAGTTTTGCTGAGATTTCTTTCAAGCATTTCAAGTTCATCATGTTGGGATTTCGCAATCTTGACTAGCTTCATATAGGATATATATTCAGGAGAATATTCATTCATGGATCTTAGGTGTTTGGCAGATACCTGGTCCTTTGAAGATTTAGCCATGAGACAAAAGGTGATTGGTTCATCATCGCTTGAATCATCATTACTTGAAGCATCATCATCAGTATTTGATTCACTGAAGTTCTTTGATGATTCAATGGCAACATATGCATTACTTCTCCCAATCCTTTTGTAGAATTCTTCATCATCTGATTCGGTGTCAGTAGCTTCTTCTTCAGAATCCACTGTCAGATCTGCATACGCTCGGTTTATCCGCGACATCCTTTTCATATTTGATTCAATGACAGCTCTGTCTTTCACGTCAGTGACTGGTCTCGTCAAAGAAGATGATGGAGTTGCAATTTCCTTCGAGGGCTTAGTATGCCAATCCATTCGAGTAAAACCACTACAGTGAAGGTATTTCCATCTGCTGCTAGGTTTTTCTTCCCAACCAGGGCAATCAGCAATGACATGCCCGTATAACTTGCACTTGAAGCACTTCATATCTTTCAGAGGCAATCTTCTTCTATATGATTCAGGCTCATCATTGTTTGTGAGATAGAGATTGTGCCTTTTTAGATCATTTAGCCTTTGAGTGAGCATCTCTAGTTCTCTGGTGATGGAGTGTTGATTCTCTACATCTTCTTCTTCTTCAGAACTGCCATAGTGTGAGAGAATTTCTCCTTCATTTTCAGAAGAGGATTCTTGATTAGCATTTTCCAGCTCCATCTTTTCTTCATGAATAGACAACAATGTCATGACCTCAACATAGTGAACTATTCATAGTCAAGTCTTTGTTTGATTTCAGACACAATGGGATCGAAGGATTCATCAAGTGCGCTCAGAAGCTTGTTGACTACATCTCTATCGGTGATACCAGTTACTCCTAGCCGATGTAATCTTTCAACAATGTTTGTCAATCGATCAGTGAGTTCCATAACACTTTCTTTACGAAGGCTTCTGAATCCAGTGAACATAGCTTGAAGCATTTTAGTGTGAGGATCTGATCAAGCGACAAATTTGTCATGGGCACTGTTGAGAGCATTGCAAATTTTCTTTGATGTGTTTAGCCCGTGGAACCGAAGGAAAATGTCTTTTGATAGACTACCGCGGATTACATCTTTTGCTTGAGCATCCAACTGCAGATTTTCTTTATCATCAGAAGTCAGATCATTTTGTTGTTGAATGGTGTAGCCATCTTCCACAATCTGCCATAGATCATAGTTGACAGCTTGAATTCTGATTCTCATTCGTTCGGGAAACCTTTTAGAGTGCGAGGATCTACCTGCAAGCGACATGCTCAAAACTCAAAGGACGTTAGACCTTTAATAAACAGAGACAGGGAGTACCCGCTCTAATACCAATTGTTAGGACCGAGAGTATATTGAACATAGGGGGGAGGGTGAATGGGAGATTCAAATTTTCTTTCGAAAGCTTTGAAACTTAACCCAATCATAGCAGCGGAATAGAGTGTCGAAGGAAATATGCTCAATCAACCTTCTTCATCATAAGCATATTAAATAACTACTCACAAATTTCACAGGTAAAACAGAGGTACAGGATGGTAACAAATAAATACAGGTGATGATGAAGAGCTGGGAAGAATACAGACACACGGTATGAAGATGACAGTACAGACTGATCAAGATATCTATCCGCACAGAACAAGAATAAGAATTACTGAAGGAAATGCAGTAGAATAGAAATAACCAATGGTGCTCGATGGCGACAGAGAGATTTGGTAGACCAGTTCACCCTTCTGCCAAAGGGCTACGTCTGGTTGGAGGGGCTGTGACTTAACACGGAAGATAAACTCTCTTCACCCTATTCTCCTTCAACACAGGGTTGATCAGACTCAGGTTGATTTTAGTCATGGTAGATTCTTGTCGGCAATCTCCAAACCTTCGGTCGACCTTCGCGAACTACAATCACTCTTGGTTGCTGAAGATCAGGCTCGGTGAAGACAACAAATCTTCATCACTCGGAGCCAAAACCTATCCATCTAGAGAGTGTGCAGCCCTCAAAAGTAATAGGCACAATAACTCTCACTCAGAACTGTTGTGATACTAAACCACTGTCTAAGTTTGGGCTTTTGGTTTTTCTCTCGGTGGATCTTAAACTCAAATCACTCGGAGAGGGGTTGCTCAAATCAACCTTCTCAGAAATCTCAAGCGGAGCAGCCAATGGACAACGTTGGAGCGGAGTGGCTATTTATAGCCACAGCCTTCCCTGGTAGGAAATGACCAAATTAGACAACGGGCTTAGCCAATGACCGAACGACACGATTCCAACGGCCGGATTTGAGCACAACTGTAAAATTTCTTGCGGAGCAAGAAACGCTAACTCCTCAGTCCGAGGCAAATCTCTCGTAGCGAAGAAGATCACGGTCTCTTGTTGGCAAGTATTTGCTCGGAGCTCAAAGAGATTTCTCTCGCAACTTTCATAGGTTTTGGCTAAGCATCACATCGGATCTAAGCATCGAGAACCTATACCCCCTCTTAATAGTACGGAGGTCCTATGACTCAATTTAATGAAAGAAGAACAACTAAATGAATGCTAGATCTTGACATAGTCTTCGACTTCCATCGATGCAGTCAATTTCTTCGGACGACAGTAACAAATCAAATGCTTTGCTTCAGCAGTAAACCTTCGAGAGGTCGATTTCTTCTCATCAATCTTCTTGACTCTATCACTTCAACAAGTATAGCTCATTCTTCTCTGCAACGTAAATGTGCTTCGGTGAAGTTATTCGAACTCAACACCGGAGACAACATATTCTTCGGTTGTGTAATGACTTTTCTCTCTGTATGCACTAGCAAACAAGTTAGTCCATACCTGTTTCTGTCAACAATCTCCAAAACACAAGGTAGGCAGATATTGCACCAACAGTTGCCAAGAAACAAACCCTATGATTCAAGGTCTTGCCTATAATTCCTCTTCAGTGGATAAAGGAGCTAGGGGAGGTGAAGCCTCAAGAGCTAGAAAAGAGAGATGTCCTCAAGTGAACCAGTCTATCCTTCCTAGGTAGGGGACTTACATAAAAAAGATTAGCAAAATGTAAGTAGAATTATATTCAAAATAAAACCTTTTTGGTTCACCCCAACATTACTCATGTAACCGACTGTTGCTAATGAACGTGTATAAAAAAATCTGATGTATCCGAAAAATATACAACATATATTAAATAAAAGTAGACATCAAAATCATATACTTAAAATAGAGTTAATTCAGTACTTACAAATTGTTAAACATGTATATAAAAATGTTCCTCATATATACAGAAAATGTACATTGTCTACGAGAAATTGTTTATTACCATTAAAAATTGTACACCATGTATTTGAAAAAACAAAAACATATATTTGGAATAATGTTAATTCTTTAAAAATGTAAAAACATGTATATAAATATGTTCCTGGTGTGTACTGAAAATGTACATTGTCTGCGAAAAAATGTTTATTATCATTAAAAAGTTGTACATTGTGTATTTGAAAAATGCTGACCATGCATTCAAACATGTATGAAAAAAATAATTTCGATATATACCAAAAATGTACAATATGTATGGAAAAAGGTAGACATCAATAAATATAAGTTTTGAAAAATGTTAAACGTGTGTATAAAATATGTTCCTAATGCATACAAAAATGCTGAGTGTGTACTGATTTTTTTTACTTGTGTTGAACAAAATGAAACCGATGAAAATTGGCAAAGAAACAAAGAAAATTAATTAAGAACAAAAAGAAAAAGGAAAATAAAAATAAAACAAAAGGCGATAAAAACCTATGCAAAAGAATGGAATCAGTGAAAACTGAGAAAGAAACAAAGAAAAACAAACAAAATCGGTGAAAACCAAGAAAGAAAGAAAGAAAGAAAGAAACGAAGAACGAAAGGAAGAAAAGCAAAAAAAAATAGTGAAAACCAAGAAAGGAAGAAACAAATAAAAAAGAAGTAAAAAAGAACGAAAATATAAAACCAATGAAGACCGTGAAAGAAACATAGAAAATCGATAAAAATAGAAAAAGATAAAACTAAATAAAACCGGTGAAGAAACAGAGAGCATAATTGGTTTGATGCCAAAAGTTGGCATGCCAAATTTTGGCAACTGCTAAATATTGGCTAGAGATTGGTTGCTTGCCAATTCTAGTTGCCAATGTCACAAAAAGTTACCAAATGTTGGCAACTTTTGATTTTGCCAAATGGTAGCAAACCAATTATGCTTAGAAAATCCGAAAAGGAAAAAAAATAGAAGAGACAAAAAAGAATAGAAAACTGGAAAAAAAAAGGGAAGAATCGGGCGAGTGAGATCGATCAAGCAGTGATAAAAGGACGACAATGACCCGGTCCAATAGCTATAGGTGGAGGAAAGCCTTGAGGCGAGCATAGCATATATCTCTTTATGGCTAAAGGCCTCTTTTTGTAACCCTAAATGGTGCCATGGGATATTTTTTGAGCGAAAAGGCCTCATTATGCTACCATGAGACCTTTTTGGTCTAACATAATCTAATGTAATATTAACCGGCATATAGTCATCTTCTATTCTTAAATAGTTGCAACCCAATACTAGTTTGTTCTCTTCATGCAACTATGTCACATCATCAAGTCATGCATGTGGTCATAAGTTACAATTTGTGCATTAATCTATTCATGCAACCATGCCACCTCAACAATTATGCATGGATTTGTTTCACTAATTTTGTGCTCAGCATAGACTGTCATGTTACACATTTTTGTAGCATAACCTACATATATCTGTACGTTAGACACTTGGAGCAAATATTTGTAGGTCATGTTACCCACTTTTGTTAAAATGGCACCCTGTTTGATTTCAATCCAACAAATTTCTCTTTTGATATAACATTTTGTGTTACATTTCATATACTTTATTGTTTTTAAAATATATCCGAGAGCATTCTTAAATTTATTTTGCAATAGTTTTAGGCTTTTGACGTCTATTTATGCATATGTTTTACCAAGATTCCCGCAGCAAGCTCGGGGCACCATCTAGTAATCTATAAAGACATGTTATAGCTAGATACACTTAACTTGCATGCATAATACTACTTAAGAGTGTCCTTGAAGCTCGACCTCGATACACCTACTCGTCGGCCGAATCCAGTGATGGTGAGGGAATTCTCGACGACATAAGCCCCAGGATACATCCTCATCAGGCTCTCTGAACCCATATCAGATATTTCATCTCTTGGAACGCCCATTTGAGGACCAATTTCGGCCTACTCTGAGTCGGTATTCGAGCACGCTTTGCATCGGTGGCCGTTGAGATGATGACAGCTGTTGCAATCCTCAATTTACACTTCATACGATCTTTGCAAAGTTGGAATTCCTCCGCTAGGTCTGGGTTCTCGTGTGCGACAGCCTGCATCTTTTTCAGCCCCTCCATGCACTCCCACAGCTGAACACGGCGTGCTGAATCTTTGTTGCCCCCTCCCCCACCCATTGAGGAGGCCCACACGACTCCTCTAGCGGGGGAGTGGAGGATGATGGTGCGGTACGGGAGGCCTGACGACGACGTGTAGCCATGGAGTCGACGATAAATGTCATGTAATTCATCAAAGGGTCTTAATTAATTGTAGTAGTAGTAGCATGTTCGCGAGATAATATTATGTATGTATCGAACAACAAAGCATAATTTGTAACCTAGAAGACTCGTTTATTTGGCATGTGTGTCGACTTCCGGTCTGTCGAGACACCGTTCAACAACTCGCATCTCTCAGTTGGTGGTGTATATGGTGGGCTCTCCCTCATGGGTATTTCGACTGCCGGTGATGGTCGCTGTTGTACTTCCACTCTTGCTTTACCAATGTCTCACACAAGGAGAAGTTCAACAGCACCCCCCTACGACAATAGTCAGGATTGTTCCTCCAAGAACATCGATTTATCACAAAGGGAGTTCCATCGGACCGAAGTTCAACTTATAAATAAGATAACTCTAAACCCTAAACTAACAAGTCAATTAACTCGCAAATCAAATAACTCACAAAGAAACGAGTGGCCCCTAAACCCTAAACTCACAAATTTTATTTCTTCTTCGCTATTCCCGCCTCTTTATTTATCCTTCTCTCCTATTACTTTCCCCTTCCCTATACAATCTTAAATTATTTATCTCTCTTCTATCCTCTTATAAAAAAAACTTCTCTCAATAAAACAAATGCTAATTCGATATCATAAATTTGTGCTAAGTAACAACTAACCAATCTAATAACCAAATAATCTACACAACTTGGTACACTACCAACTAAGATTGTATAGGCACACTACCAATATATATATAGGTACACTACCATGAGTGCGACGTTTCGGTGCTCAGGCTCATCTGCACCCGGTCAGAAAACAAAACAAAATAAATACTATAAAAATTCAAAAAAATTCAAATTTTTTGGATGGTAGATAATTTGTGATGCGTAAGGTTCGCTCCAATTTTTAGATCATTTGTACATCTGAGAAGCTCTCAGCAAAAAAAGACGACTCAAGTCAGAACAGTGTGTGAACAGTAAACATTTTTACAGACCCTGAATTTGTCTTTTTTGCCGAGAGCTGCTCAGATGTCCAAATTATTTGAAAATTGGAGCGAACGTCACACATCAAATTATCTACCACCCAAAAAAGTTTGGAATTTTTTGAATTTTTTTATTATTTGTTTTGATATTTTTTGTCAAGTCGAGTGCAGCTGAGCCTGAGCTCAGAAATGGATTACCGCACTACCACCTATTCTCTGAGATATATATAACTAGGTACACTACCATCTACTCGGTGAGATATATATAAACTAAACTACACTGTGAAGTAATCTACATAACAAGGTACACAACCAACTAATCGATCTACTAACCAAATTTAATTATCATCACTTGATGCATATTTTCTGGCTCCACCACTATCCTAAACTATACATATATATAGCACCGAGGAGGTGGCTGGCCAGGTCTGTGGCGTCCTCGTCGGAAACGCGGCGTAGGCCGACAGGCGGGAAGGGGGCTGCCACGCAAAGCACTAGCGGGTAGGGGCGCAACATCGGCAGGGGCGGGCAGCGGCGTCGGTGTCGGCGCCGGGAGCGAGAGAGAGGCGCTTGAGAGTTGTTGAGAGAGGAACAGACTGAGCTAGCTAGTCGTAGAGGATATTTATCCAAGGTAAAGGAAGAAGTACTGAGCTAGTTACCAGCGTTTCCTAGAGCGCAAACGATGCTTGTAACCTAAACTAGCAGCGTGTGTAGTAGCTTGCACGCTGCAACATAGCGCACTAGCCGCGTGTCAACGAGGAAAGAGCAAATGCTGCTGGTAAGGCTTATGCATTTTACGATTCTAAGCATAAAACTCAGAGTGTTTTGTCTTCCAATTTTTATACATTAAGTTTGCTTACTGTATATTTAGTTGTTTATCATGATTTTTTTTAAAAAAATCATATTTTTTATGTGATAATTTAAACATGATATTTTTTTGTAAACCTTGTTGTATTTAAAAAAATATGTAAATGCGGTTTGGAAACAATGAAATTTGGTATACTGTCATTGTATGATAACTCGAAGCCTTGGTTATAATTTCAAAATGTTACACATAAGTTATAATATACGTTCCCTTCAAACCGAAGGGAAATCCAGGGGATCGAGATTCGAAGTTAGCGTCCGGTTTGAGAGATAGATGTTATAGCACTATTTTATTTTACTACAAAAGTTTGTATACATGTATTATGCATCATTTTACATTTACACATCCAATTGTGGATTTATTTAAGGTTGCTCTGGCATTTGAAGGTAACTTAATATAAGAATTACCTTAGCAACGTTTACTGAGAAGCACACGCTGCTACATTGAATTCTAGCCACGTGTGCCCCACCGGAGACACGCTGCTGGTAATTTTATGCATTTTAATATTTTAAGCAAAATTGTTGGTTTTTTTGTCTTCCAATCTGTATCAACAATTTTTTATGTGTACTCAAGTGTTGATGAACATAATAATTGAAAAATACCTAAATGTTTCGAGGGGGCAGATGTTTCCGGCAGCAGGTTTGTATAGACGTAGTATGCACCATTTTACATTTCTCTATCTAAATACGAATTTATTTCTGCTTGCTCTGGTAGTGGAAAGGGAATATAATTAAAAATGTTTGCAGTGTTGCCAAAAAATAAACGATGCTGGTCTCCTTTTAAGATTTTAGGGTTTGTATTACAGTGTTTTGGGAGTTTTCTTTTCCTATTTTTTTGTGTGTACGTGTTTTCATTAACTTAATTGCTGGATTCAAACACAACAACTTGGAGAAAATTTTCATGAAGAGACAGCATTCCAAACATGTTTCCTTAAAAAGACAAAATCGACACTCCAGAAAGTCTGTTTCTTGTGGCATTAATTTTGCTTTTTACAGAAGCATTTTGGAATGTTGTTTCTCCATGAAATTTGCACGCATGTTCGGAATCCGTCAATGTTTGTTCCTGAAAAAAAAATCAGAATTTTCTTATTTCTTTCACTTTTATTATTATTTTACTGTTTACAAGGGTTCAAATTTTTCATATATTTTTACGCTACGTTCTCCTACCGCACGGAGGTCACGAAAAGGAGAAAAAAAACAGGTTAGTAGGTTAGAAATAGATACGTTTCCAGTGCACACGCTTTAACTTTTATAAATAAAAGGAAAAAAAGACAAGTGAAAAAAATAGAAGAAGTGCGTGCACGCACACGCTCTTCCTTTGTCACCGCTCTTTTGTCACTAGGTCATGGGGCCCGGCGCCCAGCTGCATGGCTGCATGCAACTTTGATGGTCAATCCTCGGTCAGCACCGCACCGCACCCTAAAAATGCGCCGCTGGCGTGTCCCGCCTGACACCTTAAAAGGACCCCATTATACGCGTACACAGTCACCGTCGACTCACCACGCTCTCCTCATTTGCTTTCCTTTCCTTTGCTTCGCTTTGTTTGTTGTCCTGATAATACTACCAATATCCTGCTCCGTCCAAACCCCAGATTCTGGCCAGCACCAACCACCAAGATGCCCCTTTGACAGCCTAATTAACTAGCTTAACCACCTCACCCCTCACCCTGAGCCTGAGCCGCAGCAAACAAACGAACAAAAGCAATTTAAAACTGGCACCACCACCACCAGCCGCAGCCGCAGCAGCAATGCGGTGCGCCGGTGCAGCATCCCAGTGCAGTGCAGTGACCATGCTGCTACCGATGCAAACGCCACCTTGCGGAGTGGAGTGGCGTAGTGGGGAATATCTGTAACCTTTCCCCCAAATCTTTTCCTTCCTCGGGCCTCTGCTCTGCCCAAACAGTGCAAAACCGTCCTGGATTCGCATTTTTTGCATGCAATCGAGAGGAATCTTTCTACCACCCTGTTTACCACTCGTGAGTAACCAAAAAACCACCATCATGACAGTGAAAGCGTCTAACAAACCATGCTGCTCTGATTCCTTTTGCTTGCACTCCCAGCCCAACCTCCAAGCGTGCGAGGCGTGAATGCCGTATGCCGTAGCACTTTCGAGATAGTAGTAGAGCCATAGCCCATCCATCCATCAACAGCTTTTGAGGTTCTTGGAAATCTGGAGGCGACCGATCATGCCGCCGCTTTGCTAGATGAGATCATGAGATCAAGCACCCCATCTCTTCTCCAACCCAACACTCAAATCACGTCTTTCCCTTCCCTTGACACAATCTCCTTTGCAAACCCTGGGATTATTACTTGGAAAGGCTAATCTTTTCTGCTACTACCTTTGATCCATCCCTCTGCTCTGCTCTGCTCGCTGCCACCGCCAGCTTTGGCAAAGCCCCATTATTGCCCTCTGCCGCCCTCGCCTACTCACCAGTACTCACCTCGCCTGGGTGGTACTTGCTGGCTCGCTCGCCGTCAATGCCCGCCCCGTGAATCTCTCGGCTCGCCATCACTGGGAATCTCCCATCGCGGTCGACCGTAGGTGGGGTTCGCCAGGGCTTCATTTATTGCTCCCCCAAAAGATTCCAGCTCGTGGGTGGAGCTCCGGTAGCTCGGGGATTTGAGAGCCTTCTTCTCGAGTTCTTGGAGCCTCTGGCGCCTGCCCCTCCCCTCTCTTTCCGGTGAGGGTTTCAGCTCCGAGCTTCGATTTCAGTGTGTTCTTGGAGGTTCCCGACAAGATCCCCTCTTGTATTACCTCGCCGGATTGGTTCGTCCAAGATCTGAGCTCCGAGCAAGCGAGGAGCGCAAGATTTCATTTGGAGCTGCTGCTGTTGGGGGTCATCTGCTGTCTGTCCATGGGTTCTCGTCCTCGGTCCGGCCGCGGGGGAGCCGCGGCGGCGCTCTTCGTCCTGGCGGCGCTGGTGGTGGTCTCCTGGTCGGCGGCGGGGGTGGGCGCGATAGGGGCCAACTGGGGCACGCAGGCGAGCCACCCGCTGCCGCCGGACACGGTGGTCAAGATGCTCAAGGACAACGGCTTCCAGAAGGTGAAGCTGTTCGACGCCGAGGACGGCACCATGAGCGCCCTCAGGAAGAGCGGCCTCGAGGTCATGGTCGGCATCCCCAACGAGCTGCTCACCACCATGGCCAACAGCATGAAGGCCGCCGACAAGTGGGTCGAGAAGAACGTCTCCAACTACCTCAACAAAGGCTGCAACGTCAGGTATCCTATTAATTACTCTACTTTGTTGACCCTCATTTGTTGCCATGCTTGATTGATTGATTGATTGATTGATTGATTTGCAACTAGTTCATGCTCTCTGGAGTGTGGTCTCATTTGATTGTACTAGTTCGGAAGATGAACTGTCATGGGTCTAGAGTTAGTGAGGGATGAAGGCGACATTTTTCGCGGTACCTTCGATCTGTCTGTCTCGGCTGGTGGCCAACAAGTGTAGCTCTTGCTTGGCTCAATGCTCGACTTGGAGACCTGCTTCATTTGCGCCCGGTTCATATGGGTGGACAGTGACAAATCTAGAATTAGCAGGGAAATGAGAAATTTCCGCATTACCTACAATCTGTCTCGATCGGAGACCCGCTTCTCGGCGCTTTCCATGGTGCCTTCTGATTTGCTTGGTTGCATTGGTTACATGTATTCCTTGGGAACAGAAAAGTTACCAAGCAGGGCACTTTGTGTTTTCATTGAGCATCACACATGATTGATGGTGGTATCGGCTTGAAGACTTCACTTTGCTCATCAATTCATACTGTTTCTGTAAATTACACGCCAATAAGAAGTTCACCATGTCCATGGTTCCAGCCGGTTCACACTACTGGATTCTCATCATCACTTTTCTGAATTCAAGGCTCTTCTTGACATTGTAAAGTCCCCTTTTACAAGGCAAGGCATGCATATCCGTTAGGTTAAATCATCCTCTCCTATTTAAGAAAGACTCAAGGTTCTGTCGTCCGCTCCTCCTTCATCCAACCTTACGTACGTTCTCCCCTCCTCTTCCCATTTGGAAGTTTTGCTCCCATCTCTAGTTTTTTCAACTGTTTTTTCCTGAAAACCGCTTCACCTGCCCCACCTCTTATTCACTTACCAAACAAAATTATGTCTTTTTGGTAATCCAGTAAGTGCTTTCAAATAGTAAGTGTTAACTAAATAAAAACTTTTTTTACACAATCACATAATATGGGCCGGCAAATCGCGGGCTAATGTACTACTCCTAGATACGTTATACCCTGTTGCAATGCACGCATAGTTCCAAAAAGCGCTAGGCGTTAATTATGCGTTTTGCCACCGCCTTGCGCTTTTCTGATATGCACAGATTAAGCGCAGTTATGCGCTAGGCGTTTTGCTATCGCCTAGAGCCTAGGCGCACTTAAGCACTCGCTTAGGCGTGCCTTTTTTAACTATGAATGCACGTATCTAGTTGAATTTGAAGGTTAGGCCATCTACAAGTCTGTCTATTGTATAAAAGGCCTTTATATGGTTGTAGGCCATTTTGTATTAGAAGTATCTGTCTCTCACAAAAACTGTACCAGGAACATCTAGTGAAAAGCATTTTTAGCCTTTCTTGAAAGCTGGCCTGTGGGCCTTTTTACAAGGTAAAAGTTACGGATTATTCAGCAAGCAGAAACCAGTCAACTCTTCTTCTTTATGCTTCTACAAATGACAGTTCCTGGCAGTTCCCTTGATCCATTATGTGTATAGGAACAATGTATTATATTTAGATGCTTATTTGTTAATGTATAAATAGGAATATATTTGTGTAAACAGCAAATTGTGAAGCCATGCACAAGACAGTGTAAAGGACCATCTATGGCTCTAACATGTGGGGTGACCATTCGTTAACCGTTTACATTTATTTGGAACAATGCTCACAGCGTGCATTACGAGGTTCATGTTTTAAATGAGATGTTCACAGCCAACCACTTATGAGTTGTGCGTACCATTTTCAAACGGAACTGAACGATCAAGTTGAGCAGTAGCATTCAATTGTTTCCCTTCGAAGCTCCTAGGTGGAAGAAGGGGGGACCTTGCACTGTGCAGGAAATGCATCCTTTTTTGTTCAGTCCTCTTTATTTCTGTTGATTCTTTGAGGGTGATATAATAGTTGCCCTCTTCCTTGAGTTATACCTCCTGTATAGAATTTACCTCATACCTACTCTGTCTTGCAATGACTATGCATTTCTCTTATGTGTCATAATTTCAAAGATTTTTTAGACTGAAACTTTTAGGCTTCAGCCTTTTTAGCACATTCTGAAAATCTATCAGCACTACCAAGTGTTTTGCAAACATTTAACATCTTTCTGTTCTTTCTATGATGTGTTCAATTTATTTACCTGTTTTGCACATATTTTTGATTAAACTGTGTTAACCCATAGTAACAATCAATTTCTTGAACTCAGCTTATTATTCAACCTGGAAAATCCATGAACTATTTCATTGGTGGTTTTGCAATGTTTTGGGAGAATATGCACATTTCCAGCTTTTGATATACTTTCTTTCACAATTTTCATATCTCTAGCTTGTCTGAACTACTTTTTGGCATGAGGCAAACTATCGACTTTGATTTGTAAATACAACCTTGTAATTTAACCTAGTAATACAGAGTTAAAACATCTGTTTTGCTTTCTAGCTCCATCCCTCCCATCTTATAACACTGTACTGGTAGCATTTATTTTGATGAAACAGCTCTACATTAGTACATGCACTGTCCCTGATAAATTTCATGCAGCATTCTTTTTAAGTTGCAACTCCAATGTCTGCTACCTGCTTGATGATCTAGTAAGCCAGACTATGTGATAACACTTCATCTGAACTACTGATAAGCACATGATGAAATGAAATGGTCTTTACTGCTTCCACAATATGTAATAAGCAAAATGCATGTTCAGCAAGATCAGTTTAGGCTCCATGTTCTTATTGTCCCATATTCGATCTCATTCTTCCAGCAATGCCTTCTTGATGTTGATCCACCACTTGCATATATCATTGTCGCATCTTGATTTGCCCTGTTATTTTGCTAGGTATGTTGCTGTTGGTAACGAGCCTTTCCTGTCGACATACAATGGAAGCTTTCTGCTAACTACCTTTCCTGCCCTCAAGAACATACAAAGTGCACTTGTGAAGGCTGGTTTGGGCAATCAAATCAAAGTAACTGTTCCTCAAAATGCTGATGTCTATGATACAGCAACGGGCAAGCCTTCTGACGGGGATTTCCGCACAGATATTCATGACCGGATACTCGAAATTGTAAAGTTTCTGAGCGACACTGGTGGTGTTTTCACTGTCAACATCTACCCTTTCATCAGCCTCTACATTGATCCAAACTTCCCTGCTGAGTATGCCTTCTTTGACGGGCGCTCACAGCCCGTTGTTGATGGCTCTGCAACATACACAAACATGTTTGACGCAAACCACGACACGCTCATCTGGGCTCTGAAGAAGAATGGATACGGGAACCTGCCAATCGTTATTGGGGAGATAGGCTGGCCAACTGACGGTGACATGAACGCAAATGCTCAGCTCGCCCAGCGCTTCAACCAAGGCTTCATGACACATATCGCCACCGGGCAAGGGACCCCGATGAGGCCTGGGCCGATCGACGCTTACTTGTTCAGTCTGATCGATGAGGATGATAAGAGCATACAGCCAGGGAATTTCGAGCGCCACTGGGGGATCTACACATATGATGGCATCCCAAAGTATCAGCTGAACTTCGGTGTGCCGAATTCACAGATTAAAAGAGCAAGCGGCGTCAAGTACCTCGACAAGAAATGGTGTGTGCTGAAGCCTACCGTCAGCCTCGACGACCCAAAGCTTCCAGACACGGTGAGCTACGCGTGCGCCAGGGCGGACTGCACCAGCCTTGGCTACAGGACGTCCTGCGGGATGCTGGACACCCGGAGCAACATCTCGTACGCCTACAACAGCTTCTACCAGAAGAACGACCAAGACGACGTGGCCTGCGGCTTCTCGGGCTACGCGACGACCACCGGCCAGGACCCCAGCACCGGGACATGCAGGTTCGGGATCATGATCGAGGTCGACTCGGCCTACTCGTGGAAGCCGCGGCGGGTCCGAAGCAACTACCTCCTGGTGCTTCTCCTTGCACTTGTTCACCTCTGTGTGTCATCCTCATAGGTGTTTTTTCTTGTTCTTTGCGGAAGATGGCCCGGCCATGACAGCATCAACAGTCTGGCAGCTTAGAGGGATATTTGATGCCTGCTGTCAGTGTTCATCCATGTAGGAACCTTTTTCGATCTTTTTCTTCTTCTAATTTCGGCGGACGCGGACGCCGCAGCCGCATGGTTGAATTCTTGCTAGCGTAGCTTTGATCTTCCGGTACCATTGTGATTGGGATGGTGATGCAGTGGACCATTTATACCCAGGAATGTGAGTGAGGGCATAGCTATCAAACCTACAAATGTGGTGAGTCCAGATCAGTCTTTCTTTTTTTTGGTTTCTAGGCACAACAGCCTTTGTTTTTTTTGCAAGCCAAAGAAAGTACTCCCTCCGTTCCAAATTACTCGTCGCTGAAATGGATGTATCTAGAATTAAAATACATCTAGATACATCCATACATGCGACAAGTAATTCGGGAGTATTTCTGAATGCATTTTCACTCTGATGGAACACATTGATAACCTATGCACCCACCATAGGCCATCCAAGTAGCCATGGTCATACACTAGCAGTAGGTTTTGGAGGAGCGCTGCCAATCTGAGTCGATTTACTGAAAACTTGGGACCAATTGCCTGTAGACACCTGCACTTGGGAGCAGTCATTTCAGATCATGGATCTAGTGCCAGACAACCATCTGCTTGAATCCATGTTGCAGTTATGGTTTTTGTTTTTCAGTGGCTGTTATCGTTGTCAAGCTGCCAGCCATGTCGGCATCATCATCGTTGTTGTCGTCGTCGTCCCCATCATCGTCCTCCCAAATTTTGTAGCCCTGGAGTGCAATGAAGAGGCAATGTGGATGGCTTATCTCCCATGAATTGACAATGTGGATGGCTTATCTCCCATGAATTGACAACCTTATTTTCCTCACCATCCGTATAACAACTTAATGAAGTATTTCCTCCGTTTCAAAATAGATGACCCAACTTTATACTTAATGAAGTATTTCCTCCGTTTCAAAATAGATGACCCAACTAAAACCCTGAGGTGTCAGCTCATCCAAGCACAACATAGCTTCATAAACTTTTGGTTCAGTATCAAAAGAAATAAAAACAGAGGTGTTTTTCTTGAAAAGCCATGGGGCCAATTAATCACATAGCCTTTATGTACAATCGCCACTGAGTGGCACCAATAATTGGTTGCCTGCCATGAGCTAAAAACAAGAATGAGTCCTTGGAACTTGTTTGAAACATCCACATAAGAAATGTGTGATGGCAAGCAAAGGAAGCCACCCCACCTAAAAAGTAAAAACCACAACAACAGAACCTAAAGGCAGGCATCCACACCTCTTAATCCATCCAAAAGCACACAAGTGGAGTAGCACATAGACAGCACAAGCACAGAAGAGATAAAGAAAAACATATGAATGTATCCACTGAGTCCATGAACTCTGTCCGAGGTGCAGCTAGTGTCACTCATGCTTGCCACTCCTTTTCCCTCCTCCTTATCCTTCCCAATGTGGCAACCCATTTTCCCTCCTCCTTATCCTTCCCAATGTGGCAATCAACGGAAAAAAATAGCGCGCTATTTTGACGGGTCGCTATAACGTATCAGAAAATGCCACGTTACGTTTTAGCTAATTGGCTCACTATGGTGCTATCAGCGCTATAGCACACTATTTCGACGCTAAATGAAATAATGTTTGTAGCATTTTTGCGTGTGCCACACAGCGGCCCATCACATCACCGCATGGGCCCAACTCACTCCCGCTCCCTCTCAGACGCAACCCATACAACAACCCATATAGCAACGCATACAACCTAACCTAGCAAACTCGTCATAAGTTTCCCACCAACTCGTGATTGAGGGCGGCAGCGGCGGCGGCGTTGTTCGTGACTCGTGAGCGAAGGCGGCGGCGGCGTTGTTCGTGGCTCGTGAGCGAAGGCCGCGGCGGGCGGTTCCTGAGCGGCAGCGGCTTCTCTTCATCCCGTCTCCAAGTAGCAGCGTCGGCGCTATTCGTGACTCGTGAACAAAGGCGGTGGCGGTTCGTGAAAGGTATCGGTTTCTCTCCTCCCGTCTCCAAGTAGCAGCGTCGACCTCGTTCCTGACTCGTGAGCGAAGGTGGCGGCGGCGGTGGTTTGTGAGTAGTGGCCGCTTCTCTTCATCCCGTCTCCAAGTAGCGACGGCAGTATCGTTCGTGACTCGTGAGCGAAGGCGGTGGCGGCAGCATCTTCTCTTCGTCCCATCTCCGAGAAGCGGTGTCAGCGTCGTTCGTGAGTCGTGAGCGAAGGAGGCGGCGGTGGCGGTGGCGGTTCGTGAGCGGCAACGGTTTCTCTTCATCCAGTCTCCCAAGTAGCAGCGTCCGCGGCGGCGGTTCATGAGCGACGACGGCTTCTCTTCATCCCGTCTCCAAGTAGCGGCGTCGGCCACACCTCCAACTCCAGCAAGTCAACGCCGACGTCAACCACGCTGCCGGCGCCAGCAAGTCAGCTACCATGAGAGCAACCTCTCTTCATCCCGTCTTCAAATAGCGGTGTCGGCCTCATTCCATTTTCGCCCCAAGCCCCCATCCTTGCGAATTAGGCAAGCCTTGAATTTTGTGATATATTTGACATGTTTATGCAACAACTTTCAAATATAGCACGCTATAACTTCTAGAGCGCCCCTATGCAAACGATACATCATGGACGATTTTGGCACGCCGTCACATACCAGCCTTCGATGAACCAGGCCAAATCATCAGACTCCGCTCGTTATATATGAAAATTGATTAGAAAAATGTGTAGAATATTAATATGATGTTATTTTTACATGGCAACCATTTTTTTAATTCGGTTTAGGAACATATTTAAATGTTTAAAAAATATTCATATCTTTTAAACCGTAACTCCAATTTTAACATGTTATATATGAAACTTGAATAGAAAAACGTGTACAATATGAATATGATGTTATTTTTACACGTCAAACATCTTTAAATTCGGTTTAGGAACATATTTAATTGTTTAAAATATTCATATCTTTTAGACCGTAATTCGAATTTTAACATGTTATATATGAAAATTGATTAGGAAAATGTGTACAATATTGTTATTATGTTATTTTTACTCATTAACCATTTTTAAATGTTGTTTAGGTGCAGATTCAAATGCTTTAGAAAATATTCATATCTTTTGACATATGAAAATTGATTAGAAAAATGTGTACAATCTGAATATGATGTTGTTTCACATGTGGTATTTTTTTTTCCGTTGCAACGCACGAGCTCTTTTGCTAGTAGCCCTAAAGTATCCAAATATGAGGGCTAGATTGGAATTAGTTGCATCTAACCCACCCCAAAAAACTATCCCACCCAAGAGGTGCTAATTGGAGCTAGTTCTCATGGGGCCCACTGAAAAAAAAAATCATTTTTCTCTCTCTATCCCGCCAGCCAAGAGGTGCTAACTGAAGCTAGTTCTCATGGTACCCACTGAAAAATCACTTTTCTCTCTCCATCAAGTGCATTTATTGTCAATATAACCCTGTCATCCAAACACCTCTTTGGATATAGTTAGTTCAGGGTTAGTCATGAGCTAGAAACTAACTCTAACCTCTAGCTAAGTTAGCGTATCCAAACAGGGCCATTAGTTCAGATGTTTGTGCTTTGTCATTCTCGGAGGTGATATACACATCTGCTGAGGAACTCTTGAGTTCTGAACCACAGCACACACGTAAAAGGTTGCTGCTTTTCCACTGGAGATTTTGCTGTACAGTAGATACATACAAGTAGCACTGTTGGTAGTAGAAGAGGTAACAGTAAACAGGTGGTGAGGTGAAGTGAGTAGCTTAAGCCTAGCTGTCTTTCTTGACCCCTGAGCCCTCTTGGGGATGGTGTCAGGGAGGGCATGTGCCTGGTTGTTGCTGTGTGAAGATGCAGTAGCGGTAGCAGACTAGCAGTAGAGGCATCCAAATCCATCCCCACTAGGCACTTTCTGTTCATTCCAGGCCTACTCAGGTGGGGCATGACATGAAAAAAAGTTTAGCTCATTTGTGTGTGTGGTGTGCACTTGGTTATTGTGAGTCATTGTCCTCCTTATCTGGTTGCCCTCCTTTGCTGTGTGAGGCCCTCATCCTCCCAAGTGCCTGCCAGGCAGAGGGATACACCAAGGAGACAAAGATTCTTCAGCAAAAAGGAGACACCAGTAAGATTCTTGATTGATCTCCCTTTCCATTGCATACAGTACACAGTACACCATGGGTGCATGAGCAGTTCTTTCCCCTCTAGACGGGTAAAAAGAGGTCCTCCCTCTCCCCCCACAGAAAAAGCAGCTGACTTGATGTGGTATAGGTTCTCCCCCTCCCTCCCTCCCTCCCTCAGGCCTGTCCCTCCGCCGTCCCATCCCAAAGGGGTTTGATTTGATTTGATCCGTGTGGAGGGTGGCGCACAGGCAACGTGGAGCAAATAATGCAGCCCTGAGGTAGCAGTACCAGTACTCCAGTAGTGGTAGTTTTTCTCTGGGCTTGGGGGAGTGCTGGTGGTGGTGAAAGATCTTGATTGGGGCGAGTGAGACCGGGGTGGTTGTCATGATGCGCCGTAGGGTCCAGCGCCGGGGTGGTTGCTGATGCCGTGATTGGGTTTGGGTTTTCTTTCAAGGTGATATAGATCTCATCTCATCGCCCAGGGAGGATGAGATTTGAGGGGGAGGCAGACCTTGTGCCGAGGGCCTGAGGCAGCAGAGCTTTCTCTCCGGTTGATGGCGGCGCCTGCTCCGCCGACGTCGTCGCCGGCACGGCTCGCCGGGGAGCTCCGTGGTTGCTCTCTGGCGTGCTGCTGATCGGGGAGGGAGGGAGGAGGGAGGAATTCTGCTGCCTTTCCTGTTGTTTTCTTGGGGAGGGAGGAGGAAGAAGGTGGAAGGGGAGACACCACAACTTGATCTTTGGTCCCTCAAGGTACTTGCGTGTTCTCCTTTTTTGTCTCTCTTGCTGCTGCTGGGGAAATGGAATGATGAATTCGTGATGTTCTTGCCATAACTAACTGACGATTCCACTTGTGAAGAAAGGTACTCTGCATACTCTCTGTTGCGCAGTTGCACACGGCATTCACTCACTCATCTGATGATAGATACTGCTAGCATCTTTGTGTACTTCTCTCTTGCCCTGGGTGCTGCTCATATGTGTTCTAAGCTGTTCATCGTCATTGACTTTTCCAAGTGCAAAAAAAAAAAATTGTCCTGATTTGCAAGCTTGCTAATTCTGCTCCTCACCTCTTGCGTTCCATTTTGTTGCTTCAGTGGCGGCAGCTTTGCCGTGCGAGTAGGAGGAGGAGGAGCGGCACCGGAGATCTTCGGCTCTGGCATGGGCTCGTTTGGGATGGAGTGGAACCAGAGGAGCTCGGTGCTGTGGGACTGGGAGAATTTCCCGCCAATAGGCGATAACCCGAAGAACGCGATGCAGGCTGATCCAAGATTTGCCGGCGTTGCGGCTACCGTGGGGAATGAACCGCTCCATTCTTCTGGCGGCAGCGGCACCTTCTCTTCCAGCTCGGAGATGGGGTATGGCTCTTCCAAGAGCTCCATGTCCGCGTCGATCGATTCTTCGTCCAGGGCTGGCAACAACATGGAGTTCAGATTTGCGCATGTCAAAAACCCTGATAGGAACACGAGCAAAAACCCTGAGTTGGGTAAAGTTGACAACACGAGGACCGGAACATCTCCGTCGTCTGTGGTGGCAGTGAGCAGTGGGGAGCCCGTGATCGGCCTGAAGCTTGGCAAGAGAACTTACTTCGAGGATGTCTGTGGAGGGCAGAGTGTCAAGAGCTCGCCATCGGGTGCTGCGAGTGCGCCAAACAAATCTCCTGCTTTGGGCAAGAAGGCAAAGGCGGAACAACAGAAGCCACATAACTCATACTGTCAGGTTGAAGGCTGCAAAGCGGACCTCTCTTCTGTTAAAGATTACCATAGGAAGCACAGGGTCTGTGAACTTCACTCTAAGGCTCCGAAAGTTGTTGTCGCTGGTCTGGAGCGACGCTTTTGCCAACAGTGCAGCCGGTGAGATGCTTTATATTGCAAACAGTGGCATCCTTGAGCACAAAAAAAAAAAAGAACCCGTTGTTCTGATCTCTTTCTTTCTCTTCTTTTGTTTTCCACTTGATTCTAGGTTTCATGCTTTAGCTGAGTTTGACCAGAAAAAGCGAAGCTGTCGTAGGCGTCTCAATGATCATAATTCCCGCAGGCGGAAGCCACAGCCAGAAGCAATTTCTTTCGGTTCATCAAGGATGTCTACGATGTTTTATGGTAGGTTACTAGGCTTGTATTTGCCTTATTTTTTGTGAAATTCATGCGTTAAGTAAGATGCTTACATATGTCCTTCTAAAACAGCCACGCATAGTCACGCCTACTCAGCGGCACAAAAAATTACTATGGTAGAGCATTTTTTTTGTGTTTGAAATGGTCAATTTCTTTGTTGATTCAAATTTCTTTGCTAGTCATAATGTCAAAAATTAGTCACAATTTTCGTAACTGTGATATCGGAAAGGCTCTTTGTGATCCTGGTGACTGCCATTTGTGAGGGTTTCTGTTGATAGGAACAATTTATGATGATTCCTGTTGATGGGAATTAATGGATAACAATTGTAGCTGTCCTTATTTTAAGGAGTTGTGCCCAATGTACTATTCATTTCACTTTAGATTACTCAAAACATTCTTGTACTTTTATCTGTTAATAATTATGTTATCGCGCCAATGGTATAGTGATTCAGAAAAGAAAAAACAAACACATAATTGTACAAACAAATTGAGGATTTGGAGTTATGGAAGCAGTTACATTTCTGATTTATAAACATTTTGTGCTAAAACTTTTGTATTGATTTGAACAGATGCAAGGCAACAGCAAAATTTCCTATTTGGTCAGGCTCCTTATGTTCAAATGAGAAGCTGTGGAAGTTCTTCATGGGATGACCCAGGAGGCTTCAAAGTTACTCACACAAAAGCTCCTTGGTTAAAGCCAACAACTGCTGCAGGTGTTCATGGGATGCATTTATCTAGTCAGCAGATGTCGGACAATATTATGCCGCATGGTGCACATCATGGTTTCGATGGGTTCATGGCATTCAAGGGAACTTGTACAAAGTTCCCTAATCAAGGTATTTCCCCGCTTACGAATGATTTTCCAAACGAAACGGTGAAAAGGTGACCTTATAAAGGTCATCACTTACATGTAAACTCTCCTTCCTACAATTCCTAACTAAAACAAGAATAGATAAATGCACTTCTTCGTGTTTTTTCCACAGAACCACTTCATGAAATTAGGATGTTTCTTCTAATTTGTAGCTGTTTGTTGGTTGTTCTTTCGAGTTAACATAACTGACATGAAGCTTTCTGCACTTTCTGAACATATAGCTGTATCATTTCAACATTTCATTAGGTAAGTTCAGTTTGCAACATGTGACTATACACATGGTCCTTATTTTTGTGATCCGAGGACCTGATTGCTAGGTCACATTCTTCTCCATGTTTTATCTTTTCAAGGAGCTCTAGTCACCTACCCTTATTTTAGCAACCTCTGGTTAATCACGCGCTTTTCACTGAATTTGCTTCCTCATAGATGATTGTACTTCCCGACCTGCAGTTATCCACAATCTTTGATCTGAAACAGATCCTCCTTAAGAAGAGCTGTCAGCCTGTCCTCTTAGCACTGATTTGATTCTGACAATTACCAGAAACTATGATTAGTAGTACCATTTGAGACTATAGCTTTGGGTCCGGAAGAGACTGTGGATTACCTTATTTGTCATAATCTGGCATGATTGAGTTGCTCAGACGAATTTTTAATAGTGCTTTGTTTATTTTAATACCGGAAAGTTTTTGATAATGAGGCACATGCAGGCAAGCCTTGGGGCAAGAATAAATAAATAAAACAATAGTCTGTTATAGAATCATGAAAAATTTGGTTTCATCTTTACTAGTAAAGTAATGATAACTTCAGAACTGATTGAGATTTTCCATTGCACAGTAATTCTGCATCTGCGGCGATTATATTCTTAAGTATGTTTAGGCACTCCAAAGAATCTTTCCTTGGTGATGAACATTAACACTAAAAGTTGTTCTACTTGTTTACCCTTCCAGGTGTCCAAGCTTCTGCTGTTGCTTCCGACTCCAGTGGAGCCCCGGATCTTCAGCATGCTCTCTCTCTTCTGTCAAGCAACCCAGTGGGTGCTGCCAACCTCCAGCCAAGTCCCCAGATGCACTCTGGGGTGGCAGCCATTGCCGGCGCCCCCAACCCCGCGATGCACGCGCTGGGATCATCGACGGGGCTCTGGCTAGACGGCGGCCAGCCCCTCGATGATCACCCGCGGTTCCAGGTCTTCGAGCGCTTGGGGGACCATGACAGCGAGCTCCAGCTCCCAAAGCCTTCCTACGACCATGCCTCGCACTTCGACCGGATGCACTGATGATGGCTCCGGTCCACTGGGTGCGTGATTTTGTCACGCGATCAACGCCGTTTCTTCGGCCTGAAACTCGGAATCCTAAATTTACTTTGCTTTGACGCCGTTGCCTGCCTAGAGGCCTAAGGTTTTGGCAATGCCTAGAATAAAGGCGCACAACAACAGACTTAGGATCAAATCGACCCAGTTGTGTTGCCACGGAAAAAGTTTTTGATCCATCATTAGCCATTTGTCTGAATAATTCTGAACTTGCTATGTTTCTGAATGGCTTCTCCAACTGTAACTGATCATGGTTTTAAATTCTTGATGATGACATCGCACGGCCGTAGCGGTGGCCATTGCAAAAGGACCGGCAATGGCTAGGACAGAGATCCAATGACCACGGCTTAACATGGCCAGGCACTGTGCATCGTGCCCGTAGCGCGGGCACTGTTCATGCACTGTGGTGTGGGTACTGCTCCTGTCGATCCGTCCGTTGATTTTAAATAGGACGAGGGGGGGCATGTCGCCGTTACTGTCCCTAAAGCCTAAGGCAGTACTCCCTCCGTCCCAAAATATAAAAACGTTTTTGACACTATGCTAGTGTTAAAAACGTTCTTATATTTTGGGACAGAGGGAGTAGGTCTAAAAACATGAGCCCATGAGACTGGCAGGTATGGCCAGTCAAGACTGCAGGCATCAGGTGAAAAATGAACTGCATTTCCGGAAAAAAAAAAGAACATACACATAATTAAGCATCTTGGTATCATCTTTTCACGGACTTCTATATATTCCATAGTTATACACCAATCATTTATTTGGACTCTGATAGTGTACAGTAATACTGCAAGTACAGTTCCTTTCTCTGTCTACCATTTTTCTGCCTTGAGAAGGTATGTACGTACCAGTATGTATGGATTTTCAGTTGCAGATAGTGTGACCTGCATTGCTGCGCTTCTGACCTGGATCGGCAGCTAGGCATCGCCATGTCCCTCCGGTGCTCTGCTGCCCAGGACACGGCAGCGGTACTCTCCGAGTGCCCAGATAGGGAAGATGTTCCGATACTGGGAGTAGGTGATGGCGCAGTTTCTGGCAAAGATGCCGATGATCTCCTGTGGCACAAAATAGACATTACCATTCAACAGCCGTGAACAAATGCAGACAGAACAGCAACTGAATGTCGGATTGCCAGTTAATCAGTGTCTGGAATCTATGAGAGTGCCCTTGCAAGAAAGTGTCGCTGCTCGGTTCGCGGAATACTTACTTGCTGAGGGAACTCGCCATCCTCTAGCTGTAGGTTGATCAAGACCTTCGCTGCCCGGTGCAGAGGCCCTGGGTCTCTCTCGGCCTGCTCCAACAGGAATTGAAACGCAGATATGAATGAGCACGGCGAATACCTCAGTGAACAATGTCAAATCAAGGAGAAAAAGGAAAAATAAAACACAAAGAACCTGCCCAGCATCAATTAGGGCCAGCATGGCCCAACTGGTGTTGACTACATGGGGGCGCCTTCCTTCAAGTTCGGTGTAAACCTATTTGCAGAAATTAAAAAAAAAAAAAGAATGTCCAGATCAGAGAAGTTCTCTTTTGCAGAAAAAATCAAAACAATACATGTTGGTTCGCTACTGGTTTGATTGATCTATGGAAGCATAACTTTTTTTTGCTGCAATGTAATATATGTGCCATGTTAAAATGGAGGAATTGAAGGCAAACTCTTTGGACGAGCAGCACTATGCTTTTGAATGCATAAAATCAAATTATAATTGTATGGGAATGAATGATTAATTTTATCTCAAGTTAGTGTTCTTCGTGTTAATTCTTATACACCAAGACCCGCATATGATAATTTCCTTGTGGAAAACAGATGCATCATGTATAGAGATACTATTGCTTGTAAATAGATCTCGACATCACTGCTAAGTCTGAGCTAACAGTAAATCAGGGGTTCATACTTCTGATCAATCGTGGACTGATCTGTTTCCGGTTGCACCGCTGCATACGGACATCCATCAACAGGCATTACCTAGGAGCTAGGAAGAAATGAATGTACCTTATCCCTGCATGACAAATAGCTTTCTCCCCAGCCACCAGAAGGAGTCTCTTTCGACAACAAGAAGTCGCAGGCCTTCCTGATAGCATGACAGTTCTTGAATGTCCTTCCAGCAGCAACTAACCCTCTCACTGCAGACCACGTCCCATGGGTGAAACAAATACCCCAGGAGCCGTACCTGTTGCGAAAAGAGAGAGCAATGAACACCAATAGCAGCAGTTTCTTCTGTGTTTCAGTGGAGACACCAAAAGCACGGAAAGCTGTGTGTGTATCGGACATATTCTTTTATTCCGAAATGGAGTTTTTGAACACTAACCATGAGCCGTCACTCCTTTGAATACTCAGGATGAAGTTATCGCCTTTATGGATGCATTTGTCAATCTCCTCCCTTCGATGCTCAGGGTAGTGCTTTCTGAATGCAGCCAGGGCCTGAATCACTGCCGAAGTACATTCAACAACACTGCCAGTCGAGTTTAATTACATTTCAGTTCAGTTTCTCTTAAAAATAACAAATCAGCATAGGGTTGTCACATCTTACGGATGATCAATCATTATGTCCTCAAAGATCTCAGAAGGATTGAGAAACTGAACAATTTGAGGAACATGTCAAGTTGTAAAACACTATTTACAAAAGCTAAATATGTTGAGTCCCTCATTACAGTTGTAACTCAAACAAATTCACCACTCACCTCCAGCCAAGCATAAGATCTGGCGAGTTCATATGATGCAAAGCCACCATTTCCATTCTGTAAAAAACAATCTAGCTGACATTAATTAGTTCGAGAAAATTTAAGCTAACACATATGCAAAAAAAATCATAGAATTTATAAGAGCATAAGAGAACTATTGACTCCTATGAGTAGCTTTTAGACGTTTGAAAAGGGATATGCATACCATCCAAGAAAGCAGACAATTGACAGCATCATAAAGTCTATTGGCTTCTATTGATACCCCAACCATTTTGGGAGAAATCTTTGACAACAACAATGAGGCCTGATGAAGAAAGAAGGAATTGCAACAATTTGAACAGTTCAACAACAATTCAAATGAAGACCACAACACCACAAAAGAATATACTGCAACTTGAGAGTTATTATGGTTATTATATGCATTAAAGAAAGTCCCTATTTCCAAGGACCTGGAAGAAAAAATGCTAAAACTTAAAAAAAAACATATCCTTCTAGGTAAGAAAAATCATTCAACTGTTAACTACACCCTCCGTCCCATAATATAAGAGTGTTTTTGACACTAGTGTAGTATAAAAAACGTTCTTATATTATGGGACGGAGGGAGTACATTCCAAAATAAATGTCATTTTGGACAGCGACAATGTCTCCAACACACGCCTTTGACCATATCTTTTAAATTATGTTAGTAAATAATGGATGAGAATATAACATTCTGGAATTACTCTGTTAATATTATTTTCAAGCGAACAAAATTAATTACATATGAAAGTTAGTGGTCAAAGTTCTAAAAGTGTGTCTGCGTAGACTAATGGGCGATATCAATTTTGAAATGGTGGAAATACCTTTAATCCTAGTGCAGTGCAATCTGATACAGGCCAAGCATGATCGGCGGTTGAAAAGGTCCATGCACCTTTAGATATATGACGATACCAGACACTCAAATCTCCATGGCAGTCGTGAAGAATCTTTCACAGAACACATAACAGAAACGGAGTCAAACGATGACCTAATCTGGCCAGAAAACTAAGCATCAGAAATTTACCTGTGAATTTTTTATGTAGTCATGGGCTAGTTTAAGAGTAGGACAGAACTCTTCTGTGAGTTCCGTAGCCAGTATAGCTTCAACTGTAAAAGCTGTGTCCCAGAGCTGGCTGCCATTATAACCCTACGGTGACAGGACCATTTCACAGGTATTACATTAGCATAGCAAGCCAAAAGAAAAGATTAACTTAATCTTAGCATCTCTCCAGATTCCAGAATAGTGTTACGTATGTTTGAAGATGGTGTGCCTGGACCAAATTACTAAATGACAAAAATAGACACCGTGCTAACTGAAAATGTAAAGTAACTCTGCAGTGCTATTTAACTAAGTTAAGTGCACATGTGAAGCTATGGGGTCAGTGACAATATAAAGAATAACCTGCATCTTCATGCCATCTTCAGCAACCCACAAGTAATCATAGATCCTTGGAATATGAAGTTTGAATTCCTCTGAGTTAGGATCTTCTATCCAGCAACAAAGCATATTCAGTACCTGTACAGTTTTTCTTTTTTCATTTTTCACAATAATCAACTGAAAACAGGAATGTCAAAAGAAAAAAAGGAACAAAAATAAATAACCGCATGCCTTTTTTTTAGAAACCGGCATGATTTTAAATATACCTTCCCTACAGCACCACTGCAAACATATTGGGTGTTCTCATCTTCGTAATGAATATGTTGCATGGCATTTTTCAAAGCTTTCTCCCTCAATTTGCTTCCAGGCCAATGCGACAGAACTGGTTCAACAAATTTGTGAAGAGTGGTCCATAAGATATCTTGTCCGAGCGGATGAGGACAGTACAGATCCTCCTACAGTAAATTATAATAAAGTCTGTCAAGCAACATTTTATTATTATATTCTGCATGGAGATAAAGTAATGAATAAATTTTGTGATACTGACACAGGAGCCATGTCCGTTTACAGATCAAAAACCATGCAGAGCAGAAACTTCTCAATAGCATAATAACATGAAGTTACTTTATGTTGTTACTGGTTTGGCACATGCACGACGAAACAAGTTCCAACAAACCTTAGCACATTGGTTGCGAGCCTTGTCCCAATCTATCTCATCATAGGGTACTTTATAGAGCTCCTTCCATAAGTTCAATACAGTTGGTGTAATTGGGCCGACAAACCTCTTTCCATATATGTAAGACATGGGAAAGTATACCATTCGGCAATGGGACCACATGCGCCCTGTGTGCGACGCAGAACATTTTAGCAAAGATAATAAGTTAAGAAATTATGATAATATATACTCCCTCCGTCCCAAAATAAGTGTCTTTAATTTAGTACAACTTTAGATTATGATAATATATACCCCCTCCGTCCGAAAATAAGTGTCTTTAATTTAGTATAACATTGTACTAAATCAAAGACATTTATTTTGGGACGGAGGGAGTACTAATAAATGTGAATACATCAAACAGAGAAGGGTATAATAAAATTATTGCCTTCTGACAAAGTTTGTGATGATAGAAAATGATTTTTGTTCTGCTGCAAAAAAGAAAAATGGTTTTGTTGCCAATCTGTCAAATAAACTTTCCCAGGTTCAGCTGCATGAGAACCAAACTTGCAGTATATTCTACTGATCATCTGCACTAACAGTCAAACAAGCATTCCATGCAGTTTATATGATAAATTTTGCCAGTGTTGAGTTATTAGTCATTATGATAAAATTTCTAGATAACTAAATACAAGCCAAAAGAGAAAGCGAAAAGGTATTTAAGGGAGAAACAAACCTGGATGAAATGGGAGGCAGTATGGTAGTAACCATAGTTCTGGAAGCAATGGGTTGTTGCCAGACCAGTCAAATACACCAAGAACCTTAAGAAAGTAGAGATATCAGAAGACCTCTCTGGGTTTGAAACAAGTACACTTGTAACAAGACCAAAGCAGATAACAGAAAAGAAAACAATGTATAACCTCCGTACCGAAAGCCAAAACTTTCCCCATGATGTTGTAAAGGTTGCTCCTCCATGATCCAAAATCCAATTCTGAGCTAACTGAATGGCTCCATCTTCACTATCTGATCCTTCTCCAAGTAATCTCAAGGTAACATAGTTCAAGACAGAACCGAACATGGTGCTTGGGCCCTCAATGTGCAATCCCCAGCCTCCATCTTTGTTCTGCACTTAAATTCACGGAAATTTGTCCCTTTCTTTGAAAAGCATAAACAAAACTAGTATTGGCATATATATTAGGGTAGTACTGAGATGTAATGTGGACAGAAGGAATGACATGATACACACAGCATGTGGATTGCAAAGCCAGATTCTGTTTGCGTAAAAATATCATTGTTAAGAACGTTTTGTTTAGATGAATATTTCCTTGCCTGATGATTGTAGAGATACCGGCGTATCTCCTTTTGATGCTCTGACGATAAGACAGTATTTAGAGCACCAGTTGAATGCAGTGTTATTACCTGAATAAAAAAAAGGTGAGGAAACCAAATGGCTCATACAGAAGTACAACAAAACAAAGGATAACACAGAATGAGATACCACAATATCTGCAATGCTGAAACCAAATGAGAAAAGTTTACTGAAGAGTCAAGACCAAAAGGAAGTCACTGAAGGCAGGAACTGCAAAATAAGCAGCAGCAAGCCGAGCAAGAAGGCTTAGGCACTAGTTTTCCACGAATTCTGAAGAAGGATACTAGCAGAGGATACTGTCTTCGAAGAGCCCTTTGGCACAGTTCTATATTTTCTAAGAGTTCGGGAACAACTTGTTCTGAAGTTAGCTGATACATACGATGAGATATGCTAGTGCAAGAACACATGAGAAGGCTATAATGAAGGAATCTTAACAAATTCACTGTTGTATATGAGCGAAAGGAACTACCAAGCCCGGCAGAAGGAACATAGGACCGGCGATATCCCCAGGCCAGTGTCCATCATGTGCTTGGAGAGTAGAGAACTGTACAATTGCCCTCTTTAAAGAGGTCAAAACAGCTTCTTCGGTGACATCTTCATGCTCTTGGAGCTTGATACCAGGAACGTCCAGCTTGGGAGCACCCAACTCGGCGAACTGCAAAAGGTGCAAGTGTTTTGCAATGACATGTGAGTTATTTAAAGAAAAAATCAAACCCATGAAAACCGAGAACAAGAAACTAACATGCAAATGACACAATATTTACATACATGCTAGGAGAGGGCATATCTGGCGAAAATGGCCTTCGGCAAGAAATGCATGTAGAAATTCGCATAAAATCTCCAATAATCTCAGTAGGAACGTCGTGTTCAACATATCACATTTTCCTTTTCCTTTTTTTCATATATGGCAAAACACATCGAAATGCAACCCTAATTTTCGGCATGCCCTTCCACGGTACTAAAAAATATTGGATTAAAAACACCTTTTCATCCTATTTTGACGGAATTAGCGAGCCTAACATCGTTTCACTTGCATTTCCTAGTTTATTCCAACTCTGCTGAGACGGCAAATTGGCCTTCCAGCGGATAAGTAAACAAGCTGAGACGGCAAATTGCAAGGAGGGTTAGTAGGTGGTTACGCGCTGGTGAGAGAGGGCCCCGAATCCGTGGAGGGGACCGTCCGCGGCGAGCACGTAGAGCCTCCTCCGGGGTTCGTCATCTCGCCGCCGCCGTGGGAGTGCAGAGCCGCGGCGGCTCCGGCCGGAGGTGGCAGCGGCAGCGGAACGAAGGTACAGAACTGGGCCGTGGGCTCCCCTCTACTCTGAATCTCTGATTCTACACGAAAACGCATCATCCATGGCCCAGTCGGGTGTCTTGGTTTTCCAGCGTTTTTTTAAGAGGAACTACCACATGTTCATTCAACAAAGAACTGTATACATTTTTTTTTTGCGGGGAAAAGAACTGTACACATTCACTCTAAAAAAACAAAATAACTGTACACATTCCCTGTACACACATGGTTGCTCCATGAGACAAACAAAGGGACAGTTGTCCTTAAAAAAAGGACAGTTGTCCTAAAGCTTTGCACAAAGGACCCCAATAAAAAAGGATTTGTAATTTGACCCATCAAGATCCATGTGCAAATCTAGTCCCTTAAGCATTGTCGGACTTCATCGTCGCCGTGGCAACACCGGAGATGGACGATAGCGGCCATCGTTCGCGAATCTAAAAGAACTCCAATGCAGACCATGCTGCTAGGTGAATTGATTGAACGGTCTGCCGCACGCAACAGAGCTGAGGCTATGTGGCTCGTGGACCGGGGATCATCCTCGAGCCCGTCAGACTCCGGCATCATCGCCTTCATCCACTTAGGTCATTTTTTATTTCTTTGGGTTTTCGGTTTATTCAATTATTTCAAGGTTCCAGTCAGTTTTTATTTAGTTTTCCTATTTCAAAAAACAATAGAAATGGAAAAAAAAACTTTCATGTCATTTAAAAGGTGTTTATATTTTTTAATAGCAATGTAATTTTAGAAACAATTCAACCTTTTTTTAAATATTCATGCTATTTAAAATGTATACCTATCTTAAATGTTTGTGTAATTTAAAAAGTATTCACGTCTTTAAAAAACGTTTATTTAAATTTTAAATTATTCATGTACTTATAATTTGATGGGTCACATGGACTCTATTGATTTGACGCAACATTCCCTTACATTGCAAAATTTAATTACTTTTATTCTTTTATTATATGCATGCCTGTTATTCTAGATAGTGAAAAGTATATTGAGAATCAAGTTTAGAATTTAACTGGTCTTTCTAAATTTTGGTACTGTGGGAAGTTAATGTTCTAGAAACATGCAATTTTCTTTGTTACAAATCATTTTTTGTTTGCTACTACTCATTGTTTGAATTTTGTTATTTTTCTATAGTTCACAAAGATTTTGAGTAAAAACTTAAAATTCCATGTTTTATTAGAATTCCATCCCTGCAACATACTTTATTTTAGGACCTTTTTATGTTGTTTTCACTTATTTTTACCGTAAGTTGGTTTCAAGAAATATTCCCTCCCATTATCTCGTCCACTAATTAATATTTCAATGATTATTGTATCACCGCAACAATGATTGCACTGCCACAAATTTCCCGTCTTTATTTTTTTCCTTTTCTTTCCATTATTTTATGGTCCCATCTTTTAATCACAGTGTTGTCTAGTTTGTTTATAAATCACATGTATTTATTTGTATGTCTTTACGTCTTTTATGTTTGATTGTGCTCTCTTGTCTTCCATTTTTACTTGTCCTCTAGATGTTCTCTGCATCGCCATCCTTAATGACAACCTCCGAGGCCCTGGTCAGTGTAACGGTAAGCTCCTCTGCCACCTCTAGCCCCATGGGATATAGTCGTGTCCACGTCCACGTCATTTGCCAAACATGATGCCTCGACTGCTATAGATGGTTGTGACCATGTCATTGTGTTAGACGAAGTCAAAGATGCATGTCAGCTCCAAGTGCATGGTGAGAACGCCAACTTCATGCTCGGTGATGATCTCTACAAAGACGGTGGCTTTCTCCATGCATGGTGATGGCATCGACATCATGGCCACAGCCGCGGGTTACCCGGGGTCACTGGTAGAAAAAGAGGCTTCCGTCCAGCCCCATTAGTCGCGAAATTGTAGGAACCGCGACTAATGGAGTCTTTAGTCGCGGTTCGGCAGACGAACCGCGACCAAATGCCTGGGCCCAGGGCGCTCGGTGGCCAGCTGGTGCACGTGAGAGGCTTTAGTCGCGGTTGGCCAGGACAACCGCGACTAAAGGTGCCCAAAGGCCTTTAGTCGCAGTTGGTCAGGCCAACCGCGACTAAAGCTCCTCCCCTATATATACCAGTTCAGCACACTCACTTAGCCATTTGGTGCCACTTCTCTTCGCAAGCTTCACAAGGGGGTGTAGGTTTGCTTTTGGTTCCTCTTATGCACACAAGGTGTTTGATGAAATGCCCCAAAGAGCGTGAAACAAACATGATATGAAGTGTTGGAGCCACACTTGAGGTTCCTCATTTATTTTTTTCTCCTCGATCGCGGTTAGCAACTTGAACCTTTCATGCATGTGTGTCATTGATAAAATATGCATGTGTGTTGTTCATTGTTTAATTTCTATTGTTTATAGCTAGTTAGTTTAACAAATGCATGATGGTTAATTATATATTTTATATTATAATAATGCAGATGAATCGGCAATGGATGTACGGTAACCGACTCTCCCGCGAGTTCACTACGGGTTTGAAAGATTTTCTCGTAGTGGCTAATGCGAACAAGCAGAAGGGTTTTGTTATCTGTCCATGTGTTGACTGTAAGAATCAGAAGGGTTACTCTTCCTCAAGAGAAGTTCACCTGCACCTGCTTCGGCACGGTTTCATGCCAAGCTATAATTGTTGGACCAAGCATGGAGAAAGAGGGGTTATAATGGAAGAAGATGAAGAAGGGGATGATTTCATCGATGAAAGCTATCTTGCTCATTTCGGTGATACTTTCATGGAGGATGCTGAAGGTGAAGGGGAAGGTGAAGGTGAAGAAGAGGCACGTGATGAGACCGTTGATGATCTTGGTCGGACCATTGCTGATGCACGGAGACGCTGCGAAACTGAAAAGGAGAGGGAGAATTTGGATCGCATGTTAGAGGATCACAGAAAGTCGTTGTACCCCGGATGCGATGATGGTCTGAAAAAGCTGGGCTGCACACTGGATTTGCTGAAATGGAAGGCACAGGCAGGTGTAGCTGACTCGGCATTTGAAAACTTGCTGAAAATGTTGAAGAATATGTTTCCAAAGAATAACGAGTTGCCCGCCAGTACGTACGAAGCAAAGAAGGTTGTCTGCCCTCTAGGTTTAGAGGTTCTGAAGATACATGCATGCATCAATGACTGCATCCTCTACCGCGGTGAATACGAGAATTTGAATGAATGCCCGGTATGCACTGCATTGCGTTATAAGATCAGAGGCGATGACCCTGGTGACGATGTTGAGGGCGAGAAACCCAGGAAGAGGGTTCCCGCCAAGGTGATGTGGTATGCTCCTATAATACCACGGTTGAAACGTCTGTTCAGGAACAAAGAGCATGCCAAGTTGTTACGATGGCACAAAGAGGACCGTAAGTCGGACGGGGAGTTGAGACACACCGCAGATGGAACGCAATGGAGAAAGATCGACAGAGAGTTCAAAGATTTTGCAGCTGACGCAAGGAACATAAGATTTGGTCTAAGTACAGATGGCATGAATCCTTTTGGTGAGCAGAGCTCCAGCCATAGCACCTGGCCCGTGACTCTATGCATCTACAACCTTCCTCCTTGGTTGTGCATGAAGCGAAAGTTCATTATGATGCCAGTGCTCATCCAAGGTCCGAAGCAACCCGGCAACGACATCGATGTGTACCTAAGGCCATTAGTTGATGAACTTTTACAGCTGTGGGGCAGACCTGGTGTCCGTGTGTGGGATGAGCACAAAGAAGAGGAATTTGACCTACGAGCGTTGCTTTTCGTAACCATCAACGATTGGCCTGCTCTTAGTAACCTTTCGGGACTGTCAAATAAGGGATACAATGCATGCACGCACTGCTTACATGAGACTGAAAGTGTACATTTGCCAAATTGTAAGAAGAACGTGTACCTTGGGCATCGTCGATTTCTTCCGAAAATTCATCCAGTAAGAAAGAAAGGCAAGCATTACAACGGCAAGGCAGATCACCGGCCGAAGCCTGCGGAACGCACTGGTGCTGAGGTATTTGATATGGTCAAGGATTTGAAAGTCATCTTTGGAAAGGGTCGTGGCGGACAATCAGTTCCGAAGGGAGCTGACGGGCACGCATCCATGTGGAAGAAGAAATCTATATTCTGGGAGCTAGAATATTGGAAAGTCCTAGAAGTCCGCTCTGCAATCGACGTGATGCACGTTACGAAGAATATTTGCGTGAACCTCCTAAGCTTTTTGGGCGTGTATGGGAAGACAAATGATACAAAGGAAGCACGGCAGGACCAGCAACGTTTGAAAGACCCTGATGACCGGCATCCGGAATGGTTTCAAGGTCGTGCCAGCTACGCTCTGACCAAAGAAGAGAAGGTCATCTTTTTTGAATGCCTGAGCAGTATGAAGGTCCCGTCTGGATTCTCGTCCAATATAAAGGGAATAATAAACATGGCGGAGAAAAAGTTCCAAAACCTGAAGTCTCACGACTGCCACGTGATTATGACGCAATTGCTTCCGATTGCTTTGAGGGGGCTCCTGCCGGAAAATGTTCGAGTAGCCATTGTGAAGCTATGTGCATTCCTCAATGCAATCTCTCAGAAGGTAATCAATCCAGAAGTTCTACCACGGTTACAGAACGATGTGATCCAATGTCTTGTCAGTTTCGAGTTGGTGTTCCCGCCATCCTTCTTCAATATTATGACGCACCTCCTGGTTCACCTAGTCGAAGAGATTTTCATTCTCGGTCCTGTATTTCTACACAATATGTTCCCCTTCGAGAGGTTCATGGGAGTATTAAAGAAATATGTTCGTAACCGTGCTAGGCCAGAAGGAAGCATCGCCAAGGGCTATGGAAATGAGGAGGTAATTGAGTTTTGTGTTGACTTTGTTCCTGACCTTAAGCCGATTGGTCTTCCTCGATCGCGGCACGATGGAAGACTAAGTGGAAAAGGCACGATCGGAAGGAAATCAACGATATGTATGGACGGCCATTCTCTGACTGAAGCACACCACACTGTACTGACCAATTCCAGCTTGGTGGCTCCGTACTTTGAGAAATACAAGAATATTTTACGCTCGGACAACCCGGGGAAGCCTGAATCCTGGATTAGGAAGGCCCACATGGAGACTTTCGGCAGTTGGTTGAGAAAACATTTAATGAATGACAATGATGTTGTAGATCAGCTGTACATGTTGGCCAAGACACCATCTTCGACTATAACGACTTTCCAAGGGTACGAGATAAATGGGAATACATTTTACACGATCGCCCAAGATAAAAAGAGCACCAACCAAAACAGTGGTGTCCGCTTTGATGCAGCAACCGAGAATGGGCAAAAGATCACATATTATGGTTACATAGAGGAGATATGGGAACTTGACTATGGACCCTCCTTTAAGGTCCCTTTGTTCCGGTGCAAATGGTTCAAGCTAACAGGAGGTGGGGTAAAGGTGGACCAGCAATACGGAATGACAATGGTGGATTTCAATAATCTTGGTTACCTTGACGAACCATTCGTCCTAGCGAAAGATGTCGCTCAGGTTTTCTATGTGAAGGACATGAGTAGCAAACCGAGGAAACGGAAAGATAAGAAAACGATCAGTACATCATGCGATGATCCAAAGCGCCACATTGTTCTTTCAGGGAAAAGAAACATCGTGGGAGTGGAGGACAAGACAGACATGTCAGAAGATTATAATATGTTTGCTGAAATTCCGCCCTTCAAAGTGAACACCGACCCAAGCATTAAGTTAAATGATGAGGATGCTCCATGGATACGGCACAATCGTAAGCAAGCAGGGACACAAGGGAAGAAATGATGTGTAATAATTTATTACCCGTGATGTGTTTGGTGTCCATTTTCGAATATTTCGAGATACCATTGATGATACATGAAATTTGGAGTGATTTAGTCATACTCCTGCCTAGGCGTATAATATGAAATTTGGAATATTTAAGATTTTGAATTGAATTAGTTTTATTTTTCTGAATTTTTTGATATATTATTTGTATTTTTAACATTTTGAATTGAATTAGTTTTATTTTTCTGAATTTTTTGATATAATATTTGTGTTTTTAACATATTGAATTGAATTAGTTTTATTTTTCTGAATTTTTTGATATAATATTTGTGTTTTTAACATATTGAATTGAATTAGTTTTATTTTTCTGAATTTTTTGATATATTATTTGTATTTTTAACATTTTGAATTGAATTAGTTTTATTTTTCTGAATTTTTTGATATAATATTTGTGTTTTTAACATATTGAATTGAATTAGTTTTATTTTTCTGAATTTTTTGATATATTATTTGTATTTCTAAGATTTTGAAAAAGAAAAAGTATTTTGAAAAAAACTTTTAGTCGCGGTTGGCCTGGCCAATCGCGACTAAAGGTTAACCTTTAGTCGCGGGTCGCCTCCCCAACCGCGACTAAAGGGGGACCGCGGGAACGCAAAAACCCGCCAAAAATACCTTTAGTCGCGGTTGGCCTGTCCAACCGCGACTAAAGGTTACCCTTTAGTCGCGGGTCGCCTCCCCAACCGCGACTAAAGGGGGGGCTATAAATACAAGGGCCCGAACCTTCGCCTCCATTTCTCGTCTTCTCCGACTGCCGCGCCGAAGGCCTGCCGCCGTCGCCCTCGCCCTCGACGCCGCCCGCCGTCGCCCTCGACGCCGCCCGCCGTCGCCCTCGACGCCGCCCGCCGTCGCCCTCGCCCACGACGCCGCCCGCCGTCGCTCTCGACGCCGCCCGCCGTCGCCCTCGACGCCGCCCGCCGTCGCCCTCGCCCTCGACGCCGCCCGCCGTCGCCCTCGACGCCGCCCGCCGTCGCCCTCGACGCCGCCTCCCTCGCCGCCCGCCGCTCAACGTATATACACATGAACACACTGCTGGGTGCACTTCCGTGTACCCATAGCAGTTTCTATATTTAATAATTTGAATTAAATTAAATCAGGATATTAGAAAATGAACCAAAACTTTGAAAATTAATAGAAAATAAACCGTAACTCGGATGGAAAAACTCTGTACATGAAAGTTGCTCAGAACGACGAGACGAATCCGGATACGCAGCCCGTTCGTCCATCACGCATCCCTAGCATAGCGAACACGCAACTTTCCCCCTCCGACCCATCTGTCTGAAAACGCGAAACACCGGGAATACTTTCCCGGATGTTTCCCCCCTTCACCGGTACCACCTCGTACCGCGTTATGGTACCGCCACCGCCACCGCCACTGCCCCCCTTCTTCACTTAATTAATTTGTTTTTACTACATGTTTTCAGGACTGACATAATGGCGGACGATAGAGCTGACCCGATTATGGACAACTATGATCCGGACGGTGAAGCACATATGTTCGGCATCATAAACGGCGATATTCTATATGTGCCGACCGGACAAGAAGAAGATGATATCTCTTCTTATCTGAACCTTGACGGTGAAGATGAAGGGCGCCGTCAGCAAGATGATGCCGAACAAACGTCGATAAACGACGATCTTCAAATGGAAGTAGCAACCACCTCCGGCGCCGAGGTATATATATATATACATTGATCCTCTGGTGATACAAACTAACTGATTTGAATAAATATGTGTGTACTAACGTGCGCGACTCTCTTTCTTATTTTAGCCCTCGGCCGGATCGTCGAAACAATCGAGTACGTCGTCAAAGCGTGGCGCAACCAAGACGATGAAACAAGGAGAAACATGCACCATCGAGGTTGTTGACAGTGCAACCGGCAGGCCGCTGGAGCCCCGCAAGAACGCCACCAAGTTTGTCAACCAATGCGGAGCCGTTGTTAGAGACAACGTCTCGATCACCGTCCAGGAGTGGAATAAGCCAAAGAAGGCACGAATTGCTGGTTTCACTTTTGTCGATAAGAGAACAAAAAAAGATTGCTTCAAGAAGCTTATGGAACATTTCGTTCTACCTCCGGAATACAACAAATTCGATGAGGAGGGTAACAAGATTGAGGAAAACAAGGAGAGGAGGAGGCTAGTCAAACAGTTCGCTCTTCATAAGATGGCCGACGCATTCCGGAAATTCAAGCAAAATCTAGCCCGTGACTTTGTCAAGCAGAACAAGACTCCGGATTTCAAAGGACAATATGAGAAACTGAAACATGATTGGCCAGAATTTGTGAAGCAAAAGAAATCGGAGCAGTTCATTCAAATATCGAAAAAAAATAAGGAAAATGCGGCTAAGAAGGAGTACAATCATATTATGGGGCCAGGAGGGTATCGCCTTTGGGTGCCTAGGTTGGAGAAGATGGAGAACGAGCTGAGGGCGCGAGGAATCCGTCCAGGTACGGAGGGATGGGACCCAAGGGCCAAAAGCTGGTGGTACGGGCATGGGGGAACGCTGAACCCGGAGACAGGGGAGTGTGTTTACCGGGGCAAAATAATTAAACCCACCCAAGCCCTTATTGACGCAATGAGGGATGCTCAAGAGGGGAAGATCAAGTTCAACAGAGAGAACGACGCGCTGACAAAAGCCCTCGGGAATCCTGAACACGGAGGACGTGTACGAGGCATGGGGCACATTCCGTGGAAAATAGGGTTCCCCCAGAACGATGACCCGTACGGTTACAGAAGCCGTAAGAGAAAGATGGATCGGGAAGCAGATGTTGTGGCGCGGTTGGCATCGGAAATGGATGTGATGAAGAAAACCGTGAGTGTACTAGTAGCCGAAAGAGATGCAGCTCGGGCGCAGCATGAAGATCATCCAGCGGATCTCGGAAGCCAGCAGCGGAGAAGCAGCGTGGCTTCCACGGAGGCCCCACCGGCTGGTGCAGATGCACCGACGATCGAAATTACTGCACCGGAGCCTCTGGTGGTCGAAATTACTGCACCGGAGCCTCCTCGCTACCCCGTGGACGATATAAAGGAGATGAAAGAATGTCATCTGTATTATCCTATCGGGAACATGTCCATGAAGGTAGCCATCGGCAGTGCTTTACCATGTTTACCTGGAGCACTCCACCACAACAACCCCATTCAAGATGGCTATGCTCGTGTCACGGTGGAGGACATAGTCCAAGGGTTTGAGGACCTGGAGATTGACATTGCTACACCTGAAGGGGAGAAAAGACTTGGAGATGTCAAGCGCCATTTCATTCTATGGCAAAAGAAGTTTATCAAGTTTCCAGGCGAGGCGCCAAGGACAACAAGTCCACCCCCCTACGGTGGTGGTGGTGGCGGTGGTGGTGGTGGTGGTGGTGGTGGCGGTTCACCTACACCTCCGTCACGTCAGCCGACGCCCCCCAGTCCACAACGTCCGGCGGGTGATCAGACGCCGCCCCCCAGTCCTCGTCCGGCGGGTGATCAGACGCCGCCCCCCAATCCACCTCCGGCAAAGAAGCAGAAGCAGTCCTGGATTATTAACCCGGACCCTTATGTACCTAAGACCACAAAGGTACCGGAGCCATCACTGAAGCCTCTCCCCACAAGGCCTTGGGAACGTAGTGCCGAGGAAACTGCCGCGGCCGCGGCTGCTGATCATGACAAATGGAAGGCGGACTGCAAGAAGAAAAGAGAGCCCGAGCCCAAGCCAGTATTTTCTGATGAGCAAAAGAAGTGGGCTAAGTCATTTTTGAGCACACCGTCCCAAGCCGCGAAGAATCTGCCTGACGACTATGCACGTGAACTTCGTAGGCAGGCACTCATGTTGAAGGAGAAGAAAGAGCGGGCGGAGAACCAGGAGAACAAAGCCTTGGAGGAGGCCGAGAAAACAGAATTAGAAAGTAAAAAAAGCGGGAAACGAGTTGCCCAGCTCGGGGAACAAAGTAAACAATCGATTGCCCCGCTTATAGTGAAAGCCGCCGGTCCGGATGACCCCGATATCATAGCAGCTGCGGCAGCACATGGATTGACTGTAACGAGTGCCAGAGAACAAGCGGCCAACTTAGGTATTACTCTTCGTGAACTGTTAGGCCTTGATGAGGCGCCAGTGAAGGAGGTAGTAATTACATATGTGAAGAATGGGCCTCTCGTCGAGCCTGCGCAGGAAAAGGATCTACCTCCACAAATGAAAGGTCTGCTGAAATGGTACAAGGGTTACATAAAAAATAAAAACGCCAAAGAATATATTTATGCGGAAGTTAGATATGAGCATCACTTCAAACATTACTATGTACAAATTCATCTGAGTGAATTGTTCCAGCTTTTCAATCTGCGAGAGCTCGACAAATCTATCATCAGTTGCTACGTTCTGTAAGTGATTTATTTCTACCCCATCTCGTTCATATTGCCTGCACTATATATATGTCCTAACTATATTGTTGTGTCCGCTATTATACATGCAAAATGAAGATTAAGGAATGCAGAGTAAGGAACATCCATGATGTTGGGTTCATTGACCCACACATCGTTAATGGATATGTGTTGGAGCATCACCCCGCCGACATGGAGGCAGACCTGTGGCAGTTTCTTACAAAGCAGGAACTCAAAAGTGATATTCTATTTCCTTACCATTTTGGGTGAGTGTTTCTGTCTTGAGCACATTCTCTTTTGTTTACTCCATGCATGGTATGTGGCCGGCTAATCGATGAGTTATGCATGACGTACTGTGCATGTATCGTGTCCGCAGGTTTCACTGGATTCTGCTAGTAATTAAAGTTGACACCTCAGAATGTCTCGTCCACGACTCTCTGAATATGGATCCAAAGCTTTGGGGCGGCATGAGAAGAATGCTGCAGAAGTAATTATTTTCATTCATTTGCGCTCTATATATATCGATCGGCCTATTTCGTTCATTTCCTAATATCAAGTAACTAATAACTCTCTTGTTCATTTAATTTTCTTTGCCTCGTAGGGTTTGGAGACGGTTCGTAGATACAAAGGTCGGTGAATTCAAAAAAGAGCTAGAATTCAAAAAGTCAAAGGCTAAGAATGCTGGGGATATTCAGCCAGCGGGGACCAATCTATGTGGATACTATGTCTGTGAGATGATCCGGAGATACACCTCTGAGCGGGTTCCGAGTGATACCAATGCTCAGAGGAATAACCTCCGGATGATGCTTAGTCCAGAAGCTCGCTTCCGACCACTTCAAGTGGAACTAGCTGGATGGTTCAGCAGGGAAGTCCTCCATTCTAAAGGAGAACACCATTACGAGGACGTAGAACTTTATATGCATTACATTATGTATGGAAACTTGTTCAAAATTGTATATGGTCATCCGATGATATTGAATGTATATTGTATATTCCTCTTGAATTCTTTTTGGTTCTAATTTCAAATTTGTTTGAAATTGTACATTCATATGCATGTATGTAGTACCGTAGAATATGTGAAACTCCTTCAAAATTAAAATAAAGCACAAAAGAAATAAAACAATACAAATTAAACAGAAAACAGGCTTAGGGGGAGGGCTAAAACCCTAAACCTGTGGCGGCCTTTAGTCGCGGTTGGCCAGAAGAACCGCGACTAAAGGTCCTCCGCCGCGACGGCCGCCTGGCGCCCACGTGGACGAGCCTTTAGTCGCGGTTTTTAAGAAACCGCGACTAAAGTGGGGGTCCTTTAGTCGCACCTATTTGGTCGCGGTTGCGCAACCGCGACTAATAGCAGTTGCGAACCGCGACCAAAGGCCCCTTTTCCACTAGTGGGTTGTCCCTTTTCTTTGTCCTGGTTGTATTGCCACCGAGGGATGTTAGAGAGCTCCTATTTAATGCTCTCTGCATCAAAACTTGCAGAGAAACACACATTGTGCTCGCCTTCATGGGTCGTCTAGTAACGTGATATGCTTTGTTACCAACCACCACTTCTCGAGTTCCTATCATTTCTTCTTCTCGTGATTTTTTCCTTTGGTCTTTTCAATCGGGTTTCCTTTAAAAAAGAGGCAGGGGGGGGGGGGGGTTGACCGATATAAAACGTTAGAAAATTAAAAATTGTGATTTTTAAAAATGAAAATTTTTCAAATAAAAAATAAAATAAAAGTGTTCACGAATTTAAATTTGTTATTGTTTTTTATCACAATTTTGGACATTGCTAATGAGTTTTAGAAAACTTCTTAATTTTTTAGAAAATTTCACTAATTAAGAAAATATTCACGAATTTAAAAAATGTTTTTGACTTTAGTAAGAAAATGAGAAATTAAAAAGAGAAAACTGGTGGAAGAAAAAAAAAGGAAAATATAGAAAGAAAAATTGCAAGAGCACATAGAAAACTGCATCATTTTTTTAAGCATTTAAGATCTCCATGTGCGTTTGCTGGCAATTTGTTACAATGGGCGTCATATAGGAAATTCCAGGAAGCAAGGCCTTTGTCGCTCTTTCAGCGCCGATTACATCGAAATCACTAATTAAGAAGCACTCTTTGCAAATGTCACTTCCACCTTCTCAGATTGCGACAAGTAACGTATTACATGTGCGCCACTTGTTGCAACTTAAGTGTTTCTCTTTTTTCGTAGATCCGTTTATTCAAAACATTTTATCTCTTAAACTGTGCGTCCAAATCTTGAACTATTTTCATCGTTGGATTCCTCGCGTCGAGATCTTCACAACTAGATCCCATGTTGATAGATTTTGATGGACTTTTTTCCCATGGGAAAAACCCGAACGAAAAAACCGTAATAAAAACCGAACCGGGAGCACCTTTTCTTTCCTTTCCGAAAGAGGCATGACGGTGCCTCTCACAAAAGCAAATCCCTGCCTCCACGAGAAGTAAACCCGTGCCTCTCGTGAAAGGAAAAAAAATAAAACATGTTTTTTTCGTTTCCGAGAGGCACGGTCGTGCCTCTCGCGGAAGCAAATCCGTACCTTCAGGGAAGCAAAACCGTGCCTCTCGTGGAAGAAAATAAACATGTTTTCTTTCATTTCGAGAGGCACGCCCGTGCCTCTAGCGGAAGGAAAAAAGAAATAATACGCGTTTTTCCTGTTTCTAAGAGGCACCACCGTGCCTCTCGCGGAAGGAAAAAAAAAAGAAAACACATTTTTTTCATTTTTGAGAGGCACGGCTGTGCCTCTCGCGGAAGCAAATCCGTGCCTCCGGCGGAAGAAAAAAAGAAAACGTGTTTTTCGCACAAATTTTGTTTTCAATTTATTTTCCAAAAGCTAAGGAAGACCGATGGATAACTAAAAAGCCGGAAAAAAAATCCAAAAAGAAAATCTTGTGCGGAAAAAAAAACTGGAGGGAGCGCCGAGAGCGTAACACGTGGCGGCGGTTGAGAGCGCGCCAAGTAGCGCGCTCTCAGCCCACCCCAAGTAGCCCTTGAGGAGGCCCCCGAACGAGCGCTCCTAAATTAGTTGCTCTCCGATGACATCCATTACAACAACTTACTCCTTGGTTTTTTTTCCTGGGATTGCTGCTATAACGTTTAGATAGGTCGGGTTGCCAAGCTCTCGCTCGCTCAGCTTACCTCCGTGCTCCACTCGCTCGCTTAGGTTTTTTTCTGCTCACTCACTGGCTGCTAGCTCATAAAAAGCCGGCTACCTTTTTTATTTGAAAAGCTTCGTTAAGTCAAAAAATGTTCATGAACTTGAAGATGGTCTTGGATTTTGATAATTTTGTAAATTAAAAAATATTCATAGATTTAAAAGATGTTCATAAATCCAAAATAAGACTGAAAATTTAAGAAAATGTAACAAAATTAAAATGTATTTTTAAATTTAACACCTCACCGACAGGCCTAGCTTCCCACCCTATGCTCTACGAGACTCCAAATCTAGGGAGCTTAGACAGGCCCAACGTTTCCACAACCCTATGCGCCAGGAGACTCCAAATCTAAAGAGCTTAGTATTTATAATGTGTATATTTGATTAAACTCTTGAAATAGGCTTTCGCCCCGTTTTATAACTATTTGATTAAACTTAAAAATAGTTAACCTTTTTATTGAATTTATTTATACACCATCTGTTTGGAACGGAGGGAGTACTGTACTTGGCCTTGCAACCAAACATGCGAGCACATTCACGTTGACAAAACCTACGTCCGTGCATGCATGTGTCTCAAAAAAGCGTAAAAGGGAAATCACGAGCGAGCTAGCTGATGAGTGAGCCAGCTGATCATGTAGAGTGGGGTAAAAGTAGGACCTGCAAGCGCATGAGGCGGTCGGCGCTGTGCTTGAGCTGGTGCCGGCGGCTGGAGTACTCGCGGCGCGCGTCGTCGACGTCGTCCAGGGCGCCGCCGCCGGCAGCGGGGTCGAACTCCCAGACCTGGCGGCCGGCGTGCGCGTTGGTGGTGCGCAGCCACGGCTCGCCGCCGGCCTCCTCCCCGATCCTTAGCCGCCACATCGATCGAGGTCGACTCAAAACACTGGCTCTTCTTACAGCAGGGGAAGTGAGTGAGACGAGAGAAAGATACCAAAACACCCCGTGTTTAAATAGCTAGGAGAGCGAAATGACATTTCCACTGCAAAACCATAACGGTTACTAGAAATGCAAACAATTATCTATATCTATACCAATATAAAAAATATCTAAATAATCAAATCCAATTAATCTTGGTCATCAAATCATGTCAATCCAACGACCTAGACTGCTTCAATGTCGAGCGCTCAACACGTTTAGTGTGCAGTTAATTTCATGCCAAGTATAATACTACTAATCACATAATGACACACATATAATATTCTATTTAATATCCGCATGAACTTAATATACTTCCAAATTAATGTGCATCGCAGTATACATTTACTAGTCAAAAAAAAAAGCACAAACAGTAACGACAAGGAAGCGTCGGCAAGCGTTACGGAACTTAAGCTCCTGCACGTGGTGAAGCAGCTAAATCACGCGGCAAAAGGTGCCGTGTCATATTGGTCCTTGTCATCGAGCCTGCGTGCTCGTTTGTTCTTCCCCTTTGTTGTCCGTGGCCTTCAGCACGTTTTACTTTTTTTCGTTGTAAGACTTTGTCATCTACTTTCTCCGTCTTATAATATAAAACTTTTTGCAAGCTACATTAGCATAGAATATTTTTCTAGCCACTCGCTCCGCAAAAAAGATCTGACCTGCGTCGCTCCCGGGCGGCACCGGTGATGGACTGGCTGCACCACGGTCTACCCTTCTTTTCCTCTCATTGTCACCGGAGGAGGCTGCTGGCCGAAGGCCGCACGGCGGAAGGTGGCGACGGGATTTCTCCAGTGGTCTGGTGGCCGCTAGTGCAATCCGCATGTGGGATAGTGCCTCCAGTGGTGGACCTAGAATGCCAGCCTTGGGGGTGCCACAGTTCAAAATTCACACTAAATATCACTCCCTCCGTTCTTAAATACAGGATGTATAGATTTTGGCTGGGAAATTAAAGAACACATGTGCAGGGAAAATTTCACAAGTTTTGGGCGGGATTACAACTTACTAATTGACATGAGAAAATAGAGGAGCTTGCCTGATATAAGAAAATGTAATCAAATCCATAGAAAAATTATCCAAACGAGTGGTGCAACGCAATACACCTTATATTTCGAATTATTTCTCAAAAAACTATACACCTTATATTAAGGAACGAAGGGAGTATCATAATCTCAACAAATAGGTCTAAAATTGCATCAATTTCATAGATATTTAGTGTTACATACATAGTAAAATTTATTTTACAGTTTGGAGGGGGTGCCATGGCACCCAGAGCATCCCTACTAGATCGGCCGCTGAGTGGCTCCTTGGCTGTTGTGTTAGATGGAGTCCCGTGGAGCAACTGGACCTGGCGGGTTTGGAGAGGCCAGTTGTGAGTTGTGACCTTTGTGTGCTTCTGATCTAGCGGCGCATGCGCGGAGATCGAGCGGACATAGCATGGACAACGCCAACACAACTTCATTGCTGGCTTCACTAGCCGGTTGCGTCTGCTCTAGGCCGGCATAAATGCAGCGCGGAGAGTGGAGGTGCGGTCGCGTGGAAGATGGTTTTAGGTGAGACCGGGTTTTTAGACGCGTACGTGGCGGCGGTCCAGAGGTCTTGGTTTGCGATAGTTCGGATGCCCGGGCACGTCTGCGGATAATAGGGTTTCATGTTGAATGCTAAACTACGTCCGGACAGCTTGGTTTGGACGTTTACGGGCTGTTTGAGGGTCCGCTTGGAGATGCCCTTACATACAATATTTTCATTTGAACCGTTTGCAACACATTTCTTTTTGTAGCTCATTCATATTTCTTATTTAGGTTGCTTATATTTCTGTTTTTCACATATTTACCGTATAAGGTTTGAACGATGGAGGCCATTAGGTGCACGGTTATGATTATTGAGAAAAAAAATCAGTATGCACCATGCAAGATGCAAATACTTCGCATTTTTGTTGCATTGCTGGTATATAGTTTAAAATACAGAGAAAGTTAAAGCCAATATGAATATTGAGAAAACATTATTGTAGTTTTTGGTGAATGGTAAGGATCTTAATGTGTGGCAATGGAAAACTAGCAATATTGTCGGCACGCCATACAAAACAATAGAGTCCACATACTGCTTTCTAGCATTATCTCTTCCCCTTCTCGTCCACTGGCGTCTTCCATTAGTAACAAAAGATGTAAATATTTATGTGATCCACTTAAGTCTCGTGGACTCTTCTTCCACTCGGCTCATCAATGCCCGTATTGCAATTTCATTTTTAGATTTTTGCAATGTTATGCCTCTATCGTTTATTCATTTTCTAATTACATTTTCTTCTAATTACCTCTATCATTTGGTCATCTCAGGCATTATAAATACCATTGTATATTCATAGAAAATTTGCTAAAACATACTTTTTCACAGCTCGTTCATCGAAAATGGAGTTATTTACCCAAAATCACCACACTTGGGGCTAGTGTAACAACTTGGTACCAGATTTGTGTCAGGGCAGAAAAAATCACCGAAATTGTGTCTAACATGTAACACAGAGCACTGATGCTGGGATTTGGTCGCGAAAACAGCCAAACCGACAAGTAGGGCCCGCCTGTCGGGCTGACGTGGCGAAGACCAAAAAGTTTGACCGACTGATGTGGAAAATGAGACACGGGCCCTACCTGTCAATGACTAGAAAGTCATCTTCTTCACTACATTTTTTCTATGGAGCATTCCGTCGAACACCTTGTCTGCGTTCATCCTCTGGCCATTGAAGAAGGAACAGTACGCCATGGCCACACGGAGCAGCGACCAGAGGAACGGCGAGCCAGACTTCTCCATCCCGTCCGCAGGCTCACGTAGCTCTTCCTATCCTTCTACGGTTCTACCAATTACCAAGGTGGTGGCCACCTTGCCGAAGCTGGCACTCGACGGCGGCACGGGCAAGGTGCCGGGCGAGCCAAGTTGTGGCTGCGTGGGGAAGGGGCGAGTGGCTCACCTTGAGAACGTATGAGTGCTCGGACACGCCGACACCATGAATAAGCAAACCTGCGTGAAGAAGAACGCGAGGTCATGCTCGTCGTCGTCCATGGAGGCCCTCTGTCGCGCCGCCTGACGCAGTCGCCCTGCCCAGGAGGCAGCGCGGGAGCTGCGCCTCCTTGCTGGCCCTGCCCACAGGCCAGCACGCCGACGCCAAGCGTGAGGCGGCCTGGGCTAGCTCGAGCAGGGCTCGGCTGCCGTGGCCATGGAGCTCTCGGCTCGGCCGTCTATGCCGGCGGGGGCGGCAGCGGGATTCGAGGGTTTATGATGTGTAGGGAAGAGGCTGAGGCAGCCTAGGGCATGCTTGAGCAGGGGCTTGGCTTCCATGGCTATGGAGCTCTCGGCTCGCATGGGCAGAGATGGCTCGGATGCCCACAAGCTGCTCGATGCAATGCTCCAAAGAAAAAAAGATGGGATGAAGATGGACACGTAGTCAATGACAGGCGGGACCTGCATCTCATCTGCCACCTCACCTAGTCAACACTTTTTTTATGTGCTTGGTCTTTGCCACGTCGGCCCGACAGGCGGGCCCTGACTGTCGGTTCGACTATTTTCGCAACCAAATCCCAGCATCAGTGCTCCGCGTTACATGTTAGGCACAATTTCGGTGGTTTTTTGTGCCCTGGCACAAATCTGGTACCAAGTTGTTACCCTAGCCTCAAGTGCGGTGGTTTTGGATAAATAACTCTCGAAAATGACTTAAACTTGACATATTGTTTTGCTTACAAACCTTTAAGGTCAATTCCAAACACATGAGCAAAAAATACATAGTAGGTAAAGTACATGGTTGGAATCATAGGTTTTGGATGTTTATTCTATTTTCCATCTGTTTTCAATTGTTCTTTCAAGTTGACATAGCTGACATGAAGCTTACTGCACTCTCTGAACTGATAGCTGCGTCATTTCAACAGTTCATCATGTAAGTTTTGTTTACAAACATACGACCATACACATTGTCCTTATTTTTGCAATCCGAGGGCCTGATTGGTAGATTACAATATTTTCCATGTATCTTTTGGAGGAGCTCTAGATCACCTACTGTTATTGTACCAACCTCTGATTAATCACATTCTTGCTTCTCTGTAGATTCATGTCCAACAATCAGCCACAACCTTTGATCTGAAATTGATCGTCCTTAGAAGAGCTGTCAGCCTGTTGCATCATCTTAGTACGGATCTGATGCTGCCATTTAGTAGAAATTGTGACTGCCACAATTTGTGACTAGCTTTTTTTTAGAGAAAATCTAAGACTAGCTTTCGGTCCAGAATAGACTAGGTGATGGATTACCTTCTTGTCATACTCTGGCATGATTGAGTTGCTCAGCACAAATTGCTGATAGTCTTTTGTTTCTTTTGCAATTTCATTTTTAGATTTTTGCAATGTTATGCCTCTATCGTTTATTCATTTTCTAATTACATTTTCTTCTAATTACCTCTATCATTTGGTCATCTCAGGCATTATAAATACCATTGTATATTCATAGAAAATTTGCTAAAACATACTTTTTCACAGCTCGTTCATCGAAAATGGAGTTATTTACCCAAAATCACCACACTTGGGGCTAGTGTAACAACTTGGTACCAGATTTGTGTCAGGGCAGAAAAAATCACCGAAATTGTGTCTAACATGTAACACAGAGCACTGATGCTGGGATTTGGTCGCGAAAACAGCCAAACCGACAAGTAGGGCCCGCCTGTCGGGCTGACGTGGCGAAGACCAAAAAGTTTGACCGACTGATGTGGAAAATGAGACACGGGCCCTACCTGTCAATGACTAGAAAGTCATCTTCTTCACTACATTTTTTCTATGGAGCATTCCGTCGAACACCTTGTCTGCGTTCATCCTCTGGCCATTGAAGAAGGAACAGTACGCCATGGCCACACCGGAGCAGCGACCAGAGGAACGGCGAGCCAGACTTCTCCATCCCGTCCGCAGGCTCACGTAGCTCTTCCTATCCTTCTACGGTTCTACCAATTACCAAGGTGGTGGCCACCTTGCCGAAGCTGGCACTCGACGGCGGCACGGGCAAGGTGCCGGGCGAGCCAAGTTGTGGCTGCGTGGGGAAGGGGCGAGTGGCTCACCTTGAGAACGTATGAGTGCTCGGACACGCCGACACCATGAATAAGCAAACCTGCGTGAAGAAGAACGCGAGGTCATGCTCGTCGTCGTCCATGGAGGCCCTCTGTCGCGCCGCCTGACGCATTCGCCCTGCCCAGGAGGCAGCGCGGGAGCTGCGCCTCCTTGCTGGCCCTGCCCACAGGCCAGCACGCCGACGCCAAGCGTGAGGCGGCCTGGGCTAGCTCGAGCAGGGCTCGGCTGCCGTGGCCATGGAGCTCTCGGCTCGGCCGTCTATGCCGGCGGGGGCGGCAGCGGGATTCGAGGGTTTATGATGTGTAGGGAAGAGGCTGAGGCAGCCTAGGGCATGCTTGAGCAGGGGCTTGGCTTCCATGGCTATGGAGCTCTCGGCTCGCATGGGCAGAGATGGCTCGGATGCCCACAAGCTGCTCGATGCAATGCTCCAAAGAAAAAAAGATGGGATGAAGATGGACACGTAGTCAATGACAGGCGGGACCTGCATCTCATCTGCCACCTCACCTAGTCAACACTTTTTTTATGTGCTTGGTCTTTGCCACGTCGGCCCGACAGGCGGGCCCTGACTGTCGGTTCGACTATTTTCGCAACCAAATCCCAGCATCAGTGCTCCGCGTTACATGTTAGGCACAATTTCGGTGGTTTTTTGTGCCCTGGCACAAATCTGGTACCAAGTTGTTACCCTAGCCTCAAGTGCGGTGGTTTTGGATAAATAACTCTCGAAAATGACTTAAACTTGACATATTGTTTTGCTTACAAACCTTTAAGGTCAATTCCAAACACATGAGCAAAAAATACATAGTAGGTAAAGTACATGGTTGGAATCATAGGTTTTGGATGTTTATTCTATTTTCCATCTGTTTTCAATTGTTCTTTCAAGTTGACATAGCTGACATGAAGCTTACTGCACTCTCTGAACTGATAGCTGCGTCATTTCAACAGTTCATCATGTAAGTTTTGTTTACAAACATACGACCATACACATTGTCCTTATTTTTGCAATCCGAGGGCCTGATTGGTAGATTACAATATTTTCCATGTATCTTTTGGAGGAGCTCTAGATCACCTACTGTTATTGTACCAACCTCTGATTAATCACATTCTTGCTTCTCTGTAGATTCATGTCCAACAATCAGCCACAACCTTTGATCTGAAATTGATCGTCCTTAGAAGAGCTGTCAGCCTGTTGCATCATCTTAGTACGGATCTGATGCTGCCATTTAGTAGAAATTGTGACTGCCACAATTTGTGACTAGCTTTTTTTTAGAGAAAATCTAAGACTAGCTTTCGGTCCAGAATAGACTAGGTGATGGATTACCTTCTTGTCATACTCTGGCATGATTGAGTTGCTCAGCACAAATTGCTGATAGTCTTTTGTTTCTTTTGCAATTTCATTTTTAGATTTTTGCAATGTTATGCCTCTATCGTTTATTCATTTTCTAATTACATTTTCTTCTAATTACCTCTATCATTTGGTCATCTCAGGCATTATAAATACCATTGTATATTCATAGAAAATTTGCTAAAACATACTTTTTCATAGCTCGTTCATCGAAAATGGAGTTATTTACCCAAAATCACCACACTTGGGGCTAGTGTAACAACTTGGTACCAGATTTGTGTCAGGGCAGAAAAAATCACCGAAATTGTGTCTAACATGTAACACAGAGCACTGATGCTGGGATTTGGTCGCGAAAACAGCCAAACCGACAAGTAGGGCCCGCCTGTCGGGCTGACGTGGCGAAGACCAAAAAGTTTGACCGACTGATGTGGAAAATGAGACACGGGCCCTACCTGTCAATGACTAGAAAGTCATCTTCTTCACTACATTTTTTCTATGGAGCATTCCGTCGAACACCTTGTCTGCGTTCATCCTCTGGCCATTGAAGAAGGAACAGTACGCCATGGCCACACCGGAGCAGCGACCAGAGGAACGGCGAGCCAGACTTCTCCATCCCGTCCGCAGGCTCACGTAGCTCTTCCTATCCTTCTACGGTTCTACCAATTACCAAGGTGGTGGCCACCTTGCCGAAGCTGGCACTCGACGGCGGCACGGGCAAGGTGCCGGGCGAGCCAAGTTGTGGCTGCGTGGGGAAGGGGCGAGTGGCTCACCTTGAGAACGTATGAGTGCTCGGACACGCCGACACCATGAATAAGCAAACCTGCGTGAAGAAGAACGCGAGGTCATGCTCGTCGTCGTCCATGGAGGCCCTCTGTCGCGCCGCCTGACGCATTCGCCCTGCCCAGGAGGCAGCGCGGGAGCTGCGCCTCCTTGCTGGCCCTGCCCACAGGCCAGCACGCCGACGCCAAGCGTGAGGCGGCCTGGGCTAGCTCGAGCAGGGCTCGGCTGCCGTGGCCATGGAGCTCTCGGCTCGGCCGTCTATGCCGGCGGGGGCGGCAGCGGGATTCGAGGGTTCATGATGTGTAGGGAAGAGGCTGAGGCAGCCTAGGGCATGCTTGAGCAGGGGCTTGGCTTCCATGGCTATGGAGCTCTCGGCTCGCATGGGCAGAGATGGCTCGGATGCCCACAAGCTGCTCGATGCAATGCTCCAAAGAAAAAAAGATGGGATGAAGATGGACACGTAGTCAATGACAGGCGGGACCTGCATCTCATCTGCCACCTCACCTAGTCAACACTTTTTTTATGTGCTTGGTCTTTGCCACGTCGGCCCGACAGGCGGGCCCTGACTGTCGGTTCGACTATTTTCGCAACCAAATCCCAGCATCAGTGCTCCGCGTTACATGTTAGGCACAATTTCGGTGGTTTTTTGTGCCCTGGCACAAATCTGGTACCAAGTTGTTACCCTAGCCTCAAGTGCGGTGGTTTTGGATAAATAACTCTCGAAAATGACTTAAACTTGACATATTGTTTTGCTTACAAACCTTTAAGGTCAATTCCAAACACATGAGCAAAAAATACATAGTAGGTAAAGTACATGGTTGGAATCATAGGTTTTGGATGTTTATTCTATTTTCCATCTGTTTTCAATTGTTCTTTCAAGTTGACATAGCTGACATGAAGCTTACTGCACTCTCTGAACTGATAGCTGCGTCATTTCAACAGTTCATCATGTAAGTTTTGTTTACAAACATACGACCATACACATTGTCCTTATTTTTGCAATCCGAGGGCCTGATTGGTAGATTACAATATTTTCCATGTATCTTTTGGAGGAGCTCTAGATCACCTACTGTTATTGTACCAACCTCTGATTAATCACATTCTTGCTTCTCTGTAGATTCATGTCCAACAATCAGCCACAACCTTTGATCTGAAATTGATCGTCCTTAGAAGAGCTGTCAGCCTGTTGCATCATCTTAGTACGGATCTGATGCTGCCATTTAGTAGAAATTGTGACTGCCACAATTTGTGACTAGCTTTTTTTTAGAGAAAATCTAAGACTAGCTTTCGGTCCAGAATAGACTAGGTGATGGATTACCTTCTTGTCATACTCTGGCATGATTGAGTTGCTCAGCACAAATTGCTGATAGTCTTTTGTTTCTTTTGCAATTTCATTTTTAGATTTTTGCAATGTTATGCCTCTATCGTTTATTCATTTTCTAATTACATTTTCTTCTAATTACCTCTATCATTTGGTCATCTCAGGCATTATAAATACCATTGTATATTCATAGAAAATTTGCTAAAACATACTTTTTCATAGCTCGTTCATCGAAAATGGAGTTATTTACCCAAAATCACCACACTTGGGGCTAGTGTAACAACTTGGTACCAGATTTGTGTCAGGGCAGAAAAAATCACCGAAATTGTGTCTAACATGTAACACAGAGCACTGATGCTGGGATTTGGTCGCGAAAACAGCCAAACCGACAAGTAGGGCCCGCCTGTCGGGCTGACGTGGCGAAGACCAAAAAGTTTGACCGACTGATGTGGAAAATGAGACACGGGCCCTACCTGTCAATGACTAGAAAGTCATCTTCTTCACTACATTTTTTCTATGGAGCATTCCGTCGAACACCTTGTCTGCGTTCATCCTCTGGCCATTGAAGAAGGAACAGTACGCCATGGCCACACCGGAGCAGCGACCAGAGGAACGGCGAGCCAGACTTCTCCATCCCGTCCGCAGGCTCACGTAGCTCTTCCTATCCTTCTACGGTTCTACCAATTACCAAGGTGGTGGCCACCTTGCCGAAGCTGGCACTCGACGGCGGCACGGGCAAGGTGCCGGGCGAGCCAAGTTGTGGCTGCGTGGGGAAGGGGCGAGTGGCTCACCTTGAGAACGTATGAGTGCTCGGACACGCCGACACCATGAATAAGCAAACCTGCGTGAAGAAGAACGCGAGGTCATGCTCGTCGTCGTCCATGGAGGCCCTCTGTCGCGCCGCCTGACGCATTCGCCCTGCCCAGGAGGCAGCGCGGGAGCTGCGCCTCCTTGCTGGCCCTGCCCACAGGCCAGCACGCCGACGCCAAGCGTGAGGCGGCCTGGGCTAGCTCGAGCAGGGCTCGGCTGCCGTGGCCATGGAGCTCTCGGCTCGGCCGTCTATGCCGGCGGGGGCGGCAGCGGGATTCGAGGGTTCATGATGTGTAGGGAAGAGGCTGAGGCAGCCTAGGGCATGCTTGAGCAGGGGCTTGGCTTCCATGGCTATGGAGCTCTCGGCTCGCATGGGCAGAGATGGCTCGGATGCCCACAAGCTGCTCGATGCAATGCTCCAAAGAAAAAAAGATGGGATGAAGATGGACACGTAGTCAATGACAGGCGGGACCTGCATCTCATCTGCCACCTCACCTAGTCAACACTTTTTTTATGTGCTTGGTCTTTGCCACGTCGGCCCGACAGGCGGGCCCTGACTGTCGGTTCGACTATTTTCGCAACCAAATCCCAGCATCAGTGCTCCGCGTTACATGTTAGGCACAATTTCGGTGGTTTTTTGTGCCCTGGCACAAATCTGGTACCAAGTTGTTACCCTAGCCTCAAGTGCGGTGGTTTTGGATAAATAACTCTCGAAAATGACTTAAACTTGACATATTGTTTTGCTTACAAACCTTTAAGGTCAATTCCAAACACATGAGCAAAAAATACATAGTAGGTAAAGTACATGGTTGGAATCATAGGTTTTGGATGTTTATTCTATTTTCCATCTGTTTTCAATTGTTCTTTCAAGTTGACATAGCTGACATGAAGCTTACTGCACTCTCTGAACTGATAGCTGCGTCATTTCAACAGTTCATCATGTAAGTTTTGTTTACAAACATACGACCATACACATTGTCCTTATTTTTGCAATCCGAGGGCCTGATTGGTAGATTACAATATTTTCCATGTATCTTTTGGAGGAGCTCTAGATCACCTACTGTTATTGTACCAACCTCTGATTAATCACATTCTTGCTTCTCTGTAGATTCATGTCCAACAATCAGCCACAACCTTTGATCTGAAATTGATCGTCCTTAGAAGAGCTGTCAGCCTGTTGCATCATCTTAGTACGGATCTGATGCTGCCATTTAGTAGAAATTGTGACTGCCACAATTTGTGACTAGCTTTTTTTTAGAGAAAATCTAAGACTAGCTTTCGGTCCAGAATAGACTAGGTGATGGATTACCTTCTTGTCATACTCTGGCATGATTGAGTTGCTCAGCACAAATTGCTGATAGTCTTTTGTTTCTTTTTATGGGGAAAAGTTGTTGATAATGTTACCGACGCATGCAAGCAGAGTCAGAAAAATTAAAAGAACCTGACTGATGGGCTAAGTAGAAGACTTCTTCCACGAGCAGCAGGAGGCGAATGGGCTAGGTATTGATTTGGGGCGACATTGCCCAAGGTCTCGGGTTACCGATAATCTCGCTGCCTCCCGATTTTTTTTGAATGATTTGAATTTAAACGTACAGATAGTGTCAAATAGTATCAGTATGACCGTAGCCTGGTGTGAATCTGCATATATCATACCTCTCCCTTCTGTGAAGCAACCCAGTGGGTGCTGCCAACCTCCAGCCAAGTCCCCACATGCACTCTGGGGCGGCAGCAATTGCCGGCGGCCCCAACCCCGCGATGCACGCGCTGGGATCATCTGCAGGGCTTTGGCTAGATGGTGGGCCACCCCTCGATGATCACCCGCGGTTCCAGGTCTTCGAGCGCTTGGGGGACCATGACAGCGAGCTCCAGCTCCCAAAGCCTTCCTACAACCACGCCTCGCACTTCGACCGGATGCACTGATGATGATGGTGCTCCAGTCCACTGGGTGCGTGATTTACGCCATTTCTCGGTCTGAAACACAGAATCCTGAATTTTCTTTGCTTGGCGCTGTTGCCTGCCTAGAGGCTTTTGGCAATGCCTAGAATAAAGGCACACACGATACATACTATGGATCAAATCGACCCAGTCGTGTTGCCATGGAAAAAGATATTGATCCATCATTTAGCCACTTGTCTGAATAACTGAACTTGCTATGTTTCTGAATTGCTTCTGCAACTGTAACTGATCATGGTTTAAAATTTTTGGTGATGAAATCGCACGGCCGTAGCGGTGGCCAGCCATTGCAAGAGGACCGGTAATGGCTGGGACAGAGATCCAGTGACCACGGCGTAACATGGCCAGGCATTGCGCATCGCCCCGTGGCGCCGGGCACTGTTCATGCACTTTTGTGTGGGTACCGTTCCTGTCGATCTGCCCGTTGATTTTAAATCGCACGAGGGGGGCATGTCACCATAACTGTCCCTAAAGCCTAAGGCAGTAGGTCTAAAAAACATGATCACAGGACTGGCAGGTATGGCCAGTCAAGACTGCAGGCATCAGGTGAAAAATGAACTGCATTTCCGAAAAAAAAAAGAACATACACATAATTAAGCATCTTGGTATCATCTTTTCACGGACTTCTATATATTCCATAATTATACACCAATCATTTATTTGGACTCTGATAGTGTACAATAATACTGCAAGTACAGTTCCTTTCCCTGTCTACCATTTTTCTGCCTTGAGAAGGTACGTACCAGTATGTATAGATTTCGTTTGCAGATAGTGCGCTTCTAGCTTGGATCAGCAGCTAGGCATCGCCATGTCCCTCCGGCGATCTGCTGCCCAGGACACGGCAGCGGTACTCTCCGAGCGCCCAGATAGGGAAGATGTTCCTGTACTGGGAGTAACTGATGGTGCAGTTTCTGGCGAAGATGCCGATGATCTCCTGTGGCACAAAACAGAAAATACCATTCAAGAGTCATGAACAAACGCAGACAGAACAGCGACCGAATGCCGGATTGCCAGTTAGTGTCTGGATCTAAGCAGTTTTGACAGTGGTTTTCATGAGAGTGTCCTTACAAGAGAAAAGTTTCACTGCTCGGTTCGCGGCATACTTACTTGCTGAGGAAACTCGCCATCCTCTAGTTGTAGGTTAATCAAAACCTTTGCTGCCCGGTGTAGAGGCCCTGGATCTCTCTCGGCCTGCTCCAACGGAAATTGAAATGCGGATATGATCATATGAATGAGCATGGCGAATACCTCAATGAACAATGCCAAATCGAGGAGAAAAAGAAAATACAAAAACCTGCCCAGCATCAATTAGGGCCAGCATGGCCCAACTGGTGTTGACTACATGGGGGTGCCTTCCTTCAAGTTCGGTGTAAACCTATTTGCAGAAATTAAAAAAAAAAAGAATGTTCAGATCACAGAAGTTCACTTTTGCAGAAAAAAAAATCAAAACAATACATGTTGGTTCACTACTGGTTTGATTGATCTATGGAAGCATAACTTTTTTTTGCTGCACTGTATGTAATATATGTGCCATGTTAAAATGGAGGAATTGAAGACAAGCTCTTTGGACGAACAACACGATGCTTTTTTTAATGCATAAAATCAAATTATAATTTTATGGGAATGAATGATTAATTTTATTTCAAGTCAGTGTTCTTCGTGTTAATTCTTATACACCAAGACCTGCATATGATATTTTCCTTTTGGAAAATAGATGCATCATGTATAGGGATATTATTGCTTGTCAATAGATCTCAACATCACTGCTAAGTCTGAGCTAACAGTAAATCAGGGGTTCATACTTCTGATCAATCGTGGACTGATCTGTTTCCGGTTGCCCTGCTGCATACGGACATCCATCAACAGGCATTACCTAGGAGCTAGGAAGAAATGAATGTACCTTATCCCTGCATGACAAATAGCTTTCTCCCCAGCCACCAGAAGGAACCTCTTTCGACAACAAGAAGTCGCACGCCTTCCTGATAGCAGGACAGTTCTTGAATGTCCTCCCAGCAGCAACTAATCCCCTCACTGCGTACCATGTCCCATAGGTGAAACAAATAGCCCAGGAGCCATACCTGTTGCAAATAGACAACACAATGAGCAATAATGGCAGCAGTTTCTGTGTTTTGAGTGAAGACACCAAAAAGCATCAAAAGATGTCTGTGTATTGGACATTGTTTTCATCCGACACAGAGTTTCAACACTAACCATGAGCCGTCACTTCTTTGAATACTCCCAATGAAGTTTTCAGCTTTATCTATACATTTGTCTATCTCTTCCCTCCTATGTCCAGGGTAGTGCTTTCTGAATGCAGTCAGGGCCTGGATCACTTCTGAAGTGCATTCAACAACACTGCCAGTCCAGTTTAATTACATCTCAGTTCAGTTTCTCTTAAAAACAACAAATCAGCATGGTAACAAGAATAGGGTTATCAAATCTTACGGATGATCAATCATTATGTCCCCAAAGATCTCAGAAGGATTGAGAAACTGAACAGTTTTAAAAGCATGTCAGATTGTAAAACACTATTTACAAAAGGCTGAATGTGTAGAGTCCTCATTACACTCACCTCCAGCCAGGCATAAGACCTGGTGAGTTCATATGATGCAAAGCCACCATTTCCGTTCTGTAAAAAACAGTTTATCCGACACCAATTAGGTCCACCCAATGTAAACAAGCATATTGTTCGAGAAAATTTAAGCAAACATATATGCAAAAAGAAAGTTAGAATCATACATAAATTTAAGAGCATAGAGCATAAGAGAACTAATGATCCTAGCTTTTAGAGGTTTGAAAAGCGGATATGCATACCATCCAAGAAAGCAGACAATTGACAGCGTCATAAAGTCTATTGGCTTCTATTGATACACCAACCATTTTTGGAGAAATCTTTGACAACAACAATGAGGCCTGATGAGAAAGAGGAATCGCAACAATTTGAACAAATATAACAATAATTCAAATGATGACCACGATACCACAAAAGAATATAAGATCTAAAACTTGAGAGTTATTGTGGTTATTCTGTGCATTAAAGAGAGCACCTACTTCCAAGGACCTGGAAGAACAAATGCTGGAACTTCCAAAATAATATCCTTATAGGTAAACAACATCATTCACATGTTAAATGGCTTCGAAAATAAATGTCATTTTGGACAGCGAGAGTGTCTCCAACACACACCTTTGATCATATCTTATCATGTTGGTAAATAATGGATGAGAATATAACATTCTGGAATTACTCTGTTAATAGTATTTTCAAGTGAAAATCAAATAATTTTATGAATGCAAGTAGTCAAGTTTTGAAAGTTTGTCTGCATAGGGTAATGGGTAATATCGACTTTAGAATGGCAGTACCACCTTTAATCCTAGTGCAGTGCAATCTGATACAGGCCAAACATGATCGGCAGTAGAAAAGGTCCATGCACCTTTAGATATATGACGATACCAGACACTCAAATCTCCATCGCAGTCATGAAGAACCTTTCACAGAACAAATAACAGAAATTGAGTCAAACGATGACCTAATCTGGCTAGAAAATTAAGCATAAAAAATTTACCTGTGAATTTTTTATGTAGTCATGGGCTAGTTTAAGAGTAGGACAGAACTCTTCTGTGAGTTCCGTAGCCAGTATAGCTTCAACTGTGAAAGCTGTGTCCCAAAGCTGGCTCCCATTATAACCCTACGGTTACAGGACCATTTCTTAACACTGGTATTAGCATATCAAGCCAAAAGAAAAGATTCACTATATCTTAGTATCTCTCCAGATTCCAGAGCATGTCTGACCAAATTAATAAATGACAAAAATAGACACCATGCTAACTGAAAATGCTAAAGTAAATTTGCAGTGCTATTTATAACTAATTTAAGTGCACATGTGGAGCAGTCACTGCAACTGAAAGTAAATAATATGGGATCAAGGACAGCATAAAGAATAACCTGCATCTTCATGCCATCTTCAGCAACCCACAAGTAATCATAGATTCTTGGAATATGAAGTTTGAATTCCTCTGAGTTAGGATCTTCTATCCAGCAACAAAGCATATTCAGTACCTGCACAATTTTTTGTATTATCAGTTTTCACAATAATCAAATGAAAACAGGGAAAAAACGCATGCCCTTTCTTTTTAGAAACCGGCATGATTTTAGATATACCTTCCCTACAGCACCACTGCAAATATATTTAGTGTTCTCATCTTCGTAATGAATATGTTGCATGGCATTTTTCAAAGCTTTCTCCCTCAATTTTCTTCCAGGCCAATGCGACAGAACTGGTTCAACAAATTTGTGAAGAGTGGTCCATAAGATATCTTGTCCGAGTGGATGAGGACAGTACAGATCCTCCTACAGTGAATTATAATAAAGTCTGTCAAGCAACATTTTATTATTATATTCTGCATGGAGATCTCTACCTAAAGTAACAAATAAAAATGTGTGATACTGACACAGGAGCCATGTCAGTGTACAAATCAAAAACCGTGCAGAGCAGAAACTTCTCAATGGCATAATAACATGATGTTACTTTATGTTGTTACTCGTTTGGCACGTGCACGACGAAACAAGTTCCAACAAACCTTAGCACATTGGTTGCGAGCCTTGTCCCAATCTATCTCATCATAGGGTACTTTATAGAGCTCCTCCCGTAAGTTCAGTACAGTTGGTGTAATTGGGCCGACAAACCTCTTTCCATATATGTAAGACATGGGAAAGTATACCATTCGGCAATGGGACCACATGCGCCCTGTGTGCGACGCAGAATGTTTTAGCAAAGATAATAAGGTAAGAAATTATGATAATATATACTCCCTCCGTCCCAAAATAAGTGTCTTCAATTTAGTACAACTTTAGATTACTAGTAAGGTACACGTGCATTGCACGCATGAGATTTGGTAACCAAATTATGAATAAATACCGCACTATAGCATGTAAGCTTTGAGTCATATATGCATAATGTAGATGTTCGTTTAATTCTTATTGTTCATCTCATTGAAAATCAATTAGTTTTATTAAAAAAAATCTATTTTAAGATTCATGGAATTGTGCATTGTAAAGCATAAAGTAAAAACAAATAGTGACAATTCATTTAGAAAAAAAGTTTGCGCAATTAAGATATGGAAGATTCTAGAACAAAGGAGAAGGGCTTGTGTTTTGAGGTTTGTGCATTATGCTTAAGTTCAACAATGGAGTCTTCTAGATTGTACATGTGGCAGAATCTGGTGGAATGTAGATGATATCCAACGGCCAGTAGTGCTCGGATTTGCCATCTTTGTACAGTCGGATTGGGTTCATCCAACGACCAACTTTCAAAATTATTCGCACACTATATAGGGGTATAGATGATAATATATACCCCCTCCATCCGAAAATAAGTGTCTTTAATTTAGTACAACATTGTACTAAATCAAAGACACTTATTTTGGGACGGAAGGAGTACTAATAAATGTGGATACATCAAACAGAGAAGGGTATAATAAAATTATTGCCTTCTGAAGAAGTTTGTGATGATAGAAAATGATTTTGTTCTGCTGCAAAAAAGAAAAAAGGTTTGTTGCTAATCTGTCAAATAAACTTTCCCAGGGTCAGCTGCATGAGAACCATACTTGCAGTATATTCTACTGATCATCTGCACTAACAGTCAAACAAGCATTCCATGCAGTTTATATGATAATTTTTGCCAGTGTTGAGTTATTAGTCATTATGATAAAATTTCTAGATAACTAAATACAAGCCAAAAGAGAAAGCGAAAAGGTATTTAAGGGGGAAACAAACCTGGATGAAATGGGAGGCAGTATGGTAGTAACCATAGTTCTGGAAGCAATGGATTGTTACCAGACCAGTCAAATACACCAAGAACCTTAAGAAAGTACAGAAGTCAGAAGTCCTCTCTGGGTTTGAAACAAGTACACTTGTAACCAGACCAAAGCAGATAACAGAAAAGAAAACAATGCACAACCTCCGTACCGAAAGCCAAAACTTTCCCCATGATGTCGTAAAGGTTGCTCCTCCATGATCCAAAATCCAATTCTGAGCTAACTGAATGGCTCCATCTGCACTATCTGATCCATCTCCAAGTAATCTCAAGGTAACATAGTTCAAGACAGAACCGAACATGGTGCTTGGGCCCTCAATGTGCAATCCCCAGCCTCCATCTTTGTTCTGCACTTAAATTCACGAAGATTTGTCCCTTTATTTGAAAAGCATAAACAAAACTAGTATTGCCATATACATTAGGGTAGTAGTGAGATGTAATGTGGACAGAAGGAATGACATGAAACACACAACATGTGGATTGCAAAGCCAGATTTTGTTTGCGTAAAAATATCAAGTTAAGAATGTTTTGTTTAGATGAATATTTCCTTGCCTGATGATTGTAGAGATACCGGCATATCTCCTTCTGATGCTCTGACGATAACACAGTATTTAGAGCACCAGTCGAATGCAGTGCTATTACCTGAATAAAAAAAGGTGAGGAAACCAAATGGCTCGCTTCTCTTCTCTCATACAGAAGTACAACAAAACAAAGGATAAGGTAGAATGAGATGCTGCAATATCTGCAATGCTGAAACCAAGTGAGAAAAGTGATACTCAGCTAGTAACTGATACAGATTTTTCACATTTTTCTAAACACGAATGCAGGATATCTAGCAGATCAACTGATAGAGGAAGGCAAAAGTTTACTGAAGAGAAGGGACCAAAAGGGAGTCACTGAAGTCGGGAGCTGCAAAAGAAGCAGCAACTAACTGAGCAACAAGAAGGCTTAGGCACTAGTTCTCCAAGAATTCCGAAGAAGGATGATACTATCTTCTAAGAGCCCTTTGGCGCAGTTCTAAAAATATATTTTCTAAGAGTTCAGGAGCAACTTGTTCGGAAGTTAGCTGATATATACGACGAGATATGCTAGTGCAAGAACACATGCGAAGGCTATAATGACGGAATCTTAACAAATTCACTGTTGTATATGAGCGAAAGGAACTACCAAGCCTGGCAGAAGGAACATAGGACCGGCGATATCCCCAGGCCAGTGTCCATCATATGCTTGGAGAGTAGACAGCTGTCCGATTGCCCTCTTTAAAGAGGTCAAAACAGCTTCTTCAGTGACATCTTCATGCTCTTGGAGCTTGATACCAGGAATGTCCAGCTTAGGAGCAGTCAACTCAGCGAACTGCAAAAGGTGCAAGTTATTTGAAAACAAAATCCACTCCATGAAAACTGAGAACAAGAAACTAACGTGCAAATGACACTATTTACATATGTGCACGAAAACGCATCTATTTACAGCTGACTAGCTTATCTGGCCTTTCTACACCATTTGAGCTTGAGCACTTGCATGCGGGACCGGATTATCAGTTTATGTATCAAGACTTCAAGAGCAGCAACACTGCCATTATTGGAAAGATGCAAAAAATAACTTTAAAAACTTGTGGTTGTGTTAGGCCTGTGATTCTACGCGACAGTTAACCCAAATCATTGTGTATCTGTGTAGTTATTCGATTCACGTTGCATCAGCCTAGACAATGCCTAGGAGAGGGCATATCCGGCGAAAACGGCCTTCAGCGAGAACATATGTAAAAATTCGAGTAAAATCTCCAATAATCCCAGTAGGAATGTCATGTTCAACATATCGTATTTTGCTTCTCTTCATATGGCAAAACACATTGAAATGCAACCCTAGTTTTCTGCATGCCCTTCCATGGAACTACAGTAGAAAATATTGGAATAAAAACACTTTTCCATCCTTATTTCACGAAATTAGCAAGCCTAGGATTGATTTCACTTGCATTTCCTACTTCCTAGTTTACCCCAACCGTGCTAGTACGTACGGAGTACGGAGTACAAATTGCCTAATTGCGAGGAGGGTTAGTAGGTGGTTACGCGCTGGAGAGACTGGACCTCGAATCCGTGGAAGGGCCATCTGCGGCGAGCCTTCCCGGGGGTTCGTCATCTCGCCGCCGCCGTGGGGGTGCAGAGCTGCGGCGGCTCCGGCCAGAGGTGGCCGTGACAGCGGAACGAACAACGGAGGTAAAAAACTGGGCCGTGGGCTCCCCCACTACTCCGAATAATATTTATCCAACGGGGAAAAGGCACAAGCGCTCTCGTCCATGGCCGGCCCAGTCGGGTGTCTTGCGTTGCGCTGCGTGCATTCCGTTACCGAGCTCCAGTGATTTTTATTCCGTCATTCCGTGGTTTCATTCGGTTTTCTTTAGCTTTTCTATTTAAAAAATTTGAAATGGAAAGATAATGTTCATATATTTAAAAAATATTCAAGTATTTTAAAAAATAATTATGTACTTAAAAGGCTTTTATGTTTTTCAAACAAATAGTTATGTAGTTTGAAAACGATTAAAAAATATTCATGAAATTTATAAAGCATACACCTATTTTTTGAAATGTTTGTGTAATTTAAAAGGTGTTTGTGTCTTTAAAAATTGTTCATGTAAATTTAAATTCGTTCATGTAATTGAAAAAATTCGATGTGTCTCATGGACTCTATTGATTTGATGCAGTATTCCCTTGCATTATAAAATTGAATTATTTTTTCTTGTATTATTATATGCATGCCTTTTATTCGAGATGGTGAAAAGTCTTCCATAAAAGAAAAAAAGATATGAAAAATCCATGGCTTTTCTAAATCGGGTATTGTAGGAAGGTGATGTTCTAGAAACATGCAATTTTCTTGGTTCAAATCATTTACTGTTTGCTACTGCTCATTGCTGAATTTAGATTTTTATAGTTCTCAAAGATTTTGTGTTTAAACTTAAAGTTCCATGTGTTTGTAGAATTCCACACCTGCGACATACTTTATTTTTAAGACCTTATTAATGTTGTTTTCACTTATTTTCACCTAACTTGGTTTTCAACAGATATTCCCTCCCATTACTCTGTGCACTAATTAATCTTTAAATGGTTGTATCACGCAACAATGATTACACTTCCGCAAATTTCTCATCTTCATTTTTCCTTTTGTTTCTAATATTTTATGGTTCCGTTCCATCTTTTTAATCACAATGTTGTCCTAAGGAAATTTACATTATTCTTTCCATGGACTTCCCACATCTTTTCATGTTCCTATCTAACAATCCAATATGTTTCTACAACACATGTATTTATTTATGTCTTTACTTTTATGATTAATTGTGCTATATCTTTACTTTCATTTCAAATTGTTTTCTAGATGCCGTCTCCATCTGCATCTTTACTAACATCCTTTGAGGCCCTAGACGGCATGATGTTGAGCTCCCCCGCCACCTCTAGCGTCGTCGGATACAATTGTCTATTGTTCGTCGAACATGTATGCCTCGACTGCAACTGGTGGTGGTGACCATGTAGCACATATGCATATGAAGCAGGCTTCATGTGCATTATTGAGGCTTTCAAAATGTCGCTCAAACTCAGAGTCTTCATATTTGCTACCTCCAAAATCGTGACTCATTGTCAGTGGGACATCTTTTTTCTCCAATCTTTCTGCCATCCCACGTGAGATAGGGCACCATCCAAAGTTTCCTTCGTGCCATATGCAACTACAATATGTAGTGCACTTTAAAAGGCAGCCCAAGTCATAAAAAATGAAGGTTGCGAGACCAGATATGAATGACGATCCATAAATTATGGGGATTCGAAGGCATATGGCGACTCTACTAATAGTTTGTTTCTTAAAAAAATCGCAGTTATTATGATAGTCTAGCAAATATGGCGACAACTAGAATTGCTCTTAGGCCTAGCTCTTTTTTTTTGCTTGTATGTCCTATGTAAAGGTTTTTCATCCAGATACCCTTAGTTAACCGAACATGTCCTTCTTTCTTTTTGGCAATGAAATCATAACAGTTTTTGTATTTTAACTAACTTCCCCGTCACCAGTGGAACAAGAATGGATAAGAGACTTGGACAAATCACTATTATTAGCACGAAACAAACTAGCAGAAAGGAATATGAACACATTTTCACTCCTTGCTCTTCGGCAAGTATTCATACGAGGGACTCTCAAAGGTGTATAACAGCTATTGTACATGGCCTTGCAATGAAAGTGCATGACCATTGCAACCAACGATGTGTCACGTTAACTGTTAGGGTTGTATCGAATATCATGTACAACGTATGTTACAGTTGGACTTGAATTCAAACTGTGTGTAGATAAAGTTGGAGTCATGTCTTAACAGGAGATCTGTATCCTAGTCCTCTTAATTAATGCGAGGTAGACACACGATGTAACGCATGCCAACATAATACTCCCTCCGTTCGAAATTACTTGTCTCGAAAATGGATGTATCTAGAACTAAAATACATCTAGATACATCCATTTTCGCGACAAGTAATTCCGAACGGAGGGAGTAGATTAATAGCACATGCACGCAGGGGGAGCCGACGTTGTGTGCCATCGCCCGGGTGGCCGGTGTGCATATTGTGATGGTGTCATGAGAAGAAGCACCCGTAGTCATGCCTCGGGGTCTTGAAAATGTAGACAAGTTTGATGAATCCCGTTAACAAATTCGGTGTAGTGTCTGGTGTGATTGATTGGTCCTTGGATGATCGAGCCTCATTAATTTCTAGTATCGTTAACAATACTTCCGTTCGTATATGCATCGCCGAAAAAAAAGCAGAAATCACGAGCGCGGTTGCTCAAAAAAGAAAGAAAAAAAATCACGAGCGAGCTAGCTGATCATTGTGGAACGGAGTAAAAGTAGACCTGCAAGCGCATGAGGCGGTCGGCGCTGTGCTTGAGCTGGTGCCGGCGGCCGGAGTACTCGCGGCGCGCGTCGTCGACGTCGTCCAGGGCGCCGGCAGCAGCGGGGTCGAACTCCCAGACCTGGCGGCCGGCGTGCGCGTTGGTGGTGCGCAGCCACGGCTCGCCGCCGGCCTCCTCCCCGATCCTTAGCCGCCACATCGATCGACGTCGACTCAAACCGGTGGCTGCTCTCCTTACTTTTTACCCTCAGTTGCTTCACAGCAGGGCAAGCGAGCGAGAAGAGAGAAGATACCGTATGTAAATAGGAGAGCGAAATACAGTAACATTTCCACCGCAAAACCATTTCTACAAGGCTTAGAAAGGAAAGCACAAACAGTAACTGAAGGACAAGGAACTTGTTAAGCTCCTTCACGTGGTGAACAAGCTAAATCACGCGTCAAAACACAAACAGTAACTGAATGGTGTTGTTGTCATCGAGCATGCGTGATTCCTTTTTTAGATATTTTTTCCTGGCCACCCGCGCGCTCCACAGAAAAGGGATCTGACCAGCGTCGCTCCGGGGCAGCACGGCGGTGGACTGGCTGCGCCGTGGCGGCTAGTGCAATCCGCACGTGGGATGGTACGGTGGCTCCCGTGCTGCTGTCTCGGACGGAGTCGGGGTAGATGCTGAGTAAATAGGTAATTTTTTGACTAATTTAATTCATAGATAAATCACTAGCATAGCATTGATTGAATTGACGACATACTGATTCTTGATTTAAACATGCACGATAACTTAAATTATTAAGCAAACAGTAGACAAATCTACACATACTGCTAGTATTGCTAATGCGAAAATAAACAGAAGCAGGATAAATGTGTTATACCCTCCAGTAGGCCAGGCAGAAGCCGCGATGGCGGTGACAGCAGCAGCCGCATCCTCGGCGGCCTTCTTGTCGGCTCGAGCTTCTCGGCGGTGGCATGTTCGGCGTCGGTAGACATGGCGATGACGAAGACGACACAGACATAGAGGAAGGAGCGGATCGGAGGCGAGCAGTCGCGTAGTCGCTTCCCAAAAACCTATTCGCCCCTCTCCCGTCCAGGAACCGGAGGGGCGGGGTTTCGGAGACCTGCTCTCCCGTCTACCGTGTACGCGGCGGACGGAATGGAGTCACCGACGGCAGCAGCAGCAAAGGAACGACGGTGGGCGTGCGCGTGGAGCAGATGTGATCTGATCGTGGCGATTAGGTTAGGAGACACCGCACACTTATATAGGCGCAACCGCGTGAAGATACGTGGGCTCGACCCACGTCCGAGTCCGTGACAGCCCACGATCCGACGTCTCAGATCATGGCCCAGCTGTTAGAAACTCTCCGTTAGTGACTGGCAAAAATAAGCGTGTAGGTGTGAGCTCGGCTCGACTTATTCCCACAACCCGCGACGCGGTGTGACGAGGCGTGGCGTGGCGAGGCGGACGAGGGAGGAGGAGTGTGCGAGGGCCTCTTCTATTCTCAAGCTCCAATAGCATGTGGAAGACAATCCCTTATAAAGAGGTCCAACTCCTCCACTAGCGGGGTGGGACTAAACTTCCCACTACACCTAGTGCCAATAAACCCACACGGGCCCTTAGAGATTTTCAGAAATTGCTAGATGGTCCTAAAGCCCACCCCAAATTTCATCAATCCCCCACCAGATCTCGAGGGTCCATTGTGTCCTCTGTTCTAATTGTTGTTTCGATATACCGGTGTTTTAGTGAAGACCTGTTAAGGTAGAGTTTCACCTAGAGCAAGTAGCTATACTCCTTCACAACTAAACAATGGACTATGCCTTGAATTGTCAGTTTGGCGGAAAGAAGGTTCACCACATGTCTTACTAGTACTAGGCTGCCGAAGGCTAACCCCTCGGGTGGAGCATATAAGTCACACTCCTGGCCTATTCATGAGCTTACTAGAGATCACCCCAATCTCATAGACTATGACCAGCAGTCGGGCTCATATAGGTGCTTTCCTCCAAAGATCGCTCTATAGGATAGCATCTTACTTACATAAGCTTTGGAACACATTAAGACAATAGTCACCCTACCATACAGTATTGAGAGTATTGCATCTCCAATGGAGTGGGTTAGTATAGTTACTCTCCTCAGTTCACCACTGACTTGTTTTCCCAGGTCCTACTTCACGGGATCTTCGATCACGTAGGTTGGGTTACCACCATGGCAACTCATGTGGGTCTCATACCCATCTTCCTCGATGCACTATCTATCACAACACGTGATAGCCCTTTTGTAAAGGGATCTGCTAGATTCTTAGCCGTATGGACATACTCCAACGCTATCACTCTAGAGTTTCTTAATTTTCTGACAATTTTTAATCTCATTCTTATGTGTTTGTTGGACTTCATGTTGTCCTTTGAACTCTTCACCTTGGTGATGGCAGTCTAATTGTCACAGTTCATAAGGATAGCCGGAACCGGTTTATCAACCAATGGCAAGTCCATCAAAAGATCTCGAAGCCATCCTGCTTCGGCACCAGATGTGTCTAATGCTGTTAATTCTGCTTCCATTATTGATCTCGTTAAGATCGTTTGCTTGCAAGACTTCCAGGAAACAGCGCCACCTCCAAGAGTAAACATATACCCAGTTGTGGCCTTCATCTCATCAGCATCAGAGATCCAATTCGCATCACTATACCCTTCAAGTACCGACGAGTATCCAGTATAGTGAAGTCCATAGTTCATAGTACCTTTCAGATAGCGGATAACTCTCTCAATAGTAGCCAATGTACATCACCCGGGTTGGAAACAAACCGACTCAGTTTGCTCATAGCAAACACGATGTCTGGCCTCGTTGCGCTTGCTAGGTACATGAATGAACCAATGATTTGAGAGTATCTCAGTTGATCCTTAGCTATGCCTTTGAACTTTCGAACCAACATACTAGGATCATATGGTGTTTGAGATGGTTTGCAGTCCGAATATCCAAAACGGCTCAACACCTTCTCAACATAGTGGGATTGCAGAAGTGTAATCCCACCCTCATTATCTCTCAGTAGCTTGATGTTAAAGATAACATCAGCCACACCAAGGTCTTTCATCTCAAAGTTCTGAGATAGAAACGATTTGACCTCCTCAATAACTTTGAGGTTTGTTCTGAATATCAGTATGTCATCAACATACAAGCACAGTATAACTCCTTCGCCCCCACCATGGCAATAGTGTATACATTTGTCAGCCTCATTAACAACGAAACCAACAGATGTCAGAGTTGTATTAAACTTATGATGCCATTACTTAGGTGCTTGCTTCAGGCCATACAAATATTTCAGCAACCTACACACCTTTCTTTCCTGACCATCTATCACAAAGCCATCTGGCCGTTGCACATAGATTTCCTCGTTTAGCTCTCCATTCAGAAAAGCCGTCTTAACATCCATCTGGTGGACAAGAAGACCATGCGAGGCCGCCAACGAGAGTAATACTTGCATGGTTGTCAGTCTAGCCACATGTGAATAAGTATCGAAGAAATCTTCCTCTTCTTTCTGGTCATAACCCTTGGCCACAAGCCTAGCCTTGTACTTTTCAATCGTACCATCGGGCCTAAGCTTCTTATTAAACACCCACTTACATCCTAATGGTTTGCAACCATATGGACGACCAGTGATCTCCCATGTCCCGTTAGCCATGATGGAATCCATCTCGCTACAGACCGCATCCTTCCAGTAGTCAGCTTTTGGAGAGGCATACCACTGGTACAACGAGGTGCTATACAAACAGCTTTTAACCCCTTTTCACGACAGCATTTGAAACCGTCGCCAAGTGAGTGTGGGAGATAGGGGGAGGGGGGGGGGGGGTTCTTCCCACACGACCCAGAAACAGTCGGGGATATGCCCTCCTGGCACACATGCTCGGCAAAATGAGGTCGTGTGCAACCGGCGAGCGAGCAAATACGGTTATACGTACAGTAGTGCTAAAAAATACAATTATACAGGCGAAATCGTTTCTGGCCGTAAGTACATCCCACACAGTCAGTATCCGCTAAACGTTTCCGCTCGTGTATACATCCCACACAGTCGCTCCAAGGAAAACGTTTCCGTTCGCAGGTACATCACACACAATTTCCCTGTTAAAGTGTTTGTGATAGCGTTGCCATCGCACACAATATTAACAATTTTATTATTTGCATTATTGAATGCATCACACACGGTGCGTAGAAGAAATTGTGTGTCAAAGGCTGTCCCTCACACACAGTTTTTATGTGGTAAACGTTTGCACAATGTGGCCTAACGTAAATAGTTTTGAAGAGAATGTCATGTGTGATTGTTCATAGATCCAACATGATTTATTCGTAGAAACTGTGTGTGTTGCCTTAGGTCATCGCCCACGGTATTTTCTCAATAACCGTTTGCAATAGCAAAAACTAATTAGCAGGCTAATTTCCCTACTATTAATAATCCATTTATTAATATAATTGACATTCATATTAAACACATAATATATTTCATTCCCATATTAAGGAAGCAGGATTTCATAATTGAAATACATCAGACTACAACATGATATAGCTTCAGCACTCAGCTACCCCATTACACAACTGCACCAGCATCAAGTTTCACATGCAACATCTGGAACCTTTCGAAATTAGCATCATAGACAGTACATAGACATATGCATCTCATCAGGAAAACTGCTGAAGCGGAAGGCAAATTTAGAGCCTTCATTAATGTTGAAGGTCTTTGCAATTTTAGGCCAGTGCCTGTGGATGATTGACCGTCCATCCTTCATCCTCTTCAGGAACACTTCAATATTGAACCATGGGTGTTGTATGAAAACCTTCCTCGCCTCCTGAATAGAGGTGGTTTGAGAGGTAATCATTAGTGAACTGCTTTGGAAGGCCTGGAAACAAAGATGTGCATAAATATCTTCTCTATATTGGAAATGAGGCAAAGGAATAGAAAAAGGCAAGGTATAATAGTTAGTACCATCTTGTAGTGAACTGATGTCTTCTTCATTGTGCAGACAAAGATCTTGTTATTTTTTGTCGCTAATTTCTTTATCCTAACAATCTTTCTGAGTTTCTTGACTTGATTGATATTCATGGACAACTCATTTCCCCATATGCAAAAAGGGTCGAACAGTGGGTCAATACCTCTGACAACAGGACCTACATGTGCAAGACCAAATTCTTAAAAACCTAAATGTTAGAATGGTTCCTACAATTGCACAATAATGTGCTATTAGACAACAGACCATGCACGTGCTAACCTTGATTGTAAACCTCAGTGCTTCCCATTGTTTACCTGCAACACATATAATGTAGTTAGTCATTAGGTTAAGTAAGGGTTTGCATGCTATCAGTAAAATATGTTGATGAAAAATAAACATATTGCATATTCATCAGATTAATTCAATCCACATGGAAAACCCATTTATCCAAACCAAGCATGATTAATAACAAGGAAATATAGCACTTGTATATGTTTCTCATGTATTAAGTGCAGCCAAATTCGATTTATTCCTCACATGCACAACAATACAAAATTTTACCCGCGACAAATGGACATCGCATCGTCGAATTGAACTAAGCAGTTAACTAAACACCATAACAAATGAACCAAACATTAACTGAGCAGCACATTGCACAATATAACATACTCCTAATAGAAGATCAGACAATTAACCAAACCAAGCATGCTTAACAACTTGGAAATATAGCAATTGTATTTGTTTCTCATGTATTTAGTACAGCCAAATTTGATTTACTTCTCACATGGTTTACAATAAAAGAATGCACCCACAACTATTGAACATCGCATTGCAGAATTGAACCAAACAGTTAACTAAACACCACAACACAAATGAACCAAACGTTAACTAAGCACCACATTGCACAATGTATAACCAAACCAAGCATGCTTGACAACTTGGTAATATAGCAATTATATTTTGTAAAGATAAATTCGATTTATTTCTCACATGGAAGATAATACAAAATTGCAGCCTGAAGAATTAAACATCACATTTGCAGAATTGAACCAAATAGTTAACTGAAGACGACAACTAATTAACCAAACAATTAATAAGTGAGCACCACACTGCACGACATATAGAACATATACACACAGGAGCAACAAATTGCATGGTAAAAATTAGATACACAATTCACTAGAATTTGTTAAGGAAAGGCAGGAGCAACACACGCAACGGGTAAACTGAACATGCTTAACCGGCGTAGCTAGCAAATGGCAAGGTGCTCCTCCAAGATCTAGGGGTCCGCACGAATGGTAGCCATCGCGACCTCATCCACGTGCACGGCCGCGATTTGCTTCTCTGCTGCCAAATGCTCCTTGAGCTCCTGGCTATACTGCGTGCACCATGGCTTAGGGAGGCGCTTATTTGGTGGAGGGGTTGGTGATTTGGGTGGAAGGTGTCGCGCCGACGATCGGGGCATGTGGGATGTGGAAGGAGGAGGATGGGGGGTCTGGTGTGGATTACCTGCCTAGATAGACGAGGCCGAGCAGCGTGAAGGAGGGTCGCCGACGAGGGGGGCGGCGCTGCAAGCAAGGAGTGAAGGTTTCAACTTGGAAAGGAAGGCAGAAACAGGGGAAATGTGGCTTTTGGTAAGGGGAAGGGGCGGGGAGGTAGATATTTCCACGGAAGCCGAAAATTTTGAATCGGTTCAGCAAAAAAACAGGCGCACAGTGTCATCAGACACAGTCCCTTATTCAAAATTGTGTACGATATGTGAACATCACAAACAATTCAGATAGCTTAACCCGTGTGTGATGATTTTGAACGTCCAAAATTTTGGTTCCAATTTCCCTGGTTACAGTGGTCATCCACATCATTGCATAATTTGGGTACAGAAAGGAGACTACAGTAGTAGACTACAACACACCCGCACTTCTTAATCGAGCAAGTTCAACAATTAAACAGAGCTAGCAGGCCTAAACATTACTCTAACAAATTAAAGACCGGCACTCTTAATTAAACAAAACAAAGAGTACTACTACGGCTGGTGCTCGTCGATCTCTGCCTCCTCCTCCATGTCCAGCTCGCGCGTGACGGTCTCCTGGGGAAGGGGATCCATGGCATCCAGCGCACCATACTCGGCAAGCATCTCACCATCCGTGCCTGCCATCTCTTTGGAAAATGCCGCCATGATGTAGGACCTTGAAGTATGTCTAGAGGGGGGGGGTGATTAGACTACTTGACCAATAAAAACTTAACCTTTTCCCAATTTTAGAGTTTGCCAGATTTTAGCTACTTTAGGACAAGTCAAGCAATCATCACACAATTCAAGCAAGCATGCAAAGAGTATATAGGCAGCGGAAATTAAAGCATGCAACTTGTAAGAAAGTAAAGGGAAGGGTTTGGAGGATTCAAACGCAATTGGAGACACGGATGTTTTTGGCGTGGTTCCGATAGGTGGTGCTATCGTACATCCACGTTGATGGAGACTTCAACCCACGAAGGGTAACGGCTGCGCGAGTCCACGGAGGGCTCCACCCAAGAAGGGTCCACGAATAAGCAACCTTGTCTATCCCACCATGGCCGTCGCCCACGAAGGACTTGCCACACTAGCGGTAGATCTTCACGAAGTAGGCGATCTCCTTGCCCTTACAAACTCCTTGGTTCAACTCCACAATCTTGTCGGAGGCTCCCAAGTGACACCTAGCCAATCTAGGAGACACCACTCTCCAAGAAGTAACAAATGGTGTGTTGATGATGAACTCCTTGCTCTTGTGCTTCAAATGATAGTCTCCCCAACACTCTCTCTCAATGGGTTTGGATCTGGTGGAAAGAAGATTTGAGTGGAAAGCAACTTGGGGAAGGCTAGAGATCAAGATTCATATGGTAGGAATGGAATATCTTGGTCTCAACACATGAGTAGGTGGTTCTCTCTCAAAAATGGTAAGTTGGAAGTGTAGGTTCGTTCTGATGGCTCTCTCCACGAATGAAGAGGAGGTGGAGGGGTATATATAGCCTCCACACAAAATCTAACCGTTACACACAATTTACCAAACTCGGTGGGACCGAATTGTTAAACTCGGTCGGACCGATTTAGTAAACCTAGTGACCGTTAGTGATTTTTGATGGGACCGACATGCATCTCGGTGAGACCGATTCGGTTAGGGTTAGGGCATCACATAATCTCGGTAGGACCGATTACACAAACTCGGTGAGACCGATTTGGTAATAAGCTTTCCAGAGAGTTGGTCAGGTAAACTCGGTGGGACCGATTTGCTCTTTTCGGTGAGACCGAAATGTTACAAACAGGAAACAAAGAGTTTACAGTGCAATCTCGGTGGGACCGATCGCTCACTTCGGTTAGATCGAAACGTTACGAAGGGAAACAGAGAGATTGCAACCCCATCTCGGTGAGACCGAGATCCCTATCGGTAAGACCAATTTGCTTAGGGTTTGTGGCAGTGGCTATGACTTTTGGAATCGGTGGCTCCGGATAGGAAGTTTCGGTGTGACCGATTTTGGCTTTGTGTTTAGGTCATATGTGGATGTGGGAAAGTAGTTGAGGGTTTTGGAGCATATCACTAAGCACATTGAAGCAAGAGGCTCATTAAGCAACACCTCATCCCTCCTTGATAGTATTGGCTTTTCCTATAGACTCAATGTGATCTTAGACCACTAAAATGTAAAATGAAGAGTCTTGAGCTTGAAGCTTGAGCCAATCCTTTGTCCTTAGTATTTTGAGGGATCCACTTTCATCATCCATGCCATGCCATTCATTGAGCTTTCCTGAAATAATAGTCTTGGAATAGCATTAGCTCAATGAGCTATATGTTGTTATTAATTACCAAAACCACCTAGGGATAGTTGCACTTTCAATCTCCCCCTTTTTGGTAATTGATGACAACATATAGATCAAAGCTTCGACAAATGATAATAAGATTGAATAACATCGTTGCTTTGAGAAGTACTCCCTCCGTTCCCAAACACTTGTCTTTGTAGGCATTTCAAATGGACTCAACATACGGGTGTATGTAGACATATTTTAAAGTGTAGATTCACTCATTTTGCTTCGTATGTAGTCACTTGTTGAAATCTCTAAAAAGACAAGTATTTAGGAACGGAGGGAGTATGTGATAAGCAAGAGCTCCCCCTAAATTTGTGCATAGTTTAAGATTTGCTTTGGGCTGCAAATGCACAATGAATTAGGCTCATGGGTTACTCTTCCATGTCACATACATCTTGGTGGAGCGCTCAAAATAATAAACAATGAATACATGCACTCATCACCAAGCATAGTGAATGATCACATAGGATAGATAGGATAATATTAAGCATGCATAAGTGTAGCTTATGATCAAACACATGATCATCAATGTCTCACAGGCATAGCATCTCAACCAAAAGAAAACAAAGTTTAAAAAATCACCAAATAAAGCAAGAGAGAATAAAAGCAACACTCTCTCTCGAAGCCTATGCTCTATACATTTTTCTCCCCCTTTGGCAACAAGTTACCAAAAAGTTCATAGAAAATGCATAGTGCTAGATCGTCTCTCAGGCTTGATCTTCTGGTGGTGGTGTAGAGATGGCTCCTTGGACGAAGGCTTCAGTTGAAGTAGAGGGTGCTGGAGGAGTTGGTGCTGGAGCTGGTTGCACTGGAACTGTTGGGGCAGTAGCTGGTGCTAAAGTTGTAGCTCTAGTATCTGTCACTGGCACTGCAACTAACCTCTGGGCTCTGGGCACTCTGGCAAACACATTGGTGGTTGTCTTGCCCTTCCTCTCCTGCATGTCATCCTGCAGCTGCTCCACAACTGACTGAATCTCAGTTACCTTGACATCTAGATCATAGAACTTTTGTTCCATGATTCTCTCCAGGCTCTCCTGGTTTTGAGTTAGGGTGGCCAACCCTTTATCAATCCTCAGAGTTGATGCTATCAAGTAACCAAGCTGCTCTTGTTTGGTTTTCAAGAAATATTCAGATGCCTCCTCTTGAGTTGGCATCTTGGCAGCCTTCTCCTTCTTTGCCTTCTCCTTCTTCTCCTGAGCTTGGACTGATTGTGGATCATCTTCATTCATGACAACCTCATTGTCCTCAAAGTCTGGATAAATTGGAAAATGTTCCTTATCCAACTGGTATTTCCCTATGCCCATCTTGGAGTTGATCAATTCTTGAATCTGAGGTGCATATCCACAGCTCCTCTTCTGATCTGCTGCAGTCCTTTTGATTGTTTCAATGATGAGGCTCATGACTTTGAACTTCTGGGGTACATCAAACACATGCAACATGTTGATGGCATGCCCTCTGATCATGTTATGGTCACCTGACTTGGGCAACAAAGTATGCCTCAGAATCCAATTGATGGTTGCCAATCCTGACAGCAGAAGTGGACTGATCCAAACTTGTGAGTCTCTACAGCCTTGTCAGGAATTTCCTTGTACATGTGAGCCATTGAGTTGTGACCCAACTTCTTCTTTGCATATATGTCCAAGTCATCCTCTTCTTCCTTGGGGGCATTGATCAAACTTGCCCATTCTTCAACAGTGGATTGGTACCTTGTACCTTCAGACATCCACACAATTCTACCATCTGGATAAAAGTGTGCTGTGGAGTAGAACTGCATGATAAGCTCATCATTCCAGTTGGTAAACTTCTGTCCAACAAAATCTGCTACTCCACAAGCAATAAAGCTCTCCTCCACTCCAGGGTAGTGCTGCTCATTCTCCCTGATGAATTTCCAGTCAACCCACCTCATATCACAGACAATGGGCTTCTTGTCCAACAGAATGGTCTCATAAAAGTCCCGCTGTTCCTTTGTGTGGAACCTGTAGTCAACAACAGTTCTTCTTCTTGAAGCATATGGGTCTTCCATCCTCCACAGCCTCAGCCCTGAATCCTTCCTGATTCTCATGTCCTCAGCCACAGGATGGGCATCATTGTGGTCTGGTATCTTGGGCTTGAGCTTTTTGAGGACCTGTCCTTCTTCATCTTCATCTTCTGCAACATTTGGCACTGGGGCCTTGTTCTTTTCAGCAGCTGGAATACTCCTAGTATTCCTCTTTGGAGCTTGCTTGGCCTTGGAGGCAGCTTTGGGTGCATCTTTGGGCTTGGATGTTGCAGCCCCTGACCTGATTGCATCTCCCATAAGCTTAGCTGCCTTAGGAGCTGGTGCAGCATCCTCTTCCTCTTCATCAGAATCCCTTCTCATTGAGGGCTTTCCAAGGACCTTGGCAATTGTGGTTCTAGCTCTCTTCTTTTTCTTGTCCTGATCACCATCATCCTCTGATTCAATTGTGAACTTCATGGTTGCACCAGTGGCGACTTTATGAGGTTTTGATGGTGCCTCTTTCCTTGCAGGTGCCTGTTTGGGTTGAGCTTGAGTTGGCACTTGGGTGGACTTCCTGGCCTTTGGCATTGGAGTTCTCTTGGCAGGAACTTTCTTCTTCAGGCCTGGCTTTGTGCTTTGTGCAGAGCCATACTCTTTATTGAGCACCACTTTCTTGGAAGTGGCCTCATCCCCCTCAGCGTTTAATCCTCATCTTCTGAGTCTGAGGTTCTCTTCTTCCTTTGCCTAGTTGCAGCCTTAGGCAAATTGCTAGGAGTGCTTCTGCTCCCATCATCTGAAGTTGAGGGACTAGTGCCCTCACTCAAGTCCATGTGCTCTTCAGACCTGTTCTGGCTGTCACTCTGATCAGACATACTGCAAAAGCTAACTGCTGACCCTGTGAAGAGTTATAGATGAGATAGAATGGATGAGCATCACAAAATGCAGAGATTTTTGCAAAAGAATGATTCAAAAGTTCAGTTTTAGTTTTCCATAGAAAGCATTTCAGATCAATCGATTTTCAAACTCGGTGATACCGAAGCAGTTTTGGAACCTAAACTGATATCTCGGTTGGACCGAGTTTCAGTTTGGTGGCACCGAGACTGCTAGGGTTTCACAGAATCTTCAAATCGGTTGCACCGATTAGTAATTCTCGGTCAGACCGAGAGTCACTAGTGCAATGGCATACGCCAAATCGGTGAGACCGAGTTTTCAACTCGGTGGGTCCGAGATGGTTTCGGCGGAAACCTAACCCTAAAAATTTGAATCACATCTAATCTACGGACTATTTTGGTTGGATAGAAGAATCTCAATTGTGGCAAGAATCAATATGAAAACAATGTGCTAGGAATCAGACGTGGATAGCACAAAGATCAAGTCCATACCCTAACTTGGCGGTGGACTTGCTACGGCGGCAACGGCGGGGTCGAATTCTGTTGACGGCGACGAAGACCAGCGACAGGAGGCTGCTGGCGGCGAGGAGACGATCCGGAGACCACGATGGCAGAGCGAGCTATTGCGCGGGCGAAGGGTTTCGGAGAAATTTCCAAACTTTTGCCCGTGGCTATATATAGCCCGACCCTGTCGGTGTGACCGAGTGGAACAACTCGGTGGCACCGAGATGCATAACTGTGTTCAGTTATAGCAAATCGGTGAGACCAAAAAGTTCAAATCGGTTGCACCGAGATTGAAAACTCAGATCAACTTGGTGATCTCGGTAGGACCGAAATGGAAGAATCGGTCAGACCGAGAATCACAAAGAGGTTTTGGAAGTTTAAGTCTATGACGAATCGGGGACTCCGAGTGCTCCTCACACAGAGTGGTTCGAATCGGACTTGATCAAATTTTGTGATGTAGCATGAATAGAGTTTGAGATGAGAAAAGCATAGATAGCTAAAGAAGGTTCTTAGGCATTCTTGTCCATCCACTTGGCACAAAGAAAATAATCCAAACAATCAAAACAACAAGTGGATGTCCTTGAATGAGTAAAATATGCACCAACATGCTCACACAATAAGATAGCAAATGAAATATGTGGCAAAGCATGCACAACCAATTCTAGCATCTATCAAACAATTGGCAATGACTAGGTCATCTATATATGAGTATATTGACTTAGGAGTCAAATGAGAACATTTGATCATAGGTCATACTCATCGTTTAAGCTCAAGTGGGGTTACCACTTTTACATAATGCATTAATGCGTTCACACCATTAGAGTTGCTTTGACTCAATTCTTTAGAGTTAAGCTCCCCCTAAATGTGAGATCCCCCCTTAGAGGGATGAACTAACCTTGGGTTTTGTCGATGATGACTTCATGTAGGTGTTGAAGATGTAGATGCTCAATGTTGATGTAGATCATTTGGAGCAATCCTTTGGAGTGAGTTGCACTTTCAACTTACCTACATGGGTTAGTCCCACAAGGAACAAACAAGAATATCCATAGACATAGAGTGATGCACACACAAGATGATGTCCATGAAATCATTAGGTTACCTTGTCCCTTGTCTTACCAACATGAGGGTTTGTGACTCCTTGAACTAGTGCAAGATGTGGAAGTTGATTGCACTTGTTCTTGCCAAAATGATATGAGTGAAAAATGTTGGCGGAGTCACCCTCAAGAACTCTCTAGTTCTTCTTCTTCGGGATCCACATCATCTTGATGGGAATCCTTGGAGTTGTAGTTGTACTTGATGAAGTAGAACTTGACGTAGTCTTGGGGACCCACTTGAACGAGGCTTTGGGTGCTTCTTCAAATGCATAAATCTCTTCTTGAAGCTTGTCCTTGCCTTTGTTCTTGTGGTCTTGTGGTGGAAGATCATCTTGAGCTTGTGTTCCTTTGAAGGAAGTAGGATCATACTTCTCTTGTTGAGGAACAAACTTCGTCTTGGGGTATTGATCTTCTTCCCACTCAACTCCATTGGCATTGAACTTTCGTTCAAAACCAACACCATGATTCTTCCGGTGCCTTCCTTGCTTGCGTACAATTTCCTCGAATTGCTTACTCCCGGCAAGGCTCTTGTAAACACCTTTCTCTATAATTCCCTTCAATAAGCTATTTTCTTGCTCAAGTGTAACTTGGCTAAGAGAATCATTAGTGGAATCAAGAGAACTACTAGAAGTAACAATATTGGATCTGACATTATTATTGTTACTACTAGAGGAAGTATCTTTCTTGTACTTGTTACTAGACTTGACTTGAGGCATGTAAGTAGATAAGAGTAAACGCTTGGCAATGTAAGAAGAAATTTTCTTGTGAAGATCATCATTGATTGCTTTTAAGAACTCATGCTCTTGCTCAAGATTGAGCTTTTCAAAGCGTAACTTCTCATGAGCCCTTAAAAGTTCTCGATGATCTTCGTAGATAGTTTCATGAGCTAACTTAAGAGAGGTTAATTCTTTGGTTAGAAGCTCAATCTTCTCCTTACCATTGTCATTCGTTTTAGCATGATTAGCATGATTAATTGACGTTTCATCATAGTATTCATCACTAGAGTTGTCAACAAGTAAATCATCATCCACAAGCAAGTCATCTTCATCACTATTGAAATCAACATACTCGGGATGTGTTACCTTTGGACCTTTGGCCATGAAGCATCTTCCAACACCTTCATTTGGTGAATCAAATATGTCGTAGGAGTTGGTTGACACAAGTGCTAGACCGGCAACACCTTCATCTTGAGTATATTCGGAGTCGGAGTGATAGCTTCTCTCGGAGTGATAGTCGGAGTCGGAGCCGGATACCCATTCACCAACATGAGCTTGATGTCTTTGTTTTGTGTAGCTCCTTGATGACTTGTCCCTCCTTTCCGAATCCTTGCTTCTCTTTGAGGGTCTTCGTTCATAACGATCATCTCTACTCCTCCTCTCTCTTGGTGGTGATTCTTCTCTTTTGCTCCTTCTTCTTGGAGAATCTTATCTTCTTTTGTAGGGTGCCGTACACTCATTTGAGTAGTGTCCGGGTCTCCCACAATTGTAGCAATTGCGCTCTCGACTAGAAGATCTCTTGTCATTGTAAGACCTTGATTTGGAGCTTCTTTCTTTGCTTCTACTCTTGTAGAATTTGTTGAAGTTCTTCACCATTAATCCCAGTTCTTCATTGAAGGTTGGTTTCTCACTTGATGATGTGGGGGCTTCACTTGAGGTTTTGTAAGCACCACTTGACTTGTTGTGAAGTTCCTCCTTATCCTTGAGAGACATCTCATGAGCAACAATCCTTCCAATGACTTCCGTTGGCTTGAGATCTTTGTAGTTTGGCATCATTTGAATCAATGTGCACACGGTATCATACTTTCCATCCAATGCTCTTAAGATCTTCTTGATGATGAATTTGTCGGTCATCTCTTCACTCCCTAAGCCGGCAATCTCATTTGTGATAAGAGCAAGCCTAGAGTACATTTCGGCGACACCTTCACCATCCTTCATTTTGAACTTGTCAAGTTGACTTTGGAGCACATCCAACTTAGATTCCTTGACGGACTCAGTACCTTCATGCATATCAATCAAAGTATCCCAAATTTCCTTTGCATTCTTAAGACGGCTGATTTTGTTGAATTCTTCGGAGCACAATCCGTTGAAGATGATATCACAAGATTGAGCGTTGTATTGCAGCATCTTCAATTCTTCTGCATTAGCTTCACGGTTTGGTTCTCTCCCATCGAAGAATTCACCTTGCAAGCCAATACAAATAATTGCCCAAACGGCGGGGTTATGTCCAAGAATATGCATTTTCATCTTATGCTTCCAACTAGCAAAATTAGTACCATCAAAGTAAGGACCTCTACGGTGATAATTTCCCTTGCTAGACGCCATACTCTCCTAGGTTGTGAAACCAAGGCTATGACCACCAAAAGCTATCGAAATCAAAGCAAATGGAGACCAAAGCTCTGATACCACTTGTAGGACCTTGAAGTATGTCTAGAGGGGGGGTGATTAGACTACTTGACCAATAAAAACTTAACCTTTTCCCAATTTTAGAGTTTGCCAGATTTAAGCTACTTTAGGACAAGTCAAGCAGTCATCACATAATTCAAGCAAGCATGCAAAGAGTATATAGGCAGCGGAAATTAAAGCATGCAACTTGCAAGAAAGTAAAGGGAAGGCTTTGGAGGATTCAAACCAATTGGAGACACAGATGTTTTTGGCGTGGTTCCGATAGGTGGTGCTATCGTACATCCACGTTGATGGAGACTTCAACCCACGAAAGGTAACGGCTGCGCGAGTCCACGGAGGGCTCCACCCAAGAAGGATCCACGAAGAGGCAACCTTGTCTATCCCACCATGGCCGTCACCCACGAAGGACTTGCCTCACTAGCGGTAGATCTTCACGAAGTAGGCGATCTCCTTGCCCTTACAAACTCCTTGGTTCAACTCCACAATCTTGTCGGAGGCTCCCAAGTGACACCTAGCCAATCTAGGAGACACCACTCTCCAAGAAGTAACAAATGGTGCATTGATGATGAACTCCTTGCTCTTGTGCTTCAAATGATAGTCTCCCCAACACTCAACTCTCTCTCAATGGGTTTGGATCTAGTGGAAAGAAGATTTGAGTGGAAAGCAACTTGGGGAAGGCTAGAGATCAAGATTCATATGGTAGGAATGGAATATCTTGGTCTCAACACATGAGTAGGTGGTTCTCTCTCAGAAATGGTAAGTTGGAAGTGTAGGTTCGTTCTGATGGCTCTCTCCACGAATGAAGAGGAGGTGGAGGGGTATATATAGCCTCCACACAAAATCTAACCGTTACACACAATTTACCAAACTTGGTAGGACCGAATTGTTAAACTCGGTCGGACCGATTTAGTAAACCTAGTGACCGTTAGTGATTTTCGGTGGGACCGACATGCATCTCGGTGAGACCGATTCGGTTAGGGTTAGGGCATAACGTAATCTCGGTAAGACCGATTACACAAACTCGGTGAGACCGATTTGGTAATAAGCTTTCCAGAGAGTTGGTCAGGTAAACTCGGTGGGACCGATTTGCTCTTTCCGGTGAGATCGAAATTTTACAAAAAGGAAACAGAGAGTTTACATTGCAATCTCGGTGGGACCGATCGCTCACTTCGGTTAGACCGAAATGTTGAAGGGAAACAGAGAGATTGCAACCCCATCTCGGTGAGACCAAGATCCCTATCGGTAAGACCGATTTGCTTAGGGTTTGTGGCAGTGGCTATGACTTTTGGAATCGGTGGCGCCGGATAGGAAGTTTCGGTGTGACCGATTTTGGCTTTGTGTTTAGGTCATATGTGGATGTGGGAAAGTAGTTGAGAGTTTTGGAGCATATCACTAAGCACATTGAAGCAAGAGGCTCATTAAGCAACACCTCATCCTTCCTTGATAGTATTGGCTTTTCCTATAGACTCAATGTTATCTTGGACCACTAAAATGTAAAATGAAGAGTCTTGAGCTTGAAGCTTGAGCCAATCCTTTGTCCTTAGTATTTTGAGGGATCCACTTTCATCATCCATGCCATGCCATTCATTGAGCTTTCCTGAAATAATAGTCTTGGAATAGCATTAGCTCAATGAGCTATATGTTGTTATTAATTACCAAAACCACCTAGGGATAGTGCACTTTCACATGAGCTAGGCATGGGCAGCCACGATCTGGGCTTGGATGGGCTCCGTCGTCGCAAAGTATGCGGCGGAGGAACGGACGGCTGCTCGAACACTCTCGGCGATTGCAAACTCTTCGGCCGTGGGTTGCCGACCATTGTCGGAGAAGCTTCGTTTGATTTGTGCAGTGACTGCCAAGAGCTGGGCGTGGGCGGCCTCAAGATGGTCGTGGGAGGCCTCCATCATGGCTAAGGCCGCTGCAGTGGAATGGACGGGTGTTGTGTGATACGTCTCCAACGTATCTACTTTTCTAAACACTTTTGCAATTGTTTTGGACTTTAACTTGCATGATTTGAATGAAACTAATCCGGACTGACGCTGTTTTCAGCAGAACTGCCATGATGTTGTTTTATGTGTAAAAAGCAAAAGTTCTCGGAATGTCCTAAAAATCCACGGAGGGACTTCTTGGAAAATATAAAAAATACCGGCGAAAGAATCAAGACCAGGGGGCCCACACCCTGTCCACAAGGGTGGGGGGTGCGCCCCCTCCCCTTGGGCGCGCCCCCTATCTCGTGGCCCCCCTGGACCTCCACCGACCTCAACTCCAACTCCATATATTCACGTTCGGGGAGAAAAAAAATCAAAGAGAAAGTTTCATCGCGTTTTACGACACGGAGCCGCCGCCAAGCCCTAATCTCTCTCGGGAGGGCTGATCTGGAGTCCGTTCGGGGCTCCGGAGAGGGGGATTCGTCGCCATCGTCATCATCAACCATCCTCCATCACCAATTTCATGATACTCACCGCCGTGCGTGAGTAATTACATCGTAGGCTTGTTGTACGGTGATGGGTTGGATGAGATTTACCATGTAATCAAGTTAGTTTTGTTAGGGTTTGATCCCTAGTATCCACTATGTTCTGAGATTGATGTTGCTATGACTTTGCTATGCTTAATGCTTGTCACTAGGGCCCGAGTGCCATGATTTCAGATCTGAACCTATTATGTTTTCATGAATATATGTGTGTTCTTGATCCTATCTTGCAATTCTATAGTCACCTATTATGTGTTATGATCCGACAACCCTGAAGTGACAATTGAAGGAAATATGCCCTAGAGGCAATAATAAAGTTATTATTTATTTCCTTATATCATGATAAATGTTTATTATTCATGCTAGAACTGTATTAACCGGAAACATAATATTTGTGTGAATACATAGACAAACAGAGTGTCACTAGTATGCCTCTACTTGACTAGCTCGTTGATCAAAGATGGTTATGTTTCCTAGCCATAGACATGTGTTGTCATTTGATTAATGGGATCACATCATTAGAAGAATGATGTGATTGACTTGGCCCATTCCGTTAGCTTAGCACTCGATCGTTTAGTATGTTGCTATTGCTTTCTTCATGACTTATACATGTTCCTATGACTATGAGATTATGCAACTCCCGTTTACTGGAGGAACACTTTGTATGCTACCAAACGTCACAACGTAACTGGGTGATTATAAAGGTGCTCTACAGGTGTCTCCGAAGGTACTTGTTGGGTTGGCATATTTCAAGATTAGGATTTGTCACTCCGATGGTCGGAGAGGTATCTCTTGGCCCACTCGGTAATGCACATCACTTAAAGCCTTGCAAGCATTGCAACTAATGAGTTAGTTGCGGAATGATGTATTATGGAACAATTAAAGAGACTTGCCGGTAACGAGATTGAACTAGGTATTGAGATACCGACGATCGAATCTCGGGCAAGTAACATACCGGTGACAAAGGGAATAACGTATGTTGTTATGCGGTTTGACCGATAAAGATCTTCGTAGAATATGTGGGAGCCAATATGGGCATCCAGGTCCTACTATTGGTTATTGACCGGAGACGTGTCTCGGTCATGTCTACATAGTTCTCGAACCCGTCGGGTCCGCACGCTTAACGTTTCGTTGACAATATAGTATTATATGAGTTATGTATGTTGGTGACTGAATGTTGTTCGGAGTTCCGGATGAGATCATGGACATGACGAGGAACTCTGAAATGGTCTGGAGATTAAGTTTAATATATGGGATAGTAGTGTTTGATCTCCGGAAGGGTTCCAGAATTCACCGGAAGGGGTTCCGGATGTTTCCCGAAATGTTTGGGTACGAGAACACGTTATTTGGGCCAAAGGGGAAAGCCCATGAGGCTTTTGGAAAGTGCAAAAGGAAGTTTTGCGGAGACCAGAGGCTAGACACCAGGAACCCTGGCATCTAGGGGGTAGACGCCGGGAACCCTGGCGTCTAGCCCTGGAGTCCGTGTAGGACTCTTGACCTTTCGGGCAAAACCGACTTTGAGGAGGCTTTTACTCCAAGTTTCGACCCCAGGGCTCAACATATAAATAGAGGGGCAGGGCTAGCACCAAAGACACATCAAGAAACACCAAGCCATGTGCCGACAACCCCGTCCCCTCTAGTTTATCCTCCGTCATTGTTTCCGTAGTGCTTAGGCGAAGCCCTGCGGAGATTGTTCTTCACCAACACCGTCGTGCTGCCGGAACTCATCTACTACTTCGCCCGTCTTGCTAGATCGAGAAGGCGAGGACGTCATCGAGCTGAACGTGTGCAGAACTCGGAGGTGCCGTGCATTCGGTACTTGGATCGGTCGGATCGTGAAGACATACGACTACATCAACCGCGTTGATAAACGCTTCCGCTTAGCGATCTTCAAGGGTATGAAGATACACTCCCCCTCTCGTTGCTATGCATCACCATGATCTTGCGTGTGCGTAGGATTTTTTTTCGAAATTACTATGTTCCCCAACAGTGGCATCCGAGCCAGGTTTTATGCGTAGATGTTATATGCACGAGTAGAACACAAGTGAGTTGTGGGCGATACAAGTCATACTGCTTACCAGCATGTCATACTTTGGTTCAGCGGTATTGTTGGATGAAGCGGCCCGGACCGACATTACGCGTACGCTTACGCGAGACTGGTTCTACCGTTGTGCTTTACACACAGGTGGCTGGCGGGTGTCAGTTTCTCCAACTTTTGTTGAACCGAGTGTGGCTGCGCCCGGTCCTTGAGAAGGTTAAAATAGCACTAACTTGATGAACTATCATTGTGGTTTTGATGCGTAGGTAAGAACGGTTCTTGCTAAGCCCGTAGCAGCCACGTAAAACTTGCAACAACAAAGTAGAGGACGTCTAACTTGTTTTTGCAGGGCATGTTGTGATGTGATATGGTCAAGGCATGATGCTATATTTTATTGTATGAGATGATCATGTTTTGTTACAGAGTTATCGGCAACTGGCAGGAGCCATATGGTTGTCGCTTTATTGTATGCAATGAAATCGCCCTGTAATTGCTTTACTTTATCACTGAGCGATAGCGATAGTCGTAGAAGCAATAGTTGGCGAGATGACAACGATGCTACGATGGAGATCAAGGTGTCGCACCGGTGACGATGGTGATCACGACGGTGCTTCGGAGATGGAGATCACAAGCACAAGATGATGATGGCCATATCATATCACTTATATTGATTGCATGTGATGTTTATCTTTTATGCATCTTATCTTGCTTTGATTGACGGTAGCATTATAAGATGATCTCTCACTAAATTTTCAAGATAAAAGTGTTCTCCCTGAGTATGCACCATTGCCAAAGTTCGTCATGCCCAGACACCACGTGATGATCGGGTGTGATAAGCTCTACGTCCATCTACAATGGGTGCAAGACACTTTTGCACAAGCAGAATACTCAGGTTAAACTTGACGAGCCTAGCATATGCAGATATGGCCTCGGAACACTGAGACCGAAAGGTCGAGCGTGAATCATATAGTAGATATGATCAACATAATGATGTTTACCATTGAAAGCTACTCCATTTCATGTGATGATCGGTTATGGTTTAGTTGATTTGGATCACGTGATCACTTATAGGATTAGAGGGATGTCTATCTAAGTGGGAGTTCTTAAGTAATATGATTAATTGAACTTAAATTTATCATGAACTTAGTACCTGATAATATCTTGCTTGTCTATGTTGATTGTAGATAGATGGCCCGTGCTGTTGTTCCGTTGAACTTTAATGCGTTCCTTGAGAAAGCAAAGTTGAAAGATGATGGTAGCAATTACACGGACTGGGTCCGTAACTTGAGGATTATCCTCATTGCTGCACAGAAGAATTACGTCCTGGAAGCACCGCTAGGTACCAAACCTGCTGCAGGAGCAACACCAGATGTTATGAACGTCTGGTAGAGAAAAGCTGATGACTACTCGATAGTTCAGTGTGCCATGCTTTACGGCTTAGAACCGGGACTTCAACGATGTTTTGAACGTCATGGAGCATATGAGATGTTCCAGGAGTTGAAGTTAATATTTCAAGCAAATGCCCAGATTGAGAGATATGAAGTCTCCGATAAGTTCTACGGCTGCAAGATGGAGGAGAATAGTTCTGTCAGTGAGCATATACTCAAAATGTCTGGGTATAATAATCACTTGATTCAACTGGGAGTTAATCTTCCGAATGATAGTGTCATTGACAGAATTCTTCAATCACTGCCACCAAGCTACAAGAGCTTCATGATGAACTATAACATGCAAGGGATGGATAAGACGATTTCCGAGCTCTTTGCAATGCTAAAGGCTGCGGAGGTAGAAATCAGGAAGGAGCATCAAGTGTTGATGGTCAATAAAACCACCAGTTTCAAGAAAAAGGGCAAAGGGAAGAAAAAGGGGAACTTCAAGAAGAAAAGCAAGCAAGTTGCTGCTCAGGAGAAGAAACCCAAGTCTGGACCTAAGCCTGAGACTGAGTGCTTCTACTGCAAGCAGACTGGTCACTGGAAGCGGAACTACCCCAAGTATTTGGCGGATAAGAAGGATGGCAAGGTGAACAAAGGTATATGTGATATACATGTTATTGATGTGTACCTTACTAGAGCTCGCAGTAGCACCTGGGTATTTGATACTGGTTCTGTTGCTAATATTTGCAACTCGAAATAGGGACTACGGATTAAGCGAACTCTAGCCAAGGATGAGGTGACGATGTGCGTGGGAAACGGTTCCAAAGTCGATGTGATCGCCGTCGGCATGCTACCTCTACATCTACCTACAGGATTAGTATTAGACCTAAATAATTGTTATTTGGTGCCATCGTTGAGCATGAACATTATATCTGGATCTTGTTTGATGCGAGATGGTTATTCATTTAAATCAGAGAATAATGGTTGTTCTATTTATATGAGTAATATCTTTTATGGTCATGCACCCTTGAAGAGTGGTCTATTTTTGATGAATCTCGATAGTAGTGATACACATATTCATAATGTTGAAGCCAAAAGATGCAGAGTTGATAATGATAGTGCAACTTATTTGTGGCACTGCCGTTTAGGTCATATCGGTGTAAATCGCATGAAGAAACTCCATACTAATGGACTTTTGGAACCACTTGATTATGAATCACTTGGTACTTGCGAACCGTGCCTCATGGGCAAGATGACTAAAACGCCGTTCTCCGGTACTATGGAGAGAGCAACAGATTTGTTGGAAATCATACGTACAGATGTATGTGGTCCGATGAATGTTGAGGCTCGTGGCGGATGTCGTTATTTCCTCACCTTCACAGATGATTTAAGCAGATATGGGTATATCTACTTAATGAAACATAAGTATGAAACGTTTGAAAAGTTCAAAGAATTTTAGAGTGAAGTTGAAAATCATCGTAACAAGAAAATAAAGTTTCTACGATCTGATCGTGGAGGAGAATATTTGAGTTATGAATTTGGTCTACACTTGAAACAATGCAGAATAGTTTCGCAACTCACGCCACCCGGAACACCACAGCGTAATGGTGTCTCCAAACCGTAATCGTACTTTACTAGAGGTGCGATCTATGATGTCTCTTACTGATTTACCGCTATCGTTTTGGGGTTATGCTTTAGAGACGACTGCATCCACGTTAAATAGGGCACCATCAAAATCCGTTGAGACGACGCCTTATGAACTGTGGTTTGGCAAGAAACCAAAGTTGTCGTTTCTTAAAGTTTGGGGCTGCGATGCTTATGTGAAAAAGCTTCAACCTGATAAGCTCGAACCCAAATCAGAGAAATGTGTCTTCAGAGGATACCCAAAGGAGACTATTGGGTACACCTTCTATCACAGATCCGAAGGCAAGGCATTCGTTGCTAAGAATGGATCCTTTCTAGAGAAGGAGTTTCTCTCGAAAGAAGTGAGTGGGAGGAAAGTAGAACTTGATGAGGTAACTATACCTGCTCCCTTATTGGAAAGTGGTTCATCACAGAAACCGGTTCCTGTGACGTCTACACCAATTAGTGAGGAAGTTAATGATGATGATCATGGAACTTCAGATCAAATTGTTACTGAACCTCGTAGGTCAAACAGAGTAAGATCCGCACCAGAGTGGTACGGTAATCCTATTCTGGAAGTTATGTTACTAGACCATGACGAACCTACGAACTATGAAGAAGCGATGGTGAGCCCAGATTCCGCAAAATGGCTTGAGGCCATGAAATATGAGATGGGATCCATGTATGAGAACAAAGTGTGGACTTTGGTTGACTTGCCCGATGATCGGCAAGCCATTGAGAATAAATGGATCTTCAAGAAGAAGACTGACGCTGACGGTAATGTTACTGTCTATAAAGCTCGACTTGTTACAAAAGGTTTTCGACAAGTTCAAGGGATTGACTACGATGAGACTTTCTCACCCGTAGCGATTCTTAAGTCTGTCCGAATCATGTTAGCAATTGCCGCATTTTATGATTATGAAATTTGGTAAATGGATATCAAAACTGCATTCCTGAATGGATTTCTAGAAGAAGAGTTGTATATGATGCAACCAGAAGGTTTTGTCGATCCAAAGGGAGCTAACAAAGTGTGCAAGCTCCAGCGATCCATTTATGGACTGGTGCAAGCCTCTCGGAGTTGGAATAAACGCTTTGATAGTGTGATCAAAGCGTTTGGTTTTATACAGACTTTTGGAGAAGCCTGTATTTACAAGAAAGTGAGTGGGAGCTCTGTAGCATTTCTAATACTATATGTGGATGACATATTGTTGATTGGAAATGATATAGAATTTCTAGATAGCATAAAGGGACACTTGAATAAGAGTTTTTCAATGAAGGACCTCGGTGAAGCTGCTTATATATTGGGCATCAAGATCTATAGAGATAGATCAAGACGCTTAATTGGACTTTCACAAAGCACATACCTTGACAAAGTTTTGAAGAAGTTCAAAATGGATCAAGCAAAGAAAGGGTTCTTGCCTGTGTTACAAGGTGTGAAGTTGAGTAAGACTCAATGCCCGACCACTGTAGAAGATAGAGAGAAAATGAAAGATGTTCCATATGCTTCAGCCATAGGCTCTATCATGTATGCAATGCTGTGTACCAGACCTAATATGTGCCTTTCTATAAGTCTAGCAGGGAGGTACCAAAGTAATCCAGGAGTGGATCACTGGACAGCAGTCAAGAACATCCTGAAATACCTGAAAAGGACGAAGGATATGTTTCTCGTTTATGGAGGTGACAAAGAGCTCATTGTAAATGGTTACGTTGATGCAAGCTTTGACACTGATCCAGACGATTCTAAATCGCAAACCGGATACGTGTTTACATTGAACGGTGGAGCTGTCAGTTGGTGCGGTTCTAAACAAAGCGTCGTGGCGGGATCTACGTGTCAAGCGGAATACATAGCTGTTTCGAAAGTAGAAAATGAAGGAGTCTGGATGAAGGAGTTCATATCCGATCTAGGTGTCATACCTAGTGCATCGGGTCCAATGAAAATCTTTTGTGACAATATTGGAGCAATAGCCTTGGCGAAGGAATCCAGATTTCACAAGAGAACCAAGCACATTAAGAGACGCTTCAATTCCATCCGGGATCTAGTCCAGGTGGGAGACATAGAAATTTGCAAGATACATACGGATCTGAATGTTGCAGACCCGTTGGCTAAGCCTCTTCCACGAGTAAAACATGATCAGCACCAAGACTCCATGGGTGTTAGAATCATTACTGTGTAATCTAGATTACTGACTCTAGTGCAAGTGGGAGACTAAAGGAAATATGCCCTAGAGGCAATAATAAAGTTATTATTTATTTCCTTATATCATGATAAATGTTTATTATTCATGCTAGAATTGTATTAACCGGAAACATAATACTTGTGTGAATACATAGACAAACAAAGTGTCACTGGTATGCCTCTACTTGACTAGCTCGTTGATCAAAGATGGTTATGTTTCCTAGCCATAGACATGTGTTGTCATTTGATTAACGGGATCACATCATTAGAAGAATGATGTGATTGACTTGACCCATTCCGTTAGCTTAGCACTCGATTGTTTAGTATGTTGCTATTGCTTTCTTCATGACTTATTCATGTTCCTATGACTATGAGATTATGCAACTCTCGTTTACCGGAGGAACACTTTGTGTGCTACCAAACGTCACAACATAAATGGGTGATTATAAAGGTGCTCTACAGGTGTCTCCGAAGGTACTTGTTGGCGTATTTAGAGATTAGGATTTTTCACTCCGATTATCGGAGAGGTATTTCTGAGCCCACTCGGTAATGCACATCACTTAAAGCCTTGCAAGCATTGCAACTAAGGAGTTAGTTGCGGAATGATGTATTATGGAACGAGTAAAGAGACTTGCCGGTAACGAGATTGAACTAGGTATTGAGATACCGACGATTGAATCTCGGGCAAGTAACATACCGATGACAAAGGGAACAACCTATGTTGTTATGCGGTTTGACCGATAAAGATCTTCGTAGAATATGTGGGAGCCAATATGGGCATCCAGGTTCTGCTATTGGTTATTGACCGGAGACGTGTCTCGGTCATGTCTACATAGTTCTCGAACTCGTAGGGTCCGCACGCTTAACGTTTCGTCAACGATATAGTATTATATGCGTTATGTATGTTGGTGACTGAATGTTGTTCGGAGTTCCGGATGAGATCATGGACATGACGAGGAACTCCAGAATGGTCTGGAGATAAAATTTAATATATGGGATAATAGTGTTTGATCTCCGGAAGGGGTTCCGGATGTTTCCCGAAATGTTTGGGTATGAGAACACGTTATTTGGGCCAAAGGGGAAAGCCCATGAGGCTTTTGGAAAGTGCAAAAGGAAGTTTTGCGGAGACCAGAGGCTAGACGCCTGGCGTCTAGGGGGTAGACGCCGGGAACCCTGGCGTCTAGCCCTGGAGTCCGTGTAGGACTCTTGCCTTTTGGGCAAAACCGAATTTGAGGAGGCTTTTACTCCAAGTTTCGACCCCAGGGCTCAACATATAAATAGAGGGGCAGGGCTAGCACCAAAGACACATCAAGAAACACCAAGCCGTGTGCCGGCAACCCCGTCCTCTCTAGTTTATCCTCCGTCATAGTTTCCGTAGTGCTTAGGCGAAGCCCTGCGGAGATTATTCTTCACCAGCACTGTCACCACGCCGTCGTGCTGCCATAACTCATCTACTACTTCGCCCGTCTTGCTGGATCGAGAAGGCGAGGACGTCATCGAGCTGAACGTGTGCAGAACTCGGAGGTGCCGTGCGTTCGGTACTTGGATTGGTCGGATCGTGAAGACGTACGACTACATCAACCGCGTTGATAAACGCTTCCGCTTAGCGATCTTCAAGGGTATGAGGATACACTCCCCCTCTCGTTGCTATGCATCACCATGATCTTGCGTGTGCATAGGATTTTTTTGAAATTACTACGTTCCCCAACAACAATAATCGGGATACTTCTCGGTGATGACCATAGTTTGAGGAGTTCATGTATTCACTATGTGCTAAAGCTTTGTTCTAGTTCTCTATTAAAAGGAGGCCTTAATATCCCTTAGTTTTCGCTAGGACCCCGCTGCCACGGGAGGGTAGGATAAAAGATGTCATGCAAGTTCTTTTCCATAAGCACGTATGAATATTTACGGAATATATGCCTACATTCAATTGATGAGTTGGAGCTAGTTCTGTGTCACCCTATGTTATAGCTATTACATGAGGAATCGCATCCGGCATATCTATCCATCACTGATCCATTGCCTACGAGCTTTTCACATCTTGTGCTTCGCTTATTTACTTTCCCATTGCTACTGTTACAACTACTACAAAACCCAAAAACATTACTTTTGCTACTGTTACCTTTATTATCATATTACTTTGCTACTAGATACTTTGCTCCAGATACTAAGTTATCCAGGTGTGGTTGAATTGACAACTCAACTGCTAATACTCAAGAATATTCTTTGGCTCCCCTTGTGTCGAATCAATAAATTTGGGTTGAATACTTTACCCTTGAAAGCTGTTGCGATCTCCTACACTTGTGGGTTATCAAGGCTAATTTCTGGAACCGTTGCCGGGGACCATAGCTTTATTCTCTGAGTCACTTGGGATTTATATCTGTTGATCACTATGAAGAACTTGAAAGACGACAGAACTACGATTTTCCCCTCAACTACAAGGGGAGGTAAGGAACTGCCATCTAGCTCTGCACTAGTTTCTCCTTCTATTTTGAGTAAGCTTGCGACACCTAAACCTGCTACTGCTATGAATTCTGATATGTCGCATGTTATTGATGATGCCACTTCTGCTATGCATGATACTTATGATGAAACTACTTCTGTGCGTTATACTACTTTGCCATTAGGTGAATTTCTTGATGAACAACTTGCTAGAGTTAGGGGGAATGAAATTATTGAAGATGATATTATTGATGATAGTGATGATGAAAATTCTCCCAATGATTATGAATTGCCTGTTGTTCCTGAGGGTTATGTTATGAATGAAGAAGCTGCTAGAGCTATCTTTGCTTGCAATGATAGATATGATCTTAAGAAATTATTAGCTAAATGGAAGCAGCAGTCTCTTAATGCTAGAATGAAACCTGACCCTGCTTTTGCTACTTCACCTATCTGTGTTACTGATAAGGATTATGAATTCTCTGTTGGTCCTGAAATTATTACTTTAGTTGAATCTGATCCTTTTTATGGCCTTGAATCTGTAACTGTTGTGGCACATCTTACCAAGTTAAATGATATAGCCACCCTGTTTACTCATGATGATAAATCTCGCTATTATTATATCCTTAAGATATTTCCGTTCTTGTTAAAGGGTGATGCTAAGACTTGTGTATAATTCTCTTGCTCCTGGTTGTGTGCGTAGCCCCCAGGATATGATTTATTACTTCTCTGCTAAATATTTCCCTGCTCATAAGAAACAAGCTGCCTTGCGGGAAATATATAATTTTGTGCAAATCAAAGAAGAGAGTCTCCCACAAGCTTGGGGGAGGCTTCTCCGGTTACTTAATGCTTTGCCTGATCATCCTCTTAAGAAAAATGAAATACTTGATATCTTTTATAATGGACTAACCGATGCTTCCAAGGACTACTTGGATAGTTGTGCTGGTTGTGTTTTCAGGGAAAGAACTATCGACGAAGCTGAATTACTATTGAATAATATGTTGACTAATGAAAATAATTGGGCTCTTCCTGAGCCAATTCCTGAGGAAATTCCTGAACCAATTGAGCCAACTCCTGAGCCTATTCCTAAACCCACTCCGAAGAAGAGAGGTGTTTTATTTCTCAGTCCTGAAGATATGCAAGAGGCAAAGAAATCAATGAAAGAAAAAGGTATTAAAGCTGAAGATGTTAAGAATTTACCACCTATTGAAGAAATACATGGTCTTAATATACTGCCTGTCGAAGAACCACATCGTCTTGATAACCCGACACAGGTAGTAAAGGTAAATCCTCTCTATAGATATGATAAAGTTGAAATCCCCTGTACTAAATTTCATAGCCCATGCTTAGATGAATTTATGACTTTTTGGCTAGACAACAAAGTTTTAATGCTTATGTTGGTAGAGAGTTAAAGAATAATGCTTTCGAGATAGGATGTGTGAGTGATAATATGGCTAGAGTTAAAGATGAACTCAAACGCGTTAGCAAATATGCTTCTATGGTTTCTACTCAAGCTGAGCAAGTACTTAAAGCTCAAAATGATTTGCTTGATGAATTAAATAATAAAAATGACTTTGCTGTTAGAGTGGCTACTAGAACTGGTAGAATGACCAGGAAAATTTGTATCCTGAAGGCCACCCTAAGAGAATTGAGCAAGATTCTCAGAGAAACAATTTAGAGGCACCTAGTTCTTCCAAAAAGAAGAAAAAGAAAAACGATAGGACTTTGCATGCTTCTAGTGAACCTACTGTAGACGCACCTGAGAATCCCAATGATATTTCTATCTCTGATGCTAAAACACAATCAGGTGATGAACATGAACCTAGTGATAATGTCAATGATAATGTTCATGTTGATGCTCAACCTAGCAAAAACAATGATGTAGAGATTGAACCTGCTGTTGATCTTGATAACCCACAATCAAAGAATCAACGTTATGATAAGAGAGATTTTGTTGCTAGGAAGCACGGTAGTGAAAGAGAACCATGGGTCCAGAAACCCATGCCCTTTCCTCCTAAACCATCCAAGACAAAGAATGTTGAGGATTTTGAGCGCTTTGCTGAAATGATTAGACCTATTTTCTTACGTATGCGCTTAACTGATATGCTCAAAGTAAATCCTTATGCTAAGTATATGAAGGATATCATCACAAATAAAAGAAAGATACCGGAAGCTGACATTTCCACCATGCTTGCTAATTACACTTTTAAGGGTGGAATACCAAAGAAACTTGGAGATCCGGGTGTACCAACTATACCATGCTCCATTAAAAGAAATTATGTTAGAACTGCTTTATGTGATCTTGGAGCCGGTGTTAGTGTTATGCCTCTCTCTTTATATCGTAGACTTGAATTGAATAAGTTGACAGCTACTGAAATATATTTGCAAATGACTGATAAATCAACTGCTATACCTGTCGGTATTTGTGAGGATGTGCCTGTTGTGCTTGCAAATGTCACTATCTTAATGGACTTTGTTATTCTTGATATTCCCGAGGATGATAGTATGTCGATTATCCTTGGTAGACCTTTTTTAAATACTACAGGGGCTGTTATTGATTGCAACAAAGGCAATGTCACTTTTCATGTTAATGGTAATGAGCATACGGTACACTTTCCGAGGAAACAATCTCAAGTTCATAGCATCAATTCTATTGGAAAAGTCCCAACTATTATTGTTGGAGGTTTTGAATTTACTCTTCCTACTATCAAGAAAAAGTATGATATTCTTATTGTTGGGGATTTTCATATCCCTGTTGAGGTAACTTAGTGTTATTCGAAATTTCTCTGGTTCCGTGTTATTCGGAATGAGTTTGTTAACAAGACTTGATCAACCTTGTTAGTGGATTCATTTTGATGATCACAAGATGGATGAAACTAGAAGGCACAACCTTCTGTACCCTCTTTTTACTTTCTGTTATTTAGATTAAATAAAGCAAAAGTAGTATTATCCGTCTGTTTTCTGAATTATCCATGCAATAAAAAATATCCCAAAAATAAAAGTGCTCCAAATGCCCTGCAAATTTAGTATGATTTTTTATGGAATATTTGAGGATTTTAGGCACTGAAATCACTCCAGGAGGGGCAAGCACCAGGCCACGAGAGTGGAGGGCGCGCCCACCCCACCTGGGCGCGCCCCCTGTCTCGTGGGCCCCTGGTGGCCCCCCTCCACTTATGCCAGCACCCACACACTTCATCTTCTACCCAAAAAAATCCCCATCCAGCTCAAGCACGAGTTCTAGCTCATTTTGCTACGATTTTCGATCTCCTTGCTCAAAGCTCCATTCACAAAACTGCTTTGGGAGATTGTTTCTTGGTATGTGACTCCTCCATTGGTCCAATTAGTTTTTGCTCTAGTGCTTTATTCATTGCAAATTTTTGCTGCATAGGTGACCATGTTCTTGAGCTTGCATGTTGAATTTATGAGGTCCCAAGCAATTCTAATGCATGATATAGGCTCTAGGCACTTGTAGGAGTAGTTGCTACCAATCTTGTTTAGTTTTATTCACTTTTATTTTGAAGTTACTAAAATTTCAGAAATTTTTCAGAAAAATAATTATGTCTAGGAGAATGTACCAAGGTGGTTCCTCGGTGAAGAAAGGGCCCATGATTGCTATACGTGAGCAAGATGTTAAATTGCCGAGGGACACGGATGTACGAGCTTGTGAGTGGCCATCCGATAATTTTATGGTTGAAGCAGGCTTTAAGGAGGAATTTGACGCATTTGTGCGTAATGCCGAGCTGGAGGACTTCTTACAAGATAAGTGTCCTCAGTACTGTCAATTGACTGATTCCTTTGTGCGGAGGTTTAAATATAACTGTGCGTGTAATTCTCCTAGTGTCATATTTGATATTTATGATACATCTTACACCACGGACTTAGAGGATTTTACAACTGCTTGCAAACTCCCGCAGTGGGGTAATATTAATGATCCTCACAAATCTGAATTTAGAGATTTCCTTGCTAGTATTACTATGGGAGAATCCAGGGACATAGCACAAGCTACCATAGGGAGCATTCATTTTCCTGCTATAGATTATTTTGCTCTCTTCATTGGTAGATGCATTAACGGTAAGGATGAAGCATGTCACATGTGTGTCCCTGATCTGTGTGTCCTCCAGAGTGCTGTGTTAGGATATAAAGGTTATAATTTGGGGGCAATTGTTGCACGTAGGTTGCAGAATAATAGTAGAAAGGGAAATTTATTTGGAGGAATTTATGCAACCCGTGTGGCTAATTATCTTGGTATAGCCCCACGAGAGGGGGATATGATGATACCTCCTGCTTATTTAGATTATGACGCTATGGTCAATCATCAATTTCTTAGGAGGAATGAACAATTCCTCCATTATCGACTAATCTATGACAGACGCAACGTCGTCCATGTTACTCTTCCTGCTCCCCACCTTTTTGATTATCAGGCAAAAGGAAGATATGTTGTCACCAGGGAGGAAGCAGTTGAACACGAGGAGAGAGTGGAGGCAACTCGCCAACATGCCACAGCTCAGGAGGCGGTTGCCGCTGCATCTCAGTACGACCCCAGTTGCAACTACGGATATGAGCCAGGCGGTCCTCGGTACTAGACCAACTTAGGCCAAAATCCTAAGCTTGGGGGAGTACGTATTTCTCACAGACTTTACATTCATGTTCACACACTAGTTGTCGGTGCTCATACTCTTTCATTGTATTATCCATGCTAGTTTAAATTTCTTTTTCTAGCTTTCTTCTTGTGTGTTTGATAAACCTTAAGAAAAACCAAAAAAATTAGTTAGTTTAATTTCTATGCTTGTATTAGAAATTAAAATGAAAACCCAAAAAGATTTCTAGTTCTTCTTCTTACTTGTTGGGAGCTTTCCCATTTAAATAGTTTTATTTTATTTTCTTTCCTTTGGGGGTCGAGAAGACCATATTGAAAATGTTTAGTGGCTCTCATATGCATGATTGTTTATTTAACTTAGAGCCCATATTACTTGTCTTCTCTCTTTAGTTGAATGCTTGCAGATTCCAGCTTAGTCCAATGCACGTGCACTCTTATTATTATACACATCATTCGGTCGTGCAAGTGAAAGGCAATAATGACGATATATGATGGATTTATTGAGATGAGAAAAGCTGGTATGAACTCGACCTATCTTGTTTTTGTAAATATGATGAGTTCATCGTTCCTGATTCAGCTTATTATGAAGTAAACATATTTGCAATGACATTTAGAGATTATAGTTGCTTGTGCCATGCTTGATTAGCTATGAGTTATAATGGTTTACCTTGCGTGCCAACATGCTATTAGAATGATTATGATGTGGTATGATGGGATGGTATCCTCCTTTGTATGAATTGAGTGACTCGACTTGGCACATGTTCACGCATGTAGTTGAAACAAATCAACATAGCCTTCATGATATTTATGTTCATGGTAGATTATATCCTACTCATGCTTGTACTCGGTGTAAATTAATTTTAATGCATGTTTATGACTGTTGTCGCTCTCTCAGTTGGTCGCTTCCCAGTCTTTTGCTAGCCTTCACCTGTACTAAGTGGGAATACTGCTTGTGCATCCAAACTCCATAAACCCCAAAGTTGTTCCATACGAGTCCACCATACCTTCCTATATGCGGTATTTACATGCCGTTCCAAGTAAATTTGTATGTGCCAAACTCCAAACCTTCAAATGAAATTCTGTTTTGTATGCTCGAGCAGCTCATGTTTCAACTAGGGCTGCCTTTATCTTCCATGCTAGGTGGGTTATTCTCAAGAGGAGTAGACTCCGCTCCTCATTCACGAGAAAGGGCCGGTAACCGGGATGCCCAGTCCCATGATCCAAAAAGATCGAAGCAAATCAAAATAATTAAACAAAACTCCCCAGGGCTGTTGTTCGTTGGAGGCACTCGTTGTTTCGAGCAAGCCATGGATTGATGCTTGTTGGTGGTTGGGGGAGTATAAACCTTTACCATTATGTTTGGGAACTGCCTATAATGCATGTATTATGGAAGATACAACCATCTCAAAGTTGTTGCGTTGACAGCGAAAGTATGCCGCTCAAAATGTTATTCAATCTCTATTTTAAAATCGAGCTCTGGCACCTCTACAAATCCCTGCTTCCCTCTGCGAAGGGCCTATCTATTTACTTTTATGTTGAGTCATCACCCTTCTTATTAAAAAGCACCCGCTGGAGAGCACACTGTCATTTGCATTCATTATTATTGGTTTATATTGGGTATGACTTGACTGGATCTCTTTTACCATGAATTACAATGTTTAGTCAGTCCTTGATCTTTAAAGGTGCTCTGCATTTATGTTTTGCGGTCTCAGAAAGGGCTAGCGAGATACCATTTTGTTATATCATGTTATGATTGTTTTGAGAAAGTGTTGTCATTCGAGTTTTATTATTATGGCTCGCTAGCTGATTATGCTATTGATATGAGTAATTGTGAGACCTAAGTGTTATTGTGAGTGTGGTTAGTTCATAATATTTGCTGAAACCTGAATGCTGGCTTTTCATGTTTATGACAACAAGAGCAAACAGAGTTTGTAAAAGTTTTTCTTTATCACTTTCAGTTTATCAACTGAATTGCTTGAGGACAAACAAAGGTTTAAGCTTGGGGGAGTTGATACGTCTCCAACGTATCTACTTTTCCAAACACTTTTGCCCTTGTTTTGGACTCTAACTTGCATGATTTGAATGAAACTAACCCGGACTGACGCTGTTTTCAGCAGAACTGCCATGATGTTGTTTTATGTGTAGAAAGCAAAAGTTCTCAGAATGTCCTAAAAATCCACGGAGGGACTTTTTGGAAAATATAAAAAATACTGGCAAAAGAATCAAGACCAGGGGGCCCACACCCTGTCCACGAGGGTGGGGGGCGCGCCCCTCCCCTGGGCGCGCCCCCTATCTCGTGGGCCCCCTGGACCTCCACCTACCTCAACTCCAACTCCATATATTCATGTTCGGGGAGAAAAAAATCAGAGAGAAAGTTTCATCGCGTTTTACAACACGGAGCCACCGCCAAGCCCTAATCTCTCTCGGGAGGGATGATCTGGAGTCCGTTCGGGGCTCCGGAGAGGGGGATTCGTCGCCATCGTCATCATCAACCATCCTCCATCACCAATTTCATGATGCTTACCGCCGTGCGTGAGTAATTACATCGTAGGCTTGCTGGACAGTGATGGGTTGGATGAGATTTACCATGTAATCAAGTTAGTTTTGTTAGGGTTTGATCCCTAGTATCCACTATGTTGTGAAATTGATGTTGCTATGACTTTGCTATGCTTAATGCTTGTCACTAGGGCCCGAGTGCCATGATTTCAGATCTGAACCTATTATGTTTTCATGAATATATGTGTGTTCTTGATCCTATCTTGCAAGTCTATGGTCACCTATTATGTGTTATGATCCGACAACCCCAAAGTGACAATAATCGAGATACTTCTCGGTGATGACCATAGTTTGAGGAGTTCATGTATTCACTATGTGCTAATGCTTTGTTCCGGTTCTCTATTAAAAGGAGGCCTTAATATCCCTTAGTTTCCACTAGGACCCCGCTGCCACGGGAGGGTACGACAAAAGATGTCATGCAAGTTCTTTTCCATAATCACGTATGACTATTTACGGAATATATGCCTACATTACATTGATGAACTGGAGCTAATTCTGTGTCACCCTATGTTATAGCTATTACATGAGGAATCGCATCCGGCATAATTATCCATCATTGATCCATTGCCTATGAGCTTTTCACATCTTGTGCTTCGCTTATTTACTTTCCAGTTGCTACTGTTACAACTACTACAAACCCGGAAAACATTACTTTTGCTACCGTTACCTTTATTATCATATTATTTTGCTACTAAATACTTTGCTGCAGATACTAAGTTATCCAGGTGTGGTTGAATTGACAACTCAACTGCTAATACTCAAGAATATTCTTTGGCTCCCCTTGTGTCGAATCAATAAATTTGGGTTGAATACTTTACCCTCGAAAGCTGTTGCGATCCCCCACACTTGTGGGTTATCATTGTGCCGCTCTCGCTAGTTGCTATCCCTGAGGCAGATGTTGCTGCCGCCACCTGAGAAGCAACAGCGGCCGTTTGGGCTGGCTTGGCCACCCGATCGCAGATTGTGGCCACGCTCATGCACATTTTTAGCACGCGCATGGCGGCTGCGGCCGTGCTCTCGCTGGAGTGGGCCGCTGAAGTTGCCCTCACAACATGAGTTCACGTCCCCATCTTTCACCGGTGACGATTGAACAGTGAAATGATATTTGGGGAGCGAGCTAGTGTGCTTGACATGCCGGCTGTGGACTGTAGCCGACACACCTTCTTGCATAAGCCATAGGCGTACTATACACTGACGGTGCTCCAGGATATTTTGTACTACATGTCACATGGTTGGTGATAATAAACTATGTGAGATCTGAGTCCTGCCTGCATCTACTACTATTACTCCCCACATTGACTGAGTCCTGCCTACATCTACTACTATTACTCCACACATCGACTGAGTCCTGCCTGCATCTAGAGTATTAAGTTCATAAGAACAGAGTAACGCATTAAGCAAGATGACATGATGTAGAGGGATAAACTCAAGCAATATGATATAAACCCCATCTTGTTATCCTCGATGGCAACAATACAATATGTTCCTTGCAACCCTTTCTGTCACTGGGTAAGGACACCGCAAGATTGAACCCAAAGCTAAGCACTTCTCCCATGGCAAGAAAGATCAATCTAGTAGGCCAAACCAAACTGATAATTTGAAGAGACTTGCAAAGATAACTCAATCATACATAAAAGAATTCAGAGAAGATTCAAATATTATTCATAGATAAACCTGATCATAAACCCACAATTCATCGGATCTCGACAAACACACCGCAAAAAGAGTTTACATCGAATAGATCTCCACAAGAGAGGGGGAGAACATTGTATTGAGATCCAAAAAGAAAGAAGAAGCCACCTAGCTAATAACTATGGACCCGTAGGTCTGTGGTAAACTACTCACAACCAAGGTTGGAAAAAGCGGTAGGCGTAAGCGAGGCGGTTGGCCTTCGCCTAGTGCCTAGGCAGTGCCTAAGCGCCCTAGGCGCGGCCTAGGCGATAATATAGTTTTTACTCGTAGTGTATTTTTGATTATGATATGGGTGTTGATATTAGTTTAGGGCATATAAATAAGTTAATAACATCTACTGCCATTGGAATATAACCCGTTAGACATATCAGTGCAGTATGTGGCATGATTTCTTGCTTGGGTAGGCAATTCCTTGCTTTCCCTGCCTAGACCTCCATTTATGCCCTAGGCGAGGCGTTTGGCCATTGCCTAGCGCCTAGGCGTGCCTAAGTGCCTCCTAGGCACTGCCTTTTCCAACAGAGCTCACAACTCATCGGAGGGACAAGGATGTTGATGTAGAGGCCCTCCATGGTCGGTTCCCCCTCCGGCAGAGTGCCGGCGAAGGCTCCAAGATGGGATCTCGCGGATACAGAAGGTTACGGCGGTGGAAATTGTGTTTCGTGGTGCTCCTAGATGTTTTCGGGGTACGTAGGTATATATAGGAGGAAGAAGTACGTCGGTGGCCACCCGAGGGGCCCACGAGACAGGGGGCGCGCCCTACAGGGGGGGCCTCCTATCTCGTGGGAGCCTCGGCTGCTTCTTGACTTGCACTCCAAGTCCTCTGGATCACGTTTGTTCCAAAAATCACGCTCCCGAAGGTTTCATTCCGTTTGGACTCCGTTTGATATCCCTTTTCTTCGAAATACTGAAATAGGCAAAAAACAGCAATATGGGCTGGGCCTCCGGTTAGTTGGTTAGTCCCAAAAATGATATAAATGTGTAAAATAAAGCCCATAAACATCCAAAAGGGGTAATATAATAGCATGGAACAATAAAAATTATAGATACGTTGGAGACGTATCAAGCATCCCCAAGCTTAATTGCTGCTCGTCCTCGAGTAGGTAAATGATAAAAAGAAATTTTTGATGTGGAATGCTACCTAGCATAATTCTCAATGTAATTTTATTTATTGTGGCATGAATGTTCAGATCCAAATGATACAAAATAAAAGTTCATATTGACATAAGAAATAGTAATACTTCAAGCATACTAATCAAAGTAATCATGTCTTCTCAAAATAACATGGCTAAAGGAAGTTATCCCTACAAAATCATATAGTCTGGCTGTTGCTCTATCTTCATCACACAAAGTATTTAATCATGCACAACCCCGATGACAAGCCAAGCAATTGTTTCATAGTTTAATAATCTCAAACTTTTTCAACTTTCACGCAATACATGAGCGTGAGCCATGGACATAGCACTATATGTGGAGTAGAATGGTGGTTGTGGAGAAGACAAAAAGGAGAAGATAGTCTCACATCAACTAGGCGTATCAACGGGCTATGGAGATGCCCATTAATAGATATCAATGTGAGTGAGTAGGGATTGCCATGCAACGGATGCACTAGAGCTATAAATATATGAAAGCTCAACAAAAGAAACTAAGTTGGGGTGCATCCAACTTGCTTGCTCACGAAGACCTAGGGCACTTTGAGGAAGCCCATCATTGGAATATACAAGCCAAGTTCTATAATGAAAAATGCCCACTAGTATATGAAAGTGACAACATATGAGACTCTCTATTATGAAGATCATGGTGCTATTTTGAAGCACAAGTGTGGAAAAAGAGATAGTAGCATTGTCCCTTCTCTCTTTTTCTCTCGTTTTATTTTTCTTTCTTTTTCTTTTATTTTTTTTCTTCTTTTTCTTTTTTTTCTTTGGCCTTTTTTTGTAAAGTCTGAAGTCTCATCCCGACTTGTGGGGGAATCATAGTCTTCATCATCCTTTCCTCACTAGGACAATGCTCTAATAATGAAGATCATCACACTTTTATGGATTTACAACTCAAAGCTAGAACAAGATATGACTCTATATGAATGCCTCCGGCGGTGTACTGGGATATGCAATGAATCAAGAGCGACATGTATGAAAATTATGAAGGTGGCCTTGCCACAAATACAATGTCAACTACATGATCATGCAAAAAGCAATATGACAAAAGTAATGCCTGTCATATGAACGGAACGGTGGAAAGTTGCATGGCAATATATCTCGGAATGGCTATGGAAATGACATAATAGGTAGGTATGGTGGCTGTTTTGAGGAAGGTAAATGGTGGGTATATAGTACCGGCGAAAGTTGCACGGTAGAAGAGAGGCTAGCAATGATGGAAGGGTGAAAGGGTGCGTATAATCCATGGACTCAACATTAATCAAAAGAACTCATACACTTATTGCAAAAATTTAGAAGTCATCAAAAACCAAAGCACTACGCGCATGCTCCTAGGGGGATAGATTGGTAGTAAAAGACCATCGCTCGTCCCCGACCGCCACTCATAAGGAAGACAATCAATAAATAAAATTGTGCTCCAACTTCATCACAAAGCGGTTCACCATACGTGCATGCTACGGGAATCACAAACTTCAACACAAGCATTCTTTAAATTCATAATCACCCAACTAGCATGACTTTAATATCACTACCTCCATATCTCAAAACAATTATCAAGCATCAAGTTGATCATAGCATCCAATTCACTTTCTATGATAGTTTTTATTATACCCAACTTGGATGCTCATCATTCTAGGACCAACTTTATGACCATAGCAAATACCATGCTGTTCTAAAAGACTCTCAAAATAATATAAGTGAAGCATGAGAGACTAGAAATTTCTCCAAAATTAAGACACCACCGTGCTCTAAAAATTATAAGTGAAGCACTAGAGCAAAAACTATCAAGCTCAAAAGATATAAGTGAAGCACATAAAGTATTCTAGCAAATTCTAATCAAATAGGCTTCTCCCAAAAGGTGTGTACAGCAAGGATGATTGTGGTAAACTAAAAAGCAAAGACTAATATAATACACGACGCTCCAAGCAAAATGCATATCATGTGGCGAATAAAAATATAGCTCCAAGTAAAGTTACCAATGAACGAAGACGAAAGAGGGGATGCCTTCCCGGGGCATCCCGAAGCTTAGAATTTTGGCTATTCTTGAATATATTGGGGTGCCATGGGCATCCCCAAGCTTAGGCTCTTGCCACCCTTTATTCCATAGTCCATAAAAGCTTTACCCAAAACTTGAAAACTTCACAACACAAAACTCAACAGGAAATATTATAAGCTCCGTTAATGAAAGAAAACAAAACCACCACATAAGGTACTGTAATGAACTCATTCTTTATTTATTTTGGTGTTAAACCTACTGTATTCCAACTTCTTTATGGTTTATAAACTAATTTACTAGACATAGATGCATTGAAATAAGCAAACACACGAAAAACAGAGTCTGTCAAAAACAGAACAATCTGTAGCAATCTGTAACTAACGCAAACTTATGGAACTCTAAAAATCCTACCAAAATAGGAAGTCCTGTAAAATTTGTTTATTGAACAGCATCAAAAAGAATCAACGCAAAAGCACGTTACTGTGATTTAACAAAATTATATTCGTGCGCGAAAAGTTTCTGTTTTTCAGCAGAATCAAATCAACTATCATCGTAGGTTATCCTATAGGTTCTACTTGGCACAAACACTAATTAAAAGATAAAAACACATCTAAATAGAAGGTAGATGCAAGATTTATTACTAAACAGGAGCAAAAACAAAAAACACAAAGAAAATTGGGTTGCCTCCCAACTAGCGCTATCATTTAACGCCCCTAGCTAGGCACAAAAGCAAGGATAGATCTAACGAGTGCCATCTTTGGCACTAAATTCGTAAGTAGCACGCATGATAGATTCATAAGGTAATTTGAATTTCTTTCTTGGAAAGTGCTCCATGCCTTTATTTAATGGAAATTGGAATCTAATATTCCCTTCCTTCATATCAATATTCGCGCCAATCGTTCTAAGGAAAGGTCTACCAAGAATAATAGGGCAAGAAAGATTGCAATCTATATCAAGAACGATAAAATCTACGGGCACCAAATTTCTATTTGCAACAATACAAACATCATTGATTCTTCCCATTGGCTTTTTAATGGTGGAATCCGCAAGGTGCAAATTTAAAGAGCAATCATCAAGATCATGGAAACCTAGAATATCACATAAAGTTTTCGGAATCGTGGAAACACTAGCACCCAAATCACACAAAGCAAAACACTCATAATCTTTAATTCTAATCTTTATAGTAGGTTCCCACTCATCATTAAGTTTTCTAGGTATAGAAACTTCCAAATTAAGTTTTTCATCATAAGATTGCATCAAGGCATCAACAATATGTTTGGTAAAAGCTTTGTTTTAACTATAAGCATGAGGAGAATTAACAATGGATTGCAACAAGGAAATACAACCTTTTAAAGAACAATTATCATAATCAAATTCCTTGAAATCCGAGATAGTAGGTTCAATATTATTAGAAGTTGAGGATTCTCCAATCTCACTTTTACCAAATTTAGCATCAAGATCTAAAGACTCCGAATTCTTGGGACGCCTTCTAGGAAAAGTTGATTCATCATCAGTCCCATAATCATCAAAATTCATTTTGCAAAACATAGATCTACTCGGAGACGCATCAATAACTTTAAGATCCTCATCATTATTTTCATGGAAACTAGAAGAACACGTTTTATAAAGCTATCTTTTTTAGCACGCAATCTAGCGGTTCTTTCTTTGCACTCGTCAATGGAGATTCTCATTACTTTGAGAGACTCATTGATATCATGCTTCGGAGGAGAAGATCTAAGTTTAAGAGAATCAACATCAAGCGAAAGTCTATCAACGTTCCTAGCCAAATCATCAACTTTGAGCAATTTTTCTTCAAGCAAAGCATTGAAATTCTTTTGAGAAATCATAAATTCTTTCACACTATTCTCAAAATCATAGGGCATCTTATGAAAATTACCATAATAATTATTGTAGGAATTTCCATAATTATTAGAGGAATTACTAGGGAACGGTCTAGCATTAAAGTTTCCTCTATAAGCATTGTTTCCAAAACTATTCCTACCAACAAAATTCACATCCATAGATTCATTATTATTCTCAATCAAAGAAGACAAAGGCATATCATTGGGATAAGAGGAGTATTTTTAGTAGCAAACATCTTCATAAGTTCATCCATCTTTCCACTCAAAACATTGATTTCTTCTATAGCATGCACTTTTTAGCATTGAGAATAATTAGCCATAATTAGCCATAATATTATCAAGAAGTTTTGTAGCATCTCCTAATGTGATTTCCATAAACATGCCTCCCGCGGCCGAATCTAATAGATTTCTAGAAGCAAAGTTCAAACCGGCATAAAATTTTTGTATGATCATCCATAAATTCAAACCATGAGTAGGGAAATTGTGAAGCATCAATTTCATTCTTTCCCAAGATTGGGCAACATGCTCATGATCAAGTTGTTGAAAATTCATAATATCGTTCCTAAGAGTGATGATCTTAGCGGGAGGAAAATACTTAGAGATAAAAGCATCTTTGCACTTGTTCCAAGAATCAATACTATTTTTAGGCAAAGATGAAAACCAAACTTTAGCACGATCTCTAAGTGAAAACGGAAATAACTTCGATTTGACAATATTGTTATCCGTATCTTTCTTCTTTTGCATATCACACAAATCAACAAAATTATTTAGATGAGTAGCGGCATCTTCACTAGGAAGGCCGGTGAATTGATCTTTCATAACAAGATTCAGCAAAGCAGTATTGATTTCACAAGACTCAACATCATTAAGAGCAGCAATCGGAGTACTAAGGAAATCATTATTATTGGTATTCGAGAAATCACACAATTTGGTATTATCTTGTGCCATAGCAACAAGTAATCCAACACACAAGCAAACAGAAAAAGGCAAGCGAAGAAGAGAGGAGGAGATTGAGAAATAGAGGGCGAATAAAATGGCAAGGGTGAAGTGGGCGAGAGGAAAACGAGAGGCAAATGGCAAATAATGTAAATACGAGGGAGATGGGTTTGTGATGGGTACTTGGTATGTCTTGACTTGAGCGAAGACCTCCCCGGCAACGGTGCCAGAAATCCTTCTTGCTACGTCTCGAGCTTGCGTTGGTTTTCCTCGAAGAGGAGATGGTGATGCAGCAATAGTAGCGTAACTATGTCCCTCAGTTTTTGAGAACCAAGGTATCAATCCAGTAGTAGGCTCCTGAAAAGTCCCACACACCTACACAAACAAACTGAGAACTGATACGTCTCCAATGTATCTATAATTTATGAAGTATTAATGCTATTATTTTATCCATCTATGATGTTTTATAAGCATTTATATGTCATTTTATATGATTTTTGGGACTAACCTATTAACCTAGAGCCCAGTGCCAGTTTCTGTTTTCTCCTTGTTTTAGTGTTTTGCAGAAAAGGGATACCAAACGGAGTCCAATTGACGTGCCAATTTTTGAGGATTTTTTCTGGACCAAAAGAAGACCATGGAGCATCGGAGTTGGGTCAGGGGAGTCCCAAGCTTCCCACAAGAGTGGGGGCCGGCCCCCCCTAGGGCACGACCCCCTATCTCGTGGACAGCCCGGAGGCCCCCTTGACATGAAACCAACGCCAAAAATTCCTATAAATACTGAAACTTTCGAGAATTAACCTAGATCGAAAGTTCCACCGCCGCAAGCCTCTATAGCCACGAGAAATCAATCTAGGCCCTCTCTGGCACCCTGCCGGAGCAGGCCATCATCACCGGAGGCCATGGAGGAGGATATCGGAGGGGCCACCATCTCCATGGAGGCCAAGGACCAGAGGGGGAAAGCCATGGAGGAGGAAGCACAAGGGGGAGAAACTCTCCTCCCCTCTCTTGGTGGCACCGGAGTGCCATCGGGAGGGGAATCATCGCCGCAGTGATCGTCTTCATCAACATCACCATCATCATCACCATCCTCATCTCTTTTACGCGGTCCACTCTCCCACACCCCGCTGTAATCCCTACTTGAACATGGTGCTTTATGCCATATATTATGATCCAATGATGTGTTGCCATCTTATGATGTTTTGAGTAGATATCTTTTGTCTTTGAGTTGATTGATGATTTAGATTGGTACGAGTTGTATGTTTTATTTCGGTGCTGTCCTATGGTGCCCTCCGTGTCGCGCAAGCGTGAGGGATTCCCGCTGTAGGGTGTTGCAATACGTTCATGATTCGCTTATAGTGGGTTGCTAGAGTGACAGAAGCTTAAACCCGAGTAAGGGGGTTGTTGCGTATGGGAAAAAAGGGGACTTGATGCTTTAATGCTATGGTTGGGTTTTACCTTAATGAATTTCTAGTATTTGTGGATGCTTGCTAGAGTTCCAATCATAAGAGCATATGATCCTAGTAGGAAAAGTATGTTAGCTTATGCCTCTCCCTCATATGAAATTGCAATGACGACTATTGATCTTGTTAACAATTGCTTAGGACAATTCTGCAAACCGATCCACCATTATTCCACACTTGCTATTTATATTATTTAGTAGTATATTCTAACTTTATGATAATAGCACCTACTTCTATATTTTCGCACTCCTATATCATACAAAGTTATCCTCTTTATACCCACAACATAGTTTTATTTCTTGCTTCTAGTTGGAAGCAAACGTTCGGTGCACGTAGAGTCGTATCAGTGGCAGATAGGGCTTGAGAGAATATTGATCTTACCTTTAGCTCCTTGTGGGTTCGACACTCCATACTTATCACTTTCACCTTTGGGAATTGCTACGATGATTCCCTGCACTTGGGGATTATCAAGCTCTTTTCTGGCGCCGTTGCCGGGGAGCAATAGCGTGGGGTTGATATTCTCATGTGTGCTTGTTTGCTTTCTTTACTTAGTAGATTTTGTTTTTCCTTTTTGTTTCTTTTTATTTGTGGGTGAAACATACAATTTTTTATAAAAAAGAATGAAAATACCAAAAATTATTAACTTGCCTCTCATGCCTAAAAAAGTTTTTCAAAAAGAGAAGTGATTGGAAAGTTATGCATTGAAGAAGTGAGGGTCGACCTTGAGCACTTGTGTTCATGCTCACGGAAACAATGTAGAATTTTGCATGGAAGTTTCTCTGTAAATAATTATCCCCTTGTATATATCCATTGTATTATAAAAATAATGTGCCAAGCTTTGGTTTTAGTATGATAAGATTGCTTGCTTACTATGTGCAGAACAAAAACAGAAACTTTGGCTGTAGTGCATGAATTTACATTTTTTACAGGAAAGTCAAATGGGTCTCAAACTTTTTGCACATTACTTATGTACAAATTTTTCAAATTTGAAAATTTATTTCATAATTTTTGGAGTGACAGAAGTTTACTAAACTTCCAGATTACTACATACTGTCCTGTTCTTAACAGATTCTGTTTTTCGTGTGTTGTTTGCTTATTTTGATGCACCTATGGCTAGTATGCAGGGTATCAACCATAGAGAAGTTGTAATACAGTAGGTTTAACACCAATATAAACAAAGAATGAGTTAATTACAGTACCCTAAAGTGGTAGTTTTCTTTATTACACTAACGGATCTCACAAGTTTTTGTTTAAGTTTTTGTGAATGAAGTGAAGAACGAGGAGTTACCGATGTGAAAAGAATAAAGATAGACAAGATTTCAAGATTGGGGATGCCCAAGGCACCTCCAAGTAAATATTTAAAAGGATACTCAAGCATCTAAGCTTGGGGATGCCCCGGTTGGCATCCCATCTTTCTTCTTCAACAAATATCGGTATACCTCGGTTTTTGTTTTGTTCACATTGTTTGTGCCCTTTGTGTTTTTCTTTTTCTTTAAGAATCATGCTAGTATGAGATAGCTCTTCATCGGTTTATAGAATACTTCATGTGCTTCACTTATATCTTTTAAGTATGGTCTTATAGAATTGCTCTTTGTGCTTCACTTAAATCGTTTGAGTATGGTTTTATAGAATGCTTCGTACGCTTCACTTATATATTTTGAGCTTGGATATTGGCTAGTCTATATTAATTGTAGAGTGATCTAGGAACTTCACTTATATCTTTTGGAGTATGAATAATACTATGATTTAAAGTGGGTTTGGAAGAGTGTCAACTTTAGGAATTAGTGATCCCACTATCTTGGAGGGTGTTGAATCTTCGTACGATATTTATGAAAGTGGATTTGGAAGAGTGTCAACTTTAGTTAGTATTCCACTATTTTGGAAGAGGTTCCAATTGAGTATGAGAACAAAGTTGCTATCTATGATGCTACTGAAAATTATTATGAGGGAGGAATATGTGCTTGTAGGAGTTGCAATAATGTCAAGTTTCCTCTCTATGTGCTTAAAGTTTTGAAGTTATACTTGTTTTGCCTTCCTATGCTAGTTGACTTTTGTCCCTATAAATTGTGTGCTCACAAAATCCCTAGGCATAGGAAGTGAGTTAGATTTAAATGTGCTAGTCATATTCTTCATGATGCTCTCTTTGTGTTTCAACTCTTATCTTTTGTGTGAGCATCATTGAAATCATCATGCCTAGCTAAAAGGCATTAAAGAAAAAAGCTTGTTGGGAGACAACCCAATATTTATCCTTACTGTTTTTGTGTGCCCACATGATTAAGCTACTGTAGTAATCATGTTTTATGCTTTTTGTTTCAATAAAGTGCCAAGTAAGACCTTTGGGAAGACTTGGGTGAGAGTTAATGTGATCTTGCTGTAAAAAACAGAAACTTTGCACTCATGAGATTAGCTGTCATTTTTTACAGGAGAGTGCTTTTGAGTTTATTCTTTTTGAAGAAGATTAATAGACAAATTCCTCACGTCCACAAATTTATTTCATAATTTTTGGAGTAGCAGAAGTATGGTTATTGTTAAGATCCTTACAGACTGTTCTGTTTGTGACAGATTCTGTTTTCATTGCATAGTTTGCTTGTTTTCTAGTTTCTATGGCTTATATTTCTCAATATAAATTGTAGAAATGATATGGTACAGTAGGCATTGTGTGAAAACAATTATGAACCTTGTATTTTACATCACCAAAGTGAATGGTTTACTCTTTATCATACTAACCTATTGTTGGGGAACGTAGTAGAAATTCAAAATTTTCTAGGCAACACCAAGATCTATCTATGGAGAGACTAGCAACAAGGGGAAGGAGAGTGCATCTACATACCCTTGTAGATGGCTAAGCGGAAGCGTTCAAGAGAACGGGGTTGAAGGAGTCGTACTCATCGTGATCCAAATCACTGGAGATCCTAGTGCCGAACGGACAGCACCTCCGCGTTCAACACACGTACAGCCCGGTGACGTCTCCCATGCCTTGATCCAGCAAGGTGAGAGGGAGAGGTTGGGGAAGACTCCATCCAGCATCAGCACGACGGCGTGGTGGTGATGGAGGAGTGTGGCAATCCTGCAGGGCTTCGCCAAGCACCGCAGGAGAGGAGGAGTACTTGGGAGAGGGGGAGGGCTGCGCCAGAAGTTCGTGTGTAGCTCCCATGCGCCTCCCCACTATATATAGGGGTGGAGGGGCTGGTTTCTTGCCCTCCAAGTCCATTGGGGCGTTGGCCAAGGTGGGAGGAAAGAAATCCCATCATTTCCTTCCCCACCGATTATTATCCCCCCTTTTTAGGGATCTTGATCTTATCCCTTCGGGATATGATCTTATTCCTTCTAAGGGGGGATCTTGGTGCGCCTTGACCAGGGGTGTGGGGCCTTGCCCCCACTACCCACGTTCATGTGGGTCCCCCCATGCAGGTGGGCCCCACTCCGGAACCTTCTAGAACCTTCCCGGTACAATACCGAAAAATCCCGAACATTTTCCGGTGGCCAAAATAGGACTTCCCATATATAAATCTTTACCTCCGGACCATTTCGGAACTCCTCGTGACGTGCGGGATCTCATCCGGGACTCCAAACAACATTCGGTAACCACATACAAACTTCCTTTATAACCCTAGCATCATCGAACCTTAAGTGTGTAGACCCTACGGGTTCGGGAGACATGTAGACATGACCGAGACGTTCTCCGGTCAATAACCAACAGCGGGATCTGGATACCCATGTTGGCTCCCACATGTTCCATGATGATCTCATCGGATGAACCACGATGTCAAGGACTCAATCAATCCCGTATACAATTCCCTTTGTCTAGCGGTATTATACTTGCCCGAGATTCGATCGTCGGTATACCGATACCTTGTTCAATCTCGTTACCGGCAAGTCTCTTTACTCGTTCCGCAACACATCATCCCGTGATCAACCCCTTGGTCACATTGTGCACATTATGATGATGTCCTACCGAGTGGGCCCAGAGATACCTCTCCGTTTACACGGAGTGACAAATCCCAGTCTCGATCCGTGTCAACCCAACAGACACTTTCGGAGATACCTGTAGTGCACCTTTATAGTCACCCAGTTACATTGTGACTTTTGATACACCCAAAGCACTCCTACGGTATCCAGGAGTTACATGATCTCATGGTATAAGGAAGAGATACTTGACATTGGAAAAGCTCTAGCAAACGAACTACACGATCTTTGTGCTATGCTTAGGATTGGGTCTTGTCCATCACATCATTCTCCTAATGATGTGATCCCATTATCAACGACATCCAATGTCCATAGCTAGGAAACCATGACTATCTGTTGATCACAACGAGCTAGTCAACTAGAGGCTCACTAGGGACATATTGTGGTCTATGTATTCACACGTGTATTACGATTTCCGGATAATACAGTTATAGCATGAATAAAAGACAATTATCATGAACAAGGAAATATAATAATACTTTTATTATTGCCTCTAGGGCATATTTCCAGCAGTCTCCCACTTGCACTAGAGTCAATAATCTAGTTCACATCGCCATGTGATTAACATTCACAGGTCACATCGCCATGTGACCAACATTCAAAGAGTTTACTAGTGTCATTAAACTAGTTCACATCACCATGTGATTAAGACTCAATGAGTTCTGGGGTTTGATCATGTTTTGCTTGTGAGAGAGGTTTTAGTCAACGGGTCTGCAACATTCAGATCCGTATGTACTTCGCAAATCTCTAGGTCATATTGTATATGCTGCTTCCACGCTCCACTGGGAGCTATTCCAAATGGTTGCTCCACTATACGTATCCGGTTTGCTACTCAGAGTCATTCGGATAGGTGTTAAAGCTTGCATCGACGTAACCCTTTGCGCCGAACTCTTTATCACCTCCATAATCGAGAAACATGTCCTTATTTACTCCAAGGACAATTTTGACCGCTGTCCAATGATCCATTCCTGGATCATTCTTGTACCCCTTGACTAACTCATGGCAAGGCACACTTCCGGTGCGGTACACATCATAGCATACTATAGAGCCTACGTCTGAAGCATAGGGGACGACCTTCATCCTTTTCTCTATTCTGCCGTGGTCGAGCTTTAAGTCTTAACTTCATACCTTAATACTCAGGCAAGAACTCCTTCTTTGATTGATCCATCTTGAACACCTTCAAGATCATGTCAAGGTATGTGCTCATTTGAAAGTACTATTAAGCATTTTGATCTATCTTATAGATCTTGATGCTTATTGTTCAAGTAGCCTAATCCAGGTTTTCCATTGAAAAACACTTTTCAAATAACCCTATATGCTTTCCAGAAATTCTACATCATTTCTGATCAACAATATGTCAATAACATATACTCATCAGAAATTCTATAGTGCTCCCACTCACTTCTTTGGAAATACAAGTTTCTCATAAACTTTTGTATAAACCCAAAATCTTTGATCTCATCAAAACGTACATTCCAACTCCGAGATGCTTACTCCAGTCCTTAGAAGGATCGCTGGAGCCAGCATACCTTTTAGCATCCTTAGGATCGACAAAACTTTTTTTGATTGTATCACATACAACCTTTCCTTACGAAAACTGGTAAGGAAACTCGTTTTGACATCCATCTGCGAGATTTCATAAATGCAGCTAATGCTAACATGATTCCGCCGGACTTAAGCATCGCTACGAATGAGAAAATCTCATTGTAGTCAACTCCTTGAACTTGTGAAAAACTCTTTGCCACAAGTCGAGCTTCATAGACGGTGACATTACCATCCACGTCCGTCTTCTTCTTAAAGATCCATTTATCTCAATGGCTTGCCGATCATCGGGCAAGTCCACCAAAGTCCATGCTTTGTTCTGATACATGGATCCTATCTCGGATTTCATGGCTTCTAACCATTTGTCGGAATTTGGGCCCACCATTGCTTCTCCATAGCTCGTAGGTTCATTATTGTCTAGCAACATGACCTTCAAGACAGGATTACTGTACCACTCTGAAGCAGTACGCATCCTTGTCACCCTACGAGGTATGGTAGTGACTTGATCCGAAGTTTCATGATCACTATCATAAGCTTCTACTTCAATTGGTGTAGGTGCCATAGGAACAACTTCCTGCGCCCTGCTACACACTAGTTGTAGTGATGGTTCAATAACCATATCAAGTCTCCACCATCCTCCCACTCAACTTTTCGAGACAAACTTTTCCTCGAGAAAGGACCCGATTCAAGAAACAATCCCTATTGCTTTCGGATCTGAAATAGGAGGTATACCCAACTGTTTTGGGTGTCCTATGAAGATGTATTTTATCCGCTTTGGGTTCAAGCTTATCAACCTGAAACTTTTTCACATAAGCGTCATAGACCCAAACTTTTAAGAAATGACACCTTAGGTTTCTCTAGACCATAGTTCATACGGTGTCATCTCAACGGAATTACGTGGTACCCTATTTAAAGTGAATGTGGTTGTCTCTAATGCCTAACCCATAAACGATAGTGGTAATTCGATAAGAGACATCATGGTACACACCATATCCAATAGGGTGCAACTATGATGTTCGGACACACCATCAAACTATGGTGTTCCAGGCGGTATTAATTGTGAAACAATTTCCACAATGTCTTAATTGCGTGCCAAAGCTCGTAACTCAGATACTCATCTCTATGATCATATCATAGACATTTTATCCTCTTGTCACGATGATCTTCAACTTCACTCTAAAATTACTTGAACCATTCAATAATTCAGACTTGTGTTTCATCAAGTAAATATACTCAACATCTACTCGAATCATCTGTGAAGTAAGAACATAACGATATTCACTGCATGCCTCAGCACTCATTGGACTCCACACATCAAAATGTGTTACTTCCAACAAGTTACTATCTTGTTCCATCTTACTGAAAACGAGGCTTTTCAGTCATCTTGCCCATGTGGTATGATTTGCATATCTCAAGTGATTCAAAATCAAGTGAGTCCAAACGATCCATCTGCATGGAGTTTCTTCATGCATATACACCAATAGACGTGGTTCGCATGTCTCAAACTTTTCAAAAACGAGTGAGTCCAAAGATCCATCAACATGGAGCTTCTTCATGCGTTTTATACCAATATGACTTACATGGCAGTGCCACAAGTAAGTGGTACTATCATTACTATCTTATATCTTTTGGCATGAAAATGTGTATCACTACGATCGAGATTCAATAAACCATTCGTTTCAGGTGCAAGACCATTGAAGGTATTATTCAAATAAACAGAGTAACCATTATTCTCCTTAAATGAATAACCGTATTGTGATAGACATAATCCAATCATGTCTATGCTCAACGCAAACACCAAATCTCGATGGTAGAGGGAGCGTGCGATGCTTGATCACATCAACCTTGGAAACACTTCCAACATATATCGTCAGCTCACCTTTAGCTAGTCTCCGTATATTCCGTAGCTTTTATTTCGAGTTACTAACACTCAGCAACCGAACCGGTATCTAATACCCTGTTGCTACTAGGAGTACTAGTAAAGTACACATTAACATAATGTATATCCAATATACTTCTATCGACCTTGCCAGCCTTCTCATCTACCAAGTATCTAGGGTAATTCCGCTCTAGTGGTTGTTCCCCTTATTACAGAAGCACTTAGTCTCGGGTTTGGGTTCAACCTTGGGTTTCTTCATTAGAGCAGCAACTAATTTGCCGTTTCATGAAGTATCCCTTCTTGCCCTTGCCCTTCTAGAAACTAGTGGTTTCACCAACCATCAACAATTGATGCTCCTTCTTGATTTCTACTTTCGCGGTGTCAAACATCGCGAATACCTCAAGGATCATCATATTTATCCCTGATATGTTATAGTTCATCACGAAGCTCTAGCAGCTTGGTGGCAATGACTTTGGAGAAACATCACTATCTCATCTGGAAGATCAACTCCCACTCGATTCAAGTGATTTGTCGCACTCAGACAATCTGAGCACAAGCTCAACGATTGAGCTTTCCTCCCTTAGTTTGCCGGCTAAGAAAATCGTCGGAGGTCTTATGCCTCTTGATGTGGGCACGAGCCTGAAATCTCAATTTCAGCCCTCGAAACATCTCATATGTTCCGCGACGTTTCGAAAACGTCTTTGGTGCCTCAACTCTAAACCGTTTAACTGAACTATCACGTAGTTATCAAAACGTGTATGTCTGATGTTCGCAACATCCACAAAAAACGTTTGGGGTTCAGCACACTGAGCGGTGCATTAAGAACATAAGCTTTCTACTGTCCGCATAATCGCTACTGTCAACTTTCAACTATATTTTCTCTAGGAACATATCTAAACAGTGGAACTAAAGCGCGAGCTTATGACATAATTTGCAAAGATCTTTTGACTATGTTCAGGATAATTAAGTTCATCTTATGAACTCCCACTCAGATAGACATCCCTCTGGTCATCTAAGTGATTACATGATCCGAGTCAACTAGGCCGTGTCCGATCATCACGTGAGACGGACTAGTCATCATCGGTGAACATCTTCATGTTGATCGTATCTACTATACGACTCATGCTCGACCTTTCGGTCTCCGTGTTCCGAGGCCATGTCTGTACATGCTAGGCTCGTCAAGTTAACCCTAAGTGTTTCGCGTGTGTAAATCTGTCTTACACCCGTTGTATGTGAATGTAAGAATCCATCACACCCGATCATCACGTGGTGCTTAGAAGCGACAAACTTTAGCAACGGTGCACAGTTAGGGGAGAACACTTCTTGAAATTTTTGTAAGGGATCATCTTATTTACTACCGTCGTTCTAAGTAAACAAGATGCATAAACATGATAAACATCACGTGCAATCAAATAGTGACATGATATGGCCAATATCATTTTGCTCCTTTTGATCTCCATCTTCAGGGCTCCATGATCATCATCGTCACCGGCATGACACCATGATCTCCATCATCATGATCTCCATCATCGTGTCTCCATGAAGTTGTCTCACCAACTTATTACTTCTACTACTATGGCTACCGGTTAGCAATAAAGCAAAGTAATTACATGGCGTTGTTCAATGACACGCAGGTCATACAATAAATTGAGACAACTCCTATGGCTCCTGCCGGTTGTCATACTCATCGACATGCAAGTTGTGATTCCTATTACAAGAACATGATCAATCTCATACATCACATATCATTCATCACATTCTTCTTGGCCATATCACATCACATAGCATACCCTGCAAAAACAAGTTAGACGTCCTCTAATTGTTGTTTGCATGTTTTACGTGGCTGCTATGGGTTTCTAGCAAGAACGTTTCTTACCTACGCAAAACCACAACGTGATATGTCAATTGCTATTTACCCTTCATAAGGACCCTTTTTATCGAATCCGTTCCGACTAAAGTGGGAGAGACTGGCACCCGCTAGCCACCTTATGCACCAAGTGCATGTCAATCGGTGGAACCTGTCTCACGTAAGAGTACGTGTAAGGTCGGTCCGGGCCGCTTCATCCCACAATACCGTCGAAACAAGATTGGACTAGTAACGGTAAGCATATTGAACAAAATCAACGCCCACAACTACTTTGTGTTCTACTCATGCAAAGAATCTACGCAATAGACCTAGCTCTGATACCACTATTGGGGAACGTAGCAGAAATTCAAAATTTTCTACGCAACACCAAGATCTATCTATGGAGAGACTAGCAACAAGGGGAAGGAGAGTGCATCTACATACCCTTGTAGATGGCTAAGCGGAAGCGTTCAAGAGAACGGGGTTGAAGGAGTCGTACTCATCGTGATCCAAATCACTGGAGATCCTAGTACCGAACGGACAGCACCTCCGCGTTCAACACACGTACAGCCCGGTGACGTCTCCCATGCCTTGATCCAGCAAGGTGAGAGGGAGAGGTTGGGGAAGAATCCATCCAGCAGCAGCACGACGGCGTGGTGGTGATGGAGGAGTGTGGCAATCCTGCAGGGCTTCGCCAAGCACCGCAGGAGAGGAGGAGTACTTGGGAGAGGGGGAGGGCTGCGCCAGAACTTCGTGTGTAGCTCCCATGCGCCTCCCCACTATATATAGGGGTGGAGGGGCTGGTTTCTTGCCCTCCAAGTCCATTGGGGCGTTGGCCAAGGTGGGAGGAAAGAAATCCCATCATTTCCTTCCCCACCGATTATTATCCCTCCTTTTTAGGGATCTTGATCTTATCCCTTCGGGATATGATCTTATTCCTTCTAAGGGGGGATCTTGGTGCGCCTTGACCAGGGGTGTGGGGCCTTGCCCCCACTACCCACGTTCATGTGGGTCCCCCCATGCAGGTGGGCCCCACTCCGGAACCTTCTAGAACCTTCCCGGTACAATACCGAAAAATCCCGAACATTTTCCGGTGGCCAAAATAGGACTTCCCATATATAAATCTTTACCTCCGGACCATTCCGGAACTCCTCGTGACGTCCGGGATCTCATCTGGGACTTCGAACAACATTCGGTAACCACATACAAACTTCCTTTATAACCCTAGCATCATCGAACCTTAAGTGTGTAGACCCTACGGGTTCGGGAGACATGTAGACATGACCGAGACGTTCTCCGGTCAATAACCAACAGCCGGATCTGGATACCCATGTTGGCTCCCACATGTTCCACGATGATCTCATCGGATTAACCACGATGTCAAGGACTCAATCAATCCCGTATACAATTCCCTTTGTCTAGCGGTATTATACTTGCCCGAGATTCGATCCTCGGTATACCGATACCTTGTTCAATCTCGTTACCGGCAAGTCTCTTTACTCGTTCCGCAACACATCATCCCGTGATCAACCCCTTGGTCACATTGTGCACATTATGATGATGTCCTACCGAGTGGGCCTAGAGATACCTCTCCGTTTACACGGAGTGACAAATCCCAGTCTCGATCCGTGTCAACCCAACAGACACTTTCGGAGATACCTGTAGTGCACCTTTATAGTCACCTAGTTACGTTGTGACGTTTGATACACCCACAGCACTCCTACGGTATCCGGGAGTTACATGATCTCATGGTCTAAGGAAGAGATACTTGACATTGGAAAAGCTCTAGCAAACGAACTACACGATCTTTGTGCTATGCTTAGGATTGGGTCTTGTCCATCACATCATTCTCCTAATGATGTGATCCCGTTATCAACGACATCCAATGTCCATAGCTAGGAAACCATGACTATCTGTTGATCACAACGAGCTAGTCAACTAGAGGCTCACTAGGGACATATTGTGGTCTATGTATTCACACGTGTATTACGATTTCCGGGTAATACAGTTATAGCATGAATAAAAGACAATTATCATGAACAAGGAAATATAATAATACTTTTATTATTGCCTCTAGGGCATATTTCCAACACCTATCTCACGAAGTTCCATTAAGTTTTGTGTGATTGAAGTTTTCAAGTTTTGGGTGAGATATCGATATGAGGAGAATTAGGAGTGGAAAGACCCTAAGCTTGGGGATGCCCAAGGCACCCCAAGATAATATTCAAGGAAGACTCAAGCGCCTAAGCTTGGGGATGCCCCGGAAGGCATCCCGTCTTTCGTCTTCAAAACTATCGGTACACCTTACTCGGAGCTATATTTTTATTCGTCACATGATATGTGTTTTACTTGGAGCGTCATTTTCTTTTGTTAGTATTAGCTTGCTGTTATTTAGAATAGTGTTTTGCATCTTTAGTTTCAATAAAAATGTCAAGTATAGCCTTTACCATGTTTATTTTGCTAGTATACATGTTGCTGTTTGAAAACAGAAAGTTTACCGCTGTTGCAAAAATTCCCTAGAAAAGTCAGAGCATGATATAATGTTGAAACTTTTTTCATAATGGGCTATGATAAATATACTAGAGTGGGAATTTTCTCTCATAATTTTTGGAGTTAGAGAAGTATTGATACTCTTGCATTCTTTACAGGCTGTACTGTTTTGACAGATTGCTGTTATGTTTGCATTGTTTGCATATGTTTGCTTGTTTAATGATTCTATTTGAGGATAGGAGTATTAAATATGCAGAGGCATTTAGTATGCAATGTTGAATAATAATTCTAGTGATTTGTTACAGTAGAAAATTATAAGGTTTTGCATTGGTTTATACTAACCTATCTCACGAGTTCTTATTGAGTTTGGTGCGGATGAAGCTTTTGATAAAAAGAGAAACCATGATATGAGAAGAATTAAGGAGACCCAAAAGTTAAAGCTTGGGGATTCCCAAGGCACCCCAAGATAATATTCCAAGAAGTCTCAAGCATCTAAGCTTGGGGATGCCCCGTTAGGCATCTCACCTTTCTTCTTCAACAACTATCGGTTAGTATCGGTTGAACCTAAGTTTTTGCTTCTTCACATGAGTTGTGCTATCCTTGCAATGTCATTCTATTTTGTTTTACTTGCCGTTTGAATAAAATCATTGGATCTGAAATTTTGAATAGAAAAGGAACCCTCCCATGGCTAGTTAATTATTTGCCTACTCAGTATCTTTCACTCATATCTTTTGGAGTAGTTTGTCATTTACTCATGTGCTTCATGTATATCCTATGAGTAAATGGGGGAATGAATTGAATGTCATGAACCTGAACTTTTAAGTGTTTCATATGCTTATAGCATGGTTAGTGATGACTTCACACATAGAAAGTATGAGGCATAAAAGTTGTTGAAAGTTGGCATACGTAGTTTTGGTCATCATTGCAATTAATAGGAAGTAATAAGGAAAGAGAGGTTCACATACAAATATATTATCCTGGACATCTTTTATGATTGTGAAAGAGTTGACGTTGGACAAGGAAGACAACGTAATGTTTTATGTTTTCCGACATCTCAGTTAAAGTATATTGTCATTGACCTTCCAAACATGTTGAGCTTGACTTTCTCCCTCATGCTAGCCAAATTCCTTGCACCAAGTAGAGATACTACTTGTGCTTCCAAATACCCTTAAACCCAGTTTTGCCATGAGAGTCCACCATGCCTACCTATGGATTGAGTAAGATCCTTCAAGTAAGTTGTCATCGGTGCAAGCAATAAAAATTGCTCTCTAAATATGTATGACTTATTAGTGCAGAGAAAATAAGCTTTGTACGAACTTGTTGTGGAAGTAATAAAAGCGACGGACTGCATAATAAAGGTCCACATACAAGGGGCAATATAAAGTGACATTCTTTTGCATTAAGATTTTGTGCATCAACCCTAAATGCGCATCACAACCTCTGCTTCCCTCTGCGAAGGGCCTATCTTTTACTTTATGTTTTTTACTTTATGCTTGAGTCAAGGTGATCCTCACCTTTCCCCTTTTCATTTTATCTTTTGGCAAGCTCCTCGTGTTTGAAAGATCATGATATATATATATCCAATTGGATGTAAGTTAGCATGGGCTATTATTGTTGACATCACCTAAAGGTGAATACGTTGAGAGGCAACACAATAATCCCCTATCTTTCTTAGTGTCCGGCTGAAACTCCATAACCACAAGTATTGCGTGAGTGTTAGCAATTGTAGAAGACTATATGATAGTTGAGAATGTGGACTTGCTGAAAAGCTCTATTCTTGACTCTTTCTGATGTTATGATAAATTGAAATTGCTTCAATGACTGAGATTATAGTTTGTTAGTTCTCAATGAAGTTTCTGAACCATGCTTGACATTGTGAATAGATTGTTACTTGATCATGAAAAGTTTTATGAGATAAGCTACTATTATGACACATATTGATGCTAGAAAAGGTGACTGAAATTATCATCGATCAAACTTGTGTACCTGCTAGCATTCACACTTCATAAATTATTTATTTTATCATTTACCTACTCGAGGACGAGCAGGAATTAAGCTTGGGGATGCTGATACGTCTCCAGCGTATCTATAATTAATGAAGTATTCATGCTATTATTTTATCCATCTATGATGTTTTATAAGCATTTATATGTCATTTTATATGATTTTTGGGACTAACCTATTAACCTAGATCCCAGTGCCAGTTTCTGTTTTCTCCTTGTTTTAGTGTTTTGCAGAAAAGGGATACCAAACGGAGTCTAATTGACGTGCCAATTTTCAGGATTTTTTCTGGACCAAAAGAAGACCACGGAGCATCGGAGTTGGGCCAGGGGAGTCCCGGGCTGCCCACGAGAGTGGGGGGCGCGCCCCCCTAGGGCGCGGCTCTTTATCTCGTGGACAGCCCGGAGGCCCCCTTGACGTGAAACCAACGCCAAAAATTCCTATAAATACTGAAACTTTCGGGAATTAACCTAGATCGGAAGTTCCGCCACCGCAGGCCTCTGTAGCCACGAGAAATCAATCTAGGCCCTCTCTGGCACCCTGCCAGAGGGGGCCATCATCATCGGAGGCCATCAAGGAGGATCTCGGAGGGGCCATCATCTCCATGGAGGCCAAGGACGAGAGGGGGAAAGCCATGGAGGAGGAAGCACAAGGGGGAGAAACTCTCCTCCCCTCTCTTGGTGGCACCGGAGTGCCATCGGGAGGGGAATCATCGCCATGGTGATCGTCTTCGTCAACATCACCATCATCATCACCATCCTCATCTTTTTTACGCGGTCCACTCTCCCACACCCCGCTGTAATCCCTACTTGAACATGATGCTTTATGCCACATATTATGATCCAATGATGTGTTGCCATCTTATGATGTTTTGAGTAGATATCTTTTGTCTTTGAGTTGATTGATGATTTGGATTGGTACGGGTTGTATGTTTTATTTCGGTGCTGTCGTATGGTGCCCTCTGTGTCGCGCAAGCGTGAGGGATTCCCGCTGTAGGGTGTTGCAATACGTTCATGATTTGCTTATAGTGGGTTGCTAGAGTGACAGAAGCATAAACCCGAGTAAGGGGGTTGTTGCGTATGGGAAAAAAGGGGGACTTGATGCTTTAATGCTATGGTTGGGTTTTACCTTAATGAATTTCTAGTATTTGTGGATGCTTGCTAGAGTTCCAATCATAAGAGCATATGATCCTAGTAGGAAAAGTATGTTAGCTTATGCCTCTCCCTCATATGAAATTGCAATGACGACTATCGATCTTGTTAACAATTGCTTAGGACAATTCCGCACACCGATCCACCATTATTCCACACTCGCTATTTATAGTATTTAGTAGTATATTCTAACTTTATGATAACAACACCTACTTTTATATTTTCGCTCTCTAATATCATACATAGTTATCCTCCTTACACAGTTTTATTTCTTGTTTCTAGTTGGAAGCAAACGTTCGGTGCACGTAGAGTCGTATCAGTGGCAGATAGGGCTTGAGAGAATATTGATCTTACCTTTAGCTCCTTGTGGGTTCGACACTCCATACTTATCACTTTCACCTTTGGGAATTGCTACGATGATTCCCTGCACTTGGGGATTATCAAGAACTCACAACCAACGCAATAAAGGGGTTGTCAATCCCTTCACGGCCACTTGCGAAAGTGAGATCTAATAAAGATAGTAAGATAAGATAGATATATTTTTGGTATTTTATAATATAGATGCAAAAAGTAAAGATGCAAATAGAAGTAGATTGAAAGCAAATATGATAAGAGATAGACCCCGGGGCCATAGGTTTCACTAGTGACTTCTCTCAAAATAGCATAAGTATTACGGTGGGTGAACAAATTACTGTCGAGCAATTGATAGAAAAGCGCATAGTTATGAGATTATCTAGGCATTATCATGTATATAGGCATCACGTCCATAACAAGTAGACCGACTCCTGCCTGCATCTACTACTATTACTCCACACATCGACCGACTCCTGCCTGCATCTAGAGTATTAAGTTCATAAGAACAGAGTAATGCATTAAGCAAGATGACATGATGTAGAGGGATAAACTCAAGCAATACGATATAAACCCCATCTTGTTATCCTCGATGACAACAATACAATACGTGCCTTGCAACCCTTTCTGTCATTGGGTAAGGACACCGCAAGATTGAACCCAAAGCTAAGCACTTCTCCCATGGCAAGAAAGATCAATCTAGTAGGCCAAACCAAACTGATAATTCGAAGAGACTTGCAAAGATAACTCAATCATACATAAAAGAATTCAGAGAAGATTCAAATATTATTCATATATAAACTTGATCATAAACCCACAATTCATCAGATCTCGACAAACACACCACAAAAAGAGTTTACATCGAATAGATCTCCACAAGAGAGGGGAAGAACATTGTATTGAGATCCAAAAAGAGAGAAGAAGCCATCTAGCTAATAACTATGGACCCGTAGGTCTGTGGTAAACTACTCACAACTCATCGGAGGGGCAAGGATGTTGATGTAGAGGCCCTCCATGGTTGATTTCCCCTTCGACAGAGTGCCGGCGAAGGCTCCAAGATGGGATCTCGCGGATACAGAAGGTTACGGCGGTGGAAATTGTGTTTCGTGGTGCTCCTGGATGTTTTCGGGGTACGTAGGTGTATATAGGAGGAAGAAGTAAGTCAGTGGTCGCCCGAGGGGCCCAGGAGACAGGGGGCGCGCCCTACAGGAGGGGCTCCTATCTCGTGGGAGCCTCGGCCCGAAGGTTTCATTCCGTTTGGACTCCGTTTGATATTCCTTTTCTTCGAAATACTGAAATAGGCAAAAAAAAACAGCAATATGGGCTGGGCCTCCAGTTAGTAGGTTAGTCCCAAAAATGATATAAATGTGTAAAATAAAGCCCATAAACATCCAAAAGGGGTAATATAATAGCATGGAACAATAAAAAATTATAGATACGTTGGAGACATATCAATGACAACCCCATGACTTCAAGCTCAAGATGGACTTCAAATTCACTACTGGGTGGAGGATGGTTGACGGGCACCCTGGAGGAACCAGCGGATGGCCTGGATGCATGGAGAAACGCCATGACATCTTGCGAAAAGCTTCACCCAGCCACGAAGAGATGGATGGATACCCCTTGACCGGAAGCTTACAAGTGCAGCCACAAGCCATTATGGGCTCTGGCTTGGTCGACCCTAGGCGTGACTCTGGTTGGACGATGCTACGAGATGTAGAAGAATGGTAGGATTGGATGGGCACCGGCAGTGGCCCAGAGGAACTCTTCAAAAGACCCTGTTTCGTTCGTCCCATCTTCAAACATCAGTCAGTGCGAGGACTTAAAAGGAGGGAACATTTCTTGTGGGTAAAGTGCACAAGACTCTGCAGAGTGAAAACCTAATCGATTAGCCGTGTCCCCGTTACGGGCATTTGAGCCTCTGGAAATTGGAGTATTTTGGAAATCTCAACACCGAACAAAATAAATTAGTTGAGGGGTTATTTAATAATTGGGAATGAGACATTGGTTGGCAGAACCATCTCAATAACAACTAGCATTTTGTAGTAATTGCAAGCAAGTCCTTTGTTGTAGGAAAAAATTGGCTTTTTTGAAAAAAACATAAAACTTAGAGCCCCACAGCCAAACTTTTATTGTTGTTCTCTCTTCATGAATTGCCGGCATATTCAAAATGCTGACCTACACGGCTTCAACGTCTTATGTTGCAGAGGAGTTTTCCAACCAGGAGTGAGGTTATGATCCACGCTTGGTGATTGCCCTATGGAGTCGGATGGACTCACTTATCGTCTATGCTTCCGCAGCTTTATTTTAGTTTATTTCTCATGAGTTGGCCTTTAGCCAAATTTATTATGATGTAATAAAGACTCGATATGAGAATCGTGTAATAAATTCAGGTGTGATTGAACTTTGAATCTTTTCATCAATGTACTGTGTGTGCCAGCATGATCTTGGGATGGTACAGCTACACACAGACTTGACCGATTTTGGGTCGGGTCACTACAGGAATCTTGTCAACATCCAGGACCACTACGAGGTCTAGGGCAGTGACAACAACAAACAGAACTCCCTGGTTGACCTCACCTCGGCCATCATCGACCCCTACTACATGAAGATGAAGGATGAGAGCAAGAAGGAGAAGAAAGCCTGTCACAGTGTTTGGCATGAGAGACTGGATGAACAACACGTCAAGTACGTGGCCAAGGATGCGTACACAAGCTACAAGATGTACAGGCGGATCGTTGACATGAGGAAGTGTCTTCTTCATGCCCCAGACGAGGGATCGAGTGACAGAGTGGTGGCGGGAGTGTCACAAGAAGTAGATGACTAGACGATCGTTTCTCCTACTTTTTTTTGAAATGGAATTTCTCCTAGTTTGGAATGCATGCAATTGTTTATTGAGGTGTGTGAGAATGATCTGTATAGTCACTTATGTAATTGGATGTTTATTTCAGTTATATATACACACACATGCTATTCTTCTGTAGACAGAGCAAATCACACGACTTATTATCAGCAATCGTCTATGTTATTATTGGTCTTCGCACACATTTCTGATCACGGACCTGTTTGCCGCGTATCACACACATCTTGTTTAGTTGAACCATTTCCATTGTGTTGCACCATAAAGGCTGCAAAGAGGGATCTACAGTAGCAAGGACCAGCTTCCCTGCCGATAGCTCATCTAACAGAACTCCCAAGTTAACTGTGCTGAGGCTAGAGTAGTCATGAGATGGGTGACCGGTTGGGAAGTGGACTCGATATGAACTAGTTGGATGGGTAACTGCAAAGGTTTATTATAAACCTTTGTAGTGACCCATCCATCTAGTTAATATCGAGGTCTTTGTTTTGTAATTTTTGACATTTTTTGTTTTTCGAACACATGTTGATTGGCTTGAAGGTCTATCTCGTTACTTTTTGACAATATTTGTTTTTTGAACACACAAATTAACCTCTATGTACTTGTTCTCAAATTAACCTCCAGGCCCGTTTGCCGCGTATCACACACATCTCGTTAAGTTGAACCGTTGATGTTCTCTTCCCTAATCCAAACAGTTAATTCGAGTGAACCGTATGCCGTATATCACTCACACCTTGATTTGGCTGACCGTTTCTGTTGCTTTCCCTAATAGCAAACAGTTCATCGGAGCGAATTATATGCAGTATATCGCACACACATTGACATGGCTGCCCGTTTCTGTTGTTTTGCCTCATCGCAAATAGTTTGAATGGACTAACCATGTGCCCTGCATCGCACACGTAACTAAATTCTGAACCGTGTTTGATGGCTTCGCCATCGCAAACATTTTGCACCTTTTTTGACGGTTGTTTTACACCACCATCTGCTATTAATGCATCGCACACAGTTTCGTGAAAGGGTCTTTGATCGTAGTGTCGCGTTAGCAGCATCTTGCAGTAGTGTACACTTCTAAAATAGAAGTGGGAGCATCATCCACGAGGTACATGAAGAAATCATCACCAAAGGTCTTTGCAGTCCTTTGTCTCTTGCCCCTACCAAGGGTTTCCTCGTCATCCTCCTCAGGATTTTCATCATGTGTTCGTTCATAATATTCCATAGGAATGGCAGGCTCAGGAGTCTCCTCAGATTCTTGTCTAGAAGTGCTTTGCATATCTCTCATAGGAAAAATATCCTCGAAGAATGTAGCATCCTTAGACTCCATAATTGTACCGACCTTCTGGTCATGTACATCAGATTTCACTACTAAAAATCTATAGCCAATGCTATTCTTAGCGCAGCCCAAATTAATGCAGTCCACCATCTTGGGTCCAAGCTTACGCTTTTGGGGGATCGGCACATTGACTTTCTCCAAACAGCCCCAAGTATGCAAGTACGAGAGTGTTGTCCTTCTCTTCGCCCATTTCTCATAGGGAGTGATCTCATTATCCTTTGACAGAACTTTATTCAGGACATGACAGGCCATCAATATAGCCTCCTCCCCCCATGCCTTGGATAAACCCGATGTATCTAACATGACATTAACCAAATCAGTTAGAGTACAGTTTTTCCGCTCGCCAACCCCGTTTGACTAGGGTGAACAGGGAGGCGTCCTCTCATGAATAATGCAGAGTGCCGCACAAAAAGAATCAAACTCACTCAAGAAGTATTCTCCACCACTATCTGATCGGACTCATTTAATTTTCTTTTCAAGTTGATTCTCAACTTCTGCCTTATAGATTTTAAAGTAGTGTTGAGCCTCATCTTTAGTATTTAATAAATACACATACCAATATCTAGTGGAATCATCTATCAATGTCATGAAGTATTAATTTCCACCTTTAGTAAACACACCATTCATCTCACAAAGATCAGAATGTATGAGTTCTAATGGTGCCAAGTGTCTCTCCTCCGCAGCCTTGTGAGGCTGGCAAGGTTGCTTAGCTTGCACACATGAAAGGCACTTAGAACCTTTGGCTAAAGTGAAACTCGGGATTAAATCCAACTTAGCTAGCCACGTCATAACACCAAAACTAATGTGACAAAGACAATGCCAAACTTCAGATTCATTAACACTTTAATGAATATGGTTCACGACTTTATTAGAAAAATCTGCAAGGGAAAGGCGGAACATCCTCCGCTCTCATAACCTTTTCCAACAAATAGTCCATATTTAGTAACAACTAATTTATTAGACTCAAAGACAAACTTAAAACCCTTCTCTACACAGAAGGGAGCCACTAACAAGGTTCTTCTTGATGGCGAGGACATGCTGCACGTTCTTTAGTGATAACCCAAGAGTACAACAGTTTTCAAGGGTAGAGTATTCAACCGAAATTTATTGGTTCAACACAAGGGGAGCCAAAGAATATTCTCAAGTATTAGCAGCTGAGTTGTCAATTCAACCACACCTGAAAGACTTAATATCTGCTGCAAAGTATTTAGTAGCAAAGTAGTAAGGAAGTAGCGGTAACGGTGGCAAAAGTAACAGTAGCAGTTTTGTAGCAATCGAAACAGTGGCAATGGAAAAGTATCTAAGCAAATATCAATATGAAACGAGATCGTAGGCAATGGATCAATGATGGATAATTATGTCGGATGGCATTCATCATGCAACAGTTATAACATAGGGTAACACAGAACTAGCTCCACTTCATCAATATAATGTAGGCATGTATTCTGAATATAGTCATACATGCTTATGGAAAAGAACTTGCATGACATCTTTTGTCCTACCCTGCCATGGCAGCAGGGTCCTAATGGAAACTAAGGGATATTAAGGCCTCCTTTTAATAGAGAACCGGACCAAAGCATTAACACTTAGTGAATACATGAATTCCTCAAACTACGGTCATCACCGGGAAGTGTCCCGACTATTGTCACTCCGGGGTTGCTAGATCATAACATGTAGTAGGTGACCATAAATTGCAAGATAGGATCAAGAACACACATATATTCATGAAAACATAATAGGTTCAGATCTGAAATCAAGGCACTTGGGCCCTAGTGACAAGCATTAGGCATGGCAAAGTCATAGCAACATCAATCTTAGAACATAATCGATACTAGGGATCAAACCCCTAACAAAACTAACTCGATTACATGGTAAATATCATCCAACCCATCACCGTTCAGCAATCCTACGATGAGATTACTCCCGCACGGCGGTGAGCATCATGAAATTGGTGATGGAGGATGGTTGATGATGACGATGGCGACGGATTCCCCCTCTCCAGAGCCCCAAACAGACTCTAGATCTGCCCTCCCGAGGAAGAACAGGGCTGGGCGGCGGCTCCATATCGTAAAACGCGATGAATCCTTCTCTCTGATTTTTTCTCCTCGAACGTGAATATATGAAGTTGGAGTTGAGGTCGGTGAAGGTCCAGGGGGCCCACAAGGCAGGGGGCCCCCTAGGGGGTAGGGCGCACCCCCACCCTCGTGGCTAGGGTGTGGGGCCCCTTTAGCTAATTCTTTCACCAATATTTTATATTAATTCCAAAAAGTGCCTCCGTGAAGTTTCAAGTCATTCCGAGAACTTTTATTTCTGCCCAAAAATAACACCATGGCAGTTCTGCTGAAAACATCATCAGTCCGGGTTAGTTCCCTTCAAATCATGCAAATTAGAGTCCAAAACAAGGGCAACAGAGTTTGGAAAAGTAGATACGTTGGAGACGTATCAACTTCCCCAAGCTTAACACATTGCTTGTCCTCAAGCAATTCAGTTGACAAACTAAAGTGATAAAGAAAACTTCTACAAACTCTGTTTGATCTTGTTGTTGCAAATATGTAAAGCCAACATTCAAGTTTTCAGCAAAGATTATGAACTAACCATATTCACAATAACATTTAGGTCTCACGTTTACTCATATCAATGGCATAATCAACTAGCGAGTAATAATTATAAATCTCGGATGAGAACACTTTCTCAAAACAATCATGACATGATATAGCAAGATGGTATCTCGCTAGCCCTTTTTGAGACCGCAAAACATAAATGCAGAGCACCCCTAAAGATCAAGGACTGACTAGACATTGTAATTCATGGCAAAAGAGACCCGGTCACAGTCATATCAATATAAATTTATAACAATGCATACAAATGAAAGTGGTGCTCTCCAACTAGTGCTTTTTATAAGAGGAGGATGGCTCAGCATAAAAGTAAATAGATAGGCCATTCACAGAGGGAAGCCGGGATTTGCAGCAGTGCCAGAGCTCGAGTTTTCAAACAGAGATAAATAATATTTTGAGCGGCATACTTTCATTTTCAACGTAACAACCAAGAGATCTTGATATCTTACATGCTACATACATTATAGGCAGTTCCCAAACAGAATGGTAAAGTTTATACTCCCCCACCACCAATAAGCACATTCCACGGCTGGTCCAAAACAACGGGTACCGTCCAACTAACAACAATCTTGGGGGAGTTTTGTTTGCAATTATTTTGATTTGATTTGAGCGTGGGACTGGGCATCCCGGTTATCGGCCATTTTCTCGTGAATGATGAGCGGAGTCCACTCATCGTGAGAATAACCCACCTAGCATGGAAGATATAGACAGCTCTAGTTGCTACATGAGCTATTCGAGCATACAAAACATAATTTCATTTGAAGGTTTAGAGTTTGGAAAATGCAAATTTACTTGGAACGGCAGGTAAATACCGCATATAGGTAGGTATGGTGGACTCGTATGGAACAACATTGGAATTTATGGAATTGGATGCACAAGCAGTATTCCCGCTTAATACAAGCGAAGGCTAGAGAGAGACTGGGAAGCGACCAACTAGAGAGCGACACAGTCATAAGCATGCATTAAGATTAACCAGCAATGAGTGCAAGCATGAGTAGGATATAAATCACCATGAACATAAATATCATGGAGGCTATGTTGATTTTGTTTCAACTACATGCGTGAACATGTGCCAAGTCAAGTCACTCGAATCATTCAAAGGAGGATACCATCCTATCATACTACCTCACAACCATTTTAGTAGTTTGTTGGCACGCAAGGTAAACCATTATAAACTCCTAGCTAATTAAGCATGGCATGGATAACTATAGTCTCTAATTTTCATTGCAAACACGTTTAATTCATAATAGGCTGAATCAGGAACGATGAACTAATCATATTTACAAAAACAAGATAGGTCGAGTTCATACCAACTTTTTCTCATCTCAATCATTTCATCATATATCGTCATTATTGCCTTTCACTTGCATGACCGGACGGGGTGGATAATAATAATAGTGCACTTGCATTGGACTAAGCTGGAATTTGCAAACGTTTATCCAAAGGAGAAGACAATGTAATATGGGCTCTTTGTGAGATCAACAATATGCATATGAGAGACACTCATCATTTTCATCGTGGTATTCTCCTCTCGCCCCCTAAAGAAAGGAAAAGAAATTCAAAGAACGAGAAAAACTATTTACACGGGAAAGCTCCCAACAAGCAAAAGATGAACGAGAAATCTTTTTGGGTTTTCTTATTGATACTACTACTACAAGCATGGAAAGTAAACTAGCTAAAAGCTATAACTATTTTTTGGTTTTTCTAAAAGTTTTTCAAACACACAAGAAGAAAGCAAGAAAAGGAAATAAACTAGCATGGATAATACAATGAAAAAGTATGAACACCGACAACTAGAATGAGTCTGTGAAGATGAATGTAATGTCGGTGAGAAATACGTACTCCCCCAAGCTTAGGCTTTTGGCGTAAGTTGTTCTAAGTCCACCACTGGCCGGATGATATCCGACATCATAGTTGGGGTCGTACTGTGCTGCGGCAACTGCCGCCTAACGAGCTGCTTCCTGGAGACGAGTGACCTCCTCTGATCTCTCATACTCGTTTGCCTCCTCTCTGGTTATAACATATCTCCCATTTGCCTGAAAGTTAAAGAAGGCAGGAGCAGGCAGGGTAATAATGACATCACGCCGTCTGTAAAAGATTAGTCGGTACTGGAGGGATTGATCGTTCCTCTCAAGAAACTGGTAATGAACCATAGCATTATAATCTAGAAAAGCAGGTTGCAACTCAATATCATTTTCTCTTATGGCTACACCAAGATAATCAGCTAAACGAGTTGCATAAATCCCACCAAATAAATCTCCATCTTTAGCATTAAGATGTAACCTCCGTGCAACAATGGCCCCCAAGTTATATCGCTTATCACCTAATACCGCACTCTTGAGGACACTAAGATTTGGAACACAAATGTGGCTATGCTCGTGCTTATCGTTAATGCATCTACCTATAAAGAAAGCAAAAGAGTGTATGGCAGGAAAATGAATGCTCCCTATGGTAGCTTGTATGGTATTTCTAGTTTCTCCCACGGTGATGCTAGCAAGAAAATCATTATATTTAGATTTGAGAGGTTCACTAAAGATGCCCCACTGTGGGATTTGCAAGCAGTATTAAAATCTTCAAGGTCCATGGTATATGATTTATCATAGAGGTCAAGCATAATAGTGTGAGTGTTGCGCTTAGATGAAAAGTTAAACCTCCACACAAAGGAATCAGTGAGGTAATAGTATTGTCGGCACATATCTGATACGAAGTCCTCAAGATCAGCATTACGCACATACGCATCAAAAAATTCATCCTTGAAGCCTTCTTGGACCATAAATTCATCCGACGGTCATTCACAAGGCCGCACTTGAGCTTCCCTTCGTGGTTCGAGGTCCGGCTCATGTATTGCGAGCCTCGGTGCTTTCTTCCTTGAAGAACCACCTTGGTACATTTTTCCTAAACATTTTTCCTCCTCTGAAAAATTTCTGAAATTTTTAGTGACTCAAAATAAAAGTGAACCAAACTCAACAAGATTGATAGCAACTACTCCCACAAGTGCTAGAGACTATAACATGCAGTAAAACTACTTTGGACCATATAAATTTGACATGCAAGCTCAAGAACAGGGTCACCTCAATAGCAAAAATTTGCAATAAATAAAACACTATAACAAAAACTAATTGGACCATTGGAGGAGTCACATACCAAAGAACAATTCCCCAAAGCAGTTTTGTGAATGAAGCTTTGAGCAAGGAGATCGAAAATGGCAGCAAAATGAGCAAAACACGAGTTTGAGCTACGGGATGATTTTTTCTAGAGGAAGACAAAGTGGATGGGTACTGGAATATGTGGAGGGGGGCCACGTGGGGCCCACAAGGGAGGGGGCACGCCCAGGGGGGTAGGACGCACCCTCCACCCTCGTGGCTCACTAGTGCATCCCCCTGGTGTGTTCTCAGTGCCAGAAATTCTCAAATATTCTACAAAAAATCATACTAAATTTTCAGGGCATTTGGAGAACTTTTATTTTCGGGGCACCCTTTTTTATTACAATGATAATTCAGAAAATAGACAGAAAATACTAATTTTGCTTTATTTAAACTAAATAACAGAAAGTGAAAGGAGGGTACAGAAAGTTGTGCTTTCTAAATTCATCCATCTCATGTTCATCAAAAGGAATCCACTAACAAGGTTGATCAAGTCTTGTTAATAAACCTCTTTCGAATAACATGAAATCGGAGAATTTTCGAATAACACTAAGTTACCTCAACGGGGATATGCATGTCCCCAACAATAAGAATATCATATTTCTTTTTGACAGTAGGGAGAGGGAATTCAAAACCTCCAATAGTAATAGTTGAATTTTTTCCCAATAGAATTGATACTATGAATTTGAGGCTATTTCTTCGGAAAGTGTACCGTATGCTCATTACTATTAACATGAAACATGACATTGCCTTTGTTGCAATCAATAACAACCCCTACAGTATTCAGAAAGGGTCTACCAAGGATGATCGACATAATGTCGTCCTCGGGAATATCAAGAATAACAAAGTTCATTAAAATATTAACTTTTGTAACCACAACAGGCACATCCTCACAACTACCGATGGGTATAGTAGTTGATTTATCAGCCATTTGCAAAGAGATTTCAGTAGGTTTCAACTTATTCAAATCAAGTCTATGTTATAAAGAGAAAGGCATAACACTAACACCGACTCCAAGATCACATAAAGCAGTTTTAACATAGTCTCTTTTAGTGGAGCATGGTATAGTTGGTACTCCTGGATCTCCAAGTTTCTTTGGTATTCCACCCTTAAAAGTATAATTAGCAAGCATGGTGGAAATTTCAGCTTCCGGTATCTTTATTTTATTTGTAACAATATCTTTCATATACTTAGCATAAGGATGCATTATAAGCATACCAGTCAAAGGCATACGCAAAAAGATAGGTCTAATCATTTCAGCAAAGCACTCAAAATCCTCATCATCCTTTTTCTTGGATGGCTTAAGAGGAAAAGGCATGAGTTTCTGAACCCATGGTTCTCTTTCTTTATCGTGCTTCCTAGCAACGAAGTCTCTCTTATCATATCGTTGATGCTTTGACTGTGGGTTATCAAGATCAACAGCAGGTTCAATCTCTACATCATTATCATTACTAGGTTGAGAATCAAAATTAACACCACTGTTAACATTATCACTAGGTACATGTTCATCACCAGATTGTGTTTCAGCATCAGAAATAGTAATATCATTGGGATTCTCAGGTGTGTCAATAATAGGTTCACTAGGAGCATGCAAAGTCCTATCCTTATTCCTTTTCTTTTTATTAGAAGGACTAGGTGTATCAGTATTAATTCTCTGAGAGTCTTTCTCAACTCTCTTAGGATGGCCCTCGGGATACAAAGGTTCCTGGGTCATTTTGCCACCTCTAGTCATAACTCTAACAACATTATCATTTTTATTATTCAAGTCATTGAGCAAATCGTCTTGTGCCGTAAGTACTTGTTCTACTTGAGTTGTAACCATGGAAGCATGTTTACTAATAAGCTTAAGATCACTTTTAACTCTAGACATAAATCACTCAAGTGTTCAACCATATAAGCATTACGTTTCAATTGTCTACCAACATAAGCATTGAAGTTTTCTTGTTTAACAATAAAATAATCAAACTCATCCAAGCATTGACTAGCAGACTTAATATGAGGGATATCACCTTCATCAAATCTATAAAGAGAATTTACCTTTACTACCTGTGTCGGGTTATCAAGACCATGTATCTCTTCAATAGGCGGTAAATTCTTAACATCTTCAGCTTTAATACCTTTTTCTTTCATAGATTTCTTTGTCTCTTGCATATCTTCAGGACTGAGAAAGAGAATACCCCTTTTCTTCGGAGTTGGCTTAGTAGTTGGTTCAGGAAGTGTCCAATCATTATCATTACTCAATATATTATTCAATAGCAATTAAGCTTGCTCAACAGTTCTTTCCCTAAAAACACAACCATCACAACTATCTGGGTGGTCCCTAGAAGCATTAGTTAGTCCATTATAAAATATATCAAGTATTTCATTTTTCTTGAGAGGATGATCAGGCAACGCATCAAGTAATTGGAGAAGCCTCCCCCAAGCTTGTGGGAGACTCTCTTCTTCAATTTGCACAAAATTAAATATTTGCCTTAAAGCAGCTTGTTTCCTATGAGCAGGAAAATATTTTGCAGAGAAGTAGTAAATCATATCATGGGGACTACGCACACAACCAGGAGCAAGAGAATTAAACCATATCTTAGCATCACCCTTTAACGAGAAAGGAAACAATTTAAGAATGTAGTAATAGTGAATTTTCTCGTCATGAGTAAATAGGGTGGCTATACCATTCAATTTAGTAAGATGTGCCACAACAATTTCGGATTCATAACCATAGAAAGGATCAGATTCAACCAAAGTAATTAACTCAGGATCAACAGAGAATTCGTAATCCTTATCAGTAACACCGATAGGTGAAGTAGCAAAAGGAGGATCATATTTCATTCTAGCATTCAAAGACTTTTCTTTCAGCTTAGGTAACAGTTTCTTAAGATCATATCTATCATTGCAAGAAAAAAAGTCTCTAGCAGTTTCTTCATCCATAACATAACCCTCAGGTACAATAGGCAATTCGTATCTAGGGGGAGAGTCTTCATCATCAGATTCAGTGATATCATCAGTTTCAGTAATTTCATTCTCTCTAACCCTAGCAAGTTGTTCATTCACCTAGTGACACAATATTATCAAGCAAAGAAGCAGTATCGTCATAAGCATCATGCATAGCAGAAGTGGCATTATCAATAACATGCAACATATCAGAATCAATAGCAGGTGAGGTGTCGTAAGTTTACTCAAAACAGAAGGTGAATCAAGTGCAAAGCTAGATAGCAGTTCCTTACCTCCCCAAGTAGTCGAGGGATAGATCTTGGTTTTGTTGTCTTTCATATTCCTTATAGTGATCAATAGATATAAATCCCAAGTGACTCAGAGAATAGAGCTATGCTCCCCGGCAACGGCGCCAGAAAAAGGTCTTGATAACCCAGAAGTATAGGGGATCGCAACAGTTTTCAACGGTGGAGTATTCAACCCAAATTTATTGATTCGACACATGGGGAGCCAAAGAATATTCTCAAGTATTAGCAGCTGAGTTGTCAATTCAACCATACCTGAAAGACTTAATATCTACAACAAAGTATTTAGTAGCAAAGTAGTATGGAAGTAGCGGTAAGGGTGGCAAAAGTAACAGTAGCAGTTTTGTAGCAATCGTAACAGTGGCAACGGAAAAATAACTAAGCAAAGTTCAATATGAAACGAGCTCATCAGCAGTGGATCAATGATGGATAATTATGTCGGATGGCATTCATCATGAAATAGTTATAACATAGGGTGACACAGAACTAGCTCCAGTTCATCAATATAATGTAGGCATGTATTCTGATTATAGTCATACATGCTTATGGAAAAGAACTTGCATGACATCTTTTGTCCTACCCTCCCGTGGCAGCAGGGTCCTAATGGAAACTAAGGGATATTAAGGCCACCTTTTAATAGACAACCGGACCAAAGCATTAGCACTTAGTGAATACATGAACTCCTCAAACTACGGTCATCACCGGGAAGTGTCCCGACTATTGTCACTCCGGGGTTGCCGGATCATAACACGTAGTAGGTGACTATAAATTGCAAGATAGGATCAAGAACACACATATATTCATGAAAACATAATAGGTTCAGATCTGAAATCATGGCACTCGGGCCCTAGTGACAAGCATTAGGCATGGCAAAGTCATAGCAACATCAACCTTAGAACATAATGGATAACAGAGATCAAACCCTAATAAAACTAACTCGGTTACATGGTAAATATCATCCAACCCATCACCGTCCAGCAAGCCTAGGATGAGATTACTCACGCACGGCGGTGAGCATCATTAAATTGGTGATGGAAGATGGTTGATGATGACGATGGCGACAGATTCCCCTCTCCGGAGCCCTGAACGGACTCCAGATCTGCCCTCCTGAGGAAGAATAGGGCTTGGCGGTGGCTCTGTATCGTAAAACGCAATGAATCCTTCTCTCTGATTTTTTTCTCCCCGAACGTGAATATATGGAGTTGGAGTTGAGGTCGGTGGAGGTCCAGGGGGCCCACGAGGCAGGGGGTAGGGCAGGCGCCCCACCCTCATGGCCAGGGTGTGGGCCCCCTTTAGCTAATTCTTTCGCCAGTATTTTTTATTAATTCCAAAAAGTGCCTCCGTGAAGTTTCAGGTCATTCTGAGAACTTTTATTTGTGCAAAAAAAATAACACCATGGCAGTTCTGCTGAAAACAGCGTCAGTCCGGGTTAGTTCCATTCAAATCATGCAAATTAGAGTCCAAAACAAGGGCAAAAGAGTTTGGAAAAGTAGATACGTTGGAGACGTATCATTTAGCTGCACGATCCTTCCCGAAGTAAACTTCAGATCGACCGTGCGAACACCATGAACAGAAGCACTCGTGCCATTCCCTATCAATACGGACCTGTGGCCTGTGACCTAGTAAGAAGAGAACAATGAAATGTTAGCACACACATGAACACATGCACCTGTGTCAACCCACCAATCGGTGTGCTGAAACACTGAAAGACAGTAAATAAATTACCGTACCCAGATGCACCATTCTCATTGTTGCCCATAATCATGTTGATAGACTTGGAGTCCTGTCCTGACTTCTTAAACTTGTTTGGGCACTTGTTGGCCTAATGTTCAACCGAACCACAAGTAAAGCAGCCCTCATCCTTCTTGTTCTTCTTGAAGGTCTTCTTACCGTTCTTCTTAAAGTCGGTACTGTATTGGACACCGTTCTTTCCCTTGGTCTTGTGGGAGTTGAAGTTCCTATGGTTCACCATGTTGCAACAGAAGTCCCTTCGGCCCCCTTTTCTGTGCGAGTCCTTTGCCCTCGAATTCTGCTCAACACTCAGATGGCCAATGACATCCTCCACTGAGAATTCACGCCTCTAATGTTTCAGAGTGGTGGAAAAGTTCCTCCAGGAATTAGGGAGCTTAGCAATTATGCTGACCGCGACAAACTTGCCCGGTAAATCACACTTAAGAAGCTGAAGCTCCTTAACGATGCATATTATCTCATGAGCCTGCTCCAATACAGGACGGTTTTCAACCATCTTGTAATCGTGCAACTGCTCTATAATATACATCTCGCTCCCGGCATCGGTGGCCCCGAACATAGATTCGAGCACCTCCCACAAGTCCTTGGCAACATGCACATGTAAATATGCGTCGACCAATTTATCTCCGATCACGCTAAGAACTACTCCGAGAAACACAACTGTGGCCTCCCTGAACGCCTTCTCCTATTCAGGAGCAATCGTTCCCGTGGAGACACCGGTGACCTAGAACACGTTCATAGCCATGAGCCATAATGTGGTCTTAGTTTGCCAACGCTTAAAGTACGTACCAATAAACTTATAGGTAATTGGATTGCTGAGTAAATAGGCAATTTGTCGACTCTACACATTGGCGGATGCATTTTGATGGTTCGAAAATGCGCACCGGTCTGGGAGCCAGCATCACCCTCACCTCTCCCAAAGGCGACAAGCTCAGATATGTGCTGCAAATCCATTTTGCCTTCTCCAACAACGTAGCCGAGTACGAGGCACTCATACACGGGCTCCGGCTTGCCAAGGAACTCGGCATTCGCCGGATCCTATGCTATGGTGACTCCGACTTGGTGGTCCAGCAGTCGTCAGGCGAGTGGGACGCCAAGGATGTGAACATGGCAAGATACCGCTTCCTGGTGCAGCAACTCAGTGGATATTTTAACGGGTGCGAGTTCCTCCACGTGCCAAGAAATGACAACGAGCAAGTAGATGCCTTGGCACGAATCGGCTCCACCTGGCAAGCGATACCAGCCAGCATCGCCTTACAACGCCTCCTTAAGCCGTCTGCCAAGTCATCACCAGAATCTGACTCCATCTTCGTGCCGGCCCCTCCTGAAGCAGTCGGATCCAACTTGAGGGCCCCAGAAGCCGGTGCGGGGATGTTGGCAGGCGGCCCGGGGACTTCAGAACCCGGCCCGGGGACTGCAGCAGTCGGCCCAGGGACTGCAGCAGTCGGCCCGGGGACTTCTTCAACTCAGCAGGCGGCAGCCAACTCCAACCCGCTGCCCCGCGGCCCAACCGCCCTTGTACAAGTTGCAGTCATGGCGGTCGGGGAGATAGCAGCACCCTCACGGGCTCAGCCCATCCTCAACTTCCTGGTGAACCAAAAGCTGTCGGCTGACGATACTAGCCTGGCAATTGCAACAACGGGCAGCAGCGTACACCATAGTCAACAAAGAACTGGTTCGGCGCAGTGTCACTGGTGTGTACCAGCGCTGCGTGGAGCCGGACCAGGGTCAAGCAATCGTCAAAGATATTCACCAAGGCGAATGTAGTCACCACGCGGCTTCAAGATCACTTGTTGCCAAAGCTTTCCGCCATGGTTTCTTCTGGCTGACTGCCCTAGAAGACGCCAAGGAGTTGGTCCAGAAGTGCAAAGGGTGTTAGAAGTTCCGTTCCAAGCCACACTTGCCGGCTTCTGCACTCAAGACCATTCCGATTGCTTGGCCCTTTGCTGTTTGGGGTTTGGATATGGTGGGGCCATTCAAGACGGCCCGTGGTGGCATGACTCATCTACTTGTCGTTGTGGACAAGTTAACCAAGTGGATAGAAGCAAAGCCAATCAAGAAGCTAAATGGGCCGACTACCATGACTTTCATCGCCGGCATCACCACTCGGTACGGCATACCACAAAGCATTATCACCGACAATGGCACAAACTTTGCCAAAGGAGCCTTGGCTCGTTTCTGCGTGACGCAGGGCATCCGACTGGACTTAGCGTCAGTTGCCCATCCGCAGTAAAACGGCCAAGTAGAGAAAGCAAACGGGCTCATTCTATCCGGCATCAAGCCCCGACTGGTCGAGCCTCTAGAGCACTCGGCCGGCTGCTGGCTCGATGAGCTGTCGGCCGTCCTCTGGAGCCTGCGCACAACTCCGAACAAGTCGACCGGCTTCACGCCCTTCTTCCTCGTCTACGGTGTTGAAGCTGTCATCCCGACGGACATAGATTTCGACTCCCCACGAGTCACCATGTACACCGAGGCAGACGCCAAGGAGGCGCGTGAAGACGACATCGACTTGCTGGAAGAGGGCCGGTTGTTGGCATTCAGCCGATCCGCCATCTACCAGCAGAGTATGCGCCGGTACTACAACCGCAAAGTGAAGCCAAGATCCTTCCAAGAGGGAGACCTTGTGCTCCGGGTGATCCAGCGAACAGCCGGCCAGCACAAGCTCTCGGCACCCTACTATCTGATCGACGCTCAGAAGCCTAGAGCACGCAGAAGAGACGACTCAGGCAAGGAGATGGAGAGGCCATGGAACGCAAACCTCCTCCGAACATTTTACAGTTGAAAGCAGTATGTATCACACTACCTTTTGTATTAAGTATGAAGACTCCGGGTCCCCCGAGAAGAGCTCGTGGACTACCCTCTTTTTATCTATATGATAAGTGTTATGCCTATGAGTGTGTATTGTTTTATTATTCCTCCTGGCACCAGGTTCAACCAGTCGGCCCGGAGGCTCGCCGCCTTCTGCTATATGCCGCCTCCTGCAGCCGGACAAGTAGTGTGTTGGCACCAAAAACTTCCCCTGTCAGAAGCCGCAGCTTGCAGAGCGATTAAATGGCGGGCAGGGGTTGCAAAACAATGCCCACATGAAAAATGGCTAAGGAAAGAATGCATATAATCGAGGCCGGCATCCCGCCTGTTCGGCCGGCTGCCAAGCAGTTGGCCGGCCGGCTTCTACTTGCCTTGCCAACACTCCAAACGGCTAAGTACTTGCTCTCCCGCAAAAAGCTAAGTACTCGACCCAGCCGCAGTCCGCAGAGCGGCCATTTGGCTGGCAAGAGGATAGCTAAGGGAGGGCGGCAAAGGAAAAAAGCAAGGAGCATAAAGCAAGAAAAGTCAGAAGCCGGCAAAGCAAAGCATGAATTGCATAGATAAAGGCCCACCGGCCAGCATTCAACAGAATTTGATATACACCCCGCGGGTGGAATTGTGCAAATTTAACCAAAGTTGTCCAGACTAGTGAGCAGAAAAATAAAAAGATAGCATCCTAAGGGGCAGCAGAAGGCTCCGGCTGGACGGTGGAGTCGGCGGTGCCGGTTGGTGCAGCAAAAGGCTCCGGCTAGACGGTGGAGTCGGCGGTGCCGGTTGGTGCAGCAGAAGGATCCGGCTGGACGGCAGGGTGGGCGGCACCAGTTGGGGCAGCGGACGGCTCGACGGCAGAGTCGTCAGCGTCCGTTGGTGGAACGGGCGGCTGGTCGGTCTCCGCCTGGCCGCCTCCAGCAGCGGTCGGCGCTTTGGAGTGCGGATCGTTGCTAGAGGCCTGGTCAGGTTGAGGCTGACCATCCGCTCCGACCTTCAGCACGTTGTCCTCGCTTTCCTCGTCGTCCTCCTCCTCCTCCCCTTCATCGCTGGAGTCGATCACTTCAGCGGAATCCTCACTGTCCTTTGGGTTCAGCTCGAGCCACTCTGGCGGCGCTTCGGCGCCTTCTTCAACCACCTCCGGGATGAAGACGCTGGTGTCGGTGTAGTCGGCGATCGCCGCCGCCCTGCTGATAAGTTCGTCTTCCACCGCCACCAGCTCCTCCTGCGCCTCCAGCCAAAAAGTGGTCAGCTGGGCTAGATCTAGCCCAGGATACCACGCCTTGATGAACTCCAGGGCTCGGCGCGCCCCTGCCCGGGCTGCAGAGCCCTTCCAAGCTTCCAGGCGGCCGGCCGCCACCTCCAGCCAGTCGGCAGTCCGACTGGGGGTGCGCGGAGCCTGCACGCCTGGCCAGAGGGCGGAGATCGCCTGGGCCCCAACGCGCTAAAGGCGGCGCAGCATCCGGTGGGCAGGCCGAAGGCGGGCCAGGATGCTGAGGAGCTGCTCGTTGATGGTCCGGGGGGCGTCAGCGGAAATCTGCACGCCTTCCGCCCTTCGCTCCTGGCGTTGGGCCTCGATGATCTGGTTCGCGGCGACGGAGTGGCCTGGGAAGAAGTCTATTTGGAAGGAAGGCAAGAAAAGCCAAAGGTCAGAAGCTAGCAGTCGGCCTAGATAAGGGCCGGTGACTCAAAGCAAGAAAGAAAAGAAAACGAAGCTCACCATCGACCAAGTCTTCGATGCTACTGAAGCAGGCAGTCATCTGCGCCTCCTTGTCAGCCCAGGCGGAGCGCTCAATCTCGAACTCAGCAAGTAGGTCGGTCTCCTTCGTCTTCGCCTCCCTCTGAGCCATCTTGAGGGCCTCCACCTGCTCCGCGAGCTGAGTGATCAGCCGGTCACGCTTCTTGGCCAGCTTGCTGCACTCCGCCTCCTTGCCGCACAGGGCGGTGTTGGCTTCACCTAGTTGCTGCTGCAAGGCGGCATTGGCCTCTGCAAAAAGGGGAGGAGAAAAGAATGTCAGGCAAACAATAAAGAAGGGACGCAGTTTCCAGGGAGATATGTCCCGACTGCTCAGCAGTCGGCCCGAATCTCAGGGACTACAGCCCGCGGGTGCGCTGTCGCGCCCCCGCAGAGAAAAGGTTATCAACAAAAATAAAGTCACTAGAAAGATCCGGCCCGACTGCTCAGCAGTCGGCCTGAATCTCGGGGACTACAGCCCGCGGGTGCACCAGCGCGCCCCCGCAAAGGAAGGAAATCAAAACTTACTCCGGCTCTCGGACAAGTTGGCGGTCTGCTTCTGCAGCTCCCAGACTCAGGAGTTGAAGGTGGCCGCGCGAAGATTGTGGTAATCCTGCAAGAGGGATATCAGATAAAGTTAGCATTCGACGCTTGCAATTTAAAGTTTCGGACCGCCTGCTCAGCAGCCGGCCCAAAACTTGGGGACTACACCCAGTGGGTGCGTTGGCGCGCCCCCACGAAGGAAGCATGAAGATCAAAATTAAAAAGAAGCAAGAAACTTACTCGGATGGCTACCCGCGAATCCAGGAACACCTCGTTGCATCGCTTGAGGGCTTCAGCTTCGGCTCGGAACTTGGCTTGGACGTCAAGGGCCGCCTGGTTCAAGGCCCCTGTTCCACCTCCGCGTACCCAGCCGGCGGGCGCGGCACTGGTCGCCTCGGTGTCGGGGACCGACGAGCTCACTGCACCGGCCTCCAGCGACCGCGGTGCCGAGGACGCCTTCGCAAGGCGGCGGCGTGCGGGTGTGCAGACCTCAGGAGTTAGGTCCTTCACCACCTCGTTCCCAGTTGGTGGCACCGGCGGGGCGGCCGGCTGCCCATCCTGCATTCCGCCGGTTGGCGGTGGCGGTGGCACGATGACGTCCGGCATGGCCACATCGCCGCTCTCCCTCTCCATGACCGGCTGCTCGTCGCCGGCTCCCCCAGTCGTCGCCACAAACTCCGGCGGAGGTGGCGCGGTGTTCAGGGGAGTCACGAGCAACGGCTCCTGGCTGCACGACCTCTGCGAGCCGCGCCTTCTCCGCGACGTCAGCCTCCTCCTGCGCCAGCTTCCTCGCCGCAGACGCTACGGCCTTGTGAGCCTCCGCCTTCGTCAGGCGGTCGGCTTCCTGCTCCTCGCGCACCTCCCACGCATTTCGCTCCTGCGCCTCCCGAAGGTCGGCGGCCGGGTCGATTTGGCAGGTGGTGGTGGAGGTCTCCGCCGACCTGATGACCGAGGCGGCGGCCGACTTCTCGAGGGTAAGCGGGGCCCTGAGATAAGAAGGCAAGATAAATAAGCTTCCTAGGCCAGATCGGCAAAGAAGAAGAAGCGTAAGAGGATCACTTACGCTGACACCATGGGCGGCACCTTCGGCTGCCTCTGAACTTGGCCACCTTGGCCGCGGCCTCTTTCCGCCTAGTTGCCGCGGCCGGGTTCTTGGGCTTCATTGGCGCGCTGCTGAATAGGGCGGCGCCTTGCTTCTGCTAGCGCTTGCCGCCTCGGGCGGACGGCGCGGTAGAGGGGCCTGCGCCGGTGTTGACAGTGCTCCGAGAGGGGCGCGGCTCGTCTTCGTCGTTGTCATCATCGGGCCAGGTTTCCACGCCGCCACCCTCCTCGGAGCCGCCTGCTCCGTCGCCGCCGCCTGCTGCATCGTCCTCCAAGGCGGCCGCCCCCAAGTTGGGGTTGTCCACGTCGCTCACCGCCTGGTCCGGCAGGTAGTCACCACCCGGTCCCACGATGGCGGCCGTCGCCGCAGACATATAAATCTGCGCTCCAGAGAACGATTTGCCTCACACCAGGAACAAGACTAAAAGTCAGAACTAAAGAAGAAATCGAGGGACTTACGACAGGCGGCGGGTTGTCGTGGGAATACGGCGGCTTCTCGAACCGCCAGGCTCCCTCTGACACCTTGAGGTCGGAGATCTCGTTCACCATCCTCGCCACCTCGGCAGTCGGCATCTCCTTCGTGCACATCCTACTCTGGTCACGATGCCCGCTCAACTGACAGATCAGATGAGGGTGACCTTGAAGCGGGAGGACCTGACGCGCGACAAAGGCGGTGAGTAGGTCGGATGGCACGAGGCCCTCCGACTCCTGGAGCACCCGGAGCCGGCTGATGGCGGCAGCCACGTCCGCCGACACCGGCTTCGGCTTGTAGCCCCAGTTGGGCCAAGGCCCGACAGGGGGGCCGGCCTCGTAGGCTGGCAGGTTGATGAAGTCGACTGCCGAGTCGACGTTCTCGACGTAGAAGTCAGATTGCTACCACAGTTTCACCGACTGTGACATCTTGATGACCGGGAAAGAATTCTTCTTTACCGGTCGGCGTACGGCGACGAAGCCACCGCACTCGGCCGCTATCTCCTTGGTGGAAGTGCCCAGCTTGCCGTAGAAGAAAGCTCCCCACAGCTCGATGGTGGGGAGGATGCCGAGGTAGCCCTCGCACACCGTGACGAAGGCAGAGAGTAGCGTCACGGTGTTGGGCGTCATGTGATGCGGCTGGAGGTGGTTGAAGTCCATGAACGAGCGGAGGAAGCTGCTCGCCGGGAGGCTGAAGCCACAGAGGAAATGCGAGCGGAAGACGACCCGCTCATCCCCCTTCGGCGCCGGCGAGATCTCCTCCGACGCCGGCACCCGCACCTTGACGAATGCCGCGTTGGGCATCCGGCGCGTGTTCCGGAGGAAGGTGAGGTGATCCTCTATCACCGTCGATCTGTCCCAGTCGCCGCCCTTCTCGCGTGCCATGGCCTCGAGCGGAGCTGCATGGGGGAAAAGAGGCGCAGCGGCAGCGAACGGTGGCGGCGTGCAGTTAGCACTAAGCGGCAGCATCAGCGGCAGAGAGAGACAGAAGAGGAAGAGAGTGTGGGGAGGAGGGAGCGCGAGCTCCATCGTTCCCCTGCCTCCCCCTCTTTATAGCCCTCGGGCTGCGAAGCCGAGGGGGGGCGTGGGATCGTGGGATTAACTGCGCCCACGACCCCATGACCCCCCCCCCCCCCCCGTTTATTGCGCGGGGTTACTGCTCCTTAACGCCACGGGAATCGCGACCGCTCGCCCCGGCCGCAACGGATCCGCCCGCTTGCTAAGGCCCGGTAGAGGCAGGCCCGGTCCACTGTCACGTCCCATCAGGAGCGTGGGGTGGAAGGCTGGCCGGGCTGGCGTGCGCCGCGTGGCGTGCTCGTGACGGGCGGCGGACCTGGGAAGCTTAGCAGGCATGCCACCTGTTTCCCGCCTTGACGATTCAAAATCAGCGGATGATCCCGCCTGGACAAAACCGACTCCAGTAGTCGGCGCGCCGCAAGGCGGATCAAGCTTCTTGCTCATGACATGGAGAAAGGGGAAGCTGCTGAGACTTCCCCACCCCTCGGCCGCAACGCCTCACCAGTTTCAGGGACTACTGTCGGAGTAATGGGCCACAGGTAGCCTCACCCGAGTCCCTGAACCCGTCGAAACTTTGGGCCAGATTCGCCCCATGAAACCTCGTACTGAAGCACCGCCTTCCGTAGGCCGGCTGGCTTAACGGCCGGCCACCGGAGGATGGTCAAGCACCAGCAGACGGCGCCAAGAGCGGCCGGCTCCTATCGACCGGCCTCCAAAGAGGCCGGTGACTAGCAGGCGGCCACCCGGCGCCCTCAGAGTCTGCACCCTCATCAAGAGGACAAGAGAGGGTGAGGCTACAACGTAGTCCCTCACCCCCGAATCCTGGACTTGGCGTGGCCACAGTGCCCCGTACCGGCGGAGATCTCCGCACGGTGCGGCACTGTTGCCACTCCTCCCTTGACGTCACTCCTGACAGGCGGAGTCCAGTTCCCCACGACGACCTATCGGTACGGCTCGCAGGCGGCGGGCCCTACTGGGCAGCGAGAGCCCGGAAGGTGGCAGAAGCCAGACCAGCCGGACCTGAGGGAGGCCGGCTTCCGTTAGACGGCCAGCCCCTCCCTCGGGGCCCGTGCACCATCAACCAGATAAGAGGTGTGGCTACAGTGACCTCCCACCAGGCGGTGGGACTGTAGCCACACTCAGCTGACCAAGGCCGCGTCATTAGCAGCACGGCTACAGTGAACAGCCACCAACCAGACCCGCCAGCGGAGGGAGCGGCCTGTCGGCTCCGTACCGGACCAGTCGGCGGGCCCACCAGGCGGTGGGCCCTAGTAGTCGGCGGAGAAGCCGGAGACCAGAGACATTGACAGCCAGGTCCAGCACCCAGTCAGATTACCGTTGTACCCATGGGGGTTAGGCCTATATAAACCCCCGGGGCACCCATGCAAAGGGTTCCCACTCCATTAGAACTAGCCACTACCCTAGAGCAGGAAGAGAGCTAGCCTTGCCTCCTTCTGCCTCTAGCACACAGCTCAAGGAGCACCATTGTATCACTTGTGCCTTAGTGATCATGCGGAGACCCCGCAGAGCAGGACTAGGGGTGTTATCTCCTAGGAGAGCCCCGAACCTGGGTAAAGTGCGCCGGCGTACGTGCCTCCGCCTTATCCCGCTTCCAGGCACCAGCGACGTTCTACTCCCTCCCACCATGATAAGCCATCCTTTGGCATATGTCGCACCCAACCCCCGACACTCCCTCAGCAACTCGAGCACATGTGTCCTTTGCTCTCGCCTTCTCTTCAACATCAAGAGTACCAATGAGATCCGCAATGGAAAACTCTTGTCTCTTGTGTTTCAGGGAAAGAAAAATTGTTCCACGAAGGTGGAAGCTTGGCAATGATGCCTCCGGCAAAGAATTTGTCCGGCAAGACACACTTGAAGTACTCAAGTTCTTTTGCGAGCGACTATATCTCATGAGCCTGCTGTACAACAGAACGCTCTTGGCCTCGACCGCAGCCCACATGTCCTTGCCGTTGTCAAACGACATATACGAATCCACAATGAAGTCATCAAGAACACTCAAAAAAGCGCCTTTAAAGAGAGTATCAATCTTCTCAAAAGCTTCTAGCTGTGCTGGATTAAGATCGCCCTCAGACTTGCCATTGGTGGCGTCATAGCAGCCGATGGTCTGAAACCAGTAGACTGCTCTCGTGCGCCACCTCTTATATTGCGCCCCCTTAATGGCAGGCAGCTTCAGATGCGTAGCAAAACCACTCGAAGCAAATTGCGTATAATCAGGTTTTTGGATTGTTGGAAATATGAGAAAATTACTACGAGATTTAATCCGAATGAATAAAAGATAATTCATGACAGCAATAGCAGAGATTAAACTAATCATGTGAACTAGCACAGTACATGAACATATCACATCTAGGGCACATACTAGAAACATGAATTCTACCACGATCTCGAACAGGAAGGATAGAATCACATACGGTGCAGCGGGAGCAACACCGCCGGCGTTGACGTTGTTGACCATGTCGTCGAGGATGAGGTTGCCGAGGTCGGGGAAGAAGTCGTCATTCGCGAAGTCGTTGCTGCCAGCAGTCGCGCGAGTGCGCTCCCCAAAAACCTGATCGCCCCTCTCCCGTACAAGATCACGAGAGGCGGGGTTCCGGAGGCCTGCTGTCCCTTCTCCCGGTGCACGCCGAAAGGAGGGATGGAGAAGACTTGCTTAGCGGCGCAATGATCTGGAACGGTGGTGAGAAACCATACGAAGCGGCGGTGGCTTGGGTAGACGTCTGCCTGACTATATAGTGCGGGACGGGTAGGTCGTGGGAGTAAACCCCACGTCCGAGTCATCACGATCCAAAAGAATCGGAAACTGTTCCGTAAATAACGCGTCCGTTAATTATTAATTAATGACTCATTAATTTTTTCCGAGCAGCAAAAATATAGACAATGTGCATAGGTCTGTCCTCGGCTCGGCTGAATCCCGCAACCCGCGGCGCGTCGTGACGAGGCATGGCGTGGCGAGGCAAGCGAGGAGGAGGAGCGCGTGTAGGTCTCCTCTTCTCATGCTCATACAAGTGGTAGAAGAGCTCACCTTATAAAGAGGTGCAACTCTCTCTCAACTTCCGGGGTGGGACTAAACTTTAGTCTCACTCACTCCACTCACATGTGTGCATGAATGGGCTAAGAGAATTTCAGAATTTTAGTTGGGCTTTGAGCCAAAGGCCTACTAGCAAAATTCCAACAGAACTAGCTTTCCCTCCAAATAGGATGTTTGCCCCCTTTTCCATTTCAGCTAATTGTCCATGTCAGTAAGCTAATTAGATAATTAGGAAGGATCACATAACATTTCATGGTGAAGTACAGAAAATGTTTGTGATGTGTGTTACTAAGGTACGTACCAACAAAGCGGCACTAGAAAACTCGGAGAAGCCGCGGCCGGCTGTGCGGATGACTGAACGTGCTCGCTGGTGGACCAGGCAACTCAGAAGGGTTAATTTCCTTATCGGCAAGGTTTCAGGTTTCACCCTGATCTTCCACTCAGACACAAGCTGCTCCTCGTTGACGAGACACTGGTTGAAGCCGTCGATCGGGCAGTCATAAAAATTCAAGTGATCACACAAAACAACCGGTATATAATACTACTAGGCTGTTTACTCACTGTCTGTTGGCTCAGATAGTGAGTAATATAATTGGTGGTTTGATACTTTGATATAGGATATGTTTACTTATTGTCTGGGCAAGATCGGCTATGCTGCTAACCACATCAGCATCGCGACGGTGATACTCTTAAAGGTAGGCGCTATAGTCGGACCACGGCACGGACTCCCCGATGGGTAGCAGCCTGTCCCATCCCCATAGTTTCCCCACGAGATCTTTCGTCGAAACAAGGGAGAGAGATGCAAGTGAGATTAATTTCAGCAATGACGAATAAAAGAAGAAACATGATACTAGTAGATCGCAAACTATATACATATATATATGGATGCTGAACATATACGTACCATGGTACTTGACAATAATGAGGGGGTGTTTGGTTAAGTGACTTTTTAGTCCCAGAAACTAGAAAAAGTCCCTAAAAAGTCCCTAGGAATCAAACGGGAGGGACTTTTTCTACAGGGACTATAAAAAGACTCTACTGAAGAGTCTTTTTTGATTAGTCCCTGGGACTAGAAAAAGTCCAAGGACTTCTGAACCAAACACCCCCTAAGCTGCGGCATCTCCTTTGTAACCGTCTCTTTCTCCTCCATGTCTTGGATGAGACCGGTGAAGTAGTCCCTGTCCTCCGCCTCTTCTTCCCTGCGCGCGGCCTCCATCCGCATCTTGTTGGCCATGTCGTCGAAACGCCTGCGCTTGGCCTCCATCTGCCTGCTTCTTGTTTGCGATGTCGCCGAAACGCCCCGCTCAAGAGGTGCTCTGATCGTGCCCCAGCCGGGTACAAACTCCAAAGTTACGGCGTCGCGTACAGAGCAGTCACCAAGGACGGAGATCACGGCCGGAGAGGCGGCTAGTATTGCGGGAATGCAAAGGCACATGCAGTCGAGTTTGTTGGACCTGCAGCGAAAATCGGAACGGCGGCAAACAGAGCCACGGGAAGTGCGGCGGCGCTGCAGGAGAGCCTTTTGGGGAAGAAGATGGAAAGGGTTGCTTTGAGATTCGAGGATGCATGTGGCGCTCGATGGAGTGGGTCGTTCCGTTTGGAACGAACGACCCGGTCGTATAGGATTTTCTTCCGAGGAGGCCCCTGTCACGGCCTTCCTGAAGACTGAGGCACAACGACTGAAGAAGAGGGCAGAGAAGAGAGAGCGGAGCAGGCTGACTCATGCACTCAAGGCCGCCACAGGGGAGGCTGGCCCATGACGCCCAGCAGCGAGTCCAGCCCGCTTAGGAAGTCACCGCTACAAGTAGTCAGAGCGTGCGTGGCTGCAGGGGTATGGAATGTAAAATGCTAGATTGGCTGTATTTTTCCTACCTTCCTTCTTCCCCTTCCCCAAGCTTTCTCTCGATCTGATCCAGACCTCGGCGTGATGCTAGCAACCCTTGTATCCCCGTAATTCTCTTGAATTCAAGCAATAGATCGATCCCGAGGGTAACACTTGGTATCTAGAGCCAGTCCTTCATCTTCCCCCCAAAAAATTCCAGCGTGTGGTGCTTGTTCAGCGGCGTGCGGCGGCGGTGGAGCACTTGTTGGGGTGCGATTCGAGTCGTTGGTCGGTTGGTCGCGAATCCTTCGCGGCTCAGAAAATCCCGTGCCTGCGATTTGGATTTTGAGCATCAGGAACGACGCCATGGACCAGATGCGCGCGGACCTGGCGGAGATGAAGACGACCAGTGCGTTGGTCGCGGCATCGGTCAAATCGATGTCGGAGACCATCCAGGCCATGGCGAGCTGGATGCTGAAGGTCGATAAATCGATTGGCTCGCTGCAGTCAGCCATCACTAAGGTGGGCGCTCGGGTGGCAGTGCTGGAAGCAGAGCAACCACCGGCAATGACCCCTATTCCACCTCGGCCCCATGGGCACGCCGCTGACAATCAGCACCAGGGTACTGCGCTTGGAGCTAACAACGCTCCCGCGCCTGCCCTGGGCAGGGGTAAGCGTGATTTCGCCCCTACACCAATTCCTTTTGACTTGGAGCACAGCGCATATTCATCTGATCACATTCATGGCTCTGGTTTTCGCTCGGGACATTCGAGCGGTCGCACGCCGAAAATTGATTTCCCAAAATTTGATGGGGACAATCCTACGTGGTGGAAAACCATAGCTGAAAAGTATTTTGCTATGTATGCTGTGCCACATGAAACTTGGGCTAGTTTTGCAACCTTGCATTTTCGCGGCAATGCTGCCTTGTGGTTACAGACTTATGAGGTGATGCATAACGTTGATAGCTGGGAGGAATTGGTAGTTGCCGTTTCTCAAAAATTTGACAAGGATAAATACCATAGTCATTTAGAGAGCTTAGAGCGCATTAGTCAGACTGGTACTGTAGAAGAGTATCATCACAATTTTGAGGAATTGATGCATAAAGTGTTAGTCTACAATAAGAATTATGATGAAGTATTTTTTGTGACCAAATTTGTAAAAGGATTAAAACCTGAAATTCAGTCAGCTATACGTTTACACAAGCCGAGGACTGTTGATGCCGCTTTGTCTCTTGCTCAAACGCAGGAAGATTTGCTCGAGGAGGTGAAGATTGCTTCAAGCTCTCGCTACAGAAATGATTACAAGTTTTCTGCCCGCAATGAGCACAAAAATAATGTGCAGTTCAAAGGAATTATGGGTGCATCGCCTGAAGACAAATCGGTGGTAGATGATAAAGCCAAATTAGCCCAAAAGTTGGCTGCACTGAAAGCAGTTCGCAAAGAGAAAGGGTTGTGCTTCAAATGTGGAGAAAAATATCACCGAGGACATATATGTACTCCCTCGCCGCATTTGCAGCTGATCAAAGAACTCTTGTTATTGCTGGATGTCAAATTGGATGAGGACACAGATGCGGACGAGCAAGGCTCTGACAACGACACGGATGGATTAATGCATCTCTCGGAATGTGCTGCAGCAGGAACGACAGCCAAGAAGACCATACGGTTGCACGCTATGTTGAATGGGCATCAAGTGCTGGTGTTAGTTGACTCGGGCAGCTCCAGTAACTTCATCAGCAAGGCAGTAGTGCAGCGTATTCAGATTCCGACAGTTCCTGTGACTGCGGCAAAAGTGACCATTGCTGATGGGGGGCTTATGTCCAGTAGTGAGATGGTTCCAGCAGCAGTGTGGTCATGCCAAAGGCATGTGTTTGCGACTGATTTGCGAGTGCTCAAATTGGGATGTTATGATGTAATTCTTGGAATGGAATGGCTTGAATCGTTGGGGCCTATGTGGATTGATTGGAAAAAGAAATTATTTTGTTTCCGACACGAAGGCAGGCGTATTACACTGCGAGGCGTCAAAGACAACATATCCACCTGTGCAGAAATTGATGGCCATCAGCTTTCATTGCTTATGCAGACAGGTGTTGTGTCGCACCTGATTCAGTTAAGTGGTGTGTCTGATAAGCAAACTTCAGATGAAGTGTCGCCACAAATTCAGCAGCTGTTGGAGGTGCACAAGGATCGTTTCGATGAGCCCAAAGGGTTGCCTCCAGCACGGGACTATGATCATCAAATTCCCCTGCTACCAGGAGCTCAACCAGTTGCGGTACGTCCCTATCATTACTCGCCACAACAAAAGGATGAGTTGGAAAAACACATCAGAGCAATGCTACAATAAGGAATAATTCAAGTTAGTCGTAGCCCGTTCGCAGCACCAGTGTTGCTGGTCCGGAAGAAGGATGGAACATGGCGATTCTGTGTAGACTATCAGCGCTCAATGCCATCACAATCAAGAACAAATATCCGATGCCGGTAGTCGAGGAGTTGCTTGATGAGTTGTCAGGTGCAGCATTTTTCAGTAAGTTGGACTTGCGAGCCGGGTACTACCAGATTCGTATGGTTCCTGAAGATGAAGCTAAAACAGCATTTCGCACCCACAACGGCCACTATGAGTTCAAGGTCATGCCATTTGGTGTTACTGATGGACCGTCCACATTCCAGTCGGCCATGCACATTACTTTGGCCCCGGGTCTGCGGAAATATGTGTTGTCCTTCTCCGATGACATCTTGGTTTTTTCCCAAACCCTGGAAGAGCACTGCCAGCACTTGGATCAGGTGTTCAAAATGTTGCGCGAGCATCAGTTCTATGTGAAACGAAGCAAGTGCACGTTTGCAAAGGAGTCGCTTGAGTACCTGGGGCACATTGTTAGCAAGCATGGCGTGTCGACGGATCCAGCTAAAGTAGTTGCAGTCCAACAATGGCCCACACCCGGTAACGTGAAGCAACTGCGGGGGTTCCTTGGTTTAGCAGGATACTATCGTAAGTTCATCCGCGGTTTTGGCATCATCAGCCATTCTTTGACAGACCTACTGAAGAAAAACACCCCTTTTGTGTGGACATCAGCGACAGCCGCTTCTTTTGATGCCTTGAAACAAGCACTTGTGCAGGCACCAGTTTTGGCACTTCCGGACTTCAAAGTGCAGTTTGTGTTGGAAACGGACACTTGTGATATAGGTGTAGGGGCGGTATTGATGCAAAAAGGGCATCCAGTGGCCTTTCTCAGTAAGGGCTTGGGCGTGAAGAATCGATCCCTTTCAACGTACGATAAATAATGCTTGGCCATCTTAATGGCTATGGAGAAGTGGAAGGCATATCTGCAAGCAGGAGAATTTTTGATATGCACGGATCAGCGTAGTCTGGTCCATCTCGGTGATCAGCGAGTGACCACGCCAATGCAACAAAAGGCTTTCCTCAGACTTATGGGGTTGCAGTACAAGATAGTGTACAAGCAAGGCAAGTCAAACATCGCGGTCGATGCCCTGTCTCGTCGAACACACAATGAGCAGTTGCACAGTATCACATCAGTGCAGCCACGTTGGCTGGAAATCATTGTTGAAGGCTATGAGAAAGATCCACTAGCACAAAAACTGCTGTCTGAGTTGGCCCTATCTAGTCCAAACGACCAAGGATATGCATTGGACAAAGGAGTAATTCGATACCAGGGCAAAATTTGGCTTGGGAGTCACTCCGAGGCACATGATGCCGTGCTAAAGGCACTCCATTCTAGCGCAATTGGGGGGCACTCTGGCATGGAAGCCACCTACCAGCGCGTTGCTTCCTTGTTCATATGGCCGGGAATGAAGAGCTATATTCAAAAATATGTGCAATCCTGTGTTGTCTGTCAGCAAGCAAAAGGAGAGTATGTCAAGTACCCAGGGAAGCTACAACCTCTCCCAGTTCCACCTGAAGCTTGGCATACCATCAGTATGGATTTCATCGAGAAACTACCCCTCTCTCATGGGTTTGACACGATCCTTGTAGTGGTGGACAAATTTTCCAAATATGCCCATTTCATCGCACTCAGACACCCCTTTACAGCACTGTCAGTGGCCCAAGTGTTCATCAACAATGTGGACAAGCTGCATGGGATGCCGCAGACCATTGTGTCCGATAGAGACAAGGTTTTTACTAGCAGACTATGGCAGAATCTGTTCAAAATGGCAGATGCAACCTTGAATCTCAGCTCGGCGTACCATCCACAAACGGATGGACAAACGGAGAGGGTCAACCAGTGTTTGGAGACGTTCTTGCGATGCTTTGTGCATGCAAACCCAAAGAAATGGTCGCAATGGTTGTCTCAAGCAGAATTCTGGTATAACACCTCCTTCCATTCGGCGGTTGGCCGCACTCCTTTTGAGATCATGTATGGACAGCGACCCAAGCACTTTGGCATACAACCTACAGAAGGATTGACACCAGTGGATTTACAACAATGGTTGGCAGAACGCTCCACAATGTAGCAGCTCATCCAACAACACTTGCACAGAGCGCAACAGAGAATGAAGAAGTTTGCAGACCGCAAGCGGTCGGAACGAGTGTTTGAGGTGGGGGACAAGGTGTATCTGCGATTACAACCACACATCCAAACTTTGGTGACTCCAAGATCGTCTCACAAACTCTGTTTTCGTTTCTTTGGGCCATTTGAAGTGCTTCAACGCGTGGGAGCAGTGGCCTACAGACTCAAGCTGCCGGTTGGAAGCCAAGTACACCCAGTTTTTCACGTGTCCCAACTGAAAAAAGCAGTGGCGCCTACAACACTGGTGAGTACTGACCTTTCTGTTCTGCTCATTGCTGATGACAAGCGACAACCTGAGCAGATTTTGGAGGCGAGGCTGGTGCGGCAAGGCAAGAAGCTGCTTCCGCAAGTCAAGACTCTTTGGACTGGACTGCCAGAAAGCTTTGCTACCTGGGAACAACTTCATGCTCTTCATCGAAGGTACGCGGAAGCACCAGCATGGGGACATGTTGCGTCTCAGGGAGGGAGCATTGTCACGGCCTTCCTGAAGACTGAGGCACAATGACTGAAGAAGATAGCAGAGCAGGCTGACTCATGCACTCAAGGCCGCCACAGGGGAGGCTGGCCCATGACGCCCAGTAGCGAGTCCAGCCCGCTTAGGAAGTCACCGCTACAAGTAGTCAGAGCGTGCGTGGCTGCAGGGGTATGGAATGTAAAATGCCAGATTGGCTGTATTTCTCCTACCTTCCTTCTTCCCCTTCCCCAAGCTTTCTCTCGATCTGATCCAGACCTCGACGTGACGCCAGGAACCCTTGTATCCCCGTAATTCTCTTGAATTCAAGCAATAGATCGATCCCGAGGGTAACAGCCCCGCCCAACGAGAGTAGCGAGGGAAAACGAAGCCTTCACTTTCCATTTGCATGGCGAATTCAAAATCTGGTCAAATCAGTCTTAAAAGATTTTCTTGAATCATCACCACGATCCAGTTCCGAGGCATCGTCGTCCCATCCGTAGCGTTAATTAATTGAGACTTCTTGGGAAACAACGGAAAGGCCCTTAAAATCCCACTCTAAACCCTCAAAACCAACAGATCCACTCCTGTCCGGTGACCCCTGCCATTCCAAAACTCCCAGCCTTCCTTTCCTTCCCTCGACAGCTCGCGGCAATGGCGAACGCCGCGCAGCGGCCATGCAGCATCTGCATGGAGCCCATGGCGCCCTCTGAAGCCCACCGCGGCGGCATCGCCTGCGCTCACGCCTTCTGCGGGGCGTGCCTGACGGGCCACGTCCGCGCGAAGCTCGAGTCCGGCCGCGCCGGCGCCGTGGGGTGCCTCGACGCGGCGTGCGCCGGAAAGCTGGACCCGGAGCTCTGCCGCGCCGCGCTCCCGCGCGACCTGTTCGAGCGGTGGTGCGCCGCACTGTGCGAGTCCATGTTCGCCGGCGCGCGGCGGACCTACTGCCCGTTCCCGGACTGCTCCGAGATGATGGTGGCCGACGGCGACGGCGACACCGTGACGCAGTCCGAGTGCCAGGTGTGCAGGCGGCTGTTCTGCGCCCAGTGCCGCGTGCCGTGGCACGCCGGCGTCGATTGCGCCGCGTACAGGCACCGGGACACGGCCAGGGAGGACGCGATGCTGCTGGAGATGGCCGCGGGGAGGAAGTGGAGGCGGTGCTCCAAGTGCCAGTTCTTCGTGGAGAAGACCGACGGCTGCTTGCACATCACCTGCAGGTAATTTTTGTTTTTTTGGAAACGTATCTTCTTGTGAAATTCTATCAAGATCGGTACTGTTGTTGCATCGAAAATTGATCGATGAATTCACGTAAAATTCGCAGGTGTGGCTACCAGTTCTGCTACGGGTGTGGCTTGCAGTGGGCTGCGTCTTGTTCCGGGCGATGCACATCATGAGATTATATCTATGCTCAGATGCATGATCATGTTGTTGTCGTAATATTTAGTAGCCAGTTTACGGATTTGGTTGAGGATGGTATTTTGATTGAGGATGGTAACACCAAGCTAGTACGTAAGAGGCGGTCTTATTTGGGCATCATCGAGGAATTGAAATGATCCATGTTTTAGCCAGTTCACGGATTTGTTAGAAAAAATGGTCCGAATAACTGCCACACGTGTGGCGTCGATAGGAACCCGCCCGCACGCCTCGTGCGGCATAGACGTGGATCGGCCCGCACGACCACGTCCGAGCGCGCAAAAGCACGGCCCGCACGTCCGGTGTGTGGCAACCCCGCCCGCACGACCCAGCCGATCCACGCCTCCGATTCATCCTCTCTCTCCTACGCCGCCATCGTCCCCAACCTCTCGAACCCCCGACATCCGTCGCCGGCCATCCCCGGTTGCCATGGCAACCAGGGCAGATCCGTAGGGCGCTCCGACCCCAAACCACACCCTAACCCTCCCCATCCACAGCCCCTCCACTCCAATCCAGCCCTCCAGACACGATCAGCTAAAACCAGGTGAAAATTCTCGATCTCGTCCTTCCATCTCATTCTTAAGGCTGAAAAATCTCCCGATCTTGTACTGGGTCCATACTGTAGGGGTAGAACACTGCGTGGTTCGGTGTATATTCGCAATTGCCAGGCAGAGTGCACCAGATCTGCCATGTACTAACGTTCGAAATTGACTTAATTTCCTAGTTTAAGTGACGCAAGTAGTTGGGTACGAAAAAATAGGACGGTAGGGGCAAAATTTTGGAATGGAGATGGTTGGAAGAAATTAATTGCCACTTGTGTGTAATGACAGTTGCCACCTTCCGTTGTCGTTAGCTACCACCTATTATGACCCGTCGGTTGTCATCCATATCTTCTGTGTGCAAGCAGCACAGGAATGCTATTTTTGTGGGTTGTTGATGCCTTCTTGTTCATGCAGAGATTGAGAACACATTGGAAAAGAAGGAAGGGAGACACGGTAAGAATGAATCACGAAGGTGGCGCTGGTGATTGGGGTTCTCAAAGGCCAGAAACAACCCCTTGGGATGCAACAGAGTACAGTCAGCTCATCTCTTCAGGGCCGTTGCTGCCACTACTGGAACAGTATGCAGGCGTAGGTATGATGCGTGCTAACAAAAAGAAGAGAACAGTTGCCATCTTCCCGACGATGAAGATGACATTCTACTTTTGTCGTGCATTGCCATTTTTTAGCAGGTTCTTATGACCAAAACACAATTATCGGGGCCCCGTGGCAAGTTCACTCGCAAGGAGCTATCACTGACAAATGTACGGGCAACAAACTTCAACTAGCTTGTATGGACAGTCAAGGTAATGTAAACACGGAAAAAAAGAGCGCATACTGCGGTGCACATGAAAAATGAACATGCAAAAAAATCTATCAAAAGGGCTTACGACTTACCGCGGTGTGAAAATGCAGAGCCTTCGTGCAGCACGTGGCATCAGGCACCGCCAATGTACCTGCCGTCGACGTCGTACACAGGTCAGTCCATAAAATAAGGTGAAGCTGAGGATGATCAATTAGCAGAAGGAGCATAGGTGGCAAATGCAAAAAATTGCCATGACTGGTCATCTGCAGTTGCCATGTATTAGCAAACTACATTTGACATCCCTGCACGTCTGTTGTTGCCGTCCATGTACAAATACAGTTGCCAGGGGAGAACAACTGCAGTTGCCATGCCATTACAACTACATTTGCCATGTCATGGAACTGCAGCTGCCATAGAGGAACAACTGCGGTTGCCATGCCGATGCAAAAAATACATTTTTTTTGCCAAATAAAATTGCAGTTGCCACATCAGGGGCAACTGCAGTTGCCGTGCTAGCGCAAAAAATACAGTAGCCATGAATTTGACCAACCACTGCTATGCACACAGGTTATTACGCTGGTGGTACCCCGGCAAACGTCTCGTGGCAGCCTTCACTAATTGCGGGTGGGGGAAACCATTCTGCTGTCCCAGGCAACACGGGAAGGTCGAATGCAACGCACCAAGGTAAGGGAAAAAAATCTGAACCAGTAAAACAAACAGTACCTTTGATACTTGAAGTTATTTGCATGCGAAAACAAACTAGTTGCCGTGTTTGTTGAAAACAATGGCTGCCATCACTGGACAGCTATAGTTGCCGTGCATGCCCACACACATACTCGCGGCTTGCTGTTTGAAAAAATGATGCCGTGCAAAATCACTCATAGATGGTGTGGTCCGTCACGATACACATGTTATTCAAACATAAAGCTTAAATGTCGTACCTGTTTTCCCTATCGCAGGGCCTACAACTATAGTTAGCGGCAGTGCCACGACATCAAATGCGGGGAGCTCTGAGCGCACGGAAGACGCGTTTCACCAGCCAGCAGACACTCGTGCCGCAGACAATTTCGAGTCACAGTCGGCAATGGCAATCATTCCAGCACTACAGACAAGCACCCCTTTGAACACGCACACTGACAACGCTCAGGTAGAAGGAACTGCCGCCGATACTGAAGTGAATGATGAAAGTGACGACGAGGCAGAAGATGATGAAGATGGTGGGCAATCAGAGATTGTGGTACCTCAGCCACCGTACATTGGGCAGAGATTTGAATCGTTCGAGGAAGCAAAGGAATACTACCAGACATATGCAAAGTTCCATGGATTTGCGGTCAACACCGAGTACCATAGGAAAATTAAGAAAACCAATGAGTACAACAGAGGTGAGATGAGGTGCCACAAGGCGCGGAGGAACAAGAAGGTGAAAGGTGCTGCGCCTGTCGTTCCGGAACGAAAAAGAGGAATCATTCTCAAGACGGGATGCCCTGTCCGGTGTAAGCTAAACGTAGATGGGACACAGTATGTGGTCACCGAATATTTTGACGAGCACAACCACAGTCTCATAAAGAAGTTCGACCTGGTCAAATTTCTGACCGCCCACAGAGGATTCACCCTAGTCGAAAGGCAATTCGTAAAGCTGCTACATGACTGTAACGTCGGTCCATCCAGAATGGTCCAGATACTATCACTCATCCACAGCAAAAAGGGGAAACTGAGTAGCATGCCGTACATACCGGCTGACGTCACAAACCTACAGGCCAGGTACCGTAGAGAGAGCAGGCTGGCTGACATAGAGGCTACAATTGCCTACTTCGATGAGAAAGCAAAGGAAGATCCAGATTTCTTCTACAGGATAAGGTTGGACGATGAGGACCGTGTCAGGAACATATATTGGGTGGATGGTGCTGCAAGGAGAGCCTACAAACATTTCCGAGATTGCATTTCGTTCGACGCGACGTACCTCACCAATATGTACAAGATGCCATGCGCTCCATTCATAGGAATAAATAACCACAATCAGTCATTGCAGTTCGGTTGCGGGCTCGTTCGGAACGAAGACACGGATGGGTACGTCTGGTTGTTCAAGACCTTCTTGGAGTGCATGGATGGACTTGCTCCAATGAACATAATAACAGACCAGGATTTTAGCATGCATGCAGGCATAGAGGAGGTCTTTCCGTTGGCAGTGCACAGGCACTGTAGGTGGCACATAATAAAGAAGGCTGAGGAGACGCTAGGACCGTTCTTTGCTGACCGTCCAGAGCTGCACAAGGCATTCGAGCTGTGCGTGGACCACAGCTTGACGGTCGAGGAGTTTGAAAGGAGCTGGATGGCCATGGTTGAAACGCATCAAGTCCAAGACAACAAGACGCTTGCTAATCTGTGGGAAAAGTGAATGTACTGGGTGCCCGCCTACTTCATGCACTGCTTCTTCCCTTTTCTACAGACTACTCAGCGCAGCGAGGGGTTCAATGCTGTGTTGAAGCGGTACGTGAGCCCTGGCAACTCATTGTTACAGTTTGCCAAGCAGTACACAGCTCTGCAACAAAAAATTCTGGGATCTGAGCTGCAGCAAGAAGCTACCACCGCACTAAAGCAGCCAAAATTGCTAACGTACTTACCAATGGAGAGGCAAATGAGCAAGATATACACAAACAAGATCTTTAACAAGTAAGTCAGTTGCGTTACGGGTCTTATTTGCACAAAAAGCACTAGGGCAGTAGTTGCCATATAGATTTGCAAATGCAGTTGCCATGATATGCAGTTGCCATGTTTAATGGAATACTTTTTGTCATGCTTACTCAGCTGCAGTTGCCATGTTTTGATGAAATTTCTGTTTACAATGCTTACTCGGATACATTTTATACGTTCAATGAAGTTCCGGCGCCATGTTTAGTGAAATGTACTTCCATTGGGGCATGTTGGTATGCAAATGCCAATGTCAACTGAAAAAATGTCATATTGTCAACACATATGCTGAATATACAAAAATTGCCATGTTTAATAAAATGCAACTTTCATGTTTGTTGAAAATGCAATTCCCATGTTTACTGGAATGCAGATGCCCATGTTTGATGCAATGTGCTTCCATTGGGGAAAATATTGGTGTGGAAACAACGATGGCTAGTTGAAAATGTAATACAGTTGCCATGTTTGGTGTACTGCAGTTGCCATGTCTGTTGTACTGCAGTTGCCATGTTCAGTGTACTGCAGTTGCCATGTCTGGTGTGCTGAAGTTGCCATGTCTGGTGTACTGCAGTTGCCATGTCTGGTGTACTGCAGTTGCCATTTTCAGTGTGCTATGTTTGCCATGTTCAGTATGCTATGATTGCCATATTCAAAACAAAAATCTATTTCTATTCACATGACAGCATAAGGTGCTACAAAAAAAAGGATCGCACGATGGATTAACATAAAGCACACAAAAATTGCAGATTCCAAGAAGAAATAAAGCGTGCCAGCATGTTCACGGCTTTCCATATGGACGAACATACGTTCAAGGTGTGTTCTATTTTGGGCATGTCGGATTCAGAACCTGAAGACCCAGACAAAGGAAGGAACTACTTCATGAAAGCCTCGATAGGCGAAGGCGAGTACTACTGCCAATGCTGCAAGTTCGAACGGGACGGCATTGTGTGTTGTCACATACTGAAAGTGATGGACATGAACGCTGTGACACGGATGCCCCGCCATTTCATAAGGCGACGATGGACTTGGGACGCTGACGACGAGTTGGCGCCGCAGACAACACACGCGGTTCTGGCTGTGCATGACGAGAGACCGGAGTCCACCATGGAAGCCGTGAGGCACGTAGTGCTGACGAAGAACTATGCTGAGCTAATTGATAAAGCGTGCAAAAGTGATGAGACAGCAAGAGTCGCAGAAAAACATAGGAAGGCGCTAAAAAAAGAGCTTGATGAGATCAAGAAGCGGAAAGCTGAGGAAGCCTTACACCGGTTCCCCCGCACATCAAGTGTGCCTTCATCGACCGGGCCGTCATCTGAAAACTCGGACATAGGATCTGGAACAGCAAGCACACAAACGCAGGTTAGGAACCCACCACGTTCCATCACAAAGGGTCGCCCGAGAGAGATAAGGTACAAGTCAGGATTGGAGATTCAAGCAAAACACAAGAAAACAAAGAAAGCTGCGGGCAATCCATGAGCAGAAATTGGGGCGTTGCGTCATGGTCCTTGTGGATATTTAGTTTTGTACGCCTATACGATGAGATTTTTTGTTTTTAAAATTGGGAGAATAACTATTGAGGAACATAAGAAAAGAGAAGGGACAAAATTCATTGACTGCAGAAAATGCAGTTGCCATGTTATGTGTATGGAATCTGCCATGTTATGTGTATTAAATCTGCCATGTTATGTGTACTAAATCTGCCATGTAGTGTGTATTAAATCTGCCATATAGTGTGTACTAAATCTGCCATGTAGTGTGTAGTAAAAAATATGCCATGCTATCTTATACTAAAAATATGCCATGTTACTTTGTACTAAAATATGCCATGCTTTTTATACTGGATCTGCCATGTTAGTTATACTGTATCTGCCATGTTAGTTGTACTGTATCTGCCATGTCAAGTATGCTTGATCTGCCATGTTGTTTTGAACTGTAATTGCCATGTTAGCTGTGCTTAAAATATGACATGGTATTTGAAATGACTGTGCATGGCGTATATTTCCATGACAAATACCACACGGTTTAGAGAAACAAATTGTGTTGTGCGCAGTGTATTGAAAATCAAGTTGGACAAAGGCGGAAAATGCATAAATCACAGCCAGGGTTGTGGCTGCATGATCAGCCCTGCCCCACAAATTGCTAGCCGGTGATGCCCCACGTATGTTGAACTACATTTGCCACCTGTTTTTAAACATCATGGACGCAATCCAAAAACAGCAAAAAAACTGGTGATGTGTGCGACTGAAACCATTGTAATAAAAATAAAAACATAAAAACGTATGTGCATTAACGACTAAAAACATAGGTTCATGTCCACACATATATTACAGACCTACTATAAAATGTCGCTCACACACCACCACTGCATAGTGGCGTATGCTGGGTTGCAGTCGTAACATAGCACACAAACATAGTTTTTCGACAATAACAAGATAGATAAGTACCTTACATTCCTCAGCAACAGAATGTAAGGTATGCGTCCGGCGTCTAACACCACATGATCACTTGTACTTCTTGTTGATTTTCTTGACAGCTTCCTCCACGAACTCGCGTGCTCCAGACCGCTTGTTGAAATCTTCGTTCGTCAACCAGTTCCACGTGTGGATTTTTCGGAGCTCAACAATCGTTGCAGCTGTGATGGCGGGGACGATTCTGCCTTCCCACTTTGCAAAATATTCCAGCGCGTGAAAGCTGCAGTCCGTACTGCACGAGAAAAAGACTCAAATGAACACACAAAAAAAGGAACAGACATAGCAAAACATAGACTTCAATTCACATGTGGCAAACAAAAAAAAGAGGGGTTGCAATTGATGTAAACGGCACATAAAAAGGAGGGGAAAAAGAAATTACGTGTTCCCTTGCTTCACAGTCGCCACATACTCAATCGGGAAATGTCTGATCTGGACCCTTGAATTTTCGTAGTGACGGTTCCATGTCTCTTTGAGGTTGTTGATGAAGAATTCAGCATGCGTGGTAAGATCTGAATCAGCTCCCGAACGGATTGAATCAAGCACCTCAAAGCGTTGATTCTTCAGGTCCAGACAGATCGCGTAGTGGTGACCACACTTGTCATGTTGGGCATGTGGTGCAAGCTCCTGGAACATGGGGAACATGACCTGCATTTTAAAAAGTGAAGAAATGAGAAGCATAGTTCACATAAAAAGAACAGCAGAGGGACAAAAAAATTAGAATCATGTAGGATGTGTTTTTTGGCTATGGTGTGGGGGTAGTTGAAGAAAAGTTGCCATCCATGTATGTTCAAGATTTGCCGTGCATTTCATAAAATCAAAAAATGCCACGTGGTTCGCACAGGGAATGCACAAAAAACAAAAAGAAAAAAAAATGTGCATGGCAACTGTTGCCACATGGAAAAAAAATCTGACACACAGTCACAAAAAGTGCAGAAGATGGCAAAAACCACACCATGTAAAAAAAATAGTGCAGACAGGGTAGGAGTACTCACATATTTCTTCAGTGTTAGCTTGAATTCACCGTGCTGAGCGAAATTCTTCCTCAAAATTTTGTGGTGGAAGTCACCATCCCATATTTTGCATGTCATGCTGTAATGCATGATGACCTTGTTGGCACACATATCGATGTGATTGGTGATGTAGTCGATCCCGCATGCAATCACATTCGTCGACATTTTGCCGTTTGGCCTCACAGACTCGGCGAGATCACCCAGGTCGACGTACGTCGCTCCGCATTGAATGACTTTGGTTCTGTCCAAACATGAGCTGTATGAAAACGACATAACACGGAAGAATCATGCCTGCTAAGTAAAGAGATATATAAAAGAACTAAAACGTAAAGCGCATCATGTATAAGGAGTGCAAAAAAGAAAAAGATGAAGATGCTAAAAAAAGAACAAAGCAGAATGAGTGATTGTAGGATGTGGTCATTTACGCTTTCAACTCCTTCATATGCTTGCTGCTGGCCCTTGCATTTCCAAACCGCTTGATGACGTCGTACAGCTGGGTCTGTTCCTTAGTGGCCCTGAATTCGGGCTCGTAGTCTTCCGCGGGAGGTGCGTGAACTACCCTCTGCTGTCTCACAGAACCAGGGGTCGCGCTTCTGATGGTATCCTCAGTTGCCATCTCCGCAGTCAAGTTGGAACTTGATTGCCCCTGTCCTCGGGATGTCCTCCTCTGCAATGCTGCCTCCTCAATCTTGCGGTAAGCTTCGTCGAGTGACGGTGAAATTTCCTCAGGGGTAGCTGCAATGATTCGAGAAGAAAAAAAATAAAAAGTGTGTTATGATAAGGAGAAAGTCAGAAAACATATGGATTGTGAGGAAAAATGGGGTGTATAATGTGACATGTAGGTAGGAAAAAGTGGGGAAATTGCCATGTGTGGTGCAACTACAGTTGTGATCATGTCATCGCAACTGTGGAAAAGTGGGGAAATATGGTGGCCATGTCATCGCAACTGCAGTTGTGATGAATTACCGTTCAGATGGCCTGTGGTTGCCATGTCGCATCAAATGCAGTTGCCATGTTGTGTCAACTCCACTTGCCATGTGATTACCGTATAAAAAAATGCAGAATGGTAACAAACAAAATGCATGTGACATGGTGTGGCAAATCCAGTTGCCATATGTAATAAACTATAGTTGCCACGTGTCAGCAAATACAGTTGCCATGGTGAATCAAACTTCAGTTGCCATGGTGAATCAACTTCAGTTGCCATGTGTTTACCCAAATGTCAAAAATGCAGCATGGCAACAACCAAAAAAAATGTAGGCTATGGTGCATCAAAAATCAACTTGCCATCTCATCACACCGCAGTTGCCACCGCAGGTGAGAACATCACCGAATGGGATATGATTGGGACAAAATTCAAACTACAAAATATGTGCACACGAAAATCGTAAGGACATGACAAGTGTACCTTGCACAATTGGCTCTGCGAACTTGACAGCCTTCCTGCCCTCGACCATTGGCTGCGCCATCATTGCCGCCGTGCCTCCTGGAAAAGCAAAGGCAACTGGCATAGGATCATGCACCACCGCTTGGTCTTGACTTACGCCAAGGCTGAAGCTCGGTGGGGTAAATGCCATTGGGTGCCTCTCATTCCTACTGGCCGGACCACGAACGATTTGCGGGGCAGAATCCAATGGTGAAAGATCAACAAACATATCTGAATCCGCCGCTACAGAATGTTCGGGCTTGTTTGTAGGGCGGGGCGTCTTGTCAGCGGTATCAGCAGCAGCTTTCATGGCGATCTTCTTGTTTGGGCTGTAGGGGACACCAACATTGACTGGCAGCCTGGAAGTGCGCAGATTTATGTTGGGGATTTCCACTGCAGGTAAAGGCGCAGTCTGCTCCGGCCGTTCACCTGCGTCACTCATGCCAGCCTTGACAACTGCCTCAGTTTTGCTCCGGTCTTGCGGGTTCTCCATCACATTGCTTTGGGCGGTTGGCGGGAACAGTGTGGATGCAGGAACATACCCAGACTCATCTCTCCTGCTACTAGGTACAGCCGGTACATTGGGTACGACTGTTGGTTGCTTACGGGGGCTGCGACGCCTAGGTGGAAGACCAGCACGCGCCACAGTAACCTTAGCAGTATCTGCACCGACAGGGGCTGGAGCTGTTGTGGCAGGAATCTCTCCTGAAGATGGCATATCCTTATGAAATGCCGCCTCAGCGGCTTCTATCGTGGACACGGGTGCGCCATCACGCACGCCCTTGGAGTCAGTATCTGAAGTGCTGGAATCTTCCTTGCCTATGTTCGTCTCGGGAGCGTCCACTTCAACACTTGCTGATGGGGTGGCGTGGCTCACTGCGGCTTCCTTCATTGCCAGAAGAGTTGGCAATATTTCAGCTGTCCTGGCAGATATGGACTCATCACTCCCTGATGTACGGATGCCTGTTGTTGTAGCCTTGGCATCCGCAGCCGGGGGAGATGATCGGCCACTCGCATCAGGGTTGGTGGAAGCCGTCATCGGTGCAGCAGCAGTATTGTCGACGGGTGCCTCATGTACATTTGAGTTACCCCCAGTTGACAACTTTGAATGTAGTCGTTCAAGCGGATCATTTATCCTATGCTTGGCCCCGCGCGTAGTAGTCTTCTTAACCCTGAAAAAAGAAAAAATCACATGAGAAAAGGTTTGAAAAAAATGAGCAAAAACATGTTTTGCAAAAAATGGTAGAAACCTTAAAGTGAATGAAAAACATGTGGAAAGTTGGTAGTTGCCATGTAATGGGAACTTGAGTTGCCATGTGTCCTGGTTAGCAGTTGCAATTCAGAAGTAGTTGCCGTGTTTAGCAAAAAAATTGAAGAATGAAAAACTAATGTATGTTCTGGCAGGAATGCAATTTGAAAACTATGTATGGGATGAGCTCTCAAACCCATAGGTGAAAAAATGGTAGTTGCCCATGAGGTAGAGGGTTAGATGCCAGTTGCACTAGATGCCAGTTGCCATGTGAAGACCAAATATAAGTTGCCGTAAAACTAAAAAGAGAATTGAATGAAGAAATCATTTGGGGGAAGAGAGGTTGCCGCGTGGGTGACGGTGAAAGAATATCATGTGACAAAGCTGAACAAAAAAAGCATTGGAAAATTGAAGGAAAAAACACAAATATGAAAATGAAACCACATTGATTAACGTACTTCTTGACTGGCTTCCTCATGTCTGGCAACACAACAGGATCCCCGGTGTTGGTCGTCGTCGTACGAGGAGACAACCTGGTGGAAGGGGTGTCACCAGCAATGGGGGCACCTTTGTTCAAGCGAGCAGAAGCACGGGTTGGCGTTGGCGCCTGTTTCTTCGTAACTGCTCGTCCACCAGCGGTCGGCTCGCTGCAAAAATAACAGATGGAGGGAAAAAGACAAGGTGGCAAATGTCAGAAAACAAACCCGTTGCCGCGCTTGACAACAGAAAAGTGTAAAGAAAATTGGATGAGATTGTTCCAAGAAAATAGACACAGCGGAAAACTAAAAATTGAAAGTCAAACCTCCTCCTGGCAGCTACGGGATCCGTCTTGGACTTCTTGCCATGAGAACCCTGCCCAACATCATCTGGAGCCCTCCCCCTCCTTGATGGCAACACCCCCTGGCCTCTCGCAGTCGTCTGTTCTTTCACTTTCTCTGGTGGTGGGGCATCTGTTGCATCCTTGCCCCTGTTGCCGCCTCTGCGAACTTCAGCTTGTTCATCGTCATCCGTGTCCTGATGCACATTGTCCATGTCGTCGTCGTCATCCTTGCTGAGGCCAGCGTCTCCGTCTACATCATCTTGTGTGCCGCCGGGCTCTTGGGAACTGTTGTAGTCGTATCGGCCACGACAGCCAGTTGGCCGGTGTGTACGTTCTGGAACAAATGAAGTGAACTGCCTCGCAACCGCGTCGCTGCCGGAGGCACTGAGGGACGTCCACCCCTCGACCAACTTCCCGAGCAATCCGGTCATTTCGGAAGCAAACTGCCCAATTAGATGCTCAACTGGTGCCCTCGCCTGTCCACGAAAAAAAGAAGCATCAGCAAACAACCCCCGTATTGAAGTCACTTTCGCAACATCAAACATGTAATCCACAGCAACCCATGGATGTGGACATTTTGATTACCTCAGAAGGGCAAGACGGAGCTGAGTGCACGTCCATCCACTTTTCAAATTTTTGAGGCCCCCCAAACACGCTGTAGTCTATAGCATGCTTGGCCATCAGCTATGAAAAACAAAAAAAGAAAATGTAAGCATGCCTTATAAACCACGGACGGTTGCGTCGTGTCAAATTTGTAAGCATGTCGTGTGAAAAAAAGACATAAACAAAAACTAACCTGTAGTTTTCCATACGTGCCATCAGTTGCCCTGTCTGCAGCAAGCACAGCCTTGACAGCGCTGATGGTCCACGCAGAAACAGCAAACTTGTGCGTAGGCGGCGGGCCTTCTACCCCAGTGAAATCCACGGTGCACAGATCAAGACAGTCGACATACATAAGCTGATTTGAAAACAATTTTGCAAAGAAAAGAAAATATCAGTTGCCATCATCGGTAATTTGTAGTTTGGAAAAAATAAAGAGCAGGATAAATGTATGATCCAACGATAATATGTATGTGGTAGTTGCCATCAAAGTGTGATGGAAGTTGCCATCCTACTGTGATGACAGTTGCCATGCTAATATGAAGGCAGTTGCCACATTGTCAGAATGACAATTGCCACGTTGTCATTATGGCAGTTGCCACATTGTCGCTATGGCAGTTGCCATCTTGTTGTGACCAGATTGTCATGCATGAATGAAAGTGCGTCATAAACAAAGAGTTCACACAGAGACCTGGAAAAAATAAATACCATTAAATGCAGGCGACAACCCTTCTGGTACATCTTGTTTTTGAAAGCATCGTGGAGAAAGTCGGCAATGAATTTACACCAGTTCATATTCTTCACGTTTTTCAGATTCGCCTGCACGACACGAAATTTTCAGGGCAAAAAAGGTTTGCCACGTCAGAAATCAAACGGAAAGAAGCGCAACGAAAACACTGGCAGTAGTAAGCATGGATCATTCACCAGGATGGGGAAACATTTGTTGCTTGGGCGAAGAGAAGTGGTCGGCGCGAAAACAGCTGATATGAGATACATGAGCAGCTTCATTTTGAAAACTTCTCCGTGCGTCGTCATGGCCTGCAGAGAATCTGCCAGTACAGACGTGTTCGGCATTGCCTCCAACCCAGGAAACAAACGGGCGAACAGCTCTTCCTCAATCTCATTATTAACCTCATACGGGACTTTGATATGTCCCCGAGGCACACCCAAAGTGCAGAACACGGATTCCTCGTTCAATGGGAGTCTTCCCCGTCCCGGGATCACGAATTCCCTGGAGGCGGGATCGTATATCTCACCAAGCCAGTCGCATACCGGGTTGACAAGGTTCGTGCACCGGACATCCATCAGAACCTGCATACCCATCTCAGCAGCAGCTCCCTTTTGATCGTCACTGAATTTGTCAATCAGCACGGTCAGACGTTCCTGGGAGGCTCTGTTGCGAATACGTTTCTTCTTCTGCAAAAAAACAAACACAAAAGTGTTGAGCTGTTGCCATGTTTTTGTAATGCTACGAAAATTTAGTTCATGATGGACGACTATAAAAAAGATATAGGTGTCAGCAAATAACATAAATCAGGAGGGAGGGGGCGGGTGTGCAGACAGTTACCTCATCGCCCTCTTTTCTCCGTCCAGTTGCCCGGTTACGTTGAGGTGGATCCATGAAATCGTCATCATCACTTTGATGATCGCCGCGAGCCATTCTGCTGATGTAGGAACAGACCAAATTGTTAATGGCGAAAATGTAAAGTGCAATGGGTAAGCAGTTGCCACCCCACAGAAAAAAAATGTTAACTATTTGAATGCAAATGTGGTTGCCATACTATGCAGCCAATTTGCCACATTGCCATATCTGTGTTGTGGCAACAGCCATTGTGTTCACAAACTGTATTGCAACATGATTATACAAAAATCCAAGTGGCAAACACGCCCACTCAATGTGCACATTATTTCCGTCCAGTGCTACCGATTGTGGCAACTATCAAAAGTATGGAAACTGTCGCAAAATAATTCAGAAAAAAAAACAAGTCTCACAAGTGAAAAAAGAATGTTTGAGGTTACTATTATGTAAATTCAGCAAAAAAACAGTTTGCCTCATTTAAAAAAGCGTGTATGTGGCAACTATCTCATTCATTCAGAAAATTTTAGTTGCCCCCCCCCCCCCTTGTGTGTGAGCTTGAACACATTCGTGGCAACTATGACAGTCAGTTTCAGAAAATATGTTGCCGCAGAAGAGAACACATTTGTGGCAACTGCCACATTTGTTCATGTAGTTTAGTTGCCACACACCTGTTCACGTTCGGTCATACTGCCATAGTTGCCATATTCAGAAAGCATATTTTCTCTGGTTACTTATCGTACAAGTTCAGCAGAATTAAAATTTGCCATATGGGAAGAGCATGCGTGTGGCAACTGCCACAGGAGTTCAATGAAATTAGTTGCCACCTCGTTTTGGGGTGGCAACTATGACAGTCATTTTCGGAAATCTGTTGCCCACATGGGAGAACACGTTTGTGGCAACTACCACGTTTATTCAGGTAGTTTAGTTGCCGCACATTTGTTCACGTTCAAAAAATCGTACTACCAATTTCGCCACAGTCTGCATTTTCAGCCCCCCAAACTAGACTAGATCTAGGTTTCAACGGCAACTGATTCAACCTCAAAATCACCCTTACAATTCACGCGCGAAATGGCTGCAACCACAAATTTCGAACCAACCCCGCACCAAATCAACCCGGCGGACACTCTCAAAATCCAAATGCAAGACTAATGCGTTGCCTACGAGCAGGCATAGCCTCACCGACGATGCCGCCGCAGCGGCAGCGACGAAACTGCCCACTCCTCCGAAGCAACGGCAGGCACACAACTATGGCGCACCGCCGCATCGGCGGGGACGCCGGCGCACCGCCGAATCGCCGGAATTTCTAGGAATAGATCTAGAAATCGAACAGGGAGGAAAGAGGGGAACAAAATCAGGGAGGGTGCGCGATAGATGAAGCGAGCATTACCTTCGACCCGCACGCGTTCCGGTGACGCCGCTCCGCTCCCGACGAGCGCCACCAACGCCCGCGAACATCGTCGACTGTCCCGCCTCCACCGTCGCCTTCTCGCCTCGCCTTCTCCTCCAGTGGACTGCAATGCGAGTGGGTTGTGCCAGTAAATGCGACGTGAGGGAGAGTGAATGGAACCGTGAAGGAAATGGTGGAGGGGTGTGCGACGTCTTTTACGTCAACTGCGGTCGGAACGTGGCGTGCGGGCGCATGGCAGTTCCACCGCACGCCTCTCAGTGGCAACCGCTGACCCCGGGATGGCAACTACCGTGCGGGCGAACCCACTCGCACACCGCACACTAAAATCGTCCTACGTGGCGCCGAAAACCAACCCTTTTGCTCCAATATTCGTGCAAAACTAAACCAACGGCGATGCTTGCGTGTGGACGAAGTGGTGAACGCCCACACGTGTGGGCGTTAACATTTCCGAAAAAAAATTGAGGGGTTTGTTAATCGTTTTTTTGAACATCAGTACAGACATCGGTAGACACCCTACAAACTATATAAAGGGTAATATAAAAGTTTCACGCTTTCGTATATATACGATGAATCGTCCATAGGTATGCTATATACGTATAGGCCAGTATGTTTATCTTTTTTCTCCTCTTCACTTAAAGTTTCACAATTTTTTCAAATGCAAACATATTGCAGCCAGCAAGGTTCGAACTAGAGACCTCCAGTTAGACTATACAACAAGGTAACCAACAAACCACGTTAGTAGTTGTGACATTTATAGGTACTAGTAAGCGTGCACGTGCGACCTGAGGCACATATTGAGCAAAAGAAACAAGACCCCTCGTAAATCTGACCATAACTAAGTCTTGATCAATTGGCATTTTTTTAAAATTCATTACATGACACGAGCTTACACAGCTGGCATTGCTACATCTTTAATTCTTCTATAAGAAAATTACCATATGCCCTGGGATAACCACCATCTGGACATACATGTTATGAAAGCTTTGCACCTTTCACCTGGGATGATTCTTAGTTGGTTGTGCCACTGCCTCCTCTTATTCGCTGAAAGATACAAACAAGACAGTGTATGTAATGAAGGTGTGCAAGCTAACAGCCAATGAAGGTGTGCAAGCTAACAGCTTTCCAACTTGATTACAACTCAAATCTAAAAATCTGCAGGTTACGAATGATTCTGATGACCTGTGATGGCGGCACCTTGAAACTAATTATTTGAATAAATACGTGCATTTGGAATACAAAGAAATACTACACTGGAACATGCATTTGAAGAAAAATACAATAATTCACCCAGAGAAAGGAATAGTACTAACAAACTGCTGCATGCAACCAGTGGTAGCACAAACAAAAAATTAGATGAAAAAACATGCACATTGTTTAGAAGAAGCAGACTGTTGACTGCCTTTCCCAATAAATATTTTTCTTTCACATAGCTTATAGCTTACAAATCAGCAGAGAATGAATAATTGATACTGTATTAGAAAATGCATAGGATCTTGCTTCAAGTTCACAAATATATAGCTTGTCCTTTCCTTTGTCCAGAAAAAATTCCCTTAAATATAAATAGTAGAACATCATGCACCATTTGTGAAGAGTACTTGAACATATGTTGATTTTTGAAAATGCTAACATGCAACCTATATGGGACGTGGGCATTTTGGAGGCAAGGGAAGCAATAACATCACCCAGTGCAAACAGTGACTTGTTAATGAACTTTGCCTCCTTAGATCTCTCTCCATCTACTTCAGTTTTGGCCAAGCGCTCACTTCCAACCACATGTGGGTAATCCTTTGCCCAGTTAATTACCAAATGCTCACTGGTGACAGTGACCCTAACTAAGATGCAAGTAAAACAAAAGTTCAGATAACGTTATCCCATTGCTAAAATATTCTCATTACTATGTCAGGTATGCTACTCCCTCCTATCCAAATTAATTGACAAAGACTTAGTAGCACTTTAGTCCAAAATTGTACTAAGTCAGCATCAATTAATTGTAAAAAATGTATTGGCATGAACCGATAAATGTTCCTGTCATACAGGAAAACGCTTGCTGGCACCTATTGCGGCATATAGGATCTTTTTTACATGAAGCGACCAATGTTCCTGTCAGTTACACACAAACAGACACCACTGGAATCGTCTCGCATGACAAGTTCAAAGTTTGGAGAGTTCTCTTTTGTCAGGAGCTCGGCAATCACAGTAGTCTACCGAGTATCAACGTATATGAACTCAGGAAACCAAAAGAATCTTGTAAACACACCTACCTATTTGCTCAGTTTCGAGGGAAGGGGGCTCCGCGAGACAATATAAACCCATAAAACTCAAGTCATTGATGCCCCGCTCATTCTTTATATGCATCAAAATGCTCTTGACATGTAAATGTTAGTTCATTTTGCACACCAATATGTCAAAACACTGAAATGCTGAAAGAAAAATACATGATCTGCAATGAAACTTTTTATCCATATTTCATAGCATTCACAACTGCCTAAATAATATGGAATTGCCATTGGCCGCAAATTATAAAGTCTGCGCTAAAAGCAAACCTTATACAATTCTAGTGGGCTACCATAATTTTTAGACTACGGAATCCTACAAAATAAATGAATTTGGAACTACCTAGTGGTCTACAATCCCAGTAATCAAGCAATCCATGCACACTTTGTATAATAAATGGATTTTGCTTGAATAACAAACTAACTTAACTTGTTGTACAGTTCTACAAGCAGACAAGATAACAAACCTATAAGAGAAGATATGGAACCATGGAAGTACAGGGAGATTGAAAACACAAGCCTGACGTGTTCTTCACAGCAGATAATTTTGATCATTTCTTATAAACCATACTTACTATGTTCAACTGAACTGAAGTATACTAATTAAATTTGGACTAACCATGCTGTCCTAATACATCAACCAAGAAACAATTTCAAAATATACAAATAAGATCATGATGAGTAGTTTATTTTTTAATCATAATGGACACAAATTTCAAATTGACTTCAAGAAATAACATCATTTGTACATCTATGACTTACGAACACCAGAGCAAATATTTTTATGATACCAGCCTGAACTTCAAACAAAGTTTTCCTGACGAACAACTATCCAACTGTACCACCCTACACATCAAGAAAAAGAAAACATCACATACTCACTGCATTCCTAGATTTAGAGTGTTTTTGTGGCTCTATTATCTGAAACGCCTTCACCGACAGAAAGTAGTGGTGCCAGTTGTTTAAGGAGAATAATAATCCACACACCATAGCCGGGATATATTTTTTCTTTCACATTTGCATACAAAGGAAAAAGCTCTGTAGAAAGATATTACCAGCGCTTGGAAAGGAATCAATTGTAGTACCAGTTGCATAAGAAATGATGCACTGATTTCTCTCGAAGCTTTCCAGCTTATTCACACTTACAAAATTCAAATAAAGACCATCAAAAACAATTCGAACAGTCTGGTCAGTTGTAGAGGATTTTCCATATGTGATACTCTCCTGAATGTTGAATCTCAGCAATGTTGTAGAGGAGTAGGCCAGTCTAATTAATTACATTTACATGTTTGTAAGTCTCGATCCTAGAAACTTGCAAACCTACGGTTCAACAAAAGCTGCAATTTACTTTTTACTGAAAGATATGTTATCTATTGATCTCTCTCTATCTTATGGCTGAGATAAACATAATTGTGGAAAGAAGACTCCACTGAAATTTTAGTCTCCACTGTACACCACCAACCAATTTCCGAACTAAGGAGGCGAAGGGGGAGTTGCATTACCAGATTTTGAAGCCTAGGGCGGTGTGGTAGTGTGAAGCTGCTGCCCCGGCAGACACTGCAAAATAAGGTACAGCTATGCACACCAAGCACATAACTTGGGATCAAAATTGTGAGAGTAGCGTAGGATATAACAACTGTATACACACAAATAGTCATGGAATAGCAGCTTAGGACATGCAGAGATAAGATGTGCAACTGAACAGGGAGAAAGAAGGTTCCAGCAGTGGTGGAACTCACCTGCGAAGCCGTTCTTGTCGCCTTCACCATCACGTCGCCTCTTGGTTGTCCACTCGTGGGCTTCTTGGGCGACCCTCGGTCGTGGCACCGGGCCTCAATGGAGTGCGGCAGGCTGCTGGCGGCGGAGCGGGTGACGCAGGGCGTGATGGCGCTGCGCGGGGACCCGACGATGCCCGACTTCCTGCTGCTCCCGCTGATCTTCTGGTTCCTGGCGCTCGAGCGACTCAACCTCTCGCTAGCCTCGCTGTGGGGCCAACGACTGCTCTCCTCGGCCTCGCGAATTGCAGGGGCGCCCGCCTCCTCATCCTCCTCCAACCACCTCATGCTCCACCGGAAGAGATCGCCGAGCAGAACACCTTCATTGCCGCGCGCCTCGCCGCCTACTCCCCGCCATGTCCGACCTCCCCCTCTACTGCTGCGACCCCTCGATGCTCGCCAGCCCCGCGCCGGGCCAACCTCCGCAGCGTCTATCTCGGGGTGGATTAGGAAGCGCACCGAAGAGGAAGGGAAGGGAAGGCCGGCGGCGCAACGTTGCTGCGGATCCGTATTTCTCGATCCAGAGAAGGGTCAGAGAGGCACGATTCAGGTGGAATCGACCCAAAAATCACAGGGCTGTGGGCGGGGCCGCCGGGATCGGGAACGCGGAGCGCTAGAAGTATCGGCAGACCACGCGTCTGCTCGGCAGAACATTTCATCTCAGACGTTCAACTAGACGGCAGATCGTTTGTGTAATATAGGCAGTAGGATGTGCTTAGGTTGATCTGATCTGATGGTACAGGTTATTCTGTGTACAGTTTTGTGTGGCTTTGGGAAAAGTCATGTTTGCTCTTGTAATAATATAGTATAGATATAGATGTATACAAAAAACTTTTTTCGGGTTCAGGCATCAACACTGTGGAAGCTTTTTTTCAGGTTAAGACAAATTCATAAAATGATTGTGAAGAAAGTACGACAAAGCATTTGTAACACGGTCTCCAATGGAGGTTTAAACATGTGGTTCACCGACCTTTGGACTGAACAAAAGAACAGCATGCTTAACTAAAACACCACAGAGCAAGTTTGGGCTAAAATAATGCGGGTTGATCAAACATTGGTGAGGGTAGAAAAGCATGCACGACTAAAGGATATTTTGGAAAAAAGAATGACCAGAAAAATAGAACCACAAGACTATCCGGGAAAGATTCCTCTGTACATATTTTTAGCACGCGCTGAGTAAGCTTGTGCCAATTTATTTTTCAGGCGACATTCCAAAAATGCTGTTCATGTCTGAATAAATCCTAGAAAATATTTGTGTTAGAACCACAAGAGAGGATTACTGTCCCACAAGTACTTCATCCATTTACACTGGAAAGTGGAAAGTGAAATAACTGAAGTATGTGCTCTTTCAACTTTAAAACATTCATCATTTCTGTTGAACGGGAAAGAGGTTTGGTGGAATAGTTGATGTATTGCTTGAGCCTCGTGGGCATATATATAGGAGTACATGATCAACTTGGAGTACAAGACAAGCCAGAATAATTCCTAGTCTATCTTATGTTTCCTAACTAATCACGATACTCAACATCCCCCCGCAGTCACAACGGTAGCGACGCAGATGGTGAGACTGGAGAAGAATCCGAAGGCAAGCCGACGAACACCCCCCCCCCCCCCCCCCCACAGTCGTAATGGTCGACGCATCGCGGAGTCGTGGTTGGAGTGGAAACCAACGAGGTTGTTCAAGCAGGCGGTAGCCCTTTGTGCCGTTTGTCGATGTAGCCGAGAGCGTGGGTGGTGGAGCCGTGGTCGAGGTAGCCGTGCAAAGAATGCCGTGGTCGATGTCGAGTCGGGGTAGCCGGTGTCGAGGAAGTCGCCGTGGAGCCGCGGGCGCAAGGGGGCGCCGAGTTAGTCGTGGGCGCAGTGGTGTCGAAGTAGTGGTGCGCCAGGACGGAGATGATGTTGACGACGCGTCGCGCAGGGTTGCCAACCCTGGGGACACATCGTAGACGAATGCACGCGTCGGTGTTGCCAGCACCGGGCATGCGTAGACGGACGAAGACGAAGTTGACGAAGCGCCGACCAGGCTTGCCAGGCCCGGGGACACGTCGTGGATGAAGGCACGCATCGGTGTTGCCAGCACCGGGCATGCGTAGACGAGGGACCTGCACGAGCTGTACGCTATGTCGGAGAAGTCGGAGAGGCCAGCAGATAAGGACTCGACGACGGTTGCGGCGCCAATGTCGCCCGCGGTTGTCGGAGTAGATGAAGCGGTCGAGGTAGATGACGGCGACGCTGGCGACGAGCTGGTGCTGGACGAAGACGAAGGGGGTGGACGGGCGGCGGCGGCGGCTACAAAGGTAGCGGCGGCGGCGGCCAAAGAAGAGCGGCAGCGGCGGCCTGACGGTGGCGGCGGCGGCTAGGTTAGGAGTGCGGCGGCGGTGCTCGAAGTAGGCGAAGAACCCTGACAGCGTGACGAAGACCGCGCGGACGGTGGTGTTCCCGCGCCAAGACGGCACGGCGCATACCACGTGAGGTCGACGCGGGGTGACGGCGGAACGGACCGCGGGCCGCGGCGCTACGGCCCGAAGGGGCGACGCAGCGGCGGCAGGCGGGTCGGGGCGACGGCGGAAGACCTCGGGGCGGCGGCGGGGACCGCGGGCCGCGACGCTGCGGCCCGAAGGGGCGACGCAACGGCGGTTCACGAGTCGGTGCAACCGCGGGGACGGCCTCGGGACGGCGGCGTGGACCGCATGCCACGCTCGCTACGGCCCGACGGGGCGACGCAGCGGCGGCGCGAGGGTCGGTGCGGCCACGGGGACGGCCTGGAGCGGACGGCCCCGGAGCGGCGATGGACCGCGGGCCGCGGCACTACGGCCCGAAGGGGCGACACAGCGGTGACACGGGTCGGTGCAGCTGTGAGGAGAACCACGTGGCGGCGGCGCTGCGGCCCGACGGGGCGACGCAGCGGCAGCCCGATGCTCGATCGGTGGAGAGGCGCGCTGAACTCGGGGACGATCTTCACGGGACCTGCGAAGGCGCGCGTAACCAACGGGCCAGGTCGGTCGCGCGGCGTAGATGAGGTGGATCGCGGCGGCGGGCGGGTGATCAATCCGATCGCGCGCGAGGTCGGGGACGCCGCTCGATGGAGGAGTGGTGGCGGCGGAGTCCAGGATGAGGCCGGCGACGACGGACGGCCGGAGACGTCAGCACCGGCACCCGGGCTGCCAAAACAGCGCCGACGCCCGGGCAGCGAGGCCCGAACGACCAACGGAGTAGCGGCGCCCGAGTTGAGGCGGCCGACGAGCCTGATGCAGCCGAGGACGAGGCCGGCGAGGTAGACCGCCGAGCCGCCGTGCAGACGCGGCGGAGGCGGGTGACGTGGATCGATGGGTGGGCCGGCGCGCGAGCGTCGGCTATGATTGGCCGACGCATGGCGCGAGGCCGCCGGGTCGCGGCGATGCAGGTGTGTCCCGGTCGGTGCAGGGCGATGACGACCGGCGCAGGGCGACGGGCGGACCGACGCGCGGACGGCGGCTGGCCCGGACGGGCCGCCTCGGCGCGCGTGGCCACCGGGTCGGAGGAGAGGCCGGCTGGTCGCGCCGGGGTCGGAGTAGAGGCGCACGGGGAGCGACGGCGGCGGCGGGCGACGCAAACCGATCACGAATAGATCGGAAAACCAAAAAGAAAAACGCCAATCAAAAACGACCGGCGAGAGAGCGAAAAAACCCGGAGCAAGGGCTCGGGAAAAAGACTCTCTAGGGCAGCCGGCCAACACGGCCGGCGGATGAACCCTAGGTACGGGCGGCGCGGCCCCCGGCGGCGGTCATGGAGGTCGACCGCCCCGGGGACGGCGCACGGGTGCGGAAGCGGTGGCGGCTAGGGTTTAGGATCGACTTGCGATAGATACCATGTTGAACGGGAGAGAGGTTTGGTGGAATAGTTGATGTATTGCTTGAGCCTCGTGGGCATATATATAGGAGTACATGATCAACTTGGAGTACAAGACAAGCCAGAATAATTCCTAGTCTATCTTATGTTTCCTAACTAATCACGATACTCAACAATTTCAAGTCAAGGGACAATGAGACAGTGATTAGAAGTTAGAACACGTTAAGATAGCATAAGTTTCGGATAACAACAAAGATTGATGTAACATCAGACTTTAGATTACAAGTACCAAGAGAGGACGCCCGGCCGAACGAGTAGCGAGGGAAAACGAAGCCTTCACTTTCCATTTGCATGGCTCAGTCAAAATCTGGTCAAATCAGTCTTAATTAAGATCTTCTTGAATCATCACCACGATCCAGTACCGAGGCATCGTTGTCCCATCCGTAGCGTTAATTAATTGAGACCAAAACCAAAACCAGCAGATCCACTCCTGTCCGGTGACCCCTGCCATTCCAAAACTCCCAGCCTTCCTTTCCTTCCCTCAACAGCTCGCGGCAATGGCGAACTCCGCGCAGCGGCCATGCAGCATCTGCATGGAGCCGATGGCGCCCTCGGGGGCCCACCGCGGCAGCATCACCTGCACGCACGCCTTCTGCAGGGCGTGCCTGACGGGCCACGTGCGCGCGAAGCTCGAGTCCGGCCGCCGCGGCGCCGTGGGGTGCCTCGACGCGGCGTGCGCCGGAAAGCTCGACCCGGAGCTCTGCCGCGCCGCGCTCCCGCGCGACCTGTTCGAGCGGTGGTGCGCCGCGCTGTGCGAGTCCATGTTCGCCGGCGCGCGGCGGACCTACTGCCCGTTCCCGGACTGCTCCGAGATGATGGTGGCCGACGGCGACGGCGACACCGTGACGCAGTCCGAGTGCCAGGTGTGCAGGCGGCTGTTCTGCGCCCAGTGCCGCGTGCCCTGGCACGCCGGCGCCGACTGCGCCGCGTACAGGCACCGGGACACGGCCAGGGAGGACGCGATGCTGCTGGAGATGGCCGCGGGGAGGAGGTGGAGGCGGTGCTCCAAGTGCCAGTTCTTCGTGGAGAAGACCGACGGCTGCTTGCATATCACCTGCAGGTAATTTTTGTTTTTTTGGAAACGTATCTTCTTGTGAAATTCTATCAAGATCGGTACTGTTGTTGCATCGAAAATTGATCGATGAATTCACGTAAAATTCGCAGGTGTGGCTACCAGTTCTGCTACGGGTGTGGCTTGCAGTGGGCTACGTCTTGTTCCGGGCGATGCACATCCTGAGACTATATCTATGCTCAGATGCATGATCATGCTGTTGTCGTAATATTTAGTAGCCAGTTTACGGATTTGGTTGAGGATGGTATTTTGATTGAGGATGGTAACACCAAGCTAGTACGTAAGAGGCGGTCTTATTTGGGCATCATCGAGGAATTGAAATGATCCATGTTTTACCCAGTTCACGGATTTTTTTTTTTGAGGGGTTTGTTAATCGTTGCTATGTATCGCAGTGCGAGTTCCACTTCGGTAGACCCCCTACAAACCATATCTATAACTTCTATATTTATATCTATATCTATATCTATACCTACTAATAAAAGGGCTATCGCTTCTTTACCCCCTAATTTTCGTCCGTTTCGTCCGTCCACTGTTTTTACTGTCCTTCGTACGTCAGTTTCGTTTGGTATCGATATCGATATATAGGCCAACCACAAACGAACCAGCCCGCCCACGAGCTGACACAACAAATCAGGCCCACCTATCCCAGTTATGGTTTCTGGCGGTCTGTGAGGCAAAAAAAAAAAAAAACTTCCTCACGAGAGGAATTGAACTTGATACCTCCCTTTACACCCAATTTAGCTAGGTCACGCTGCCTGTACAAAGTAACAATTAGTCCCACCTCGCTCCTTTGCAATCAATCCCATCAACTTTTATATGTTAGCCGTCTGGCCTCGCTGCATCAGAAGTCAACGAGCAGATGACGGAAACAGAACAAAGGAATTAATCCCGCAACTGTGGGGGAAGAGGCACGAAGATATCAGATTTAGCACAATGGGTAGACTCAGATCCCAAACCTTGGGAAATACAACATAACGTTCTGGTCGCCGTCACCGCGCCTGCCCGTCGGAGCAAAATCTCGGCCAATCTCTTAGCAGGGAAAAAGAAAGAAGTGAGAGAGGCGGGGGACGTAGAGAGGGAGAAGGAGGTGTGGAGGTTGGATCGGGCGCCGAGCGCGTGGAGGTAGCTCGGGGAGGCTCTCCAATCTGATCTGGACCCGAGCAGAAAGAAGACAGGAATGGAATCAAGAGTGTGGTGGAGAGACGGGGATGAGAGGCGGCTGTGGCACCCGAGCAGGTTGGACACGCTGAACACTCACCGAACAGAATAAGGATTAGATAACTAGGCAGAATAAAAAAGAAGGACGGCATTACCCATCAAATCGCTTGCACTGTGCACACAATTGCCGTGTTTGTGTTTTTGACATGCAACTGATGACTACATGGATAGGGACACACACGGCGTAAACATTTATGCCCGGATGACCAATGAAGTAAATATATAAATTATCTTCAGATGCCGCTGATTCCAATTTATACGAGTGCATAATAAGGGACTCTTTGATTCGCAGGATTGCAAAAACACAGGAATAGAAAAAATATAGGATTGAAATGACATGCCCATTGAATTGCTATAGGATTTGAGTTTGTTTGATTGTATCATAGGAAAACCAAAGGATTTCTTCCAAGAGGTTGGAGTGGATGCTAGAATTCCTATGAAATGTAGTACAAATGAATTCATTGGAAAAAATCCTATGGGATTCAATCCTGTGAATCAAACGATCAACACGGGAAAAATTCCTATGGATTCTAATCCTTCAAAAATCCTATGAAAATCCTTTGAATCAAAGAGGCCCTAAACCATCGGCGCCAAAACATAGGTATATACATGTTATGGCCATGGAGTCTTTAATTGTTTTCAATAAAGATGTTTCGGATCAGGAAGAAGATGCCATGCTTGATTCCCTTAAGATGGTCATGTTGAAGATGGTACGGAGGAACGAGGCAAGCACCTTATACATCCTTTTGACCAAACATTGCTGTTATGGAAAACAAGAACAATTGCAGTCATGTAAAATTACTTTGGAAGTTTATTGCCTCATGTCAGTGCATATACGACATTTTTACTAGGCATCGAGAAACTAATCTACAATGTTGCAGTGAAGTCACACGAAGAACATGGTGTATATAGCAATGATACTCTAGCATGCAAACAGCGCACATATTCTGATGCTTATGTCCAGCGTAATTAGATTTATTTATAAATTACTACATATGCCATATTTATTTATGCAATTTTCATATTAGTTTTTCAATCAACAACAGATTCATATAGTATACAAAACTTTCTTGCAGGCAAGCAATTTGAATGGCAATCTCGAGTCATGGATGGCAAACAAAAAAGAAGGAAAAGAGATAGAGAGCGGTATGTATGGATGACCAATGAAGAAAAAAAACAAAAAAAGCGTCGTGAAGCCTATCAAATAAACAAAAGAACTAAATATTTGACCCAGTTGCAAAAAAATACACACAAGAAAAGAAGAAAAATGCAAACATGAAGCCAACACAAAAGATAAAAAAAGCACGCATAAGAAAGACAGAAAGAAGCAAATATGCAACCAAAATAAAAGAAAGCTAGAGTAGAGCAAATTACAGCTAACCATGAATTGAGACACAACACACTAAGGAAAGATTCAGTTGCGATGGAAGATCTTGGATATATCGCGACATTACACGAAGTTATAACATATATACGACAAGGACTTCACGGTTAGCACACACACAACAAGCTTGGGCGCTAAGCGAAGTATACGATATTTTTATTGTGTGATATCAATAACTCAACAACATAAGTGTTGCATGTATTATTTTTTTATCATCACTATGATGGTTAAAATACTGGTGAGATGCATGTTGTCACTACATATTGACGGTCTAATACAATGTCTTATTGAAGTGAGGCGAAAAACATCATGTGTGCTCTAAGTTCAAAAATTCTTTGAGTTGGTAACTACTCTTGAAGAATGTGTTTCAAAGTCGAGAAAAATTGCACTCGGCGAAAGCCCTTAGTGCACCACCCTTTCTCCAACCACTGCCCCTCCACACCGTAGCAACACACGGGCATGTTTCCTAGTAAAGGGTAATTTAAACGTTTCACACTTTCGTATATATTAGATAATTCGTCCATAGGTATGTATATATACGTATAGGCCAGTATGTTTATCTTTTTTCTTCTCTTCACTTAAAGTTTCACAAAATTTTCAAATGCAAAAACATTGCAGCCAGCAAGGTTCGAACTAGAGACCTCCAGTTAGACTATACAACAAGGTAACCAACAAACCAAGTTAGTAGTTGTGACATTTATAGGTATGACAGCAATCTTTTAGTTATCATAAGCAGTGGTTTTCCATTTTTTTTTTGGTCGAGTTTTCATCTGTATTTTTTACCCTTTTCCATTTTTCTTTTCTTTTTAAAAATCGTGAACTTTTATTAAATTTATGAAATATTTTCCAAATCTGTGAACTTTTTTTGAATCCTTATTTTTTTAAAAAAAATCCGTGAACCCATTTTCAAGACATGTGAGTTTTTTTCAAAATTGATGAACTTTTTTCACATAAGATGAGTTTTTTAAATCCAGCTGGCAAGCAGAGGTTCCCAAAATCGGGAACATTTTTTTGCATCTTTCTTTGGTAAACTTTTTTTAAAATCTGTAAAAAAATTCAAATCCATGAACATTTTTCTAAAAATTGATGTGGATTTTAAAATCTGCGAACGCTTAGGCCGGCCTAATAGGCATCTGACAGGAGCGATGTTGTCGCCTAGTTGGGCCAAAACCTAAGCATTCTTTTCTTTTATATTTTTTCTTCTCTTTTCATGTTAATTCATTTTTCTTCTTTTTGAACTTTATTATTGTTTTAAAACTTGGTTACTTTTTTAGATAGTAATTTTAAATATATGTTTACGTCAAGCCTGCCATATATGCCTATCATGGGCATGCCCACCTGGTAGCAAAAGTTAAGACCATTTCATGAATGGCAAAACAAACAAAATTTTCAACGGGTGGCCACAAGGTTTCGCTTGAGAGCACCCTGAATCCCGACATCCTTGAATGGCCTTGTATGATCAATTCAAGCCACAATGCCAAGTTATTTTGGTTTTCGACAGATTTTTGCATTTTCAGAAATTTTCTCGGTCAAAAAAGAGCGATAAATGGCAGGACGTGTCGCAAACTTGCATACAGTATCGGAAGTCATTCAAACCTGATATGTATGCCAACCATTGGCATGCCCACATGCTTACAAAAGTTGGGGTCATTTGAAGAATGTCCAAACATAGACTATGTTTAATGGATGGTGTTCGGTTAGGCTACAAGACTCCGCCTCACAGCACGTTGTTTCCCGACATCCTTTAAATGACCCTAATTTTTTCCATGAACTTGTACGACAAATTAAATGCATCATGTCAAGTTGTTTTAGTTTTGATAAACTATGCCTTTTTCTGGAGTTTTCTTGGTCAAAAAAGGCCGATGAATGGTCACACATGTCAAACTTGCATACGGTGCCAGAAATTGTTCGAATCTGGCATGGATGGCTACCATGGGCATGCCCACCTCCTTGAAGAAGTTGGTAACATTTCAAGTATGTCCAAAACTAGACCATGCTAAATGGAGGGTGTTTATATTGGCCAGAAGCCTCCGTCTGAGAGCACATCGTTTCTCGACATCATTCAAATGGCCCCAAAAAAATTCCACCATCTTCTATAACTAATTCAAGGCACCATGCCATGTTGTTTTGGTTTTCAACAAATTTTGCATTTTCTAGAGTTCTCTTAGACAAAAAAAGGTAGTTAAATGGCATGTCGCAACTTGCATACGGTGTCAGAAGTCATTCAAACCTAGCATGGATGACTACCATGTGCATGCACACCTTCTTGAAAAAGTTGGTGTCATTTCAAGAATGTCCAAAACTAGACCATGTTCAATGAAGGGTGTTCGGGTTGCCGACAAGGCTCCGTTTGTGAGCACGTTATATCTCGACATCCTTCGAATGGGCCCGAAAATTTTATACCATCTGCTATGACCAATTCAAGGCACAATGCCAAGTTGTTTCGGTTTTCAACTATTTTTTGCATCTTCTGGAGTTTTCTAAGTCAAAAAGGCAGATAAATGACCGGACGTGTCGCAACTGCATATGGTGTCGGAAATAATTTAAACTAGGCATGGATGTCTACCACATGCATACCCACCTGCTTGCAAAAGCTGAGGTCATTTTAAGAATGTCCAAAATTAGATCATGTTCAACGGAGGGTGTTTCGTAGCTAGAAGAATCTGTGTTAAAGCATGTTGTCTTTCCACATCTGTCAAATGACCCCATTTTTTTCGCCAACTTATGTGACCAATTCAAGGCATTATGCCAAAGTTGTTTGGATTCTCGACAAATTTTGTATTTTCTGAAGTTTTCTCGGTGAAAAGGGTCTGATATCTTGCCGGACGTATGGCAACATGCAAACTATGGTGCAAGTCATTTAAACCTAGCTTGGATGCCTCATATGTTCGTGCTAGGCTGCTGCCAGAAGTTGGGGTCATTTATCCATGGTCCAAAAAAACACCAGTTGAGAGGAGTGTGCTAGACTAGGCCAGACGGATGGATCTCTAAGCATATAGTTTTTCCTAATTTGAATGCTTTAGTTATTTGCAGTTTTCATCATTATCAATTAACATGAATATTTTCTCATATCGTAACCACTTCTTGAACATTTTTTCAAAATTGTTAACAAATTCCCAACAATTTATGTTGAAGACAAATTGCATACTACATACTTTTTTTTAAAATTTATCAACTTTTTTAAAAAGCAATCATTTTTTTAATTTGGGAACATACATACATGATACAATGGCTGTTTGGAGACACATACACATACACTAGACTACATGCATGAATCTATCACCAAGAAATCAGCACAAATGACATGCGCGCACACACGTGTAGAAGTATAGCTTGCACAAATCGATTTGATATTTGCACATGCATCCACATGGTACTTACTACGTTCCTCCACACAAAATAAATATACACACACAGAACCCTTGAACAACTTGAGTAGTACAAAGATTCTCAAAAAAAAAAAAAAGCTTGAGTAGTGCAAAGTACTACAGGGAGCAAATAATAGTAAATTTCGTGATTTACATTTTCAGCAACGGTGGCGTAGTCGAGTGGCTAGCTTCCCTGAACTGGAGGACGAGGTTATGAGTTCGGCCCCTTGTGCTAGTTTTCTTAATTTTTCCAGCATTTTTACTCGCGCCCGCTCAAATGGCAAGTGGCCTCTCGCCTGGTGGGCCGGCCCAGTTGTGCACGGTATCCGTGCTCGGTAATTACTAAAAAAAAACTTGAAGGTGATGTACTTTTATAATGACCATCGTGCCCTTTATTATGAAGGGGTATGGGGTAATCTCAACCGTTAATGTGTTTAAGGGGGGTCTACCGAAGCAGAAGTGTCGCAGTGATTGTTTGCTAAATGTGTTATAATGCTTTAGCTTATTCGATGATATAACTAAATTTCAGCCCTATTAACCTAATTCTTTCAGCATGCAAACATACTAGCTCAACATGCATGCACACAAGAAAGTATCACATCAATATCCATTCACGGAAAAAGACTTTGCGTTCTATTATGCTATTTTTATTCAGTAAATATTTTTCAACTATACAATAATTAAATGCAACAACCCGTATGTATTTTCAATATCAGTTCTCATATTATTAATCCAAATATTCATGTTTCATACAATCAAATTTCCTAGAATATTGCAACCAATTCATGTGCCAACTGCGAGGTATAATCTAGTTTCTTGAAACGGTGCACCTGCTTTCTGATAAAAGATTAAAGCTAGTGAGATATATGGGGCATAAATATTTTAGTGGTAGTACATGGTCCATCCTCTTGCTTTGGTGCCTCTTCCCGCTTCGTATTCTGTTTCTCGACACTTCACCATTGGAGGAAGCACAATATATAGCATAGACGTCGATCCGTCATGGTCTCTACCTTGCTCTGCCTTCTCTCGTTTGCCTAGTCGGTGATGCTCCATCCCCCCCCCCCCCCCCCCCTCTCTCTATCTCTCTCTCTTTGCTCACCACCAATCATGTATCCGACACCGCGAGATTGACCCAATGGAATCATGTATGAGACAACCGTGGATAAGAGTGCTGCTTGTGAGTTGCGTTGATATTTTCACGAAGAGGAGAAGATGATGCAGTACAGTAGAAATAAGTATTTCCCTCAGTTAAGAACCAAGGTTATCAATCCAGTAGGAGAACCACACAAGACCTCGTGAACATCACCTACATACAAAAGAGCAATTACTTGCACCCAACGCAAACAAGGGGTTGTCAATCCCTTTGCGGTTAATTGCAAGAATCAAGTCTGATAATGGTAGACACATAAAAAACATAAAATAAAATAGCGGTAAATAAATTCCAGTAAGGTATTTTTGGATTTTAATAGACGATAGGTAGTCCTGGGGCCCATAATTTTCACTATAGGCTTCTCTCTCGAACAAAAAGCATACAATGGGTAGACAAATTACTGCTGGGCAATCGATAGAAAAGCGCATAGTTATGACGATATTCAAGGCAACAATCATGTATATATGCATCACGGCAAAGACAAGTAGACCAACCCCTGCCTGCATCTACTACTATTATTCCACACATCGGCCGCTATCCAACATGCATCTAGAGTATTAAATTCATAAAGAACGGAGTAATGCCTTAAGCAAGATGACATGATGTAGACAAAGTAAACTCAATCAGTATGAATAAACCCATCGTTTTACCCTTAATGGAAACAATACAAATACGTGTCTTGTCCTCTTCTGTCACCGGGATATAGATCACCGCAAGTTTGAACCCATTACAAAGCACCTCTCCCATTGCAAGATAAGTCAATCTAGTTGACCAAACCAAATTAATAGATCAGAGAGAAATAGAAAGTTATAATAATCATGCATATAAGAATTCAGAAAAGACTCAAATGATATTCATGAATAATCTGATCATAAACCCACAATTCATCGGATCCCAACAAACACACTGCAAAAGAAGATTACATCGAATAGAATTGCAAGAACATTGAGGAGACCATTGTATTGATGGTCAGAGAGAGAGAGAGAGACAAGAAGCCATTTAACTACTAGCTATGGACCCGTAGGTTTGTGGTAAACTACTCACACATCATCGGAAGGGTAGCAAGGTTGATGTAGAGGCCCTCCGTGATTGATTCCCCCTCCGGCATGGTCCCGGAAAAGCCAGATGGGATTTTGCAAGAACAGAAGCTTGCATCGGTGGAAAAACTGTTTTGGATGGCTCTCTATTGGTTTTCCGATTTTAAAATTTTTTAGAGCTAGAATTAGGTCAAAGAAGAAACGAGGGGCCCACAAGGTACCTAAGCACAGCCCCCCTGGGTGCACCTAGGTGCCTTGTCGCCTACTTCTTTGCCTTCTGGCCTCCTCCGGAAGCTTCTAGGGTCTCTTATGTCCAGAAAAAATTGTCAAAAAGTTTCATGACATTTGGACTTCATTTGATACTGATTTCTTGGAAAACTAAAAACAGGCAAAAAAACAGCAACTGCCACTTGGCACTAGGTTAATAGCTTAGTCCCAAAAAATAATATATAATTACATATAAACATCCAAGATTGATACTATAATAACACGGAATAAAAAAAAATATAGATACGTGGAAAAGTATCGGTATCCCCAAGCTAATATCCTACTCGTCCTTGAGTAGGTAATAAATTTTGCCATCACATGCTTGAGGAGCTTCTTCTTTTGCTTGCTTAAGCCTTGCAAACTTGCAATAATATGATTGGAGACTTGAAGTGAGTGGCAAGAGATAGCAAATAAATTATAGAATAATGTCAAATCTTGGCATAGCTCATGTGAGGTTTGTGATTAACTGAAGCACTTCAAGCATGTATACCTCAAAAAATTTAGTACAATGGCAAGGTAGAGACATGTTGACACTTGATGCAAGATTCATCATAATATTGCAATGAGTTCAGAACTCATGAGATAAAACTACATGTGAGTTCATATCTCACATAAGTGTAATTTGTAGCCTCCTCTTCGGAGTCGTCTTCTTTGCTAAAGCTGCAGTGGGTATCCTCTCTAGACTAGTTCTGGTTTGTGATGAAATACTTCTCCGAGAAAGAAAGCAAGGAGGATGCACATATACATGCTATCAAATTTATATATGTATTTTGTTTTCTCTTTTTTTTTAATTGTCGAACATGTAACTATTTGTTATTTACCTTCTAGAGAATACGCTCGGATTGTCGTGTAGTATTTGTTCTCTACCTAACTTTTGTGGGTTGCTAGATTTACCTATCATAGCTTTTGTATTGCTCTTTATAGGTTTCCTATTCTTGAAACTAAAGAAAACAAGGTTTATTTTTTGGCATGAGGTGATAACTTAAGCTTTCAACCAAAAAATGACAATTGCCTTCTCTTGGTTCTAAGTATGCACTTGTAACTAGCTTGCCTATGACCCTTTGTGCCACATTTCTTGCAAGTCACTAGGCCTCTAATCATTTTCTTCACCTTGCATTTGTGGGAGTAGTGCTACCATTCTTGGAACCTTTCTTCATGTGGCCACCTTCAAGGCAATCCTTTAATCCTCAATGTTTCTTTATCTTCTTTTATTTCTTGTCTTAAGTATTGTCACCACAACAAATGGAAGCTCCAGTCACGACCACAATGATTTTTCTATCGCAGGCTCAATCTATCTCCCATAAGAGCCTTGAAATTATCCACAGAGTAGTATTAATGCACAAAACTATTCAAGGCATTTTTGTGATGTCACAATTGCCAAGGCATATTGACGTTGTTTACCACCGCACTTTCATTCAAGACAATTACAAGTCTTCTGATTAGCTTTGCAATATGCATTATTAAATTCTTTATATTGTCTGAAACCTCTACACTCCAATCAATAGAGTCCACAACTTTCAAGTGTGTAAAACCTCTAGTATTCGCCCTCAACTGAACCATAATACTTGGTAGTATCCGTCTAGATGGTAGTCTTTCTCAAATCCGTCTCCTCTTCCTCCACAAACCCTTGATCATCTCTCTAAGATTGTGAGCTAGTTCAGCAACATGTAAGTCCTCAAGGTCTCTGCTCAAGTTGTAGAAAAACTCTCGCTATATTATTAGTGATGTAGTCACACTTGATGCCTGGAATGAAGACATACCTTATCGACTTGAGAGTGATATCGACTTAATTAGAGTCATAACTCATTTGATTCTCCAATAGTTGTGTCCATAAGTTACGTGAACACATCTTTCATATAAGCCATTGCAGTAGAAAACGTCCTTCTGAAACCCCAGGACCTCTTTGCAAAATTATTCACAAGGTGAAAAAACATTCCACTTGTTCAACATTATAAAATATATTCTTCGTTGCATTCTATAAGCCTTTGCAAGCATTTTTAAGTTGATTCATAAACCAAGTTCGATTGTCTTCGGTATCAGAAGCTATGAACCATATGCAAGTGGATACATCCAATGGTGGCCATCAATTAGGCTTAGCTACAAAAATCCAACTCTACTTCCAAAGGCTTAGAGTGAAGAATGTATTTCCCAATCCTGAATAAAGGGAATGTTTTCCCATATTATGGAGAATTTTGTGAAATGGTTCCATGTGTTTGGAAGGGTGTATCTTGTGGCAAAGGCTTACATCGGAGAGGTGTTCACATAACTTATGGAAGCAATTATTTGATAATAAAATGGGTCATGGCTTTTGTTAAGTTAGTGCATACTCTCAAGTGGGTGAGGTGTGTCTTCAATCCAGACATTAAGTGTGAGCTCATCTCTAGTAACATAGGAGGGGTTTTCAACAACTGGTTCGGAGATATTATGGACTTATTGCTGAACTAGCCGGCAAGATTAGAGGGATGATCATGGGTCTCTAGAGGACAAGGAGAAGGCTTGGAGGAAGACTGCCATTTGGACCGATCCTACTTATGGGGCAAGAGGGAAAATACTAGAGGTTTGGGGCACTTGAAAGTTGTGAAATCTGCTAACTGGAGTGTAGAGATTTGATACAATAGCAAAACTTATTGAAAGGCATATTGTGAAGCTCAATCAGAAGACGTGTAGTTTTGCCTTGAAGGGCAGCACACATATAAGCGATGTCAACATGTCTTGCCTTTGTGTCATCATAAAAGGGACTAGATCTTGAACAGTTTATGCATATGTGTACTATGCAGACAGATTCAAGGATGTTATATGGGAGAGAGATTGAGCCAATGACAGACAAATCACAGTGGCCACGAGTGGAGCTGTCATTTGATGTGGTGCCACCACTTCAAGACAGAAATAAAGAAGGACAAAAAATGGAGGATTCAAAGGATGTGTTAAGGAGGTCACAAGGTGTCAATGATGATAGCACTGGTCCCACAAATGCCAAGGGGAAGAAAATGATTAGATGCCTAGTGATTTGCAAGAAATTTGGTTAAAACTATCATAGGCAAGCTAGTTACAAATGTCCACTTAATTGAACCTAAAAAAGACAATTGGCATTCTTTCATTCAGAGCTTGAATTATCACCTCATGACAAAATTTTATTGTTTAATTCAAGAAATAGGAAGCCTAAAAGGAACAATACATAAGGTATGCAAGGTGAACCGAACACCCCACAAAGGCCAACTAGCTAACAAATACTATGGGACAGTTAAGCCATGCACTAGAGGGCAATCAACGAATAGTTCTATGTTTAGCAATGTAAAAAATGAAACAATTTTCTTATATATAAATGCCATAACATATATGTGCAACTGCCTTGCTTTATTGCTAACAGAGGGTATTTATTCACAAACCAACACAACCACTCCACAGAGGATACTAGCTGCAGCTCTAGCAAAGAAGATGGCTACAAAGAGGAAGCTACAAATTGGATGAAAAATCTCCATTAAATTTACTATTCAAGTTGTGCATCCACATGGGCTGCTCTGTTTAAGCGTTATATCTTCAGTTGCCTATAAAAATGCAAAAGTACATCACCTATTGGTATATTTTTTTACCAATATTATTTGGTATCACGGTTACGTGAAATCCATGAAATCGAATTGGGATATATGAGACGGCCTCCACACTCACTATACATATTATAAATTAGAAAGTAGTATCAAACCTTAAGTATACTAAAACTCCATGATCCACAAAAACCATGGATCGACAATATTTGTGAGACAACGCTAAGAAACCATATGTGTTTTCGAATGCAAATAAGCATCCAACTGATTTTGCAACATGCTAGAAAAAAACAATTTGAATTGAAGAATTCCACCATACCTCCTTGCGTTCTTCTTCCACAAACATAAGACTTCCAATGCATTGGCATGTACGTCTTGCATGGATATAACACCTGTTGATTTGTTAAATCTGGAAAAGCTATTGAACTTAATTCTTGTGCACAATTAAACGCCATGTATAACAAATGTTGACTTCCACCTGCCAAAATAATGGTTTAAACTGTAGTAAACATACAATCTGTCATATGTACCTCAGTACACGAGTCTCTACATGAATGTATAGCTTATTGTGTTGAAACTCTACAAAGATAGACTAGTGTAATTTGATAGAGGCTCTTTGTCCGAATTGCATTTTTGCTAGCACCAAAAGATGAGAGATGGTCGTGAACTAAATAAATATGAAAGTGGTTAATTGAAAATACCACACTACTATGGCACCAATTCTTTGAAACCGTGATCTCCATATAAAATGGCATTTGGTGCATGTTAGCTAATAATAGTACATGTGTTGAGTCTGCAAAAATAACTAAGAAGTTTTGAAGATGTAATGTAAGGTTTGGTAACCGCAGCCCATATTTACATTTAGAGGGATGTGCAAAACTTGAAAAAGGAAAATGGAAGACACTATTATAGAAGTACAGAGTGTCCATTGCTAACCCCCAATTTTTGTCAGATTTGAATCAGATCACCACTACAATGACTTCTAAGCATTTTCAATTTGAAACCGTACACCAAAATATTTCAGCTAGTACAATCGAGAATTTCCTATTCCTAGTAGATAAATGTCCAGGTTGTAGTATTTTCCACACAATCATTTGAGAATCTTCTTATGCTCAGGCAGAGATTGATAACGCATAATGTGCATATTGTCATCTCACACACATAGATCACCTTCTGTGCAGAGCTAAGTCTACTAATATATCACCCATCGCTGCCGCATCGTATATGAGTTTGACAACATGTCAGGTACTACAGAAGGAATCTAAAATGGACATCAGCGAGAAGAAATGTGGCATGCATTATATTGGTTTATGAAAGTAGGTGATAGGTCAATCAGTGAATCAAAGCCACAAAGATCCCCTCGCTCCCGTGCGGCTCCACGGGCTGCACCAGGGCGCCCAAACTCCGGCCGCCTAGGGGCCCTCGTTCTCCTCCTCTCCCCTCACCGCCGCCGGAGGGCGTCGCCGGGCAAAGCCCGGGCGGCGTTGGCAGCGGTGGGGCTGTATGGCGGCGTGGTTCGAGCGGATCTCGAGGTCCCGTCTGACTTCAATGGTGGTGTGCGGCGGCGGGAGTGGGGCTCAGCGGAGAAGTGGGGTGGCGGCCGTGGCTCGCGGAGGTGCTGAGAGCCGCGTGGCCGCGGTGACAAGGGGTGGCTGGGCGCACTGATGCGGGGCGGCATCCTGTTGCATGGATTTGGCGCCATGGCTCGCGTACGACGTAGCGTTGCTGCTGCCGGGCGGATCTAGGGGTTGCCGGGCACGGTGGTGTGTCAGGAAGGAGCGAGGGCGGTTCCAGGCCAGGTGCGGATGCCGGGGCAGCGGCCCCGGGATGGTGGCTGCAACGGCAACGGCTGTTGTCATGGCAGTGGCGTGGAGTTCGTCGCCGCATGAGGTGCGGTGGTGGGGTTTGCGTGGTGGTGGTTGGCTGCATGTGGTGGAGGTGAGCTCTCTGGCGATCCGGGCGGCCATGGTGCTCTGGATCCGCAATCCGATCATGTGACGAGGAGCTCCGGCGAAAGCATTTCCCTGACCATGGTCAGGACCGGCGACGACGGCACCTACGGATGTCGTCTACCTTCTTGGAGGCGTCGTTGTGGAGCTCCTTCGGCCTCACGATGGATTTGGCTCTCTGGATGAAAATCCTAGCTTCGGTACTCCGAAGCAGGCGGCGGCGGCGTCTACGTCGTGTCCTCCTTGAAGGCGTCGCTTGGGAGAGGCAGTTGAGGCTGTTGCAAGGGATCTCTCTACCATCACGGTCAGTGGATGTCGGGGCAGCGGCCCCGGACTTGGGCGCCGAGACGGCGGTCTCGGGAAGCGATGCAGTGACGGCTCCATGAGGTAGGACTGCAGCTGAGCATGGCTTGGGCGGCGTTCTTGAGCTGCGAGGGCGGCAAGGTCGTCGGCTCGGTTGACGCATTCCAGTGTGGACGGTTGGACTTTATGTTGGGGCGGCGGCCCCGGAAGCGGTGCGACGGCCGTGGTCTGCGGGCGGTTTACCTGCGCAACGTGGGTTGCGGGTGGCTGGGTCGTGCGGCGTCGTGGCTCGAGGGCGAGCGGTGATATGTCGGGGCGGCGGCCCCGGAAGCAGTGCGACGGCCGTGGTCTGCGGGCGGTTTTCCTGCGCAACGCGGGTTGCCGGTGGCTGGGTCATGCGGCGTCGTGGCTCGAGAGCGAGCGGTGGTATGTCGGGGCGGCGGCCCCGGAAGGTGGAGTTGGTTGAACGCGCAGGACGCGGTGGAGCGGTGGATGTCGGGGTGGTGGCTCCGAGATATTGCAGCTTCGAGGGATCCGGCTTCGTGTCGTGTGGGCGACGAAGTTGCCTTCGATGTTGGCCATTGGCATGTTTATCCATTTGGGCGCAGGTCATGTGGCGTGCATGTCGTTCATTTCTGCCGGAGAGTCCCGTGACTGCTCCTCTCATAGTAGTCACGGATTCTTCTTTCCTGCGGTGGTGGATGGCCGGCTTGTTGTATTTCGGCATGTTGTCGACGAGTGTGGGCTTGGCCCTTGATGTATTGGTTTTTGCCCGGTTTTCCACTAATTAACTGGGCAACTCTCTTCTGCTTAATTAATGGATGAGGTAAAACTTTTGCCTCCGTTTCGAAAAAAAAGTAGGTGATAGAAGAGCCTAATGTCATTTTAGCACAGAAAATACCTCTAGAAACCGAGTCAAGGTTCCTATATATTCTGTTTAGTGCAAATTAACACGGGCTTACTTTTTATACCAAAGTGGAAAAAAACGCATGGCTCGGTTACTCGGAGTTTGCATTCGTAGAAAAGGCAGAGCAAACAATTTACCGTGTAGCATATACATAAGTGACAACTCTGGCAGACCTTGCCTCTAATAAATTAGCAAAAATATACAACAAAAACACTAAGGTGAGCGTGGTTCCACGCGCACCCACGTAAATAGTAAATAAAAAATACTAGAAAAAGGATAAAAAATCTGAAATTTTGAGGTATCAAACTTGGTCGACTCGACCATACTCATGAGTGAAGTTCGGTGCAGGAATGACACCCGGGGTATTTCTTAGTGAAGAATATATGATCAGGCCTTGCTATTCCGTCAAATAGTGCTTTCGAATATTACTTTCATCTGTCATTTTTGCCCAAAATATCATGGATGTCATTTCTTCGTGAGACTTCTAACACGAGTATACATAAAAATTAGATTTTTTTTGGAATTTACTATTTATAACGTGTGGATGCGGAACCATGTTCCACAAATCCGCGTCTAATTACGCAAACCTTAAAAAACAGCAGGTTCAAGGAAATATAGATAGATAAAAACAATTGTAAATTTCATGGAAATAGGATCATTAGGACACCATTATGGAAGAGATACAAAATTCATGGTAACACACTTACTGCTAGGTCCGTTAGGGAAACAGTAACCGTGTTTTTCCCCTGCCAATAACGTTCTTGTTTTGCAGTTCATCTATCCAAAACCACCTTCTTGACAAGCAATTAAACAATTCACCGAACAGTGCATTGCCTTTCAGAAGGAAATAAGGAGGTAGAGGAGGAACGACTGGACCTGCAGCATGCAGTCCATGCGCATCGTGTATGTCTCGACAAGTTGCTGAACATTACCTTGATTCATACTCACCCTCCTCTGTTGCCTGCCTCATCCACCATAGCGCCGATTACCGCAGCTCCTTCCTTCTCCTCCCCGTCCTCGAATCTATCAAACGTACCAGAGCTGCTGGACACCGAGAGAAAGAAAGAAGAGGCGGCGGACTGCGGCGACGCGGGTGATGGGGAGAGGCGCCGTGGATGAGATCGTGAGGTGACGAATAAATGCAGAGGGGACACGGCTGACCGGGAGAGGCGGTCGTGGGATGATCTGCCGTCCGTGATCCGAGGTCCGAGAGTGGCGTCGATCCCTTGCTTGGCACCCGATCTAAATAAAGAAATAAACGGCTGGAGAAAAATTCAAACGGTGATCGGACGGACCAGCTTTCATGATAGCATGAGTTTATCCGGATTAAACGTGGGCCAAACCTCTTTTAAGTTTGACGAATCTTATAGAAAAAAATGTGAATATCTACAAATAGCTTACTACTGAACTTTTGTCATGCTCGCTGAGGGCATTTCCAATGCCAACTCTCAAACTGATCGTATACATCCGGACTCCACGGTTCGAACGTGTCGTGCCATTCAAGGCAGTCCTGCATGTTGGGTTCTAGATAGGGTGTGTCAACTGCAAATTAAAATTTTCCTATGCGCAGAACAACAGGAACATGCTACGGGAGATGGATCATAGTTTGTTACCACTAGACGCGCAGTGTCGTGCAGTGGAAGAAGAGTTGGGGCAGCGCGTCCGCGTGGATCGTCTCCTCCTCGTCCGATCTCCCTCTAACAGCCGGTCGTCCGATCCCCGTACAAGTTCGCCGGAACGGCGCAAGTGCACCACCTCTAACGGTATCCACGCGTGCAGGAGAAACACCGTGCGGCGGACTGCTAGTTCCGATCACACAGTCGGCGGCGAGTGGATGTGGCTATTCGCAACACATGCAAACCCTAGTCGGAGCGCCGAAGCGATCAACCGCATGAGTGTGCCTCACCTCCACTTTATATAGTCATCCGTCGCGGGCTCAACAATTGGGCCTCGCACGGACCCTAAAGCCCACAAGTCCATAATCCGAATACAGCTCGGATCACATCCGACCAGTGTCCTCGGATCCGACCTCGTAGGTTCCTTCCCTTAAGCGCGTGACCCCTTAGGTTCAAGTCGGCTTGGTCACAGTTTGGATCACCTCCAACCTGCACGGTTGGTAGCGGCCTCTAGCAAGGCGTGCCGACCACCAAGCAGACTATGAAGCTGATTAGGCGAACCTGTACAACATGTCACACTTCTGTTCCCTTTGCCGCACGATATATGTTGTCGGGCTCAAGGCGAGACTGTCATCCTTGTGCTAGCCCGACCTCTTTCTCGTTCCAGTGATGCCGACCACAAACCGAATTATCTCATAATCCTTGTCGCATGGCCATGCTTATCCTGGTCGGATCACACGAGGGGGCCCAGAGTATATCTCTCTTGATCGGAGGGGCAAATCCCATCTTGCTCGACCATGTCTCGCAGCATGGGACTGGACAAACCCGAAACCTACCTTTGTAACTACCCAGTCATGGAGTAGCGCTTGGTCGGCCCAAAGCAAGTCTGTCACCATCCCGAGTACATGCGTCAGCTCAGGTCTTAGGACATAGAACGTATGTTATACTAGAGACTTACGGATGACATATCGCTGCATCTCATAGTTGGGTTTGTCCGACTCGGACCTTATCTCGACTCGGATCCGACTACGTCGAATCCGACCAGACCTTTCCAAGTCCATATTATCCAGTTAGCATCCAATGCTCCATGGCTAGTGAGACCGAGCCATCGACCGTGTCATATGCTAGTCTAGTCGGTTGCGCATCCACACAGTCCTTTTGACTAGGGACCTTTTAGGACAGTCATCATACAATGCATAGTCCCACAAACAAGTCACGTACTTGCTGATACACATCATTGATAATGTCCAAGAACTATCTTTATTCATAAACACATAGGAAATATCATCATACATGATTGCCTCTAGGGCATATCTCCAACACTGCATCGGTCCATAGGGTGATCCGAATGCATTTTCCCCGCAAACAGGAGACAAATGTGGGAGCTTTATAGGCGTCCAGACAACAGCCACGCCCGCTTCTGACCATACTGACCCATCCCAAACCATCGCCCCTCGCGCCCCCGTGTTTTTGTGCGGCACCTGATGCCTGCATTCATGCCGTCGTAGAGCGGCCGCTCCACATTGAAGCCGGCTCAGAGCGGATGCGGCCTCTCACTGCCTCCGTCGTTGAAGTTGCGCGCCGGCTGAGGGCGTCGCCCGCTGCACGCCCTGCTGAATACGCCTCCTCGCTGCATTCAAACGTCTCCATCGAACCCGCGCATGTGCCGAGAAAACTACTCCAGTCATATGTCCATTTACTATCGGGTCGACATTAACCACAACTCCTGGCAAGCTCCTCTCATCAACCGGCTATTTAAAGGAGGCCAAACACCGAGCAAGAATCGCACCACTCCGCCGCTCCCCATCTCCATCTTTCACCATTACCTCCATCCTTTCGATGGCATCCAACGAGCAAGAAGAGCAGTTCTCTGGCATAAAAGCAGGCTAAGAGACCCGCCAAGCCCGTTGGATACGAGCCAGGCAACTTGCTGCTCCATCTCCCTCCCTAGCCCGACGGAGCAAGCTGCCGCTCCAAGCCGGCGCGTGGTTCAGCAACTCGCCGCTCCAAGCCAACTCACGAAGGAGTGACGAGTAGCTCCAGGCAGGCACATGGGGGAGCATGTCGGAACGGGCATCATAGCTACCATGGATGTGGCCAGACGTAGTGCCATCCGCCGTCAACATTGTCGAAATGCGTTGGTCGATGCAGAAAAACACGGAGATCGACGAGTCGGTGACCAGCGCATCCATGCCGCCACCACCGCCATCATTGAGGAGAAGTAGAACACGGGAGGCCGCCGTCACTTGGGTCCCAGGAAGGCCACTGTCGGCGCATCGTCGGCGTGCACAAGCCTTGCCTGGTTCAGTGCAGATCATCATCAACCCTTGCCTCTGCTTCACAGAAGCGGAGTAGGCATCCATCTCCTCCGGCTGAAGCACCCTCTTTGCCACTCTGATAGGGGCGCAGCCGGACATAGGGAAGATACGGGGGAAGAATATACCTCCGGAGCTCCCAACTATTCGATGAGCGGGCTGCAGGACATGGGGAAGACAAAGGGATCCGTCGTGGCTGGCTATACACTAGTTAGTGTATCCATGTCGTGGGAATGGAGCTTCACATGACAGTACGTCGACATAGTTTTGCCATTTTTAGTTAAAATGTCCAAAATGTAAACGTTTCTTGTATGAAATCCGTCGTGTTTGCATGAATTTGGTCCGGTTGGTTCAAAAAGTTGTTGAGATGTATGGGGGAAGCGTTGGATGGCCTCCTCTCACATCCATGTGTGCGGACTGGTACCCCTGTCCGCGGACGGATGCAAGAGGAATTTATGGATCTTCGTTGAAGATGCCCTAAGCTTTTAATGCTTTACCCCCTAAAAAACTTTATCGCTTTAAAAGTTATCAAAAAAATATGAAACAAATAGTGGAGCATCACTCTAAAATTGTGTCTATCATATCTTATCACAGAACTTGTTTGATGCTAGCTAAGCTTTTACGGCCTTGTACAATGCTAGGTGCTTAGTGAGATGCTTTAAAAAATAAATAAATCAGGTTTTTCTGAAGCACCAGTGCCTGTTTCTATAGGAGAGATGCCTAATTAAGCGTCTACCCAGTACAAATAAGCACCGGTGCTTAATGAACGCCTGGTTTATTTCTCTAAGCACCTCTCCTATGCACCTTGCATTGTACAAGGCTTAACGGTTCCTCTACTTCTTCCCGTAACCACAAAAAAATGGTTCGGCTGGTGTCGCCGCCGCACCATTGGTGTTGTTGTACGTTGTCGCCTCTGCAATACAACACTCTTCCCACATGTTTTGTTGCGAGCTGCGATGTTGGACAAACGAGGGTGAGCTGCGTCGGCATGGTCGAGGTATGAGCAAGCATAACAAAGAGATGCCACTGACCAACATCAGAGCATTTTTTTGCGAAAATGATCAGATCTATTATAAAGATTCATCGTAAGTACAAAACGCTTCAAACATAACAAAAATGCATCGAGGTCCATGAACCATCAGACGACCAGAATGAGTCACCGATGCGCCACTGTCGCCACTCCCATACCAGAGTCGGGCGGAGCTTGTCGATGGCAGCGGGGAAGTTCTCGTGCAGGTGCCCTATGGACCAGCGCCCCAGAGCCGAAGTCGTCGTCGTTGAATCCTTGAATCGATCTGAAGAACCTGACACCTAATATCGTCGTTGTGTATGCACGACGAGAAACCCGAACCTCGCCGCCCGAGGAGCTGGCATGAATCTACTCCAGAGTCTCGTCTAATCTGTCCCAACAAACGAATGTGAGGAAGATTGGAGCCAGGAAGACTGACTCGGAGAAGAAGCGACGCCATTCGTCCGAAAGTTGCCCTTGTGATGACTAAAACCCTACCTATCTACTAGATGTATCAGAGGCACCAGAAATCCCCTCCCCGCCATCAGCCGGCCGAGCGGCAATCAGAGAGGAGGCGAATCCATGGGCTCGCCAGTGGAGATTGAGGGGATGAAGGCTTTCCCTAATCGATTTGCGAGAAGGGAAAGAAAAGATCTCAACATCGGAGCATTTTGACCCAACCGAGCCATGTAGAGTCATATATGGTTGGAAGAGACACGTATGAGCTAGTTTATTTGTATGAATTGTTTTTATTTCCCTATTGCAAGTGGCGGCTAGGGCGAACGCCTCGTTCCCTACGGGCTCCGTTGGCGAGGCCATGAATCATCTACTTTGCATGTCGCTCTAACGAACTGTAGTGGGGAGCGGAATCCCGGTGCCTCGACTTTGTCTAGTAGTTTGGTTAGGATTTGTTCCCTTGCATGGAATGCCGGTTCTTTATCTTTGAACTAGTCTTCCAGGCTCCAATCCTCCTTGAGTCCGTCCATCTGAAGACAGTCGGGAGAGCCTCGGCGTAGATTTCTATCGTCTCATTGGCAGGACAAGGTTACGATTTCTCGTTGTGCGTTTGTGGCGACGAGATCCGGTGTCGGCTGTTTCAATTCGATTTAAGGGGTCAACGGTGACGACTGCCGCTGCAGGGCGCTCATTGCCCTTTTTCGCAAAGAAAATGTTTGAAGAGTCAGGAAGCTTGGTTCTTTCAGGAAATCAATAAAAGAGGGAAAATCAGCATACAAAATGAAGGTGTCCATGAACTGGGTGGCATGCATCGCCCTGATGCAGAGGTCGAAGGGCATCATCTTTTTCAAAAAAAAAAAAGAAATAAAATAAATAAGAGCTGGGCGGCAATTTTGCGATGTCCATCCGGAAGCTGGAAATTTTCCAAAGTGAGATGCTCAAAGCAGTTTTCTCCAATTGACACTACGTTAACCTTTCTTTTCCTGTAAAGGAGAGATCCAGGACCATGGAGAAATTTCCCCGCGGTACTTTGAGAAGTTGGTTCCAATATTTGTCAACGGACCTTTCCTTAAAACGGACTTCAAGCGATGAAGCTGCAACAACTCCGGTCTCGCCCACGAGAGCAAGCGGCATTAGTAAAATCGAAACCCTGTCAGAACGGCTGAACGGGCAGATCCCCACGCCAGCGTCGACCTGTCCCATGTTACTTGAAGAAGCCGTAAATAAAGGAAGGAAACGAAGGAGAAAAGAAAGATCGGACTGATGGAACCGACGAACGCACCAAACTGCTTTTAAGTAGCCTGTAGCCTCGCCTCGCCACCAACCGGTTCATCAGTCACACTCTCACACGGACAGTGCGCAGCGCGCACGCTCTCCTCCTAATCTTAAGTAGAAGACGAGGTAGCTGCCTGCTGCCTACCTCACTCACTCACCCAACCGCGCGCCGGCCCGCTCCTGCACTACGCCCAGAGGCTTCCTCCCACCGGACGGAGGATCGCGACCGCCTAGCTACCCAGAGCAGAGCTTGGAGAATTCTTCCGGCCCGGTGGTTCTCCCAGCATCGCGACCTGCTTCTTGGGCGATCTTGGTAGGGGCTCGCTGATGGAGGCGGCATTGGTTCTGGTGGCGGTGGTGCTCCTCCTGTCGCCGGCTCTTGTTGCCTCAGGTGGGCTACGGCTGTAATGCTCTGTTCTTTGAGAGTCCTGCTTAAATTACTCTGTTCTTTCAGCATGAGAAATGCTTCCTTTTAGTTCCCAGAAGCATCTCCTTGGCTTCTTCAATCAGACTGAGCAAAATCCATGTCTGTTCTTTGGTTTTGTGTGCGTGGCAGATTTCTGCGTGTGCCGGTCGGACCAGCCCACGGCGGTGCTGCAGAAGGCGATCGACTACGCGTGCGGGCAGGGCGCGGACTGCACGGCCATCGCGCAGAGCGGGGCGTGCTACAGCCCCGACGAGGTCGCCTCGCACTGCTCCTGGGCCGCCAACAGCTACTTCCAGAAGTTCAGGTCCTCCGGCGCCACCTGCGACTTCACCGGCGCCGCCACCCTCTCCACCACCGACCCCAGTACGTCCTGCTCACCATCACCAGTGCGGCCTCGTCGGTCGCATTGCCATTCCACATGACATCCTTGGATGGATTCTTCCTCACGTACGTTCCTCCTCCGTTGTTCGTTTTTCAGGTTTCTCCGGGTGCACGTTCCCTTCCAGTGCCAGGTACAATTTTCATCCCCGCTCATACATTAAGCGTTTCTTCCGGCATTTCCTGAATTTGATTGTAGAATCGGACGGCTCGTTACGTTGAAGCAGAACAAAAGGCTCATGAAAAGGCCAAAAGACATCTTTGTTTGGCTTCAGTGTCTCGCGGTTTTGTCATGGCTAAGCTGGACAAAAGGGAGATGCGCTAATTAAACTTTCCATACGGTTGATCGTCGCATCTGAGCTGAAAAGTTCAGACAGGCGTTCTTCCAGCATGTGCATCATGTCTGTAGACGAAAAGGAAGCTTCACTGACAGAGCTATTAGCGATTATTGTACTAATATCAATACTCTAGGGAAAGCTCCAGCTTTCCAAAGACTATTATGATAATACAGTTCAAGTGTCAGAGCGTGCGACTAACATATTAGGTTCGGTGTGCAAGCTTGGAAACACGGAGGCATGACGCCATGATGCATTTTGACGTGGATGTTTTCTTCTCTTTGACGCAGTGCCGCCGGCACCACCACGGGAACCGGGACAGCCACGACGGGCACCGGGACAACCACGGGCACCGGGACGACGACTACGGGCACCGGGACAACTACGGGGGGCACCTTCAGCCCCGGGATGGGCACCGGGTTCAACAGCACCGGGTTCAGCCCGACGACCGGGAGCATGGACGGCACCGCCGCGGCGGCCGGCTTGCTTCCGTCGATGAGACTGGCGGCCTCCATCGCCATCCTCCTCCTCTGCTACTTGACGCTGCCATGAACTCTGTCTGTCTGTCCGTCTCTTCTCATGGCAGAACACATTAGCAGTAAGCTTCAGTGGCCTTCTGGTCTGGTCTGCCAGAAGCAAGCTGAGAGTCTGGTTTTTGTCTAATGGAATCAGTCGATCTGGAGAGTTGATCGTTGTTATTGTTCCCTAGTGTCATGGGCTAGCTGGGGGTGTCATTTTGGTTCTAGTTTAATTTTAATTTATATATGGCCTCCCACAGGCTGGAGCCTGGAGGAGTGGTGTATGATTCGGTAGGATGGCTGTCTCTTTCCCGCTGCAAGGACCCTTGTCTTCCTTGTCTGTTTTTATACTGTTGGCTTCTCTTAATTCTAAATGATTTTTGCTTCTGATGAATCCGGAGCTATAATAGTCTAGCTGGCGGTTTGATTTAATTCATCCAAGAAATATCGGTTGGTGCAATCATAGGTCGCCATCAGCTTTCCTTGCATATTTTTCGGTGTTGATGGTGGCTTGTGCGTGCCATAATATTCTCAACATGGAATCTTGCACCTCGACGCATCAACTTGTTTGCCAACCACCATGTGGTGTGGTGTGACCATCTAGAGGGCAAACAACACTATAAGATAATTCATACCCAAGTTTTCTTTAGCACACCCTTAAACCGTCCGCCATCCGACCATCCGGTTGCATTTTGGCATCCAATGTGATACCCCATTGGTCCATGGACCGGTCCGGATGTCCGTTTTTCCACAAACCGGAGGCAAACAGGGGGGCTTTGCCGGCGTCCAGACTGCTGCTGCACAAGCGTCGGACACCCCGGACCCACCCGAAAAATCTCTCACACGCACGCGCCCTCTCCCGCGTGAAGATGTTGTCACGTTTCATGACGGCATGCGCCGCTCCAGAGCGCCAATGCGCATGCATGCCGGCCCACAAGCAGACGCGACTTCTCATTGGAGACGGCATTGTAGCGACGCGCTGGCCGAGAGCGCCGCCCTGACACCGCAGTGGGTGGTGTTTGTGAAGATTGTCCCCTACTATAAGATAACAAAGGATGTCTCTTTTCTCAAACGCAAGAAGTTGCTCGGAAGCACATGGAGCTGACATTTGGATTGCTCCAATCTCGATGGATAATTATTCATGGAGTTATAAATATGTGGGATCCTGAGACACTGTGGCCGTGATGACATAGGCCGTGATGACATGTCGTGTAATTTTTCGGAACATGATTGTGAATGATGAGTTTGATGGGGATGCCCGTACACACAATTTTGAAAGGGAAACGTTTCTAACCGCGGCACCGGCCGAAACTTTCGGCCGGTCCCACGCGAGCCACGCGATCGAGGCCATCGTACGCCTCGCACGACCCACCTGCTCCTGCCTTATCTTCTTCCTCCCGATCCCCTTCTTCCTTCATCCCCCCGATCCCCTTCTTCCTCCTAAATTCTCTCTCAGCCGCGTCCAAGCATGGGGGTGGCCACGCCCCTCCTCTTCCTCCTTCAGATCTCACCGCCAGCTAGCCCCAATCCCACGCAGGTCCATACCTTCAACGTCAACGCCATGCCCACTTCTCTCCGCTGCCCGCGGCTGCAGGTTCCTTCCGCCCCGGCGAGCCGGAGTTGAAAGTGCGCCATGGATAAGCCATCCGAGAGCTGCTGGAACCGTCCACCGGAGATGCTACCAGCACGGCGGCGCGACCTCCTCTCCCCGCTGCTGCAACCATCTTCTTCCAAACGAAACTGAAAGCATCTTGCCCCTCCACCGATGTTGCAACCGACGATCAAAAAAGCTACAACTATTTGATTCGAAAGATTCAACCAACGGTATATAAAGCTTCAACAAGACATCATGCACTGAAAAAAGCTACAATCGTTCACATGAAAGCTTCAACTATAGTTTGAAAAAGCTTCAACGGACCCCCGTACAACTAAAAAAAGCTTCAATAGTTCATGTGGAAGCTTCAACCCATATTTGAAAAAGCTTCAACCGGCGACGCCAAATGCTGGGACCGCTCAGTGCCATCGTAAAAAGCTACAACCGGCGTCACAAAGAGCTTCGACCGGCATCGAAAAAAGCTTCAAGCACGATGACACATGTCAGGACTGGCTACTGTCAATACCAAAAAAGCTGCAACCGTTGTAGCTTTTGCTACTACCAGCGTCTTTGTTTGCTACATACTTCACGGATTAACTACGACGTGCGACGACGGTGGCGATCAACAAGCTGTATGTTTTTGCTGGAACGAAGACTATGTGTGCTACAACCGGCCATGGCAGAGCTACCACCAGTGAATTATTTTGCTACAACCATGTACGGATTAGTTGTGACCTCGGTCGGGAGCTGCAATGGTTGATGTTTTTGCTACTCCCTGCGTCGTTGTTTGCTACATGCTTCACGAATTAGCTGTGACGTTCGACAATGGCGACGACGTTTTTTTGCTACAACCGCTGCTGGTTTTTGCTTCATCCATTCATGGATTAGCTGCAACCCGCTACGGCTGCGACGGCGGTTCGCTGCAACTGTGCTTCAGTTTTGCTACCACTGGCGAAGATTTTTGCTACATCCATGCATTTTCTAGGGCAGTGCTTCAAACACGGTGATGAGCAGTGTGTGATGCTGGTGGGGGCTGTGACGGGGGCGAGGCGGCCGGAGGCCGGACGAGATGTGTGCGGGAGAGACGGGGGTGCAGAGCTTGGTGGAAGAAGGAGCGGCTCCCGCGGGATCCGGATTCGCGAGGGGAAGAGACGACATCCTGTCGTGAAGAAGACGACGACAGAGGTCAAAAACGTCAGAACGACGGCTCAATCGGATGCGGCGAGCGGCGACGGCGAGCCGGCATGCGGAGCTGCAAGCAGGAGGCCAGGGGGAGGTGGGGCGATGGGGGCTGCAGAAAATTCCGTCAGGCAAGTGGAGGAAGGAAGAAGACGAGTGGGGGAAGGAAGAAGAGAACACACGCTCAATCGGATGGCTGCGCGCGGCTGAATCGGAGGGCCAGGGGCTGACCGGCCGAACGGTTTGGCCGGCGCACCGGTGCAGATTAGTGGCCATTTTGAAATGCCGAGAGTGAATGTATGCCTCCTGGAATAAGATCCAAAGCATGTTGTCAACTTCTCAAAGATTCATCGACAACTCCGAGATCATCAGGAGCACGCTCGATTACTAAATAATTTTGTGGAACATATGTGAATCCAGATCGAAACCATTAAAATTAGTGTTCGACTATGCACTAGAGATGCATTGACAACTTCTGACTATGCACACAAAAGTACTTCTTATGGTGCATATGTGGATCCACACCCGGAAACCATCCCTCTGAATAATACTTATGTTTCAACTATTTCTTTCATTCGAATTATTTATTGTTGAATTGTTGTGTGTTTGCATTTATTGTTGTGCGCAATTTCTATGGTTGAATGATCTACTTTCATGGAATTGACGTTTTGAAGATGAAGGGTGTGGTTGCCCGCGCAGAAAAATAGGGGCTTGCTGGCTACAGTCCATCGCATATGTCTGCAGACATATAAAGGATCATATTAGGCAAGTGTGGTTGGAGATGCTCTTACCTACCAATCGGGCCTAGGACTTTTGTTAGATTTCATACGGCTTTTTTGAACATCGGCATATTATTAATCAAACCAGAAAGTTACACAGGGTCTCCCGGATACACTCCGAAGCAGAACAAAAAAACACGAAGATTACTAAAGTTCACAGAAGCCTTGGCCAAACAATGAGCCACAATATTACTGTGCCGACACATAAACATAAAAAACATTGAAGAGAAAACGTTGGACGAAAATTTGATGTCGGCCACCACCGATCTGACCGAAGATCTATCGTGAGAGGAAGAGTGGAGGCATTCGATCAGCGACAGACAATCGGAGGCGAAGATGACCTTATGGAAGTTCTCCTCCCGAGCCAGGAAGACTGCCCGGCGAAGCGCCTTCTCTTCAGCCAGTTTAGGAACGAGCTCCTCTTGGAAGGACTCACAACAGGCAACGACACAGCACCCAGCATGACCAAGAGCCACCACGCCGGCTCCAGACTTACCCTGATAAGAAAAAACAGCAGTGTCCAACATAAGTAAAACAGTACTTGGGGATGCCCCTGGCTGAGTTCAGGATCTTGGTGAGTGGGTATGATCCGCTTGTGGGACGAGTAGCGTCCCGTGCGGTGCCTTGGTGCGGTAGATTCACTTCTAAAGGAAGCAAAATTGTCCTCATTAGTTCTAACCTTGCCAGCCTCCCCATGTATATCATAGGGATGTACATCCTGCCCGAAGGTGTGCATAGCTCCATTGACAAGGAGCTGGCTAGGACCTTCTGGCAGGCAGGGGACGGTCGGCCTAAGTACCATATGGTGAAATGGGTTGACATCTGCTTGTCGAACGACCAAAGTGGGTTGGGTATCCATGTGTCTCGCCGTATGAATCTTGCGCTCATGCTTCGTTGGGTTTGGAGGATCTTGTGGGGAGATGGGGGTTTGTGGCTGCAGCTGATTGAGTCCAAGTACTTGCAGGGTCAGCCCCTCTTGGCTTGCTCGCACTCGGCTGGGTCCCAGTTTTGGAAATTTGTCCAGGCCATCAAGGAAGAGATTAGGCTGGGTTTGCGGTTCTCGGTTGGCAGTGGGTCTGGGACCCAGTTTTGGCTGGACCCCTGTTGAAAGATCGTGGATGTCGCCTAGAGGGGGGGGGTGAATAGGCGTTCTAAAATAATTACGGTAGAGGCTTGAACAAATGCGGAATAAACCTAGTGGTTAATTTGTCAAGCACAAAACCTACAACAACTAGGCTCACCTATGTGCACCAACAACTTATGCTAAGCAAGATAAGCAACTATGTGATAGCAAGATATATGACAAAGAACAATATGGCTATCACAAAGTAAAGTGCATAAGTAAAGGGCTCGGGTAAGAGATAACCGAGGCACGCAGAGACGATGATGTATCCCGAAGTTCACACCCTTGCGGATGCTAATCTCCGTTTGAAGCGGTGTGGAGGCACAATGCTCCTCAAGAAGCCACTAGGGCCACCGTAATCTCCTCACGCCCTCGCACAATGCAAGATGCCGTGATTCCACTAAGGGACCCTTGAGGGCGGTCACCGAACCCGTACAAATGGCGACCCTTGGGGGCGGTCACCGAACCCGTACACTTTGGCAACCCTTGGGGGCGGTCACCGGTACCCGTCAAATTGCTCGGGCGATCTCCACAACCTAATTGGAGACCCCGACGCTTGCCCGGAGCTTTACACCACAATGATTGAGCTCCGGACACCACCAACCGTCTAGGGCGCCCAAGCACCCAAGAGGAACAAGCTCAAGGGCACCAAGCACCCAAGAGTAATAAGCTTCTCAAACTTCACTTCCACGTATCACCGTGGAGAACTCAAACCGATGCACCAAATGCAATGGCAAGGGCACACGAAGTTCCCAAGTCCTTCTCTCCCAAATCCCACCAAAGCAACTAATGCTAGGGAGGAAAATGAGAGGAAGAACAAAAGAAGAACACGAAGAACTCCAAGATCTAGATCCAAAGGATTCCCCTCACAAAAAGGAGAAAGTGATTGGTGGGAATGTGGATCTAGATCTCCTCTCTCTTTTCCCTCAAAAACTAGCAAGAATCCATGGAGGGATTGAGAGTTAGCAAGCTCGAAGAAGGTCAACAATGGGGAAGAACACGAGCTCAAAGGATAAGGTTCAATGGGCAAGAAGACCCCCTTTTATAGGACCTCCCGAATCCAACCGTTATGTGCTCAGGTCGTGCACAAGCGGTACTACCGCTTGGAGGAGCGGTACTACCGCTTAGCACGCTCAAAATAGCCCAAACGAGAGAGAAAACACGAGTTTTTGGTCCGGGGCGGTACTATCGCTTAGGAGCCACGGTAGTACTGCTCTGGAGCGGTACTACTGCTCAGGAGCCGCGGTAGTACCGCTCTAGAGCGGTAGTAAAAAATTACATCCGCTCTAGTCGCGGTAGTACCACTGCAGCCTTCACCAAAACAGCCACAACTTTTGCAAACGGACTCCGAATTCGATGAAACCAAGTTTGTTGGAAAGCTAGCGACAAGGGCTAACACAATCTTAAAAGAAATATCAATAAGAATCAACTTATAAAAGGCCCATAAGAAAATGTTGAGAACCCTTCCTCGGATAAGACCGGTAAAACCTCCAACACCGAAAACATCATAGAAGACGCATGCGAACTCCGTTTTCGATGAACTCAAGCTTGTCATCAAGATGACCATAAGCTCTAAGACTCACAAAGAGAATCAAACAACAACCAAGAAACATGATGCAAGGATGCAATGGTTTGAGCTCTCTACGAATGATACGATCAAGCAACTCATCAAGAGCCCCCCCTTGATAGTACGGCAATCGATCCTATAACCCGGTCTCCCACAACTACCATGATACCGGTAAAATAGAAAACCTATCAAGGGCAAACCTTTGCCTTGCACATGGTCCACTAGAGCTAGATGATGACGATCTTCACTCCCTCAAGTTGGACCACCTTTCTTGATTGTGTTGGCTCGATGAAGACTAGATGATTGCTCCCCCATAGTCCACTATGGGTGAGCCACTCTTCGGCTCATCTTCACAAGTCCATTGACACCACAATGGATGGAAAGATTCAAGCACTTGATCTCTTCGTGATGCTCCACTTGAACTTGCACACGGCAATCTTGATGACGATCACCACTTGATGTCATCCTTTCCATGGGTTGTATGATATCTTCCTCTTGATGCAAGCCCATGGATACGTACCTAACCCCACATAGAACTCTCACATAGACCATGGGTTAGTACACAAAGTGCAATGGATAATGCTTACCATACCATGGGATCACTTGATCCCTCTCGGTACATCTTCTACTCTTTGTGAGTTAATCAACTTGATTCACTATTGACTTAGTCTTGATCAACCTTGAATCTTTGAAACTCTCTTCATTTGGATGATGTATTGAAGGTAAACATGAATGATCACACAACCTTCTTCTTCAAGACATGCTTGCAATAAGCTCAACACTCGCATGACCAATCTTTGGATAATTCCTTAATAGCACCTTGGTCAAGTCATAAACTCCTTGAAACCAACACATGGACTTCAAGAAAAGCCTATGGACAAATACTTCAAATATAACTCAAGACAACCATTAGTCCATAGAGATTGTCATCAATTACCAAAACCAAACATGGGGGCACCGCATGTTCTTTCAATCTCCCCCATTTTGGTAATTGATGACAATCACTTTCAAGAGAGTTTATACAAGGAATTATGCATCACCATGCAATGCAACAACCAATGATGCATGAGAATGAGATGCAAATGCTTAGGAACCAAAACCAAAGCAAGGAGAAAACTCAGAAGACTTCTCCACAAAACTCTCTGAAACTCCTCCCCCATTGGCATCGATTGCCAAAATGGGTGAAAAGCTAAGAAGGCCAAAATAAAAGGTGTTCCTCCATAAACTGTGTATTTCTCAACAAAAGAGTGGAATGCAATACACATATCCAACTGCCAATACTTGGAGGAAGACAAACTATATTGAGGCCCAAAGATTGCAACAAAAAGATATGACACAAAGACATAACAAAGAGAGACACAAACAATCAGAAGATACCAATTGAAGCAAGCAATCAACGGATATCAATTGAACCAACTAGACCAATGATCCTACATGCCACAAGAATAAAGAAATTATGATAAGCGCGAAGGAGTGTTCTAAAGAAACTAGAGAAGCTCCCCATGATTTGTGCACACATAAGAATTTTTGTATTTGAATACAAAGTGCACAAAATAGGATCATAGATCCCCCAAAATCAATAGAAACTCACATCCAGTGCAAGTGAGCATATGGGAAACAAAGCCTAGGACTTGCAACAAGCACATGGTTGAGCAACATGTAACAGAGGCGACTTAAGAATGGGCTCAACCAAAAAGATGTGTGTGAGTCAAGGCAATGCATTAGAGAAGACTAATGTACGGATGAGCATTACACATCAATATAGTCTTGAAAGAATGAGATACACGGTGCAAGGCATGTCATTCCCACACACAACTAGCAACCAGGTTCACAAGCTCACAATAAGCATAAGAGAACCTATGCTTGTGACAACCCGTGGTGAAGATAGACGAAGAGAGGCTCATCAAGACTAGGGATACCAAATAAGATGGCAAAAGCCTCGTAAAGATAAGCAAGAGGAAAATAATCTTCACCACACAAGAGTGCAACAAGATGCAACGATAGAGGACACGCACTCAAGGCAAAAGCTTTCATGGAGCCACCAAAGAAATAACATAAGAAAGACAGGGTGGGCGTGAAAGAAAGGATATCAACTAGAGATGTAATTTCTCTCAAGTGTATAAGGTTCTATGTAGACAAAATCTTGATGATATATATATCTACAAAGAAGGATGTACACCCGAAATAGTTACAACACGAAGGAACAAGATATCCACAAGGAAGTCATAAATATACCAATAAGATATTTGCTTGGAAGCATAGCACTTGGCTAGATATGGTCTTATTGTATATAAATGAAGGCCAATCGCACAACCATCAAAGACAACACAACTAGCAACAAGAGATCATCGTTGGGATGCTTTGAGAAAGGAAACAAGTATCACAAGATATGAAATGAATATCATGCCAAGATGCAACCTACACAAGGTTGAATGCAAGAAGGGAAAGCATGAATAGATACTTGTTACCGAGATATCATTGGAAGGAAGTAGTAGATACCAATTGAAGGTAGATAGTAGTTCATTGATCATCCTAGCTTGACTCCAATATGCACATGGTGACAACACCTTCCTTGAGAGTGAGCCGAGCATCCAATGCATCTCCAAAAGTTCCTAGAAGAACAACACAAACTAAACGGTACCCAAACTCATCGAGACCAAATAGTTAGAAACACCAATACATAGGACAAACTCCACATAAATATGTGCATATAGATATGTTAATGAATTTCATGCACATCTCATCCAAATTGAGACTAGGTGGAGTTTCCGCTATATATTGAGTCAAAGAAAGAAAGCATGCCAAATGAAATACATGAAGTAAACATGCATGCTCAAGACTTTCAAAACCCGAAACCAAAAGACAAAGAAATGCCAAGTGAAAAGGATACCAAATGGAGAAATCGTCACTTGGAAGATATCATTAAAGATACATCAAGGAATGAGATATCCATTGATACACACTAAACTAAAGATGTCAAACTCCCAAAGAGAGGATGGTTCCAAACAAACCAAGCTGTCGACAAAGTTTCATGATGGCACAAAGTACCAAAAAGAAATGGCTTGCCTTCCACCAAAACACACTTGATAAGGATCACAAGAAGAGTGTTCTAAAGAAAATAGAATAGCTCCCCCACGAGTTGTGCATTATATAGGATTTGTATTTGAATACAAAATGCACAAGGTGGGATCACCGCTTTCACTATATCTAGAAAACACTAGACAAGAACAAGAAATAAACAAGATCCACAAGTGGTATGGAAGACACGGGAGTTGACACAAACCTTGGCAAGAGAAAAGGCAAGCAAAACAAAAGCCAATGTAAAGATGATGCAACAAATTCTACCACACATAAGACTACCAATTGTCAAAGACAAGAAGTATTTGGAAATAATTCCCGGTGGTAGATAACAAGGATATCCGACATCATCTTCACACCAAACACAAGCAAATTGCAACTTGTAGAGCTAACATGCCACCTAGGAACAAGATAATCTACAATATCAATTCTAGGTGACAATATCTCAAATGTACACATTTTCTAGGCTTGTAATATGCACTTAGCATATTACTCCCCCATAATGTGATACCAATAAGAACTTAACAAGAGGCAATAAGAGGAACAAACAAGAGATAATTAATGGACTATTTAGAATTTGAATTTCTCATGAGAGATATACCACCAAGCGACTAGATAATCTTGTAATGTCAATACTAGATGGTATTCCTCATGTACACACATTTATAGGATTGTGAGGTGCACAAAGCACATCACTCTTCCAAAATGGGATGTTCCATTAATCTCTCACATGAGCCAACTAGGATACAAACAAGAAGCAAAAAGGCTCAACGCACGACACACATGTACATGATGTGCAAACCAACACACACATACTTGATTGCTCAAGATAAGCAAGTTGGAAGCACAACATATACAAACACATGCAAGTAACAAAACCAAACACATGCAAGGGGGGGCAAGTAACTTTCAAAGTAAACAATTTAAGTATAAGTTACCGCAAGGAGGCACATTGGATATAAGATAGAAACTTGATAATCCAATTGACTTGGCTTGAGACAATAAGAATGATGAAGTCCCCTTAATTCTTCGTAATGTAGCCAAGTCTCCAATGCCCTCCAACCAACACCTATTGATCAAGTTTGAGCTTGGTGGTCCCCAACCGAGTTGGGTCCTAAGAGGTTAGTCACAGTAGGCTTGGCTACCCAAATGGTTCTTTTCTTGACACCACTTTGAGTACCAACAAACTTGGCAAACACATTGCCAACCTTATCCTTCCCAAGAGAATAGACATCATCAATAATAATTGGATTGGATAAGTTACCACTAGTGCATGAAGAAGCGAGGTGACCTTTCTCACGGCATAGGTAGCAACGTCTACTATTCACTTTCTTCTCACTTGATTTCTCAACTTGAGAAGCATTAACTTGAGTCTTCTTGGGAAGAGGCCTTTCTTCAACTTGAGGTTGAGCATGTGATTAAACTTGTGCCCTCTTCCCTTGTTGCTTGACACTAATGGCCTTCTTCTTCAATGGGCAAGATCTAACATGATTCCCTTCTACTTCGCACTTGAAGCAAACAATCTTGGCCGAATTCTTGACTTGTTCTTGGCCCTTCTTTTTGTTCATCTTGGACTTCTTCTTCTTATTGGAGTTGAATCCAAGTCCACCTTTGTCATTGGGGGATTTTTGCACACTCAAGATATTGTTGAGTGTGGATTTCCCTTGATGACTCTTTTCCAAGTCTTTCTTCAAAGAAGTGACTTGGGCCTTGAGCTCTTTGATTTCCTCTACATGGTTAGTCTCAACACAAGTACTAGAGGAAGTATAAGCTTCATCGTTAGAGCAACAAGGCAAGGAAAGCAATTCATCACAAGATGTACCAACATTGTGAGTAGATGAATTACAAGGACTAGCACATGGCAATATACTATTTTGACTAGAAGTAGTGCTAGTATCCACATGAGGCTCACTAGATGTTACCTTGACAATCATGGCCTCATGAGCTATTTTTAGCACACTATGGGATACTAGAAGATCATCATGAGAGCTTGAGAGCTTTTCATGACTTTCTTCCAATTTCCCATAATTGCTAGAGAGCACCTCAAGTTGAGCCCGTAGCTCAACATTCTCCTTCAAAATGGATGCTTCACAAGTAATAGAGTTAGTAGCACAAGCATCATCATTTACAACAATAGGAGAGGACAACTTGGCAAGCTCTTTTAAATAAGAAGCTTCAAGTTGGGCATGAGACTCGGTGAGTTTGATGAGCTCACCCTTGATGACCCTTGAGCCATTTTCGAGGTGCTCAAAATCCTCAAGGAGTCTAGCATGAGAAACTTCAAGCTTAGCATTTTTAGTTTTGAAATCATTGGCCACCTCAAGAGCTCTATCATGAGATTCCCTCACTCTAGATAATTCTAGAGCAAAAGTCTCCTCAAGAGATTCGGAGGTGGTTTGTTCATGTTCAAGAGCTTGAGATAGCTCCGCGATCTCATTTGTGTAATCACGCCCATGAGCTTCCATTTTCTCAATGGTGACCTCATGCTCCTCGAGATGAGATTCCAACTCCTCAATATATTTCTTGCCCTCAATGGCAATGGACATAATTTCCATGAAGTTGGAACGAGCAATTTTATTTTTATGAAGAGCTTTAAAAACCATTTCCCCCTTAATTTTTAAGGAGGCAACATTATCATTCTCTTCATCATAATCAACATCATCATCATTCTTGCCATTATCAATATCATCACAAGATATATTGGGATTCAAATTGGGAGATACCTTTGAGGCCTTGGCCATAAGGCAAAATGCAATAGATGATGATGTAGGATCCCTTGAAGCACCATATAACACCACATCTTGTTCCATGGAGTGTTGGCTTTCCTCTACATTGTTAGCACAACAATTCGAGGAAATAGATGCATTTTTATCATGGCAACAAGACATAGCAAGCATATCATCATGAGATTTAGTCAAGCAATTTCTACATGATATGCAAGGACTATCAACACAAGCATGTGAAACATTTGGAGTGCTAGAAGTGTTAAAGTCCAAAGATGAAGCATTGCAATAAGAAAGTGATGAAGGATTATCAACAATAAGCACACTATCATCATTGCAATGAACACCACTACTCACCATGTCATTACCTTGTGGCGAACCACATGTAGGTGAAGTAGAAGAAGTTGAGAACACAACACGGCCGGAGGTGGGGGGAGAACAATCATCCTTACAAAACTTGGAGACGTCATATTTATCTTGAAGCTTTGTCCACAACTCATGAGCATCCCGGAATGGCATGAGTTGAAATATAACTATATTGCTCAAAGCATCGAAAAGCACATTAGAAGCTTGAGCATTGAGATAAGAGTTTTTCTCATCCTCTAAAGATAATCTTTGGGGATCCTTTGGAGGAGAAAAACCCATATCTACAATTCGCTCTAAATTTGGGTCCATGACCCTAAAGAGATTAAGCATGCGAATTACCCAAACATCAAAATTTGTGCCATCGAAACCTAGAGTGTCGGAGAATCCTAATCCCCTAGTCGACATCTTTACTCTCTAGGCGGTTAAGCCCAACAAAGAGAGACGAGGCTCTGATACCAATTAAAAGATCGTGGATGTCGCCTAGGGGGGGGGGGTGAATAGGCGTTCTAAAATAATTACGGTAGAGGCTTGAACAAATGTGGAATAAACCTAGTGGTTAATTTGTCAAGCACAAAACCTACAACAACTAGGCTCACCTATGTGCACCAACAACTTATGCTAAGCAAGATAAGCAACTATGTGATAGCAATATATATGACAAAGAACAATATGGCTATCACAAAGTAAAGTGCATAAGTAAAGGGCTCGGGTAAGAGATAACCGAGGCACGCAGAGACGATGATGTATCCCGAAGTTCACACCCTTGCGGATGCTAATCTCCGTTTGGAGCGGTGTGGAGGCACAATGCTCCCCAAGAAGCCACTAGGGCCACCGTAATCTCCTCACGCCCTCGCACAATGCAAGATGCCGTGATTCCACTAAGGGACCCTTGAGGGCGGTCACCGAACCCGTACAAATGGCGACCCTTGGGGGCGGTCACCGAACCCGTACACTTTGGCAACCCTTGGGGGCGGTCACCGGTACCCGTAAAATTGCTCGGGGCGATCTCCACAACCTAATTGGAGACCCCGACGCTTGCCCGGAGCTTTACACCACAATGATTGAGCTCCGGACACCACCAACCGTCTAGGGCGCCCAAGCACCCAAGAGGAACAAGCTCAAGGGCACCAAGCACCCAAGAGTAATAAGCTTCTCAAACTTCACTTCCACGTATCACCGTGGAGAACTCAAACCGATGCACCAAATGCAATGGCAAGGGCACACGGAGTTCCCAAGTCCTTCTCTCCCAAATCCCACCAAAGCAACTAATGCTAGGGAGGAAAATGAGAGGAAGAACAAAAGAAGAACACGAAGAACTCCAAGATCTAGATCCAAAGGATTCCCCTCACAAAAAGGAGAAAGTGATTGGTGGGAATGTGGATCTAGATCTCCTCTCTCTTTTCCCTCAAAAACTAGCAAGAATCCATGGAGGGATTGAGAGTTAGCAAGCTCGAAGAAGGTCAACAATGGGGGAAGAACACGAGCTCAAAGGATAAGGTTCAATGGGCAAGAAGACCCCCTTTTATAGGACCTCCCAAATCCAACCGTTATGTGCTCAGGTCATGCACAAGCGGTACTACCGCTTGGAGGAGCGGTACTACCGCTTAGCACGCTCAAAACAGCCCAAACGAGAGAGAAAACACGAGTTTTTGGTCCGGGGCGGTACTACCGCTTAGGAGCCACGGTAGTACTGCTCTGGAGCGGTACTGCCGCTCAGGAGCCGCGGTAGTACCGCTCTAGAGCGGTAGTAAAAAATTACATCCGCTCTAGTCGCGGTAGTACCGCTGCAGCCTTCACCAAAATAGCCACAACTTTTGCAAACGGACTCCGAATTCGATGAAACCAAGTTTGTTGGAAAGTTAGCGACAAGGGCTAACAAAATCTTGAAATAAATATCAATAATAATCAACTTAGAAAAGGGCCATAAGAAAATGTTGAGAACCCTTCCTCGGATAAGACCGGTAAAACCTCCAACACCGAAAACATCATAGAAGACGCATGCGAACTCCGTTTTCGATGAACTCAAGCTTGTCATCAAGATGACCATAAGCTCTAAGACTCACAAAGAGAATCAAACAACAACCAAGAAACATGATTCAAGGATGAAATGGTTTGAGCTCTCTACGAATGATACGATCAAGCAACTCATTGAGAGCCCCCCCCCCCCCCCTTGATAGTACGGCAATCGATCCTATAACCCGGTCTCCCACAACTACCATGATACCGGTAAAATAGAAAACCTATCAAGGGCAAACCTTTGCCTTGCACATGGTCCACTTGAGCTAGATGATGACGATCTTCACTCCCTCAAGTTGGACCACCTTTCTTGATTGTGTTGGCTCGATGAAGACTAGATGATTGCTCCCCCATAGTCCACTATGGGTGAGCCACTCTTCGGCTCATCTTCACAAGTCCATTGACACCACAATGGATGGAAAGATTCAAGCACTTGATCTCTTCGTGATGCTCCACTTGAACTTGCACACGACAATCTTGATGACGATCACCACTTGATGTCATCCTTTCCATGGGTTGTATGATATCTTCCTCTTGATGCAAGCCCATGGATACGTACCTAACCCCACATAGAACTCTCACATAGACCATGGGTTAGTACACAAAGTGCAATGGACAATGCTTACCATACCATGGGATCACTTGATCCCTCTCGGTACATCTTCTACTCTTTGTGAGTTAATCAACTTGATTCACTATTGACTTAGTCTTGATCAACCTTGAATCTTTGAAACTCTCTTCATTTGGATGATGTATTGAAGGTAAACATGAATGATCACACAACCTTCTTCTTCAAGACATGCTTGCAATAAGCTCAACACTCGCATGACCAATCTTTGGATAATTCCTTAATAGCACCTTGGTCAACTCATAAACTCCTTGAAACCAACACATGGACTTCAAGAAAAGCCTATGGACAAATCCTTCAAATATAACTCAAGACAACCATTATTCCATAGAGATTGTCATCAATTACCAAAACCAAACATGGGGGCACCGCATGTTCTTTCACTTGGCTTGATGGGGAGCCTCTCCGCATTCGGTTTCCAAGGCTCTTTGCGATTTGTGTCGACCCAGTTGTTCTTGTATCTGTGACTGCTTTGGATGAGGGATGGAACATTGCGTTACGCCGCTCATTCAGACCAGCCGAGGTGCAGGAATGGGCAGACTTGAGGGAAGTAGTCCCTCTTCCTCTGTCCCAGGATCCTGACACTGTTTCTTGGAGTCTTTCTCCTTCGGGAGAATTCTTCGTTAGTTCGGCTTATCAGGCGTTGTGCCGGCTGCCGATTCTCCAGTGATTATTCCCATTATGGAAGGTGCCGATGCCCTTGAAGATCAAGATTTTTGTGTGGCAGCTTCTCAGAGATCGCTTACCTTTGGGGGCCGAGGTGCTAAAACACCATGGTCCGGGCAATGGCCTTTGCCCCCTTTGCTCGTCCCGAAAATGGGAACACACATATTCTTCTCGTGCGTAACAGCACATGCACTTTGGTGCTTTGTTCATGAGGCCCCGGGACCAGAGTGGGAGGCCCATGACCTTGCAGAGTTTATGCAGGTAAGGGCCACTCAGGTTAGCCGTAAGCGCCGACATGTTCTGGATCATCTTCGCAGCTATGACGTGGACTCTTTAGACTACTCGCAATAAGATGGTGATTGAGCGGGTGTTCCCGCGGCGTGCTTCTGACTGTTCTTCAAATTTCTTGCCCTCTTGCAACACTGGCGTCTGCTAGCTAGGCCGGGAGATTGTGACCGGCTTCAGCTCTATCTGGATGCTCTGCTATCTGCCGCGCGCCGGCTCACCGGCCATTCATCTGCTTCGTAGTTTGCCCCTGTTGGCCTTTTTATGTTTCTTCTTCTTTCTTTTGGGCATGCTTGTGTTGTGGCCCCAGCTGGTTCTTTTTATGACTATGGTTGATACGTGGTTGTATGGATGATTGTTTTATCTATAAAGTGGCGCGAAAGCCTGTTTCGAGGAGGAGGCGGAAACATTAGAGCAAGAGAAGTCCTTGCTTCACGACTAGACTCGGGTGCTGGTTTGAATAAATGCAAGAGAATGAGCTCCACATATGCTTTATTCTTTATATCAATACATCAAGGATAAGGAGCAGCAATGTCATTTCGAGCATCATTACGGGCGCACCAAATGTGCCATAAAGTAACAGTCAACACTACGGCTGCACTTGCACGATTAGAGGAACGCTGCAAGGGCCCTGTTTGGATCTCTAAGTTAGAGTTAGTTTTAGTTAGTTGAGGCTCAAATAATCCAAAAGTATCCAAACATGATGGGTTAGTTTGGGTTAGTTGGATCTAACCCACCTAAAAAAAACTAGCCCACACTAGAGGAGCTTATTTGGGTTAGTTCTCCTAGGCCCACTAGAAAAATTAGTAAAAAAAGTTACCCCTCCCATCCAAACAGGATTCAAAGTAGTCAAATGATTGAGAAAGAATATTTATTGTCAATCTAACCCTACCATCCAAACAACTCTTTCGTTAGAGTTACTTTAGGGTTAGTTCAGGGTTAGAATCTAACTCTAACCTCTAACTGAGTTAGAGTATCAAACAGGGCCAAGAAATCAAACAACCAGTGTCGGGGAGAGAGGCAGTTGCACCGCCTCAGCATCAAGTCATAAGAAAGCTTCACTTCTTCCCACACAACAGGCATAAGGACAAAACAGGCATACAGTGCTCAATGCCCTCCGTCCGCTCACTGAAACAGCAGGGAACAGTAGTTGGTACCTGTAGTCGGAGAAGTTGGACACCCGATGGCAAGCAATCATGTGCCAAACGCTGAATGACGACCTTCATCTTGCTAGGAGCAATGACGGACCAGATGACTTTCCAATCCTTTTCATCAGAAAAACTATTTGAGGATTGGCCACGACCATTACAGCTTCGAGAGACCATGAAGCTAGTTGACCGAGCAAGATTTCATACGGTTACATGCACTGTGGTAAGGTTAAATGCAGTGGGAGTGTGCACGGGAGGGAAAGCTGCATGCATATATAGTTGCTCTCCTATCTCCCTGTTCAAAACCTACATCTAAACTAGTTTAGTTTTACCATTTCCGTACTTGAAATCAAATTCATAGAAATTACATTGTCTCGAAGGAAATTAAACACACATTTCAAAAATTTCACTAAATTACAAAAAAATGGAAAATCATTTAGATTATTTTACATAATTTTAGAAGAAAACAATGAAGACATATTTTAATTATTTCACTCAGTTTTAGAAAAATATTGCACTTCCATTTTAGACTTATTTCATTTATTTCACATACGTTAGGCACATATTTCAATTATATGACAACAAATTGAACATGTACTTCAAATATTTTACTCAATTTCAGAAAGAAAAATAAACACATATTCTAATTATCTCAAGTATACACTCAATTTCAGAAAACTTTAAACATATATTCAATTATTTCACTCAGGTTTCGAACATATTAAACAGATTTTCCATTATTTTCTCTCAAATTTAAAAAAATTAAAATATGTTTCAATTATTTCACTCAAGTTCCAAAGAAAAAATTGAGCACATAATTCAATCCATTTGAATATGATGATATTTTCACAAATAAACGAACAAAAAATTCAATATATCTTAATATGATGATATGTTTAACAAAAATGAACACATTTTTAGTTATTTCACTCAATTTCATAAGCCAAAAAAACATAACTTCTATTTCCATTATTTAGCTCAAATTCGGAAGGAAAAAATGAAGACTTGTTTAAATTAATTAACTCACTTTAGGAAGCAAAAAGGTGGACACATAAATCAATAAATGGCCAATACGAATATTGAGAAAACATTATTGTACTTTTAGGTAGAAAAGCTTTCCTTTAAATGTGTTAGGTGAATGGTAAGAATGTTAATGTGTGGCAATAGAAAACTAGAATGTTGTTGGCATGCCATAGAGAATGACAGAGTCCACACACTGCTTTTCTAGAGTTATCTCTTCTCCTTCTCCTCGTCCAGTGATGTCTTCCATTAGTAACAAAATCTAAACATTTATCTGAAATACTTAAATCTCATGGCCTCTTCCTCCACTCGGCCCATCAATGGCCGTATTGCAATTTGCCTTTTAGATTTTGCAGTCTCTACCATTTGGTCATGTTCAAATTACCTCACCTTCTAAATACTACTATCATTTCCATGATATTCATGTTCTAATTATCTCCATCATTTGGTCGTCGCAGGTATTATAAATACCACTGCATATTAACCGAAATAGGCTAAAACATTCACTTGCACTCACTTTTTTCATAGCTCGCTCATCAAAAATGAGTTAAACTTGACTTTTTTTTCTTACAGACCTTTAAGGCCAATTCAAAACACACGAACCAAAATACATAACTGATTCCCATGTTACAAACCTTTAGATAAAAAAATACATGATTGGAATCAAGTTAACATAATTGATTCCCAACAAAAAAGTTAACATAACTGACATGAAGCTTACTGCACTCTCATGACTGACATGAAGCTTAGTTTGCAAACATACGACCATATACATAGTCCTTTTTTTGCAATCCTTATTATTTCTCTCAAATTTGAAAAAATGAAAATATGTTTCAATTATTCCACTCAAGTTCCAAAGAAAAAATTGAGCACATAATTCAATCCATTTGAATAGATCATATTTTCACAAAAATGAACAAAAAATTCAATATATCTTCATATGATGATATGTTTAACAAAATGAACACATTTTTAGTTATTTCACTCAATTTCATAAGCAAAAAAAATAACTTCTATTTCCATTATTTAGCTCAATTTTGGAAGGAAAAACTGAAGACTTGTCTAAATTAATTAACTCACTTAGGAAGAAAAAAGGTGGACACTAAATCAATAAATAAATTGATTGATGCCTTTAATAGAAACAGTGAAATATAAACGAGTTGAAATGAATTCAATATCGATCTTGTTGTAAAGGTCTTCTCAACATGAATTCAAATAAAAAATGGAGTTTTGATTTAAAAGATATGAATGTTTTATATGTGGAAAGTAAACTAAAAGGCATGTAATTGTTGGGTGAAGTAAGAGAGAGAATGGACATACTTTCTCTATGTCATGAATAGTTGCACCCCAACTCTCAAAATAAATGAACACGCGCAGCAGATGGTGGATTTTTTACCGGTACATACATTTGCCTTTAGAAAATAACTTTGCTATAGTAATGATGAGACCTCCTATCAGTTGGTTCACGGGCGCTTGCAGTGTTAGCGTGCAGGCTACGGCCCAATAACTCGCTAAGGGGCTTCAATTTGTATCCTAGACGTAGCACGGCCTCGTGTCACATAGTCACCATATGGGCCAGCCCAGCAGGGACCATAGGCCTTGAGTACTCTTTTTGTCTTTCTTTTTCTTAAACTTTTACTTTACTTTTTTACTTTTCCTTATATTTTGAAATATTCTAAATATATTGATTATATAAACGACTTACCATGCAGAATCGAAAAGTGTTAATCATGCATTTCAAAAGCGATAAATGTACATAGAAAAATGTTCCAATGTATACACAAATTGTATAATGTGTATAAGAAAAAGTATACATGAAAAAAATAATTAATAAATATTAATCTTGTATTTAGAAAAGAATAATAATAAAATGTTCTAGATGTATACAAAAATTATACCATGTGTATAGAAAAAGTAGACATCAAAACATATACATGCATAATGTTAATGATGTATTTAAAAAATGTTAAACATGTATAAATAATATACAATGTGTATGCAAAAAAGAAGGCATCAAAACACATATATAAAAAAAATCTTAAAATGTACTTAAAAAACGAAACATGTATTAAAAATCTATTGTGCATGCAAAAATGTAGACATACAATAATATATGTTTAAAAAATAATCATGTATTACAAATTTTTAAATGTGAAAATATTAATTAGTCTTGATGTATACAAACTTTATTAGGCATATGCAAAAAATAGACACAAAATAATATATATTATAAGAAATGTTAATTATGTATTCTTAAATGTTGAATGTGTGTAGAAAAAATGCTAAATATGTATATATGAAATGATCTTGATGTATACAAAATTACTATGCGTATGGAAAAAATAGACACAAATAATACATGTTTTAAGAATATTAATCATATATTTTAATTGTTAAACGTGTGTATAAAAATATTCCTGGTTTACAGAAAAATATTAGAATGTGTAAGAATGTTGACATAAAATTATATTTTTGAAAATAATGTTAATCACATATTTGAGAAAATGTCCAACCTGTACACAATTTTTCATGCATTTTAATAAATTTTAGACATAAAAAATGATCCTATTCTTTACAGAAAAATAGAAAATACCGACGAAAACTAAAATAACAAATAAAGAAAAGACAAAGAACACAAAAAAAAACAAAGGAAACCAAAAAAATTGGCGTAAAAGAATGGTAAACAGTGAAAAGGGAGAAAGAAACAAAGAAAACGAAAAAACACAATGAAAACCATGAAAAAACAAAGTAAAACCGTTGAAGAAAGTAAAAAAAAGGAAAGAAAATAAAAAACAGTGAAAATCAAGAAAGGAAGGAAGAAAAACAACGGAAAAAAGAAAAAAATACTAGTGAAAAACGACGAAGAAACGAAGAACCCAATGAAAATCAAAGCAAATGCCATAAAATTGGAGAAGAAACAACAAAATGAGAAAAAACAAAGAGCGAACACACAACCAGTGCATGAACTTGGCACTGTACACACGAAAACCTTCAAGCGAGATAGTAGGCACTCTCGCTTATAGCATCAATCGGCTGGACTCGGCAAATCAGACCTCTTAAACGCCCGTGAACGCCTCCGGGCATATCCACGGACAATGACCGGTCAAGTCTTTCACAACCGGACACCTCAATTAGCATGCCTCAAATTCATATAAATTCACAATCGGACACCTCAATTAGCATATGCCTCAAATACATATAAAGTCATGCAACTTAGTAAATGATGCACTACACATATTGTCCGGCTACTGTACATCACTAAAATGCCATCGGACTACCAAAATTTGGCATGTTTGCCTATGATGGAGAAGATCATCCACTGCTGCTCTTCCCTCCCCGGCACCCTTGCGGTCCTTCTAATGGAAGTATCGGTCGAAGACGCAGTAGGTATCGAGTCGAATCTACTCGTCGTCGAGCTGTCTGACCGGTGGCTGTCCTCCTTCTCCTTCTTGGGTGGAAGTCCGGACATGGCATGGGGCGCCCGATTCTGCTCTCGGGTGAGGGTGCGGGTGTTCCTCTGTTGCCACTTTTTATAATCGCGGGCGCAGATGGCTTCCTCCTCTTCGCCCGCCCGTGCCGCCGTATCAACTGCCTCTGCCTCTACCATGTTGGCAGCGAGGTGTGCCTCCGCCGCCCTTATCCTCTCCTTCCCATGGTGGGCACACCTGTCCCGGTGGAACTCATACTCCGACGCAACGGTGATGGGAAGGGGAGATTTGAAGGCTCTCGAGACCGCGATGATCCAGCCCCGGGGGATCCGAGAGCCCGATGCGCCGGCGCTATGGAGTCGCACCAGACAGATCTTGTTGTCGGGCGGGGGATGACCACTCGGAGCGGCAAAGTGCGATGCGGACGGTCATTGCTCATCGAACCCGCACGGGCTAACACCCCAGTCAACGGATCCGCTGGTCGGAGTCAGATCCGCTGCCTACCATGCCGAAGAAGGCCGAAGATCGCCGGACGGGAGCCTGGGTGGCCCAGGGAAGTGGCTAGAGTTTGGTCCGGCGAGCAGATGATAAGAAATATATGTATGGTGGATGGCAAGCGTGGGCCAAATCCGACGTGACGGACGCACTTGGGCGCCCTATATCCATCCCATATTTAGGGTGGATACGAGGGGTGCCGGTCAGCCCCGGGCATTTGAGGTCCGTTTGAGGCGTTCGTCTGAATCAAATTTTTGTGATCGATCAGCCACCAGACCGTTCGTCCGGGTGTTTGAGAAGGGTTCAGGGTGCCGGGCGGTAGATGCTCTCAAGCGAGATACAGTTCTTGTCAAGCTCCGCCCCCGCAGCTTGACGGCTTACTAGTGGTTGGGGCGCCACCCTGTGGCGCCGCTTGAGAGGAAGCTATGCATATGTTTTCATTAAAAAAACATAGATTCCACGTCTTCATCTAAAAAAACATCTCAGAAAAAATATCCTCACCTTCATCTACAAAAGAAGTAATAAAAATTTACCACCACAGCCTACCACCGAGTGCCACTTTGCATAATTATCCATTTAAAATATACTAGAGGTTCTCACCTTCATCTAAAAAGTAAAAAAATACATTTAAAAAATAATCCATGCCTTCATCTAATTTTTTTTTAAAAGATTTCTCACCGCGGCCAACCAGCTTACGCCATGTAGCATAGCTAGTTGGCCGCCCTTCATGCGTAGCTTAATGGGTTTAATTAATAGAATAGTAAAGTGGGTCAACACGTAGAAACACTTTTTTCCTCCGCAAGTGTTCCCACTTGCATGACATGCATGAGATGGGAAGGCATACTACATGGACTAGTGGTTTCGGCTGGCGGGATCAAAGGAGCTGCACACGGTCAGTGTTAGTTGGACCGACACATGCCGTCTCCATTGCCGTGTTCTCCACAGCTGGACGCATGTGCAGGTAATTGTGCTAGCTACCTAGCAACAAATTCTTGTCAGGCCAATGCAAAAATGCAATTTCAGTTCATGTTCAAACTCGTGAGTTGGGGTCAAAAATGAAAGAATGAATCAAAAAAATATGTCATTTCAGTTTCTACCTTTACAAAAGAATTCATGGATGGCTATGCAGATTTGACGAGTCGATCTGTCAGCTATGCTAGAGTGAGTGAGTGAGTGAGTGGGTTGATTAAAAGAGTTTGCCGGCGAACTCCTGGATGTCCTCGTCTCTGATGGACGGCGACGCCATCTTCCTGAACTGCTTGAGGTCCGACAGGCTCCGGCCGAGCTTCAGCGCCACCTTCGTCGCGAACACCTCGCCGCCCTCCCTCCGCTCCAGGTCGGGCTCGCCGAGGTTGGCCTCGATGTCCTCCTGGATCTTGCGGTAGAACCCGGCGCAGTTGCGGAGCAGCTCGAACAGCATGCCCATCTGCCCGCCGTGCTCTATCGTGTTCACCGCCGCCGCCAGCGCCCCGCCGAAGACCGCCGCGCCGGACGCCCACGCTCCGGCCTCGCCGGACCCGATGAACACTGAGGCGAGCGCCGCCGTGCCGGCCAGCGCCGGGCCGGCTACGGCGAGGCCCCTGTTTAGGTTCAGCACCAGCTTGCCCACCGTCAGGAACTCCTGCTCGTCCTTGGCCTTGATGACCCTCAGGATGCCGCGCATCTCCTCCTCGAGATCCTGGGTCCAGCCGTTGTTGCCGGAGGCGACGGAGCCACGACGGCCGAAGCTCTTTGACCTCTTGAGCTGCGCGGCGCGACGGCGCGGCCACCAGCGCGCGGGCTCGACGGCCTTGGGGAACTTCTCGAGCATGCCGGGGAGCAGCGGCAGCGGGTAGGCGGCGTCGAGCGCGAGCACCCGGTCCATGGCCTCCTGCACGTCGTCCTTGGTCGTCGCGGGTGCGCCGAGCGCGAGCGCGGCGCGGAGGTCGCGCTCGAGCTCCCTCCACAGCCTGGTGGCGTTGCGCTGCTCTTCGGCGAGCTGCGAGGGCTGGATCTTGTTGACGGCCGCCATGGTCACGGCCGCGGTGGCCAGGAGGACCCCCGCGGACGCCTTGAGCGCGACCACGCCGGGCGCGGCGGGCGCGAGCGCGGCCATGACGGAGGCGGCGAGCGTGAGGGAGTTGGTGGAGTGGAGCAGCAGGTGGTTCCAGTTGTCGCGCTGCCGGCCGATGATGTCGTGCATCTCGGCCCGGTCCGCCGCCGCGTCCGCGACGGCGCGGAGCTTCTCGACGGACACGGAGCCGGCGCCGTCGACGTCCGCCGCCGACGGTGAGGCCGGGACGTCGATCCAGTCGAGCTTGAGGCTGAGGCTGTCCTGCGCCGTGTAAATTCCAGAAGGCACGCGCAGGGCGGCGCGGCAGGTCGCGGCACCGCTCCGGCGCGGCCGTGGCCGCGGCCGCGCGGCGGAGGTGGAAGGGAGAAAGGAAGACGACTGGGCCAAGAAGAGGCGCTGGGCGTGGAGTGCCGCCATGCTTTGGATTGATGTGGTTCGGTGCTGTAGCTTCCTCTGCTTCGCTGGAGACTGGAGCGGGTTTCGAAGGCGATGTGGCTTTCGTTCAAGCTTTTGCTGCTTCCGTATCGATGAGCTGACGAAGAAAAGGAGGGATATGGGCTTGGGATGGAGGCGAGGTGGTATTTATAGGGCGGGCGGGCGGGCGGGCGGGCGGTCGGGTGCCCGTGGACGATGGTAGAAGTTTGACCGGGGGTCGGCGGTGGGTTGGGCTGGGTCCGGGTCTTGGAACCTGTGGTTTGAGCTTTGAAGGGGCTTGGCTTTGGTCCAAGACGACGAGATCGCCCTGCCTACTATAGAGACCAGACCGTTTCAAGCAACTGTCCAAGAGATGGATGGGTTAGTTTAAGGCTTTAAGCCGAAGTAGTAGGTTGATTCCTTCACACTCCATGATCAGAGGGCACCCTGCTCCATCACGCAAACCCACACTTACACATCGTTCGTTCATTTATTTTTCGTTCCACGGGGGTTGGCTCAGTGGTTGGGCATGCGGTTGTGCAGCCTAGCGACCCGGGTTCAATTCCTAGAATTGACATGTGATGCACAGGGGTTTTCCCCCATTTATTGAGGATCAAGTTTGGTGTGTGGTGTAACCTCTTATCAAGAAATATCTTGATACTCATTTAAAAAATTTTGAGGACCATATTTGTCTTGGTACTCATACTAAAATGGCCGTATGCGTCCCTGGTTGCTGCAGAGGCCGGGAAGTGAAAATCTCTCCCATTTTTATGACTCTTCAGACAACATCTCGCTCGACCCCCGACCCCCCCGACCCCCGAGTCGCTCCCGCGAGCGTCCTCGGGGGAAACCCTAGCCGCCGCCCCTCGCCCCCCCCCCCCCCCCCGTCGATCTCTCTCCCCCCGCCGCCACCGCACAGCGCCACCGGGCAAAGACCGGCCGGCGTTGGTGGCGGCGGGGATCTTGCCCCTCTTCTCGCGGTTGGCGTCCGGCGCGGGACGGCGCTGGGCTGGGCGGGGCCTAGCGGCGCGGCGGAGGGCGTGTTGGGTGGCGGCGGCTCTGCCTGGCGGCGGTGCAGCTGCGGCTTCAGGCCTCTCCAACGCGCGGCGGCTGTGGCTTCTCTGGCGGCGGCGCGAGTTCCCGGCGGCGGCTTGGCGGCGTGGCGCGGCGGAGCTCCGGCGAGGATTCGGCGGCGGGCTGGAGGGCTAGGCACCGTCCAGTGGTGCTGCCTCCGCGACGGTTGCGGCTTGGGGCCCTGGACCCCGATCCGATCTGGAGCTGGTGGTGCCGGGGTCTGGGCCATGGCGGCTGGCGAGGCATGGGATTCGTCGGGGCTTGTCGGCCTCTAGGCACCATGGGGGTGCCGGCGGCGACGCGTGCCCGGCGTGGTGAGACTGCTGGACGTGGTGGACATCTTCTTCCCGAGATGGCCGACCAGAGGCTTGGTGATCGGATCTCGTGATCCATCATCTTGTCCCGGCTGCGAGTAGGGGAGACATGGTTGCCGGTGAAAACCGAGCCAACGGCAGGCGATGGCGGCGTTCTCGCCGTTACCTTGATGAAGGCATCGTCATGTAACTATTGTCGACCCACTCGTGCTGCTCCGGGGGAAACCCTAGGATCTGGTGTTCCAGATCGGACGATGGCGGCAGTGCAGTGTCGTTTCTCTCTTGGGAGCATCGTTTGCGGAGCAGCGCTGGATGTCAGAGGCAGGAGGTGGAGCGGCTTCGTCTTGCACGGAGCTTCGGGGGTGATGTCAAGTCATGCCTGACCGACAGGTGCTACGCTTTGTCATGCCTGGTCGACAGGTGCTACGCACGACAGATCTTCCAAGGACTTCAAGCTGTGTCGGCTGGTGATACCTGGCAGCATGGCGCTGAGGTGTATCAATGGTGACCGTGACGTGCTCAGCTGTTTGCGCGCAGGAAGGAGGTGCCGTTTGGCGCCGTGGTGGCGTCGACGATTGCTGGACCGAACAAGGTTGATGCATCAGTATAGTTCTGAAGATGGAGCGGTGGCAGTTGGCGGCGGCGGCATCTGAGTGCACGCCGGACCGGTGAGACCCATGCCCGGCAGGCGTCCTGGATGGGTTCTCAGGTCTTTAGATGTTAGGTTTGGTTGCGATGTCTGTTTGGTATTAGGCCCAGGCTATCTGCGCCCCTTCATCGGCTGGATAGAGGTGCTTAGACGGCGGCTTTAGTCTTACTGTTGTATTACTTTGTAAGGTCTTGTGAGAATAATTAATAAAGTGGCCGTATGCATCGCCTAGATGCAGAGGCCGGGGGTCATCCTCCTTTTCTAAAAAAAAAATTATTTTTCGTTCCTACGTACGTAGGAGTAGCTCATACTAGTACATGGCTTCAGTCTTTTTTCCGAAATTGAACATGTCTTCAGTCATACTACTATGTTGTAACATAAATTAATTTATACAAACTGAGCCTACCTCATATGGTTAGGTTTCTTGTGTTGGAACCATCCCATCAGGTTTTAATTCCTAGACTTGTCATTATTGGTCATATTTTTGTGGATTTATTTCAAGCTTTTCAGGGATGATGTTGTGTCGGCTCGGCATCCTTGAGATGCTCATAGGGATAGCGTGTGCATCCATAGGGTTGAGTGTATGTATGTGTTTTTGTGAACATTTGCAAAAAGAATAAATAATTTATCGTTCATGCTCCATCCAATCGTATTATCTGTTATATTATATATTGTGAATGCTATCCTATTCCTATTTAGGATAGCGTATGCACTTCTTTGGCCTCTATTGAATCAAGAAATCGAGAAATTAGATTGTACGTATTTATCTTTTTTTATTTTGATATCGATTTTCATATGTATAAGGCGTCTCAGTGATTATGCAAATCAACGGCTTTGTACTCTCTCTGATGCAAGCATGTATCTTTTGTTAGAATTAATAGGCTTCGCCCATGTGTATTTTCAGCAATTTAAATTTTAAAGGCTCATGTATGGCATTTGGTGAAGATGTAATTTTTAGCGGCACTCCAGAACTGAAGGTAGTGTGAGACCAACTTATATAGTCTTCACTACATGTTTTGACTGGGATGAGAAGAGAATAGAATACCACACGCGTGCTCTCGCCTCACCTCCCTAGGCCGGGCCCAGACGAAGGGCGTGGGCGTACTAAATCTGCCCGAATGGTCTTGCAGCAGCGCAACTTTCCTTTTGCCGTTTTGTTCTTTCTTGTTTGGTAGGTTTATGAGTTGGAAACCTAATCGGTTTAAATCATGATCTTGACATGAGACCATCCGGTTCTCCACATATATACGACATTGTTGGCCGCCGCAAAGACGCATCAAATTAAGCTAGGGTTTTTGCCTCATCTTGCTATTTGCGTCATCATCATAGTCTACTTCATCCTGAACACTAGAACATGGATGCGCGCGTTGCCGCGCTCGTCCATCTTGTCGAAACAACATTAACATTTTACAAAATCTCAAACGGGACAAATACTTATGAATAATTTGAATGGTTCAACACTTCCTACTCAATGTTTTAGGTAAAAGGTTGCATAATTTTTACTGATAGGATCGCATAAATTATCAAACATATATATGGATTATCTAGAAAAAAATGTTTAAAATCATGACTTCCTAAATAATTGATGATACCAATAGAGCACTAAGGGGTTAATACATAATATGGTCTAAATATATATGTAAGTAGGGTTGGACTGAACAAAGCCACCAGAGATAACAGAAGGCAGCATAGTATCGAAAGTAACTGGAAACCTCAAGCAGAAGGATCTAGCAAATAGCGTTTCAAACAATAAGGATAGAATATACCCTATTCATTTTCATACCATCAATAATAGCTTAGAAGCTCTATTAATTGGTTATAGAAAAGAAAAATGTATGCATCATTTGGCAGGACAATGCTTTTCTCAAGGATCTATAGATTGATGGCTTTCTTGCGTGCTTTGCTTGAAGATTCTTCGAAGAAAGTCCTGCTAGCCATACAGAGCAGAAGAAGTAGGCCAACAATAAATTTCCAGAGAGAGGTTATACTGAAAATTATCCGAGCAATGTTTGTTATATGAACTTTCTGAGGCATAATAATCTTTCACATAGTGATCATTACAATAGCTGTCTTAAATCTGAGCATGTAAAAATCCATAAAGGATTACCTATACAAAGAAAGAGGTGTCCATAGTAGTTCAATGATTCAGTGAAGGCCAGGAAAAAAAATTAATTCATCCATGCGCAAGAGACACCATTGGCTGGCGGCTGTTATTTGCAGTTTGTACACAGCTAAAGAGACTGAAAGATCTGAAAATGCAAGGGTTACTATGAGGATGCAAGAGAAATATTCATATTCTTCTGTTGGATGCTCACTACAACGATCAAACACGTTTTTAGCACAGAGTAAAATAAAATCCTTTATTACTGAGGTCATTAATTGTTTCTTCATGCAAAAAGAAACTCACTACATTGCACACACGAGTAGGAACCAAGAGGTCAAACTTGCTTCTTGAAACAACTTGCATTCTGAGTAACAACAAAATATAGGTATGTAAGAAGAAGAAAAACTCGTCAATTTCAGGTTTTGTAAACGGATGTCTAAAGTTGATATTGTACGTACCTTGTTCAAGTGCACAATTTGAAGCTCATGGTATAGGGCCAGAGGCGAATTTCAGGGTATTCCTCTGTTTGCTCGGAACAATGCAGGTAGCACAAAACTCCACTACAACATCCTAGAAAGCCATTGACGGGAAAGAAGACCAACCAATCATCACATACTTGGGGTGGTGGAAAATATAAGAGTCCAGTGTTGCTGAATCGAGAAGCGGGGTGGCCCGTCGATGCATCCACAGAGGAGCAGAATCGGCGGTGATGCCAGGTGAGGCAGGACAGCAGGAGATGAATATCTTGACGCCGTGTTACCTAACTTTGTTGAGGCGCCATTCTGGATACATGGTCTGATTGTACATGATGTTGCAGCCAGAGTGAGAACAAAACCAAAACACCATGAATCAATCAAGTTAACTTCTTTTGCAGACTCCCATCTCAAAGAACAAGCACCAGAGGACGTTTCTGTTCGCAGCCCATCGAGTAACCCTGAGAGTGGACAGGGCACGTATGTACCCTCATGGAGGGGGGGGGGGGGGATTCCGTCGCCGCCGGCCTTGGAGTGTCGCTTCGCATCCAAAAGAGAGGTTGTCACTCGTTTTTCTTTTTTTTTGAGAAAGAGAGTTTGTGAGTCGTGAGGGTGTAGGGCCAGCCAGGTCGTGGAGACTCACGCGTAAAAAGCCCAACCTGGTAGTTTCTCGGCCCGTTCGATGCGAAGGCGTCCTGGTCGATCCCCAGAGCAGCGGCCCTTGAGACGTTGAGGCGCCCTGACGCGCAGCAGTGTGACTCCAGAGCAATCCTGTGCATTAGTACCTGAGATCCGACGGCAGACAAACTAAAATCACTGTGGGAAGCCGTAGCTAGCTGAGTTTTACTGTTTTGTAATTGGTGTGCACCAGCAAGTAGAAGAGCAGGTCTCTGGAACCTCATAATTCATAATGGTTTAGCTCGTTTATATTTGACACTAGTAAGCATGCACGTGCAATGCATATATTATCATGTGAACACAACCAACATTCAACCTAGGAAAAAATATATCAATAATATGAACAAAATATAACATAGAACACATAATACAAAAAAAGTTGTTTTTCTGTAAAACTTTCTACACACACATAGAATATGGAGATGTCCGCGCGCATTTTTTTCAGAATTTTTTGACATTTCAAAATGTGTTTTTTAAAGTGGGTTCATATGTATCCGGATTCATCCATGCACTTCTCCTCTTCAGATGCGGTAACTTATTACCGGATTCAGATGTACAAACCAATTTATTCCAATACTCGTCAAATGGTAAAAGAGTTATTCTATACGGCTACCAGATCTCCACTTGCAACTAGCTACATTATTGTACAAAAATACACTGTCCCGCAAGCCAAAGAGAAGGAACATGGTAGCTTGGTAGTGGTACTATTTCTTGCCCGCGTCCAAAACTCGGCAGTGGTACTCTCCGAGCGGTTCTTGTTGAATACTCCCATGATCTCCTGTTAAATGCGGCAAAAAAAAAAGAATCAGATGATATAACGCTTGAGCTTCCCTAGTACTCACTCCATCCCGAAATTAGTGTCGTGGTTTTAGTTCAAATTTCAACTAAAATCACCACACTTATTCTGGGACAGAGGGAGTATCAAATATCTGTCAATTTTGGATGTTCGTATGTACATTTTCATGCAACCTAAGCCCTAAGAGGTTTTCTCTGGTACCCTCTGTTTGGAATTGCTTGTCGCGGAAATGAATGTATCTAGACATATTTTTAGTTTTACATACATTCTTTTCTTTTCATTTGTGTGACAAGTAATTTGGAATGAAAAGATTATGTTTTAGACTGTCCAAAAATACATGCAAAAACAAGCATTCCTACCTATACAATGGGATGTGTTAGACGGTCGAAAAGACATGCAAAAAGATCACAAGTATTGTTGTAAGATTCTGGTGGGGAGGTGATGAAAAGAAATAGAAAATGCATTGGCAAAATGTATATACATTCGTCCCCGGCAACACGGCCGTGTTCTGGTTTTATTCCAGTAATCAAGTTCAAGAAAGATCCCCCTCCCCCCGCCGCCGCTCCCGCGAGTGACGCGGGGGAAACCCTAGCCGCCGGCTCTCTACGCCCTCCCTCCCTCCTCCTCCCCTCGCCGCTGCCGGCAAGGGCCAGCGGGCGAAGCCCGGCTGGCTTCGGCGGCGGCGGGGCCTCGTTCCCCCTCCCCTTGCCCTCCCCCGGCTGGCGCGGGACAGCCCGGGCGCGCGGAGGCACTGCGCTGGAGTAGGGCGCAGCGGTGCGGCAGCGGGTGCTCTGGGCGGCGGCGCGCGGGGCTTCCTCCTGCGGCGCGGCGGCTGCGGTCTCTGGTGGCGCCGCACCCGTCGGATCCGGCCAGATCTGGCGCCGGCAGGTGACGGGGGCTGCGTGCGGCCTGGCCCACGGGCGACCTTCCCTGCCGTGGCCGGCGGCTGGCGAGGTAGGTGGCGTGGCGGCGAGGCCTCCAGTTTGGGTGGCGCAGGTGCGGTGGCGGCAGCCTCCTCCGGCGAGGGCGCCTCTCCCTGACGACGGGGGGAGGTGGTGCTGATGGTTCCGGGCGCTGGACTTGGCCGTGCGGGCGGCGAGTCGGCGGTGAGTGTGGATCTGTATTCGAAGACATCGTCCTCCGCGTTCTTTGGCCGCCCATGCCGACTCGGTTGCCGGCGACCTCGTGTGGCTGGTTGGTAGTTGGTCGGAGTGGGCTACGGATGGGGGAAACCCTTGGTGGGCTGCGGCAGCCACGATGCCGGCGGCGCTCCGTCACCGTTCTACTTCTTGGAGTCGGCATCGAGTCCTAGCCCATGCTCCCCCTCTCCTTGTCCCAGGTGAAAACCCAAATCCCCTTGGATTGGGCGGCGACGGCGTCTTGGCGTCGCTTTCTTCCTGAAGACGCCGCCTTTGGGACGGGTGAGTGGTGGTCGCGGCTTTGGCGTGGTTGATCTGCCGGATCTTCAGTTGGTCCTGCTCGACAATGTTCGGTGTTCTTCATGGTGTGGCCCGAGGCGGTGGCGTTGATCGGAGTAGCTTTGCCGGCGTGGTAGCGTGTTGCCATCCTCTCCCAGTCCATCTGGGATCAAGCGAGCTCTCGGATGGCCGGGCAACGGTATGGGAGTTGACGGTTGTGCTCCCCCTCCGACGGCGAGCCACTCCATTAGCGTGAGCGAATCGTGAGCATGTCCTGGAGTTGCCGGGATCGTCGATGTCGTAGCCTCTAGGGTTGTCAGGACTGTTGTTGTCCGGTTGCATCTTGTATTCTCTGTCGCCTTCTTTTTTTTTCTTCTTCTTCTTCTTTCTTTTTGTGGTATGGGTGGTTGTATGCTCTACTATTGCTTTATAATATAAAGCGGGGCGAAACCCTTTATTAGAACACTGCCGTGTTCTGTCCACTGTATGCATGTGCAGGTAATTATGCCAAGCTAGCTCTTTTAGCCATAAATCGTTGTCAGGCCAATGCAAAAATGTAATCTCAGTTCAAGTTTCAAATTCTACCAGATATGCATTGGGATTGAAAATGAAAGAATGGATCAAAAAATTGTCATTCAGTTTCTACCTTTACAAAAGAATTAATGGAACTACGCAGATTTGACGAGTTCATCTGTCAGCTATGCTAGAGTGAGTAGTGAGTGAGTGAGTTGATCAAAAGAGTTTGCCGGCGAACTCCTGGATGTCCTCGTCTCTGATGGACGGCGACGCCATCTTCCTGAACTGCTTGAGGTCCGACAGGCTCCGGCCGAGCTTCAGCGCCACCTTGGTCGCGAACACCTCGCCGCCCTCCCTCCGCTCGACGTCGGGCTCGCCGAGATTGGCCTCGATGTCCTCCTGAATCTTGCGGTAGAACCCGGCGCAGTTGCGGAGCAGCTCGAACAGCATGCCCATCTGCCCGCCGTGCTCCATCGTGTTCACCGCCGCCGCCAGCGCCCCGCCGAGGACGGCCGCGCCGGACGCCCACGCTCCGGCCTCGCCGGATCCGATGAACACCGAGGCGAGCGCCGCCGTGCCGGCCAGCGCCGGGCCGGCCACGGCGAGGCCCCTGTTCAGGTTCAGCACCAGCTTGCCCACCGTCAGGAACTCCTGCTCGTCCTTGGCCTTGATCACCCTGAGGATGCCTCGCATCTCTTCCTCCAGATCCTGGGTCCAGCCATTGTTGCCGGAAGCGGAGCCACGACGGGCGAAGCTCTTTGACCTCTTGGGCTGCGCGGCGCGGCGGCGCGGCCACCAGCGCGCGGGCTCGACGACCTTGGGGAACTTCTCGAGCATGCCGGGGAGCAGCGGCAGCGGGTAGGCGGCGTCGAGCGCGAGCACCCGGTCCATGGCCTCCTGCACGTCGTCCTTGGTCGTCGTGGGCGCGCCGAGCGCGAGCGCGGCTCGGAGGTCGCGCTCGAGCTCCCTCCACAGCCTGGTGGCGTTGCGCTGCTCCTCGGCGAGCTGTGAGGGCTGGATCTTGTTGACAGCCGCCATGGTCACGGCCGCGGAGGCCAGGAGGACCCCCGCGGAGGCCTTGAGCGCGACCACGCTGGGCGCGGCGGGCGCGAGCGCGGCCATGACGGAGGCGGCGAGCGTGAGGGAGTTGGTGGAGTGGAGCAGCAGGTGGTTCCAGTTGTCGCGCTGCCGGCCAATGATATCGTGCATCTCGGCCCGGTCCGCCGCCGCGTCCGCGATGGCTCGGAGCTTCTCGACGGATACGGAGCCGCCGTCAACGTCCACCGACGGGGAGGCCGGGACGTCGATCCAGTCGAGCTTGAGGCTGAGGCTGTCCTGCGCCGTGTGAATGCCAGAAGGCACGCGCAGGGCGGCGCGGCAGGCGGCGGAGCCGCTTCGGCGCGGCCGTGGCCGTGGCCGCGCGGCGGAAGTGGAAGGGAGAAAGGAAGACGACTGGGCCAAGAAGAGGCGCTGGGCCTGGAGTGCCGCCATGCTTTGGACTGCTGGTTCGGTGCTGTAGCTTCGTCTGCTTCGCCGGAGACTGGAGCGGGGTTCGAAGGCGATCGAAGTGGCTTTCAAGTTTTTGCTGCGTCCGTGTAGATGAATGAACCGATGAAGAGGGGATATGGGATTGGGATGGAGGCGAGGAGGTATTTATAGGGGATGATGGAAAAAGTTTGACCCGGGGTGGGGTGGGGTGGGGTGGGGGTCGGTTGGGCTGGGTCCGGGTCAAATTCGCTTCTTGGAACCTGTGGTTTGAATTGAACTTTGAGACGACGAGATCGCGCGGCCAACGAGAGACCGTTTCTATATTGCCTTAAAAAAAATAGAGACCGTTTCTGGCAACTGTCCAGGAGATGTATGGACTAGTTAGCCAAGCAGTAGTAGGGGATTCACACTCAGGGCATCTCCAGCCGTTGGCCCCCCCAGGACGCACAAAAATCGCCCCCTGGGGGCGAGCCGGCGAGACACTCGGCGCTGGGGGCGGTTTTTCGCCCAGTCGCCACCCCCAGCTCGCCCCCAGGCGTCGAAATTGGCCCACTTTGCAGCCCAATTTCGGCGAATAAACGGCCCATATGGGCGAGAATAGGCCCATATTCGGCGTGGTTTTGCCCTGTCTCAGCGTTCATTTATCAACATAATTATTTCTTATCACATATTTCATCACAGAAAAATCAAATACTTCAACAAAATAGTACAACAACAAATAATTCAATACAAATTATATAGTTCAACAAATAAAAACTCGTATTTCATCACGCGGCGTCCCCCTTGAGCCTCCATAGATGCTCAATCAGATCTTTCTGCAGTTGATGATGCACCTGTGGGTCTCGGATCTCTTGACGCATACTGAGATAGGCAGTCCAAGTTGCCGGTAGCTGGTGATCAACTTCGGCTAGAGGACCCTGCCTGTAGTATGGTTCAGTGTCAAACACTGGGTCTTCTTGCTCGCTCTCGATGATCATGTTGTGCAAGATGACACAGCAAGTCATGATCTCCCACATTTGATCTTTCGACCATGTCTGAGCGGGGTACCGAACAACAGCGAATCGAGATTGGAGCACACCAAATGCCCGCTCGACATCCTTCCTGCAAGCCTCCTGAACCTTCGCAAACCAGGCGTTCTTGCCTCCTGGCACAGGGTTTGAGATCGTCTTCACAAATGTCGACCATCTCGGATAGATGCCGTCAGCTAGATAGTACCCCTTGTTGTATTGGTGCCCATTGATCTCGAAGTTCACCGGAGGAGAATGGCCCTCAACGAGCTTGGCAAAAACAGGAGAGCACTGCAACACGTTGATGTCATTGTGAGTTCCTGGCATACCAAAGAAGGAGTGCCAAATCTAGAGGTCCTGTGTGGCTACCGCCTCAAGCACCACACTGCAACCGCCTTTGGCGCCTTTGTACATCCCCTGCCAACCAAATGAGCAGTTCTTCCATTTCCAATGCATGCAGTCGATGCTTCCAAGCATCCCAGGAAATCCTCTTGCTGCATTCTGGGCTAGGATCCGAGCAGTGTCTTCCGCATTGGGTGCTCTCAAGTATTGTGGCCCAAACACTGCCACCACTGCCCGACAGAACTTGTAGAAACACTCTATGCTGGTGGACTCGGCCATGCGCCCATAGTCGTCGAGTGAATCACTGGGAGCTCCATATGCAAGCATCCTCATCGCTGTCGTGCACTTCTGGATGGAGGTGAATCCAAGAGCGCCAGTGCAATCCATCTTGCACTTGAAGTAGTTGTCGAACTCCCGGATGGAATTTACAATCCTGAGGAAGAGCTTTCAGCTCATCCGATAACGGCGCCGAAATGTTCTCTCGCCATGAAGTGGAGCATCGGCGAAGTAGTCGGAGTAGAGCATGCAGTAGCCTTGCAGACGATGCCGATTTTTTTGCTTTCACCCGCCCCGGCGCCGAGCCACCTCGACGCGGCTTTTCACTGCTCGCCAGCAGCTGGGCGAGGGCGGCGAGCACCATCAGATGCTCTTCTTCCTGGACGTCGGCCGCGGCTTCCTCCTCCAGCAGCGCGGCGAGCTCTTCCTCCTCATCGGAGTCCATCGCCGAGTCAGTCAAAACGCCGAACACCTTGCGCTCGTGGGCGTGTACCCGCCGTTAAACCGCGCCTCCGCGGCCGGAAACGGCGGCCGACACCGCCTAGTGCTGCGGGGAGGGGATGCCGCGGCGAAGCGCTGCTATTTTCAGGCGGGGAATGTCTATCTAGGCGGAGTAGGCCGGCGACCGTCGCCGGGATACAGCTAGTGGTGGCCGAGGGCGCGGGGGGTGCGAGGCGAGTCGGGGAAGAAAAACTTGACTTTTCCCCTGTCGGTGTGGGCCAGGCGCGCTTTTCACTAGCGCCGGAGCCCCCAACGGCTCCCCAGCGCGCCGGGTTCGGTCTGTGACCGCCGGGCGGAAAAAAGGCCCGAACCGGCGATTTTCGGCGTCCTGGGGGCGCGACTGGGCCGTTTTTTCGGCGCCGGCGCGAAAAAATCGCCTGGGGAGGCCTTCTTGTGGGCACGGCTGGAGATGCCCTCACACTCCATGTTCAGAGGGCACCCTGCTCCATCACACACACACAGACACTTACACATCATTTGTTCATTTTTTTTTCTTCAGTTTTAGATTAAACCCGGAAATGGAATGGGAGAAAGAGAATACCACACACGCACGCTCGCCTCAGCTCGCTAGGCCGGGCATGGGCGAATGCCGCGGGCATGCAGCATCCCCGATAGTCTGCTGTATAATCCAATCTATGACCTTGCAGTAGTGCAACTTCCTTTTGCTGTTTTATTCTTTAATTTCTTGGCCTGTAAGTTTACGAGTTGAAAACCTAGTCGGTTTAAATCGTGATCACGAAACGTGACCGTCCGATTCTCCTATATACATGGCATTGCCGTCCACCGTCAAAGACACACCAAAACAAGATAGGATTTTTTGCCCCTCTCGTCATTTGCGTCGTCATCGTAGTCTACTTCTTCGCCCCGAACGCCGTGCATAGGCGAGCGGTAGAGCAGGTCTCAAGAACCTCATATATCATAATGGTTTAACGCTCCTAATTATACTCTCTCCGTCCCAAAAATTTTGGCTTAGATTTGTCTAGATACGGATGTATCTAATACTAAAACATGACTTGATACATCCGTATTTAGACAAATTTAAGACAAGGGGGCGGAAGGAGTATTTGATTCTATATTGCGCCTCTGTGCAGTGAGCTTTACATGTAGAAACACTTTTTTCCTTTGGCAAGTGTTTCCACGTACTCCTACATTGTACGGATGAGATGTGAAGGTAGACTAGAGCCACTAGTGATTTCGGCTGGCCTGATCAAAGCTGCACACGGACGTACGGACACGGTTAGTGTTAGTTGGACCGACACATGCATGCCGTCTCCAGTATGGAACACCGCTGGCCTGGTAGGCAGGCAGGTTAAATAGGCCAACTTTCGTGTTTTGACCCTTTTTATGAAGTTTAGCCGGATCTGACCCTGGTTCGTAAAATTTTTGGAATCTGACCCTTTTTCCTACCGCCATAACCCTTGATGGTAGGGTAACACAGCCTACCGCCAAGGGCTATGGCGGTAGGACTTGACTACTCCGTCACGGTCATCCAACGTTGAAAATACCCTACCCCTTGGCGGTAGGGTCCAGAAGGTTTAAATTATTTGTGGCGTCCAAAAAACAGTATTAGTCAAGTGGAAACTTGGCTAGCTCATGCGAGTTTGGTTCAGCAGGACTTGAGTTCGAGCCTTCACAAGGCCAATTTTTTGTTTATTTTTATTTTGCCCAATAAAAATTAAATAATGTGCCCAACTAATATTAGGACATGAATTACTTATAAAAATATATTTTTATTTATCTGTAACTGTTTTCCCACAAAGATATAAACGAATATGATGGGATAAACAATTTGTCCAATTATAATGTTAAGCTATGGATTATTTATAAAAATAATTTTTTTTACTTATATGTAACTGTTTCATAAAATTTCCGCAAAGATTTGTTTTTCTGCAATCTTTTTGTGGCTTAGATCTGTAACATACATGGGAGGGAGCAGTTTTATTCTTTGCTCATCATGAAGATTAGGCGCTCTGCAATTAAGTTCTCATCATATGTTACTTTGTTTGGCTCTGTTATTGTTTGTCTCCGCCCAGCTATGTTAATGATGAGTTTTCTTCCATGTTCTTTTGCCAAAAGAGCTACATATGATGCGTAATTAATAATTGTTTGCAACAAATTATCAGAATAAAAGCACTTTATGCTTGATTTTTAACTGTTAACTAAAAGAAAATGTTTATCCTGAGTAGCACTAAGGTTGGTCGGCTCCGCGCTCAAACCACTACACACACGCGCCTCCGGGTTCTCCAGTTTAGTTGCTACTATATTATCAACTCCGTGATACAAAGACGACCTCTCCAATAAGATCAAATACAGTGTAAGGTTCGTTCTCGGAATTATCATCCAAACACAGATACAAATCAGGGTGTGCAAAGGCCTTCTGAACTTTAAACTAACTAAGAAATAGTAGGAAGTAGTAAAACCCTGGGTAAACAAATTAATTGTGGATATGAAAGAGGATAAGTAAATGGTCATAGACCCGTATTTCATCCTTTCTTGGGTTCCAGTGTTAGAACACAAGTTTCAAAAGAACATATACAAACTGCAAACTAGAAGTCTGACTAATTCCAAAAGCGTTGAGCAATTTAAGATGGAGATGGAGCACTCACCTTGATAAAGTGCAAGCTAGCTGCCACTGCCACTCCTGCTCCGGCAAGGAAGTTCCCCAGTCTAGCAGTGCTTCTGAGGGAAAACGAAGGTCCAAGGACAGGGATTAATTGAGGGCAAAAGGAGATGATGGAGCAAAGACCTGAAGGTGAATGCAACGACCTAACTATCAGGGAGGCTTCATATACGAACGATGAAGAGATATGTGGGGCCAATAATGTGTGAGACCAATTGATCTCGGTGAATAGCCTTTCAAATCTTTTTTATGCAGGTAATATGTGAGACCAATTGATCATAATCGTATACACACACACACACACACACACACACACACACACACACACACATATATATATATATATATATATATATATATATATATATATCTTTGAGCGATTTTTTTTAAACAGTTACAGATAAAAAATATATTTTTATAAATGATTTATATCCTAATATTAATTGGACAAATTGTTTATTTTTTATTAGTCAAAATAAAAATGAACAAAAAAACTAGCCATAGGTAGGCTCGAACCCGAGGACCTGCAGTCAAAAATCTGAATATCTGCACGCGCTAGCCAACCTGCCAACAGAGTTCATATGGTTGGTTGTACTAGACGCCATATGTTATTTATATATTCTAGACCCTACCGCCAAAGACTATGGCGGTAAGGTAGTTTCAACGTCAAACGGCCGTGACGGCGCAATCAAGTCCTACCGCCATAGCCTGCGGCCCTACCGCCAAGGATGATGGCGGTAGAAAAAGGGTCAGATCACGAAATTTTTTCGAATGAGGGTCAGATCATGAATTTATTTGCAAAAAGGGTCAAAAACACGAAATTTTGCCGGTTAATACTCCCATGCCGTCCCGATAACGCTGCCGTGTTCTCTCCTGCATGCATGTGCTGGTAAATGCGCTTACCGAGCGCGGAGCTAACTGTATTACGTTAGCTCATTAGCTACACCTACTCAAACATGTGAGGGTCAAACTATCTTAAGGTTTAACCGAGTTTGTGCAAAAATATGTCAATGCTTGTGAAACCAGATAGGTATATGACGAAAATATATTTTATCACAAATCTAATGCTACCAATTTGATGGCATAAATATTGGTCTATTATTGAATAAATACAGTCAAACATAATTTGACTTTCCGACAAAGTTTAAAGTATAGTTCGACTTTCCGACAAAGTTGAAAGTACACTCTTTTAAAGATGGAGGAAGTAATGTTCAAAATAAAAAGATGGAGGAAGTATATGTCTTATATTTCTACAACAAGAACATCGTTTTCCCCATAAAAGGAAGAAGGCCATTGTTTACTCAAAAAGGAATTAGTTTGCATACTCCAGTTAACTGAAAAACTAATGATTCTCGATGTGATAGAAGTTAGTTTCTACACATACACTCCTAGCTGTTCGTCATGCCAATGCATAGCCACCTCAAACAACTCCATGTATGCACGGACGCTTTAAATCTAAGCACCTCTTTACCCACAAATCCCGTTCGTTGACATTGCAAGCCCCTTAGCCAGCTCGTTCCACTGACTCTGGGAAAGAACTCAAGAAAGGAGTGTGGTCGCAAGAGGAAATATACTGCTGTGTGCTCGAGCACTTTTCCCCCGTTGAAACACTACGTACTTTTCTGCACTTTGAATTGTTTTATTATTCAAAGGGAATCGAATAATGCATCAATCGATTCTGTTCAATAGCCGTGTCAACCGTCTCTGCGCAGTTGGTACCAATTTGCGCATAAATAATTTTGGGGGGGTCAGCCGTGCAGGTGCATCGACCTCCTCCTGATCTTCGCCTTCGCCTAATGTATGTTTTCTCTCTCTCTCTCTGATTGAGTGACTTCTTCAATCAACGAAATCCACACAAAGAAAGTTTCAACCACATTTTTGCCAGCCGACCCTGCCCCCCCCCCCCCCCCCCCCCCCCCCGCTAACCGCTCCCCTGCCCCCCGGCTCCCCGCTCCTCTGCCTTGCGCCGGCGGCCACTCCGGCCCCGGCGCCCACCAAAACCCGCCGGCCTCCGCTCCGGACCCGGCGGCCACCATGGCTTATCCCGGATGTCGTCGGCACGGCACGGGGCCCCTTAGTGCGTGACGCTCCTCCTCACCCCCTGCGCCGGTGGCTGCTGTTGAGGGTGGGCCGTGGCAGTCCCGGCCTGCTCGTCGGGTGGCCAGCCCGGAGGTGCGTCCGCCTCCGGCGCCGGCGAGGCGCTCTCCGCCGGGCCAATGGCCGAACATCCTCCCCTCCCCCCGCCCCCCGAGAAGCCGCATCCCGACTGAGCTGATTGGCTGTTGCTACAACTGTGGAAGCGACAGGCACATCTCCGTCTAGTGCACGAATCCGCCGGTGTGCGTGCGATGCGGCGAGCACGGCCACATCTCCAGGGGCCGCACCAACCCGCGCCGACGCCCTCGGAATCCTTCGCTTGCGGATCCTCCACGCGCGCCCCCGGCGCTGCGCCAGCGCCCCTCCTCGCCGGTGCCGCGCCCGGTGACCGCTGGCCCGGGCCGGCAGACGCCGCCTCCGTCGTGTCTACCCCCGCCGCCGCCTGGGCCTCCGCCTGCCGGGGCGGTCTGCCTCGGCGTCTCGTGGAGCCAGATCGTCCGTGCGGAATCGGCGGGCAGCGTTCAAGGCCCTGACTTTTCGGTCCCTTTTGAGCCGGTGGTGTCGTCGGTGCTCTTGCGCACGCCGGTGGATGATCCAGTGGACTGTGTCTTCCTGGAGTCAGGTCCGGACTTGTGGGCCCTGGAGGAGGAGCTGTCCAGGGCGGTGGTGGTGACCGTCGTGGGTTCGCATCAGGCCGCGGACCTGGCTTCTGCAGCTGCTACCTTGGTGGATGAGCTCGAACTTGAGCCCGGCGACATGTCTATCAGGGAGTACTACCCGGAGGATTTTCTTGTCTTGTGCAGATCGGTTGAGCTGCGGAACAGAGTGCTCAGGCGCGGTCGCGCGGGGACACCGCTCTTCGATTTGGTGTTCTCGCCGTGGTCTCGCCGTGCGCGTGCAACCAGAATTTCCATGCCTTTCTTGGTGCTGCTGGCGCTTCGTGGGGTGCCGGCAAATGCCTGGACGCGGAGAACTGCGGAGGTGCTGCTGCACAGGCTCGGCTTTGTGGTCAAGGTTGCGTCTTCCATGGCATCCCGCAATGATATGGTTGAGTTCAAGGTCTGGCCGTGGACGGATGACCCGGCAAGGATCCCTTCCAAGCGCATTCTCGTGGTGGAAGAACAGGGCAGGAGCGGCGAGCACGCCATGGCTGCCGGAAAGCAGGACGACGCGCTGTGGTACCCGGTTTCGATCAGCCAGATTGGCGATGCGATTCGGGTGGACGATTTGGCCGGGGCGGCACCTTCGCCACCACCGCCGCCGCCCCCCTCCCCGCCTTCTGCTGATGATGATGGGAGTGGTGACCGTCGAGATGCAAACGGGGGCCCGCCGGCGCCGCCATCCAGGGTCTCGCCGGATTCTTCTTCGGCGAACTCGGCCCCTTCGCCGCCGCAGCCGCAGCAAGATGGTGGAGTTCGAAACCACGTGGATGGTCAACAGGACCAGGTGGACTGTACGGGGACTGTTTCGGATGATACGGCTGACGCGACCTTGATCGTGGGTGAGGTCAGCGTGGAACGCCCGTTGGTGGTGGAGCGCGCTCTAGGCGCTTCGATAGGCATGGAGGCCCCGTCAGTGGAAAGCAGGGTCGGCCCCACTGGTCACCAGAGAGGGGGCCGAGCAGGCTATGCGCCAAGGCTGCTGGTTCGAGAGGATTCGGTGGCTTCGATCAACCAACCGGAAGGTGAGATTGCGCCGCCCCTTGCGATGGTTGGACAAACAGCGCTGGGCCAGGCTGGGTCGCGTCCGGTGGTGGGGCCTAGCAGCCCTGTGGGCACAGGAGATTCGCCTGGGATCAGAGTGGGCGATTGGGAGCTGCGCCTCTCCCATGTGGAGGAAAGCCCGCTGTAGGGGCCATGCGCCCCGACCGAGGAGGATTTTGACAACGATAACTGTGGCAGTTCTGTACTGGTGGATTTGCCAGGTTATTCGGAATCTGCGGAGGGACTAGTGGGACCCGAGCTGCATGTGGATGTGACACCGCCATGCACGGGAGGCGCTGGATGGTTTTTGGTTAGCCTTTCTGAACATCTTGAGGAAACAAATATGTCGCCCGTCCTGGCCATGCCGGACCCGTCTCCTGAGGATAGGGCGATCCAGCTTTGCAATGAACTCAGGGGCAACATCACGCCGATCCTGGAGCAGCCCGCATCCAGGGGCCTAGCGGCGAAGCATAGAAGGCCGTGCCAGAAGAAGGCGCCAGTAACAACTCCCAGGCGCAGCGTGCGGCTTGCCAAAGGAGGCCGGGGCTCTCGAGCTTCAAAACAACAAGCGGTCCTGATCAAGAAATTGTGTCTAGCGAACGAGGCAGATCTGATAAGCGATGACACCCTGGAAGCATGCGCGAGGCTGCTCGACAAGCCGCTCATGGACTGCCATGTCAAGGCGATTTTGGCTTTGTTTGGGTGGGAGGAATCCATCTTACCTCTTCAAGGGGATGATGATACGGTGGTCGAGGGCCATTAGTCCCTAGTGCCATGGTGGATGTGGGATGCTAAAATGACTATGCAACCTCCTAAAATCCTGGTGTGGAACGTGAGAGGGCTCAACTCCCCGGCACGTAGAAACACTATCTTCCAAGCGGTAGACGCGGCAAAAGTGGATTTAGTGTGTCTTCAAGAAACAAAGATGGAGGTCATTTCGGATGCTATTGTAAGACAAACCCTTGGCAATAGATTTGAGAATTTCTATTATGTTCCGGCGGTGGGCACTAGAGGGGGAATACTACTTGCATGGGTCATTTGGTGGTATCCGTCACCAATACACACCTAACGGCAAATACCCTTACGACACTCATCAAACAGGAAGGGCTACCCATGTGGCGGCTTACCGGGGTTTATGGGCCACAAGGTGATGTAGAAAAGGTGGCTTTTCTTGAGGAGATTCGTGATGTCAGAGACCTTCATGCAGGGCCATGGGCGATTGTGGGTGATTTCAACTTGCTTGTCAATCCGGAGGACAAGAATAAGGCAACATCCAATAGGCGCATGATGGCTAGATTTCGGGCCATGCTCAATAGGCTCGAGCTCAAAGAGCTATACCTCAATGGAAGGCGCTACACGTGGAGCAATGAATGTCGAAACCCAACGATGGAGAAAATAGACCATGTTTTCGTTACTAACTGCTGGGAGGATATATACCCCAAGAGTCTGCTAACTACACTCGGTACGGTAATCTCGGACCACTGCCCATTACTTGTGGACTTGGACGCTGAGTTTGAGGTGGGCCACCGCTTCAAATTCGAGTGCTTCTGGCCCAAAGCTGCAGGATTTTTGGACACGGTGGAACAGGCGTGGCAATCCATCCCTTCGGTGGGCAACCCATTTATAGTGCTGGACAACAAGCTGCGGGTCACGGCGAAGGCCTTGCAAAGTTGGAGCGACCGTTGGATTGGCAACACCCGTCTCCAGATAGCTTTGGCAATGGAAATCATATCAAGACTGGATGTGGCGGCAGAATTGAGGGTGCTGTCGAATCAGGAGCATGGACTGCGCAAGCTGTTAAAGAGGAAATTGCTAGGACTTTGCTCCTTGGAAAGAATGATTGCCAGAAAAAGATCGCGCCTACTTCATCTGAAGGTGGGGGACGCAAACACTGCATTCTTCCAAAGACACGAGAGACATAGGCAGAGGAAGAACTCTATAACTGTCATTCAGCACAATGGCGAGATCTTCACTATGCAGGAGAAGATAGTGGATGCGGTGGATGTATATTTTCAGGATCTGATGGGAACAACAGGGGCTAGAGAAGCCAATATCAACCTGGATGCGCTTGACTTACCATCTATGGATCTATCAAGGCTTGAGGCACCATTTATGGAGGAGGAAGTTCACAAAGCCATCAAGGGCATGCCTCTGGACAAGGCACCGAGACCCGACGGGTTCACCAGCAGGTTCTACGTTGTTGGGGAACATAGTAATTTCAAAAAAATTCCTACGCACATGCAAGATCATGGTGATGGCATAGCAACGAGAGAGGAGAGTGTATGTCCACGTACCCTCGTAGACCGTAAGCAGAAGCGTTAGCACAACGCGGTTGATGTAGTCGTACGTCTTCATGATCCGACCGATCCAAGCATCGAACGTACGGGGCCTCCGAGTTCAGCACACGTTCAGCTCGATGACGATCTCCGGCCTCCGATCCAGCGAAGCTCTGGAGATGAGTTCCGTCAGCACGACGGCGTGGTGACGATGATGATGTTCTACCGGCGCAGGGCTTCGCCTAAACTCCGCGACGATATGACCGAGGTGGAATATGGTGGAGGGGGGCACCGCACACGGCTAAGGAACAATCCGTAGATCAACTTGTGTGTCTATGGGGTGCCCCCCTTCCCCCGCATATAAAGGAGCAAGGGGGGGAGGCCGGCCGGCCCCTTGGGCGCACCAAGGGAGGAGGAATCCTCCTCCTAGTAGGAGTAGGACTCCTCCTTTCCTACTCCTACTAGGAGGGGGAAGGAAGGGGGAGAAGGGGAAGGAAAGGGGGGGGCGTCGCCCCCTCCTAGTCCAATTCGGACCAGAGGAGGGAGGGGGTGCGTGGCCCATGCTGGCCGCCCCTCTCTCCTTTCCCCTAAGGCCCATGAGGCCCAACACTCTCCCGGGAGGTTCCGGTAACCCCCCCGGCACTCCGGTTTTCTCCGAAATCACCCGGAACATTTCCGGTGTCTGAATATAGTCGTCCAATATATCAATCTTTATGTCTCGACCATTTCGAGACTCCTCGTCATGTCCGTGATCACATCCGGGACTCCGAACAAACTTCGGTACATCAAAACTTATAAACTCATAATAAAACTGTCATCGTAACGTTAAGCGTGCGGACCCTACGGGTTCGAGAACTATGTAGACATGACCTAGAACCATTCTTGGTCAATAACCAATAGCGGGACCTGGATGCCCATATTGGTTCCTACATATTCTATGAAGATCTTTATCGGTCAAACCGCATAACAACATACGTTGTTCCCTTTGTCATCGATATGTTACTTGCCCGAGATTTGATCGTCGGTATCCAATACCTAGTTCAATCTCGTTACCGGCAAGTCTCTTTACTCGTTCCGTAATACATCATCTTATAGCTAACTCATTAGTTACAATGCTTGCAAGGCTTAGGTGATGAGTATTACCGAGAGGGCCCAGAGATACCTCTCCGACAATCAGAGTGACAAAACCTAATCTCGAATTATGCCAACCCAACATGTACCTTCGGAAACACCTGTAGAGCACCTTTATAATCACCCAGTTACGTTGTGACGTTTGCTAGCACACAAAGTGTTCTTCCGGTAAACGGGAGTTGCACAATCTCATAGTTGCAGGAACTTTGTATAAGTCATGAAGAAAGCAATAGCAATATACTAAACGATCAAGTGCTAGGCTAACGGAATGGGTCATGTCAATCACATCATTCTCCTAATGATGTGATCCCATTAATCAAATGACAACACATGTCTATGGTTAGGAAACATAACCATCTTTGATTAATGAGCTAGTCAAGTAGAGGCATACTAGTGACTATCTGTTTGTCTATGTATTCACACATGTATCATGTTTCCGGTTAATACAATTCTAGCATGAATAATAAACATTTATCATGATATGAGGAAATAAATAATAACTTTATTATTGCCTCTAGGGCATATTTCCTCCAGTCTCCCACTTGCACTAGAGTCAATAATCTAGATTACATAGTAATGATTCTAACACCCATGGAGTCTTGGTGCTGATCATGTTTTGCTCGTGAGAGAGGCTTAGTCAATGGGTCTGCAACATTCAGATCCGTATGTATCTTGCAAATCTCTATGTCTCCCACTTGGACTTGGTCCCGAATGGAATTGAAGCGTCTCTTGATGTGCTTGGTCCTCTTGTGAAATCTGGATTCCTTTGCCAAGGCAATTGCACCAGTATTGTCACAGAAGATCTTCATTGGTCCCGATGCACTAGGTATGACACCTAGATCGGAAATGAACTCCTTCATCTAGACTCCTTCATTTGCTGCTTCTGAAGCAGCTATGTACTCCACTTCACATGTAGATCCCGCCACGACGCTTTGTTTAGAACTGCACCAACTTACAGCTCCACCGTTTAATAAAAACACGTATCCGGTTTGCGATTTAGAATCGTCCGGATCAGTGTCAAAGCTTGCATCGACGTAACCATTTACGACTAGCTCTTTGTCACCTCCATATACGAGAAACATATCTTTAGTCCTTTTCAGGTATTTCAGGATGTTCTTGACCGCCGTCCAGTGATCCACTCCTGGATTACTTTGGTACCTTCCTGCCAAGCTTATTGCTAAGCATACGTCAGGTCTGGTACACAACATTCCATACATGATAGAGCCTATGGCTGAAGCATATGGAACATTTTTCATTTTCTCTCTATCTTCTGCTGTGGTCGGGCATTGAGTTTGACTCAACTTCACACCTTGTAGCACAGGCAAGAATCCTTTCTTTGCCTGATCCATTTTGAACTTTTTCAAAATTTTGTCAAGGTATGTGCTTTGTGAAAGTCCTATTAAGCGTCTTGATCTATCTCTATAGATCTTGATGCCCAATATGTAAGCAGCTTCACCGAGGTCTTTCATTGAAAAACTTTTATTCAAGTATCCCTTTATGCTATCCAGAAATTCTATATCATTTCCAATTAATAATATGTCATCTAAATATAAAATTAGAAATGCTATAGAGCTCCCACTCACTTTCTTGTAAATACAGGCTTCTCCAAAAGTCTGTATAAAACCATATGCTTTGATCACACTATCAAAGCGTTTATTCCAACTCCGAGATGCTTGCACCAGTCCATAAATGGAACGCTGGAGCTTGCACACTTTGTTAGCACCTTTTGGATCAACAAAACCTTCCGGCTGCATCATATACAACTCTTCTTCTAGAAATCCATTCAAGAATGCAGTCTTGACATCCATTTGCCAAATTTCATAATCATGAAATGCATCAATAGCTAACATGATTCAGACAGACTTAAGCATCGCTATGGGTGAGAAAGTCTCATCGTAGTCAACCCCTTGAACTTGTCGAAAACCTTTTGCAACAAGTCGAGCTTTATAGACAGTTACATTACCATCAGCGTCAGTCTTCTTCTTAAAAATCCATTTATTCTCAATGGCTTGCCGATCATTGGGCAAGTCAACCAAAGTCTACACTTTGTTTTCATACATGGATACCATCTCAGATTTCATGGCCTCTAGCCATTTTGCGGAATCTGGGCTCATCATCGCTTCCTCATAGTTCATAGGTTCATCATGGTCAAGTAACATGACTTCCAGAATAGGATTACCGTACCACTCTGGTGCGGATCTTACTCTGGTAGACCTACGAGGTTTAGTAGAAACTTGATCTGAAGTTTCATGATCATTATCATTAGCTTCCTCACTAATTGGTGTAGTTGTCACAGGAACCGGTTCTCGTGATGAACTACTTTCCAATAAGGGAGTAGATACAGTTATCTCATCAAGTTCTACTTTCCTCCCACTCACTTCTTTCGAGAGAAACTCCTTCTCTAGAAAGGATCCATTCTTAGCAACGAATGTCTTGCCTTCGGATCTGTGATAGAAGGTGTACCCAACAGTCTCTTTTGGGTATCCTATGAAGACACATTTCTCCGATTTAGGTTCAAGCTTATCTGGTTGAAGTTTCTTCACATAAGCATTGCAGCCCCAAACTTTAAGAAACGACAACTTTGGTTTCTTGCCAAACCACAGTTCATAAGGCGTCGTCGCAACGGATTTTGATGGTGCCCTATTTAACGTGAATGCGGCCGTCTCTAAAGCATAACCCCAAAAACGATAGCGGTAAATCGGTAAGAGACATCATAGATCGCACCATATCAAGTAAAGTACGATTACGACGTTCGGACACACCATTTCTTTGTGGTGTTCCAGGTGGCGTGAGTTGCGAAACTATTCCGCATTGTTTCAAATGTAAACCAAACTCGTAACTCAAATATTCTCCTCCACGATCAGATCATAGAAAAATTATTTTCTTGTTACGATGATTTTCCACTTCACTCTGAAATTCCTTGAACTTTTCAAATGTTTCAGACTTGTGCTTCATTAAGTAGATATACCCATATCTACTCAAATCATCTGTGAAGGTGAGAAAATAACGATATCCGCCACGAGCCTCAACATTCATCGGACCACGTACATCTGTATGTATGATTTCCAACAAATCTATTGCTCTCTCCATAGTACCGGAGAACGGTGTTTTAGTCATCTTGCCCATGAGGCACGGTTCGCAAGTACCAAGTGATTCATAATCAAGTGATTCCAAAAGTCCATCAGTATGGAGTTTCTTCATGCGCTTTACACCGATATGACCTAAACGGCAGTGCCACAAATAAGTTGCACTACCATTATCAACTCTGCATCTTTTGGCTTCAACATTATGAATATGTGTATCACTACTATCGAGATTCAATACAAATAGACCACTCTTCAAGGGTGCATGACCATAAAAGATATTACTCATATAAATAGAACAACCATTATTCTCTGATTTAAATGAATAACCGTCTCGCATCAAACAAGATCCAGATATAATGTTCATGCTCAACGCTAGCACCAAATAACAATTATTCAGGTCTAAAACCAATCCCGAAGGTAGATGTAGAGGTAGCGTGCCGACCGCGATCACATCGACTTTGGAACCGTTTCCTACGCGCATCGTCACCTCGTCCTTGGCCAGTGCTCGCTTATTCCGTAGTCCCTGTTTCGAGTTGCAAATATTAGCAACAGAACCAGTATCAAATACCCAGGTTCTACTACGAGCTCTAGTTAGGTACACATCAATAACATGTATATCACATATATCTTTGTTCACTTTGCCATCCTTCTTATCCGCCAAATACTTGGGGCAGTTCCGCTTCCAGTGACCAGTCTGCTTGCAGTAGAAGCACTCAGTTTCAGGCTTGGGTCCAAACTTGGGTTTCTTCTCTTGAGCAGCAACTTGCTTGCTGTTCTTCTTGAAGTTCCCCTTCTTCTTCCCTTTGCCCTTTTTCTTGAAACTGGTGGTCTTATTGACCATCAACACTTGATGCTCCTTCTTGATTTCTACCTCCGCAGCTTTTACCATTGCGAAGAGCTCGGGAATAGTCTTGTTCATCCCTTGCATATTATAGTTCATCACAAAGCTCTTGTAGCTTGGTGGCAGTGATTGGAGAATTCTGTCAATGACGCTATCATCCGGAAGATTAACTCCCAGTTGAATCAAGTGATTATTATACCCAGACATTTTGAGTATATGCTCACTGACAGAACTATTCTCCTCCATCTTGCAGCTGTAGAACTTATTGGAGACTTCATATCTCTCAATCCGGGCATTTGCTTGAAATATTAACTTCAACTCCTGGAACATCTCATATGCTCCATGACGTTCAAAACATCGTTGAAGACCCGGTTCTAAGCCGTAAAGCATGGCACACTGAACTATAGAGTAGTCATCAGCTTTGCTCTGCCAGACGTTCTTAACGTCGTCAGTTGCATCAGCAGCAGGCCTGGCACCCAGCGGTGCTTCCAGGACGTAACTTTTCTGTGCAGCAATGAGGATAATCCTCAGGTTACGGACCCAGTCCGTGTAATTGCTACCATCATCTTTCAACTTTGCTTTCTCAAGGAACGCATTAAAATTCAACGGAACAACAACACGAGCCATCTATCTACAAACAAACATAGACAAGCAAAATACTATCAGGTACTAAGTTCATGATAAATTTAAGTTCAATTAATCATATTACTTAAGAACTCCCACTTAGACAGACATCTCTCTAGTCATCTAAGTGATCACGTGATCCAAATCAACTAAACCATAACCGATCATCACGTGAGATGGAGTAGTTTTCAATGGTGAACATCATTATGTTGATCATATCTACTATATGATTCACGCTCGACCTTTCGGTCTCCGTGTTCCGAGGCCGTATCTGCATATGCTAGGCTCGTCAAGTTTAACCTGAGTATTCCGCGTGTGCAAAACTGGCTTGCACCCGTTGTAGATGGACGTAGAGCTTATCACACCCGATCATCATGTGGTGTCTGGGCACGACGAACTTTGGCAACGGTGCATACTCAGGGAGAACACTTCTTGATAATTTTAGTGAGAGATCATCTTAAAATGCTACCGTCAATCAAAGCAAGATAAGATGCATAAAGGATAAACATCACATGCAATCAATATAAGTGATATGATACGGCCATCATCATCTTGTGCTTGTGATCTCCATCTCCGAAGCACCGTCATGATCACCATCGTCACCGGCGCGACACCTTGATCTCCATCGTAGCATCGTTGTCGTTACGCCATCTATTGCTTCTACGACTATCGCTACCACTTAGTGATAAAGTAAAGCAATTACAGGGCGTTTGCATTTCATACAATAAAGCGACAACCATATGGCTCCTGCCAGTTGCCAATAACTTCGGTTACAAAACATGACCATCTCATACAATAATATAGCATCATGTCTTGACCATATCACATCACAACATGCCCTGCAAAAATAAGTTAGACGTCCTCTACTTTGTTGTTGCAAATTTTACGTGGCTGCTACGGGCTTAGCAAGAACCGTTCTTACCTACGCATCAAAAAACCACAACGATAGTTCGTCAAGTTGGTGCTGTTTTAACCTTCACAAGGACCGGGCGTAGCCATACTCGATTCAGCTAAAGTGAGAGAGACAGACACCCGCCAGCCACCTTTAAGCACGAGTGCTCGTAACGGTGAAGCCAGTCTCGCGTAAGCGTACGCGTAATGTCGGTCCGAGCCGCTTCATCTCACAATACCGCTAAACCAAAGTATGACATGCTGGTAAGCAGTATGACTTGTATCGCCCACAACTCACTTGTGTTCTACTCGTGCATATAACATCAACGCATAAAACCTAGGCTCGGATGCCACTGTTGGGGAACTTAGTAATTTCAAAAAATTTCCTACGCACACGCAAGATCATGGTGATGGCATAGCAACGAGAGGGGAGAGTGTATGTCCACGTACCCTCGTAGACCGTAAGCGGAAGCGTTAGCACAACGCGGTTGATGTAGTCGTACGTCTTCACGATCCGACCGATCCAAGCACCGAACGTACGGGGCCTCCGAGTTCAGCACACGTTCAGCTCGATGACGATCTCCGGCCTCCGATCCAGCGAAGCTCCGGAGATGAGTTCCGTCAGCACGACGGCGTGGTGACGATGATGATGTTCTACTGGCGCAGGGCTTCACCTAAACTCCGTGACGATATGACCGAGGTGGAATATGGTGGAGGGGGGCACCGCACACGGCTAAGGAACAATCCGTAGATCAACTTGTGTGTCTATGGGGTGCCCCCTGCCCCCGTATATAAATGAGCAAGGGGGGGAGGCCGGACGGCCCCTTGGGCGCGCCAAGGGAGGAGGAATCCTCCTCCTAGTAGGAGTAGGACTCCTCCTTTCCTACTCCTACTAGGAGGGGGAAGGAAGGGGGAGAGGGGGAAGGAAAGGGGGGGTGTCGCCCCCCCTCCTAGTCCAATTCGGACCAGAGGGGGGGAGGGGGCACGCGGCCCATGCTGGCCACCCCTCTCTCCTTTCCCCTAAGGCCCATGAGGCCCAACACTCTCCCGGGAGGTTCCGGTAACCCCCCCCCCCCCCCCGGCACTCCGGTTTTCTCCGAAATCACCCGGAACACTTCCGGTGTCCGAATATAGTCGTCCAATATATCAATCTTTATGTCTCGACCATTTCGAGACTCCTCGTCATGTCCGTGATCACATCCGGGACTCCGAACAAACTTCGGTACATCAAAACTTATAAACTCATAATAAAACTGTCATCGTAACGTTAAGCGTGCGGACCCTACGGGTTCGAGAACTATGTAGACATGACCTAGAACCATTCTTGGTCAATAACCAATATCGGGACCTGGATTCCCATATTGGTTCCTACATATTCTACGAAGATCTTTATCGGTCAAACCGCATAACAACATACGTTGTTCCCTTTGTCATCGATATGTTACTTGCCCGAGATTTGATCGTCGGTATCCAATACCTAGTTCAATCTCGTTACCGGCAAGTCTCTTTACTCGTTCTGTAATACATCATCTTATAACTAACTCATTAGTTACAATGCTTGCAAGGCTTAGGTGATGAGTATTACCGAGAGGGCCCAGAGATACCTCTCCGACAATGGGAGTGACAAAACCTAATCTTGAATTATGCCAACCCAACATGTACCTTCGGAAACACCTGTAGAGCACCTTTATAATCACCCAGTTACGTTGTGACATTTGGTAGCACACAAAGTGTTCTTCCGGTAAACGGGAGTTGCACAATCTCATAGTTGCAGGAACTTTGTACAAGTCATGAAGAAAGCAATAGCAATATACTAAACGATCAAGTGCTAGGCTAACGGAATGGGTCATGTCAATCACATCATTCTCCTAATGATGTGATCCCATTAATCAAATGACAACACATGTCTATGGTTAGGAAACATAACCATCTTTGATTAATGAGCTAGTCAAGTAGAGGCATACTAGTGACTATCTGTTTGTCTATGTATTCACACATGTATCATGTTTCCGGTTAATACAATTCTAGCATGAATAATAAACATTTATCATGATATGAGGAAATAAATAATAACTTTATTATTGCCTCTAGGGCATATTTCCTTCATACGCAACTTGCTGGCATATTGTGAGGGTGGATTTCATGAGGGCGCTTGAGCAGTTTCATATGGAGGATATGCGGGGCATGGCTACAACCAACAAGGCTCTGGCCACGCTGTTACCAAAGAAGGCCGGCGCAATGGACATCAGGGAGTACCAGCCGGTTAGCCTCATTAGTGGACCAATCAAAATCTTTGACCAAGTTCTGGCAACTAGACTCGCGAAGGATCTACCAAAGCTCATCGGGCAACACCAAAGTGCATTCGTTAAGGGACGATCCTTGCATGACAACTTCATGCTTGTTCAGTGCACGGCACGTCGTCTACACGTGTTGAAATCCCCAACGGTTCTTCTGAAGTTGGACATTACCAAAGCTTTTGACTCGATCAGTTGGCCTTTTGTCATCGAGGTACTGAGGCGCTTTGGATTCGGAGAAAAATGGATTGCATGGATTTGTGGGCTGCTTGCAACTTCCTCCACAAGGATCATGGTGAATGGCATTCCTGGAAAACCGATTCTGGCATGTCAGGGTCTAAGGCAAGGTGATCCGCTATCACCTATGCTCTTCATCCTGTGCATGGAGCCTCTCAGGGCCATGTTCAAGTATGCCATGGTCAGAGGTTTGTTGGCACCGCTGGCGCGGAATGGCTTGCAATAGCGTGTATCTGTGTTCGCGGATGATGTAGTGGTGTTCTTCAAACCCAATGAGCTGGAAACAAGGACGTGGTGAGATATACTTGCGCTATTTGGGCAGGCCTCCGGCCTTGTTGTCAACATGGCCAAGAGTGTGACCTTACCGATTCGATGCTCTCAGGAGGAGATGGATCTGGTCTCCTCTTCCTTGGGCTGTGCCAATGCCACATTCCCGTGCAAGTATCTGGGGATGCCACTCATGATAAGGAAACCCACCGCGGCGCAACTTCAAGATCTGATGGACAAAGTTGCTGATTGCCTACCAATGTGGAAAGCAGCTATGCTACCAAAGAGTAGCAGACTGTTGTTGATCCAATCGGTACTATGTGCCATCCCGGTGCACTCGATGCTGGCTCTGGACCTGCCAAGGAAAACTTTAGTGGCACTAACCAAGATCTGCAGAGGCTTCCTGTGGTGTGGAAAGAATGAAGCAAATGGTGGGTCCTGTGCGGTCGCATGGGACGAAGTATGTACGCCCAAATGGGCAGGCGGACTGGGGCTACCCAACTTGTTTTGGATGAATAAAGCACTACGGGCAAGATGGCCATGGCTTCAAAAGGTTGACAAGGAAAGGCCCTAGGCAGAATTCTCCATCATGGTGCCAGCTGACTCGCAAGCTTTGGTGCAAGCAGTTGCGCGGGCAGTGATCGGCAATGGCAGAAACACACTTTTTTGGGAGGATAGATGGATCGACGGTTTTCGGGTGTCTGAGCTGGCCCCGTGAATCTACAGCCGAGTCACGAAGAGAGTGCGCCAGTCTAAGCTGGTGGCGGATGCAATACGAAACAACAACTGGGCCAACGACGTTGGAACCGACCTACCACCGGAGGCTCTGGACGAATTGATGAATCTTTGGCCAAGGGTTGCGGAAGTGCAACTTGCTGATGAGATGGAAGACACGGTGAGGTGGATGTGGGAGCAGAATGGAGAGTTCTCGGCGCGTACGGCATATGCGGCTCGATACATGGGGAGAGAGGTGTCCCCAACTGCTGCGTTTACCTGGCAGACTAAGGCGCCAAGGCGATGCCGGTTCTTCTCCTGGCTGGCGATAAGGAACACATGCTGGACTTCAGATAGACTCGCTCGACGTGGACTACCCCACCAGGACACATGCCCGTTGTGCAACCAACATGATGAGACCATGCAACACTTGTTGATGGAGTGTGTATTCGCGAGGCAGATTTGGTAGACAATGGGCTGACTTACGGAGAGGGTGGACATCGAGCCGAGGCAAAATGAACCGCTAGAACAATGGTCGATAAGGCAAGAGGGAAACTCAGACAGCGGGCGTGCGCACAAAGCAAAATGCCTTCTTGGGATGTGGATGATCTGGAAACAGCGGAATGACGTGATCTTTAATGGGGAGAGGCCGTCGATACCACGAACCATACAACGCATACATGAGGAAGGTAGATTATGGGCGAAGGCGGGATTGTTCAAAGGAAACAATGTAGGGTTCGAAGTAGAGCAGGAAGCGTGGGGTACTAGCGAGTAGTTTTGTGTATTGTGAGGTGGTGTCGGACGAAGTCCGCATGTAAATAAGCTTGTAATGTGGATTTGGGGTCCTCTCCCCTTCCTTCTTTAATGAATGATATGCACACTCGTACATATTCGAGAAAAGAAATCAACGAAATCCACGCCAACTACTCCCGTTTTGAAAATGATGAAGAACTGACAATAATCAACGCCAACTCGGTCTAGCTTCACCCCGCGGTTTGTGGCCAGATCTGATAATGTATGTGTACAGTCGGCAAACAGATCGACGTCATGCCATTCGCCATAGAGTTGAGAACTTTTTTTTTAGAGTTGAGAGCTTACTTGGATTAACTATGTGGTTTTTCCATGCAAAAAAAAAAACACTGTTAAACATTGAGAACAGTGGATCTGCTAGAGAACTCCCTGGAGAAGATAACACTGTTGCACGTGAGTTTGAGTTAGCTCAAATGGCCAAAGATTTATCATCTTATAATGTTTGGTTAGACGAAGCCCCTCATGACCTTAGGGCATCTCTAGCAAAACCCCTGAACTTTAATCCCCTATTCTAACCCCCGCCAAGAAAATCTACTAATTTAGGCATTAACTTTTTTTTCATTAGCAGGTACTATAATCTTAACCCCCCAAAAAAACTCAAACACAATTTTTTGTACACAAACTCAAATTCAAAATAGTTCATTGCATAACTAGGCACTACATGGGCCATACATTGCCTACTACATTAGCCGTTGGTATCACATTAGCATCGTACATAGCATAATTAAAACAGTCCATTGCCTACTACATTAACACTACATCGACATCAAACAACGCCTGATGTCATTGACTATTACATTAACACTACATCGACATCAAACAAATTTAATCTAGCTACGACGATGAGGCGGCAATGGAGCTCGGCCATGTGGGGGAGAAGATGGCGCGCGGCCAAGAGGGAGGCGGCGTGTTGGAGTTGACGAAGACGACAATGGGGCGAGGGTGCGGTCGCAGCCCATGTGCGGAGCTTTGGCGGCGTCAGGGAGGCGGCGTGGTGATCAGGAGGTGGCGGAGCTCGACCGGCGGCCGCGACCTGGAGCTCGAGGAAGGAGGCGGCGGCGGCCCGAATCGGCGGCTGTAGAGGCTCGAATCGGGGGGCGATAGTGGCGAAAATGGATATGTGGCAGGGTAGTCTAGGGTTCGGGGCGATGACACCGGGTTTTATTGCTGGGGCCAGGCAAATTGTTCGGTGTGGCGGTCGACACGCCAAGAATGCGGGAGGGGAGGAGTCTCCCCATTTTAGTACCTACTTGTAGAGCAAAAATATGTTAAAAGTACAAAGTTTGAGGGTTCAAAAGCTATTTTTGTGAGGCACTAAACTTTTTAGGGGGTCTGCGGGTTCAAATATTTAAAAAATCTCACAAATATAGTGTTTGGGGATCTGGTAGAGTGCAGAGGTACCCTTATTCTATATCTGGTTGATGATGTTACAACTATTACTGTTCAATAAATAAACCTTAGCCTCACAAAGTTTAGACGCAGCCACAGTCTTCTCCAGGAAAAAAACTTAGGGTTTATTCGCCTCCCTTCGGTGCTGTTATCAGTCCGCCTCCTCACTGGTCGATCTGCTTGGGTCCTATCTTTGTTCATGTGTCTACAGGTTGGATCATTTAGATCTATACTTCTTTTCATCTGCGATAGTTGTTGTTCTCGTGCGCTCGTCCTGTGGGGCCTTCCCATGACGACGTCCTGACTATCTATTACAACAAGTTTGGCCTGAATTCGGTGAGTGAGGGGCGATGATGATGACGCGTCTTCGGCTCTCTCCAGTGCTTGTAGGGTGTTTGGTTCAAAAATGAAGTGGAATAGAATGTCATGGTTCCATTTCATCGGAGTAAGTCAGTTCCGTTCCCGTGTTTCGTTGGAGATAAAACGTGGAATGTAATGGTTATATTTCAGCATTTGGTTTGGAGAAATAAAAAAACGGAATCATTTTGAGATTAGCTGTAACATGCAAATGTACAATATAACAATTACACCATTTTTATGTTTAACAAAAAATTATACGAAAATACATTTTAATTACACAATGATTTCCCATTCAGATGTAATCTGATATCTATACAAAATTTATCATCACTACTTTTTTTTCTAAGAATTGACAACAAATATTAATTAAGTTTCAAAATCTAGATTACACAAGTACTAACGACAGCAAAATTTATCAGCCATCTCAGCACAGAGCATAGTGATTGCTAGATGGTCTACGAATATGAATGTACTATCATGGCCTAATGATTGAAAGTTTTCTGAAAAAAAAAGCTAATTACTACTCCCTCCGTTCCAAAATAGATGACCGAACTTTATACTAAAGTTAGTACAAAGTTGAGCCATCTATTTTGGAACAGAGGGAGTATTATTCAATGAAGAGGAGAGTTTTATAATGTAAGAAAGACGTTCCACATGACAAAGTGTCGCCGTCGCGTACATACCACAGATCTCTGCGTGGTATGAACTTGATCATCGACCGTGTCAACTAATGAATTGGTCGCCCTGTGTCCCAGGGATGCGTTGCGTCGTCTTCGAGCGGCGTGTGAGTGAGGGCGCGAAATCAAGTTGATCAACTTGCGACCCAACGGTGGATAATGGCACTGAGAGTAGCGACACGCAGCACTCATAAATTAATGAGTGAGTGCATGTGCATGCATGCAAGGAGAAAGTCTGAGGGCAATTTAATTGAATGGACAGTTGGAATATTCACCAGGTTTTGTACTGCAAGTTGAAAAATAATTGTATACAGTGGCGGTGCTAGAAATCCAATCATGCGTGGTCAATTGAATGTTGTGTAGTCAGATGTATGCATTTATAATATATTTTTGGCATAATTTTTACTTGATGTATGTAGCTTTTGCCAAAAGCTGCGTGGGCAATTGACTACTCAGCTTAAGTGTCCCTTCGCCACTGATTGTATAGCCAGCAGCCGGCTATACGAAATTGCCGTGTCATTCATAGGCCGTAACCGACTTAATAATCCACTTGTACAATAGTTAGTCATTACCACTCGGGATATGGTGTGTTGATTGAAAATTGATGCAACATCATCTCGTTTCATTTGTGCCATTGTACAAAAATCGAATTTGACATGTCTTATAGCCCGTCTATATCCGAAAAGCTCCTTTGGTGCACGGCGTCCAGTGGTATGCATATCCTCACCAGTCGGTTGCATGTGGATCATCGTCTCGCATTAATGGCACAATGTATAGGAGCGATGCAGCAGGCTGTATTGGCCGCGTAATGTACCCGGTTTGGTCCTGGATTCCTCCACATGCACAGCAGATGTCCCGCGATCCAGCACCTAGAGAGGCCGCAATTTAGAACAGGTTGCAAATTGTACCAACTGGCCCTGAGCACAAGTTAGACCAATGTAAATTCTGCCAGCCCACTCGCCTGGATTGTTTGGCTGGTTTAGCAAACTAACTATTCTGCACACAATTAGTTGTTCATGTTGACAATTCTTTATAGACCTTTAATGCAACAAATAGATGTTACTTAGCACTGCTCCTTTAATCTAATCAAGTGAGTTTAATCGTTTGTTAAACGAGACTCACAGTCACATTCATGCATTGGCGATATGGATTACGCTGATAGTTTTAGTTTATCAAACTAATTAATCTCGTCTACTAACGATTAGAGATTCTAATTATCAAGACAAATGGCCCGGTACGTAACACTGTGAAAGTGCAACTATCCCTAGGTGGTTTTGGTAATTCATAACAACATATAGCTCATTGAGCTAATGCTATTTCAAGACTATTATTTCAGGAAAGCTCAATGAATGGTATGACATGGATGATGAAAGTGGATCCCTTAAAATACTAAGGACAAAGGATTGGCTCAAGCTCAAAAGCTCAAGACTCTTCATTTTATATTTTAGTAATCCAAGATCTTATTGAGTCTATAGGAAAAGCCAATACTGTAAAAGAGGGATGAGGTGTTGCTTAATGAGCCTCTTGCTTCATGTGCTTAGTGATATGCTCCAAAACCCTCAGCTACTTTCTCACATCCACAAATGACCTAAACCTAAAGCCAAAATCGGTCACACCAATTCTTCCTATCCGGCGCCACCGATTTCAAAAGTCATAGCCACTGCCATAAACCCTAAGTAAATCGGTCTTACCGATAGGGATCTCGGTCTCACCGAGATGGGATTGTAATCTCTCTGTTTCCCTTCGTAACGTTTCGGTCTAACCGAAGTGAGCGATCGGTCTCACCGAGATTGCAATGTAAACTCTCTGTTTTCCTTTTGTAACATTTTGGTCTCATCGAAAAGAGCAAATCGGTCCCACCGAGTAGGGGTGGGCATAAAAACCGATGAACCGAAAACCGAACCGATGCCGAAACCGAATAAACCGAATTTTCGTTTTTTTACAGTCACCCACAAATTTGGTTTTCAGCTCCACTAACCAAACAAAATTCGGTATGTTCGGTTTCCATCCCGGTTAACCGAACAAAATACCGAGCTACATGAGTCAGCGCAAAAAGCGTCGAGAACCAATGCTGAAGCAGGCATAGCAAACGTCTCCCGGGAATCACGCCCACGATCGATTGCTTTTTTTATTCAAGCGAGCTCGCCCACAATCGCTTAAGCGACTAACCAATGCACCGCAGCCCGCGCGCGTCTCGCATAAGGTGGGCCTTTCTGATGAAAGTGCATGCAAACATGCAAGGCCCAGCTCACGTGGCCTTTTTGGGGAAGGGCATGCCTGGTTGTGTGCTAGCGTACAGGTGACCAGCCGGACGTGTTTTTCGTTTAGTCCCACCTCGCCCGACCAAAGGTATGCGCCAATTTTTTACTGCCTATATAAGAGGGTGCGGCTGCTTCTACTCAAGCACGTACACATAATGTGAGATCCTTCGGTTTAACACCGAAAACCGCACCGATTTTTCGGTTAGCCGAAGTTTCGGTTAGCTATTTTTAGCAACCATTTTCGGTTAGTGATTTCCCTAACCGAAATTGAAAAAATACCGAACGGTATAAACTGAAATTTCGGTTTCTACCGAATGCCCACCCTTACCACCGAGTTTACCTGACCAACTCTCTGGAAAGCTTATTACCAAAATCGGTCTCACCGAGTTTGTGTAATCGGTCTTACCGAGATTACGTTATGCCGTAACCCTAACCGAATCGGTCTCACCGAGTTGCATGTCAGTCCCACGAAAATCACTAACGGTCACTAGGTTTACTAAATCGGTCCGACCGAATCTGTTGAATCGGTCCCACCGAGTTTGGTAAATTGTGTGTAACGGTTAGATTTTGTGTGGAGGCTATATATACCCCACCACCTCCTCTTCATTCGTGGAGAGAGCCATCAGACTAAACCTGCACTTCCAACTTACCATTTCTGAGAGAGAACCACCTACTCATGTGTTGAGGCCAAGATATTCCATTCCTACCATATAAATCTTGATCTCTAGCCTTCCCCAAGTTGCTTTCCACTCAAATCTTCTTTCCACCAGATCCAAATCTTATGAGAGAGAGTTGAGTGTTGGGGAGACTATCATTTGAAGCACAAGAGTAAGGAGTTCATCATCAACGCACCATTTGTTACTTCTTGGAGAGTGGTGTCTCCTAGATTGGCTAGGTGTCACTTGGGAGCCTCCGACAAGATTGTGGAGTTGAACCAAGAAGTTTGTAAGGGCAAGGAGATCGCCTACTTCATGAAGATCTACCGCTAGTGAGGCAAGTCCTTCGTGGGCGACGGCCATGATGGGATAGACAAGGTTGCTTCTTCGTGGACCCTTCGTGGGTGGAGCCCTCCGTCGACTTGTGCAACCGTTACCCTTCGTGGGTTGAAGTCTCCATCAATGTGGATGTACGATAGCACCACCTATCGGAACCACGCCAAAAACATCCGTGTCTCCAATTGCGTTTGAATCCTCCAAACCCTTCCCTTTACTTTCTTGCAAGTTGCATCCTTTAATTTCCTCTGCTCATATGCTCTTTGCATGCTTGCTTGAATTGTGTGATGATTGCTTGACTTGTCGTAAGATAGCTAAAATCTGCCAAACTCTAAAATTGGGAAAAGGTTAAGTTTTTAATTGGTCAAGTAGTCTAATCACCCCCCCCTCTAGACATACTTCAAGGTCCTACAAGTGGTATCAGAGCTTTGGTCTCCATTCGCTTTCATTTCCATAGATTTTGGTGGTCATAGCCTTGGTTTCACAACCTAGGAGAGTATGGCGTCTAGCGAGGGAAATTATCACCGTAGAGGTCCTTACTTTGATGGTACTAATTTTGCTAGTTGGAAGCATAAGATGAAAATGCATATTCTTGGCCATAACCCCGCCGTTTGGGCAATTATTTGTATTGGCTTGCAAGGTGAATTATTTAATGGGAGAGAACCGAACCGTGAAGCTAATGCGGAAGAATTGAAGATGCTGCAATACAACGCTCAAGCTTGTGATATCATCTTCAACGGACTGTGCCCCGAAGAATTCAACAAAATCAGCCGTCTTGAGAATGCAAAGGAAATTTGGGATACTTTGATTGATATGCATGAAGGTACCGAATCCGTCAAGGAATCCAAGTTGGATGTGCTCCAAAGTCAGCTTGACAAGTTCAAAATGAAGGATGGTGAAGGTGTTGCTGAAATGTACTCTAGGCTTGCTCTTATCACAAATGAGATTGCCGGATTAGGGAGTGAAGAGATGACCGACAAATTCATCATCAAGAAGATACTAAGAGCATTGGATGGAAAGTATGATACCGTGTGCACAGATCCAAATGATGCCAAACTACAAAGATCTCAAGCCAACGAAAGTCATTGGAAGAATTGTTGCTCATGAGATGTCACTCAAGGATAAGGAGGAACTTCACAACAAGTCAAGTGGTGCTTGCAAAGCCTCAAGTGAAGCCCCCACATCATCAAGTGAGAAACAAACCTTCAATGAAGAATTGAGCTTAATGGTGAAGAACTTCAACAAATTCTACAAGAGTAGAAGCAAAGAAAGAAGCTCCAAGTCAAGGTCTTACAATGACAAAAGATCTTCAAATCGAGAGCGCAATTGCTACAATTGTGGGAGACCCGGACACTATTCCAATGAGTGTACGACACCCTACAAAAGAAGAGAAGATTCTCCAAGAAGAAGAAGCAAAAGAGAAGAATCACCACCAAGAGAGAGGAGGAGTAGAGATGATCGTTATGAACGAAGACCCTCACGGAGAAGCAAGGGTTCGGAAAGGAAGGACAAGTCGACAAGGAGCTACACAAAACGAAGACATCAAGCTCATGTTGGTGAATGGGTATCCGGCTCCGACTCCGACAATCACTCCGAGATAAGCTATCACTCCGACTCCGAATATACTCAAGATGAAGGTGTTGCCGGTCTAGCACTTGTGTCAACCAACTCCTACAACATATTTGATTCACCAAATGAAGAAATTGGAAGATGCTTCATGGCCAAAGGTCCAAAGGTAACACATCCTGAGTATGTTGATTTCAATAGTGATGAAGATGACTTGCTTGTGGATGATGATTTACTTGTTGACAACTCTAGTGATGAATACTATGATGAAACGTCAATTAATCATGCTAATCAAGATAAAACGAATGACAATGATAAGGAGAAGATTGAGCTTCTAACTAAAGAACTAAACACTCTTAAGTTGGCTCATGAAACTATCTTTGAAGATCGTCGAGAACTTTTAAGGGCTCATGAGAAGTTACGCTTTGAAAAGCTCAATCTTGAGCAAGAGCATGAGTTCTTAAAAGCAATCAATGATGATCTCCGTAAGAAAAGTTCTTCTTACATTGCCAAGCGTTTACTCCTATCTACTTACATGCCTCAAGTCAAGTCTAGTAACAAGTACAAGAAAGATACTTCCTCTAGTAGTAACAATAATAATGTCAAATCCAATATTGTTGCTTCTAGTAGTTCTCTTGATTCCACTAATGATTCTCTTAGCCAAGTTACACTTGAGCAAGAAAATAGCTTATTGAAGGGAATTACAGAGAAAGGTGTTTACAAGAGCCTTGCCGGGAGTAAGCAATTCGAGGAAATTGTACGCAAGCAAGGAAGACACCGGAAGAATCAAGGAGTTGGTTTTGAACGAAAGTTCAATGTCAATGGAGTTGAGTGGGAAGAAGATCAATACCCCAAGACAAAGTTTGTTCCTCAACAAGAGAAGTATGATCCTACTTCCTTCAAGGGAACACAAGCCCAAGATGATCTTCCACCACAAGACCACAAGAACAAAGGCAAGGACAAGCTTCAAGAAGAGATTGATGCATTTGAAGAAGCACCTAAGGCCTCGTTCAAGTGGGTTCCCAAGACTATGTCAAGTTCTACTTCATCAAGTACAACTACAACTCCAAGGATTCCCATCAAGATGATGTGGATCCCGAAGAAGAAGAACTAGAGAGTTCTTGAGGGTGACTCCACCAACATTCTTCACTCATATCATTATGGCAAGAACAAGTGCAATCAACTTCCACATCTTGCACTAGTTCAAGGAGTCACAAACCCTCATGTTGGTAAGGCAAGGGACAAGGTAACCTAATGATTTCATGGACATCATCTTGTGTGTGCTTCACTCTATGTCTATGGATGTCTTTGTTTGTTCCTTGTGGGACTAACCCATGTAGGTAAGTTGAAAGTGCAACTCACTCCAAAGGATTGCTCCAAATGATCTACATCAACATTGAGCATCCACATCTTCAACACCTACATGAAGTCATCATCGACAAAACCCAAGGTTAGTTCATCCCTCTAAAAGGGGATCTCACATCTAGGGGGAGCTTAACTCTAAGAATTGAGTCAAAGCAACTCTAATGGTGTGAACACATCAATGCATTATGTAAAAGTGGTAACCTCACTTGAGCTTAAACGATGAGTATGACCTATGATCAAATGTTTTCATTTGACTCCTAAGTCAATATACTCATATATAGATGACCTAGTCATCGCCAATTGTTTGATAGATGCTAGAATTGGTTGTGCATTCTTTGCCACATATTTCGTTTGCCATCTTATTGTGTGAGCATGTTGGTGCATATTTTACTCATTCAAGGGCATCCACTTGTTGTTTTGATTGTTTGGCTTCTGTTCTTTTTGCCAAGTGGATGGACAAGAATGCCTAAGAACCTTCTCTAGCTATCTATGCTTTTCTCGTCTCAAACTCTATTCATGCTACATCAAAAAATTTGATCAAGTCAGATTCGAACCACTCTGTGTGAGGAGCACTCGGAGTCCCCGATTCGTCATAGACTTAAACTTCCAAAACTTCTTTGTGATTCTCGGTCTGACCGATTCCTCCATTTCGGTCCTACCGAGATCATTAAGTTGATCTAAGTTTTCCATCTCGGTGCAACTGATTTGAACTTTTCGGTCACACCGAGTTGCTGTAACTGTACACAGTTATGCATCTCGGTGCCACCGAATTGTTCCACTCGGTCACACCGACAGGGTCGGGCTATATATAGTCACGGGCAAAAATTTGGAAATTCCTTCGAACCCCTTCGCCCGCGCAATAGCTCGCTCTGCCATCTAGGGTCTCCGGATCGTCTCCTCGTCGCCAGCCGCCCCCTGTCGCTGGTCTCCACCGCCGTCAACGGATTTCAACCCCACCGTTGCCACCGTAGCGAGTTCATCGCCAAGCTAGGGTATGGACTCGATCACTGTGCTATCCTCGTCCGATTCCTAGCACATTGTGTTCTTATTGATTCTTGCCACGATTGAAACACTCCTATCCAGTCAATGCAATCCGTAGAGTAGATGAGATTCGAAATTTTAGGGTTAGGTTTCCACTGAAACCATCTTGGACCCACCGAGTTGAAAAACTCGGCCCCACCGATTTGGCTTATGCCATTGCACTAGTAACTCTCGGTCTGACCGATAATTGCTAATTGGTGAGACCGATTTTAGGACTTTGTGAAACACTAGCAGTCTCGGTGCCATCGAACTATGACTCGGTCCTACCGAGTTCATCAGTTTAGGTTCCAAAACTGCTTCAGTATCACCGAGTTTGAAAATCGGTTGATCCAAAATGCTTTCTGTGGAAAACTAAAACTAAATTTTTGAATCATTCTTTTGCAAAAATCTCTGCATTTTGTGATGCTCATCCATTCTACCTCATCTATAACTCTTCACAGGGACAGCAATCAGTGTTTGCAGCATGTCAGACCAGAGTGACAACCAGAACAAGTCAGAAGAGCAGATTCACATGAGTGAGAGCACTAGTCCCTCTAGCACTTCAGATGAAGGCAGCAGAAGCACTCCTAGCAATCTGCCTAAGGCTGCTACCAGGCAAAGGAGGAAAAGAACTTCAGACTCTGAAGATGAGGACTATAGAGCTGAAGAGGATGAGGCTACTTCCAAGAAAGTAGTACTCAAGAAGGAGTATGGCTCAGCACATAGCACAAAGCCTGGACTGAATAAGAAGGTTCCTACCAAGAGGACACCTATGCCCAAGGTCAGAAGGTCCACTCAAGTGCCAGAACAAACTGAACCCAAAGAGGCACCTGCAAAGAAAGTCACAACTTCCAAATCCAAGAAAGTTCCCACTGGAGAAACTATGAAGTTTACCATTGAATCAGAGGATGAAGCTGCTCAGGACAAGAAGAAGAAGAGAGCAAGAACCACAACTGCCCAGGTTCTTGGGAAGCCCTCAATGAGAAGAGACTTTGAAGAGGAAGAAGAGGCTGCTGCACCAGCACCCAAGGCACCAAAGCTTATGGGTGATGCTACTAGATCAGGGGCTACAACATCTAAGCCCAAGGAAGCACCCAAAGCTGCTCCCAAGGCCAAGCTTGCACCAAAGAGGAATACCAGGAGTATTCCAGCTGCTGAGAAGAACAAGGCCCCAATGCCTAATGTTACTGATGAGGAAGATGAAGAAGGACAGGTCCTAAGGAAGCTCAAGCCCAAGATACCAGACCACAATGATGCCCATCATGTGGCTGAGGACATGAGGATCAGGAAGGACTCAGGGTTGAGGATATGGAGGATGGAAGATCCATATGCCTCAAGGAAGAGAACTGCTGTTGATTACAGGTTCCATACAAAGGAACAGCAAGACTTCTATGAGACAATCTTGTTGGATAAGAAGCCCATAGTATGTGATATGAGGTGGGTCGACTGGACCTACATAAAGGACAATGAAGAGTACTATCCTGGAGTGCAAGAAAGTTTTGTTGCTTGTGGAGTTGCTGATTTTGTTGGGCAGAAGCTCACCAACTGGAATGATGAACTTATCATGCAATTCTACTCCACAGCACACTTCTATCCAGATGGAAGGATAGTTTGGATGTCTGAAGGTACAAGGTACCAGTCCACTGTTGAGGAATGGGCAAGACTGATCAATGCCCCAAAGGAAGATGAAGTTGACCTGGACATTTATGCCAAGAAGAAGATGGACCATAATTCCATGGCACACATGTAAAAGGAGATCCCAGACAAGGCTGTTGAGACACGTAAGTTTGGATCAGTCCACTTTCTTCTGTCAGGGCTGCCAACTATCAATTGGATCCTAAGGCACACTCTGTTGCCTAAGTCTGGTGACCACAACATGATCAGAGGGCATGCCATCAACATGTTGCATTTATTTGATGTGCCACAGAAATTTAAAGTCATGAGCCTTATGGTTGAAACCATTAAGAGGACTGCAGCAGATCAAAAGAGGAGCTGTGGATATGCCCCTCAGATTCAGGAGTTGATTAACTCAAAGATGGGCACAGGGAAATATCAATTGGATAAGGAACATTTTCCACTTTATCTAGACTTTGAGGACAATGAGGTTGTCATGAATGAGAATGATCCATCATCTGTACATGCTCAAGAGAAGAAGGAGAAGGCAAGGAAGGAGAAGGCTGACAAGATGCCAACACAAGAGGAGGCATCTGAGTATTTCTTGAAGAACAAGCAGGAGCAGCTTGGTTACTTAATAACATCAACACTGAGGATTGAGAAGGGATTGGCCACCCTCACTCAGAATCAGGAGAGCTTGGAAAGAATCATGGAACTCAAATTTCATGATCTTGATGTCAAAGTAACTGAGATTCAGTTAGTTGTAGAGCAGCTACAGGATGACATGCAGGAGAGGCAGGGCAAGACTACCACTAATGTGTTTGCCAGAGTGCCTAGAGCCCAGAGGTCAGTTGCAGTGCCTGTGACAGACACCAGAGCAACATATTCTGCACCAGCTACAGCCCCTACTGCTCCAGTGCAACCAGCTCCAGCATCAACTTCAGCACCCTCTACTTCAACTGAAGCCTTCGTTCTTGGAGTTATCCGGACACCACCACCTGAAGATCAAGTCTGAGAGTCGATCTAGCACTATGCATTTTCTATGAACTTTTTGGTAACTTGTTGCCAAAGGGGGAGAAAAATGTATAGATCATAGGCTTCGAGAGAGAGAGTGTTGCTTTTATTCTCTCTTGGTTTGGTGGTTAAAACTTGTTTGCTTTTGATTGCTTAAGATACTATACTATGCTGTGAGACATTGATGATCATGTGTTTGATCATAAGCTACACTTATGCATGTTTGTTGATATTATCTTATCTATCCTATGTGATCATTCACTTTGCTCGGTGAAGAGTGCATGTATTCAATTTTTATTATTTTGAGCGCTCCACCAAGATGTATGTGACATGAAAGAGTAAGCCATGAGCCTAATTCATTGTGCATTTGTAGTCCAAAGCAAATCTTAAACTATGCACAGATTTAGGGGGAGCTCTTGCTTATCACATACTTCTCAAAGCGACGATGTTGTTAAATCTTATTATCATTTGTCGAAGCTTTGATCTATATGTTGTCATCAATTACCAAAAAGGGGGAGATTGAAAGTGCAACTATCCCTAGGTGGTTTTGGTAATTCATAACAACATATAGCTCATTGAGCTAATGCTATTCCAAGACTATTATTTCAGGAAAGCTCAATGAATGGCATGGCATGGATAATGAAAGTGGATCCCTCAAAATACTAAGGGCAAAGGATTGGCTCAAGCTCAAAAGCTCAAGACTCTTCATTTTATATTTTAGTGATCCAAGATCACATTGAGTCTATAGGAAAAGCCAATACTATCAAGGAGGGATGAGGTGTTGCTTAATGAGCCTCTTGCTTCATGTGCTTAGTGATATGCTCCAAAACCCTCAGCTACTTTCTCACATCCACAAATGACCTAAACCTAAAGTCAAAATCGGTCACACCGATTCTTCCTATCCAGTGCCACCGGTTTCAAAAGTCATAGCCACTGGCACAAACCCTAAGTAAATCGGTCTTACCAATAGGGATCTCGGTCTCACCGAGATGGGATTGTAATCTCTCTGTTTCCCTTCGTAACGTTTCGGTCTAACCGAAGTGAGCGATCGGTCCCACCGAGATTGCAATGTAAACTCTCTGTTTCCCTTTTGTAACATTTCGGTCTCACCGAAAAAAGCAAATCGGCCCCACCGAGTTTACCTGACCAACTCTCTGGAAAGCTTATTACCAAAATCGGTCTCACCGAGTTTGTGTAATCGGTCTTACCGAGATTACGTTATGCCCTAACCCTAACTGAATCGGTCTCACCGAGTTGCATGTCAGTCCCACCGAAAATCACTAACGGTCACTAGGTTTACTAAATTGGTCCGACCGAGTCTATTGAATCGGTCCCATCGAGTTTGGTAAATTGTGTGTAACGGTTAGATTTTGTGTGGAGGCTATATGTACCCCTCCACCTCCTCTTCATTCATGGAGAGAGCCATCAAACTAAACCTGCACTTCCAACTTACCATTTCTGAGAGAGAACCACCTACTCATGTGTTGAGGCCAAGATATTTCATTCCTACCATATGAATCTTGATCTCTAGCCTTCCCCAAGTTGCTTTCCACTCAAATCTTCTTTCCACCAGATTCAAATCCTATGAGAGAGAGTTGAGCGTTGGGGAGACTATCATTTGAAGCACAAGAGCAAGGAGTTCATCATCAACGCACCATTTGTTACCTCTTGGAGAGTGGTGTCTCCTAGATTGGCTAGGTGTCACTTGGGAGCCTCCGACAAGATTGTGGAGTTGAACCAAGGAGTTTGTAAGGGCAAGGAGATCGCCTACTTTGTGAAGATCTACCGCTAGTGAGGCAAGTCCTTCATGGGCGACGGCCATGGTGGGATAGACAAGGTTGATTCTTCGTGGACCCTTCGTGGGTGGAGCCCTCCGTGGACTCGCGCAACCGTTACCCTTCGTGGGTTGAAGTCTCCATCAACGTGGATGTACGATAGCACCACCTATCGGAACCACGCCAAGAACATCCGTGTCTCCAATTGCGTTTGAATCCTCCAAACCCTTCCCTTTACTTTCTTGCAAGTTGCATGCTTTAATTTCCGCTGCTCATATACTCTTTGCATGCTTGCTTGAATTGTGTGATGATTGCTTGACTTGTCCTAAGATAGCTAAAATCTGCCAAACTATAAAATTGAGAAAAGGTTAAGTTTTTAATTGGTCAAGTAGTCTAATCACCCCTCTCTAGACATACTTCAAGGTCCTACACACTGTAAGCCACTGTTATGATCAGACCAGACAACCTATATCCTCTTAGCCCCACGCACAGGCAAACCATTTACGGTCCCCCCCACCTTTCACCTACCAGGAACGCTCACGGCGGCGGCGCAGATCAAGCTCCCAAGTTTTCCCGACCGCATGCCCGTCACCGGCACTCAATCTATCATTGCCGCCTAGTCCCCCACTATCTGGATGCCTCTAGTCCCACTGCCCCTGCTCCAGGTATGGAAATTAAGCATTTCATCAGCAGTATGGCCCTTGAATTTGTCTTAGAACCACAAATCGGTCTCCATTTTTATATCAGCATGCATCGGATCCCTAATTGCAGACAGCTAGGCCATGATTTTGCAATGTTCTCGTATTGATTGTGTTGCCTTATCGCTTCCTCAGTATTTTCCCTCGTTCTCGTTGTTTATCTAAGATGTAGTCTCACATCGGCAAATCATACAGTGTTAGAACGATGTCCAGCCGCAGCAACGCCGTCGGAGAGCCACCCACCGATGTTGTAGCGAGCCCAATATCTGGCAGAGCCAAAGATTTGTCCAGGAACATGCTATACGATGCAACTCTTACTTCTCACATATCAATTCAGAAGTTTTGCTGCGCGGTATCCCAGTTTAGTAACTTCAAGCGCGGGCTCGTGACTGAGACTGGATTGGGAGGGCTGATGCATTTGAAAATCACACACAAGCTGAATTTGAAATTCAGCTCATCGTTGATGTTCAGAGTAGATCCAGATCAATATGTATTAGAATTGGATCAGTCAAGGAAAATTCCAATCACGGACGAAGACGTAAACGATGTATTCGGGTTGCCACAAGGAAGTAGGATCATTCCTCTAGGACATTCAGATCTTTCTGAAGTTTGCTTGGAGTTCAGCAGACTGGCTTCAACCATTAGCACAAAGGGCGTGCATAGTTTGAAGGCCGCTGAATTTATTTTATCAAAACAACTAGATGAGAATTCAAGCAAAGTTGAATATGAATGCTTTAAGATAGCATTTGGAATTTTCTCATTTGGTCATGTCCTAAACCCATGTGCCAAACACGATTATACCAGCGTTGATTACTGGGCAGCTCTTGTTGTTCCGTCAGAGATCAATTCCTACAACTGGTGTAGGTTAGTCAAGGACGGTTTGATGAAAGGCGTTAGAAAGATCAAGTCCGACATCGCCAATGGCAACAACACAATTCACATAGTTGGATGTCACCTTCTCCTCCAGGTTTTCACGCTGAACAAAGTGATCAACATTATTTTTCTGTACAACATTTTTATTGTCATGTTGTTCTCATCATTTCTTTTGCACTCAGGTAATTACTTTGGACAAGATCGAAAAATCAAGCAGGCACATTGCACAGAATATCCTCCCCCCGTGTCAAAGTTTTCGATCACGAGTCAGTTAAGAAGGCAATTGACTCAATTACATCCCACCAAGGACAAGAAGTTATTTTTGTTGGTTCAGAAGTAATCTCAAAAGAATTACTACTCAACATCATTCAATTCTCTCATCCGCCCGCACTTAGTTTTTTTCACAGTACTCTTACCCAATTATGTTTTACAGTGTTTTCTCAATCAGGTGGCCACGTTAAAAGTTCACCATCCCAACCATATCACAATCAAGATCTGTGACGCTTCCTCTTCGAGGTTCCCGGTTTGAGCTGCTAGTAAGATTAAGCCACGGAGCTCTATTGGACCTGTAGAGTTTGCTAACATAATGAAAAAGTACCTAAACATGGTACCACATCAGATTTAACCCTTAATATATTAGATGTAGGAAAAAGTTTAATATGTAGCCATCTTCAAAGTTTTCATGTTTTTCACGCGGGAAGATGACCTCATTGGAATCATTCTGAAGGAGCACAACACTAGGCTTATGGCAAACATGACCGAGATACGGCACACCACCCAAATTGGCATTGCTAAAAAACAGAATGTTCACATGAGAAGAACATCATTCATAGAAATCCAAGTTTGCGCACAAACACGTGGTTACATTTTGACACATCATAGCACTTAAAAACAACTTCCAACAAGCTACGAACCATACAGACAACCATTCATAAAAGATGCATAAACTTAACTTAGGACAATTATTGCTAACGATTTTAAACGTAGACATCGTCATGAGTCCCCCGGATGGATGAAGACGCTAGCTCTAATCACAATGCAACTATGCAAGCCACCAGCATCAAAACCGTATTTATGGCCATGATGTAACGGCTGTCGCTCGGCCCGCCTCGATCACCTTTCCGGGCCACACCCGAAGCGCAAGTACAGTGTGCACCACCACAGCCCAACACCCCTCGTACATACTTTTCCCCGTGGCCGAAATAAGTTGCATGCTCGTCGTGCAGACCGAACCAACCAGCTGGTAAACGCCCAAGTCTTCGCACGCGCTCCATGCATGCATGCACACTGGCAACCTGGCCCTACTGCCACAGCCGGAGCCAGCTAGTACCTTTTACTCCCGACCCGCTTGCATACACTAGCACACACCAACACCAAATATGGCTATTCCTAACTGTTTGCGCGCGCAACGCGAATCGCTGCCGTCGCTGCTTCACGTGGATGCGCGCCCCCTGGCCCACCTATCTCTGGCCCAAGACCATATATTTCTTATTATACGGTTGATGAAATACAGCTACCTGTACCTGTCTTGTCTCAAAAATAAAAAAAAGCTACCCGTACCTGTCCGGTTGTCCCTCTCCCCCATCCTTATCCCTACCCGTGCCGCCCGTCCAGATCCGCTCTCTCTCCCTCTCGTTCCCCCTCCCATCGCGGCTCTCCGCCGGCTACCCACCACGGCCACGCGCCGCCGGCTCGCTCCTCCTCCCATGGCCGCGAGCCCATCTCCTCCTTCCCGAGCAGTGCTTCTCTACGGGTAGGTGACTGCTCTTCATCCTTGCCTTGCGTCCTCTATCGCCAGATCCATGGCCATGGAGGTAAGATGCAGCGGGCAAGGCTGCCTCATCGACATCAAGCTTTGTGGTGATGATGTTGGGCAGCGACGAACAACAAGTAGCAGCATCACCACCATGGTTGGCAGCTCAGTGGTGGCTAGATCTATTCACTGAGGCATCACCACCACTCCTCCGGCAAGCACGCCGGTGGTTGGCAGCTCTTCCTCATCTTCCAACTCAAATTGTCTAGGTAGCAGAGATTCATCTCCTTGTTTTTTTTAAACAAGCCTATTATCTTCTCAATCTTTTGAGATGCATCTGGTTACGTGTGTGATTGTGTCTTTTCTGTGATGGATTTTTCATCCAGCACACATAGCAAAAAAAGATAGATTGATCTTTTCTTCTTTCTTCTACTACATTTTTCGGCTAATGACTGGTCTTATTTTCTGTGTAATTTTTTGTTTCCTCGGGAAAATGGATTGGTCTTAGTGTGTAATTTTTTTGTAATCTTTATCTATACTTTGATGGAAGAAATGAGGACCTTTGTGCTGGCTATGTTTGGTTACTATAATTATTATCACCTCAGCTTTGTAGAATCCATGGAAATGACAGAGAACTCTTTGGACTCACTATCCACACTTCCTTATAAGAAACGAAGAACTTTGTCCATTCCCCAGCACTACTAAATAAATTAGCACTTTTTTAGCACTTTATAGGCAGGTGCAAAGGACTTTCTAAGAAATGAAAGTGTTTATCCAAGTAAAATTATAAAGTTCTTCAATTTGTATCAATAAAGTCCACGGATGGTCATCATAAAGTCCTTCTTTGTGGTATTTTTATATCATATATTTTCTGGGAAGAACTTTGTTATCACGGTGGCCAAACTTTGCCATAAACATTAGAAGAACTTTTGAGAAACTTTTGTTATCGCTCATTTTGGTTTGGAGTTTCTTTGGACTTTTCAGAGTTCGCTACGCCCATCCTATAGTTAATTTCATTAGTTTTATTAGAACAATTTCAGTATTTTTCTGGCAAATAACACATCACAATTAGTTAAACACGATCAAAATTACTGAGGCCTTCGTATCCTAGTCGGATGTAGTTTGAAATTTAAATTGTACTACTATATTGAGCACCTACCGACAGACACAGAGATTCCTTGTGTCAGATCGTGGGACCAGTTTGGAGTCAAATCATCTACAGTACAGGAAAGAAATGCCACAAGAAAACTGGAATACGCATGAGTAGAAGGCATCTTTGTGGGTCCTGGACGCCTATTGATTTGACATGCATGCTGGATGGATGGATAGGATATGCGTTGTGCGCGCCCAACGGGTTAGACAAAATCCACGTCCCACCAACACCACTCTGCACTCTCCACTCTCACACGGTGCTGTTCACAGTACCAACATCCAAGTTCTTGAGTTGTCCATGCAAAATTGGGCCACGAACTCCATGCCCAGAATGGCATGCATGTGCAAAATATTAACGGGCTCGTATTATTAGTTGAGTTGTCCTGCATCTAAGATTTTTGGGGAAAATAAATTATTACATTTTTTAACAAATGCAAGCATAGTCAAAGTTTTGGACTAATGTTATTCCATGTCACTGAAACCGCACCAATTTTACAGCAGCTTATTTGTTATCCCATGTTATTGAAACCGCACAATGTTTATGCTGGCCCTACCCCATTTGCATGCACTCCACTTGCTCGGCCACAACAAGTTGTGCCATACAACGTACGTCATGGACAGTGGCGGAGCTAGCCGACAATCCATAGGGGGGCGAAACAGAAATCACTAGTATTTGGTGGGGGCCCAGCGCCACCCCCCCCCCCCCCCCCCCCCGCCTCAACATAGCTACGCCACTGGTCATGGAAAGTGACCTGTTCTAAGTTCGGCCGCGAGCTAAGAAATCTGGAACAGGTGATAGAGGTTTCGGGGGTGTAGCACGCGAGATACTGGACCGCAAGCGCGTAGTATATGTTCCACGTATTGCTCCATATTAAATGTTGTCGCTCATTTGGCCCCATCACGATGCATGCAGCGCATGGTGTGGATAAAGTGCGCCAATGCCGCCGTGCACTGAAAGTGCGCTCCGGTCTATATCACCCTACCTATCATATTTGCTCTAAGGAGATATACTTCAAAATTAATTACATGAAAAACCGCAGCATGCTGCCAGACATGTAAAGGTTGCACTCTTAATGAATGGAGAGTGAATGAAGGTTCTTAACACTAGTAGATTTTATTTTTTTTGCGGGTGAACGCTACTAGATTTGACCCTAAGAAAACACTACTAGATGGGCCAAGGACAATATTTAATTATATACTTCGTTCGCTTTTATTTACTCTTAACATTAGCACTGTCTGAAGTTAAACTTTGGTTGTATTTATATAAAATTTTCTGGAAACATGAACTATTTTTCAAATTGTGAGCATTTATCGAATGCCTTAGAAAATGAAATCATGAATACTTTTCACAAATTTGCTACTTTTTGAAATTGTCAACATTTTTCGAGTCCATGAACATTTTTTAAATTTTGAGATTTTTTTTTGGAAATTCACAGAGATTGGTTTTCTGTTTTCACAAACATTTTTTGAATTCATTAATTTTTTGAATCTGCCAACATCGTTTGGATCGGTGAACTTTTTTTATTTGGGAACAATTTTTGAAATTTTCGAGCATTTAAAAAAACATGAACATTTTATGGAATTCCAAACATTTTTTGTATTTGTGAACATTTTTCAAATTGATGAAGAATTTCTAAAATTAATAACCTTTTCGAAATCCTAATCATTTTATTTAATTTGAGACAAAAGAACAGGGGTGCATGCGCACATGGGCTGGCCAAATTGAGCGCTGCTGAGGTAGGGGAGCGCGCATTTGCTGAGCATCCAGCGCGCAGGTCGCTGAATAGGGGCACCCGCAGGGACAGTGAAATCAGAAAAATCAGTAAAATAGAAAGTCCCTTTCTACTCCCGATCTCAAATGGTCCCTAATGAACAGTAAATCAGAAGAAAAATAGTAAAAATTAAAAATGATTTGTTTTTGTTGCAAACTTTGACAAATGTGCTTGCAGAAATTTATCATAAAATGACATTTCTTAAAGTCATGATAAAAAAAATCAAAACCGTTGCTCCAAAAATGATATATTTGAAAGAATTTTTGGAGTGCTGATTTTGTTTCTTTTGTCATGTCTTACACGAATGTTGTTTCGAGATGAAAATTTCCAAGCACTGAGAACATTTGTCAAATTTGCACCCTAAAAATTCAGAATTTTTCTAAACTTTCTACTACTCCCTCTGTTCCACTTTATAATGTGCCTTTGTGTGTAGCGTTTATACCAATGCGTGAGCTGGCGTTCTCATTTGGACAGGAATTGCCCTCCGACTGCTTGCTCTGTCACAGCACATGGGTGTATGCAGCTGCGTTCCTGTGAACAGCCGAGGGCTACTTTTGTCCAAAGCAACTTATGCGCGTTATATTTCGGAATCTAGGCAAAAATCTATGTGCATTAGAATATGGAATGGAGGGAGTATTTTTCTGGAATTTACTGTTCATTCCAAAGCTCATATGAGCTTTGGAGTAGAAAGGGACTTCCGCACCCGCAGGGTACTCATGCTTCCTATTCCTTATTCCTACAGCAGCAGCCCGACTGTATTTAAATGATTTAAGTACTTTGACGCACAGGGGACGCACATCATCAGTCCAAGGACATCAACCAAACGCACATATCCTCGCCAGGCAATATTTTCAATCATCTCAGGCTCAATCCAGGCAGTCCATTTCTCCAGGCATGGTGTCTAGGTATCCAATCAAACAGGCCCTACAGGTGACATATATACCCTACCCCTCTCCAGACCAGATTCAGATGTACAAACCAGTTTATTCCTCTACTCATCAAATGGTTAAAAAGAAATCTATACGGCTACATAACCCGGCCAAAGAGAACGGAGATGGTACTACTTCTTGCCCGCGCCCAGCACTCGGCAGCGGTACTCGCCGAGCACCCAGATGGGGAAGATGTTCCGATACTGGGAGTAGCTGATCATGCAGTTATTGTTGAAGACTCCCATGATCTCCTGTTAAATGCAGCAAAAAACAAATTTAGATGGTATAACGCTTGAGCTTCCCTAGTACTGTATCAAATATCATGCAAAAAGACAAGCAATTCCTACCTATTCAATGGGATGTTTTGGACTGTCCAAAAAGACATGCAAAAGATCACAAGTATTGTTGCAAGATTCTGGTGGGGAGGTGATAAAAAGAAAATGCATTGGAAAAAGTGCAGGACATAGCTATCCCAAAATGTGAGGGGATTTTGGCCTAGTTAATCAGGCCATGTTGGCTAAACAAGGGTGGAGGCTATTGACCAACCCTGACTCGCTTTGTGCAAAGGTGCTCAAAGGCCGATATTATCATGATTCAGATTTCTTGGCAGCAACAAAAAAGAGAAACTCCTCTCATACTTACATGGAAGAGAATCCCTAAAACTAGGGCTGATTAAACGTGTGGGGGATGGTGCTAGTATTAACATATGGGAGGACCCTTGGATACCCTCTATGGCTATCGTCCAATTATTCGGTTACCAGGGGATACAGTCACTAAGGTGGAGGAGCTTATTGATCTTTAGAATAATAGTTTGGATCTTAATGTCTTGGAAGCAAACTTTACAGCACCTGATGTTCAGGCTATTGCTAAAACACCAATAGTGATTGGGGTGAAGATTGTTGGGCCTGGGCGTTGGTGAGGAATGCTAGTTTTTCTGTTCGGTTGGTGTATAAATTTCTGAGCACAAGTATGACACATTCCTATGAACCGTCTTCTTCAAGCACGGCAGGAAACGTCTTCTGGAAGAAACTATGGAAACTGTCGGTACCACCAAGAGTCAGGAATTTTTGGTGGAGAGTTATAAGAGGATTTGTGCCATATAAATATGTTCTGCTCACCGGATATATAGAAAAAATCCCATACTACGACCTATGTTGCAAGGAGGAAACTATAACCCATGCTCTCTTAGAATGCACGGCGAGACTCTTCTGGAAGGAGATGAAGACCATGATGCATATACAAATCCCAGTGCTACATCCGCAATCGTGGGCTTCAGATTTGATTGAAGACAACTGGGATCAGACCAATTTGTATGCATTGTATTGTGCGGCTGCTGGGAGGTTTGGTCTGGAAGGAATGCTCGTACTCACGGCGAGAAGGGCCGATCAGTTCAAGCTTTTGTTTGGTTGGCACTTGGTAATGCCGTTGATTTAAAACAGCAGGTGAAGTTACTCGCCTTGCGGTGACAGGGAGGAAGCTTGCTAGCAAGCACCGGAACAAGGGACACTGAAAATCAATGTGGATAAGACATTTCTTGAGCAGGCAGGCTGTGGAAGCACAAGGCTGGTGGTCCGAGATTCAGAGGGCGACCTAATTCGAGCGCAAGCCTTGTGGTATCGATTTGCATCAAGTTCTCAAACTATGGTGCTATACACTATCCAGGACGGGATTCAACTAGCCAAAGAATGGGCTACTCCAGGATATGTGTTGAAATTGATGCTAAAGAGATGGTTAAGATGTACAACTCTGAATTTTCAGAGAGAGCAGCGGATGCAGCTGTTTGCCATGAATCAAAGAGCTTTTGGGAGGGTTTATAAGCTATGGTCTGGTGTTTGTGCAAAGGGAAGCCAATGAAGTGGCCCACCGTTATTATATGAGCATAACACATCACCTTGGCAGGAACCCTCTTCCTGGGGCGCTCGCCGTCAATATCACTAGGGTCATCTCGTCTGATCTTATACCGCAATGCACCGCATATCGAGCATGCGTTCAAATCCTCATATGCACCGCAGTAGAGGATGCAGTCATTAGGGCATGCATGTATCTTTTGCACCTCCAATACTAGAGGGCATACGACCTTCTTTGCTGCATACGCACTGTCGGGTAATTCATTATCCTTTGGAAGCTTCTTCTTCAATATTTTTAGCAGCTTCTAAAATTCTTTGTCAGTCACACCATTCTCTGCCTTCCACTGCAACAATTTCAGTATGGTACCGAGATTTGTGTTGCCATCTTCGCAATTGGGGTACAACCCTTTTTTGTGATCCTCTAACATGCGATTGAACTTCAGCTTGTCCTTTACACTTTCGCACAGTCTCTTTGCATCAACAATGACCCAGCGAAGATCATCATCAGGCACATCGTCTGGTTCCTCTTGATCTTCAGCTTCCCCCATTACAACATCTTCAGCTTTCCCCGTTGCAGCATCACCGTATTCAGGGGGCACATAGTTGCCATCTTCTTCTTCTTCTTCGACGTCTTCCATCATAACCCCTCTTTCTCCGTGCTTGGTCCAAACATTATAGTGTGGCATGAAACCCTTATAAATAAGGTGGGTGTGAAGGGTTTTCGAGTCAGAGTAAGACCTCGTATTCCCACATATAGGACAACACATAAAACCATTCTGCTTGTTTTCCTTAGCCACTGCGAGAAAATTAATCACGCCCTTAATGTACTCGGAGGTGCGTCTATTACGTACATCCATTGTCGGTTCATCTCTGCGTACATCATGAATAGATAAGTGATCAAATTAATATAAGTTCATCATCACATTAAACCCAAAGTACATACATAGTTCTCATTGAACAACATATAGCTCTCCAGAGCATCTAATTAAACCATACATTGAAACTATGTAAAACATTTCAATGCAACAACAAATGCAATCATAACCGCAACCAAGGTAACAATTGATCCAACGGCATAATGATACCAAGCCTCAGTATGAATGACATAATTTCTAATCTTTCTAATCTTCAAGCGCATTGCATCCATCTTGATCTTGTGATCATCGATGACATCCGCAACATGCAACTCCAATATCATCTTCTCCTCCTCAATTGTTTTCAATTTTTCCTTCAAGTAATTGTTTTCTTCTTCAAGTAAATTTAACCGCTCGACAATAGGGTTGGTTGGAATTTCCGGTTCACATACCTCCTAGATAAAAAAAAACCTATGTCACGTTGCTCGGCATAATTGTCATAAACATTAAATGAAACTGAAAGGGCTAGTTAACGACTAGAGGGGGGGTGAATAGGCGATTTTTATGAAAGTCTTCAAAACATGGGAGTTTCGAAAACAAACAATAGAAATGACACTATTTGTATGCAGCGGAAGGTAGACTACACTAGACAAGCCATAGTCAAGTATTCAATGAAGTGAAAGCACGAAGACTATTAGCAGCTAGGTAGTAAAGATCAGGATGGAAGATAGTATGAAGATAATCAGGACAGGTAGTCACACAGTGAAGTCAAACAGATAATGCAAGCAGGCAATGACTTCACGAAGACAAACTATAAGTAAAAAGAAGTGAGAGATAGAACCAGTAGCTTCCGGAGGACAGAGATTTGTTCGACAAGTTCCAGTTGCTGTGACAACTATACGTCTGGTTAGGGAGGCTGGGATTTAACTCAGAAGACTGCGTCTTCACCTTATTCCCCTTGAGCTAAGGACTCTCAGTCCCCGCCCAATCACTCTGGTAAGTCTTCCAAACCTTCACAAACTTCGTTCACCGGCAATCCACAATGACTCTTGGATGCTCAGAACGCGACGCCTAACCGGCTGGAGGATTCACAGTCCTCAAGTGTAACAAGTCTTCAGATCACGCGGACATAAAGACTTCAGTGATGCCAAACACTCTTTGGGCTCTGGGTGGTTTGGGCTTTGTCCTCACAAGGATTCTCTCTCAAAAGCTTCGAAGGTGGGTTGCTCTCAAACGACAAAAGCCGTGTACTAACTCTGAGCAGCCACCAATTTATGGTATAGGGGATGGGCTATTAATAGCCACTGGGCAACCCGACCTGATTTGTCCGAAATGACCCTGGGTCACTAAGGAACTGACACGTGTCACAACGGTCAGATTTCAAACACACGCGATAGCTTGACTTGGGCTACAAGTAAAGCTGACTCATCCAACTCTGGATAAGATTTGCTCTCATTGTCTTCGCTCGAAGACATAGGATTTGGTTGAGCATCACCTCAGTCACTCTGACTTTGTTCACTTGGACCCCACTTAACAGTACGGTGGTTCCTATGACTCAACAAAGAAGAAAAGGAAACAACGAAACAACTAAGTCTTGGCGCTCCATAGTCTTCACGCGATGTCTTCTCATGTCATAGTCTTCCACGTGAATAGCTTCACAGACCACCATTATCTTCAATGTCTTCACACATTTTTAGGGGTCATCACCGGTAGGTAAATCGAATCAATGAGGGACTACTACCTGTGTTATCCTACACTTTTCACAAAGACATTAGTCCCTCAACCAGGTTTGTCGTCAATACTCCAAAACCAACTAGGGGTGGCACTAGATGCACTTACAATCTTCCCCTTTTTGGTGATTGATGAAAAACTGGTTAAAGTTTTCAACGGGGATAAAAGTATGTGAAATTGTAAAGGATTAAGATATTTTCTTCATAGGTGGCAAAAAGGCTCCCCCTGAAGATGTGCATATAACTGTTTTGCGTTGGAATGCAAATGCACATGGCACGTTGTACTTGTGGAGATCCTCTTTACCTTATGAAGACAATATATCACGCATGAATAGATATACAAGAATAATGACATGCATAATGAAAAATGGACATCTGCAGAATGACTTCATGCGGGATTTATCATCGCACATGCGGAATTTAACGTCGCATCACAGAATAACAGAAAAAGTAGCAGACGACCATCAAGTTTAAGTGTTACAACTCAAAGAACCAAATGTATCAAAAGCGAAAGTTGTAAACACTAGGCAAAAGTATAGCAACCACCCATATGGACCCGCTTGAAGACTATCAACATAAGCTTATCCCCCTTTTGTCAGTAAGGACCAAAAAGGTTTGAAGACATAGTCTCTACTCGTTCCCATGAGGAGTAGGTGAGGCAGCAGGGTCGTCGTTGAGGTTTGGTGGTGCAGACGAACTTGGTGCAGTGTCGATACGCGCCGAAGTTGGAGGTGGTGAAGTAGCATCATCGGCGTCATCAAGGACTCTGATATTAACTCTTGCCGCAGAGGAGGAGTACTCTGAATCTTCAAGGGATGGGGTTCGATGCAAGACAACATTCCTGGATGGAGTGGTGTCGAACTTGAATCTCTCTGTGAAGCCATCGTCTTGAAGATAAGCTTCAACACTGAGCAATGTCAAGCTCTTCCATGTCCTCCGACTAGTTTCAAGAGTGACAAATGCATTCTTGGTGGCAAGGTTGCGAATGCGATTGACATCCACCAAGAGGCTTTGCATCTGACGCTTTAGCCAGTAATGATGCTTGTCGTGTTTTTGATGCAAGGCCACGAGAAGCTCTCGGTCATTGAGCACACAAGATCTCTTTCGAGGCCTTGGAGCAATAGTGCTTTCTATGGCTTCAGTACGAGCACGACGAGTATTGCCAGGAAGTGGATAAACACGAGCAGCAGCTTGAATGCCTTCAACATGCTGAGAGAAACTTTGACAATCGGCATTGTGAAGATATATTGCCTCCTTGGCAGGCTCTGGGTATATGGCTTCGACTGACATATCAACCTCTGGCAGGAATATAAGATGGTTGCGTGCAAAGGGCTGATAGTTAATAGCGCAGTGAAGCTTGATCAGACGCATAACCCATGGAGCATAGAATTTAAGTCCAAATATGTCTGAGCCAGATGCAGCAACTTGACGAATAAAGAAATCCTGAGCATTGAAGCTTTTGCCACTGAGAATGTAGAAGACCAATGTCTTCATTGCGCCTTCGAGCTTTGCTGAGGAAGAATGTCCTTTGATGGGCCATAGAGTTCACCTGATAATGTGATATATGGTGCAGGGTAGATACTCTAGGTCTTCAACAAAGAATTCCTTTGGATATTCAATATCCTGTGGTAGTGGCTTCATCATACTCAGCATTTGGCTCATATTGGGCTCTGGTTTCTGAAAGATGCTTTCCAACGCATTGCGGTGAAGATGACAACTAGGTTCATAGAGTTCACCTAGAGTGGACAGGCCAGTAAGCTCAATGAGATCAAAAGCTTTGGCTTAATGGTGTACATTGCCTGTCACCACTCAAGGACCCATGTCTTCGGATCCCTGTTGTAGCCGCGAATGTGGAGAGTTGCATAGAATTGCAGCAGAAGCTCTTCATTCCAATTCTCCTTATCAGTGACAATCTGGAGAAGGCCTATGCTATGTCTTGAGCTTGCATTGGTTTTCCTTGAAGAGGAAAGGGTGATGCAGCAATAGTACCGTAAGTATTTCCCTCAATTTTTGAGAACCAAGGTATCAATCCAGTAGGAGGCTCCTCAAAAGTCCCATGCACCTACACAAACAAACAAAGAACTTGCAACCAACGCAATAAAGGGGTTGTCAATCCCTTCACGGCCACTTGCGAAAGTGAGATCTGATAGAGATAGTATGATAAGATAAATATACTTTTGGTATTTAATAATATAGATTGGAAAAGTAAAGATGCAAATAAAAGTAGATTGAAATATTATATGATAAAAGATAGACCCGGGGGTCATAGGTTTCACTAGTGGCTTCTCTCAAGATAGCATAAGTATTACGGTGGGTGAACAAATTACTGTCGAGCAATTGATAGAAAAGCGAATAATTATGAGATTATCTAGGCATGATCATGTATATAGGCATCACGTCCGCGACAAGTAGACCGACTCCTGCCTGCATCTACTACTATTACTCCACACATCGACCGCTATCCAGCATACATCTAGAGTATGAAGTTCATAAGAACAGAGTAACAAATTAAGAAAGATGACATGATGTAGAGGGATAAACTCATGCAATATGATATAAATACCATTGTCAGTGTCAAAATCGGCGGATCTCGGGTAGGGGGTCCCGAACTGTGCGTCTAGGCGGGTGGTAACAGGAGACAAGGGACACGATGTTTTTACCCAGGTTCGGGCCCTCTCGATGGAGGTAAAACCCTAATCCTGCTTGATTAATATTGATGATATGGGTAGTACAAGAGTGGATCTACCACGAGATCAAGGAGGCTAAACCCTAGAAGCTAGCCTATGGTATGATTGTTGTTCGTCCTATGGACTAAAACCCTCCGGTTCATATAGACACCGGAGAGGGCTAGGGTTACACAGAGTCGGTTACAATGGTAGGAGATCTACATATCCGTATTTCCAAGCTTGCCTTCCACGCCAAGGAAAGTCCCATCCGAACACGGAACGAAGTCTTCAATCTTGTATCTTCATAGTCTTGGAGTCCGGCCGATGATGATAGTTCGGCTATCCGGACACCCCCTAGTCCAGGACTCCCTCAGTAGCCCCCGAACCAGGCTTCAACGACGACGAGTCCGGCGCGTATATTGTCTTCGACGTTGCAAGGCGGGTTCTCCTCCAAATTCCATGTGCTTGCCGAATAGTGTCCGGATTCCTTATAAATGTTGCGCTCCTTGGCTTCGACGCCCAATAATGGCCCTCTTCCACGTGTCGTCGAATGCGAAAGGCCAGGGTATTTTTACCTTTTACCCCATAGCTGCGCGAATAAACTGCCTATAAGAGAGGCAAGAATCCAGATCCAAATCACACCATCCTCCTTCCGCGAGTACTCATCGGAACGCTTCTGACAAAGATTCATTCCATCATGGACCATCAACGCGGCTCCTCCTCTCGCGCTCCCAGCCCTCAGCCAAGAGATTGGGGGAGATGTTCAGTCCTGCACAGCGAGCTGGTGACGCTCCAAGCGGAGGGATACCTTCCTCTGGCCTTTATGGTCCCGGTTCGAGCCGGGCTGGCCACCTACAAAGGTGGAAAGCAAGCGGAGACCACCCCTAGTCCCTCCAAAGGAGAGCGGGTGTGCTTCGTCCCTTATCTAATAAGGGGGCTCGGATTTCCCATACATCCGTTTCTCCGGGGGCCTCTGGAGTTCTACGGGCTCCAGCTTCATCACCTCACGCCCGCCTCCATTCTGCACATTGCGGGTTTCGTAGCTCTTTGTGGGCTGTTCTTGGGCATCGAGCCCCATTTCACGCCGTGGAAGAGATTGTTTTGCCTCGTACCCCATTCTCACGAGGGGTCGATATATCAAGTGGGCGGAGCCGAAATATGGCGCATCGCCGGGACCGGATATCTATCCGGAACCCCAAAGAAGGCGTCCGAAGACTGGCCTTCGGAATGGTTTTATGTGGAAGATGCTCCACTACCGGACCCAGTTCGGGTCGGCCTCCCGGAGTTCAGCAACGCTCCTCTGAAGAAACGCCTGAGTTGGCGCCCGCGGAGCCCTCAACTGGAGGATGACAAGAGCGTCCATTATCTGATGGGCCGGATAAGGTTGCTGGCTCATTCCGGATTGACCATGATTGGAGTCATGGCCACGTGCATTATGCAAGGGGTGCAGCCACTCCAATATAGCAGCCACCCCATGTGGGATTTCAACGGGGAGAATGACGCCACCCGTCATGGCCGCAAGAGGCCGGGATCGGCCGCAGATTTGGTGAAGATCCTGTCCGGCTTGTACAAGGGGGAGAAGGAGGACCTTCTCCAAACGAGTCCATTGAACGGATTCTCCATTAATAACCCTCGGAGCTGGGTAAGTGAATATTTACCTATCTGATCCGTGCTTTCGAAGTAAGTGTCTTACTTTATGATTTTGACGCAGGATCTGCGTCGGGATGTGGAGGGCATACATAGTCCGGCTCCACAACCCGAGGATCCGGGAAGATCCCTTGATCCGGCCTCCGAAGAGGATTTGGACATAAAGGTGGAGCATATTGACGGGGTGTTCCATCAACTTAGCATGGACAATGCTCTAGTCGCCATTACGGCTGACTACCCCGGTTTATCTCCGGCTTCCCAGGTAACTATGACCGGAGCCCTGATACCATTTTTTCGTCCGTGCTTATTTCTGATCACCGTATACAAACGGTGTCTCGCAGGAGGTGCCTTCAGCGCGGGAAGCTGATCCTGTGGTGGCTGACCAACCAGGGTCAGTTCAGCCCAGCAGGCGGAAGAGGGGCGCGGTGCGAATTGAAACGTCGCCGCAAAGGTATGTCACGCCACCGTTGTTAAGGAAAAGACTCCTATGAAGTATGTTAATGCTCATGACTCTTCTAGGAGAAAGAGCGCTCGCCGGACTGTGCCCGGAGAGGTTGCCAACCTAGCCTCCGCCAGCCAGGCCCCAACACCTGGTCTGAGGGGGGAGGCGAACGCAAGGCGCGAGCCGGATGCTCCTCCAATGGAGGATGCCGACAGGCTGTCCGCCACCGGGTCTGAGGTGGAGAGCGCCATGAATCACAGGCGCCGCCGGACAGTTCTTCGTGACGCGTGTTTCTCCCCGGAGGCGTTAAATGCCTTTAACGTGGGAGATGCGCACCTCCGTGCCGCTCAAGATGGTTTAACCAGAGCCACGGAGCAGTATGTGAAAGACATACGGGTAAGGGATTTTAATAGTTGTATATGCCAGTAGCCCCCGAGACTTAAAGTAGTTTAAAAGAACTGATTTAAGGATCATTTGATATGCAAGATCTTACGGAGAAGAATACCCAATTGTCCCAGGAGCTACAAGAGTGCAAGGCCCAACTTGAGGCTGCACTAGCCGCCGTGGGAGGAGACACAGAGACCCCCTCCGGTAACACATTATTTCAAAAAGATAAGCGGTGTGCGGCGTGCATATAAGTCTGACAATGATATTGCAGATGTTGCCGGACTGGATCCGGACAAGCAACAGCTACTGCGCCAGCTGAAGGCCGGCGAGAGGGTGCTTATGAAGGTGCAACAGGAGAGGAACAAACTCCAAGATGCCCACACCCAGCTTGGAGAAGAGCTAAAGGGTGTTCGGGCCCAGCTGTCTGGCTCCGTGAAGGAGAATCAGCGGCTTCGTCGCGGCATCTACAGTAAGTGCTTGAGCGAACTCTTTTGAAAAGAAGAGTTCGGCGAGGAAGTCGATTGACAGAAATGTGTCTGTAGGTGTGCTCAAAGGTCGCCCTGCGGAGGAAATGCCTGGTTCAACGGGTGACCAACTTCCCGAGCTGCAGCAACTGCACGAACGTGTTCGGCAGGCGATGAGTGGCGTCGCCCAGGCCTTGTGGCCGCCTGTCTCCCTACCCGAGGGTCTTGGAGGGCTTGCGGGGAAGCTTCAGGGAGCACGACAGCGCTTCCGTCTATGGAAGATATCGGCCTGTCGTCAAGGCGCCAGGGAGGCCTGGGCCATGGTGAAGACGCGGTACAAGACGACGGATCCGAACCACATGGCCGAGGTCGGACCTGTGGGGCCCGATGGGAAGGAGATCCCTGTGAGCTTAGTGTATGGCCAAGTAGAATTGGCCGCTAAGTATTCCCAACGGGACTGTAAATTAGACGGCCTGTTAGATGGGGTTGAAGAGGAGTACAATCAGTCAATGTGATGGTGTATTTTTTTAAATGACATGTATAATGCCTTCTAGCCGGATTGTAGATCGTTTGTCTTTGCGGACCTTTTCGTTTCAACCTCGGGACCCTAGAGTCGGGAGTGTGTCCGAATACCCTCATGGTTATGAAAAACCGGGGCATGCATGGAGACCAGACGTAGGGGTCATTAGTGCTTTATCAGACAAGTGCCCAACTAGTTATGTTATATTACATGGTTAGTAAGAAACATCTTCCAGGGAGAATACTTCCGTTAGGGGTTCCTTTCCCTGGGAGGCATGCCCTAAAGTGCATGTCCGGACTGCGAAAAGAGAAGAAAAGCATCTGGGGGCAGATAAATGAATAAATAAGAAATCATCTTTCAAGTCACCGACCGAATATTCCCTTAAGAACGCTAGCTTTCGGCTTCACCCAGTCTGAGGTACACATCCAGCTGACCCGGCAGTAACAATCGCAGAGGTGCTCCCTTTACCTCCTAGCCGAACAATCGGGAACGTAGGGGTAAGCACAGGAGCCAGGCAACCCAGCTTGGCCAAAACTTAAGTCATATCGATGCATATAATGGTGAATAAAAGGTACATGCGGAAGTTTGACACATGTGTTGGGCATGAAGCCCGTATAAATAAGCTTCTGTTAAAGAAGCCCCCAGGTATAATGAATGCGAGTGGCACGTCAAGTGTGTGCGAACAATGCGCAGATCAGCCCTCAAAGGCTTTATGAAAAGGTGGGGAGAAAAGAGAGAAACAAAAGACAACTGAAGTATAAAATGTGGACGGAGGAAGGAGACGAACTCTGAGTCCGGCGCTAGGCGTAGAATCTTCGGAGGCGGGCTGCGTCCCATGGGTTCGGCTCGAGTCGATTGTCCGACGCGTTTCACAGACGGTATGATCCGCCGGTCAGGACTTGGTCGATGATGAAGGGACCTTCCCATTTGGGCTTGAGTTTGTCCTTCTTCTTGTCCGGCAGGCGTAGAACTAGTTCGCCAACATTGTAAGTTTTAGCCCGTACTTCTCTGCTTTGATATCTTCGAGCATGCTGCTGATAGAATGCGGAACGAGCCTTTGCCACGTCGCGCTCCTCCTCCAATGCGTCCAAGCTGTCCTGCCGATCCAACTCGGCTTCTCTTTCTTCGTACATGCGCACTCGTGGTGAGTCATGAATTATATCGCAGGGCAAAACTGCCTCTGCGCCGTATACCATGAAGAATGGTGTGAATCCGGTAGTACGGTTTGGCGTGGTCCGCAGCCCCCAGAGTACGAAGTCGAGCTCCTCTACCCAGTGCGTGTTAGATTCCGTAAGGGACCGCACTAATCTGGGTTTGATGCCGCTCATGATTAGACCATTTACTCGTTCAACTTGACCGTTGGTTTGAGGGTGATAGACTGAAGCGTAGTCGAGCTTAATGCCCATATTTTTGCACCAGAGTTTAACCTCGTCGGCCGTAAAGTTCGTGCCGTTATCGGTGATGATGCTGTGGGGGACACCGTAACGGTGTACTACCCCGGATATGAAGTCTATCATAGGTCCGTATTCGGCCGTTTTAACTGGCTTGGCCTCTATCCATTTGGTGAATTTATCCACCATGACCAATAGATATTTTTGCTTGTGGGTTCCCCCTTTAAGGGGTCCAACCATGTCAAGCCCCCAGACCGCAAACGGCCAGGTGATGGGTATAGTTTTGAGGGCGGTGGGTGGCATGTGGCTCTGATTAGCAAAGAGCTGACAAACCGACGCATCATTGGACTAAGTCCTGAGCATCTGCCCGGGCCGTCGGCCAATAAAATCTTGTATGGAAGGCCTTACCTACAAGGGTCCGGGCTGCAGCGTGGTGTCCGCCTAGTCCGACGTGAATTTCAGCCCGAAGATTTCGCCCTTCCTCTTCGGGGATGCACCTTCGAAGGACTCCGGTTGTGCTTTTCTTATAAAGTTCTCCCTCATGGATCTTGTAGGCTTTAGATCACCGAATTATGCAGCGGGCCTCATTTTGGTCTTCGGGAAGTTCCTGCCTAATTAAGTAGGCTAGGTATGGTTCCATCCACGGGGCAATGACAGCCATTATTTCGTGGGCTGAAGGCGTTATGTCATTGGCTGAGCCACCGGTTGTGTCAGAATGTTCGGTGTTGGGCGGTGCGGTTGGTTCCGGATTGCTGTTTCCGGACTCCTCTTCCCATACTACGGCTGGCTTAAAGAGTCGCTCCAGGAAGATGTTTGGAGGGACGGCGTCGCGCTTTGCACCAATGCGTGCCAACACGTCGGACGCCTGGTTATTATCTCGGGCTACATGGTGGAATTCGAGTCCTTCGAACCGAGCTGAAATTTAAGACGGCGTTATGGTAGGCTGCCATTTTCGGATCTTTGGCATCAAAGTCTCCATTTACTTGTGATATTGCAAGGTTTGAATCCCCGCGGACCTCGAGGCGTTGAATCCCCATGGAGGTTGCCATCCAGAGACCATGCAGAAGGGCCTCGTATTCGGCTGCGTTGTTGGAGTCTGTGTACATTATTTAAAGTACGTATTGGACTGTGTCTTCGGTTGGGGACGTCAAAACAACACCAGCCCCCAAGCCGGCCAACATTTTAGAGCCGTCGAAATGCATGATCCAATTGGAGTATGCGTCGTACTCTTTAGGGAGTTCGGCTTCGGTCCATTCAGCGATGAAGTCAGCCAAGACTTGCGACTTTATAGCTCGCCGTGGTTTGTAGGTTATGTCGAATGGTAAGAGCTCGATGGCCCATTTTGCAATCTTGCCCGTCGCGTCGCGGTTATTTATGCTGTCGTTGAGGGGTACTTCGGAGGCCACTGTTATCGAACACTCTTGAAAGTAGTGTCGCAGCTTCCGGGATGCCATGAACACCGCGTATGCTATCTTTTGATAATGCGGGTACCGGGACTTGCATGGAGTTAAGACAGTGGATACGTAGTACACTGGTTTTTGAAGAGGGAATTTATGCCCTTCTGTTTCTCGTTCGACGACGAGCACCGCGCTTACAACTTGATGTGTTGCCGCGATATATAAGAACATTGGTTCGCCCAAATTGGGCGCGGCCAGGACCGGATTAGTTGCCAATATGGCCTTTATTTCTTCGAGTCCGGCTGTGGCAGCATCCGTCCATTCAAAGTGTTTGGTGCGCCTGAGGAGGCGATAGAGGGGCAATGCCTTTTCTCCCAAACAGGAGATGAAGCGGCTTAGAGCCGCCACGCATCCGGTCGATTTTTCTATTTGTTTGAGGTCTTTTGGAATATCCAGCTGTGACAGAGCTCGGATCTTGGCTGGGTTTGCTTCAATTCCTCTACCGGATACAATGAAGCCCAGTAGCTTTCTGGCTGGTATGCCGAAAACTTATTTTTCGGGGTTGAGCTTAATGTCATATGCTCGGAGGTTGTCGAACGTGAGCCTCAAGTCGTCTACTAGAGTTTCGGCGTGTTTGGTCTTGACGACCACGTCGTCTATGTATGCCTCCACTGTTTTGCTGATCTGGGTAGCCAGACATGTCTGAATCATGCGCTGATATGTTGCACCGGCGTTTTTGAGTCCGAAGGGCATTGTGTTGAAGTAGAATGGTACATATGGGGTAATGAATGCCGTTGCGGCTTGGTCTGCCTCCGCCATCTTGATTTGATGGTAGCCGGAGTATGCGTCGAGGAAGCACAATGAATCGTGTCCTGCGGTAGCATCGATGATTTGATCAATGCGGGGAAGTGGGAAAGGATCCTTTGGACAAGCCTTGTTAAGGTCTTTAAAATTGACACACATGCGCCAGGATTTGTCCTTTTTTGGTACCATTACCAGGTTTGCTAGCCAGTCCGGATGTTTGATGTCTCTGATGAATCCGGCTTCCAATAGTTTGGCTAGCTCCTCTCTCATTGCCTGTCTTTTGGGTTCGGAAAATCGCCGAAGAGCCTGTTTGACTGGCTTGAATCCTTTTAGGATGTTTAGGCCGTGTTCTGCCAATCTGCGTGGGATTCCTGGCATATCTGAAGGGTGCCAGGCAAAGATGTCCCAATTCTCCCGAAGGAATTCTCGTAGTGCGGTGTCTACATCAGGGTTTAACTGTGCCCCAATGGAGGCCATCTTTGTGGGGTCCGTTGGATGGACCTGGAATTTGACTATTTCGTCCGCTGGTTTAAAAGAGGTGGACTTGGATCTCTTATCGAGTATCACATCGTCCCTGTTCACCGTAGAGCGCAGCGTAGTGAGTTCCTCTGCCGCTAGGGCTTCGGATAGTGCCTCTAGGGCTAATGCGGCTGTCTTGTTTTTGGCGTGAAGTGCTATGTCCGGATCACTGGCAAGGGTGATGGTTCCATTGGGCCCGGGCATTTTAAGCTTCATGTACCCGTAATGGGGTATGGCCTGGAAAATTGTAAATGCCTCTCGTCCTAATAAAGCGTGATATCCGCTGCTGAACAGGGCCACTTGGAACGTGACCTCCTCGGACCTGTAATTGTCCGGCGAGCCGAACACCACATCAAGTGTGATTTTTCCTGTGCTGCGTGCTTACCGACTGGGGATTATTCCTCTAAAGGTTGTGCTGCTTCGCTCAATGCGGCTCCAGTCTATTTCCATTTTTTGAAGGGTTTCCTCGTAGATGAGGTTTAATCCGCTGCTGCCATCCATGAGTACCTTGGTAAGACGAAAGCCGTCCACTATTGGACTGAGGACCAATGCGGCTGGTGCTCGGGCTGTTCGGAATTTAGGTTCGTCGCTGGCGTTGAAGGTGATAGCCGAGTCGATCCATGGATTTGTTGTTGCTACTTGGTAGACTTCGGCGAGGCTGTGGATTGTTCTTTTCCGCATATTGTTTGATGCGAAAGTCTCGAAGACTGTTAATACCGTACTGGTACTGTTGGGGTGGTTCTCTGGGGCTAGAAGCTCTTCGCCACTTTTGGCCACCTGCCGCAGTATCCAACATGCTCGAAGGCTATGTGTTGGAGTGGCGCCCTATGTACTATGAATTTTATAGGGTCCACTGAGCCATCCCTCCAGTACGGTTCCGTGCCCTTTATGGGGTTTTTGCTTTTTGGTTTTTGTCCTGGGTGCCTAAGCATGATGCACCCTTTTGTTTCGGACTAGGGTTGTGTTCGGAGCCGGATTGTCCCAAAACTTAGTTTCGGTTTTCCGGACACTCTCCATCGCATAGTACTTTCATACTATGGACGCCAGGTCGGCGAAGCGTGTAATTTCGCGACGACTTACGGCATTCAAGATTCCCTTGTCCATGCAATTGTTGCAGAAAATTGAATTTGCGTTTTCCTCACGGCAGTCCTTTATCCTGTCCATAACCAGGAGGAATCTGGCCCAGTAATGATGTACTGTTTTAGCGGGCTCTTGCCGGATTTGAGATAGATGGCATATGTTTGGGTGGGTGGGTGGAATTGAGTCCGAACCCTACCCAACTTGAGGCTCAAGGGCCGAAAAGTTTCCGAATTTGGAAGCTTGGATTGCTGGACGCTGTCCAACGAGTCTGATCCGCTGCCTGACTTTAGGTTCAGTACTTGATCGACGTCCGTCCCTCCGCGGGAATCCGGCATGGAGGGATTAGGAGTCCGGACACAACTGGTCTTTAACACAGAAGAAGAGCCACCACATTGTTCCTCCACCACCGCAACGTGGTGGGTAACCTGGGGGGAGTTAATCTCTCTCAGATCGGTTTTAAGCCCAATCTGATCATAGTCTGTAGAGACCCCCAGGGCGGCGATGCGATCCAAGAGCTCGTTTACAGAAGAGAGCTCAATCGGATCCAGCTGCTTGGTAAATTCTGAGCTGACGCGAAGATCGCTTTTGATGACCCGAGAGGTCATCGTCGAAGCGGCGGCCGAACAGGCGGTCATAAGAAAACCACCTAGCCGGATAGTTTGGCCGGCGACCAAAGCTCCTTTGGCAATGGTACCGTCTTTAAAGACGGGAAGAGGCATCCTTCCTGATCGTGACGGCACAGAGGAAGTCTCAATGAAAGCACCAATGTCGGTGTCAAAACCGGCGGATCTCGGGTAGGGGGTCCCGAACTGTGCGTCTAGGCGGATGGTAACAGGAGACAAGGGACACGATGTTTTTACCCAGGTTCGGGCCCTCTCAATGGAGGTAAACCCTACTCCTGCTTGATTAATATTGATGATATGGGTAGTACAAGAGTGGATCTACCACGAGATCAAGGAGGCTAAAACCTAGAAGCTAGCCTATGGTATGATTGTTGTTCGTCCTATGGACTAAAACCCTCCGGTTTATATAGACACCGGAGAGGGCTAGGGTTACACAGAGTCGGTTAGAATGGTAGGAGATCTACATATCCGTATTGCCAAGCTTGCCTTCCACGCCAAGGAAAGTCCCATCCGGACATGGAACGAAGTCTTCAATCTTGTATCTTCATAGTCTTGGAGTCCGGCCGATGATGATAGTTCGGCTATCCGGACACCCCTTAGTCCAGGACTCCCTCAACCATACTTTTATCCTTGATGGCAACAATACAATACGTGCCTTGCTGCCCCTGCTGTCACTGGGAAAGGACACCGCAAGATTGAACTCAAAGCTAAGCACTTCTACCATTGCAAGAAAGATCAATCTAGTAGGCCAAACCAAACTGATAATTTGAAGAGACTTGCAAAGATAACTCAATCATACATAAAAGAATTCAGAGGAGATTCAAATATTTCTCATACATAAACTTGATCATAAACCCTCAATTCATCGGATCTCGACAAACACACCGCAAAAAAGGGTTACATCAAATAGATCTCCACAAGAGAGGGGGAGAACATGGTATTGAGATCCAAAAAGAGAGAAGAAGCCATCTAGCTAATAACTATGGACCCGAAGGTCTGTGGTAAACTACTCACAACTCATCGAAGGGGCTATGGTGTTGATGTAGAAGCCCTCCGTGGTCGATTCCCCCTCCGGCGAAGCGCCGGCGAAGGCTCCAAGATGGGATCTCGCGGATACAGAAGGTTACGGCGGTGGAAATTGTTTTTCGTTGGCTCCCTGGATGTTTTCAGGGTACGTGGGTATATATAGGAGGAAGAAGTACGTCGGTGGCCACCCGAGGGGCCCACGAGACAGGGGGCGCGCCCTCCACCCTCGTGGCTGCCTCGGCTGCTTCTTGACTTGCACTCCAAGTCCTTTGGATCATGTTTGTTCCAAAAATCACGCTCCCGATGGTTTCATTCCGTTTGAACTCCGTTTGATATTCCTTTTCTTCGAAATACTGAAATCGGCAAAAAAAATAGCAATACGGGCTGGGCCTCCGGTTAGTAGGTTAGTCCCAAAAATGATATAAATGTGTAAAATAAAGCCCATAAACATCCAAAACGGGTAATATAATAGCATGGAACAATAAAAAAATTATAGATACGTTGGAGACGTATCAAGCATCCCCAAGCTTAATTCCTGCTCGTCCTTGAGTAGGTAAATGATAAAAATAGAAGTTTTGATGTGGAATGCTACCTAGCATAATTCTCAATGTAGTTTTCTTTATTGTGGCATGAATGTTCAGGTCCAAATGATTCAAAATAAAAGTTCATATTGACATAAGAAATAGTAATACTTCAAGCATACTAATAAAAGCAATCATGTCTTCTCAAAATAACATGGCTAAAGAAAGTTCATCCCTACAAAATCATATAGTTAGGCTATGCTTCATTTTCGTGACACAAAAATGTTCCCAAATTCTACACCTCTGATGACAAGCCAAGCAATTGTTTCATACTTAAATAATCTCAAACTTTTTCAACCTTCACGCAATACATGAGCGTGAGCCATGGATATAGCACTATGGGTGGAATAGAATATGATGATGGGGATTGTGTGGAGAAGACAAAAAAGGATAAAGTCTCACATTGACGAGGATAATCAACGGGCTATGGATATGCCCATCAATTGATGTCAACATGAGGAGTAGGGATTGCCATGCAACAGATGCACTAGAGCTATAAATGTATGAAAGCTCAACAAAATAAAACTAAGTGGGTGTGCATCCAACTCGCTTGCTCACGAAGACCTTGGGCATTTTGAGGAAGCCCATTGTAGGAATATACAATCCAAGTTCTATAATGAAAAATTCCCACTAGTATATGAAAGTGACAACATATGAGACTCTCTATATGAAGAACATGGTGCTACTTTGAAGCACAAGTGTGGAAAAAGAGATAGTAACATTGCCCCTTTTTATTTATTTTCTTTTTTTTCTTTTTTCTTTTTTGGGCCTTTTTTTTGGCCTGAAAGTGCTAGTATCGACTAGAGGGGGGTGAATAGGCGATTTTTATGAAAGTCTTCAAAACTTGGAAGTTTCAAAGACAAACAGTAGAAATGACCTAGTTGATATGCAGCGGAAGATAAACTACCATAAGCAAACCATAGTCAAGTATGCAATGATGTGAAAGTACAGGACTAATAGCAGCTAAGTAGTAAGGATCGGGATGGAAGAGAGTATGAAGCCAATCAACAGTAGTAGTCAAGCAATGAAGTCAAATAGATACGATAGATAGGCAATGACTTCACGAAGACAAACTTAAGTAAAGGAGGGGAGAGGATAGAACCAGTCACTTGTTGAAGACACAGGATTTGTTGGACCAGTTCCAGTTGCTGTGACAACTGTACGTCTGGTTAGGGAGGCTGAGATTCAACTCAGAAGACCGCGTCTTCACCTTATTCCCCTTGAGCTAAGGACACATAGTCCTCGCCCAATCACTCTGGTAAGTTTTCAAGGTAGACTTCCAAACCTTCACAGACTTCGTTCACCGGCAATCCACAATGACTCTTGGATGCTCAGAATGCGACGCCTAACCGGCTGGAGGTACACAATCCTCAAGTGTAATAAGTCTTCAGGTCACACAGACAGAAAGACTTCAGTGATGCCTAACACTCTTTGGCTCTGGGTGTTTTGGCTTTGTCCTCGCAAGGATTTCTCTCTCTCAAGGGCTTCGAGGTGGGTTGCTCTCATACGACAAAGGCCGTGCACTAACTCTGAGCAGCCACCAATTTATGGTGTAGGGGGTGGGCTATTTATGGCCACAAAGCAACCCGACCTGATATGTCCGAAATGACCCTGGGTCACTAAGGAACTGACACGTGTTCCAACAGTCAGATTTCAAACCCACACGGCAACTTTACTTGGGCTACAAGCAAAGCTGACTCATCCAGCTCTGGATAAGATTTGCTTTCATTGTCTTCGCTCGAAGACATAGAATTTGGGTTGAGCATCACTTCAGTCATTCTGACTTAGTTCACTTGGACCCCACTTAACAGTATGGTGGTTCCTATGACTCAACAAAGAAGAAAAGGAAGCAACGAAATCACACAGTCTTCGCGCTCCATAGTCTTCACTCAATGTCTTCTCTTGTCATAGTCTTCAATATGAATATCTTCACATACCACCTTTGTCTTCAATGTCTTCATACATTTTTAGGGGTCATCTCCGGTAGGTAAACCGAATCAATGAGGGACACTACCTGCATTATCCTGCAATTCTCAGAAACGCATTAGTCCCTCAACCAACTTTGTCATCAATACTCCAAAACCAACTAGGGGTTGCACTAGATGCACTTACAATCTCCCCCTTTTTGGTGATTGATGACAAACTGGTTGAAGTTTTCAACGGGGATAAAGTATGTGAAATTGTAAAGGATAGGGTATTACCTTCATAAGTAGCAAGGGCTCCCCCTGAAGATGTGCATA